>FR997850.1:10259026-11584078 GCA_905475405.1 Schrankia costaestrigalis | reverse complement strand
ATCCCATCTCATATAGGTATAGTAGGTAATGAGAGAGCTGACTCTCTGGCTAGGCAGGCGTCTTTAATAGGTATACCTCTCTCAGTAGTACCTTTTCATTCGGAGTGTCTATATTTAGTAAGAGAATTCTGTCATAAGGTTTGGAAAGAATATTTTAATCGCAGATCATTAGAGAAGGGTATCTGGTACAAGACCATACAACATGAACCGCTGACAAATCCTTGGATCAATAATTGTACACTCAACCGAAAGTACTCTCTAGCAGCTATGAGACTTCGATCCGGACACATTCCAACAAGAAAATTTACCTACCTTATGGGTATATCACCATCTCCTAATTGCGAAGTATGTGGAGAAGTAGAGGACATACAGCATATTCTGTTGGAATGTGTTAGGACCGAGCTATGTAGGGAACGTTTATTTAATAGTTATAATTACAATGTTGGTAAATGTAATACTATCTTAGCTAACCCTGAATCAGAGCTAGCTAAAAGTCTGTATAGTTTATATCTTTCTAGTTTAATTTAAAATATTTGTATACATATTGTAATGTGACTATGACGGAGCGACATAGTCAAGTTGTGACAAAGCTCCTTAAATAAAGATAAAAAAAAAATATATTCAGCAGGTACTAGAAATACCTACCTGGGTCGGGATATACTCGTAGATATTTGTACGTGTAAAACCAGTCCCAAAGCAATAATAGGGCATTTCACAGGCTCGTACACGCACTTAACGGACAGACTACCGACACGCCCACTCTCGCCCATTGCTCTCGTGTCTAATGCGTGGTGCGCACGAGACCGTGTTTGTCTGTGCAGGTAACAGGGTAAATAGTCGCATACGCTACAGTCTACAGTACGTATTCCACGGACGTTTCTCTATAAAGGAAGAACATGGCCCTGCTCCATTTGCTTCGGGCTCGAGTAATGCCAAGTTTCTCGCCGTCCTGGCTCTTTGTGGGTAAGAGAAGATCTACACTGTCTCATCATCACGGAACTCCAACATACCTACTTGCCTGCGTAGTCAGCCTCTAAAAGATTTACCAAAATATAAAAAAAGGATATAAATATTTAACTATATACTTATAACATTCTCCGTGTGGTGACGGAGAAAGAATACAGTGTGTCACCACCTCATCCCATGCGTGTCGTAAAAACCGACTAAGGGACTATCCGTGAGTATATATTATCTTTACAAAATAAAAAGAAGGAAAACTTCAAATTAAACCCTGTAGGTACCAATCCGTCTGGCCAGCGTGCTATTAGTAGGCCAAGTATCCCTCCTTCACGGGGTGAGGCCCGTCCCTGCAGTGGGACATTAATGGGCCGTTATGATAATACTTATGACATAACAATTAAAATCCACAACATAATACCTACACATATTTGGTAGACGAATAAATGTAACAAGTAGAATGAAATCCCCAAACTGCGTTGGCTTTGGGAAACTAACTTTGCTCGTAACTGCACAGTGGCAGTAATTAGCAGCGGAAAAACCTAGCGATATGGCGCGAGACGAATCAGACTTTACAACAACTACGAAACTTTCATAGATGAGGCAATAGGATATCTTTTTAGTTTTTTTAAATTATATATTTTAGTATTCCACTCTGCAGGCACCGGGTTCTTATGTTATATGCTTATTCAGGAAACATCGACGTTTCTTTTAAATCCTTGAACACATTCGGTAAAAATAAAATAGAAAACTCTACTCAGATCTAATTTTACTTTGTAATTATAAAATTGTAGCTTATGGAATGTGACTATGTAATTTTACTTTGTAATTATAAATATGTAGCTTAAGGAATGTGACTATGTAATTTTACTTTGTAATTATAAAATTGTAGCTTATGGAATGTGAATATGTAATTTTACTTTGTAATTATAAAATTGTAGCTTATGGAATGTGACTATGTAATTTTACTTTGTAATTATATAATTGTAGCTTAAGGAATGTGACTATGTAATTTTACTTTGTAACTATAAAATTGTAGCTTAAGGAATGTGACTATGTAATTTTACTTTGTAATTATAAAATTGTAGCTTATGGAATGTGACTATCACAAAATCTTCGCGTATCGACTATAACCATTACGCCACACAGGTCTTCATCTAAATAATAAATAGATAGGTACATATAGTACCTAATAGTCCATTGTGACCTTTCTATCCGCTACCATCCGTTCACTACAACCAAAAGTTTCACATCCATAAAGAAACCGTGTATTCGTAGCTCTATCTCGTCTATAGCAGTTAGTAGCGATTGCAAGTTACATAACAGACCCATTACTTTTTAGTTTTAGGCTACAAATGTTAAATACCTAAGCACACTTGCTGTATGTACAAAACATGCAATATTGTCTATGTAGGTATAATAATGAGAAGTGATGGCAGGAAGAATTACCACATTGCAGCAAAGTTGACAAGTTTGCAAATTCAATTGCAGTGTTCTAAATAATCATCATCATATCAGCCAATCGACGTCCACTGCTGGACATAGGCCTATCCTCAACATATTTTCACATTGTGCGGTCCTGTGCCTCCCTCATCCACCGGTTCCCCCCCCCGTCCTTACTAAGTCGTCGGTCCACCTAGTAAGGGGTCTCCACATCCTGCATTCTAAATAATGATGCTCCCGTGACGAAGGGATACATGGCCTACTAATACCACGATGGCCAGACGGATTGGTATAAGTAGGGTTTAATTCCAAGTTTTCCTTCTTTTCATTTCGCAAAGATAATATTCACGGATAGTCCCTTAGTCGGTTTTTACAACACCCATGGGATGAGATGGGGTGGTGACATATTGTATTCTTACTCCGTCACCACACGGAGAATGATGTTCCTATATTCTAAATAAGCCATAATTTTCTTAGTTCCTATTCTCGTGAATATTGTATTATGCAGTTTAAGAATCATAACCTCACAGTAATGGTTGTATTCTAAAACTAATATCACTTAAAATGAAAGTATGATTTTTCTTTTAATTATTCAAACTCAAACCGTTTATTGCACTCCTTATGTAATGATTACTTAGTTAACGTTAAGTTTATTTTACGTAATTTGACGTTTATTTGACGTTAAAAGAGAACCGATATATAAAATTCAGACGATATAGAGAAATTAAACTAGATATCTATATAAACATTAAGTAGGTATACAATATGAATAAGACAATGGTAAGTGTAAGACTTCTTACCCCTAGAAGGGTGCAATTACATTTACATAAAAGTGGTACTTGCAAATGGAAATGTTTCTTAGTCATGTCGTTTAATTCTTATTGAAGTTTTTGTTGAAGTACCAGACTGAAAGCAAAATGATACAAAGGTTTAAAGACTCACGTATTTACACAACGCCATCTAGTCCTAAACTAAGCATTGCTTATGTTATTATTACTAGATAACTGATGAGTCTAAGTAGTTCCAGAGATTTGCGTAATGAACTAAAGAAACAAACACTTTTACTTTGGTATTAATTTATACTTTTAGCTTTGTATCTTCTGCTTAGTTATGCATATTTATATTTAAGTATATACCGTATGTTATATATCTTTGCGGATAAGCTTGTTTCATCAGATAAGTTCTACAGAGACATAGTTACGTAGCTACAAATACGGAAGCGCCTAATATTGTGAGCACTGCCGCGATGCCGCGTTTATAACAAATTGCTATTAGTTTTTTTGCAGGAACAGCGAAATTTTTAATTTCGTTGAACATTTTCGGTTTAAGTATTTATTTTATGTTATTTTTGGGAGGACATAAGGTCGAATTTTTTTATTTGAAAAAAGTACATTTCTGCTAAATATTTTATTAAAATGTATCCAAAGTATTATACTGGTGTGGTTTCAATCATAATTTAGTTAATTGAAGGCAGTAGGTACCTGAACTTTCAATACCACTCCATCCTTCACCTTCTTCTTGCCACGCCATTTTTCCCATCTCGTTACAAATATGTTACCTAAGTTTATTTTAAACCAATATATTTTTTTTGATTCTTCGAGTTTCTTGCCTTAATTATACAAGAAAGATTTATCTACATAACTTACTTAATTAATGAATCGGAAACCATGAACATTTAGGCTCAAGTTTACATATTTGTATTACATACACTTTTAGCTTGTACGAACCGGCAACGTCGTATACGGTAACCGTTAACAGGACCCGCTGTGCTACCGGGGATATGAATCACTGTAACCCCTTCCTCCGTCTGACAATAAGAAGACATTATTTTGTGCATAAGATGAAAACTTTATACCTATTACTACTATATACTTAATATTTTAAAGAGGTAAAGTTTGTGTGCTTGTTTGTTTGTGACGTTGTAGGGGGTAATCTCTCCGATAAATGGACTATTCAACACAGAAAAGATTTTTTATATCGGTTAATTAGATTCAGAGATTACCCCCTACAACGTCACAAACAAACAAACACAAAAACTTTACGTCTTTATAATATTAGTATAGATTAATACATATAATATTATAACGATATATTTACCATACAGTTTAATAGAAAGCATTATGCGACTGTTTGTAGTGCGGCTGCGCGACTCGCGATTTAATCCCGCTACAACGCCAGTCGGTCACAAATTTATAATTTGTACAATTACAAGCGCCCCCGAGACTTTGGAGATGTAGAGCTAAGAATATATAGAAGAAGCAATCTTAATCCTTGGTAGTATTTTTCAACCTACCCGATAAGAGATCGATCTAGAAGCTTTAGGATAGAGTTTGAGGTCTAGGTATGTATCTACATTTCTCTGTAACATATCTATGTATAGAATAAGAAATATAATGTTATTTCAGACGCCAAGCTGGTCAATGGTTTGACGACCTCGGTGGCGCGACGGTAGCGCAAGCAGCTGCCGTGCAAGAGGTTGTGGGTTCGATCCCCACGCAGGATAATAATTTGCGAGATCTACAAATTATTGTCCTGGTCTGGGTGTTCTTTGTGTCCGTTAATTGATGTTTGTAAAAGGTCCCCGCGACACAGGGCATGAACGCTAGTGCGGGAGTTGTCTTAAAAAAAAAAAAAAAAAAAAAATGTAGAGCGTTTCTTTTATTACCTTTCTGTTCCACGTTGACTAAAGCAAAGTTTTTTAAGTTCTAGTTTTTCTCAGAAAGAGTTTTTTTAAATTAATTCCAATATTATATAAAAAATAATTCCTAACCTACCTAATCTAGTTTTGGTAAAATGTATATTATGGTACCAGCTTGAAAGTTTTAATTCCCAAAGCAAATGAGTATCCTTATAGGTATTCACTTATAAATTATTGATGTCTAAGGTAAAAACAAAAAATGCAACTGAAAGATGTAGGATCTTCTCTTTTTATAGTAGGTTTAAAATAAGACTTTATTGCTACGGAACATAAGTTTTATGAAAGAAAACTTTAAACGATACATATACAAAGAATTTCCGACTCTCCTGAATATTATTATTTATTTATTTTGTACACATAAACATAATATGTACAATAATAATAATATAATGAGGGAAAATGTACAAAGACTTGCTTAACTCATAAATGAGTTGTCTTCCAGCAAACGTTTGAGTGATAGAGAGAAGTTTAATTGTGCAGAATAGTTAAGTGTACACTGGAAAAGAGAGATAATTTATAATGGATGATCATGAATTGTGGAAAACTGCTTCAGGATAACACCATATTTTTGGGTCAAATATGTAGTTAAGTAACTATTTTAACGTTTTTTCTTTCTAAATCTACAAGTTCAATCAATCAACTAGCCTTGGACATAGGCCTCTCCCAACACGCGCCACAGAACTCGGTCCTACGCCTTCCGCATCCAGTTCGACCCAGAAACCTTTTTAAGGTGAAGGGTAAGGCGAATCGCGCTCTCCTTCAAATCTACATGTTAGTTTACCAAAAAAGCTAAACAAAATAAATGAAAACTACTACGAGTAAATAACTTTTTAGTCAATTCACACTATTAGGTACTTTAGAAGCTTGTTAGGTTACATATCTATATAGCAACAACAAGCAAAACTTGAAATTAAACCCTATACCAATCCGTCTGACCAGCGTGGTATTAGTAAGCCAAGTATCCCTCCGTCACGGGAGGAGGCCCGTCCCTGCAGTGGGACATTAATGGGCTGTTATGATGATGTAGTTAAGTAAAACCATTTTAATGTTTTTTTCTAAATCTACAAGACCAATCTTATAGCCTTATAGCAGTCCACTGCTGGACATAGACCCCTCCCCAATAACTTTTTAGCCAATTCACACTATTAGGTACTTTAAAAGCTGATTAGGTTACATATTTATGTAACAACAACAAACAAAACAAATAATAAAAATAAAAAATCCAATCTGCCCCATCTACGCAAGAGTTAAGTCTACATAACCAGGGTACCATCGGCTGTTCTAGAGAGCGCAGACAAATAAATTTAGCAGCGAGATAAGCGACATATAAATCAGACGAGTCCGCAACGCATGCCGGCTTACCACGCCGAAAAATAACACCGCCATCTATTGAATGCTTGAGGTAACCTACTTGCCTTTATAGTTGAATTTGATAAGTTTCAGATTTTAAGTAAGTATAGTTTGTATGGTGACGAGAGCTCGCTTGCCTATTTATTGGTAATCCTTATGTATATTCTTTTAGATTTTACTCTGTCCTTTACAAGTAGGTATTTAGTGTCATAAGAGCCCATTAATGTCCCACTGCAGGGGTGGGCGTCCTCCAGTGACAGAGGGATACTTGGCCTGCTAATACCACGCTGGCCAGACGGATTGGTATAGGATTTATTTTCAAGTTTTACTTCTTTTTATTTCGTAAATATAATATTCACGGATAGTCCCTTAGTCGGTTTTTACGACACACATGGGATGAGATGTGTTGTATTCTCAAAATACAACATGTCACCCATCTAGGTAAAATAATAAAGACAATTCCGCACTAGGTACAGAACCCTGAGTCGCGGAGACTTTTACAGAAATCAATTTAACCGACACGTCGAACATCCCGGCTCAAGACAATAATTAGAGAATCACAGTGTTAAACAAAGTATGTAATATTGCCATACCTACCTACTACTGCTTGGAGGTGGGAATGGGACGCTTTTTCCGACCAAGACGGTTTGTTGTTGATTTGCGTAATAAATAGTAATATATTATACGTATAGTATACGGTGGTGTGGGTGTAAGAATAGGTACCGGTACAATAGCATAATAGAGAACGAGAACTTGCAACAAAGTCTATGGCAATTCGTCTGGTTAGCGTTTTTTTTCTTTTTATTTCCATGAGGCGACAGACGTCAGGTAACTGCCGCACATGGATTCTGGCAATGTTAAAGCACGGCATTGTCTACCTTAAAAGTAATGCTTAGTGTAAGTATTACGACATCTGTGGGGAATGGCGGCTACACAAAGTTCTCGGGTTTTCTTTCCGATCAATGAAAATCTTTGCTTTGCCCTCTTTTTTTTTTTTTTTACCGCACTAGGGATCATGCCCTGTGTCGCAGGGACCTTTTACAAACATCAATTAACGGACACAAAGAACACCCAGACCAGGACAATAATTTGTGGATCTCACAAATTATGGTCCTGCGTGGGGATCGAACCCACAACCTCTTGCACAGCAGCCGCTTGCGCTACCGTCGCGCCACCGAGGTCGTCTCTTGCACTTTTTTATGTATAAATTAGAAAACTATTCAGATACTTATTTACTTTTCTTGTATTACTGCAGTCAGGCACACTTAATCCCTCAAAACGTTGTAAGCCAACCTTAAGGTAATATAGAGAACTAGTTTCGTTGGGCGGCGAAAAAACGCGTCCTTTTTTAAAACATATTTTATTACTGCTTCACTCCTATTTGTCATAGCGTGATATTATATAGCCTATGACACTCCCCGATAAATGGACTATTCAACAAAGAAATAATTTTTTAAATCGGTTAATTAGATCCAGAGATTACCCCATACATACGTCACAAACACACAAACTTTACCTCTTTATAATATTATAGTATAGAAACTCTAATATAATGCGGATATATACGAAAGACAAGCGGCGCATATAATTTGCACCCACTTGAGAGCATGCACATCTTGGTCGTATAAAAATTCTGACACACAATGTGCCTATATCAAAAAATAATCATAGGTTTATAGACTTTAGAATGTTCAGACCTGGTCGTGTCGTTAAGGGAATAAGAATACAAAATATCACCAGTTTTTTGTCCCTAATTGTCCTAAATGGCGAATTGACGACCTCTGTGGCGTAGGGGTTATTTAAAATGACTGCTACGCAGAGGTCTCGGGTTCGATTCCCGCTCAATGCAAATCTTTGTGTGGATGAACATGATCGTTTGCATTGGTCTGAGTGTTTTCTATGTATAATATGTATGTATTTACAAAAAAAAGTATTTAAGTATGTTTATCCGTTGTCTAGTACTAATAGTACAAGCTCTGCCTTGTTTGGGACTAGATGGTGTTGTGTGAATGTGTGAAAAATATAAGTTCCTTTCAAATACTAGAGGAGATTCATTGCTGCAATGCAATGGGAAAATCAAAATTTGGTAAGAATTACTTACCTAAAACTTGTTTTGAAGTGGTTGCCTTTCCACGACGTTTAATGCATGTCATAAAAGGCCATTATTTATTTATTTTATTCATAGCGTACATAAAAATTCGTGCTCTACAACATTGTATATAATAATATATTTTACAATATCAATCTTTTTAAGATGACAAAGTGTGTCGCAACTCGCAACTAGTGTCCTAGCTAAGCTGCCTAAAGACAACTTGTGTTCAGGTTACTAGCCCTAACCCCACAACACTAAACTTAAAGTTTGAATGTTACAATGTACAACAAACTTCAACAAATATTACTGAACATGCTATATTTATAAACCTATACAAAATACCTTAATAATAGAAACTTATAAATATTTTATTAAAACAAAATCAGACTAAGTAGAAATATTTTCAAAAAGATTCGTGTACGAGAAAGAGTAACGTAACGACGTAAGAGTCGTGTAGGATTTTCATTAATATGAAATTAATGAAAACCCTAAGTTTTGTTGTTGCAAACAAACACTTTCATTTTATTTCAAAGAACAGAATATTGAAATAAATCGAGACTCAATTTAATGTAAAAGTTCGAAACAGGAATCAAACCTGTATCAAGTACATACATACATACATAAACTCACGCTATATCCCGTCCGGGGTAGGCAAAGGCGACAGAACGCTACTTGTCACGATCCTGGCAAACAACTTGGGCCTCATCCACATTCATAGGCAGGACAGTGAAATTGTTAAATATTATTTTCGAAAATAAGACTTAGATTTAGACGAGATATTTCATCGCAGTATTAGCACTATTAGCAGACCAAGTTTGTTTGTTCATTAGCTAAAGAGCCTGTCGCTCCGTGCGGTGACGAAGTAAAAATACGGTAGATCACCACCCCATCTCATCCCGTGGGTGTCGTAGAAACCGACTAAGGGACTATCTGTGAATATTACCTTTACATAGAAAGAAGGAAAACTTGAAATTAAACCCTATACCAATCCGTCTGGCCAGCGTGGTATTAGTAGGCCAAGTATCCCTCTGTCACGGGAGGAGGCCCGTCCCTGCAGTGAGACATTAATGGGCTGTTATGACATGAAAGAGTCTGTACTTACAGAAAGTCTTAAAAACCCACTTATATTTTGGTACCATCTAATCCTTTCATATTCTTCTAAGACTAACACTAAACGCAATATAAATTCCTATCCAATATTCACAAATTCTCATGCCACATTTTAATGTTGGGGCAAATTGCAATTTTCCATGAGAGACACGACTTTTGAACGCTTTTAAAACCATTTTGGAAATAGTTTTATGTTATAGGAAATCTTTTATGTTTAAGTATTATAATGTTATAGAAACTTTACGAGTTTAGGTTAAAACATTTTTTTTAAATAAAATTTCGGGCCTTGAGTCCTGTGTCTCGGGGACTTTAACAGATATGTATTAAGTATATTACCTAAAACAATAAACCATCTGAGCCCAGAAAAGTAATTTGTGGATCATTCAAATAATTACCTATTTTACGTAGAATTTGAACTCTCGATCTCATGGACACCAGACTCTGATGCCAGCACTCTTTTTAATGATTTATGTGAAATTCAAAATTAGGTATAATATCATCATACCAACCCATTAATGTCCCACTGCAGGGACGGGCCTCCTCCTGCGACGGAGGGTTACTTAGCCTAATAATACCACGCTGGCCAAACGGATTGGTATAAGGTTTAATTAGAAGTTTTCTTTCTGTTTATTTCGTTAAGATAATATTCACGGATAGTCCTTTAGTCGGTTTTTACGACACCCATGGGATGAGATGGGGTGGTGACATATTGTATTCTCACTCCGTCACCATACGGATTAGGTAAAATATAAATGTTTGTAAATGAAACAGTGTGAAAATTTGGAAGATTAGAACCGGCGACCTAGTGCACGGTAGGCGCATACACAACCACTTTACCAAGGCAGATAGATGTACCACAAAACGAAATAAATAATATTATTTTCAAGTAATGCAAGTAAATATCAAACAACAATTTACCATAAACAATAAACCAATAATAACTACCATTACCGGTTATGCAATCTGTGTTGCCAATACGAAAAATAAAATGTAAAACGATATTCTACCATTGCTACCGATAGATAGCGCTGTTATCAACTACATAAAGTCGAACGGTCGGTGAAATTAAAAAGAATAACAGCCAATATGGCCGCCTCAGGGTACAGGAATGTTATGATGTTTTGTTTTTGTTATGTTTCTACGATTACCTACACTCTTATATTAACATGAGGGTGGGTTTTATTGTGTTTGAGATCGTTGTCTGTACGTGGACCACTGCTAAGCGCAAATGATTGTCTCGATGGCAAAGCTTTCATGCGGATGTCATGCACGAGTTCGCGGGTTCAAATCCCACGGAAGAGATTTATTTGTACGATTGACAATTGGTACTAGACAACGGATAAACATACTTAAATACTTTTTTTTTGTAAATACATGCATATTATATATGGAAAACACCCAGACCAAAGCAAACAGTCATGTTCATGCACACAAAGATTTGCATTGAGCGGGAATCGAACCCGAGACCTCTGCGTAGCAGTCATGTTATATAACCACTACGCCACAGAGGTCGTCTTGACTTGATGTTAGTAAAGTCTGCGACAAAGGGCATGAGCAGAAGCTGTCCTCATACAAATTACATTTTAAAAATTATTTGTTTCATCTTCTAACGCTGTATGTAAGCTGTCAATCATACTGTCATATTGTTGGCACTATGTCAGGGAGCATCTTCTTAATTAATACACTCATAAAATTCAATTAAAAATATGAAAGAAAGTACAAAGAAAGACAATTTTCTTTCCTCTGACGACGGGATAAGAATGACCTCCACACAGTCTCATCTCGTGGGTGTCGTAAAAGTTGACAATGCGAAACATCGAATACATATTACGACCTCTCTCTGTGCCGCAGTCAGTATATTACATGGCTGCTACGCAAAAGTTTCGGGTTCGATTCCCGCTCAATGCAAATATTTGTGTGCATGAACATGATTGCATGCATTGGTCTGAGTGTTTTCTATGTATAATAAGTATATATTTAAAAAAATAAATATTCAAGTATGTTTATCCGTTGTCTAGTACCCATGGTACGAGCTTTAAACCGCGGGTGAATCCACGGGCATTAGCTAATAATATATAAATTTAAAATAGTTCACGTCAAAACACCTCCGTTCAAAATCCCTAAAATGAACTTTAGCTATACAATTAAAGTAAATAATATAAGTAAACGCGAGTGTGTTTAGTGTGAACTACATAGGTACAAGTGAGGTAATGTAATAAGACTTGATTTGTTGTACTACGTTTGATATTTGACTTGTGTTCATAGAGTAGGGAAGTACAGAGACTTAGGTAACATTTTATACTGCCTCCGTGGCAAATTGGTGGCTGCCGTTCTTGAGGTGGCGGTTTCGAATCTCACGTAAGATATTTATTTGTGTCATCATAAAAGCCAATTAATGTCGCACTGCAGGGACGGGCTTCATCCCGTGACGGAGGGATACTCGGCCTACTTATACCACGCTGGCCAGACGGATTGGTATAGGGTTTAATTTCAAGTTTTCCTTCTTTTTATTTCGTAAAGATCATTCACAAATAATCCCTTAGCCGGTTTTTACGACACCCATGGAATGAGATGGGGTGGTGACATATTGTATTCTTACTCCGTCACCACACGGATTATTTGTGTGATGTACAATTATTGTTTTGAGCGGGAATATTCTTCCTTGTGATATAAAGGCTAGTCATCAGTTGATAAAGCTTAAAGGGGCACGAGTCGCGATGTGTATTAGACAGCTCAGTTAGGATAAAGTAACCTCTCACTTCTGGAACCGATCAAATCGATCGTACTAAGCGAGAGTGCATGGTAAGCCTCTACTTCATTCGCAGAGACCGTCGACCCTCCCTCTATACCCACAGAACTGGACGTCAAAGGCGCCAAGAGATGAGCTCCAGCCACAGTGAGGGGCCTGCGGTTTATATACATGGTCGAATTAAGTAACCTCCTCCTTTTTTAAAGTCGGTTGAACAAATACTTTTTAAGGCACCAGTCCTTCTCTTCTTTTGATGCACTTCTTTAAATCTCACAATGTTTCAATGTATTACATTGTAACATCGTGAGATTTTAAGAGCGGCGTCTCCTGGCACAGGCATCTATATGCTTAAAAGGAGACACCACCAACTGTTTATTGTGTACTATAAGTGTAATAAATCTAATACTATCCGTAAAAAGAAGGAAAACTTGAAATAAAATCCTATACCAATCCGTCTGGCCAGCGTATTATCAGTAGGCCAAGTATCTCTTCGTCACGGGAGGAGGTCCGTCCTTGCAGTGGGACATTAGTGGGCTGTTAGGATGATGATGAATGCCAGTCTTCTAGTCGTCTTGGTCATTCATCGGTAAGAGTTGGTTCCTAGTATTACGAGTAATGTGTACACATAGTACAAAGTACTCTGTACTATCATAGTACTGCAATAGTACAACACTGCACTAGTTAGGTAACACAGCTAATCAGTTACACACATAAATTATCAATAGTATGCCTGTGTGAGTCTCGTAGCGCTACGCCGTAGCGACTCTACGCTCGTAGATAGGACCCGTCTACGAGAATCGTGATTTGTTTTTTTTTTTCTTTTTGTTAAATAATTTGTAGAATGGATTGGAACTTTTAGAATGTTTTAAAAGGAATGGTATTGTTTTTCGTGGACACAACAACAGATTGTGGCGTAGTGGTTATAGTTCATTGCTGCTACGCAGAGGTCTTAGGTTTAATTTCTGGAATTTGCAAATTTTTACTACTTTAAATATTAGTTTTGGATTCAGGTTTTTTTATTAGAAAATGATGCATAACAGATTATGGTCATCTCACTTCACGGATGAGCTTTCAAGTCATATTCAGTAGAATTAGTAGGTCAAGTTTCACTCTACATAAAGAAGTTCTATCCTTGCAGTGGGACACAAAAGGGACAAAGTTTCAAAAATCACAAAAATACATCATGGAATTGCATAACGGCATGGCATATAATGCCATTAACTCAATGTAAATGTAAAACTTTACAAAGCATAAACAAAAAAAAAGGTGGCCCACAAAATGAAAAGCGGGTTACAGGGTGCCGGTTTGTAAAAATCTATGCCCTCAGTAGTCTTTGCCTACCCCTCATGGGAAAAGGCGTCGCAAAAAGAATTTTTTGTTGTGAGTTTATGTACAGTCACGAGCAATAATATGTACACATTGTCAAATTTTCTAAACCATCTGCACGTTTATCTAGACATTAGAATAATAAAATTATTTCATAATTTCGAAGAGGTTTCGTACAGTTTTGAACTAATCTTCGAATATTCAATTTTGGATTAGCAGAACTTTAGATAAATGTTTTACAAAATGTGAAAATGTGTACATATTATTGCTCGTGACTGTACATACAACGTAATATCGATATTGTATTGTACATTATGTAAAAACAACTTTAAAAAATACCCAACCACTTATAAGAGAATAATAAATTTCATTTACTTTTAACTTAAAAATAAAGCAAGTACATAGTAAAAAGATAAAAAATCATGGTTTTTATTTTTATTTTAGTAAAGAAAACTCTACAGGGCTACCAATAAAGTAGTAGTACTGACACTAGCCTTTTTAAAATTCTGCACAGCTTGTGCAATCATCTTCGACATGCTGGGAAGTTTCTTTAGTGGTCGACTTTTGTGACGCAGTGGTTACATGACTGTTATGTGGTGGTGTGGTTGGGTTTCATACCCGCTCTGTGAATTTAATTTGAGCTTAAATATGATTTTTTGTTTTATAAAGATAAAAAAGTATTTAGGTATTTTTATCCGTTTTCTAAAACCTACAGTACCTATAGTATATCCGTGTGGTGACGGAGTAAGAATACAATATGCCACCACCCCATCTCATTCCTTGGGCGTCGTAAAAACTGACTAAGGGACTAACTGGGAATATTACCTTTACATAGAAAGAAGGAAAACTTGAAATTAAACCCTATGCCAATCCGTCTGGCTAGCGTGGTATTAGTAGGCCAAGTACCTCTCCGTCACGGGAGGAGGCCCGTCTCTGCAGTGGGACATTAATGGGCTGTTATGAAGAGGAATACCTTCAGTACAAGCTAAGATTAGTGTCGGACTAAATGGCGTGTGAATAAAAAAATGTGAGGAGTATTATTTAATAAAAGGTATTTTTTTAAATTTTTTATTTGTTTCTCATTTTGTGCCTTTGTGATCGTCATCCACATCACACATCCACCAAAAGTAGGGAAGAAAGTCCTAACTAATGTTTTTTTTGTCCATCGTCATTTTTTAGGCCAAGTTCTGCAGTAAAGAAAAAAGAAAACAAAAATCTGCAGGAAAAAATAAAAATTCAAACCAAAAAAATCTAGCTTTCCAAATAGTTTCATGAAAATAGGTTATACATAAGAGTATTATTATGATCTAACACAGGAAAAAATCTGCCTAAAATCGCTATCGGGCCCAAGATGTGTTTTTAACGCACACAGCCAAACACGAACGCATACACCCATACATAATGTGACATTTATAGACGCGTCAGCTGAAAAACACCCGCAAAGCAAAATTACATTTAAGTCTATTTAGAATAAGAGCTATATTAGCAAACAAGCGATGTACTAAATTAGGATATTTCAAAAGTCAAACACAACACTTCAACTTTTTATTTCTATACAAAATTGAACTCTGTTTCAAAAAGAATAAAGTATATTATACTATTTTTATAGAAAACAGATATGTCATGTCTATGTTCCGAATTTGAAAGAGCTTTCCGAGGGGAGCCGAGCGCTTACCGATCGGGACCGAATGGCGCCGAGTCATGGCGAGTGCCGCGAATGCATTACGACGTAGTGGTTTAGGGCTGCCATGAAGGAAAAGTGCTATTTTTATATACATACATACTTTTGATGATATTTTTTTTTTATAGAATATTTTGAGATGTTATTTTAATTCTGTTTGACGCTCCAATCTTTTATTATTTAAAGTAATGTATTTTTAATATACTTCTTGAAAATTGTTATTAATGTTAAAGTAGCATAAATAATAAGGGTGATTTAAATTAGTAATTTATCGTTAATTAATTCCTTATACTTGTATGAAAGGCTGATATGTATGAATAAATATACGACTTATGCCAAAAACAGATGATGATTACAATTTATTTTATAAAAAATAACATGCAACTGTTTCACTATGAAACAAAAATGAAAATGCGGAAAAGCTCGTTGTCGTCAGCCCTGCTCGTAGGGCGGAGAGAGGCGAGGCGGGTGTGTGCGGGGTGCGGGGGTCGCGGGGCCGGGGCGATACTCGTCGCGCCAGTCGGTCGCGGGGCGCCGCGCAGCCCACACGCGATATGCGCGCCCTCTAGCGTATTATGTTCCTCCCCGACCTCCCGCGAGCCTGCATGGTGGACGACGTAGCGACTTATTTGCAAGCGCCCTCCTCGGGACAGGTGGCTACAATTATTAACAACAAACCCATATGTAATTAACAATGATCATATTAACAGATGTTGTGAGCTAATGTTGCTTACCTATACTGCGTCGGCCGCCCGGGTATTTTCGGGACGTACCGATTTCGCCGTCAAATCGATGTGAAACGCACGTGATCTTAAGTTTTAGGCTGGATACATCGCCACGGAGTTAAGGTAACATTTGTATATTAAAAAAAAATAACGTGGTCGATGACAGACAGAAAGTTTCAATTTCAAGTGAATATATTATGATTTGAGAAACCTCGTGTCAACAGATCGATAGCATGCTTTCAGGAGTGACAGATAAGTACAATCTGTTCGAGAATCAAGATGCGATCTTAAAGATGACTCATTCAAGAGTGAAATAATCAAGATAATACGAGATCGAAATAATATAATGACAATAATTGACATTAAAAAAACCACAAACTTCGTTTAGTGGTGAGAAATGAATATCAGAATGACCTTCAAAATGAGATAATTTGGTAACATCGTAAACTGTTTGCGTTAAAATTTTCAATGAGTCAACTAGTGCTGCAAAATTACTTAAGAATTTTAGACTAATTTTAATGTTTTTACAAGAAAAACTATTTTAAAACTTAATTTTCAAATAATAAACAACCAACTATGAAAATACAAATAATAAATACATCATTTGTTTTAATCATATAAATATACGAAAAACAGTAACCCTACAAAATGGATAAACTTTTCCATAAACTACTAAAAACATACAAAACGCATTCCGATACAAACACTGCATTAATAAATAATAAAAGACCGCGTTAAAAAAACAACTACCATAGACATATAGACAAACAATGACAGAAATAAAAGATAAAAAAAAAGAGTAAAAAGCGTTCGTTAATCGATATGGTGTGGCTAAGATGTGAATAAGTTGACTGCAGGGAAACTACGGCATAGAGTAGCATAACGCCCAACGCTATCTGCAGTTTACGTTGTTTTGCTAAAACCACCTCTATCCGACTACAAAAACATATTATTTACTACGACTACGATGGGAATATAACTTTTTTAGTTGGAATAACAAACCTTCTTTTAGTATTGTTTGTTATACTTTTTTATTTTTTATTTGCATTAAGACTCTTTCGTTACTATTTGAATTTGGAATTCGGACAATTTAATGGTTGATCTTTAAACGTTTTAGATTTTCGAATGTTTTTTTTTATGATAAAATGGCTTCTTTATTATTTTGTTGAGATTAATTCAATTGTTTTAACGGTTAAAAGTAATAGTTTGTAAATACAGTGTTATGGAAGTAAACGTATATTTTTTGCTCGTCTTAAATTTTGGAGTTATTGGCTCTGTGCCCTAATACTTTAGCCTTGATCTTGATGATGAATATAAGTTAGGTAAACATTGTATTTTATTGCAATAAATACATATTGATAATAATGATAAAAAGCTTTATTGTTTTAAATCAAAGTAAACATAAACATTACTGATAATAATATTGAATGGTAATTTGAATAAACAGGCTCGTATTTTAAATCGATTTAAATTCAAAATTGTTTTAATTAAATTTGACTGCAGTAACATTTAATGCTATTAAGTTACAAATCGTATGTTGGATATAAAACTAGGTAGGCTAGCAAGTGACTCGAGCCGGGAGTCGGTGCTTATTCAGCAAAGATAACCCGACCAGAACTACGTACAACTTGAAATTCTAATTTAATTCCGTACGAGAGCTCACTTGTAGAATACTACCTATTTGATTAAATTTTGAAACGTTGAGAAAAAGAATTTTTTGTTTCAAATGATCTGAAACAGAGTTTACAAGCAAGGAATATTGGATTGTTAATCCAGGTTTTGAATAACAACAAACGAAATCTTCGAAATAAAATATTTATGATCCAATAATAGTCGAAGAACAATAAAATATAGAATTTCAGAGGATATCAATGAAACCGCTTTGTTGAATATACGATTGATGAAATAAAAATTTTATGATGTTTTCGTTGATTTTATATCAAGGAAATGGGATAACTCATTTATTAAACCAAATAAACTATAAATCAAAGAGACGAAAGAATAAATCGTGGATGAACAACAAAGTTATTAAAAAAACCGACTAGTAAGAACAAAACCAATGAAAAAAGAAATTAGAAAAATTAAAAACAAAAACATGAGTAAGAACACAAACATCATTATAAATAATAAAAAAGAAATTGAAATGAAGAATAACTTGACAAAATCAATACGTCAAAAATTACGTCTAATTTCGTAAATGGAAACAATAAGAAACGATTAAATAAAAAACAAATGAAAAATAACTTGTCTAAAATCGATACGTCAAAAAATTGTATAATTTCGTAAATGGAATGATAAAGAACCGATTAAATAAGAAACCCAAAGTACCCGGCCGGCTGACGTTGAGCGGACTCGCGTCGCATCGGTGTTAACTCGATGTTTCCCCCTGTTGTTTTCTTCTATCACCCTTTTTCTTGCCACTCGATGTATGAATGTTTTTCACTAACTGTTAATGTTGATATTTTAATGTATCCATAATAATTGTTAGCTCGATTTTTTCTATGTTTCTCTCGTTGTCTTGCGTGAATTGTTATATTTTGAATTTAAATTTTAAGCAATTATAACAAATTGCAATCACTAACTTTGCTCAAAATTACACAAAAATTAAAAAAAATGCTTTTTGAAGAAATTTTTACTCCGTTGCATAATGATTCACGAAAGATAACATGTATTATTATTTTTATTTCTATAAAAAAGTTACATTGTCTTTGGAAGTATTAACTGTCAAATCGAATCCAAGAAACAAAATATTCAAGTAACTATAGTCGTCGTTAATCACGACTTTTAATAAGGCAATGAAGCTTTTTTATTACGAAAAGTGATCAGAAAAATAAAAAATGATGCTAAAAAATTAAAAAAATTATAATAATAATGTTGACACTAAAGTTTTTATCAATTACAAAAGGGTTTAGTAATACTATTAGGTAAGTAACAATTTTACCACAAGCAAAATATTCTTCTGATCATATTATTTAGTGAATAATTCTGTATATGTGCATGATTCCCGAATGCACTACCCTAAAAGCGAGAATGTGTTGCACGTACATGTTTTTTTCTTTACTTTTTTAAATTTCTTTTTTAATTTCACTATTACAAGCAAAGGGAAGTCCATTAGTAAATTGGATTGTATTGATGTTTTTATTACGATTGTACAGCACAGGTAGCGAATTATTATGCCTATCTGTATTACCTTTATGTACATTTCAGGCTGTAATTTATAAATTTGTTATATAATCTTCAATTTATAGCTTTTTGATGAAGTTTTGAAGAAACCCGGAATCGCATCTTCGTAAAACAAAAATGGGTTAACGCCATTTCGCTGCGTCCGTCCGACGGAATATTGTGGAATGTGTCAAATTTTCTTGTGTTACATAAATTGCCGGACTTATATTTAGTTTTAGTGTGCCACGTGGGATTTTAAAAAACATATTTTAAACGTATATTTATATATATTTGTATTATAAATGTAAGATTTGATAGCAAACGATATGGTATATCTTTATAGATGTAGGATTCGGGTTTATAGTCGCAACGGCTGTGGCTTGCTGTTGCAATTGATTTCAGCTATTCTTGTTTTAGAAACGGCGGACTTACTTTAAAACTGTAATGTTACTGAGCGTAGGAACGTTTAGCAATCGAAAGAAATGCAATTAAAATTAATATTTCAAATAATAATTTCTACTCGCATCTATTTAAGCAATTTTGTCAGAACTTACCGAGTATGATACACTGTAGTTTTTGCTCGGTTTTACTTCCAATAGACTCTATAGTTATGAGAAAGTGGATAACATAAGTCCTGAAACATTATTACCAACACCATTATTATCTTTGATCTTGCTTCATCATCATCATAACTTAACAGCCCATTAATGTCCCACTGCAGAGACGGGCCTCCTCCCGTGACGGAGGGTTCCTTGGCCTACTAATACCATGCTGGCCAGACGGATTGGTATAGGGTTTAATTTCAAGTTTTCCTTCTTTTCTTCGATCTTGCTTCGGTTTAAAGAAATTTATTCTCATAAGAACTTACAGTTCACTTAAAATGAGATACAATAATAAATAATACTTAAAGTGAAATACAATTTTAAGACAATTGACTATCGCAATACATAAGTAAAGGTTTTAATGTGTGTACATGACTTTTAAGTTTTCTTTTATATTCGTTGAAGTTGAGACATTCTTTTATATGCTTCATGCACACTAACTACTAAAAATATAATAGCTAAAAGCCGCCTTTCATTATCTCCTCAGTATTACCACATATACATACATAAGTAAATAAGGACAAACAAAATGACATAAAGTTTATTACGTATACATAATGGGCACTCAGAGCACAGCAGAAACAATAAAAAAGATAGAAACATACCATAAATAAGGCTCTCGAATTCGGAAGTCGTACTCAATGCATAAGTATCGTATATTATTGTCTATAGAACCTTTTTATTGTTTAATTTAGATAATTGTATATGTGTGAAAGACGATATGGCTGCGAAGAGTGTGACTTGTGAGATGATAGGAAAGTATGGAAGAAGAAGACATGCTGCGCCGACCCCAAATAAAATTGGGATAAGGGCAGGGGAATGATGATGGATAATTGTATATTTAATTTTGATGACACAGTTATTGAGCCACTTTTGAGACCTATGTGTGGATTGATGCAGCTCTCGACACCAGTCTAGCTACTGGCCACCGATAAAGAAATAAGATATTAATGTTGCTTCTATTTTCAAGGAGTGTTAGAAAAAAAATGATATTCTGGTATTCACTGCCTGGATCCCAATGCGATAGTTTGCGACTGCCTGTACCGTGGTTTTGAATCCCTTGCAAGATAATTCATTGTGTAATGCATAAATAATTGTATTAAGACTAAACACAGGCTTATGTCTTGCTTGACCCGAGGGATCGATATCTACTACGAGAGTTATATTTAAAAAAAAATTGCGATCTAGTCCCAAACTTAGAGATTGATTTAGACACACTAAATAAACAAACTATTTTCTATGTAAATACATACATGTTTTACATAGAAAACACATAAGAAAAATGCACACATCTTTTTGGACACAAGAAATAGCAGTAAAAGGAAATCGAACCCGAGACCACGGAATCCAAACGTATACCGTAACCACTCTAACCTAACACTCACAAACTTAACATAAAACCATACTACATTTCACCATACATTTTCCTACATTAAGAAAAGTATTTTATCCTTATTTTCTCTCGAAACAATTAATTATATTACTCCCTTTTATGATAATGTTTTGTTGCGTGAAGGTTTCTCGTTCTTATACTTATTCATTTGATTCCTTTATGAGTTTTGAAGGCCATGGATTACTTACACAGAATAATTAATCGAAATAGGTCTTATTAAATTTCGTAAATTATTAAATAATGAAGTCCCAATGGCGTGGTAGTGTATTTGCTTGATAGTTGATACGTCACTCGTTGCGGGTTAAATCACCGCAGTAGATTAATTGTCAATATTTGTATAATTAAATCGATCTAATATCTCTAAATGGTTTTGCAATTGACATAGGTAAACTTTTACTTTACATACCGAATTAAGGTAACGTGATAAAAGGTCAAATTTCGTTCCATAATTTACAGCATAAATACAAAATTATCTAGTTGCCTAGTAAACAAGGCGTAGGGACAAATTCTGATGTATACAACTTATATAATAAATAGTTGTTAGCAAGAAAGTATGATATATGTTGTAAAGTTTTCTCTTAGCTTCACATATTTTGTAGCGGAGACAAGTAATTATGTTTTTGGTAGACAAAACTTGTTCTGTGCTAAGTTAGGGATGTTTAAGACTTTAGGGAATGTTGTGAATAAGTAACAGTGGTATTAATTGTTGTAGTTACGTTGGTAATTTGCGTATAGCTGTATACCAGACCAGGCCAGAAGAATGCGTAAAGGGTTAAGAAAAAAGTTGGTATGTATTTAAATAAATGTAATTAAATTGCTTTTTTAATCTCCGTGTGGTGACGGAGTAAGAATACAATATGTCACTACCCCATCTCATCCTATGGGTGTCGTAGGAACCGTCTAAGAGACTATCCCTTAATACTATCTTTACGAAATAAACCTTAATTTTCGAACTGTATTTCCTCTTTCAATAAGACTGCAATGATCTTAGTGCGTGTTCTAAACAGAACTATGATGTGACAAACGCTAAAAAATACTAACGGCTTTATATCGTTAGAATAAAAATTAGAATAAAACCTTAAAGTTAGAAGAAGTCCATGTGACCTCAATTTCACAAATTCAAACTCCACATTATGTACCTATGCATTTAGAAAAAAAAAGTTTTTAAGTATATTTATCCATTGTCTAGTACCCATAGTACAAGCTCTGCTTAGTTTGGGACTAGATGGCGTTGTGTGAGGAATATTTCCGCGTAGTTAAAAGAAATAGTTACCTTAATCCTGCCGAAAATCCTCCATAAAAACCTATCACCACATCATTAAAACGTACAAAATCGTTTAAAAACTTAAAGTAAAGTTAAGTTAAGTTTAAAGTGTAAAGTGCAATCTAAGTTAAATGTTATAGATATAGCAGTTACACTTTACGTATATTCGTTAGGAGAAGTGCCAAATACTGGTGGCACCTGCCAGCCTGCCTTACTGACCTTCGTGAATGAAACCTTATTTATATAAAGTTCTTTTATTGTTAGTATTGTTTTTTTATAAGAATTGCCATCTCTTTAAAATACATTGGTACATAATCTTTCTTTCCTTTCTTTAGAAGAAAACTTTCGTACTCCTATCGTATAAAAAAACGGCAAACGTAGTGTAGGACGCCCTCCAGCTAGGTGGACCGAGGACCTTAAAAAGGTTTCTGGGTCGAACTGGATGCGGAAGGCGCAGGACCGAGTTCTGGGAGCGCCTGTGCCCAGCAGTGGACTGCCATAGGCTAGTTGATTGATTGATTGATTGGCTCCATCGTATCACTTCTCTACCTATGTCGTGAAGACTTTTACAAATACAAAAGATACATAGTTTTTGTACTTATATTCTAATATACAGTAACCATCTATTTCAATGCAATCATTTACTCGAGCGTAGCATTGTAACTGATACGCCTAAGAAGTCGTAAACCTACAATTAAACAAATTATGTTAGGCATAGTTTTAGTTAATACATACATACATACATAAACTCACGCCTTATCCCGGCCGGGGTAGGCAGAGACGACAGAACGCCACTTGTTTTAGTTAATATTATTAGAAATCGATTCCTCGGATTGGAATCCCTAGCGATGCCCTGTAATGTCTCTAGCTATTGTACCTACCTAAGCACATGAAAATTAGCACGACCATTAATTTAGTACAGCGTAGATACCGACTTGAGGCCGATTCACACACATCAGTGAAGTCACATCTCCATCTCAGCAGCGGGTTATTGATAAGCTGAAACGAAGATTGCTATAATAACTAGAGAAATACTGTATCTATAGTAATCCGTAATAGGCAAATAGATTGGAATCCGCATACTATCGGTCCACATAACAAATTAGTTCCTATGGATCACTGAGTTAATCCGTTGTAACATATACCTATATGTTATCATGATAGCTGTTCCTACTACAACTATGAAATAACTTTCGTATTGAACATAATCATAACAGCCCATTAATGTCCCACTGCAGGGACTGGCCTCCTCCTGTGGCGGAGGGATACTAGGCCTACTAATACCACGCTGGCCAGATGGATTGGTATAGGGTTTAATTTCAAGTTTTCCTTCTTTTTATTTCGTAAAGATAATATTCACGGATAGTCCCTTAGTCGGTTTTTACGACACCCATGGGATGAGATAGGGTGGTGACATATTGTATTCTTACTCCGTCACCACACGGAGAATATTGAAAATAATATTGTAAGTAAAATCACGCTTTGTTTCTATAGGGGTAGGCAGAGACTTCTAATCGCCATATAGTATGACCTATCCAAACCTTTTCAAACAATGTCATAGTACCTATTAGTGTATCTCTCCGTGTGGTGACGGAGTAAGAATACAATTTGTCACCACCCCATCTCATCCCATGGGTGTGGTAAAAACCGACTAAGGGACTATCTGTGAATATTATCTTTACGTAATAAAAAGAAGGAAAACTTGAAATCAAACCCTATACCAATCCGTTTGGCCAGCGTGGTATTAGTAGGCCAAGTATCCCTCCGTCACGGGAGGAGGGCCGACCCTGCAGTGTGACATTAATGAGCTGGTATGATATACATTAGTGTTTTTAATATCTAATGTCGGTACGGTGCACATCCACGTGGGTGGTATAAGATCGTGACACGCGGTACAAAGTTAATGCACCGCGTGTCTCATCAGCTGATACTATGCTTACAGAACAACATAAAGATTTACGTCCACTGTTCTACATGTTACGTAGCATAACAGATATATTATATTTTGATATAAAAAAAATATTGCTCACACTTTCACACAACGCCATCTAGTACCACACTAAGCAGAGTTTGTACTATGGGTACTAGACAACGGGTAAACATACTGCTCCACTCCTATTAGTCATAGCGTGATACTATATAGCCTATGACACTCCCCGGTAAATGGACTATTCAACACCGAAAGAATTATCGGTCGAATCGGTTCAGTAGATCCAGAGATTACCCCCTACAACGTCACAAACACAAACTTTACCTCTTTATAATATTAGTATAGATAATAAAAAAATCTTTACCATAAATTAACAGAATATTAAATTTGATATAAGTAGAGTAGTGCCTACAGCAAGAGGCGGTTTAGAATGTTACTGAGTTTAGCTGGGAGGAGGAATTAGTGGCTAGTTAAAATTATATGACTGTAATACTTAACATATAAGGGCGCCTTCAAATTTGCCGCTAAAGCCCGATTTACACATCGACAAGTACAGTAGCGAGTTAAGTAGCAAGTGGTTGATTAAGTTGATTTAAATAGATCTCCATCCTATTTTTTGGCGAGTTAAGTTGGCGAGACGCAAGTGAGGGGGCTACTTCGTACTTAACTCGCAAAAAAATAGGATGGTGATCTATTTAAATCAACTTAATCTTAAAATACTACTTAACTCGCTACTGTACTTGTCGATGTGTAAATCGGGCATAAGTGTCGCGCGGAGGCAGCGCGACTGCAGCGCTGCGGTCGCGCTGCCGTCGCTAGGTTTAAGAATGGTAGTGTTGTGTTTTAGTTTTACGATGGACTCAGACGAAAATACACTGCTCTTAGTGTTACTATTAAAAAGAAAAAGTATTCTAAACAACACTAGTCGATCGAGAACGAATGCGGGGACGCAGCGCGGGCGTAGCGCTGCAGTCGCGCGTTTTTTATCTCTATGAATTTACAAAACAGCGCGACCGCAGCGCTGCAGTCGCGCTGCCTCCGCGCGACACTTAGCGGCAAATAGTGTGTCACCACCCCATCTCATCCCATGGGGGCCGTAAAAACCAACTAAGACTATCCGCGAATATTATCTTTACGTAATAAAAAGAAGGAAAACTTGAAATTAAACCCTATACCAATCCGTTTGGCCAGCTTGGTACTAGTAGGCCAAGTATCCCTCCGTCACTGGAGGAGGCCCGTCACTGCAGTGGGACATTAATGGGCTGTTATTATGATGATACTTAACAACTTAGGTCTACGAAGACAGCGGCTTGGTTGTGTAGTGGTATTTCTAATGTTTTTAAGCGGCCATTTTATTTACCATCTTACTGCATCTGCTATCTTCGGATATCAATAAAAAGCTTATACTATAATCTCAGCTAGTCGTTCATTTGGACATTATATTATACGATAGTTATAGCATTCGTTGTGCGACAGGACTTACAGTGTGTAGTGCTAGAGTATGTAAACTATACTACGTCTTAATTATAATTGTTAATTAAACAGTTAAATTAACTGTTTACTGTAAATTTTACATTTTATACTAATGTTTACTTATTTTGTGTGTTTTCTAACATAATTAATTATACTCTGGCGCCTATAATTAATTATTTAAGATGCATTCTTAAGCCTTATATGGCCATCTTAATTATACACCCTTTGGGACAGTTTCTTATTTAAATTTTACTGTATCCTATTCATATTATGAAGGCGAAAGTTCGTATGGACGTTTGTTACTCTTTCACCTAAAAACTACTGAATGGATTTTAATGAAACTTTACATTAATATAGCTTATATGTTAGAGTAACACGTAGGCTGCAATTAATAAAGATACTGTATAAAATTGTTCAAAATACGCAGACAAAGTCGCTATCATAACAGCCTATTAATGTCCCACTGCAGGGACGGACCTTCTCCCGTGACGGAGGGATACTTGGCCTACTAATACCACGCTGGCCAGACGGATTGGTATAGGGCTAAATTCCAAGTATTCCTTCTTTTTATTTCGTAAAAATAATATTCACGGATAGTCCCTTAGTCGGTTTTTACGACTCCCATGGGGTGAGATGGGGTATAAATCAAAGTCGGTATAAATTATATTATTTTTTGTTCGTCTGGTTACTTCTTTGAAGCTTTCTTAGAATTTCAAGATAAGTAATTGCACCACAGACAAATCTAAATTTTTAAATTTTTTAATTGTTGGTGTACGCCTTCTTTAAAAAGGTAGGTCACTTTTCTGTTTTGCTTGATAGGTATCCGGTACAGGTTTTTCATTTTGCCAATAGACCTCAGATTAAGTTTTTTATGGGTCTCAAAAGGTTGTGCTATATCAAAATCCTATTAAGGGCCCTAGCGAAACTTCAGGGAAACTTGACTAACTAATATCACATTTGTACAGTAAGCAATGTGTTAATCTCGCTTTCAATCTTAGTCATATTTTTTGACTATTTAGGTATTACCTACATTACGTCTTCCTAAATTCATTACATAATCATAACAGCCCATTAATGTCCCACTGCAGGGACGGGCCTTTTCCCGTGGCGAAGGGATACTTGGCCTACTAATACCACGCTGGCCAGACGGATTGGTATAGGGTTTAATTTCAAGTTTCCTTCTTTTTACTTTGTAAAGATAATATTTATTGTTAGTTTCTTAGTCGGTTTTTACGACACCCATAGGATGAAATGGGCTGGTGACATATTCTATTCTTACTCCGTCACCACACGGAGAATTACATAATATTCTGTAGTATATTGAATAACCTTAGTTTAAGGTTTGTATTTAAAAAAATAGAAAAAAAAACTACGTCCGTTTGCGTTTCCCTTCCCCGCGTCGTAACCGTATTCTTAAAAAAGATAGATGAAAATAATCAATGAAAATTTTTAAATGTTTTCTATGATGACGTGTAAGTCTGGCCGCTTGGCCAAACTTGCCCACGTGGCTCACAAACACTGCCAACTGGCTAACTCCGCCCTTGACACTGACACGACCAATGTCTTCATTATGATACATAACTTCCTTTACTATGTTACTGTATATTTAGAAATTTGTAATTATCTTTAATTAATGTTGATTTTGTATGTGGTAATAAGTACTTTATCCCCCTTACTCATAAACGCCTCTTAAATTTAATCACTGTTTAGCGAGATTTCTATTAACAAAACCAACCTTTTACCAAACAAAATCGTAAGAATTTAAGCTAATCAATTGACTAATATTTAAGAGCCGTTTTTAAGTAAGGGGTTATATCACCACCCTACCTAACCAAGAAGTCTTAAAAGCCAGTGAAGAAATTCACTGTCGCAAGTAGGTCCTATGGGTTTTTTTAACTACGTACATATTATCGTTTTCACATCTTATTTACCACTTCTGGCTAGAATAGTCTTTATAGTTAGAAATTATTGGTGGTTATAAACATATTATATCGTCTCATCATTGTCATCCTCAAAAGGCTATGCCATCAGCACTGGACATAGGCCTTCTCCGTTATTTTTCACCGTGGTGTTATGCCTAGGGAGGCATTACATATTCATTTATTTATTTATTCAAAGTAGTACAATAATATTGTATCTTTTTGACGTCATCTAACACTACTTAATCTAAGTTTATAAACATTTCAAAGTTTAGAAAACTTTACCACCGCCTCCAAAGCGCTAGTAGAGAAGAAGCGGCGCAACAAACTCTACTGCTGCATTTTCTTGACGTCATAATTTTTTTACATAGGAGATAACTGTAATTAGGCGCTGCAACCATTGTATACCATACATAACCATAACCAAGAATTAATCAATGATAATATACATAAAAGTGGGAGCACCAAGTACATCGTTAATTAGGGAATTATGGCCCACTAAGTAAACATTCCAAGGAAGCATTTTCTTTCTTTTTAATTTAAAGTTAAGTTAAAGTATTTCGAACGCCATTTTAAAAGTAAAATAACGTTTCCCGGAATCTCGAGTTTCCACCTGACTGGAGAGATATCTAGCCTTGCATCTGAAAGGTTTGCTACCATAGATAAACATCTACAAAATAGACTTAACATATTAATATTATATTTTGTTAGAACCTCTTTTGTTGTCGAGTTCAGGCTTAGTATGGTTACAGTTTAGTTTAGTTATTTATAAGGCTGTGTTGATTTTTCTCTTTTAAAAACATGATATTGAAATAGTGATCTTTTGTTGTATCGTAGTCCGCGAAGAATCTATCGGTTATAATGCAAATGCTTTTGTGTCTGTGCGTTAATAATTTCTCCTGTATGGTCCACATGAGTAAGAATACTCGATGACACTAATGGTCCTTCCGTTTCGTCTAGTATGCATAAGAATACACGCTGTATATCCCTTTGTTATCCCATGGGATGGGATGGGATAACGGGTCTTACCCCATCTTAGTAAAAGATTTGTAAGGGAAGGTTAGCAGATATTTGTGCGAAAAGAAAATAAGGACAATTTACACAAATAACAGTTTTAAGTATTGCAGTCATTATCGAAAACAGGCTTATAATTATGTCTTTTTTCTTCAGGCTTATTCTATTTACTAGCTGACCCGTGCCCACTTCGTTGGGTAGCGACAAAAACGCGTCCGTTTTTTAAACATATTTTATTACTACTCCATTTCTATTAGTCATAGCGTGATACTATATAGCTTATGACACTCCCCGATGAATAGACTATTTAACACAGAAAGAATTTTTAAAATCGGTTGATTAGATCCAGAGATTAACCCCTACAATGTCACAAACACACAATCACACAAACACACAATCCTCTTTATAATATTAGTATAGATATAGATTAACACTGTTTTTGCGTAGGAAATCATATTTTACAAACATATAGCAGACGCTTGAGAGGTCAAATGGGTATTGGTGTCTCTGTCCAGAGTTACCGTATAGTTAGTCAGCTATACAAACTGAAGTCCACTTAACATCGTAGCCAATTTTGTATTCCTTTCTTGGCCATGACTTGCGTAGAATCTGGAAAAACCCTAGTCTTTTCGCGTTAATTATTTAATTAACCATATACTACGAATATGTTGTACTATAGAAAGTAGTACAATATAATTAGTAGGCCAAGTTTTCATACAAGAGGTCCATCCTTGCAGTGGAACGGTAATGGGCTATTGTGATAATGGAATATCTTTCTAACAATCAGATTGTCAATTGTTTTACCTAAGGTAGAGTCACAAGTAACGGTTTCTTAAATGACATGTTGTGTTTTAATCTCTGTATTGAAATATAAAATTAGGTAAAAATATAATTGTTACGTTTTAATTCTTCATGAATGTCCTACTGCAAGGACGGGCAATTTTTTTATTTATTATTTCATGTATTCCTTCTTTAGTTTTTGTGTAAATTAACTGCTAAATTTCCATTCATCATAACAGCCCTTTAATGTCCTACTGCAGGGACGGGCCTCCTCCCGTGACGAAGGGATACTTGGCCTACTAATACCACGCTGGCTAGACGGATTAGTATAGGGCTTAATTTCAAGTTTTCCTTCTTTTTATTTCGTAAAGATAATATTCACAGACAGTTCCTTAGTCGGTTTTTACGACACTCATGGGATGAGATGGGGTGGTGACATATTGTGTTCTTACTGCGTCACCACACGGAAAATTTTCATTAGTCGGCTTTTACAACAACCACGGTATAAGTTGTAGAGATGACCTTGTGTCAGTAACATCTGTAAGACATCGGGCTCCATCTTGAAAACTCAGTTACCGGTCAAGAATATTGAATAACTAAACCAGCAGTTAACCTGCTTTCAAAATAGAATAATTGTAATCCTAAATTTATTTATTTTCAATGAAATTACAAACAAAATTTGTCTTAAATTCTACGTTAGACGTAATTTTTACGCTTTTTTAATCTTTTAAGAGTTCAAAATCCAGCTTAGTGTTGTCTTTTACCGACGTTTCGGTCAACTTGAAAGGACCGTGGTTATGCGGAAGGACCATCCAGTGATATTAATATTAATTTTACATTATAATATCTTAACTATACGGTGCGAGTAAAACCCGTTTTTTTTAATTGTTTGGTGTAATTTTGACTTAAACTGTGGTTTACCGAATAACCAGAGTTTAAATTCTTTCATTTTATGATATGACATTCTACCAGATATCAAAAACTGCATCTTAGAGCTACAAAGACAGGCGTAACCTAAAATCGATCCGAAATGAAACGTCAATAATACATAACAGTCAAATCAGTATACACAAGTATTCAGTATGAAAGATTATAGTCTAGCAGGCGACGTACGTTGCGTGTATTTTCCGATAATAGATCCGTCTCACTCGCACGAGAAACGTTGCGCAAACGCCACCAGCCCGAGCTAAAACAGGGGCTCAGCCATACTAAATATAGTTCTGCAACACTGCATCGCACCGTGTCATGCCCATACAAAACATTAACACCGATATAACCACACGATATATGGACACCACATATTCCCAGCCAGATTTTCGCGAACACAAATTGCTGTATAATATTCAATTAGGTCGTACTATATTGATGGCGAGCGAGCCGCCCGGCAATTTTGGTTAGCGCATCTGCCGCGCCTATAAGCGTTACGTTTGATATACGATTAGTTTTCACCAGTTTGTGATCATGCTCGATACGCCATTATCCCCAGCTAGCGATCGTGTTTGGACCGTTCTAGTGCGGGCGCCCGTTCGTCCCTCAAGGTACGTCGCGCGGTCGATCTATATATAAACACGCAAGCTGTCGTTTCTCGCGACGATTTTTCCTCGGTCCACCGTACGGCCGGCATTCTGCCAGATATACGTCACACCTCTATTACCTCATAAACGCCAAACTTTGAGAAAGGACTTTAAAATTAGCAAGGACGTGTGTTTGAACGTCCACAGACGGGTGGTCGGTGGTATTTCTGTTCGGCGACACGAGCCGTCCTGATAATTACGCAAGCTCGGGCATCAAACATGGCGGCCGGACTGCCGCGGCAAAAGACGCGGGAGAGGAGAGATGAGCTGTCACGAGATATTTATGAAATTCGAACCAAAATAGATTCAGTAGTAGCTTGGAGCGAGTCACCTTGACGCTCGGTACGTTATATAACGTGCAACACACGAATCGAACGAGCGACAACTTCCAAAATCAAAATTTAAAAAGGTCAAAAAATCTGACGCAATCTATGACGTTTAGATGCGTGACGTATGTTTAGTGTTGCCACTCCTTCGTTTGCCTAATAAATTTATTGTTTGGCATGTAAACGGATGCGTTCGAGCCAAGAAATTACAGAGTTCGGTAAAAAAAATATTGAATGAAGTAACGGAATGATGGCGCAGGGTAATCGGGCCCGCCTCGCAGCCTTGCCAACACACTCTTGTTTATAGTAGATCAGTTGCACAAGATTCTGATTATGGGATGTTTACTTACACCTACAACAGATTCTTGTTCAAGCTGTAGATAGAGCGGACTTTTGTTCCTCCATTTTATTTTTTATAGAACTTTTAATTACTCCTTTCTCCTAATGACGCCGGCGCCTATTGAAACGCTGGACCACTTAAATTTAAGTGTGGAAATGACTTTTTATTTTTAGCGTCTGTAGGTAGTGCGCTCTAATGATTTTTCGCTGGTATTAAGGGTCGTTTTGATTGTAATCGAAGTTTATTTTACGAAAATGTGCATACGAGTTTTTATTTCTGGAAATACTTAACGAATATTTTAATTGTTAAGATAATTATTAGGTATACTATTGACGCTGTTAATATTACACACTTAAGAAATACATTGTTCTAATTGAAGCTTTTATTTAAGTTGACAATTGAGCATTTGACAACATTATTTTACTTCTCATTTCTTCTTCTAGCTTGTCTCATAAGTAATGTTAAGTACTATCAATTTATTGATGGGTGACCGCCGTCAGTTTTAATCGGAGCAACTTCTATTTTGCTAGGCAAGTAAAAAGTTGGTCCCATTTGTTGGCCCAAATGTCGTAAATTCACGTAGGAGTGAAACACGATAATAATTTATAAATGAGTCCCTTTTTCGCAGTGGGACATTCCTGGACTGCTATTACGAATGTTACCATTACCGTTTTAATCAGCAGTATTATAATGGCCGCAGATCCTTTCTCCTTTCTAAGAAATCTATCAAAATAATATAACAACTACCTACATATAATTGTATAATTACTACCACCATTCCATACTAAACAATGCCATAGACATTAATTCATCGCAAGCGCCTCTACTTAGTTTACATTCTAAACAGTGTTTATACCTAGTATATTGTCTATGGTCCATACAATAATTGAATACGAAATTAAATGGCTCTGTGGTTTACTTAACTATTGTTATGTTGTCTGTGGTAAAGGGCTATGTAAATCTATTATTTTTTTGACTTGTGTCATCTTTATTCGATTTTTAAAAAGTATTGTTCTTTTTATTGAATTTTTTAGCCCCCTCCATAGTGCCCTTTTGGTCCAGGCAAGCAGGTCTGTCGAAGTCCCGATGAATGGAAGTATGATTTACGGATCAAAACCCACGGTGTTCTTCACTCATCCCTAACCTTCTTCGTAGTGCTTATATCCGATAAAAGATTACATTCCTATTGCAAGATGCCTCATATATATTACATTCTAATAACAAAATAATACGAAAATTTCAAAAGCACTGCATGAATATTTAGCAAACATTATTTTAGACCAATAAACTAAACTGAAACGGGCCATTACAATAAACAATTTTTACCCTTATAAGTCCATGGCGGTATGGGCCGGCAGCCAACAGTCGCCATTGCAAATCATGACACCACAAACCACATATTGAGCGTCAGTTATCATAACTCGTATACACACAACACTAGTCTATATCTTGCGATAAGCTAGTGACAACACTAGCGGGTAGGATTAGTGAGGTGGGTAGACCGTAATCCCGGCATATCCCGGGACAACACGGGAACTATTTGCATACGATTGCAGTTAAATGTCATCTGCGGGATTTGAGACAGTGGTGCGTCTTAGCCGGGATTGCTGCAAGTCGGTTGTAATTTTGTGTGTAATTTCTGTAGGGATTTAGTCTTGTGTGTTTGTGTTACTGTTTGGCAATGGCTGGGTGTGCTTTGTGTAAGAGGTCTTTGGATAATATTGTCGTAAGGTTGTCGTTTATTATTGAGTATTGATTGTCGAGAGGGCTTTAGTTTACAACATTGGAATTTAGGTTTACAATGATTGCAAGTGCAACCGAAACATCAAGTAAAATAAATAAATGCGCGTTAATATCCCGTTTATATAATATTTATATTAATGAAACACGATAGTTTTAAAGTAATAATTGCAAGTAGAGTTTACATTCAGTGACCCTACTTAAAATACATACGTAGACCAATTCAAACTTTCATGTTCATGCAAACAAAAATTTTGCATTATTTAGGAATCGAACCCTCTGCGTCGCAGCCATGCACTAACAATAACGTCACAAAGGTCGTATAAATACATCAACTTCATATATTTCTGTCTGTCTTCTTTAAAAACTATACAAAACATCAAACATGTCTAATTCTGGTACATCAATACAACTTGGCGTGACATCGTACATATAGACGAAATATTTACTTTGATATTAATTAATATAAAACTGACATTCAAAGACGGAGACTTCGAAACAAACACTCTGTGTTTGATAAGCATGGTATTAGTAAGGACAAGCTTGTCCTTTTATCAGTAGAGATGCTCTATCCTTGCATTGGGACATTTTTTCTATTTATAATATGTATGTATTTACAAAAAAAAGGTATTTATGTATGTTTATCCGTTGTCTAGTACCCATAGTACAAGCTCCGCTTAGTTTGGGACTAGATGGCGCTGTGTGAATGTGTGAGGAATATTTATTTATTTATTTAAATATTGGTAAAGAGTATGAAATAACGAATAAGCGTACTATAATCTTATCAATCATATCACCAGAAATTGTATCAAAATTACACCAAATTATGTTTTAAAACTTTAAATGGAGTTTCTAGGCCTAGACAGTCTCCTGGGTTTCTTAGCCACATTATTATTATAGCTCTACTATAGTTATCTGCCAAACGGGTGGTAGTGGATATTTTTTGTTGTGATGTTCAAAAGTCTTTAAATAAGTAATTAATATATTTAATGTAGACTTTGAAAACAATCAAAACGATAATATCGTATCTGAATTGTAAAAAAGCCTAATAACTCCGTTATTTACCTATAATTCTGCCAACCTCAACTTAGAGAAAAAAAAGTTAGAACAGAATAGAATAAAAAAGAGTATAATTTGACATTCATGACGTTTAGGATAGCATTATGCAAGAACGACAACATTTCAACCAGACATAATTACACGATTCAGCCACAATTAAAACAAAATCGATTCGAAAAAAGATACCTGACCTAAATAGTAAAACAGTTTGGGTCGTCGATCCTCTCTTCTTATGCAACAATGACAATAACTATTAACATAACATATTTGTTTTACAATACGTCAGTACGCATTGTAAAAAAGTATTCGGACGTGATTAGAATAGATGTTTTGTATTTGCAAATAATTGTGTACAAGTGCAATGCCCTTCGCTCACCTTGTGTTACGCGTTAGGAATTGAACTTAACTTGCTTGTTTATGTGATTTAAGATTAACGGTAGATTACTTATAAGGACTTTTAATAAGGAAAATATTGTAATAAGGTTTGTAGTGAGAGGAAATCGTAGAACAAAAACAACGAAGACATTTCTAAACACTAGTGTGAAAACGTTGCTGTGTTTAGGAGAAAGGTAAGAGTAGTTAGGCAAATTACACGATTATGAAATACATACATAATGCTTGTCACAAATAGGTAGCGGCATTCACCATCAATTTGCTACGCCGTATGCAATAAAAAAGGCGAGAACCTCAAATGACAGACCTCAAACGATTCATATGACGAGTGCAAAATAGAGCCCATTCTTTTTGGACACATGAATTGGTTTTACATCAAGTCTCCTTTTATTTTGTTGTCGTAGAGATAATGTTTTTAATGACACCTCTAATATGGATAGTGTGCATTTCTTAATCTGTCACTACAAATTGTCCTTCCTTAAATAACTGCTCTACTATGATCTGCTTTAGAAATTAAAGTTTGAATCTCTGTTCATTGTTGTCTGTGTCCCTATTATGAGGTCCTTAAGGCTATAAGTTTCTAACGTCACATCGTTTTAAAGAAATACATTAATACTGAATATTATCCTTTATTTTGAGTAGCAGTTCTCTAAAGACTAGTTCAGATATAATAGTTAATAGTTATAAAGTTATATGTACATAGTCTACAAAACGCAGCGTTACCTTGGTGTATTTCTGGAATATTACATAGTAAGTACTTAGTAGTATATGTAGTGATAAAGATATTTGGTTCAGCATTGAATAGTTGCATTGTGAGTTAAACTGAACGATTGTCGAAATACATTTTGATGTGAACGAGTATAGTATTTAAAAGAAGGAAGAATGAAAATAATGTATTTTTTTATTTACTAGAGTAAGCCATTAAAGCTTGTAGGTAACTCTGAAAGCTATTTATTTATTGTATTTACACAAAAAAAAAAATTGATAAGAAAAATAAACAAAAAACGGGGTCACGCAAAAGTTACATTAATAAAATGTCATCAATACAAAAAATGAATGAGTCTTTTTGTGCTTAAAATGCTGTCTTTAGTGAAAAGAAATCCGTATTCATTAACCAGGTCTTTAGTTTATTGACCAGTAGGCACATGCCTTGATTGCACATGATTTTCACGCGAAAAACTAAAGCGAAGTAATTTTCTATCAAACGATACTAACTATTAAGAATTTTAGTAAAGCGATTATCCTAAATTAGTTAAAGTAATTAATGTCTAATAAATTAAGTTTATAGTTATTTAAAAGTATTTAATGCATCTTTATTCTATTATACATTTAAATATACTTCAGAATTTTAAACACGATGAAAGTTTTGTGAATTTGAAAGTACTGATTTCTCAACATTGCTTTAACACATCTCTCTTAAATCAATTTTTAATCGAGAGCAAAAAAAGGAGAAGGTTCTTAATTTTTTGGTATCGTTCTTACCTCAATACTATAGGTTACACTGGGTCTTAAACTTGAGCACACGGCCATTGTAACCTGTGCTGAAACTTCAAGCAAAATAAAGCAAAGGTAAACAGTGCACTGTGTTAATTCACCGTTTACGTTTAATATTTATCAGTTGTAACTCTTTTTAATATTCTTATATTCTTTAAATTGGTTCCACTTCGATCCATGTGGTTCTATAGACATGTTATCTTGAGCTACAAAAAGACTACGAGAGCTACTCTAGCCACTATATTCTTTGTGTTCGTTATGTTAAAGTTACCGCAAAATAGGGCTCGATCTCTAGGGCAGTAGTTTATATAAAGATAATTATCCTTATACAAAACAATAACTTTTCTTATGACTAGATATGACAGAAACCCAAAAGTCCCATTTCAGGATATTCAGTCTTTTGACACTGCACTGCACTTAATCAGACAAAGGCTTATAAAACTACTCCTCAGTCCATACAGTTAGTAAAAGAGAAGTACTATAAAATAATATTGTTATATAACCTTGCCAGTTTGAAGATGCGGTCGCTTGAGTGATTGCCAAACTAAATATTGGTACTTCTAAAATAGTAGTATTACAAACATTACTATACTATTGTCAAAGTTATGAATAGGAAGAGTTTGAAGGTGTTCCAGATAACGTGAAATTTTCAGTGAGATTGCTTTATTTTTATTGCAAAGTTTTTGATTGCGTTTTGAAGCTATTTCTATTTTATGAATGATGGGTAAAGTTCTAGTTATTTTTTTAATCTTTATTTACGGAGCTTTGTCATAATAGGTATGACTATGTCGCTCCAGCATAGTCATCAAAGTTCAGGTTTTCTAAAATAGAATGGTATGAGATTTAAGACTTTGATACTGCCTTGCAAGGCGGCCGTGTATGTAGCTGTCAGGCACGAGATCGTGGGATTAAATTTCACAACTTATTTTTTTAAATTATCTGTGTGTCCTATATTACTGTCTTGAATTTGGATGTGCTATGTCATTTTTTTAAATTATCTGTGTGATTCCTATATTATTGTCTTGAATTTGGACTATGTGTCCGTTAATTTCGTGTCTGTAAAAGTTTCCGTGATACAGGACTCCTTAGAGCGGTAGTTATCTTTCAGTCTGACAGTCAGTCTCTCAAATAAATCTGCAAAAAACCATGATTTTCCCGCATTATGAGTCTCGTTGGATAGAGAGAATACCCATGAGAAATGGGGTAGTGACACTATTCAATGTTACTAACACCATATTCTTACTCACTACACGAAGCCTTAAATCATGATCCCGGATCTAAGTAATCTAATCAATATCAGGAGATAGGCTCATTGGGAACTCCTCTAGCATTACTATGCTGTAGCTTACCGTAGAGATTACATTGAGTTTATAAGTTTTAGAGATGACATTAAGAGATGTTCAGTTCGTGAAGAATAAAATAGACTCTAAAGTGTTGTACTGATTTAGCTAGAAGGGTTCAATACTTTTGAAAATTACATGACTATAAGCTAAAGTGTAGGGTAGTTGCTTTGCTATGCTCTTGGATCACTAAAGTCCGACGTGCGTTTTTTTGTTTGTAATGAAAAACGTTTTGTAACTATTTTATACAAGCTCTGATTAGTTAGAGGTACTAGATGTAGTTGTGTAAATGGTAAAGTGTTAAGATTTCTTAATTTATTAGGTAACTATATAAATAATGCATCGAGAACTGATAACATCTTTTCACAGTCTACAAAAGAATCTTTTACTTTTGATGGAACACAAGTGTATTATGTTATGTACCCAATTGTCAGTCCTGATAAACCCGAATTTGGGTATGTTTAAGTTAGGTACCCACAACCAAAACAAGCTCTGATTAATTTACAACTGTAAGTCGTTGTATAAATATAATGTTACATAATCCTAACCCATCTCACATAAACATGTCATCTCTATCCCTTACACAGTCCTAGTCCATCGTGCATGATCCCGGATACTACATACGTATGGAAGGTATCACGTACCCACATGTACTAATAAATACCTACTCGGGATGAATTTTAATATCGCTGTTGCGTTTTAATGTTGCGCACAGGGATTTTCTAGACTTTGCGGTGTTGCTCTTTGTAGGGAATATGGCGAATTATTTTGTGAAGTGTTTTTTGAATTTTGAGAGGGTGGATTTTTAAAAAGTGTTTTTGTACATTATAATCATCATAACAGCCAATTGTGAATCAATGCTGACTGCAGTCATAACAACCTTTTAATGTCCCACTGCAGGGACGGGCCCCCTCCCGGAACGGAGGGATACTTGGCCTACTAATACTACGCTGGCCAGACGGATTGGTATAGGGTTTAATTTCAAGTTTTCCTTCTTTTTATTTCGTTAAAATAATATTTACGAATAGTCCCTTAGTCGGTTTTTACGACACCCATGGGATAAGATGGCGTGGTAACATATTGTATTCTTACTCCGTCACCACACGGAAAGATGACTGCAGTATGAAGGTCCAATTATATCATTTGTGTAAACGCCCCCTCTAAATATTACCATGAACTTGGGTATTATTTGTGTTATCCAAATCAATGTTTGTATGTAAGACTCTTAGTAGCACAGAGAGAGATTCTAGGTGCGGGACTTGTCTTTTTAAATTGTCATATTTGACTCAGACAACTGGCAGACACGTAGCAAAGAATTAAAATCTCAATACAAAACACATCAATATCGATCCACGAATTTAGGAGTTTCAAAACCACAGACACACACACAAACTTCTCACACCCCTATTTATATATTTGCGGTTAAAAACCCCAGTGATTTGTTACGTCTAATACAAGTAGAGCAAGTGTAAAGCGCAAACGTTTTGCGTTCAAAAGTTTAAACGAAACAACTTGATATAAGTTCCAGCAAGAAGGTCGCGAGATTGCAAACGAGGTGTGGTCACAGTGTTAGCGTATTTTACTTGTGACCGAGAATATACAAAGAGGTGGTCTAGAATGATTACAGCCGATTAATGACCCACTGCAGGGACGGGCCTCCTCCAGTGTCGGAGGGATACTTGGCCTACTAACACCACGCTGGGCAGACGGATTGGTATAGGGTTTAATTTCAAGTTTTCCTTCTTATTATTTCGTAAAGACGAGATGGGGTGGTGACATATTGTATTCTTACTCCGTCACCACACGTCTAGAATAAACCTTCCAAATTTAATTGAAAGTCTGGAAAAAGAGCTTTTTCTCAAGCGAACGCTCTTTGTTTTACAAACGGAATATTATATATTATTATTCTTCACCTATAACCATTCCGTTTTAAACTACAAGAATACTACAGCCCTAAAAAAGCTTGAATTTGGAATTGGCCTTATGCCAGTTTATCAGGTTCATTGCTATAGGGTTTTAAGTTTAATTTTGCTATTTATTTCAGAAAAAAATTAAATACTTTTTCCTATGTTTTTCTTTTAAGGAGAGGTATTACATTTATTTCGATATCAAGTAAAAAAGTAACAAAGTACAATTTCACCTCATTTAGGCGTTTAAAAGCGCCCTAATGGGTAAGATTTCATTTTAGCTGAAAATACACACCCGTCACTTTTAATTTTATTTGATGTTAAGAATTACTACAAATCATTGAATACATGGAGAAAGCAAGGCAGACTATGAGACATTTAAGCAGTAGGGCAATCGTAAGCTCCAATTAATAATCAGCTATTAATTGATTCTTTGCAGAAATGACGACGATAACAATCTTTGTTGTCGTTTTATAAATATGAAGGTCAATAACGGTACATTCATCATCATAACAGCCCATTAATGTCCCACTGCAGGGACGGGCCTCCTCCTGTAACGGACGGATACTTGGCCTACTAATACCACGGTGGTCAAACGGATTATATAGGGTTTAATTTCAAGTTTTCCTTCTTTTTATTTCCTAAAGATAATATTTACAAATAGTCCCTTAGTCGGTTTTTACGACACCCATGGGATGAGATAAGGTGGTGACATATTGTATTCTTACTCCGTCACCACACGGAGATAATTTATATTCCCCGCTAACAAAGGCGCCACAGCTTTAGTTCTTGAAACTATTTTATATTTGTGCGCCTGTTCAGCTGTTACTTCTCTTCAAGTTGGTCGGAAATAAATATCTTTGCTACATCTGCATCTAGTCGTGTTATAGTTTAGGCGAATACGTGAATTTGTTTAAGGTAATAGATTAGTTTGTGTGTTTTATACTAGATTATTATTATGCAGATTCGCTCGAAGGCAACAATGCAATTTAATAATCAACCGAATAAATTTAACTTTTTGGTTATGCTTTTTTAATACCAGCCATTTAATGATAGATTGCCATCTGATGATAGATGGGTTCAGGTCACAGAAATGTTCAGGTATAGTTTTGGAAACGATTTAATTTTGTGTTTTATATTCTGTGAACTAACTTTTCTTTAGATTTTTATGACAACTAAGTATAGGCTATGCGTTATTATTAGAATTATCCTATATTAATTTGAATCCCGAATTTAGATATTATCCTATGCGTTGTTCCAAAATAATATACCTAATAAATTTTCGATTAGAGATTCGAGATTCAGTATAACAACATTACATTCTTTATAAATTGTTCCTTTCACAACTTAATTCGGTATGTCTCTATATTAAAAATACCTATACGTAAGTAATTATTTGGGCGTCATAATCGAGTTACGACCTCGTAAATATACCAACCACGTGCGCCATCAAAATCTATGAATAAAAAAGTTAGTGCGGCCATAGATAGATCTGATTACTATATTTTGTTTTATAGTATTATTTGACTGTGTGTTCACTCACATAAAGATTTTAGTTTAAGTATACAATTTTTTTAGGGATTTATTGGAGGGGTTTTATTTTTTCCAAAAATTTCTTTTCCGCTTACACATTTACACAATGCAATCTATTCCCACATTATGAGCTAGTAACTAATAAATTAGGATTAAAATATAAATGTGTCAAAAAATAAATGCTGTAACCCTTTAAAGTCTCGGAAAAGGCCAATTATTATTTTAAACCGTAGTCTTTCAAGTGTTACCAATATTGTTACTGGTGAGCGAGGCTTGGGTATGGTTATTTTAGATAACAGCATTTAAAATTTAACTAATTTTGAGATTGCAATAAGATTTTTTTAACATTGCATTTGTAAACGAATTTCCAATTACATAATTGAAATTACAAACACACTGCATTTGTGATAAACAACTCCTATGTAGGTTACAATGACAGAGTAACTTCCAAGACTGATCTGTTGTCTTATAAATAACTTTAAACAGACAGGAATGAAATTGACGGACATATTAGTAGAATAATATATCGATAGTTCAATACGTCATTAGGACGCTCTCTAATGCACCAACGTCCATCGTTTTACATACTAAATGTATGCACACAGGTGCAAAGACACATGTTTGTTAGAACCTTTACAATATAACTTGGAATGCACGCCGTTTAAGTACCTAAATACATTTAATCGTATTTGCAAACATACTGCATTCCACAAGAATTTATTGTAAAATTACGTGCCGCGTGCGACAATTGACTCTTTATAAACGCATCACCTGTTGCGCGCCAAAACCGCGCGTGGCAAGATGGACGCTAACTTTTTTTTTCACGGCGTCTTTCCGCGTGTGCCGTAATTTTGGCCACTTCTCCTGTATGACGTAGACGACCCAGTTAGGTACGCCAACCGGTGCCACGGCCAAGTCCACCCGGGCATCCCCAATGAACCAGCGCCAATGTCTATAAAATAAATTATACGCACGAAATAAAGAGAAAAAAATTATAATGAAGTAAACACCGACTCCTGATTTCCCGCCAAAACCTGGGTGAACGTACTCCAGTGTTTTGGCATGGCTAGTTGGAAGTTGTCCTAATAGTTCATTTGTTTGATAAGGTATTTTATTGTATCAATGTTTCAATCAGCTAAAACTATTCACGTTTTACTGTTACGTAAAAGCTACTGTTAGGATTTTGTGCAACATAAAAATCAAATAATGTTTTATTAGATACCATGAATTGTAGTTTTTACTATTAGTTGGTAGATTAGTGATTTCGCCTAAAATTAATTGAATGAAAAATGAAAAAGTTCATGATATCATCATAGTAATCTGATTTCTTACCGAGAATCCACTATGAACAAACCTTTGCCAACAATCTTACTATTCAGCATTTTGTTGTTCTTATATTTGCCAAATATTTGCACCTTATCGCCGGAGTATTGTGATAGTTTTACGAGCACCATTTTATATTTTTATTTCGCGCTCATTTTGGCTGTGTATCCAATATGGCGGTTGTTTGTTTTGGAAATTGCGGCTCTCGGAGTTAATATTAGAAATGTTTATCATTTAAAATGTATGAAACGGAGATTTTTTATGAGTTACGGATTCAAGAATGAAACGTAAAATGAATCTATCAATCAATACTTACAAATATTTAAGATTTCATTCAGCACGCGTCAGGAAACATTGGCCGGTTTCGTTGAGGCTATTGACACGAAAATGTTTTGGCATGATGAGTCCGATAATTTTATAACAAGGGGATTCCGTCCACGTGTTTCCATGGATCCTGCCAAGGAGGGCCTGGCGGTACCTAACAACTGGCAGCATGGCAGGTTTGTCTGCGACCGAAGCCAACTAAATGTTTTGACTACAACTTTTGTTTATGTCCGCCATTGCGCGGTTGGTATACATTGAGCTTTTGCGGAATAGTGTATTCTTTGAATTGATTTTGTGTGGGTGTTCGATATATGTTGTATTTATTAGTGAAGTTATTTTGTAGTTTCTATTATACGAGTGTTAGGTATATGGTTTATTTTAGCAATTGATGTATTCAAATCCTAATCTAACTGTTATTTTAATTTGAAATAACTTTTCAGCGATATTTTACAAGCTTTTTTAGCTTTTCGGAATTCGTTACTTTTCTTGAATATTAACTTTTAAGCGGTCTACTGCAGAGTCGGTTATAATAATTAAGAGAAGGTCTATTAACACAAGTTTTAGTATCTACTATTGTTTTTGTTGTATTTTTATATTTTCAAAATGAAGACTACTAATGTAGGCCTTAACAACGACTCAGCTACGGGCCATTACTGGTTGTCTACCTTATGGTAATTTACTTGAAAGAAGACATAAAGGTCAAGAAGGATGACAAGCTGATTGATTTGCTTGGACTTCTTTTTTTTTGTAATCTATTCCTCATATTTGCCAATTATTTTCGCAGGCAATTCAGCCATCTCCTACTGGACTCCGCTGAACTTGCGGCTTGTTGAAATCCGTAGGCAACTCTTGTACTCTAACAGTAGGACAATATTATGTTCTTAATGATAATAATAATATTTTTCTCGGCTCAAACGAACATATTTTAAACAAACACCACGCAACATAAAAACGAAAATAATTGACACAAAGAACATCCGCATTCAAGAATCTTTCAAAGTCATTCAAATAATTTATCTTGCATGGGATTCGAATTCAAGACCTCGTGGACGGCAACCGCGTAGACGACAGCTTTACCAGCAGTAGAAATGAAACAACTCAATTTATAATCACCATTTAATCATCTCAAACTCTAGCTAACCTACAGGCAACATAGTATAAGCATTGAGCTAGCCCCTTGTGCCTATTTATAGCTAATACTAAGGCTCAGTCTAATTTTATTGCGCCGGCCGTCAACTGATCTAATGGTAGGTTGACACTGGGAGTAACACGGTGAAATCGGACGGTTGTTTGTATAATTACTGTAGCTAATATTGTAATGGCTAAGAATACATTTTTGTCGTCAGTCTGTCGTAAAAGGTGACTAAGGAATTTAGGATCTTCTAAGAAATGTTCTTTTGGTGGCGAGCCTTCTTCTAGGTGTCTGAAAAGGTGACTTGTTTGTCTCCGCAGCCACACAAATACAGTACAGTAAAACAAAGTTGCTGTCACTGTCTGTCCGTCCCTTTAACCTCTAAAACTTCGAAACGGATTTTCAAGAGGTTTTTTAGTAGATAGAGTTATTCAAGAGGAGGGTAAATATATAAAATACAGGCATAATACTAAGTATAACCATTGCCCGAAGTCGAGGCAGGTCGCTAGTTATCAATTAATTAAAAAATGTGAGCAGATATGTTATTCCACGGTCTACCGCGTAACTCGGTCTCGCGGTCCTGTCTTACTGCTTCGCGTCTTTTGCTGCGCAGTCACCATTCCAAAACCTTTCTAATCCATCGTCTATCACTTCTGAAAGCTTTTTGGCCTGATAGACTATAGTTTTTGCGTACAAGGTTTGCGCCACTTTAATCGTGAAATCCTAAGTGTTAAGTATGTCTTGGTTTAGCACTTTAGTTCTCTTGCGGATCTCCGCATTTCTGATTCGATAGATTCGGCTGTATGAATAATTATAAATAGGTAGTTATTTTCGGTCTAAAATCGGTATGGTCAATTAATACATTTCCGGGACGTGTCCGACAGTTGTTTGTATTTTTATAACTATGATAGACACGAACTAAAAGATGAAAGAAAGAGCTAAGAAGCGTGGAAGTAGAAAAATGTGTTAACTTTGGTGCTGTAGATTACTATGCACGAGGACGCGAGTTCAAATCACGGGATATTTATTTGTGACATCCAAAAAATATTTACCTGAATCTCCAACCTCATACTTAAACATCCATGTTTTAGTTTGTTGTTAAATACATGTTTACAAAATTGTTCTGATGCGTGGTCTGTTGTTTAATGTTAGTAAAAGTGTGCAATAGTTGTCTTTTTACTAAAAAAACAGACACATTAACAAACAATTATTAAAGATATTTGTGGTGCTATTTCACAGCTAGTAAGATTGAGGACTTCACTACTATGTGGAAATGATACTTAGAAGAAAAAAGAGTGTCGCAACCTATTTGTCTCACGGGTGAAGCAAAATCAGACTATCTAAATTATTCAGGAATGATATCATAGCAAGTAGAGGAAAATTTAAAAATAACCTAACATAAATCCATTTAGCTACGGTGTCAAAACATTCATGTCATATGTTATTTTGTCTTCATTCGAGTTCATGAGCTTTCGAACCTATGAGGCAGTGGAAAAATTATTCGCAACAGCGTGTGTCGCAACAGTGGCGTTCGAAATAACATATGACACCCCTTTAGGAGCTAGGTAGTAATAGTAAACTAAATTTTTGTCCATCACAGACAAACGCCGGTCCCTGCAATAGGACATTTATAAGCAAATAAAGATTAAGTATTCTTTATTAATCACAAAAGTAACATGTAAGATACAGACCGTGCCAAAGAAACTTCACTGTAACACAAATTCTTATAAAATAGATAGGTACATAGTTTAAATGTAGGTACTTATAAACATCCAATTAACACATAATTATCGATGTTATAGGTATAAATAAATTAAACAGGTGCATTAGCCATGGCCTATTTACCTCCAACAATTTCCCTTAGTCACATGTTACGACATCAGATGGTGACTTATTTATGGATGGGACCGGATAAGCTATAAAAAGAATTCTAACCAATAACTGTTAGGCGTTTTATGGCGTAATTTCGTAATAAGAGTCTTGATTCTGTTTGAGTCTGGGTGTTGCTGTATGTAATAATGGTTTGAGTTTAAAAATAGTTTTTATATGATTTAGTGGTGAGTTAATTTTCTAATTTAAAAAAATTAAATTAATCCTATTTCTATGGGACTTACAAGGAGGTACACCATAAAATCTACAAAAAAATTAGATTAGTAAAATGAATGAAAAGATAACTGCGGTAAAAAATCTATCAATCTAAAATAAAAAGACAGGCATGATACTGTCCTTCTGGCGAACAGCCTATTTTTCTGATTACCATCTTCCATAAAAAAATGGGTTATTAAAAAAAATACGCTTAATTTCTATACACAATATAATATAGGTAGGTAATATAGTATAGGTTGGAGAGGCTACAAAACATGGGGTATTATAATATTTGACCTAAATCTGTCACAAATTCACACTTTTATAGGAAAATTATTATCTGTCATGAACATCTCGTGAACGGGTCGAACCACAGAGTGTTAAAGCTTACTTTTTAATACTTAACTCTGTATTAAACTTATACGGTTTAGGTTAGGATTTTCTTTTTTAAAAATGGCTTTCTAATTATTTTAATTTTTCATTTTGTTGACTGTTCAACAGAGTATCTTAATATTAAAAAATACTTGATATTGGTAGCTATCTAATTCCTGGAATACATATCTTCATCCTAAGTCATCCTGTAGGTGTATAAAAGCCGAGTAAAATAAAAGTTTCGCATTTGTTTACCTCTGCGAAAAAAATGAAAACTAGACTTTAGACAATTTTTTGTACAAACCCAGATATGCCTATCTGTAAGCCAGTATGTTTCCCTAAATATAACATACTGTGGATCCCTGTCTTCGATGAAGTCTACAGTAAGTACTTTAGAAAAAGAGTACGAAATTAACAATTGCGACTTGTGCGATATCACGATGTCCAGAATATTAAGTATTCATAACACTACCAAATTGAGGTTTGACAACAGTCACGAAATCAAATCTTTATTCTCAGAAGAGCCTGTGCTTATTTTACACAACGTGGAAGACATAAAATGTATTATCTTATTGAAAACATACAAAAATCAAACGTTAAAAATGCCGATTCCATACCCGAATCGGGTTGGTTATAAATCAGTAGACATTTGCATACATTACTATATGAATCAACGACACCACAATACTGTAGGTATTCTGACTCGTGCGCATTGCATACTTGATCATATTGTTGTTAATATTATATCGATTTTTCTTTTGTGTTTGACACAGTTACGTGTTAAGCTTTTGAATCATTATGCATAGGTTTAAAATGTTATTGGTGTATAGAAATAACTAATTTAATAAGAAAGTTGTTGATTTCTATTAAAATGACTCTTATAGATATTTATTTCTTTGGATTTGTTAAGTTTCTTTATAACTATGGCATAGGACTCTCGCAAGGAGCTTCATTAGAGCCTTGAGCTATCTAATGGTTTCAATGTTTCTAGTTTATTTAATTATTAATTTATCCGCTATGACCCTAGTGTGGGAGTTAAATTTTTAAGATAAGAATACACAAAATCGAATAGTTTCATAGTTTACAGTCTAAATTCGTACCGTATGGAGCCTATAGATTAATAAATTAGGGACAGCTGACAAGTATTAGCAGCTAGCGTTTAAATTTACGTAGAAAACATTTCAGGTTTGTTAAATTTTATCATTACTTTATTTATGAAGTCTGGTAAGTTTTGTAACCATGAATATTGACACATTATAAGCACGCTTTGTTTCTGATTGATAGTATCACATTTTACATAAAAATTTGTTAAAATAAAAACCTAACAAACAAATTTAACGTAACGTTTGAGAGTTTTTTTCAAAGAAACTAAAATTAACATGTTGGGCGCCAATAAGAAAAATATTTAAATAACAAAGTTAATACCTGTTTTTAACATTTTAATTGTTCACAGGACGAGTTCCATCCGTTCATAGAGGCCCTGATGCCATTTGTAAAGTCCTTTTCGTATACTTGGTTCAATTTACAAGCGGCCAAACGGAAATATTATAAGAAACACGAAAAACGTATGAGTCTCGAGGAGGAACGCCACACAAAATATGAATTACAGGTATGTTTATACTTTATCCTATTGTTATAATAGCTTTTGTTGTCCCACTGCGAGGACAATAATTACCATAACATAATATCACATTTTGTAAAATAATTACTTATCTGAAGGTTTGGCAATCCAAAACAGTAAGAGGATAATTTTAAAACTATATGGAACTCTATGAATGACTCTCTAGACAGACATTTAGACAGTTTAGGATATTTGACAATGTGTATATATAATAAGTCTTTACCTATGAAATTGCCGCTTTGTATGAAAATTTTACCAGAAGTTTGATTTTTCATACTAAGGATTTGTTTACTTGGATTTTTCAATAATTATTAAACTTAATAGAATGAAATTTGGTATAAGTAATTAATTTAAGCTAACTGTTGTGTTCAAAACACAGAAAAAAAAAAGTTTCAGAAAAAAAGTTACAATTAAATAATCTAGAAAATCCGTGTTTAAAATTGAACCCATGTTTACAGGCTTATTATTAATCCAAATAATAATAATTTTCATTTATTATCTTTTGTTAGATGTTGGTTATTATCTTATATTTCTTAAATAATAAAAATAATTTAAACAGTATATGTTTATAAAGAATGTAGAGGCTAAAGACTGCGCAGAAATAAAACAGCAATTTCATAGGCCTACCTATTATTATTGCCCGTGACTGTACTACCTGGATATGTACTGCTGAAATTCCTGATTTTGTAATGCACGTGTTTTTCGTCTATGTTGTCGTGGTATCTTATACTCGTACATACTGCTTTACTTCCTTCTGTCTAAATTGATTTATTAACGAATGACTGATCAAGTAAAAATCAACTAATCAAGTGTCAAAACTGTCATTTTAGTTCCTAAAAGTTCCTAGTTTTGACATTGATTAGTTGATTTTTACTTGATCAGTCATTCGGAAACCGAGGGTAAGTATCATACTATTTTAATACTTTACTTTTGTCACCGGACAAGAAACAGTGATGATATTTTGTACTCTTATTACGTAAACACATCTACACTACGTCACTGTCCATTTTTAATACGACACTTTAAACTACTTTTCCTGACTATCGAGTAAAAGAAAACTGACCAAGGAAATAATTATGACATCAATGACATCACCACATTGCATCAGTCTGCTATCGTAAACCCCGACTGAAAGAAAGTGGAGGAGTACCGATGATGTGTGTTGAATGATAGAATTACTTGACGACCTCTGTGGCGTAGTGGTTATATAACATGACTGCTACGCAGAGGTCTCGGGCTCAATGGAAATATTTGTGTGCATAAACATGATTATTTGCATTGGTCTGAGTGTTGCTATGTATGATTTACAAAAAAGAAAGTATATAAGTACTAATATCCGTTGTTCTGTTACCCATAACACAAGCAGGTTAAGCCTAGCTTACTTTGGGAACAGATGGCGCTGTGTAGAGATGTCCGTGAATATTTATTTATTAATCCCACCTGCCTTTCCCAAAACTGTGACATCTGTCAGCTAGAAACATCAGAACTCGCAAAAAGGACCAACAATAACTAAATAGCTGACTGTTTACGCTTTATATGAACACCTATAGTTACTTCTCTTACCATAAAATTCACTTAATTACCAATTGCTTCATCATATGCCCATTTATGTCCCACTGCAGGGACGGGCCTCCTCCCGTGACGGAGGGATACTTGACCTACTAATACCATGCTGGCCAGACGGATTGTTATAGGGTTTAATTTCAAGTTTTCCTTCTTTTTACTTTGTAAAGATAATATTTAATCGTAAATATGTATTATCTTTACGAAGTAAAAAGAAGAAAAACTTGAAATGAAACCCTATAGCGTAGTCCCTTCGTCGGTTTTTATGACACCCATGGGATGAGATGGGGTGGTGACATATTGTATTCTTACTCCTTTACCACACGGAACATTTTTAATTGCTTAAAATACAATTGCCAAATTGCTTAAATACTTCTATTAAAAATTCCAGAACGAGAAAGCAGAAGTGAAACAGAAATGGGCTTCGCGGTTGTTGGGAAAGTTGAGGAAAGATATAACGCAAGACTGTCGGGAAGACTTCGTGCTCAGCATCACTGGGAAGAGGCCGGCAGTATGTGTGCTGTCCAACCCGGACCAGAAGGGGAAGATGAGACGGATAGACTGTCTCAGGCAGGCTGATAAAGTAAGTTTAAAGTTTTAACTAATTTTTTAGGGTTCAGTAGGTAAATGGCAAGAAACGGAACTCTTATAAAATCGAAATGTTTGCCCGTCCTTTTATCACAGCCATTGTTTTCCAAAACTATAAAAACTTTAATTCTGAAATTTGGTAAATACATCTATTCTTTAAACCGCATTAAGATGAGATTTTTGACAAATATAAAAAAATATAGATTTTCTGGTGATAATATTTACATTAATATATTGTTTGTTTTTAAATGAAATTAAACTAACTAAATGACTTACACCATTTTAAGAATTTTTGAATAAGACCTAAAATTATACGTTGTCAAACAAAATAGTTTTGTTTACAATGGTCAAAGTTAAACTGGTTGTAATGTTACAAATATTAACTACAAAAAAAATTAAGTAATATAAATCAATAAATATATTGAAACTACGCCCATTCTGTCTTCAGATAATATATTCTAGGTATAACTATTATTGTCGTGAGTTATTGTAGCGAAGTTGGAAAATAAGGCTTTTATAGTCTTGTTATGTGATTTTATTGACTAAAGTTGCCTGCGTTAAAACGTGGAATTCTTCTTCCTCCATATAGTCGCAATCTTTACTCGTATTAAAAAGGTGTAAAGTTTCTTTGGATTCTAAATCTCAATTCACTGGTATTAGGAGTAAAGCAAAAAGCTTTAGCATTTTGAAAACGGAATCGGATTTGGACTTTAAAAAAAAAAATTAATTATATAATATAGAAAAATTTATAATATAGAAAGATTTCAGTACATGCAAAACATGTGGAGACATTCATGCCTCTACAAATATTGTAGCTGGCATGGTGCTCGCCATTCTTGGACTCTATTGGATGCTTAATATCAGGCACCATAGAGTAACTCTGGTAGGCCTTTTTACTTTACTGTTACTATTTAAAATTAGCGAAGGAGGATTTCTAGGTCAGTATATGTATCTGCTTATTTAGCAATACACATAAATATAAACTCACGGATTTTTTCCATGCAGTTAGGCAGGGACTACAGAGCGCAAAGTACGATTCTAACAAACCGGGACTTTGCAACCCTTGGCGTAGTAAGTGGCACACATTTCTGCCGCCTCCGAGATTTATTCTCATCTCTCGGCCCACTGCTGGACATAGGCCACCCCAAGATCATGCTCTTGATTCCGGTCCCTTCAATATGTTCTTTATTTTTCCAGGTATGGCGGTTAGACCTGGTAATGGTAATTCTATTCAAGGCGATACCCCTGGAAAGCACAGATGGAGAGCGTCTCGAGAAGCATCCAGAATGCACGCAGCCGGGACTCTGCGTGAACCCGTACCACATCAACGTCTCCGTTCGGGAACTGGACCTCTACCTCGCCAATTTCATTAACAGCTATGGTAATGGGAGCGACGGTCTGCCAGGTCTCTCGCTCAGTACTCTGTGTGTTGCTTTTTTCGGTTTTTGTTTTGTGTGTGTTGTTATACATTAGTATCATCTTTTTCAGTAATCATAACAGCCCATTAATGTCCCACTGCAGGGACGGGCCTCCTCCCGTGACGAACGGATACTTGGCCTACTAATACCACGCTGGCCAGACGGATTGGATAAGGGTTTATTTCAAGTTTTCCTTCTTTTTATTTCGTAAAGATAATATTCACGGATAATTCCTTAGTCGGTTTTTACGACACCCATGGGATGAGATGAGTTGGTGACATATTGTACTGCTACTCCGTCACCACAAGGAGATTTTCAATAATATCAGCCAAAATACTCCCGCTATTGGATACCTATAGACATTTAATCGTTTCAATAACGAGTGATTATGTGCTTTTCTCTTCCATTGATCTCCCGTCCACTTTATCAAGTGGTTTTTCGCGTTAGAGGTCTGTGCCTATACATTATAGTTTGATTTTAATATGCACAATATTTTATAATCAAACTAGCTACCACGCCCGGCTCGGCACGGGCACCTACTACAGAATGTCCTTAAACGACGTTTAAGTACAGCTGCAGTAGAAATCTCTAAATTATGGGTTTCTCTACTATATTATGCTTGTGTTATGCATATAAACCTTCCTCTTGAATCATCCGCATCAAAATCCGTTGCGTAAGTAGTTTAAAAGATTTAAGCATACAAAGAGACATAGGAGCGACTTTATTTTATAGTATGTATAGATAGAGACTTCTACAAAAACGTTTTTTTGCTGGAAATCCCTTCTTACCGAAACCATAAGTTGTTTGTGTGATTCACAATTTTTTCCAAATTATTCTGAGTCTGGATCTCCTCGTTACATAGGGCTCCATCCCTAGTGGGGAAGTGAGAATATGTTAATGTTTAACAACACATTCCGTTCTTTTAGTTAAGCTGCATAATGTCGTTGTTTTTATTTGATAATTAAGGTAGTATATACTTATATATGTGTGTGACGTTTTATATAATAATCTTGCTTTAGCGAAAATCAGCAATGCCTCAGCTAAGTAGCTTTAGAAATAAGGTTATTAAACGCTCGCTTATTTATGCTTAGTTATCCTACTGGTTACTGTAGTACTGTATTTTTTGGGCTTATCTGTACATCTGTACTTAAAAGCCCAAAAAATACAGTATTTGTGAAACGTCACATATTTTGCCAGTGTCTTGTCGAAGGGCTCGTAATGTCATTAATCAAGAAGTGTCATGATCCATGCTAATAACCAAATAAATGGTAAACCAAAACAAATCACAAACAATTGTTCAGGATGATTATTTTAAACAGAATAACATAATTATATACACGAAAATAAATAAATAAGATAACTCATATTTGTTTATAAAAGACAGATTCACAAAGGGAATCAAGCTCGGTGGCGTTTATATAAAGATCATTTTAAAAGACAAAAACATTCAGATTCAGAACAAAAGCTGATCTCGATTGTGATTTAAAAAAACGGGACTATATGGGGTTCTGCGAAAATTATTGTTATTGTTAAATCTCGTAGTTGCACGAGTTAAATATTTTAATCATTTGTTTTATCCAAAAATAAAACAGCCAACAAAAATGCAGTACAGCCATTTGAACGTGTACAAATAACAAACTTACAACATAAAATACTTTCGCTTTTTAATCATATTTTGTTCGCCATATTTTAATTGCTTCCATTTTTCTTTAAAACTATATGGTATGATTACAGATATTCTAAGCGGGTCGCTCTCGCCTCACGGGGCTAGAGACAAAGAGAACGAACACGAGGCTAAGAGCAAAGGTAACTCAGGAACGTGGCACGTGTGTTCTGTGTTCTATATACATTATCTGTGGTCAATCATGACAGTTTAAACAAGATGGCGGTTGGCGGGAACTTTTGACATTTTGTATATTGTGTTGAACATGTTGTATACAATATATAACTATCTTACTAATACTAATAGTTATGGTGGAAAACTTAGCATATTTATTCTACGACGTCTAGACGGTTTGGTTTAGGGTTCTACGTCAATTGTTACTTTTTTTGCCGTAGAGAAATTATCAGTGAACACCTACAGGATCGGCTGTGTAAAAAAATAATTGATGCTTATACGCCGGAGAGAAAGATCCACTTAACCTTTCGTCTAGCCACCTGAAAGATATGATGACCCCTGGTCGACCTTTAGTAGACTAAATTGAACTACGCACCAAGTTTTACACCTAGGCTGTAGTTTATGCACTCTTGCTCGCAGGATAGCGGTCAGTTTGGCTTCCAAGTCATTTTAAATACAAAAATTTTGTTTTCGCCAACGAAAAATGTGCTAATTCCGCCAGTCCCTACATTATTTTAGCGTGTACTTAGCGTCTTACTTACATCTATAAAAACTATTGTCATTATTAGCCACAAATATAATTGTATATAGAATCTAAATGTGATTGGTTTGCACAAAAACTTATTTAAATTAATTAAATTTTTATTTATCTGTCATACTTTTTGCATTATTCAAAAACGATTTTAATCCCCGCATTGGCTTGCACTTACACATTCATGCTTTTAAAAAAAAAAAATTAAAAAACCACATTTTGGAATTGCCAGAGTAATGTTTGCTCCTTTGTTTTTGACACATTATTTGTATGTAGTCGGTGTTCTTTCTCTTTCACACTTTCTTATATTATGTATATCGATACTCCTCTAATGCCTAAAATCGTTAGAAAAGTATCGATCGATTTTTTTCACTGCAGTTGCAAGAAAAAAATCAATTATGATGGTTTTTTACAGATATTTTTAATACTATTGCATTTTTATTGTTTAAATTGTTGTATTAGTTAAATGAAAGTATTTAATATTGTGAAAAGCTTTGCACTATAAAATCCAAGATTAAATTAATTTTAATCACGTCACTATATTTTTGCTCTATTATTTACGTATGTTTTCCCAAATTGTTACGTATGTATTTTGAGTTTTCTAAAATTAAGTAAAAATAAATAGTACAAATTAATTTCCGTAATTCCCTTTTTCATTAATTTTATTTTTCATTTAATTGTTGTTTTAAATGTAAGAAAAAAGTACTTTTAAATTGCTATCTAGACTAAAGTTTTTTATTCTTGTAATAAAGTTTAAAAGTTCAAAATATAAAAAGTAACTGAGCTTTTCACAATAAATTGTATTAAAATTTAATTATTTATTTCGGTAATTAGGTAGTATTTTGATGTTGTAAGTCTTTTTATTGTCTATGTTTGATGTCGTGGCTTATTTATAAATAAGAAACCTGTAAATAATCTACAGGCAATTTTTTATTCTTATATTTTATGTTAGATTTTAAGCGAATAAAATTCTGCATTGATATTATTTTGAAGGGTAAATAGCTTTTTCTAAAAGTTATGAAGGTTCTTAATTTAATTTCCTGTTTTGAGGGGACTGTTTCTTACGTCAGTTTGACGAATATTGACTCAAAATAAGAATTAATTATAAATTAAGAAAAACTCAAATAGACTGAGCATTAATCATTGAATGCGTTCGCTATATAAATTGTTCTGTTTGAGCTTGCACCCAAAAACTTGTGAACAGTTCAGAGCTAGAAACATAATTCCTGTTCGAAATTATATAATTATAGTTGACTATATCGGTATCTAGCGACTCATTTAACGTATATAAAAGTAATTTATAATGTAAAAAATACTAAAAATATGTTTTTATTTTTAGTCTTTATTGTAAAATTGCATTGACGCCAGTTTAAAAATTCTATACCTATCTATGTAATCATTAGGTATAGTTATAATGAAATATGCGTAATAGATTCTAATTGTAAGAATTTTGTTCTGGTTTTTTAAAATATAACCGTAAATAAATACTTATCAAAATTATTAAGATAAAGGGAAAAAAATGTCATAAGTTGACGAATACTCTTACATTAAAAATTGACGAAAATATTAAATACCCAATATTTTGACGCGACAAAATGTTGACGCGGCGAAATTTACACGCGGCATTGACGGGTAAAATCTTGGCGCGTCAAAACACGACGCGTCAAAATGATTTTCGTCAATAAATTAGTATGTAATGAAACTACCATGAAATCATAACGTATACAATGGGTGATTTCAGGGTATAGTCACAATCCATACAACGGTGTAATATGCAACGATATTATTTTAGCGACCGGTGTCTTCTCGTCGAAGGAGCTATGGAAGCTGTCCAAAGGTATGTCTATACTTTAAATGGGTATTTATATAGATTTATTTACTTATGTTGTTTGGTGAAGGACTAAAAATACTTTTTTTGTATTGCATTATTTTACTTTATCATTTTTTAACATAGAGAGTTGACACTCCCCTTGATCTGCATAATCAAATTGATTTACAGGGAAATGGGTACTTTATTAGGACTAGGTATTTGAAACATATCTTTCTATTTACAATGCTAAATTGGATAAGAACATTAATCAGTTCTAGTTGGTGCAGTCTTTAGGTTGGGACTAGAAAGCGGTGTTTCGCTGCGTGTCACTTATTATTGTTTAAATTAAATTACATTTCTGATTATAAGTAGTAATTTTTATTACTAAGAAGCCCACGCAAAATAGTTTCAAACTTTAAAACATGACTTTACTATGGTTCTTCTATTTCTAAATAAATTGTAGGGTTGTAAAAAAAGGGAGATTTTAAGCATTTTTAGTCTGTCACCATCTTTATAAAATACAGTTTTTGGAAATAAAAACGAATGCATGACTTTTGTGTATAACTTTGTCTGTTAAAGAACTAATAATTGGCAAACATTGCTGTGGTTAAGTTGACTAAATTGCCCTCATATCATAGACCATCCTTGTGTGTGCCTAACTATACACTTTACAATATATACCTATTCTAATTTACTCACACACAAACTTCATTCTTGTTTCGCTTGAAAAAAACAAAATAAAACAAAACAGCTGTTTTTTGGCATCTTTTTTATCTGTATTTTAGTAACAAATGAATTATCCTAAATAAAAAAAAAACGTCACTCTTACAATCTTTAACTCCACGCGTTCCAATTCGTTTTATCACGAAAAGAGATTAAAACAATTCAAAATGGAAATGGTATACCCAAAGAATTGGTATTTTTCGATAATTAAAGATTAATGCCTAAACCTATATAGCATAATTATATATAATAATTCAATACACAAATAGGCACATTCTAATAAAAAATATTAAATTCAGATTATTAAAAATAGGCTCCAAGCAAAATAATTACGTTGAATAACGAAATGATTCTAAATACTTATTAAAAAAAAAGTAACTTAAAACTTTTTAATAAAATGTTTCTGAAAAAACTGAATTTACGAATTATTTTATGACTCACCTTAGTAGTTGCTGTAGTAGATTTCAGAATAAATTCACCATACCGCCTGATTGCATCAGGCAATGAAAGGAAACCAAAAAAAGAGTGGTGACTTTTTTTATCTAAATTATTTTCTAATATACAAGTTTATTATTATTGTATATTCTACTTGAAATAACAAAAAAATGTTAGAAAGCACACATTACGTACAAAAACACTTGAAGTAAACTTACACAAACACGCACTTATATTCTGCACACGTAAAAACAAAAACATACGTCTTTCAAACGTTCATTCATTCGTTCTTTATTGTTTAAGGCGAGCTTTCCCAGAAAGAGATACCAATTTAACTTTGATTTAATTTTAAAATTAAAGTAAATTAGGTATCTCAGGTTAAACAAATTATTTTCAAGAAAAACTTACAGTTAGATTAGTTCACTGAAGACGTATAGAATAATACAAAATAAATATTGTTAATTAATAGTTTGCACAAATAGATCATCATCATCATAACAGCCCATCAATGTCCCACTGCAGGGACGGGCCTCTTCCCGTGACGGAGTGATATTTGGCATACTAACACCACGCTGGCCAGACGGATTGGTACAGGGTGGTGACATATTGTATTCTTACTCCGTCACCACACGGAGATAAAGAAAAAGAAAGAAAAAGAAAAAAAAAGAAAGAAGAAAGATAAAGTTAAAAACTAAAAATACGACTTTTTGTTGCGGTGACGCACACCTCTCTTACTCAATCAGTATTTTATATTGTTCTTTCTCACTCTCTCTTTTTTAGGCTTTGATAAGGAAAAGCTCGTCTTAACATAGCGACATTTAAAAAAAAATGCATTTTAACAAAGGTGTAACTAGAGTAATTTGAAAAGAACGAAATACAAAGGTAAAATATATAGAGCTATAGACAGGATTATTGTTATAGCTTGCGTCTTCTAAGTACAGTACCCGGCCGTAAATATTACACATCGACTTTTGTAAAGAGACAATCGGCTAATTTCGGCTTCGTAGAGCATCATCTCTATCGCACGAAATAAAAACCGTCTGGTATCTATTAGCAACTGTTAAAGGTATTCCACAGACACGAACTTGCTAGTGGGCAGAGCCTAAAACATTGTTGTCGGAAACGTTCACGCTAAAATTGCCCAAAATAACTTTGGGGAATGGGTATTACGTACTAATAATGTTAACATAATAATATAAATAAATACTATTTGATAATAAATTATCAAATGTAGTAGCAATTAACTTTGTCCGTTTGTATTGAGTTGCGAATGGCATGCGTACCCTTAAACCAAATTATGATTTGATAGTGTGGGACAGAGATGACGCTCTACGAAGTCGAAATTGATTGATTGGCTCTTTCCACAGGTCGATGTGCAATATTTACGGCCGGGTACTTGTACTGGTCTAAGACGCCTTAACCGCTATGCCACCTTTGTCCATGTCTCATTTACCAACCATGACCATTGCTCCGAAGAGTCATTAACACTCATAATTTACACTCAACTCTGCTGAAATTTTTCCCATTGTATGACGTTCTTTTCGATAATTAAGCAAATCCTTCCTACTAATAGTATTAAACAAAATTAAGAAAAAATATAAATTATTAATTATTTTTTTTGTATTTATTCCAGCTTCCATCCTCCAAGAGACGGGTTCGGAGTCCCCGAGCGGTTCTGGCGGCGGCATTAAGCTGGAGTCCGGCTACTACTGCGGCTACAACAGTCCAGCTCCACCCGCCTTCGAGCCGCCTCCGGAGAGAGCCACACCGTCAGCCATGCTTGTGGGCCAGTGTTATAGTGAGTATGGTTACACTAAATCTAAGTATCGACATTTTCTAGGAAAAAGCAGGGTTCTCTTTGCTTAACATAGACTATGAAAAATTGTACATAGCTATTCATTTTTTGCCATAGAAAGGACAATATTTTTCTTAAAAACGTGCATTTCACATTTAGCCACCCAATTTCGAGTAAAAACAAAAAAAAAAACTTTGCTTAATTACCGCTGGCCCTGGTAAAAGAACTACTAAGCAACGTCTAAAGAATCAACTCCGTGTGGTTGTGGAGTAAGAATACAATATGTTTTATTATTATTATGAATCCATCTCATCCCATTGGTGTCGTAGAAACCGACTAAGGGACTATCTGTGAAAATTACCTTTACATAGAAAGAAGGAAAATTTGAAATTAAACCCTATAACAATTCGTCCGGTCAGCGTGGTATTAGTAGGCCAAGTATCCCTACGTCACTGGAGGAGGCCCGTCCTTGCAGTGGGACATTAATGGGCTGTTATGATGATTTACAAGGTAAAAATTTCGAAGTATTTGACAAGCTGTCATCTTAGTAGTAGTCATGTCATATTTGTTTACATGTTTGTTGGATTCTATTTCAAACTACTTTACTAAGCAACGTCTAAGGAGTCAAGTCATAAAATAACTACATGATTAATTTACGAGCGTCAGAACTATATACGTAAGTCTGCGTATACGACGGCATTAATTCGTTCTTATGCGTGGCACGCACGTGCGCAGGCGCAGCTAAATATAGTAAGTTACACATGTATCACACATGCATTGTGTTGTGTGAGTCAACGCGATGACTATAATAATTAATCTATACAAATAAATAAAATTGAAGTGTATATTTGTAACAACAAACCAAAAAATTGCGGTATTTAATACAATAACCGTGTGTTGACGGAGTAAGAATAAAATATGTCACCACCCTATCTCATCCCATGGGTGTCGTAAGAACCGACTAAGGGACTATTTGTGAATTCGTGAATATTATCGTTACGAAATTAAAAGAAGGAAAACTTGAAATTAAACCCTATACCAATCCGTCTGGCCAGCTTGGTATTAGTAGGCTAAGTATCCCTCCGTTACGGAAGGATTCCCGTCCCTGCAGTGGGACATTAATAGCTGTTAGGAATACAATTACCGCAAATGACATGAATTTGTTTTGTCTTACTGTGTTACTAGACTGATTTCGATGGAACTTTCACTGCCAGATTTCCCGTGATTTATCACGGGAAATCTGGCAGTTAAAATCTGGCAAATTTTTTATATTGTAAATGCATTCCCTAAAGGGAAAAATGGTCCAACAGCGCTGATGTGATTACAAAAAAAAAGTACTTAAGTATGTTTATCCGTGGTCTATCTAGTACCCATTGTACAAGTTTTTCTTAGTTTGGGGCTAGATAGCGTTGTGTTAATGTGTGAGTAATACTTATTTATTTATTTATTGTATTATTAATGTTTTTTTTCTTGATTTCTAATGCTTTCCCTATTGTCCCCAGGCATTCCCCACAGCTCAGCAGGTCTAAGCGCGGCGCAGTCCCCCCTGGTGCCGTCCAACACGATCTTCTACCAGCACGCCCCCCCACCCACGGACACGAATCCCACCAGTGAGTGTGATGGTATCTACACTTTGCTATGTAGTATTATTAGCTTTAATCTTTATATAAGTATTAATTGTCCGTGTGGTGACGGAGAGTAAGAATACAATAAGTCACCACCCCACCTCATCCCATGGGTGTCGTAAAAACTGACTAAGGGACTAACCGTAAATATTATCTTTACGAAGTAAAAAGAAGGAAATCTTGAAATTAAACCCTATACCAATCCGTCTGGCCAGCGTGGTATTAGCAGGCCAAGTATCCCTCTGTTACGGGAGGAGGCCCGTCCTGCAGTGGGACATTAATGGGCTGTAATGATGAAGATGATCAGAAGATGATAATCTAGAGTGGTAAAGTCAAGCGGTTTACAGAATGAATGACCCGACTCGACCGAAGCTGCACCAGCCTTTCCAAGTGGAAAGAGGAAAGGATGTAAAGGGTATAGAGCCCTTTACACCCTTTCCTCTTTCCTCTTTGGGGAAAGTACTGAGAATGTGAAGGTGCAAGGAAAGGAAGGAGGCAGCGAGCTGCTTTTTTTTAAAAATGGGCTTACCAGAATGACTCTATGGTGTCTGATGTTAAGCATCCAATAGAGTCCATTAATGGCGAGCACCAGCTACAGTATTTGTAGAGGCATGAACGTCTCCACTACCTTGCCTATGGCATAGCCCACCTTGGACATATTGATGACGAAAGGTTCAGACAAATACCGGGTTCATATTTGCAGGTCAATTCTCGTTACATACAATTTAATTTTAACTTTATTTTAATTTAATTTTTAATTAATCCAAAATTGGTATTCTGGTCCTTAAAAATTTCGTTAAAAATAAAGTTAAGCGTCAAGTTTGACGTTTTTTAATGGAGAACTATCACTTTAAAAATTACAAGAAAGTCGTTCTAAGCTTAGTTACATAAACATTAAATTATAAATACAAGAATACTAATTGTGTGACAATTTGACAACTAAAAGTTAAATTAACCGATTTTTTTACGATTTTAAGGAACGAGAATTAACATGCTGATAACTAATATGTTATTACTTCTTCCACAGCATCAGAAGCTCTGACAAGTCAGCACAACAGCGCTAAATACGACAGCGCGCCTCAAGACTCGCTCGGAGACTTTGTTACCTTCGTTTGTCAGGACCCTACTGATGTGCAGCAGTTGCAGGTAACTACTGCACACAGTTGGGCAGGTTTTTTTGGCAGTAAAAGGGTAGCGAATGGTTATAACGCCAAAAAAACTCCGGTTATATAAGTAGCTTCTCCGTGTGGTGATGGAGTAAGAATACAATATGTCACCACCCCATCTCATCCCATGGGTGTCGTAAAAACCGACTAAGGACTATCCGTGAATATTATCTTTATGAAATAAAACGAAGGAAAGCTTGAAATTAAACCCTATACCAATCCGTCTGACCAGCGTGGTATTAGTAGGCCAAGTATCCCTCCGTCACGGGAGGAGGCCCGTCTCTGCAGTGGGATATTAAAATAAAAAATAAAAAATTATTTATTTCTTACAGAGTGAACAATGATATAAAAAACAAAACAAAAAAAGAGCTTTTATTGTGTTGTCACACCTGTGCAGGAAATAGGACCCCTAACAGACCAATCAAGCAGCGGTATGGATAGCTTCCTGTTGGCCGCCTTCTTTAATTCTTTTGTTTGTTGTTGTTGGATAATATTGATTTTTATTGTGTAATAACACATTAATAGGCTGTTATGATGATAAGTAGCTATTCCATTCCCACTGCCTCGGTGACAACGCGATACGTAAAGTACTTTCAGGCTTAAACCAATAATTTTTGGATTGCACAAATAATCTTGCGTGAAATTTGTTCAGTATCTATAGTAATAGTTATATTTTTGAATGAATATCACTACTTACTTCCTATGTGTCCTAAATACACATACATTCTCACGAGAGCACAGGCAAGTTTTTTTATACGGAGACTTAACCCTTTCACAGTGCCCCCAGCAGACACAATAGTAAAACAATGCACGTGTACCACATGTGGTACACTGCACTGGGAACGTGTTAAAATTTAGTGTTAAATTTTACAAGAAGTCTGTAAGGTCTTAAAATTATTTTCTTCTTTTACAGGTACACAGCTTGTCGCGAAGTCCGAAGCCGCCATACTTCAGTAGTTCTATGTTGCCACCACCTCCTCTACCACCGATGGCGAGACCAGTCGCCATTATAAGATCTACAGGTAACTTTAACTGTTAGTAACATTTTATATTGAATATAGTATTAAGATGTAGAATAGAAAAAACTAGTAAAACCTGGTTATAGGAATATTTGATGATCTCTATGGTGAATCTCATCCTATGGGTGTCGTAAAAACCGACTAAGGGACTAACCGTAAATATTATATTTACGTAATAAAAAGAAGGAAAACTTGAAATTAAACCCTATACCAATCCGTCTGGCCAGCGTGGTATTAGTAGGCCAGGTAACCCTCCGTCATGGGAGGAGGCCCGTCCCTGCAGTGGGACATTAATGGGCTGTTATGATGAACCTTCTGTATGTCAGCTACACGAAGGTCTCGGGTTTGTTTTCGCTCAATGCAATTCTTTATGTAAAATACACAATTTGGGTAGATCTGGGTGTTTTTAATCGAAAACCAAATTACATAACCGTTTATGGCGGATTTTTATAGGATTGATCCTACAAAAAATGTGAGTGTACTTGGAAGTATACTCGTAAGTAAACCCTTTCAAACAAAAATACAACATAGTTTTTTAATAGGTAAAGAATCAACTAAATTCTAAAATAAATAAAATAAAAAATAACCCTTTTTTCGTTAAACGGCAGATTCTGAAAACGGCAAATTCTGTAAATGGCAGATTATTTAAACGAACAAAAGAACCACCAAATTGGAAATCTACACCACTTTTAAAACAAGTCAAAAATAAACTAACAACTTAAATTATTTATTTTCGCAGCAAGTGAAATGGTGGGAGGTAACGTGGTGACGGGAGGTGGTACATCCCCATCGTCGCCGGAGGTCCGCTCCCCACCCACGTCACCACGGCGGCGTTCTCCCCACTACCGCACTGACTGCCCACCACCGCTCACACACTTCAATCATTTCCATCCACAACAGCAGGTATGTGAAAAAAAATAATAAAAAAAAGGTATGTGAAGTTTGAATGGAGTTGTATTTTTATATTTATCAGAAAATCTTGGGTCAAAAGAAACAGGGCTAAATAAAAGTTGGATATTAGCAGTAACAAAATAAATTAATAAAGTTTTACGATTTGAAGTAAAAGACTTACTACTTAATGTAAAAAAATATTTACTTTTGCATCAAATTACCTACTTTATTTAAATAAAAAAATATTTTTTTACATAATAGGTTTACCTATGAAATTGCCGATTTGTATGGAGATTTTATGCGAAGTTTGATTTTTCATACTTACTAACGTTTTCTTAGTTTTTTAATAGTTAATAGCTATTAAAAAAAACTAAGAAAACGTTAGTAAGTATGAAAAATCATCAATCTTACTACTTAATAGAATGAAATTTGGTATAATTAATAGCGCACATCTTAGCTAACTTATAGCATTTAAATCATAAGAAAAAATTATAAGGGAAGAAGTTACATTTGTTTAAATGGTAAAATCCGCTGGTTAAATTGGACCCATATTTACGGGCTTAATACTAATACAATTTTTTTTTTTTAATTATCTTTTGTAGGTGTTGGTAATGTCCTGCATTTACCAAATTACAACAATAATACAAGGAATCTATGTTTAGAAAGAATATAGAGGCCAAAGACTGCGACACAAAAAATGGCAATTTCATAGGTAAAGACCTATTATTACATTTTTCTTTATTGCTCTGCGCCTAGATGGCGTTGTTACAATTGGGTTTAAATCATGAGGGTTAAAATTCTCTTTTGGAAACTGGTTTCAAAACTTTGATTTACAATCTGGTCGAAGGTGTTCCTGTTTCATTTTAATGAACGGCTTACAATGTTGTGTTGTTCCCAGGTATTCAGCTACGCCAGCTCGCTGGGCGGCGTGTCGCTGGGCGGGGGCGGCGCGGGGGGCGGCGCGTCCCCGCCGGGCGGCCTGGGGCTCTACGCGCCGCGCGCACAGCCTCGCGCCGCGCCCAGGTGGGTTACACTCACTGGGTAAACGAACCTCACTATTTACCTTAGTTTTTTTATCTTTAGTTACTATTGAAGGGCCTTTACGTGTCTCACTAGATACGTCAATTGAATAAAAATCATAATTCGCAAATAGAATAAATAAGTTAAATTTCACATTAAAAAAAGTTGCCGATTTTGTTTATAATGCATATTTATTTAATTGAAAAACATTTAAAGTGTTTAGAGTGTGTTATACAAATACTTTATTGCCTTTTCTCAAGACTTTGTTATCAACATTTTATATTATTTATCCAATTTGCGAATTATGTTTTTTTTTAATTGGCGGCGCTAGTGAGCCCTATAAACGCTCTTAAGGAAATACTCACGACTTTGACGCTGCGCATGCTAAATCCGCTATGTGTAAAAACCATTTTTTTTAAGGAAGAAAAAAAAATTGTATCGCATTTCCAAAACATAGTTGCTATGTTTTCATGCCGTAAGTAACTCTTTACACGGCGAATATACAGTAATCTCATCATCTCATGTAGTTAATCTCATCTCTTGAACTAACAAACTATTACAAAGCGGGTTTAAAAAAATAAATTACATTAAAACAAAGTTAAAAAAAGTCGCATAGCGGATTTTACATGCGCATCGTCAACTAGTTCCCGTGAAAGTAGGCAGGGTTTATAAAAAGTTATGGTCTAGGATTTTTTGAAACCAATTAGATTTTACAAAGAATCTTTGCTATGAAAATACAAGGCCGTAGATAAATATTATAGTTCATTTTTGTTATACCAAATACAGACTGAATCTTTTGATGAAGAATGGGTTTCTCATAAGAGTTTCACTATAAAAAATACATCAGCAAAGGGTTTTCAGTCAAGTCTTCCTGTTTTGGAGAAATCTTGATAAAATGCATAACTTCTCCCAAAAAAAGATGCTGGGCTGAAGACATTTTGAATCTTCCCCAACCGCTATTGCAGTCCACTGGTGGACATGGCATCTCCCAACACGCGCCAAAGATAACGATCCTCCGCCTTCTGTCTAATCCAAGACAGCGGCCAATTTGAACCATCTTATTAATAATGCATTTGTTTGTTATCAGATGGAACGCACCGTTCCCCACGTTGGAAGAAGAGTTTAATATAATGACAGCACCGCCGGGACCTGACCATGTCGTGTTGTTGGATGATGGTGAGACATTTTCTATAAACTTTCCGGACCGTTACGACTTGGGGAGCTTCAAGAAACGAGCGTACTCCCTTTTTGAAGGTCGGCAACGCATCTGTGATTCCTCTGGTGTTGCGGGTGTCCATGGGTGGCGGTGATCACTTACCGTCAGGTGACCTGCTGGCTCGCTTGCTTCCCATTACATAAAAAAAAACTTTTACTGCCCCGTGGCGCAGCGGTCACGGTAGATGCTGACCTATACGAGGTCGTAGATTCAAATCCTACGCAAGACAGTTTTTTGTACGAGCCATGACATGACATGTGACAGAGTCATTAAGCCATGTGGGCTTATGGGTGGCTTGAACAACTGCGCTGACTTTTGCCACAATTAAATAAAAAAAAAATAACTTATTTGTGATGACTGACACTGATCGTGTCAAAGCCATTTATGGTAGAAATAAATTACTTAAATATTTTTGTGTTATTTTTACCTAAAATCTATTTAAACTTGAACAAAGTTATAGTATTGAAGTAGTTTACCAATTCAACTCTACAGAACGTTTCTTCCAATCATCGGTGATAACGTCGGAGGCGACAGCCATGGACACGACCGGGTCAAACGTGGGGGCGGTGGTCGACCCCTCTGACGACATCGCGCCTGACAAACCCGCGCCTGACCTCCGCGAGCCGTGATGCTGCGCGACGTGTGATGCCGGCGCCGGCGCGTGCGCGTGCGGGTCAGTGGTCGACCACGACCCCCCCACGGTACTGAGGTGGACCCCCGCACATCTCCCACACTGGCGGCCCGTAACACATCGGACTGTTTAAGTTTTCATCGTTTCTTTTCTCTTTAGAGATCAATGGGGTTTAGTGTAAATATAAAAAAGGAATTAAAAGGAGGTTGTAGTTGAAATTTAGATTTTACAATTTTTACTCTGTGCCGGTCGTCCGTGCGACGTGACTTTGTCGCGACGTTATATGCACGGTCGACCGTCACGGTTTTCATTTATTACGTGTTAAGGCGATAACAGAATACAATACTCCAACGATAATTAATTATGTATAAAATATTAAAGCTACCAAATAAAACGACATATTATATTCTAATATTTTTATAGAATATAAAAAAAAGTATGATATGATCGAGCCTTCCAGTAATTTAGTGAATTAAAATGTTAAATAAAGTGCAGCTTGAAATTATTGTTTGCTGTGCTGTGAGATAAAGAGAGGTGTATGAATGTGTATGAATGCTTCCAGTTTCAGACAACTGTCATGGACTAAAGTGTGATAGAGGTATTATAAGTTATATTTTGTTTCGTTGTTGTGTGTTTTGTATTGGAAATAAAAAAAATTACATAGTTTATAAGTCGGTTAGTTTTAAACAATTATTTTTATTTATTGAACGATTAAATTATTAAAATAAAGACGAGCCTTGCTTAAGAGTTAATTAGTTTAGTTGTAATTAGTAGCGGACAAAGTAGATTGATTTATTGTACTTTCGATCGGATGATATAATTTTTAAAAAATGGCGAGAAATACTTTTTTACGTAATTTTACGCACAAGTGTACATCGTTGATCTCATTGACATAAAAGTACATTAATAATGGGATATTTTAAGTTATTTCATGTTTAGTCTGACATCGAAAGCGACAATAAATCCATAGTAGTACGACATGATATGTCGAAGGACATTTTATAGGTGCCTTTCATAAAAAAAACGTAATAATAAAACTTTATTGATAGGAATTTGTAAATTGTAGTGTTCTTTTGATAAATCCATCCGCTCATAACAAAATAATTCATTAACTGTATTTATTAAGTATTATGGGTTTTGTAGCCAAAAAAAATATATTATTTCCATCAAACAATTTCATCATCATCATCATCATAACAGCGCATTAATGTCCCACTGCAGGGACGGGCCTCCTCCCGGGACGGAGGGATACTTGGCCTACTAATACCACGCTGTTCAAACAATTTGCTTCAAGTTAATTCTAACTCGATGTTTTACTTCAGCTCTATAACGTATTTCACTATAACTGTTTAACAGTGATCGTTACATTGATTGGATTAATAAATGTTATACAAAATATGCTTCTAATTGCACTTCACTATAAAGAAAGAAAGTGTATTAATTAGGTACAGAGCAACAAGCATTTTAGATCACAAAACATACTTAACGACTGTTAAAATGATATGGCAAGAGTTAACTTAAGTTTTTTAGAATGGTCATCAGTCTAGTCACTGAATTTATAATCATTTGTTGGCGTGTTATAAAAATAACATAATTTTGGCTACAAAATACATAACAAAACTATAATCCTATAACTTAAAATCTTATATTTATTTTATAAATCATGAATTTCTTTTTACGCAGCAGTGGCCATACGAGGAAAGCTAGTCATTAGAATTACAATGTAAATTTAATGTTACTTAAAATATAAAAAAATATTTACAATGATAAATAAAAAAAACCTCTTACACTTATTAGTAAGAGGTTTGAAACTAAAAAATGTGGCCAAATTACACGTAATGAAATTCAAATATATATTATACACGATTTTTAGACTTAGAATATATAAGCGGGGTCTTAATTAAGTTGGTAGCGAAGCAACGAACGTGGCCGTATAATATTGCGACCTGAACATTAATAAATACGTTTATGAACCGTAATATTTATAAGTCACCTAGCTGTCAGATTTATTTCAAGCTTAACATGAGTTATCTTTATCTTTGTATAATTGCCTTAAAGTCTTCAGTTTCTTATTTATAGATACATAGTCTAATAGAGAGTATAGCAATAAAACAAGCAATAAATAAAAAATAATTATAAACAAAAAAACGGCTTTAGGGAAGCTAGGATTTGGTACTGAAGTAGTAACATATATTAACATACAATTCGCGATATATTTTCTATAGAAAGAACGGCGAGAGGCTGGGTACTATGTTAAAGTATAAATTTAGTGCAGTTTGGTACAAGTAATAGCTATTTGAAAACAAAATATATTAGACATACAGCTATAGTCAATCTAGGCAGGAAGGCGGGATTAGTCAATTGCTAGCTATAGAAAACATTATTAGAATATATAAAAAAAACATTTAGAGAATAATAGTAATGTCTTAAGGCTTGTTGATTACAGAAACCAGTTTCGTCATTGTCAAAATCTGAAAGAGTTAACCTTGTAATGTGGGAAGGCAGTATTATTGGTGACGAATTTAAAGCTCATTGGTGCCGAAAATTCTAGACTGTGATTCAATTGTTCATTCTGAACGTGTCTTATATTGAAATAGTTGTTTTTGTATGATTGGCAACGCACAGTGTGCTGTGCACTTAATACAAGATGTATTATAATACGACAGACAGAAACATGTTGAATGAAATGCATTTGTTATAATTCTAAAGATAATATGGTACAGCGGTATAAGCTGAGATGTGTAATTTTTTTGACAGCATACGTAGAAACGGTAGACAATTTGTTTTGAATAGCTTTGCAGTAATTATCTTGAGCGAGGCTAATATACAATGTAAATGAGAATAGATTGTTATTGCAGAGTAACTGAATAATATTGACAATTGTGTATTAGTCGCGTCACGATAGATTTTGTTTCATTATTAGCGTCATTAATACGATATGGAGTAATATTGAAAGCCTAAACATTATGTGCCTTAGATACAACAATATTGTATGATATTTATGATGCGTTCTTTACAACGTGCTAATTAGAAATAAATAATAAACATTATTTTGAATGCCTGGACTTTCGAATGATTATCTTCACTGTTAGAATTCTGTTACGCAAAGGCTTGTATGTACTCCCTAACATTTTTCATTATGTGTGATAATACTCCTCTTTTGTAAAATTAGTGGTATTAAACCTTTTAATGCTCGGATTCTTGTAAGTAATCTCTAAAACTTGTATTATTTTCTATATAGATTCCTATTTATTGTTCACTATCATATTGTTTCCCTTTATTTATGTGAAAAATTGTGAGTAATTGGGCACCCAGCAGTCTGGAAGTTGATTTCGAATCCAGAGATATAAATTGTAACCCCTATGTAATATTATTGTACGATTAAGTAACGCTTCTATGCGTAGGTTCGCTGAAATATAAAACTACTTCTATAATATTGTATCATTTTAGTACTTACCTACATTGTACCCATTTATGTACCTATATACTTTACTGGCATGTATAATCATTATCTACGCAACTCGGAATAGCCACGCTTTATTTTACGATGTAGACACAACTTTTGATTCTCGCATGGCTTTTTGATAATAAAAAAAGATCCATCTATTCTATAAAACTTAAATAATATTTGTTTTTATGTTGTCTGTTATTATAATGGAACAAAAATCCGTCTTATAAGTTTCTTGGATTTCAAAAGTTGACTATAATACGTAAATAGAAGAACATAATTCTAAGTAATAATTAACCAATAGAGAAATACTCCTAGTTACGAATTTCTTAGTTGATTTTACGTGCAATTATTATTAACTGATTTTTTTAGCGAATTTGTTATATTAATTAGTAATTATACGATTATATCCATGACCATTGTATGTAAATATGTTCCGACATGTATTTATATTATTTTAACTCGTATTATTAACATTATATTGCGTTATATGTTATGTTTGTCACAATCATGTCCTCCACGCTTTCATATTTTCGTATAGGTTTTTACATTTTTTCTTTAATTTTTAAAATAGATACTCGAGAGTCGAATGAGATATTCCAAATAGAGATTTACCGAAATGGCGATAGCTTGAGAAATAATTTGGAATACGTCATTAGATTCGTGCAATAAACTAAAGATAGACTTGTAAAAATGTTATAACATGTATTTTTAACCTATACATAGTAAGATATTTATAGAATTTTAGTCGTTTAAATATTTCGAACGACTTGTTATAAAGAAAATTGGTGCTTAAAGCTTAAAACAAAATATGAAACGGCACTTTGTCGTGTGTGTATTGTCATGGAAGGGGTCAGAGCATTATGACATAGCATGCGTTGTTATGCTTTCATGTGACACATAATCGTTTATAACTTTAAACCGTAGACGTCGTTGCAAGGTTAGTTCGGGCGGTATTTTTGTTTATTTTGACGTTACCTGTCAATTAGTCTTCGTGCGGAAATTAAGACATGAAATTTTTAAACGATTATGTGGCATAATGTAAGCAGTTATAATAATGTAGGTAAACTTTGCTCAATATCGATGAAAACTGAAAATGTTACAGTTGATGCAATACAAACAAACAAACATAAGAATTGCGTTTTATTTTATCACTATTTATACCCATTACAATTATAATGATTATGACTATGATAAGTAGGCCAAGTATCCCTCCGCCATAGGAGGAGGCCCGTCCCTGCAGTAGGACATGAATGGGCTGTTATGATGATGACTATACATAGGACATGATTTTTACCCTCCTTTGTATCCTGCAGTCGGGTAAAAGCAAAATTTTTATTTTTTTTATTTTTTAAAAAGAAAGTCAAGACATTTTATTAAAGTCAAATCTCGCACTAGGGGCCCTGCCACAGAAATAGGTCCTGCCCTATATTGAGAAGACTTTAAACATTTAACGAACATATTAAGACACATCCAACCTCAGAACAATAGTCTGTGGAACACAAAAACAGTTTTCCTGAATTAATTTGAACCCTTGACTTCGTGAATGCCCGAGACTGTTTAATTCATTGTAACATCATCATAACAGCCCATTAATGTCCCACTGCAAGGAAAGGCCTCCTCCCGTGACGGAGGGATGCTTGACCTACTAATACCACGCTGGCCAGACGGATTGGTATAGGGTATAATTTCAAGTTTTCCTTCTTATTATTTCGTAAAGATAATTTTTACGGATAGTCCCTTATTTGGTTTTTATGACACCCATGGGATGAAATGGGGTGGTGTCATATTGTATTCTTACTCTGTTAGCACACGAAGAAGTCTAATTTAAAAACAAAAAACCTTGGAATAAGTTTGTATAACCAAGGTTAAAGTCGTCTCTGATTTCCTTTTTCTATTTTTTTTTAATCTAGCTAATGATTAATTTGACGACCTCTGTGGCGTAGTGGTTATATAACATAACTGCTACGCAGTGGTCTCGGGTTCGATTCCCGTTCAATGCAAATCTTTGTGTGCATGAACATGATTGTTTGCATTGGTCTGGGTGTTTTCTATGTATGTATGATAATGTAAATATTTACAAAAAAAAGAGTATTTCAGTTTATATTTATCCGTTGTCTAAGACCCATAGTACAAGCTTTGCTTAGTTTGGGACTAGATGGCGTTGTGTGAATGTGTGAGAAATATTAATATTAAAAAAAAAAAAAAATATTTTGTTTGAACATTTTAAGATGAGGGACTAATAATAGCCTTCTTGTGGATAGATGCTTGCGTTAACGTATACCTCTGGAATGTTCCCTCGATTAAAATAATTCTTTCCTAGCGTGCTATGATAGATTGGTACTTATTGTAAACAAGCTGACCCGTGCCCACTTCGCTGGGTGGCGAAAAAAACGCGTCCCTTTTTTAAACATATTTCATTACTGCTCCACTCAGTCATAGCGTGATACTTGACGCCTATGACACTCCCTGATAAATAAACTATTCAACACTGAAAGAATTTTTTAAATCGGTTCATTAGATCCAGAGATTACCCCCTACAACCTCACAAACACACAAATACTTCTTTATAAAGTACTTATATAGATAAAGTATTATACCTACCAGTGGCGAAGGGTGGATTTTTATAAAAGGGAAGCCGAGGATTCCGTGAACTACTTTTTATTAACGTTCTACTTTACATTACTATTATTCTGTAGTTCATAGGTATTCGTAAGAAAATGTTTCGATTCTAGTTGTTCTGAACTCATGTGAAAAGTTATAGGTACAAATACGAAAATGTTTCTCTGTTTGGATAATAATATATTTCTTTGAGCAATTAGATAAATTGTTTATGTTGCTATATCCTAAATAATTCTACACTTTTAGAATCTGAGAATACTGCCTGTAAGCCACTTACTTATATGTATCGAAATAAGATTTATAGAATGTTTCGTAAATCCACAGCGCCGGCGCCGCCCGTTTGTATTTTATGTATTCATGTGCAGGGCCTAACTGAACTATGTACCTACGTGTTTCTTATATTTATAATTTAATTTTGAACAAGACGTTTTATGTTAGACAATAATCTAACACTATTAACGTGTTCCATAAAACAACAAACTATTAAATTTGCTTATAAATAATACAAACAATTACTTACAAAAATATTCCATAGGATCACAACACAACGCACTACGACAATAATAATGTCAATCAATGTGTTACGCATGCCTAATCTATGAAGATCGCTGCGTTAGCTATGACCTGAAACAACATTGCACACGGCTCTTCGCGACACGGGTTGCAGCGTCAGCTCAACGTGACGACCGATGATGACACCGGAACCTTCATTAGTTATTAGTAATAATTTCCGATCATATTTGTTTCACACTTCGAAGCATTATCATTGTTATAATTAGTTTACCTTAATTACTTTGTAATATCTTTTATAATTAAATTTAATTAAATAAAATTGCTTTTTTTTGGAACCTACGGTAGCAGCCCACTTAATTGGCGCAGCCGGTAGGATAGTCGATAAATAGAGTCAGTGCATCAAGCAAAGAACTTCGGCTATCCAGAACTTACGAGCGCTGCAGACCAGAGGTGAATCCAGACTTCGATTCGTCCAGAAAAAAGACAATGCTGTAAGTCCTTGAATCTTTCAAGTCCTAACCTTCCTAATCCTTAAGTAACATTTAATATTAAAATTATTCCTTTTTATTACATTATAATATCTTGTTCTATTGTTGTTCATGATATATGATATTTCATTCTAAGTAGGTATTGTATTTCTTTTACGTACTTTAAAACGTAACATTGAACATTATAAAAATTCCTTTTATTACATACATATTTTGAAGTATTTTTGTTCATGATATATCATATATTTTATTCTAGGTATTGTATTTCTTTTATGTATTAGTTCAAGCTTATCAAGATTTTCCATCCTAGGGAATCGCGTAATATTAGGTTAGATAAATATAGAAATTTAAATAGATTAAGCGTAATTGACGAGCATAGGAATTTAGACGAAACCATGACTCAATCCAACGTTGATGTAATTTATAAATCGCTTAGGTTATTACCGGAATTCGATGGTAATCCACACGTTTTAACGAGGTTCATAAACCTTTGTGATCAGTTAGTAATAACTCATTTTTGTACCTCTCCGGGTTATGAATTAACTAATTTAGCTTTGATAAATGGTATCCTAAATAAAATAACGGGTTCCGCCGCGCGGTTTATTAACTCAAACGGTATTCCTGAAAATTGGCAAGGCATAAGGTCAGCTCTAATAAATAATTTTGCAGATCACCGCGATGAGACCGCTTTGTATAGTGATCTCTCCATGCAGACTCAAGGTTCTAGCACTCCACAAGAGTACTATGAACGATGTCAAAATCTTTTTAGTACCATTATGACATATGTTTCGCTTCACGAGACAGTGCCTACAACAATTGATGCTAAACGTATACTGTATCAAAAATTAACTTTGCAAGCTTATTTAAGAGGCTTAAAAGATCCTTTAGGATCTAGAGTGCGTTGTATGAGGCCCGAGTCAATGGAGAAAGCGCTAGAATTCGTTCAAGACGAATTAAATATTCTTTACCTTCAAAATCGTAATCAAGGGGGCTCTTTGAATAGAAAAGATTGGTCCCATACACATACTAATAATTTTCACTCGCCACAAAATAATTTTACTCCAAAACATTCTTTCTTTAACGCTCCTGGGGCATCCAAGCAATTAATGCCGCATATGGCTAACATGCCTGGTACCTCAAAACAACAGCCAATGCAAGGCTGGAGGCCTAACAATAGATTTCAACCAGGCCAAGGTCCTTCCAGGACGCAGCAAATTATGCGCAACCCTCCAAATAATTATAATCCTAATAGTAATGTTTTTAAATTGCCTAACTATAAGCCTGTACCTCAACAACCATTTAATGGACCACGTCCTATGAGTGGAGTGAGCCATTTTGTTCCAAAACCTTTACCAGCTACTAACCGTGACTGGAGAACTCATGGCAACCCGCCTCCTAATAATTATTTTAAGACTAGGGAAGTTAATATGAATTATTTAGACTATGATAACGATTTCGATTATTCAAATTATAACTATGAACAAGAATATTATACTTACCCAACAGAGGAGTATAATGACTATTACAGTAATCCAGAATATTATGATAATGACCCTTATGGTTATTGTGAACAGCCTTCCAACTCCATTATAGATCAAGAGGTAAACGAGGTTCCAACCTCGACTGAAAATTTTCAGCAGACAGGCCGGTGCGAAAAACCAAAATAGAGTTAAATTTTCATATACAGCGACAACTAGGTTTTATACAGATTAGTAAACCACCATTAAAATTACTTATTGATACAGGTGCTAATCAATCCTTCATTAGCCCTGACGCTGTAACTAAATATTTTAGTCACATGCCATTAAATTATGAACCTTTCGAAGTAACAAATGTTCACGGCACCAGTAGGAACGACCATTCAATAACCTTACCTTGTTTTCCAGAATTAAACGAACAAAATAACATTACATTATTCGTTTATAAATTCCATGATTACTTTGACGGACTTTTAGGGTTTGACTTACTAGAAAATTGGGGATCAAAGATAGACTTAAAAAGTAAATTACTAATAACTAGAAGTGCGCAAATACCGATACAATTATATGACTCTCGTAATGTTAATCTCTACGAAGATATTGTTCCTGCTAATTCTTCAAAATTATTAAGACTACCAATTAACAGTACGGATGGAGAAGTTCTGATTCATCATCAGACCATCTGTAATTGTCTTATCTCTGATTGTTTAACTAAAGTAACGAATAATAGGGGTTGGGTAGAAATAACAAATACTTCATCCAACGATCTTATTTTTTCTATGGATCGTCCAATAGATGCGGAACTATTTAACATTGAAACCTCACATGCAGAAAAGTTATCTGACCGTGCACGAGATGTTTTATCTCGCTTACGTACCGATCATCTTAATCCCGAAGAGCTTGTTAATTTAAAAAACCTCTGTGCAAAGTACGCCGATGTGTTTTATCTTGAGGGGGAGTCACTAACATTTACTAATAAAATTAAACACAAAATTAGAACAACTGACGAGATCCCAGTTCACACTAAAAGTTATAGGTACCCTTACATTCACCGCCAGGAGGTCAGAGATCAAATTAGTAAAATGCTTGAGCAGAACATCATACAACCTTCTGACTCAGCCTGGAGCTCTCCTATCTGGATTGTACCTAAAAAAGCTGATGCCTCAGGCAAAGTGAAGTGGCGTCTTGTCATAGATTTTCGAAAAGTCAACGAGAAAACAATTGATGACAAATACCCCATTCCCAACATAACTGATGTCCTTGACAAATTAGGTAAATGCCAATATTTTAGCACTCTGGATTTGGCAAGCGGCTTTTATCAAGTCGAAATGGACCCTGCCGATATACCAAAGACTGCTTTCAACGTAGAAAATGGTCATTACGAATTTTTGAGAATGCCAATGGGTTTGAAAAATTCTCCATCAACTTTTCAAAGGGTGATGGATAATGTGCTTAAAGATCTTCAGCATAAAATCTGCCTGGTCTATTTAGACGACATTATTGTCTTCAGCACGTCATTGCAGGAGCACATAATTAATTTAGAAAAAGTTTTCACTAAATTACGCGAATCAAATTTTAAAATCCAGCTAGACAAGTCAGAGTTCTTAAAACTTGAGACTAGTTTTCTTGGCCATGTTATTTGTAAAGAAGGCGTGAAACCAAATCCAGACAAAATTTCTGCTATAGAAAAATACCCCATTCCAAAAACTCCAACTGAAATCAAACGTTTTCTCGGTTTATTAGGTTATTACAGAAAATTTATCCCTGATTTCGCACGATTAACCAAACCATTAACTAAATGTCTTAAAAAGGGTTCAAAAATAACTTTAGACAAACCTTACATAGACTGTTTTAATCATTGCAAAACCTTATTAACTAACGACCCTATCCTTCAGTATCCAGATTTTTCTAGAGAATTTTTACTAACCACTGATGCTTCTAACGTAGCTATAGGTGCTATTTTATCCCAAGGTCCTATAGGTTCTGACAAACCCATAGCGTACGCATCTCGTACATTAAATTCAAGCGAGTTAAACTACAGCACAATAGAGAAAGAACTTTTAGCTATTGTGTGGGCAACCAAATATTTTAGGCCCTATTTATTTGGTCGAAAATTTACAGTTATTACAGATCATAAGCCGTTACAATGGATTATGAACTTAAAGGAACCGAATTCGCGACTTACCAGGTGGCGCCTGAAGTTAAGCGAGTATGACTTTTCCGTTATCTATAAGCAAGGTAAATCTAATACCAATGCCGACGCACTCTCGCGAATAGAAATTCACAATGAAGAACTTCTATCAATTGTAGCGAACCCTTCCGACAATACTCAGATATTAGATACTTCTAGAACAATTACAGCTCCAGATCCTTCTAACAACTCTAGTACTATGACAGTCCATACGGACAATGAAAACCCAATTTTAGACATTCCTATTTCTGATTACCCGTTAAACAAATTTACAAAGCAAATTATTTTTAATATTGTCGGAGATATTAAGTCACGCCCTGTAGTAAGTAAGCCATTTGATACACATACTCGCATTACAATCCAATTGTCAGAATCGACTTTAGAGGAAGACGTGATAAACGCAATTAAGGAATATGTTAACCCAAAAATTAAAACAGCTTTGCTTATTAACCCACCTTTGGCCATGTACTCCATAATTCCCATCATTCAGAATACATTTAAAAGTTCAGCAATGCAATTAGTTCTAACTAAAAAGGAAGTAGAAAATGTTAAGCATTATTTGAAACAACAGGAAATTATTAACAAATATCACGATGGCAAAACTAACCATCGCGGTATAAATGAAACTGTATTAGCTCTGTCTCACAAATACTATTGGCCTAAGATGCGCGATAGCATAACTAAATTTATTAATGAATGTACGATCTGTGGGCAAGCAAAATACGATCGTAATCCAGTTAAACAACAATTTAAAATAGTACCTTCATCTAATAAGCCCTTCGAACTCGTTCATCTTGATTTGTTAACAATACAAAGTGAAAAGTTTCTAACCATAGTAGACGCATTTTCTAAATACGCGCAAGCCTACCATTTGAGAGACGGAACTGCTATCAGTGTAGTTCAAGCTTTACTTAACTTTTGCACTCATCACGGGATACCCATCACTTTAGTTACTGATAACGGACCTGAGTTTAATAATCAACTCATGGCTGAATTCTTACGGTTACATAGAATCCAACACCATAAAATAGCCGCACATACACCTAATGAAAATGGAATTGTAGAAAGGTTCCATGCAACTATCTTAGAACACCTTAGAATACTAAAAGTCAAACAGAAGAACGAGTCTGTAATTAATCTTATACCATATGCCATTTTAGCTTATAACAATAGTATACATAGTTTTACAAAATGCCGACCAATAGAGTTAATAACAGGACATTTCGATCCCCGTGATGCTTATGACATTGACCTGACTGTTCATTTACTACAACAATATGTGACTAACCATAAAGAAAAGATGACTGAAACTTATAAATTAATTCATGATTTAAGTAACCATTCCCGAGAAGTTTTAATGAATAATCGTAATGCTCATAGAGAACCCGAAATTAGTTACAGTCCCGAGCAACAAATATATGTTAAAAACCCTTTTGCATCTCGACAAAAATTAGCTCCACGTTATACTCATGACGTAGTCATGGCAGACCTTCCCATTCACATTTATACAAAGAAAAAACGAGGTCCTATAGCTAAACATAGATTGAAAAGAATTCCTAACAGTAGTAAATTGTTACAGACTGATCTTGGTGTTACATCTGTTCCTGCAAACAGCAGTAGCACAGGAGATAAAACTTGAAAGTCTTGATAATGGACCTGGTTTATTACCATTCAAGTTAGGTCAGACTCGTATCCTTTCCCATTACCACTCCTTTTTGCAATATGTCAATTTGAAAGAACTAGAGGAAAATGTACAATCCGTTAATAATCAGATAATTAGTATTACTCCGGAACTAAATAATAGAACTCAATTTTTATTTAAGCCTCATTTAACTTATCTCATTTCTAAACTCAATATTGTATCGGAACAACTTCAAACCTTTGAAGTAAACCGAATCAAAAGAGGACTCATCGACGGTCTTGGATCTGTTATTAAAAGTATAACAGGTAATTTAGACTATACCGATGCTTTACATTATGACCAAGCCATTAAAAATATTAAAAATAACGAAAATAAATTATTAGCTGAGTTTAATAATCACGTTAGCTTAACTAAAGACATGACAGCGCAATACTCTAATGTAATAGGCAGTATACTAGAAAACCAACATAAGATGGAAATCATACTAAATAAAATAACTAAAGGCGACGCTAATAGAGATAATGATCTTATTAAATATGCCCATCTGGCCCAAATCTTAATAATACTTAGTGATAATATAGATTTTATTTCGCAGGAATTGACTAGATTACAGAATGCGTTAGCTTTTATTAAAGTTTCTACTATGCATCATTCCTTCCTTAACACGCAAGAAATTAGTGGCTTAATTGATAGACTAACTACTTTATATGGTAAAAATAAATTGATAGATATAGATATTAGGGAATATTATGATATTATTAAGTTAGGTTCATACTATGTAGGAAATCAAATAGTTATAGTATATAAGGTTCCGATATTTATGCCCAATATATACGATTTATATAAATTATCTATTATACCTAACAGAAACCATGAGATCCTTATACCTTCATCCCCTTTCCTAGCCATCCATGAGAAAGATTTCAAGCACATAGAGGCTGAATGCCCGAAGACCAGTAACTGGTTCATTTGTGAAGAAAAACGAAGTCTACAAAGCCGATCAACCCAAGATTGTATACATCAACTTATTACCACACAACAACGGAACCATATCTGCAGTCCTGTCCTTGTGACTCTACAGCAACCAGCCTATGAAGAGTTGGATGATAGACATTACACCATAAACTTTCCAGTTCCTACAAAAGTACACCTTTCCTGTGGACAAGACCTCTACAAGGAATTTCAAGGCAGTTTTCTGGTAGTTATTCCGCAAGCGTGTTATTTAGAAACATCTGAATTGATTATTTCCAACGTTAAGGATCGAATAAAGGGACAAGTAATGACAATAATGAATCTGCCCAAAGAACCGCAGTACAATACATCGATAGCCACATTCAAATTGAATTCTGTGAATCTGGACCATCTTCACTCAACCAATATGAAAATCTCCCATCTTCCTGCAGTTAAGTTCGAAGAAAATACTGATTATGGCACACTATATCATACTACAATACCACTTTATGTAGTAATGATTTGCATCCTTATAACCATCAGCATCATACTAATGAGAAGATTTCATAGAAGATCAAAAACTTCTGCACAGATCCAACCTAAAGAAATAGAACTTAAGGAGATATACGCCGTTCCAGAACCAAGAACGAGACAGCAACATCCCCCACCTCAATTTACTACGAAATTCATCGGTGGTGGCTGTTCTATGGGGGGAGGTGTTACGCATGCCTAATCTATGAAGATCGCTGCGTTAGCTATGACCTGAAACAACATTGCACACGGCTCTTCGCGACACGGGTTGCAGCGTCAGCTCAACGTGACGACCGATGATGACACCGGAACCTTCATTAGTTATTAGTAATAATTTCCGATCATATTTGTTTCACACTTCGAAGCATTATCATTGTTATAATTAGTTTACCTTAATTACTTTGTAATATCTTTTATAATTAAATTTAATTAAATAAAATTGCTTTTTTTTGGAACCTACGGTAGCAGCCCACTTAATTAATGCACAACACTTAATACACAAACATAAATAATTAAACTTACTAATGTTTACTACAAGAAAACAAATTTTAATTTTAATATAACCTATTTGCAGAAAATAAATAATACTGTTTTTTCTTATAATAGTTCCATCGTTTACCAATGATTCTGCCAATGTCAAGATGGAGAGAATAAAAATATAAAAACAAAGAAAAATAATTAAAAGCTGAAAATTCAGAAGAAAGGCTGATTTCTATTCCTCATCATCATATCAGCCTATCGACGTCCACTGCTGGACATAGGCCTCCTCCAAGTATTTATTTTCTCGATTTCTATTAGATTTAAATAATTAATAAAAACAAAATGGAATGTCAATGGCAAATTACTGTGAAATGAAACGTTTCAATTGGTCGGTCCACTGGTTACAATAGTGCTTTCTCGCTCTCGCAATTAGTGGCGAAGTGTCCATATAACTCGATTCCTACCGGCTTACCTTTGCAAAAACCGCTTACCATTGTCTATTAATCAATTATAAATCAATGACGCAACATCTACTCAATACAAAATAATATAAAACAAAAAAGTATTCTCTTACGTAAATCGCAATAATAACAAATATGTAATATAATAATTCTATATAATAATATTTATTTACGTACTCATAACGCCATCTAGTAATTAAAAATTGTCAACTAACTATATGTTTGTTATGGTTCAGGAAGAGAGTGAGGCGCGCATGCGCGGGGCGGCGGTAAGCCGGTCGCGAAATTAGGAATCCAGTACAACAGACTGTACGGAAATCGTACGGTCACGTGACACTTTGTCTTCGTTGATTAAAAGGTACCATATAAGCCGATGGCCATCGGCTTATGACAAGGATAAAAGATACAACTACAACATTGCGAGAGCGAGAAAGCACTATTGTAACCAGTGGACCGACCAATTGAAACGTTTCATTTCACAGTAATTTGCCATTGACATTCCATTTTGTTTTTATTAATTATTTAAATCTAATAGAAATCGAGAAAATAAATACTTGGAGGAGGCCTATGTCCAGCAGTGGACGTCGATAGGCTGATATGATGATGATGAATAGAAATCAGCCTTTCTTCTGAATTTTCAGCTTTTAATTATTTTTCTTTGTTTTTATATTTTTATTCTCTCCATCTTGACATTGGCAGAATCATTGGTAAACGATGGAACTATTATAAGAAAAAACAGTATTATTTATTTTCTGCAAATAGGTTATATTAAAATTAAAATTTGTTTTCTTGTAGTAAACATTAGTAAGTTTAATTATTTATGTTTGTGTATTAAGTGTTGTGCATTGATTGACATTATTATTGTCGTAGTGCGTTGTGTTGTGATCCTATGGAATATTTTTGTAAGTAATTGTTTGTATTATTTATAAGCAAATTTAATAGTTTGTTGTTTTATGGAACACGTTAATAGTGTTAGATTATTGTCTAACATAAAACGTCTTGTTCAAAATTAAATTATAAATATAAGAAACACGTAGGTACATAGTTCAGTTAGGCCCTGCACATGAATACATAAAATACAAACGGGCGGCGCCGGCGCTGTGGATTTACGAAACATTCTATAAATCTTATTTCGATACATATAAGTAAGTAAGTGGCTTACAGGCAGTATTCTCAGATTCTAAAAGTGTAGAATTATTTAGGATATAGCAACATAAACAATTTATCTAATTGCTCAAAGAAATATATTATTATCCAAACAGAGAAACATTTTCGTATTTGTACCTATAACTTTTCACATGAGTTCAGAACAACTAGAATCGAAACATTTTCTTACGAATACCTATGAACTACAGAATAATAGTAATGTAAAGTAGAACGTTAATAAAAAGTAGTTCACGGAATCCTCGGCTTCCCTTTTATAAAAATCCACCCTTCGCCACTGCTCGCAATGTTGTAGTTGTATCTTTTATCCTTGTCATAAGCCGATGGCCATCGGCTTATATGGTACCTTTTAATCAACGAAGACAAAGTGTCACGTGACCGTACGATTTCCGTACAGTCTGTTGTACTGGATTCCTAATTTCGCGACCGGCTTACCGCCGCCCCGCGCATGCGCGCCTCACTCTCTTCCTGAACCATAACAAACATATAGTTAGTTGACAATTTTTAATTACTAGATGGCGTTATGAGTACGTAAATAAATATTATTATATAGAATTATTATATTACATATTTGTTATTATTGCGATTTACGTAAGAGAATACTTTTTTGTTTTATATTATTTTGTATTGAGTAGATGTTGCGTCATTGATTTATAATTGATTAATAGACAATGGTAAGCGGTTTTTGCAAAGGTAAGCCGGTAGGAATCGAGTTATATGGACACTTCGCCACTAATACCTACCTACTTTAACATTACTCAATCTTGTAAGTCAGCGTAAAAAAATTAACAAGAATAATACTGAATTTTATTAAATAAATAGCTTAGAATCATAGTCAGATGTAGTTTTTTTAAACAAAAAATAAAGCCTTGCAATAAAATAGCAAAAAGCCAACGTCACGCGGTATTCCCAGGCGGTCACCCATCCAAGTACTAAACGCGCCCGATGTTGCTTAACTTCGGTGATCAGACGAGAACCGGTGTGTTCAACATGGTATGGACGTTGACGAATGTCATGTTAAAAATACCATTCAGTAGACGTTAATTTAGAAAGTAAGAAAGAAAAGTTATTTATTTTGTTGCACACAATTTCAAAGTGATAGTTAACTACATAGTTGGTGCCCGCGACTTTGTTTGCTCAGGCTTATAAAGTATGTACATATTTCAAGTATTTAAAACTACAACATTTAGAACCCTTTCTACACATCATTATTAAAGAAGGATTTTTTTGTATTTTTAGTATAAATACTACTATGTACTACTTCCTAACTAAATCCCGATGTATGTGTGGACTGAGGGCCCATTTTTTTTTCTGCGGCTTTTTGTAGATTAATCAACAAAAGTGCATAGTTAAAGTTGTTAAAGAGTTTGTTAAACGATTATCAGAGTTTGTTAAGACTTCATTCAAAAGATATATCGCTTTAAGTGGGTCCCTCAGTTCAAACACAAAATCTCCCATAATTAGATAGGTAATGAATTAAACAACATTTTTTTGGTAAAAATCCTTAGTTAAACATGTATAAAAGTATAAAAAGCATTGAAAAGCCTAATATGAGTAGCTAATAAAAAATAACAAACGTTTTAAAAGGTCCCCGAGGGCCCACTTGAATTTATCTCATAATTAATCAATTATAGCATGAACATTAAATATTCCTAAGCCAAACATTTGTTAAAAGGGCAAGGATAAATTTAAAATTAAAGAAAGATCACAAACAGTGATAATTATTGTTATTTTTAAGTTTTTAAGTGGTCCCTCAGTCCACACACTATGCAAATGCTAATTGTTAAATATATAATTAAATACAACAATTACGAAAATGGGGAGCCTTTCAGTGCATAGTTAATTTTGTATTTTATCGATCTGTATTTATCTTATCACTGGTTTTATAATTCTTTTACGAAAAATTTACAAAATATGTTTTTCGTACAAGTAGAGTGTCCATGCAGTCAAGAGATAATCAAGAACCATTACATACATTAATGATGTTACATTACGTTTTAAAGTTTCTGCATAGTCATAAAGTGTGAGATAAAAGTAAATAGTTGTAATTGTGTTGGGCCGTATGCGGACCGAATTGAGTGCTATTTGATGCAAACGTAAACAAACAATAAAAAAATACATGTTCCTGTTAAATTAATGATTTAAAAAAATATATATTACGAAGTACCTAATCTTTAAATTTTCCAAAATTATGACATAGAATTCTTATGGTCCCGTATTGCAGTTAATAATAAATTGATAAAAATGTTAAAAAACATAATAATTTATTCTACATAACTTTTGAAATATTTTTTTTATTTTACTTTCACTCTGACCTCTTATAATAGCAGTAGATATTGACAGTTTTATTCTAAATTATTTATCTATATAGTAACTCTCAAATCCATAAAAACAAGAACCATATAAAAGAAAGTAGAACTCTCAAATCTGTGGTAAACTGTCAGCTTGTTGATTATCGTGAATTCGTTCAGTTACGAGTATTAATTTTAAATTAAAATAAAATAAAATTGTATTATTATTCTACCCATATTATTATTTATTTTCGCGCCAGAATGCGATGACTTCACGACTCATCTTTTAAAAATTTTACGACGTGACTTAGCTGTCAAAAATTATTTTTCCAATATAAAATAAATAACCCTTAAATATTTATTTTATTTTGTTTTTAGTATTTGTTGCTATAACGGCAACTAAAATTCATAATCTGTGAAAGTTTCAACTTTCTAACTGCCATGGTTCAGGAGATACAGCATCGTGACATACAGATGGACGGACGGACAGCGGAGCTTTAGTAATTGGGGTTCCGTTTTTACCCTTTGACTACGGAACCTTAAAAACTGTGGATTTCGTGTTACAAACAGACACTCCAATTTTATTTATATGTATAGACATACAGATATGTATTACGATTGTAGCTAATTAATAATATAACCTGTCACTTGTCTAAAACTTAAAATTTTATTACATTTTAATTTTACTGTATTGCAAATTTTATTGTTTTATTTTTTACATTTAAAAAAAGGTTTCAATTTAGATTTATTTGATTAATATTAATATTGTGTAATGTTTTGCTTGCCGTGGCAACTTGTAATGGAATCAGCACTGTTGCTTGAGCTACTTAAATATTGTATTATTTCTGATTGACTTTGTGTATGTTTCGTGGGTTATCCTAATTATAAATAAATAAATATCTAAATTAATAATAAATGACATTAAAAACAAATATACAGCCGTTTTCTTAAAACGTGGACACCCCACACCAGACTTAGTATGAAAATTAATAAAACAGTTAAAATGACAAAAAATATAAATAAACCAGACACAAGATAAATACAGATCGATAAAATACAAAATTAACTATGCACTGAAAGGCTCCCCATTTTCGTAATTGTTGTATTTAATTATATATTTAACAATTAGCATTTGCATAGTGTGTGGACTGAGGGACCACTTAAAAACTTAAAAATAACAATAATTATCACTGTTTGTGATCTTTCTTTAATTTTAAATTTATCCTTGCCCTTTTAACAAATGTTTGGCTTAGGAATATTTAATGTTCATGCTATAATTGATTAATTATGAGATAAATTCAAGTGGGCCCTCGGGGACCTTTTAAAACGTTTGTTATTTTTTATTAGCTACTCATATTAGGCTTTTCAATGCTTTTTATACTTTTATACATGTTTAACTAAGGATTTTTACCAAAAAATTGTTGTTTAATTCATTACCTATCTAATTATGGGAGATTTTGTGTTTGAACTGAGGGACCCACTTAAATCGATATATCTTTTGAATGAAGTCTTAACAAACTCTGATAATCGTTTAACAAACTCTTTAACAACTTTAACTATGCACTTTTGTTGATTAATCTGCAAAAAACCGCAAAAAAAAAAATGGGCCCTCAGTCCACACATACATAAATCCCGGGTCATAATAAAATCATTTTTCTCAAATTCTATTTTATTATTATTCTATGCCATCTATATTAGTTAAACAAAAGTAAATACAAACCGAAAGCTCTACAATTGAAGTAGTACTACGTTGGTATTGTAGATGGCGCTGTTACAAATCGTGTACTATTTTTAACGTACTGTTATATTTTCATAAAATGTAGATGTATGTGTGGACTGAGGGCCCATTTTTTTTTCTGCGGCTTTTTGTAGATTAATCAACAAAAGTGCATAGTTAAAGTTGTTAAAGAGTTTGTTAAACGATTATCAGAGTTTGTTAAGACTTCATTCAAAAGATATATCGCTTTAAGTGGGTCCCTCAGTTCAAACACAAAATCTCCCATAATTAGATAGGTAATGAATTAAACAACATTTTTTTGGTAAAAATCCTTAGTTAAACATGTATAAAAGTATAAAAAGCATTGAAAAGCCTAATATGAGTAGCTAATAAAAAATAACAAACGTTTTAAAAGGTCCCCGAGGGCCCACTTGAATTTATCTCATAATTAATCAATTATAGCATGAACATTAAATATTCCTAAGCCAAACATTTGTTAAAAGGGCAAGGATAAATTTAAAATTAAAGAAAGATCACAAACAGTGATAATTATTGTTATTTTTAAGTTTTTAAGTGGTCCCTCAGTCCACACATACATAAATGTAGCTAGCTGACAATTTAATTTCGTTAAAGAAGCTATGCTTGAACAAATTCTTCAGCTTTATAATTCTACAAGTGCTCTTGCGTTAGATTATGTGTTTGATTTTGTTGGAGATCCATAAAAATAAATAGGTAAATAAATAATATTTCCTCGTTTTTATAACAAATTGATGATTTCGACGCTCGGTAATCTTGCTATTACATGTTAATTGGCATAATACGTTACAATGTGGAATAAAAATGCCGCGAAATGTTTATAAAACAAATGCACAAAGCGGCAACGTGTTTTTAATCTGGCTACTTTCTCAGAATCGGACATGATACAAGTTGCCGCTCTTCCGATGTAGGTAACGCGCCGCCCCTTGCTTCTACCTACCTACCGACCGAGTAATACCGACGACAACGGTGACGCGACGCCAGACAGAGTCGGCCGTAATACAATAATGTCGTCTTCAGAAATTAATGTAACAAAGTTAATTGAACTTATAAAATCAAGAACTATTTTATATGATACGAATTCTAAAGAATATTTTGACAGAAATAAAAAGAAGGCGCAATGGGAAGAGATATTTGCTGAATTAAATCCTTCTTGGAACAATATTAACAGTCTTCAAAAAAAGTTGTTCGGTGAGCTTGTTTACTTTTAATATTATAACAAAATATCATTGTTTACTGATAAAGATAAAAAATGTTTAAATAATTAATACTATTAAATAAAAATTAAAACGATTTCATATCAAAAAAATCTTTAATATAGTGCCATCTATTGGAATTAATTGCAACTATTTTGTGTGAAGTAGCAATTTACGAATTTCGATTTTGCGTTTAGCGCCATCTTATATATATAATTTATAACTTTGTATGAACTATTACGTTCATAATTTGAAGCTTTTTTTTCAATGTAGATTAAAAAATATTTCAATATAATAATATATTATATAAGTATTAAGTATAGTGAAATAATTTGGTTATACCTATAGTTAACCTTCCTACTGTCCTACAGACCGGTGCGCGGGTATAGGAAGATTATAATTAAGTAAACTAATAGATGATTATAGTATAATAATAATTAATCCACTTCAAATAGTTTCATAATAAAGTTTTAAGTATTTTTTCGGAAATGGTAGTCAAAGTATCGATAAAATAATCGCAGGTGTCGAAAAAAATAGGTATATACTTACCTACTTTAATAAAATGACGGTATAAACAAGAAAAAGAATTGCAACTTTTAATTACTATCAAATACAGTTTTTTTAAAAAGACGACTTCCACACAGACTTAGGACAACGATTTGTAGATCGCACAAAGTTTTTGTCCTATGTGGAATCCGAAACGAACCTGAGACCTCGTGAATCACAGCCACATACTGATCTGAGATGATGATCTATCTGCCTCGGTGCAGCGGTGGCGCTGCACCGAGGCAGATAGATCATCATCATAATAGCCTATAAATGTTCCACTGCAGGGACGGGCCTCCTTCAGTGACGGAGGGATACTTCACCTACTAATACCACGCTGGCCAAACGGATTGGTATAGGGTTTAATTTCAAGTTTTCCTTCTTTTTATTTCGTTAAGATAATATTCACGGACGGATAGTCCCTTAGTCGGTTTTTATGACACCCATGGGATGAGATGGGGTGGTGACATATTGTATTCTTACTCCGTCACTACACTTAAATAATAGAAAGCAAGCACTATTATCTTCGTACTTTAACCCGCTTGCTCATAAACGCCTCTTAAATTTTAGTCAATTGATTAACTCAAATTCATACGATTTTACGTGTTGCAAGAGGTATAATATCTGCAGTGTACCTACTGTACTGCTAATAGATTGATTGTATTGAACGCCATCTAGTCCCAAACTAAGCAATGCTTGTACTATGGGTACTAGACAACGGATGAACCTACTTAAATACTTTTTTCTTATAAATACATACATATATTATACATAGAAAACACCCAGACCAATGCAAACAATAATGTTCATGCACACAAAGATTTGCATTGAGCGGTAATCGAACCCGAAACCTCTGCGTAGCAGTCATATTATTATATAACCACTACGCCACAGAGGTCGTCGTTTCTTTATTTGAAGGCTGGGTGGTGGTCTAACAGGACCCTGCTAGACTAAACCCCATGGTGTACCGTCTCTCACGGAGGCGAAGAGAGCCTCGGAAATACAACGATTCTTAATTAACCTTTCCATTTATACTTTCTAGCAAAGCAAGTTCAAAGTCGCTGGCAATCATTAAGAGACTGCTTCAGACGTGAACTATACATACAGAAAAGAAAACCTAGAACTATATATAGGCATTATGACGATCTACAATTTCTAAAACCATTCACACATACGAGTGCTGAGAGCGAACAGGACATCGAAGATTATGAAGAAGCCATTCTGAATAAAAATTACGAAAATGTTAGCAAAAAAAGGAAATTAAATGTTGAAGATAATTTGGATGTTATGGATGCTCCATTTACATCCAATTCACAGCCGAGGAGTGATTTTTTGGATACGGATGATAAGGCGTTTTTGATGTCTTTAATGTCTGCGTTTAGTAGTTATGATTTGGATCAGAAGTATTTGTTGAGGATTGAGCTGATGAAGACCGTGTTAAGGTTTAGGCAGACTCGTGATAATCAGAGCGAAAGTAGTGATGTTAATATTAAGATGGAAATGTTTGAAGAACATGAACATTCATTAATATAGTTTTTTTAAGGCAAAAATGTGGTCTTATTATTTTTACTTTGTATTTCCTTTATTATTTCTTATATTATAACAGTCCATTAATGTCCCACTGCAGGGACGGGTCTCCTCCCGTGACGGAGGGATACTTGGCCTACTAATACCACGCTGGCCAGACGGATTGGTAGGTATAGGGTTTAATTTCAAGTTTTCCTTCTTTTATACAGGGTGTCCCAATACTCTACGTTAACCCGAAACCAGATGATAAAGCAAGTCATGCTGGTTATCAGAAAAAAAAACAAATAAAAAAATAATTATAATACCTAATATAAATTTATTTAATTTTTTTTGTAAAGAATGGAGTCTTATTGTTATGAAAGCTAGAACAGCTGGTTTTATTTTTTTTATTAAAGTATAAAGAGGAATTATTCATGGTTACCCAGCAATAACAAAAATTTCAAATGCCTATAACTTTACAACCATGCAACTTAGAATTTTTATTTATTTATTTGGGATCTCCAACAAAGAATACACAATACAAGTTGTTTTATACAAAATACATAGAATAGTCTTACTGTTTCCTCAATTAAAGGAGATTTATTTTTTATTTTTCTGATAACCAGCGTGGCTTGCTTTATTACCTGGTTTCGGGTTAACGTCGAGTATTGGGACACCCTGTATAAGTAGGTCCTTACCTAGTAAAGTTAAAGTGTAAAATTCACATTATTTTTTATAAATTTCTTATAATAAAGATTACAATAGGTTACTATAGCTACGCTATTTCGTGAACAGAGTCATTTCGTATTATTTATGATACCTAAACACTAAGTTACTGTACTAATATTGATAAAATTTCTATGAGATCTATTTTGCAGTACTTAAGTACTTCAATACTTCCCAAAAATTTCTAGAAATTACTGAGTTTTGAGGCAACATATCAAAGAATACCTAGTCATTAATGCAGAATAAGTTTATTAATTTATATGACACGGAACAACAGGCGTTTTGAACCGTATCGAATTTAAGTATAAATTGCTGCACTAACAAGCAATCGCTGTTATTTTTCGTAACAGAATTTTCGCAGTAGCGTTACATCGCACTTACAAAGCATCGATATAATAAAACATCGTACTACTGAATTATCGCGTTACCATGTTCTATCTATATCTATCTATACTTATAATAAAACTGTAGAGAGATCAATTCTGTACATTGAATATATGTTAAAAATTAATATTGGAGGATGAATGGTGATCGATACTAATGCCAAAAATGCAATCAATAAATTTTTTGTCTGTCTGTCTGTCTGTCTGTCTGTCTGTCTGTCTGTATGTGCACGCATGGGTCAAAAACTACTGAAGGCATTTTAACCAAACTTGGTACAATTGTAGTCCATACTCCCGGGCAGGTTATAGGCTGTATAACATAACGCTAAGACACATAGGAGCTGAGCAGTGGCAAAAAATTTGAAGCAAGTCGGTTGAAAAAAAGCGCGTTCGAGCTCTTATCATCGCATACGTTGATCATACGCCAAAAAAAAGTATTACAAAAATAATGGTCTTCAAACGATGAACAAAAAAGTCCTGAATAGTATATAGCTATCTTTTATATATTAGTCACAATAACCTGTTTAATCGTTAGGGTTTTCTTCAAAGTGTATTAAATACATAAATATATTGTAATTTGCATAGACATATCTTTTTCAAACTCCCATATTTCAAAAGTACACTTTAATACCTTATTCATAAAAAAAAAATTATAGAAATCGGTTTATAAACACACAAGATTTAGATGAAAGAAAATTTCCAAATGTCGCCGCGCCAGTATGAGTACGGCAGTACGGTTGATTTTTGTTTAACGTCCGAAACGGCCAACCGGTGCATCTATATAATTTCATTCACATTGACTCTTAATGCGAACGGACGTGGTTCTTATTGACTCTTCTCGGAATAAGCGCGCTTTAGATATTAAAATACATAGATACGTAGTTTTTAGGTATTAAGTTTAAAGTAGGTATCTATCTATACTATAATAAAACAATCGGAATCGGATTAGTAATACTCGAGATATCGCTAGATCTCTTTATTAGAACAGTCCAATACAAATCAGGGGTCATGAAAAATGGATTTGGTTCAATGTTGAATGAATTTAAATTTCGTTTCTTTTGTTCACGAGATGGCGTTACCAGTAGTAATCATAAAATAAAATTAAATGAGTTTTTAAATAATATATAACTATTTTATTATTAAGTGCTATTAATAAGTTATTCCTTTTAAATGTTAATAAAATTAACCATGAATCGTATGTGTAATATCAATTATTATAAGTCTTCACACTAGCCTTTAAAAATATCAATTTAACGGACACAAAGAACATCCAGACTAAGGACAATAGTTTGTGTATCACAATTGTCCTCCATGGGAATCGAACCCGCGACCTCATGCACGCCAGCCATGTAATGCGACCGCCGCGCCACTGAGGCAGGTAATTCTGCCGCACCATAACGTGGCGTGCAAATGTATTCATTCATAATTAATTAGCGATTATCCGTGTGGTGACGGAGCAAGAATACAATATGTCACCTCCCCATCTCATCCCATGGGTGGCGTAAAACCGACTAAGGGACTATCGGTGAATATTCTCTTTACGAAATAAAAATGAAGGAAAACTTGAAATTAAACCCTATACCAATCCGACTGGCCAACGTGGTATTAGTAGGCCAAGTATCCCTCCGTCACGGGAGGAGGCGCGTCCTTGCAGTGGGACATTAATGGGCTGTTATGATGAAAAAAGCGATGTCATTTATTTTAACTTACAAATTTGACAACAGATGGCATTGTGCCTGTGACGTCATTTTCAGTATCGCGGTATTAAGATTTTACTTGAAAGAATGACGTTCGCTCATGTCTTTCAGTATAAGTTTAGACACAGTCTTCATAGATCTGTTTTTGAAAAGGTTTTGGTTCGTTCGTTAATTTTACAATTCGTGTGTAGGTATATCTGTTTGTTATAAGGTTTAAAAAACGATTTTCAGTATTAAATCGAATTGCGAAGTAAGTAAAATCCGCCACGCGAACGAAGTCGCGGGCACAGCAGCTAGTATTATAATAAAAATCGAACCATCAACTTACGAACAAAAATAGGGAACCCAAGTAAGTAGGTACCTACAGAGCTATACCTAATTAATAATTATTTAAATAAATACCTTACACTTTATAATCAATATCATACATCATAAAAGCCCATTATATCCCACTGCAGGGACGGGCCTCCTGCAGTGACGGAGGGATACCTACTTGGCCTACTAATACCACGCTAGTCAAACGGATTGGTATAGGGTTTAATATCAAGTTTTCCTTCTTTATATTACGTAAAGATAATATTCACGGATAGTCCCTTAGTCGGTTTTTACAATACCCATGGGATGAGATGGGGTGGTGATGGTGACACATTGTATTCTTACTCCGCCCGTCACTACTCCACACGGACACTTTATAATACTTACACAAACATAATATTTATGACAAAGCAAAATATTTCGTATTAAAATAATCCAATAAATCGAAATAGCAGCAAGCAGAATCAATGCGGAGGGATCGCGAAAATCAATAGTCGATGTTACGGAGGAACCAGGCTGCCTACAAATAAACTGTCAGCGAGTTAAACTTTAGTACAAACGTTGTATGCTACGAAAATAGACTTTATATTGAATGTTTTAAGGGCTAGCATTCTATAAATGAAATATGCAGTTAAGTCTTTCTGTCACATTTGAACAGAGAACAGATAATCGACGCCTAGCCTTGTGCGATATCGATTTTGACAATGGCTACTTTCACTGAAACACATCACGAAACACATAGCCATCTCTTTTACTCTTACATAGAAAAGCAATACAAAAGAAAGAGATAGGTAAAGACTTTCGTTGCGGCGAAAGTTGGGGTTGCTGGCGCGGCGTTGCCATGGCGACAGGTCACCGAGGGTATGATTTCCAATACAATAGTTCGATATTTTTAGGTCAAAATGTCTGAAGTAATTATAAAATTATTCATGCAAGACAATAAACTAGAAATAAGCACGGATTCAGATAATGTCGTCATGACATTGGATAAAAACGATTTTACAATTGATTCGGTAAGAATTTCATTGGAATTTTGTATGATGCGTCGTTTATAAAATGGCGGCGGATTTTTAGTTAGTAGCTAGTTAGTTTATTGATTTTTAGACGCTATCGATATTAATAATGATAATTGATATGATTAGAAACAATTATCATTTGTTGTGGAATATAGCAATACTTGTAGTACTTACTTACGTAGGTAATTATTGTAGGTAGGTAAGTAAGTACTTAAACTGGTTGAAAATATTTTGTATTTTAGTACCTAAGTATTTTAATGATAAATCCTTGTGGTGTATAATTTTTTTTTATTCATAACAGCCCATTAATGTCCCACTGCAGGGACGGGCCTCCTCCCGGGGCGGAGGGATACTTGGCCTACTATCACCTACCACGCTGGCCAGACGGATTGGTATACGGTTTAATTTCAGGTTTTTACGATACCCATGGGATGAGATGGGGTGGTGACATATTGTATTCTTACTCCGTCACCCACCACACGGAGAAATATGTAGGTATAAGTATCTAATTGATCTTGCTCGTGGTTCTCATCTAAACGAGCAGCTTCAGAAAAAGAAAGGTGTTTTCAATTTGACCCTTTATTTTTTCGCTAAAATTATATTTAGTTTTAGACTAATTTTTTTGAAAGGATACCTTTTAGCTCTAGTTAAAAGTAGTCCTTTCAAGCGAGGCGTGTAAAAGCATTTTCATAAGCCGCCATAGCGGAGACGTTCATGGCCTCAACAAATATTGTAGCTGGCATGGTGCTCGCCATTCTTGGACTCTAATGGATGCTTAACATCAGGCACCATGGAGTCATTCTGGTAGGCCAATTGATAAAAAAGTACTTGTACAGTTTAGCTCTCCCTCATGTCATCCCATGGGTGTCGTGAAAATCGACTAAGGGACTATCCGTGAATATTATCTTTACAAAAAAAAAAAGTAGGAAAACTTGAAATTAAACCCTATACTAATCCTTCTGGCCAGCGTGATATTAGTAGGCCAAGTATCCCTCCATTACGGAAGGAGGTCCGTTCCTGCAGTGGGGCATTAATGGGCTGTTATGATGATGTCAGATCAAGTCGAAAGAGGCGACCAAACTCTAAAAACCATTTTACATCATCTAAGCTTGATGGTAGCTCAATTAACGGTCACCAGGGCAACGACTACCTAAAAGTTCCCCAAACATTTTTCATTTCGTGTTTATGGATGGAATGAAGCAATGTCATGACTATCATTGGTTTCATACATTCATGGACATAATACCTAATCTTAGCATTCCATGGATTCTCCGTGCGGATAGTCCATAGCGTAATAGAGGACGGAACACTTACATAAAAGCGTCTGGGACTTACGACCCAGAATGTAGGTTTAAGGAGGCCCCCTTACAACGCGTTAGCGGTCACCTTCACTGTCTGCTATGTTCCGTCCTCTACCTATCCGAATTTGGTATGAACCTAACAATGCCGTTTTGGACAATCGTGATAGTAGAGAGCTTAGTGAACCTATTCATTTTACCTACTTATTCATTTTGTCCGTAGTAGGTTCAAACCTAAAGCCCGATTAACACATCGACAAGTACAGTAGCGAGTTAAGTAGTAAGTTGTTGATTAAGTTAATTTGAATAGATCTCCATCCTATTTTTTGGCGAGTTAAGTACGAAGTAGCCCCCTCTCTCGCGTTAGCCAACTTAGATCGCCAAAAAATATGCTGCATGGCTTACGATCATGTATTTAAACCATACTTTACCGCTAGTCAAAAATGTGCCACGCAAACTAAAAAAACACATATTTTGGTAGTCAACGAGTTTCTGTGTACAACCCCCTAATGAAATAGCTGCGATATGTTTAGAAAGGGGTTCAAACTGTATAAAGTTACCTTAGGAAGCGGTATTGCACCCCAACGCTTTCGACCCTTTGTTTCCGTCCTTGTGAAGCCCTAACAGCGAAATGCCCACCGTGTTATAAAGTAATGTATTCATTTTTAATTTTGACTACCTCTGCAGGCTACTGCTGTTAGTCCTGCTACGCAGAGGTCTCGAATTCGATTCTCGGTCAGTAAAAATATAACTTTTCATGAACATGAGTGTTTACATTTGTATGGGTGTTTTTTATATCCACTTAAGGATGTTAATAAAAATGTGTATGAAAAAATTCAACATTTCTTTAGTTCTATTCATGTAGGTACTGTACATAGTCGTTTTAGACCAATTAAAAAAAATACTTTCAAGTTCAACCTGTAGAAATTTCACTAAAATTAGTTTAGTTATTTAGTGTTCTATTTATCTTGAATAAGTTTAAAAAAATGCGAAAGTTATAAGATTTAAACTCCTGTTTTGGTATCTAATAACAAATAATTATCTAGTACCTAGGTACCTACTTTGATTTTCAATGCTAACGGATGTTCAAAAGAAAAAAAATGTCACCCTTTACAAACCTCATCCCTAAGAAAGCAGGTCAATGCCCCCGGAAGATAGTGCGTGGCACGAGCCACAGGTGTTACGTTCGATAATATCGATTTGTCGACACAATCGATAATGACGTCACAACATGGCGGATGCGTGCGCAGCTGGCGTTCTATGCTAATGTGAACGGTGTGCGTTGGAGACCATCTCTCGTTGACCAAAGTAAATTAAACCATAACAACATGCTTTAAATTTCATTTTTGCATGGCAACCAAGCGCAGCCGGTGCGTTAGAAACCATTTTATTTTGACCAAAAGAAATTGATCCTTGTATACAGTACTTAAGTTTCATTTTTGCATGATGCTAATGTTGTAGGGGCGAAAGAACACAGGGGTTTTTGAACAATATCAGTTTTGGTACACGCAAATGTGTTTTTTTTATTAGTTATTATTAGCTCAGTTTTTTTTATTTTATGGCAGTGTCGCGTGGTGGTTTGTCAACTGTAACATTTTAAACTAGGTATTATTATAATCATTGTAACAGCTTGCTAATGTTCCACTTCAAGGACTTGCTCTTTTTCAGTGACTATTAATACTACTCTGCCCAGGGAGGTTTTATGCAGAAATTTTATAGTTTTGCTTTCGTTTAAAGAAGTTCTGTTACGTGGCACGCGTATTCTCTTCTCGTTTCTTGGGTGTCGTTTAAGGCAACTAATAAAGATTAAAAAAAAACTAAATAAGTGTTCTACGTCTACTTTGGACATCATTTTCACAGATTCGGATAAGATTCGGATTGGACACTACCCCCCTTACTCATAAGCCTTTCTTAAATTTTAGTCAATTAGCATATACTTTCTTCTCTTACGGTTTTGTTTGGTATAAGGTTTGTTTTACTAATAAAAATCTCGCTAAACAGTGATTAAATTTAAGAGGCGTTTATGAGTAAGGGGGTATGTCCGCGAACGCCGTTAGAGTATTAAAAAGTTCTAAATGGCCACTTGCTTAATCTATAAGGAATCTTTAATTTTTGCTGCAGAAGAGAGCTATTCGTGCAATTTATAATTTAGGTAGGAGACAATCACTTCAAGAAAAATTTAAAGAAATCAATATATTAACTGTAGCAAGTCAATACATTTATGAAAACATAATTTATGTTCATAAAAATAAAGACCAATTTGTCAAAAGAAGTGATGTCCATAGTATAAATACTAGAAATAAAGATAGACTTATTCATCCGTATTCTAGGCTCCAAAAAATACATAGTTCATTTCGGGGTCAATGTGTCCGATTTTATAATAAAATTCCGAAAGATATTCAAGATCTAAGTTTTAATAAATTTAAGAATGTAGTCAAACAAAAACTTATCGTAAAGGGATATTAAACTATCCTAGACTACACGAAAGACAAAAAGGCTTGGGATTAACTGCTTCTGTTCCCCAGGCAGTCTCAAATAATGCAAGTTTATGCACTTTTTTTATTTATGTGTGCTACTTGTGCTAATTGTTTTATCTCTAAGTTCTTATTGTATTATTGTATCCTTTCTATCTTTTTTTCTGTCTTCCTTGTTCTCATGCTTGTCTTCTATTTTTCTTTTCTTTGATTATTATTTTTTATGATGTATAAATGGTGTATTATCCTGTCTGGTACTTTCAAATATTATGATTGGGTATATGATTTATGTAAAAAAAAATTGTAAACACAACTGAATTTTAAAAGAGTTGCTATGAGTTTCTTTGCCAGATTTCTTCTCATTGGCCCTACCATTTGGAAACTGGAATTTATAGATCAACACAGACAGACAAGTAGATTCGAGTAGTAGATGGGTTTTATTTTTCTCCTTTAATTTACATTTGACAATACAACGCGGCTTTTTTAGTGCTGTAGCGTTTGTCTGTGTCGATCTATAATTTTAATTGTAGCTTCAATTTTAAGTAAACGACGATTTCAAACAATTTGTAATAAATTTTATGAAATAAAGTATTTTGAAATTTGAAAATTTGAAATTTAAACTTACTCTTTGCTTTCAAAATATTTAAAGGGATTACTCTAGTTGTAAATAATTGTAGATTTTGGAGCAAACAAAAAATTTTTACAATTGTCCACGTGAAAGATCTTAGTATGAAGTTATATTGCAATTTAGGGTGACCCCAATCGCACGGATTTACATAGTGATTTGGGGCAAGCCAATATCCTTTGATTGATGTTAATGATTTTGCGTATTTTACGGTTATCTTTCTTCTCATTTAGCATTTTTCCTTTATAAATTCAAGTTAGAGTCAAACACGAAAACTCTCAAAAAATACATTTAGTTAGTTTATCCCTAATAAGAATGTAACTTATAATAAATTAATACAACGAAGTACGCTATGGAGGCTAATACAATTTTAAGTATGCCGCTATCTATACATTTTTGGAAAATAGTCCTATCTATTCTATAAGTAGAATCTTGTTATTTATTTCTTAATACTAGTATTTTTATAATTGTTTTTATATAAAGACTCGGAAATAATATTATGAACATAATCGAACGTGATAGAAAGCGCGAATAAAATCCAAAAATGTACCCAAAAAAACTGTACAATGAACCAAATGTCGAGTAACTTTTTAGGTAATGCTCATAAAGTATTAGTTTGAATATAAATCATCTAGTTATGTTAGTAGATATGTGGTAGTGACGTAACGCAAGAACTGGCAGGACGTGGCATGGGGGCTGCGTAACGCGGTAGTGATGGGATTCTATAAGGAATTATATCGTTAATATAAATGACGATTTGTAAAGCGGGACTGTTTGCGTTAAATGGACTAACAAATTGTTAAAAATTGTCTAGAGTTTTTGTAATTGTCACAGAGCTTAAACCAGGAGTGAGTTTTAAAATAAATAATATTAGTAAAAAAAATCTAATACAGATTATTGTCATACGTCGTGTAAGTTGTTCGGGTACATTTTTTTTATTTGAGGTATTGTAATAGTGTAAAAGTTCGTTAAATTATTTCAGGATATAGGTTACGTTTATTCTGCTTTTAAATACTATGGTTTATTTTATACCTTATACATGTGCCATCATAATCAACTTAAAAAAAGTTGATCTCATAAACGTATTTTAACCAACAACAAAACCAAGGCTAGAAAGATTAATAAGTCAAGTTTTCCAACTTTGAATTTTAGCGAAGTTTTCCTTGACCGGCTTTTTCTTTACTACCAGTGCTTACTCCATTACCACACAGTAATTATCGATATCGACATATTCCATGTCACCTCACTATCAGCCCTTTGTCACGAGCCAGGTGTCGAGCGGGGTCATTTCAAGCAACCATTTATATTTGTATGTGTGTGTGTGTTTGTGTGTATCTGTGTATGTGTGTGTGTGTATTCTCGTCTGCGACAGTTAAGTACACATGCTTTTTTGTTGCTTGCTAGGAGCGTTGGTAATGTGGCGTGTGATTATGGTTACAGTTTTGAGTTTTGATGATAAGATAATGATGTTAGTAATGTGTCGTTGGTCTATAGCGCCGATTGCACTTGACTACTTGTAGTCTCCTACATGATGTAGTTGACTACATGTAGTCAAGTGTAATCACATGTAGGACAGTGTAAACAGAACGTCCTACCTAACACTAAAAAGTAAGGACGTCCTTATGTAGGAGACTACATGTAGTCTAGATGTAATCGGCGCTTTAATTATCCCTCTATAGTCTCAAACTAAGGAGATCTTCTACTACGGGTACTAGACAAGGGATAGACATTTGTCTAGGTTGCATTCGCGTTTACTAGATTGCCTTAATCAGGTTCATCATTTCAGCCAATGGACGTCCACTGTTGGCCATAAACCACCTCTAGTTTTTTTCTCCTTGTGCGGTCTTGAGACTGTACTCATTACTTTAGGTTCGATATTGTTCTAAGGTTTTTCATGCGTTGTAGTACTATAATATAAGGATTGTCAAATCCCCCTTCAATCCCATAACAAGATCCAGGGGGTGATTTAAAAAGATATTGTGTTATTTGCAACTTTAAAAAAAAAATAACATAATTTTATCTTAAAAAAATGTTTTATCTGTAAAGATATGAGGGAGAAATGTGCCCTTTCTTTCTTTATTTATGATTATTTTCTTCCTTTGTATGTCTTGTATGTCATTTTGTAACCCTGTTTGTGACAATACATTATACAAGTTTTATTTAAATACAAAAAAAACATGTTTAAAAACCTGTTTTAGAAGTTTACCCTGTGATTGTTAATAAAAAAGGAATTTTATGCAGTAGGTCAAAAATGAACAAACGCTACACCCACAGCTACACCTGAATGTTCGGGGTCTGTTTAGAACCTAGACGCAAGAAAAGAATAATAATATGGTTCAAAGTGGCATTATGCCATTATAAAGGATTTTCTTCTTAGTAACAGGCAGCGTTGATACCTTCCTGTACATAATTCGCAATCTCGCTAAATATCAAATCTAGGACTATTCTTGACGACCTTTGTGGCGCAGTCGGTATATTACGGCTGCAACGCAGAGGTCTCGGGTTCTACTCCCGCTCAATGCAAATCTTTGTGTGCATGAACATGATTGTTTGCATTGGTCTGAGTGTTTTCTATGTTTAATATGTAGTAACTTACAAAAAAAATATTTAAGTATGTTTATCCGTTGTCTAGTACTAGTATAATATGTATGTATTTACAAAAAAAAGAAAGTATATAAGTATTAATATCTGTTGTTTTGTTACCCATAGCACAAGCAGGTTAAGCATAGTTTACTTTGGGAACAAATGGCGCTGTGTAAAGATGTCCGTTAATATTTAATACATACCATTGTAAAGTATTTTTTTCATAAGACCCGGGTTGATACCAGTATATCGTCGACTGATTCACCGAAATTCCGTAGTTATTGTAACAAAAAAAAATACATAATTTTGATAAAATTACTAGGGTGAAGTGAAATCCCTTAAAAAAATGTGTTTGTAACTTGTTCCAAAAAAAACGCAGTTCTAAAGTAAAAACATAATTTACAAAATACAAATAAGTTAAAAACGTCCTTCTTTTTTGGAATCAGTTAAAAGCGATATTTTCATTACTACGTTAAGATTATAGATCTGGATGGAACCTTGGCTTACGAATACCACGTGCGGTAGTCTTATTGGTATAGGGTTTTGGGTTTTCAAGTTTTTCTTCTTTTGATGTCGTAGACTTTACTCGTATTAAACTTTCAAGAGACCCGTGGAAAGAGATGTGTTGGTAACACATTGTATCCTTAATCCTTACTCCAATAGTACTTTATTAGAGTAATAATAGTGTATTTAAACATTTACATTAAATGAAAAACAAAATAAATAATACATGGGTTATAAATTCTGTCTCAAAACATTCAATTCCCAGGCTTTAGCATATCCAAAAATTCAAACAGGTCATTAGTTAAGTGTGAAAGGGCTCCGCCTTACTTTGGTTTCCAATCACGAATACAGTGTAAATATTTGTAGGTAGTTAGTACTACTTAGTCCTGTAGACTAAAAGTCAACGACATTTTACAGACAGAACCCATTCTACTGAATGACAACTGCGTCGCATAAACACTCAGTAAGCAAGGAGTCATTGTATGCTTTCAAAAATACTTTCCATTTACTTTTTTACCAAATTACGTAGACAATAGTATCCAGCACGTCCATGAAATAAGTATCGCTACAATGCAAAATAATATTTGAAGCTTTGTAGCGTTAATTATTTCCTAGTTGGAAGTTCCACCACGAGGTGAGCCTGGCTAGCAAGTAGCCAAGTGACAGCAACGCTCGAAAGAGGGCACAACATTTACCATAATAATATCGACGAATGTGTACTCCAACTAAGTCTATGTCCATTGCCGTCTCTACACCCAAATATATTCAAAACAGGTTAACTGAGTAGCAATGCTCACAAAACAAGTACTTTGATCAAAATGACGAATCGTACAACGCCCTAGGGTAGGTTAAGGGTGCATTGTATACAGCTAACGTCAGATAGCCCGACTAAGTATTGTCATGTTTTGAAATTTTAACTCTGAGTAGATGTAATAAGGTTTAAATTTAGGTAGATAAGGGTACAGATAGGTTGTTTGAAACGAGGGTGAAGAAACAGGGGTGTTTGCAGGCGGCGGAGAGCGGTGGTGGCGGGGAGGGCAGGGTGCGTCGCGCAGGCGTGTTCCAGTCGCCCGCGCGACCCCGCAGCCGCCGGCCGCGCGCCATGGACGAGGCACGAGCGCGCGATCGCGCACCACTCACTGTCATAGTCGCCCCCAGCAACGCTTCACCACCGAGACTGTCACCCGCCGACCTCTTACCCGACGGAGACGCGGCCTTCCACCCGCTATCTGCAGTCAACGGACGTCTAACGCCGCCAGGATTGGAACCAGCGTCATACGCGACGCTCACCCCTTTATTACCTTTACCTCCTATAAGTACAGTCTCAGATAAGTTCGCGTACCATGCCGGGGGGACCTTCACAGTCATTCAGCAGCAGCAGTCGTACGCGTCACTATCGCCGGCACCTTACAATGAGCCGCTGTCGCCGCAGTCGGCGTACAGTCGGCGGAGCGCGTCACCCAACTCGTTTGAGAGGAGGTCCCCGACGCCGCCGCTGCCGAGCCCAGGACTGGACTTAAATGCTGCTCTGCTAGCCAGAGAAGAACAGCAAGCGGCCCAGCAAGCCCAGAATGATACAGAAGAAATTAATACCAAAGAATTAGCCCAAAGAATAAGTGGTGAATTGAAGAGATATTCGATACCTCAGGCAATATTTGCTCAGAGGGTGTTATGTAGGTCACAAGGTACTCTGAGTGATCTGTTAAGGAATCCGAAGCCCTGGTCGAAGCTCAAGTCTGGACGGGAGACGTTTAGGCGCATGTGGAAGTGGCTTCAGGAGCCAGAGTTCCAGAGGATGTCAGCTTTAAGATTAGCAGGTATGTGTTGCATGCTGGTATATGTATTGTAGCTTAGATTTGCTTTAATTTTGATTATTTGATCATTATTTTCGTTATATTTGTGAAAACCTAAATATAGACGCAAAGGTCACATGAGGTCAGAAAATTTGATTGGTGAGTTAAACAAATAATTTCGTGTTGATTACATACCCGTTTCTTAATAAGCACTAAACCTAGTATTTAGTTAAACAAAAGAAAGTCTGATTGTTATTACTGATTTAAACCCAATTCAGGAACGGACTTCAGTCATGAAGGCTAACTAAAATTTTTGGTAATCGAGACAGCATTCGAACCAGGTCCTCTGGACTACACACGTCCAACTTTCTGTAAAAAGCAAACTAAGCAGAGCTCAATTACAGTTGGGTGAAAATTTCAGGGCGAAAGCTCTTGGCGCTGTGAAAATTACTATATTATATTTTCCCTCCATTACTGTAGGTCCCCGTCCCTGCAGTGGGCCACTTAAGTAATACTTTTAAGTAAAAATACATGTAATTATGTACGTTAAATACGTAATTACAGGAAGTATGTATAGAGGTCTTATCGCTGTACGTATCTAACAACCTTCTTCGTTTGGTAGGAATTTTAACTTTTTTTGGTTTAGATGAATGAAAATGTAAGTTACTCTATGGCAATATAACTTAACAATGCGGTCGTATGAATGGCTGCCGTGCACGAGTCATGGGTAGTTCTTTCGTACCGGGAAACGCAGAAGGGCCTGTCAGCGTCTTAGTGTCTAAAATCCCCTGCTGTACCGTCTTCCACTTAGGAGAGACGGTCTAGGGGCCACAAGAAGTCATAATTATTCCACAGCCCCCGACTATGGCAAAACATTCTGAGTTGACCGCCAAACTTTACTACACAGCGCCATCTGTTCCCAAAGTAAGCTAGGCTTAACCTGCTTGTGTTATGGATAACAAAACAACGGATATTAATACATATATCCTTTTTTTTTGTTAATACATACATATTATACATAGAAACACTCAGACCAATGTAAACAATCATGTTCATGCACACAAAGATTTGCATTGAGCGGGAATCAAACCCGAGACCACTGCGTAGCAGCCATGTAATATAACCACTACGCCACAGAGGTCGTCAAAATCTCTTAATATTGTAGAACGTTCTTTGTAGAGCGCTTTCCTACCGAGCCAGTAAACGCTTACTCCTACTATATGCTGTGCCTGACAGGGTTGACCATCGATCAATTCTCAACCTCATCAAGACTCAACAATTAAAAGGGTGCTTGAGGTCTCAGATTCGAATCCCACGCAAGACAATTCTTTGTGCTATCCACAAATTAAAAAAATCTCCGTGTGGTGACGGAGTAAGAATACAGTGTGTCACTACCCCATCTCATCCCATGGGTGTCGTACATGCCGATTAAGAGACTATCCGTGATAAAAAGAAGAAAAACTTGAAATTAAACACTATACCAATCCGTCTGGCCAGCGTGGTATTAGTAGGCCAAGTATCCTTTAGTTACGGGAGGAGGCCCGTCCCTGCAGTGGGACATTAATGGGCTGTTATGATGATGATGATCCACAAATTAATGTATCGAGCCTGGATGTTCATTCCAAACATATCGTTTTGAACCACTCTTCAAGCTGTGATTTGTCATTACTAGTCTCAATGTTTAATCCTTTCACAGTGCCGCCAGCAGACACTATAGTAAAACAATGCACGTGTACCACATATGGTACACTGCACTGGGAACGTGATAAGAAACGCTGTAGCTAGTTCCTTAGGAGAAAATAAATATAAAAACCAACAGTAACTGGTCCATGTCTCGTGCCCTTTAAAAGTTTTTTTTCTAAGCATGTGCTTTCGTTTATTTGTCACGTTTTGGAAACTTATTTTGCAGACAGTTGATGTAAGCTAAAGTTAGGAAAAAAAAATCTAATTTATTACTGGCCAGACAGGCTTGTAAGGTTTTCTTTCATTTGTTTTCATAATACTTGTTTAATAACTGTTTTTTCTTTAATTTTCAAATAACTACTTTTATAGAACTTCATTTGTTTTCTCTCTCTACGACTTACAGTTGACTAGTGAAGAGAGCCTTAAGTTTTGTACTTTTTTATGCAAAAGTTTTAAGTAAATAACTATCTGTGAAATGTCCCTAAGTCTGCTTTTTCGACACGCAATAGGTCCTCACTAGAGATCATGCCCTGTGTCGCGGGCACTTATAAAAGCATACAAACACAGAGAAATACATTTTCACGAACACGGAGAACATCCAGGCTCAGGACAATAATTTGTGGATCGCAAAGAAACTCTCCGTGTGGTGGCCAACGTGGTATTAGTAGGCCAATTATCCCTCAGTCATGGGAGGAGGACGAAGGACAATTTTTTTTTTCATCATCATCATTATCACAACAGCCCATTAATGTCCCACTGCAGTGACGGGCCTGCAGTGATGATGAAAAAGAAAACTGTCCTTCGTGGGGTTCAAACGCACGAGCACTGTAGTCGCAAATACCTATATTTTTGCTTTGTCACCATAGACAAAAATTTATTTTAAATTCATATGATATTCAATTTGACTAAAGCGTTGTGGATTCAGCCTAGTTTGCATAATGTAGCATGACCTCGATTTTCAGGTGGGTCTGAGATTTAATTAAATTTTATATGTACATACAATAGTTATGTATTCATTCATTAAAGTAAATAGGCTTTTATAACCAAAATTTAGCACAGTATGAACTTTGTGTGGTCCGGTATCGTTTCCCGCTCAATGCAAAACTAAAAAGGAAAAGTATATTATATTGTAAATCATCACCATCATAACAGCCCATTAGTGCCCACTGCAAGGACGGACCTCCTCCCATGACGGAGGGATACTTGGCCTACTAATACCACGCTAGCCAGATGGATTGGTATAGGGTTTTAATTTCAAGTTTTCCTTCTTTTTATTACGTAAAGATAATATTCACGGATAGGTAGTCGTAGTCCTTTAGTCGGTTTTTACGACACCCATGGTATGAGATGGGGTATATTGTAGTGGTGACATAGGTATTGTATTTTTACTCCGTCGTTACTGCTTTGCTACTCAATTACGCATAAAGGGCTGTGTCGATTTAGATGTATCGTATGGAGATAGCTGGTACCCTAGCTTAACATGTTATAGGCAACTTCCTAACCCAAAAACGACTTCAATGCAGGCAGAGTCGCGAGCAAATACTAGCCATAGACAAAAATTCAGTGCATTTCGGAAGTTTTCAATTGTAAGCTTAACGCATGCGCTGTGGTTAGGTTCGCCATTTAATGTGTTCATAACAGTAATGGCATAGAGGGAGGGAGAAGCAGTAAAATTGTTTTGAATGTTTGTCAAATCACTGTTATGATTCTAGTGTATGGTATCTAAAGTATGTTTTTGTAATGTGTCTTTAATAGCCCACTGTTGGGGGTTAAAAACTTTAACAAAAGCCTCCAAATTATTGTTTTAATTTATTTGTTGGCGCGGCAGTTGGGGTTGTGGTTGGCGTCACAAATACCTTGCAGGATATTGTTTGTTTGTGTGATCAACTCGAGTCGTTCAGTATTATTTGTATGAATATTGATATAATGTGCTATGACCCTTATAGACCTCAGTCCAAATATATGACAACTTTTACACAAAGTTGTAGTAAATCTTCAAAGTTTAGGTGTTACAGTTAGTACTATAACCTTTACATACAACCTTAAGTTTTATACGCGCCGTGGGAACTGAACCGGCTGACTCACACCGCCTCGTTTATATAGGAAAATAGGTATTACTTTGTTATTTATTGTATGTAAAGCTTACTAGAAATTTTTTACTTTATTTATTTATTTAGTTTACGGAAACTTTGAAACTAAAGGTAGGCATACACGATCCTTCCTATCGTCCAATCGGCAAGACGCTACCTATTGAATCAGTTAGAATTGACCGTGTGTGCAAGTGGGTCGGCATGACAGTTCGAATTGATGGCATGATAGAATTTATTTTCTTTTGATTGAGATTGGATCAAGCCTGCAGTGTTATGCCGATTAGACGATAGGAAAGATCGTGTATGCCCACCATAACAAATTATTTAGAAAAAGGAAAAATTATGAAGGTCTACGAAATATAAAACAAAAAGCTAGCACCCGCGACTTCGTTTCCACAAGGAGCTTATTATAATAATTAACATTATAAAGACAATATCTTTATAAATTGTAGCTTAATGTCTTATTCTGATGTATAAGCTACATCATGGTAAAGTTTCATTAAAATCCATTTAGTAGTTTTTATTTAAAACAGTATCAGACATCTATTCAAACTCACAAATTTTCGCTTTTTGATTATTAGTAGGATCAGGATAGTCTCGCAGACGGTCTACGAAAAATAAGTAATAGTTCTCTAGAAGATCGATGAAAGATCTCTTTAATAAATAGTATTAACCCTTTTCCGTGAATATTATCCTTACGTAATAAAAGAAGGAAAACTTAAAATTAAAACCCTATACCAATCCGTCTGGCCAGCGTGGTATTAATAGGCCAAGTATCCCTCCGTCACTGGAGGAAGCCCGTCCCTGCAGTGAGATATTAAAGGGCTGTTATGATGAACCCTTTCCCTGCATCGTGTATCATTACATTGCCATTTTACTATTGTGCCTACTGGCGGGACAGGCAAACTTTTAAATTGTTAATTTTTTTATGAAATTATGAAACTGGAGTCAAACTAAAATGTTCCTTTGCAGGAACTTCAGGGGGTTCCCAGCCTCCAATGGAAATGCGTATGTTTATTTTATTTTATTTTTTATTTAGTACACGGTAACGTAGTCGTATTTAACTTGATAGAAAGTGGAAATAGAGTACTGGAATGACGCGAATTCATATAATGGTCACTCTACAAGACATCATTTCGCCGGGTTAACCAGACTTGTGCGCACATCTCTATCACATCACAGATTTATCTATCTATATCAGTCAAGAGCGGTCAACTGCTGTATATAAGATACTTGTGCTCTAAATGTATGAAATGATGAAGGCAACCAGGCAGAGTAGAGTCATTTCAAAGGATATTACCTAAGTACTCCTTAAAATAATTTTGTTATAATTTTGCATATCCGATCAGGGTAGACAGTTGAAACAATTTATATGTATTTAGCTTAAGATCTTTGTACACAGTTATGCAATAAATGATTAAAAAAAATAAAAACGGAAATGTCAGTTAAAGCAAAAGCAGTGCTTTTAAGTTTTGTTCATAAGTTGAAAATAAAGTATGATGTAGAGCAGAAATGACATATTTAAATTTATTTATTGCGTTCCACAATGTTTTACACGATAGTAAGGTAAAATGTATAATCAATTAGAGATCATATAGGGCAATATCTTTCTTTCTTTCTTTCTATGATATCCTGTTATTGGCTTCTATGTACTAAAACTGTTTTATTTTAAGCAACTATGTAAAATGCTGTTGGATATCTTAATAAAGTAAAATAAAATAAAATAAATATCTAAACATGTAAAATTTTACCTTTGATAGCACTTAGTAAATCTATTAGAACTTCTAAGAGAAGATCCTCTTTTAAAGCACAAAACACAGCAGACATAAAAGCCACAGGACCTGATGACCCATGGGCCTAAAACTTTGAGACCTCTTTGCCTACAATTTCAAATAATTTTCACCTTTGACACTATAATAATATAGCAAATCTACGATTATTCAACAAGGCTCATACTAAGATCATCATTTAAAGTAGGTAACAACATCAAATTCTCTAACAAAATAACATTCGACTACAACTCTAAAGACATACGAATGGTTTATCGATAAAATTGCATAGGGTTTACAAACAGTGTGTCAGCTGGTATCGATTCTTCGCTCGATGCGACGGGTCAGAGCGCGGTCGATGCAGTACGTCACTAAATAGGGTGCCAGTGTTTTGAGAAAGAGTGGGATTGTCCGGGTTTTTGTTGCGTAGTTTTTTAAAGTTGGTGGCTTAAGTTTGCTATAAGTTTGGGTTTCTAGCTTTATTTGTGAGGCATAACTTCTGCCCTAGGTTTTCGAGACGTTCAGAATTAATAATTACCAAACGTAATTAATTAGTTAAATCATTCACACTCATTTCCGAAATAATGGTTTCAATCAAGATTAACTTTTTTAATTGATATTTGTGCGTATTGATGGGTGTACTTACATATTATTATTGATTTTAAACATATTTTGAAAGTCACTCTCCGTGTGGTGACGGAGTAAGGGCCAGATTCAGAGACCGCACTTTGACTTTACTTTAGCAAAGTCTAGTTATTATCTCTGAATTTGAACAACATTAAAGTAATCTTTTCGCATGAAAAGTTTACTTTGTAGTAATAAATAATGAAAGTAAACTTTTTCATGCGAAAAATTACTTAAATGTTGTTCAAATTCAGAGATAATAACTAGACTTTGCTAAAGTAAAGACAAAGTGCGGTCTCTGAATCTGGCCCTAAGTCTCCGTGTGGTGACGGAGTAGGAATACAATATGTCACCACCCCATCTCATCCCATGGGTGTCGTAAAAACCGACTAAGGGACTATCCGTGAATATTATCTTTACGTAATAAAAAGAAGGAAAACTTGAAATTAAACCCTATACCAATCCGTTTGGCCAGCGTGGTATTAGTAGGCCAAGTATCCCTCCATCACTGGAGGAGGCCCGTCCCTGCAGTGGGACATTAATGGGCTGGTATGATGATGGTATGATGATATTTTGAAAAAGAAAATTATACAAATCATGGAAAGGACTAGCTACTAGTCATTTTATAAATAAATATAATTATTTTTATAAACTATAAATACAGATTTTGTATTTTGTGAATTTTCCATGCTGAAAAACGTCACATCTTTTAACGTCATCTAGTCCCAAACTAAGCGTAGTCTGTACTATGGGTACTAGACAACGGATAAACATACTAACATACCTGTTCATTGCTTTTATTTTTAAATTACCATAGTTTTAGCTAGCAAACTAGACAGAGGTATGAGTAAAGAGGTAGATAAACACGACGTCAGCTGCTGTATCGATTCGTCGCTCGATGCGGGAGGGCCGGTGCGCGGTCGATCATTTACGTCACTAGGTATACACCACGCGGTTCTGTCATAGTACAAATATATACAGTATTTCGACTTTATAGAAACGGACGAAACGCGAGTTATACCTACACGCTCACGATAGGGCTTTGGGAAGTGAACAGTCGCGACTGTGCCGCAGTACCGAGCGGGAAAGTAGGTAAATGTAATTAAAAAGCTAGAGGTGGGCAGCCCTATCGCATGTTTACGTACCGCACAGCCGCAGCCGTAGACATTTATAATAAATATTCGGCCGAGATAGACTACTGGTTGTACTGTGGTTCAGTTCAGTCGAACGAGATAGCGTTGTCAGATAACGTTACACCTTTGTAAATGTTAGTAACGTTACGTGTTAGTTATTTTTTTTCTCACACATTCACACATCGCCTACTACCACAACACAACCTAGTCCCAAACTAAGCAAAGCTTGTATTACGGGTACTAGACAACGGATAAACATACTTAAATACTTTTTTTTTCATACATATTATTATACATAGAAAACACTCAGACCAATGCAAACAATCATGTTCATGCACACAAAGATTTGCATTGAGCGGGAATCGAACCTAAAACCTCTGCGTAGCAGCCATGTAATATACCGACTGCGCCACAGAGGTCGTCATTTTGGCATGTATGTAACTTTCTAATCTCTAATCGTAACCCATGTTCAAGAAATTTGTTTCTAAATGTATTTTATGGTATTTTGCTGTAAAGTTTTTTAGTATTAACCCTTCTTGAGACTTTTGTTTGGGATTGGTTGTTTTTGTTTTCTTTTTTAAGAAAGAAAGACGTTATGTGCTAGTTATTCTGAAATGCATGTAACGTTTTCAATTTTAACACTTTATGAGAGAGATATGCTTGTAAAAATTTGGTATATTTTGCTGTATAGTTTTTTAACTTTTAAGACAGACTTTATTTTGGAATTGATTGCTTTTTGACTTTTTAGAAAGAAAGAACAAACATTTATTTGTTTGAACATAGTATTTACGTCATTAGGTACGTGTACCAAGCAGTTCAGTCGATCGAGATGTCGAATAACGTTATGTGTGTAACATTGTGCGATGTTAACCCTTCTCGAGAAAGATATGCTTGACAGTTTTGGATATTATGCTTTCTTGTTGTTTTTAGCGCATATGTAATAATGTATTAAATAACATCAATTGGAGACATCCTACAAAGACTTTTAGGAAGTAATTCATCATCATAATAGCCCATTAATGTCCCACTGCAGGGACGGGCCTCCTCCAGTGACGGAGGGATACTAGGTCTACTAATACCACGCTGAACAAACGGATTGGTATAGGGTTTAATTTCAATTTAGGAAGTAATTTAAAATTAACATAATTTTATAAGGGCAAGTGCGTAGCGCTTCGCGAAATCTTGAGCATGTAAGAAGATATGTGATGAAGTAAAACAAGTTTGTAAGAAATTATAATACATAGCGCTCAGTAGTTTTGTCTTTAATTTTAGTTTTGTAAATGTGATGTACTCTTGAGCTCTAAATCATAACAGGCCATTAATGTGCCACTGCAGGGACGGGCCTCCTCACGTGACGGAGGGATACTTGGCCTACTAATACCACGCTGGCTAGACGGATTGGTATGGGGTTTCTTTCAAGTTTTCCTTTTTTTTATTTCGTAAAGACAATATTCACGAATAGTCCCTTAGTCGGTTTTTAAGACCCCCATAGGATGGGATGGAGTAGTGACATATTGTATTCTTACTCCGTCACCACACGGAGATACTTTAGATAATTCTATTTTATTAATTTAGATGCTTTTGCGTAAAGAATGTACGTCAACCTAATCTTACCATAACAATGTTAGGGAACAAATGAGTATTTTCTTTATTAAAATATAGAAATATCTTCTTTTACTCAGTCGAGCATGCTTCCTTTAATAAACGAAGCCTGATGCCTTTAATTAATGAGGAAAGGTTGTGCTTTTATGTACATATTTCTTTAAATGAAGCTTTATTGCTACTTTAATAAAGACGGCACCATACTAAATAGATAAAATATTTCTTTTTAACGGTGCATCTTTTCTGACGTAAGGGTACTTTATCTTTAAAAAAATCATGTTTGACTGTTCTCTACTAAGTATTCATAGCACAATCGCTGCGATGTTTGGGGCTAGATGGCATTGTGGTAAATAATTGTGATGACGACGTTTAATTTTAACCACTTTTAATACGCAAACTTATGATAATATCGTTTAACTGTGCAAATTACGAGAGAGCACTGGCATCCATAACACAAGTTAAATCTTACCTTGGATACCAAAATTGACGGGTCCATATTGGCTCACCTAAAGTTCTTCTTCCGAAAATGTTCTCCCTAACGATTTGTAATCCGAATGATCACTCTTCCTAAAATTTTAAATCCTAAAGTTTTTATTCATACTATTTGTATTGCTACCGGCGATGTTCATAACACTCATGTTTCCGAAAATCGTTATTAATAATATCGTTATGTAAATATATTTAAACTCCTAATGTTTTTTGTCATAACGCTTTTATCCCTAAACATTTTCACCATAATATTTACTCTCATACTGAGAAAGTAATATTTACCAAGTGAAAGTAATAAAAAGGTTTGTTTTTATACTATTTCTTGTGATTTTACTTAACAACTTTTTACATTTTTACATTAATCCATTTTTTTTAAATTATTGTTTATTAAAATTATTAGAATATTTTTGTCTTAAATGAATGAAATCCATAAAACATGACTCGTTCACGGTTATGCTTATGGCCTGAGGGTTTACCATAACCGTAACTAGGTAGATCTCCAGAGGCATTTTTTATCGTGTCGGACTGAAGAAACCCATTTTGAAATCGATAAACGTTTTCATTACATTTTTTTATGTATACTTTGGTGTCTAATCTATGTGGTGCAGGGCTGAAATTGTGAATTAGTTTATTAGAAATATTTAAAAAAAAATCATAAACCCTAAAATCCTGATTGCTCTGGGTTGACCTAACTCCCGATTGAATGAGAAAATATTGTGTAACTTTTTATTGAGAAGGTTCATATGTCCGATGTTATTTTATATTACATAACAAATAGTTAATCTTCATTGTAATATTTTTTTTAAAATTATATTAACAATATTTTTGGCACAATTTAAATTTATCGTTATGACCTGGCATTTTATCTCATCGCTCTGCGCTGAAGTAAAACATCGCGCTCATCCCTCGTTTTACGAAATAGAAACTCTATTCTCCTCCCCCGGGGTAGTGGCTGTAGTGGTCTAACCGCCGAGGAAGATACATTTGTGCCACGGTCCCCCACTACAACATTACGAGGGTAAGTTTATGATTTATCTGGGTTTGGTTCTCGAATTTGATGATTGATATGGCATGTTTTATAAATTAAATAGTAAGGTTGTAAATGTGCTTATTAAGTGAATTAAGTGATAGTAATGATGTTCTTTATGAGGCGTAAACACAACTTTCTACTGTTTTTATTTTGGGCTATATTAATGCTTTTATGACTTTTTTTGATCGCTATGGCTATGATTGCTCTGTCCAAAAGACCAGAGCGATGATATTTTGCAATAATTGTACGTTATAAAACTACTTTAAGTAATAATACCAGATTGTTACAACGACAAATGTCACGACTCAGCTGTCAAAAATTCTATAACGTCACGACTCCCCTGCAAAATATTTTCCCACCAATATTCTATGACGTCACGACTCATCTGTCAAAATTCTATGACGTCACGTGTCACGTGACCAAAATTCTATGGCGTCACTAGTCACGTGACTCAGCTGTCAAAATTATTATGACTATGACGAAATTATCAAAATATAATATGATGGAAGCCAAAATTTCAAGTTTTCGGAAGTTTTCCTTTACATGCACTTTATGACCTTGCTTCATGCTAAATTTCACGTTTGTATGTAGGCTGGAAGTAGCCCGTAGCTTTTTGCCCTTTGCTCATCGAAAATTTGCGACATAAACGGCTATATGTCTTGATTTCGTTAGATTAGAAGTTTGATTTTTTTACAGCACTAAAGGGCAACAGACCTTAGTATTTGGTAAAAATTTCAGCTTGATACCTCTACGCGTTCCTGAGATAAATAGTCTTGATAGAGAAACGGACAACAAAGGGTTCCGTTTTTCCAAAATCGGTACGGAACCCTTATATAACCGGTCAAGTGCGAGTCTCACTCGCGCACCGAAAGTTCCATACAAACCTATTTACTTTCTCGCCAAATTGTGATGACGTCAGGACTCAGCTGTCTAAATATTATTTTTCCCGCCAAAATTCTATGACGTCACGACTCATCTGTCAAAGATTCTGTAATGTCACGACACATCTGTCAAAAATTTAATGACGTCACGACTCAGCTGTCAAAAAAAAAATTCCTGCCAAAATTATGTGACGTCACGACTTACTTATCTGTCAAAAATTCTATGACGTCACGTCTCATCATTAATAATATTTGTTGAAAATTGATCCCTCCATGCGTTCCTGAGATAAATGGTCTTGACAGACAGACAGACAGACAGACGGACAGACGGACAACGAAGTGATCCTATAAGGGTTCCGTTGTTTCAAAATCGGTACGCTGCCCTAAAAATGAACAAGTTTCCAACTGATGAGCTCTCAAAAAGCTCTAGATATATCCTCTAAACATAAAATCATAAAATCTTGTAACAATGACCAAATAAATAATATACATATTACCAATTTTATTATTTTTGTTTCACCATTTATGATCGCTCTAGCGCCTATAATGATTGCTCTGGGCGCGAAAATGTTTGAACTTAAATATTTCCATAACTGTTTGTTAAAAATGAAGGCCAATAGTAAAAATGTAGTATTTTAATATCATTATTTTCAATGAGATACATAATTACCAAAAAATATCTGAAAAGCACCAGAGCGATCACACGAATACGCCCGATTTGAAGATTGACCCAACTAAACCAATAAGTAAAGGACCAATTCGGTTCTGGCACTTCGCCGGCCGCTGCCGCGTTACGCTCGCTGCGCTCGCTCGGCTCGTGCGTTGTGGTCACAGTTCTACCATAACCTAAACCAATAATTATGAATAGGACCCATTTCGTTTCTGGATCTTGACTGAATGATTGGAGCGGGACTCTGGTTTTGCTCTGGTCTTTGGTATATTATGTTATACCTACATGTTGTCAACAAAGTTACGCAAAATTAATGTATAATAATATTAATTATTATGAATAAAAAGAAATCTAAACAAAAAAGATATGACTTTAAATTATACATAGTATAAAAGATGGTTATGTTGAGAAAATATAGGAAAACAAATAATAGTATAATAGATGTTTATTGCTACTGAAATTATGAAGATGAATGCTTCGGATTATTAACATTAGGGACAAAAAAATTAGGAATTGCGATTGTTAGGATGAAAAATGTTAGGAAGAACATTTTCGGACTTCCAATTATAGGAGTTGAAATTTTAGGTGAACTTTGGCGCATCCAAAATTGCCTATACTACTTACAAATATTAGTTGTTATATTAAAAGATAATAATGTATATTAGTCTGTAAGTGGAATTGTACTTTTCGGTGGTAAAATAAACATATTTGTATAATTCGATAGTCTTCTAGAATGTATTTTCGTCTTTGAGCGGACCTCAGTCTTGTAGCATATACATAAAGCCTGCCCTTAAATTTTATAAGGTCATAGGGTCATCTTAACATGTAGCTAGTATATAAAAATAAATTAAACAAGTATAGAAATATCCCCATATTTATGAAAAACACGGTCTTCCTATTATAAAGCACGTGTTCAAGTTCCCGCCGTGTTTAATATCCATTGCGTTTTACTAAAGCACTTTCAAGAACTATGGTAAACTAAACTGGCAATGGAGAAGGTACTAATTTATTGTCGTGCATGCTACTGCATAAATAACGCACAGTCACATGTCATGCTTAAAGTTTTTATACAAAAACATGACTTAATGTTAGGTTGTTAAGGTATAACATCCATGGTCTAGAATACATCGATGCGTTGCTTGTAAGGTAGCAATTCTTTTGTTGTATTGAAGCCCCCTTAAATATTTATTTTATTTTTTCATTTAATATTTTGTTGTTATAGCGGCAACAAAATACATGATCTGTGAAAATTTCAACTGTCTGACTCTCATGGTTCATGATATACAGCCTGATAACTGACAGACGGACGGACAGCGGGGCCCTAGTAATAGGGTCCCGTTTTTACCCTTCGGGTACAGAACCCTAAAAAGCAATGTAATTAAACTGTATTTAATTAACACACAAATTGTGGATTAAACTCTGTGTTTCATAGCAGCCAATCAACGTTCCACGCAAGGACATGCCTTCTCCTTTTATCATCATCACCATAGCAGACAATAGAAGTCCATTGCTAAACATAGATCTCCTCTAATTGTTTCCATTACTTCTCTGTCATAACAGCCTAAAAATGTCTCACAGCAGGGACGGGCCTCCTCCAGTTGCGGAAGGATACTTGGCCTACTAATACCACGCTGGCCAAATGGATTGGTAGTAGTGGTTTAATTTCAAGTTTTCCTTCTTTTTTTACGTAAATAATATATACGATAATGTTCACGGATAGTCCCTTAGTCGGTTTTTACGACACCATCGTACTCCGTCACCACTCGGAGATTTTTGTTATATTGCGTTTTCATAATTGGCATATGATAGGTACGTATTTTTTCTTTTTATTTGTGTCTTTACAGACCCTGCCTTACGGTTATAAGTTAGTAATTATTTTTAGCAAGAGGCCGTCTAGGCCCACACCATAGCTGTACCCGATCCACCTTCCTTCCTGCAGTATTGTGAATATATAATGTGTTGTGATGTGTTTGTGACGTGTAGGGGGTAATCTCTGGATCTACTGAACCGATTTTAAAAATTCTTTCTGTGTTGAATAGTCCATTTATCGGGGAGTGTCATAGGCTATATAGTATCACGCTATGACTAATAGGAGTGGAGCAGTAATGAAATATGTTTTTAAAACGGACGCGTTTTTAACGAAGTGGCCACGGTTCAGCTAGTAGCTTATAAACAAATATAATATCTTCCTCATACATTTACAAGGATGTATGATAATCAGTATAACATTAATAGAACGTTATCCTACAAGACATTCTTGGAAAAGTGTATCTAAAACGGTAGAGCACCGCAAATGAGGCGATGGCGCGAGTTTCCCCCCCTCCAACCCCCCCTTGTGACGTCAGGTCACCCCGTTTTATCGATCCGCTGTGAGAGGGGGGAGCAACACCCGCCGGCGGCAGTTATACATGCCTACATAGTGCCTCCTTGGTCATTTTTACCTTTAATTTAACGTTTATCATATTGCCATAATAATGGTATATTCTCCGTGTGGTGACGGAGTAAGAATACAATATGTCTCCACCCCATCTCATCCCATGAGTTTTGTACAAACCGACTAAGGGACTATCCGTGAATATTATCTTTACGAAATAATAAGAAGGAAAACTTGAAATTAAATCCTATACCAATCCGTCTGGCCAGCGTGGTATTAGTAGGCCAAGTATCCCTTCGTCCCGGGAGGAGGCCCGTCCTTGCAGTTGGACATTAATGGACTGTTATGAATGGTCTATTGCAGGGACGATATTTATTTATTTAGAATATCTATCAATAGTTGTAACTATCGATTTGCAAACACGTGGAAGGCAACGTTTTTAGGATATATCTTGTCGGAACAACCTGGCTTATAAGAGAAGGAGAAAATACGCTGGCCAGACATATTGGTACCGGGTTTAATTTTAAGTATTCCTTCTTTTTATTTCGTTAAGATGTTAGTCCCTTAGTCGGTTTTTACGACACCCATGGGATGAGATGGGGTGGTGACATATTGTATTCTTACTCCGTCACCACACGGAGAGTAAGCCTTAGTTAGTGTCACATTATCCCACTACTGGACAAAGACCTTTCATCCTGACTAACACATGATCTTTTTTGTATACCTAGTTAGTACAGAGGCAAGGAGAACTTATTCAGGTAGGGTTTAGTCTGGAATCAGTCAGTTTTAGCACTAGTTTAACTCCATAACTTCAGCATGCTTATTACAGAGTGACATTTATGATCACTTTTGCTTACAACATCAGACGCCTACAATGTATATAGCGTGTTGAATATCAACAACCTAACGTACGACATTCACTTTCGTACGAGGGCGTACCAAGTAAATAAAATACATTCACTTATTTAGACAGATAATATATGTAGAATAATTGTTTATTGGTTTTAAAGTGAAGTTCTTACGAATCTTGGTACTTTGAATTTGATTTTTAGTGGTAACTTGTCACTGTATCAAAAAAGTGGGTAGATAGATTTTCTTGATACTTTTCAACGTTGGGCAATTTGCATTTTGTGTCTAAGTATTCCTTTTGGGAAAATGTCTGCTAAGTAGAAGTATTTTACTCACAAACTTATTCAACCCTTGCGGTGTAGACAGACATAATTAACAATAAGAGTATTTCCAGCAACATTCGATTGAATCGAGCATAAGATGGGAACTTCTGTCTAATATTCAGTTCGTTTTCGTTACCTGTATTCTTACGATGTGTGGTATTGGATTAATGATGCAAGTTGTAATCACTTTATATAATTCCGAGGATATCGTAAAAGGGGACTAAGGAACTTCAATTTAACAGTCAGTCAACCCATTAAAAAAACTGGGCAGTAAATCAGATACACCACGTTAGCAAAACAGGTCACGTTTGGATAACGTGGTGTCCAGCTGTCCAAGAAGGCATGTCACTGCAGTAGGACCTCGAAAGGCGATTTTTATTAAAAAAAAACGACACAACTCATATTAATTTATTTTTAAGCTTATCACGGATGTCAACATTTTTTTGTTCGTTAAGCTGGGATCTTAGGATTCTACCAAATTAGCTTCACGCAACGCGTTGTAAGTTAGTGAGCTTCGTTAAACTTGCAGCTGAAATGTAAAATGTAGACCTTGTCAGTGCAAATGATCATGACTCAATCACACAATATTGTACCCCGACACATAAACGAATATTCCAAGGATAGTCTAAAATTAGGTCAAATACTTTAACTCATTAAATATTTATGACTGTTTGTTGACCCCACTACATAATGCATTGTTTCCAGTCATCCTACTAGTACCGCTACTAATTTCGATTAACCAGATTACATAAGTAACTCTTTTAGACTTGGCTGAGCAGCAGAGCTACCAAGTCTCAATTTGAAGCTATCCTTGGAATTTTGTGCCTGGCATTGTGGTACAGTCACGAGCAATAATATGTACACATTGTCAAATTTTCTAAACTATCTGTTCACTTATCTAGACATTAGAATACCAAAATTATTTCGTAATTTTAAGAGGTTCCGTACAGGTTAGAACTTAGTCTTCGAATTTTTAATTTTGGATTAGCAGAACTTTAGATAACTGTTTTACAAAATGTGAAAATGTGTACATATTATTGCTCGTGACTGTACCGCATTGACATGCCTCCTTGTTCAGCGAGAGTCAAATACTGGCATGAAGCTGAACTAACACCCATTAAGTGTAACCATGATTGATGCAATCTGTCTGATTGTGGTATACACAATTAGTTACCTAATTGTGTATACTATAAGAAATTATAGTATTCTGTTTGCAACTCTGTTTTATATTTCTGTTAAAGCTATAAAAGTGACATTGAAGGTCTTTTAATTACACTAAGTTTATTTTGTAGACTGTATTATTTTACTGCTACCTAGAAAGAAACTCTGTAAAGACATTGTAAGGTCTTATATTGTAAACTTAAGCATTATGTTACATAGAACTCGTTTTGTTAAGTTTGAGTTTTATTTGGGCCTTTAACTATTTCGTTTCAACTTCACAAACCCTCATAGAAAGCAAATTTAAATTAATCGTAAATTTTCAGATACCCCAAGTCAGCACCAAACGGTAAAAGGCGACAATGTAAACAACATGCCTCAACAGCCTTACTGCCAGCCCAGGGAGTACCAGGGTGCTCCGCCTGCGCCCCCGACCGCTACTATGTACCCTGGGCCTTCGCCCTCCTGGGATGCACCCTACGAACCAGCAGGGGATGTTTCTTGCTTGTGAGTCCTCCCCACATCTTGGATATCGGTCCTGATCTCCAATTGAATCCTTCAACCTTCTTATATATCCTATTTGATATTATCCTTGTTAGTTTTTCTCTGTTATAACTATATTTTGTTTGATTATTTTCATTGAAATGATAGTATTTGTCCAAAAAGATAAAATATATTCGCCGCTCTCAAACGTCAATTTCTATAATAAATCAAATTATGATTTAAATCTTTCTTTGTATAAAAGTATCTACTTTTTTATTTCTTACAAGATTTCAGTACTTACTTCATTTTTTTACTAATTAATCATAGTTGTTACACACATTTAACAAAGCATATTAGTGCCATTAAAACTACTAGAGTCAATTATGTTAAATCATTTGAATCCAAAATTTTAAGCAATAAATAAAAATAACTCCTCACACATTCACACAACGCCATCTAGTCCCAAATTAAGCACAGAAAAAAGTAATGCAACTAATATGTACAATCCCTAAACCAAAAAAAGTTACAATTTGTAATTGTTGGTTGGCCCACAATTGCAAAAGAGGCACAATAATAGATTTTTGGTTATTGTTGTTGGATTTTTTAATAATTCTATATTTAATATTACAAATTGCGTCTTAATTACAAGAAAAGAAATATTGTTACTATATTCCTCACAAAATTAACCAAGTTTATAAAACACACAGTGCTGAGAATTTGATTGTTTGTTTTATCTAGACGATATTGTAATATACAGGTAATCATTTTGTTTCCATGATTTAATTTGAATAGGATTTTATTTGAAGCCTTTGGTTGCCCTTCCTCATTTACCATCCCTCCCACCCTAGGCTGCGTAGCAGTGGACTTGGTTCTCATAGGTATTATAAACTTGTAAATAACTTGTCGCAAAGGTAACTAAAACAATTATATTTTTATACAAAAAAATACTAATAATATTTTGGTTTACAGACTATCTTTGTGACAAGTCGCCTTAGATTGAGAGGAAAATGTCTGAATGGATTATTTTGTCAATCAAATGTGTAAATTTGTATAGAGATTTTGCTCATAGATGTTATTTTTTTTCTGTATAGGCAGTATCCTTGCTTTTTATAGTTCTGTTATAGCATCGATACTGTCTAATTATTGTTAATTAGATAATGTTGTTTAAAACATTATTTTTAGCTGTAGGTAAGTGTTATTTTGTTAGCTTAAAGAGGCCAAGATGAATGTTAGACTGCTACCGCGCCCTGATCCCTCCCTTTTTGTTTACCCCCGCGCCCGGGCTGCAATAGTTTTTGATTATATGATTTTATAGGTGCCTGCGAGATTTGAGAACCCTTTGTTGTTGTTTACATTGTCGCCAGGTATGCGTTTTTATATAATACGTTTGTTGTATAACGTTGTTTTGTGATATGTTGAGGTTTAACTCAAAAGCTAATATGAAGCTTTGTAAAAATTTAAACTACCCTCAATTTCAACATATCATTTTATAGATAATAGAAGAAGTAATATAATTTATTTCTAGTTGGATTTTTATACAAGTGTAGAAAAAATAGTTTAAATTACAATTAGATGCATTTTTAAGACTATTTTCTACACATAAAATCTTAACTAGAGACCCACGTTGGGCGCCAATAAATAGAAATTTTTAAATTACACTAATAGCTCTGTTCATATAAGTTATGTTTTAATTTTAATACTAACTAATTAAAAGCTTTTACATTTACTATTGAAATGCCATCTTTATTTTGAAAAATTATTGTCGAAAAACAAAATGGCGATAGTGTTTGTAAAGGCTGCCAATGTGTAGTATTTATATGTTTAGAGCATGTTTGTTGTTATAGATTGAGCTGATTGAGCTTGATAGGAAGCAATCAAGCAGCAAATAGAAGACTTACATTTCTCTATGTTTATTTAACAATAATAATTAATTAATTTGGAATGTTTTCTTTTTGTTACAGCGGCCCAGATACCTCAGAGAGGCAGTAAGTATAAATATTTATTATTACGCCATCTTACTTAATTCTATCTTTGAGAATACCATAAAATGTAAAAGCCTAATTTTTTTTTGTAGTTTATGGCACTATTCCAGAAATATGAGTTTTAAAAGTGTGGCTTTGTAAAAGCAGCAAGTATGACTGGCTTATATTCACAAAAAGCAGGAGTTTGAGAATCTTTATCCCTAAAAATGACTTAAATGCAAATCTAAACCATAAAGTGGCTACACCTATGTAGAAGGAAACTATGAACTAGTTAGGGAATTTTGCTCACAGAAAAATATCAAAGGCCTGTATTTAGTTGGTCTCTGCTACATGATAATTAAGTCCTCTATAAATAATTTCCTTTGTTCCAATTTTTATTCCAACTGGGCCTATACAGCATACAAAAGCGCACCCATTATAAGTTCACTGCAGGGGCTTGATTCTTCCTATGGCAAATCGAATTTTAATTAGGCTGCTTCATAGTAAATCATAACCATTAATGTCCCACTGCAGTGACGTGCCTCCTCCTGTGACAGAGGGATACTTGGCCTACTAATACCAAACGGATTGGTATAGGGTTTAATTTCAAGTTTTCCTTCTTTTTATTTCGTTAAGATAATATTCACGTATAGTCCCTTAGTCGGTTTTTACGACACCCATGGGATGAGATGGGGTGGTGACATATTGTATTCTTACTCCGTCACTGATCGGAGATCATAGTAAATGCCAGAATAAAATTACTAACCAAAACTGACATACTGAAAAGCGCTTAAGTCTGAGATTGGCCTACACGTTTTCCTCCTATTAGACCTTCGAACCTCATTAGCTATGTTATTCAATCCCCAATAAACAATGTAATAATTACTTTTAATTGAATACATGATGGAAATCACGTTCAAGTGTAGGTTGTGTGTTTGCAGGCTGCAAGCGCAAGGAGGATATGGGTTCGGATACCATGCCTTCCCCGAAGAAGCCACGTTTGGTTTTCACAGACCTCCAGCGGCGTACTCTACAGGCTATTTTTAAGGTAATATTTCTAATTTATTCCTTACACACAAGGCCATCCAGTGTTTAACCTAGCAGAGATTGTATTTCTACTAGACAACAGAGAACATACAAATATTTATTTTGTATAGTCGAAAACTAAATGGCTTTATCACCTCTAGAGTTAATGTTAGTTGCATGTCAAAAAACTATTAGGTTCAATATCGCACAACAAAACATCAGCTAAATCATGACGCTACTTTGACATATCAGTTCTCTTGTATTAGCAAATAGTCGTTAGATATTTATAAAAACAAATAGTAAAGTCAACTTATTGACTGTTACTAGAAAATATTTTCAGTAAAACGTTTTATTCTAATGAATTTCTCTCTTTTTTCCTTCTATGTCCATCCCTATCATTTCTTGCATGACGTCATTGGCGCATATTTCAATTTAAAGTTTTCGTAATTTTATAATATAAAAATAAATTAGGGTAAACCACCTAATCGTTAGAAGTCCTACAATTATTGACACTTAAGAGTTAAAAGTGAGTTAAAAGAAAGAAAACACTATAAATTATTCAAGTTCAAATATTATTTATTTAATATTTTTATCACATTTTATTTATTTTGTGTGTCAACATAGCAACAATAAATTTATCAGAATCCTTTTATTGGCATTAGTGCCAATAATATTTATTTAATACTATTCAATCACATAATAATGATTATGTATAAGCAAAGATTAACGTATTTTATCATTTTATGATATTTTATATTTTAGTCTGACACGAAGTCCATTCTTAAGGTGCCAACAATTGGGTGGCTTACCAGCCAATATATAAATTCTACATTTTCAATTTTTCTGAAATGACAAGCTTGTAATGTCACAAGTAACAAGTTGACTTTAGTTTTAAATTATTTAATGGTTTTTCATGGTTTTTGACATACAAACTCTACAGTTTAATATAGTGACATTTGTATTGTGTTAGATCTTTTAACTACTTATTATTTATTACGTTGAATTTAAAGTTTAAAATAGATTGCACTTTTAATCTAAGCATAGTTTTATTACGGTCAACCAATGACGTCAAGCTCACGCATAAACATTAAATAACGATCTTAATGAATTTGAATTATGATAGAATTTTTGGTCAAAACTGATAAAGCTATTTCGTTTTCGGGTATACATAATATACATAGAAAACACACAGACCAACACAAAAATCGTATTTACAAACTAAGATTTCCGGATAGCGGAAGATGAACCCTATATAGTCTTTTGTACAGAAATTATGCAGAATGCTTAATTACATATAAGCCACTGAGGCCATCAATATATTAAAAAAATACTTTTATGGACATAAGTTTGCATATTTAGGTAGAGGCCCTATCGTCTTAGTTGGCATTTGCACATTAGGTCACTCGAGCCAATTTATTGAGAATGAAATATCTTTTCACTAAGATGTGTCCGTAAAACCCTTTGTTTTTAACAGGCACATCAACTAGGCAATATTCTTCTAGCCAATTCAACCTAACTGAGGATTTATGACATTAGGTGGCAACATAAAAAGATGTAATTCTTAACATAGTAAATATATCATCATAACAGCCCATTAATGTCCCACTGCAGGGACGGGCCTCCTCCCATGACGGAGGGATCCTTGGCGGAATACCACGCTGGCCAGACGGATTGGTATAGGGTTTAATTTAAAGTTTTCCTTCTTTTTATTTCGTAAAGATAATATTCACGAATAGTCCCTTAGTCGGTTTCTACGACACCCATGGGATGAGATGGGGTGGTGACATATTGTATTCTTACTCCGTCACCACACGGAGACATAAATATATAATAACTATAAATTAAAATAAGTTCTTCTCAAATTCCAGGAAACAAAACGACCTTCAAAAGAGATGCAGGTCACAATAGCACGACAACTTGGATTAGAACCAACAACAGTTGGTAACTTCTTCATGAACGCGAGAAGACGATCTATGGATAAATGGAAAGACGACGATGCTCCATCCACGGAATTAGACGCGCAATGTGACATCAATGATCTGGATAGAGTACCAAGTCTGGATTCTGGAGAATCTGAAGAAGATCACGACGATAATGACGACCATTTATTGTGACGCCGTATTCCTCAGCAGCAGCTATTAGTGCTCTGAGAAACGGTTGTTTTGGGCTCTGGATTTACTGGTTTAACGACAGACGTTGCTGGTTTGACGACTTTGTAAGTTTATTGAACAATTTTTTGATATATTTCTGGCTATCTAAGCGTTATTGTTAATGTTACTGGTAGTCACGAACTGTGCTGTTTTTAAAAGCAATAATTGCAAACCAAATATTTTATGAACTACTCTGCAATTGTATCCTAAAGAAATTTTGCTTTGACTGTGTAAAATCTTATGAAAATTTACTCTATTATTATCTGTTTTTTTTCCTGATTGAATCAAAATATTCGGAGCCCATAAAACAGTGAGTTACAAAATTGTACAGTTAATATAACTTGATTAGTGCGACGCGACGCTGGGTTTAGATAATGTTTAGTTGGTAGCCACTGGGGTGTCATATATCACCTGTCGATGGAAATTTGAATCAATCATTTAGATTGATTCAGTTACTGATTAGTGTAAATGAATGATTGATTCAGTCATCTTTGATTTGAGTGTAAATGATTGATTCAATCGTGTGTGATTGAATCAATTATTTGTATTTCAAATATTTGTAGGTATGTATGAAAAATAAAGTCTGTATTTAAATGAATGATGTGTCGATTTGTCTATCGACGTAGATATAATGTTACATCCCAGATTGATCTCTATATCAAACGTTACTAGTCAAACGTGAACTAAAACTAGTATTTTTTAGTTATTATTATAGAATGACAATATATGTTATATTTTTAGTGTAACTCGATCACTTTGGATTTGTCTGTCTGATTGATTCAAAGTTATCAATCAAACATGAATCAATTAAAATCAAAGTAATTGTTAAATATAGTTGCAGTGCAATAATAGTCATTTCTCAAATTTAATATATAATATTTTTGTTTTATTAAGACTTAATCCAAAGCTGATTGATGTAGTAGATAATAATTGACAGTGCGGAATGTTTTTAATTAGCAAAAATATTCGATGAAATCGGATTATCATTATAATTTCAAAATACATCACATGGTTATTTTACTATTAGCGAAAGATATGATTTTATAAAATTGGAAAAGAATCAAGAAAAGATTGAAAAGATTAGGCAAAATAGTTTTTAAACATGTACTTTACGTTTCTTAGTCTCTATCCTGTTAGGAATAAGCTGGAAGTGTAAGTATGTATTTTGAACTTAATTTAGCTGCTTCTTTAATCAAAGAAAAATAAATTTAGACTACGACCTAAAGCCAAAAGAATTGTTAAGTATTGAAAGGTATACCCATAAAATACTTTTGCTCATGACAAATTTTACTACTTATTCGAATTCACCAAAAACCGTCTACATTCTTTTTTTGCTGGTTCCGTATTAAGCATAGAGGTCTGAGATACGGAGTTTTAATACACCCTTAAAGACGATCCAGGCTCCTGACACAAATTTGTGCCGACTGCTTTCTTGCCGCAGCATACAGGATCAGTAGTCTCCCAATTAGTGTTATGTATCTTAAGCTAAATATCATGTGATGTATAAAAACTAGTCAACTTTTCTAACTAATCAATAATTTTGAATTAACGGCTGATTAAACTGAAAGCAAATTTGTGAGTGATATTAATTAGTTGTAATTTTAGATATAAAATGGTATTTATTTAAGAAAACTGCTTCAATGTAAGTCTAGTCTGAAAAATGTGAAGATGCTTTTATAGCATTATTGGGCTTAGGTTACATGCACGAGCAAATAGCTTTTTAAATGACTTTAAAAAGGAATGGTTCCCAATTTTTTTTTTTAATTTTAGTGCCGAAAATCTTACAAATGTCTTGATTAATTTAAATATAACTTTTTATGTTTGAAAGGGTACATTTTTAAGTTAGTCTGATAATTTGCTTATTGCCTGTTAATATGAGATTTCTGCAAATCATGTAAGTTAACATTATTACGTAAATAAAATCGGTCTCCACATAGTTGTTGCAGTCGAATTTAATTTGCAAATTACAACTATTTTTATAATTTCCCTCTTGACACATCAGTCTTAGAAGCTCCTTTGAGTATAAAAAATGTTCTGTGCTTAAAAGTAATAAAGAAAGGTATAAAAAGAAGTTAGCACATTTAGAAAATTAAACTAAGTCTGCCTATAAAACATTTACTAAGTAGACATAGTTTGATTTTGGATTATTTGAAAATAAATAACAAATTAATAAATTTCAAGCCTTGCTCGTGAAAGTAATGGGACCTAAACCATGTTATTTGTAAAAAAATAACTAAACATTTATTTAAATTGTAGTTAAAATATTTAATTTAAGCATAATTTTATTTATTATTATTTTTTAATGTCAACATCTCCTAGTCTTTTGTATTTATTCACCAAAGAATAATTAAGTGCAATCTTTATTGATTAAGTTTATTTTCGATACAGTTTTAAAGTTGTTGCGTTACTTTTAGGCAACTAATAGTGGCACGTGTGGTAAGGACGCCGACCACCATGTTGTGTTTCAATATTATAATACCATTTCATACTTTGTAATGGTGAAAACAGTATCTCTTGAAATAAGCTTACTTTCTTAGTCAATGATCACCTGTCGATTGAAATTTGAATCAATCAGTTAGATTGATTCAGTTACTGATTGTTGTGAGTCATTAATTGATTCACTCGCTAACTCGAAGCATAAACATTTCTTTTAATTTCATCGCAGACTTTTTGGAAATATTCTGTCAATACGCTAATAAAAGCTCTCTGAATATATATAATAATATGTAAAAATTTTGTTAAAATGGTGGTAGGATCCTGGGTCAAATGACCATACAGAAATCTGTATTGTTCTTTAAATGTCAAAACCCTAACAAGGTTATTTGCTAAACAAATTACCAATATAACAGGCATATCGAAATATTATCTGATATCTAGTCAAAATCTGAAAATAATTATAGTTTTAATGAGTTAGTAATACAAAATGTAAAATAACGCACTATAAGCAAATTACTGCTTTGTCACTTGAATGTGTCGTTTAAAATTGGCTTCTGAATTTTTGGTGCGATTTTTGTCTTTAATTTTTTGGACTATTTTACGTTAAACGACTAAAATGAATGTAAAAAAATAGTTACGTCTTTTTGGTTCTTATAACTACTATCATCGATTATATAATATAGTAGGTATATTAGAAAATACGTGAATTTAATTAACAGAAATTTAATTGATAAAATGTAACTATGCAACTTTAAAATAATTTAACCACGTCTAAGGCGTCTAATGGTGACTAACCATTATAATAATATCTGTTATTATCCAACAGCGCAGAAGCCATTTTTAAAAGACCACAACTATTAAGTTACACAATTTTGAAATAATTGTTATCGCATTCCTAAAACATGTAAATCTTTACTAACACGAAGTATTATTAAACATACTACAAGCTAAGTTAATGATTCTAATAATATTTTGGCTTAAAACAATGTAACCCGTATATATACGGTGTTAAGATTCATAATCCCAATATATAAACAATGTAATACGATATTGATTTTGATAAAAGTGACAAGTATGGGGTATTGAAGACAATACTACTTAAGTGTAAGGAAGCGATCTTTGAATGAATTTTGTATTAATATTGAAATGTTCTCTAAAAAGTACCACTTTTGGTTAAAAAGTACCACTGTGAATTGGTACTTTTGGTTAGAAAATACCACTGTGAAGTACACGCGCGATACTTTCTGCGTATTGTCACCATTTTACCAACTTTCTTGTGGTGAAATTGAGTGGTCATTTCTTAGTCATATTTTGGACAATCGTATCTATTTATTTCTTCACGTAACTATTTGTACTGATTATTATTATTAACATTCCACAATGACATTCCAAAGAAGATATATATAGGTTTTGAGTTTTAAAAGGCTAAATAAGTTTTTCGTATTTAATTTAGTTCTGTTTTTTATTGGCATTGAAAGCTCGCAGTATTAGCATACCATGCAGAATTAATCTAACATTCTTTTAAAACCGTTTTAACTTTTTGTAAAGATGGAAGTAAGAATCTAAAGAAGAATGAAGATGTATTCAAAGAATTTCCTTTATTAAGAAACCCTTTAAGTTACGAATAAGGGTGTATTAAATTGATTTTGTTAACAACGCAACTTTTAGTAGCTTTAAAGTTGCTCGTCTGTAGAGCAACTTTTTTCTAATTAATCTGTTTTAAGCAGTGTTTAATACCAACAAAAAAAAATAAGATTGCGCACAATAATAGTTATCTAAAAATTGGCTTGTATTTCACAAGTTTTCAGTATTTTATTTTCACGTACCTACGATCGCTTATGTATTAAGACGACGGTATAAAAACAAAAATGCAAATATTTTTGTGTATGTATAGTTATATATAGTGCGCTTTCAAAATGTAAATAGTTCGTGATTAAATGTAAGATTATATGTACATTTTACAAAAAAAAAAAATTTTATTTATTTTTATCCTTTTCAAAACTAATTTCCAGATATTCTAGCTTTTTTGGTCAATGTTTTGACTCGGCAATAAAAGAAGTAATTCATTAAAGCAATTAATGGAAGTATTTTTGAAAGTAAAGTTGAAGTTGTCCATCCTTCCGGTCCGGACGCATAAGCGAGTACACGTACATACATCTAGCTCTGTTCAAATACAAGTTTTTTTGCCATCTTAAGTGCTTAGCAGATAGTAAACAAAGTGGAAACGGAACCTCAGTACCTCAGTTTGGCAAGTCCTCTCAATAATTTTGTTTATAAACGTTGTTTTGCTGCATAAGCCGCTAAATTTCAATAACCGACAGTAGCCGTTATTATTTGAAATTGTTTTTCTTCTAACACTAGAAGGGTGTTTATAAAAAAATTGCCGGAAACATCAGTATATTTACACATTGTTTCATTATATACATACAACATGTGTGATTAATGTCACTTGTCACTAAAACAACAAAACTGACAGCGTTGAAGCGTTTAGTTAGCTCTCGCAGACTTAACTTAACAGTTCAGAATTAGGCTAAGGATTTAACCTATACCACCACCCCAGATATCTGATTTAATTAATACAGTGGTAAACAAAATTGAATAGAAATACAGAAAGGCCTAACTTCGTGGTAGTGTTTTATTAACAGAGCTTATTCAAACCAAAAGCCAGAGCTCTAACGCACGTACGACATTTGATCGCCTAGTTGAATTGAACTGAGCTACATCCTCACAATGTCACTCCACCGCTCACCGCCAACCAATATACCCGGCTTGAAGCAAACTACAGCAACTTTTACAGCACCTGAGATGTACGAATCGGATACCGCATCCGAGAGAAGTGGTAGCGGCAACGCCAATCTAAGACAAAAACGTCGACGTGAAGACGACGATATCAAGGAATTGAAGAGTCTAATCTCCTCTTTATCGTCTAAAGTTGATCAGAATTTTCTCGATTTAAAAAAACATAACGAAGAACTCAAAGACAGCTTACAGTTTATTTCCGACAGATATGATGCACTGTTTAAAAATCTTGAAAACCTGCAACTAGATCGAGCGGAAGACAAAAAGGTAATTCGTAAGCTGGAAGACAAGATCGAAATCCTGGAGCGCAAGAATAGGTCTGCTAGTATCGAGATACGTAACGTGCCTATTCACCTTCAGGAGGGTAGGAAACATGAAACAAAAGACGATTGTTTTTTATTGCTTAAAACCTTGTCAAAGGCTGTGAAAGTAGATATACAGGAATGTGATATCAAGGACATATATCGGATCCCAACACTAAAAGAAGGCAGTAAACCAATAATGGTCGAGCTCAATAGCGTGCCCAAAAAGGAACTGATAATACAGAGTATTAAACAGTTTAATAAGAACTCAAGAGATGGCAGATTAAGTACTAGTCACCTCAGTATACCGGGACCCGCCAAGCCAGTCTACGTCTCCGAAGCCTTAACTCCAATGACGCAAAAGCTGTTTTTTGTCGCACGACAGTTCGCACGAGATAATGGCTACAGGTTTTGCTGGACATCAAGAGGATTAATATACCTACGTAAGGCTGAAGGTGAACCTCAAATTCGCATTGAATCTGAAACGAGCCTTAAACAACTTATCAAACAATGACTAAAATGTGCAGATTTATCTGGGCTAGGTCCCTATTGTTTTGATGCTGATATTGTTTTGGGATTTTCATATATTATGATTATCGATTTATTTACTTATACTTTTTTGATTGGTGTTAAATTTTATCTGATATTTAAAGTTTACTCTATTATCATAATTCACAGAGTTGCAATTACTATTACGCATAGTTACTATTTTGAACTACTAATATATGTGGTACTAGTACTTAATCATTTTAAATTGTATTGCAACAGGCAAGGCAACTGTATACTCTACTATAATACACTGAAACATACACATATATACACTCAAACAATATTCATTATTATCACTATGACAAAATTACAGTCTCTACAATTCAACTTACACTACAAAATATTTTATGTTAACAATATGCAACTGCGTTCTAACATTTCTTTACACAATGGCACTATAAAAGCGTACGTAGCTATCGTGACTGTGTTCGTGGTGTTGGTTCTCTGGTTGAATGGAGTGACGAGGATGTCATTTTCCAATGGGCTTTTCTTATTAGGCACGCGCCTTCTGGTTATACGTCCAATGTATGATGGATGGCTTATTGCTCGTTACTTTGGATTTAAAAGCACTTTTGGCCACCAAGAATGTATACATATTATATCACTATATATTATTAAAGCACTGCATAATGATCTCTTAATTTTTAACATGTCACATTCGATAGTGTAAACCTATTCATGGAATCTGTAGAATCATTTAACGTGTCGCGATCTTTTGTATGTCAACCAGACCAATGTTTGAAGCACTTAAATACCACGCATCCAACCCTAAGCGTACTACATATTAATATTCGGAGCTTGAATAAAAACTTTGATAGTCTCAACATCCTTTTGCACTCCATGGACATCCAGTGCGATATCATAGTCCTCTCAGAATGTTGGTTGAGCAAGGTCTCATACATCCCCATGATAAACGGTTTTACATCGGTGAAGTCTTCATATAATAACCAAAATGATGGTGTAGTTATTTATATCAGTTCTAGGTTGAGTCAAAAGGTAGTCGAACCAGTTTTCTACGATGCTAACTGCCTCGTATTAAGAATAGACAGTGACATGGCCGTGGTTGCAATATATCGTACCCCGTCGGTAAGAAATCTTGAAATGTTCCTTATATCTCTTAATGAGGTGTTGGAATCTCTTACGTCAATACCAACCGTGGTGGTTATTGGAGATCTTAACATCAATATTCGGCCAGATAATAACGACCCAAACACCGAAGATTACCTAAATACAATGGCTTTTCATGGACTCCTACCTGCGCATGTATTTCCCACCCGAGTCAATAATTGCTTGGATCATGTCATGGTCAAAACCAATAAACCCTGCACAACCTTGGTTCTTGAGTCCTACATTACTGACCACGCTCCTGTCTTATTTTGCGCTGAACACAGAACTCATGTCACAAAGCCAAAAAGTTTGATTCGACACATCAACTTACCAGATGTTGTAAGCAGTTTGGAGGAGTCAGACTTTGGACCTGTATTGACTAGCACAGATCCTAACCAAAGTGCAGAGAGACTAATTTCCATCCTGTCCGATACTATTAACAAACATAGCACCATGAAGAAAATACCCCATCGCAAAAAAATAGTTAAGCCGTGGGTAACGCCTGGTTTGTTAAAGTGTGTACGAAACCGGGACCAACTACATAAAAAAGCCATGCAGAACCCCAATGACCCAGTAGCTAAGGTAATATATACTAGGTACAGAAACTACTGCAATAACCTACTAAAGGCCATTAGAAATAATTATCATAAAAAGGAACTAATCAGGGCAGGCGGTAATCCAAGGGCAACCTGGGAAATAATTAAAAACATTAGCTATAAGAATAACTCACCCACAAACGATTCTGTCGAACTTCTAAGCGTGTGCAGTGACCCAATTTCCTCAGTAAATGCAATAAACGACTATTTTGCAAACGTAGGAGTGAATCTAGCTCAGCAAGTTTCGCAAGGGCGGAAAAGGGATAATTTGGATTTCGCTTATGACAGTTTGGTCAACCCTCTGGGTAATTCTTTCGTGATACTTGAAACAGACAACGGGGAAGTAGATCGAATAATAACACAATTAAAAAATAAGAGTGCTGAAGGCTATGACGGCATCCCGGCATCAGTCATTAAATCTGCGAGGCACGTACTGATTCCCTCAATTACCCACATCTGCAATTTAAGTATAGCAAAGGGTATCTTCCCTGATGCCTTTAAAAAGGCATTGGTAACCCCCGTGTACAAGGGTGGCGAGGCGGGCCGTCTTGAAAATTATAGACCTATATCTGTGCTAACCTCATTATCCAAAATTTTGGAGAAAATTCTTAACAAAAGACTGCTGGATTACCTTGAACTCAATGATGTTTTATCCCCAAACCAATTCGGTTTCAGGCGTGGTGTTTCCACTGAGGATGCTGTGCTTCAACTTACTAGTCATGTCACTAAAAACCTTGATACTAGAGCTAAAACTATTGGCATATTCCTAGATCTGGCTAAAGCTTTTGACACGGTGTATGCCCCCATCCTTCTGCAAGGCCTGGACGACATAGGAGTTAGAGATAAACCTTTACATCTTTTCCGTGACTACCTCACAAATCGTAGCCAACGAGTTAAAGTGAAGGGTTATGTAAGTGACGATGTGAACCTTACTTATGGCGTACCTCAGGGAAGCGTGTTGGGTCCCACTCTATTCTTGTGCTATATTAACAGACTGTGTCAGCTCAAAATACCAGACTGTAGGATCTATGTCTATGCTGATGACACTGCACTTGTTATAAGCGGGAAAACCTGGGACGCGGCTTATCACTCAGCTGAACGTGCGCTTGGGATTGTGATGGATTGGCTCTCAACAAATATGCTGACCCTGAATGTTAATAAAACGTCCTACATCCCCTTCTCACTCAAATTATCTGCTCAACCAGTTAATTATGACATTACGGCCCACATCTGCCACTCTGGACTTGCTTCGTGCAGTTGCCCCAAGATACAAAAGAATGTATGCGTTAAGTATCTGGGAGTGCACATCGATAGTACACTTGGTTGGCGGAAGCATATCGATGTCACAGCTTCACGTGTTCGAAAAATAATGTTTCCCATGAAAAAAATTAGAAACGTAGTTGAGGGATCATTGCTTAAAACCATTTATTATGCTTTAGCTCAGTCACTTCTCACATACTGCATTACAGTCTGGGGAGGCACATTTAAAACCTATTTGTTACGACTTGAGAGAGCACAGAGATCTGTCTTGAAAGTTATGCTCTGCAAACCATATCGGTACTCAACAACTCAGTTATACAAAGATATACCTGTACTAACTGTCCGACAGCTTTGCGCACTCAACATTGTTTTACGCAAGCATTCGTTGCTTCCCTTTAAGCTGGATGTACTATAGAGCAAACGCCGGAAGTATCTTGTGTGCCAGCCTGTAACTAATAAAACTCAACTGGGGACCCGTGGTTTCCAAAGTCTCAGTGCCCACCTCTATAACGCAATTAACAGGATCTGCAATATATATCGATTCACAAAGTCTAAATGTAAAAACGTGGTTAAAAACTATCTACAACAATTAACTTATGATGACACCGAGCTTCTTTTTGCCAAAAAACCTTGTTAATTCACACACACACACACACACACACTTCCTACACACTGCACTCCACTACATACATAATCACTCTCACTTTTATCTCGTCACAAAACAAACGTACTCTTTCACAATATTATTTTATTGCTCTGTGCCTTAGTTTAAAGTTCTTTTAAAATTGTAAATTAATTTCGTATGTTCTCTAACACAGTCTAACCTGTAGGAGGAAGGCGCCAGTGTCTGTAACACAGTTAATACTAGCGCAGACACTGACGTTCACTCTATCTCATAAACACTGTCTTTTGTACTATAAATTGTTCCTACGTGAATGTATAATGTGAGATGGAAAATTGTATATAGCTTTCTGTGAATAAACATTATTCTATTCTATTCTATTCTTGTATTCGGACCCAGAATAGATCCTTGCGTAAGACCAAAATTCTTCAATGTTTGGTTAGATTAAGCCAAACTAAAAAAAATGAAACATTTTGCTTCAATTGGAAACTAGGCCCTAGACATTAGTTTTTTAATCTCAATCAATCAACTAGCCTATTTCAGTCCACTGCTGGACATAGGCCTCTCCCAACACGCGCCACAGAACTCGGTCCTGCGCCTTCCGCATCCAGTCCGACCCCTTTATGAGGTCGACGGTCCAATTAGCTGGGGGGCGTCCTATAAAAATCTCATCGCTCTTTTGTTTCATTAGCTGGCTGTTCTCCTTTACCTAAATACAGTAGCATTTCACGCTACTGCTTAGAGGTGGATTAAGCGGTCACATAGGTCTTTGACGGCCTCTGTAGCGTAGTAGTTACACAACATGACTGCTACGCAGAGGTCTCGGGTTCGATTCCCTCTCAATGCGAATATTTATGAACATGATTATTTGCATTTCTATGTATAATATTTATGTAATTACAAAAAAGAAAGTGTATAAGTATTAATATCCGTTTTTCTCTAACCCTTAACACAAGCAGGTTAAGCCTAGCTTACTTTGGTAACAGATGGCGCTGTGGAGAGCGGATCACTAGCGCCGCCAAAAGAAAAAAATATATATAATTCGCAAATATAGTTAAGTAGTACAGTAGTAGAGTTAAGTACAAAGTAGCCTCTTCTCTCGCGTCTCGCCAACTTAACTCGCCAAAATATAGGATGGAGATATATTTAAATCAACTTAATCAACAACTTACTACTTAACTCGGTACTGTACTTGTCGATGTGTAAATCGGGATATTTAGGAGCGTTTATAGGGCTATAAATATTGTTGCATTATTGTTTCCTACTTGCAAATTATAATTTATTTTCTTTTGGCGGCACTAGTGATCCGCGTAAAGGCCCTTAATACAACCTACAACAAAATATGCATTGAAGATCTACAGACTACAGTACAACAATTTTGAGTGCGTCTCCGTGGCCTCGCATCCAACATTCTGATTTGGTGTACTAACTAAAACCACCCACCAAACGAAGCAACCCATTGCCAAATATGGCGTAAGTAAGTTTAGTATTGCCTTCGCAACCGAAGTAGAAATTTCAACAACCTTATTTTCATTTAGACCTCTACTGATTAACTTAAATTCTAGATGAGATGCTAGATGGCGTTGTAATGAGCTTGAGAGAATAAGTCTGTCAAATTTGGAAATAGTTCATCATATTCTTCATAGAGGGAGCTTAACAAAGTTTAATTTAAAAAGGGCCTTTTATGGAATAACTCAATTATGATAATTATCAAAATTAATTTATTTTTTAAATTATCTATTACACCGTAGTACTACAGGGTTAGAAATAAGTATTATGTGTAACTTATTGTACATTTATTACAGCTGTTAGTTGTCCTGAAATAATTTACAAACCGCCAATCTATACTAATATTATAAAGAGGTAAGTTGGTGTGTTTGTGATGTTGTAGGGGGTAATCTCTGGATCTAATGAACCGATTTCAAAAATTCTTTCAGTGTTGAATAGTTCATTTATCGGAGACTGCCAAAGGGTATATATAGTATCACGCTATGACTAATAGGAGTGGAGCAGTAGCGAAATATGTTTAAAAAAGCGACTCATTTTTTTCGCCGCCCAACGAAGGGGGCACGGGTCAGCTAGTAAACTATAAATATCTATTATCAAAACTCTTAAACATTTGTAACAGTTTGGAACCGCAACCTTAGTTTAGTTTTAATCCTGTGAGAGTTTAAAACCCAGGTGTCGCCTCAGTTGATGTCGCATACCTTTGACAGGATTACCTACTAACATTGTTGATAAACTCTTGGCGACCTCTATGGCGTAGTGGTTATATAACATGAATGCTACGCAGAGGTCTCGGGCTCGATTCAATGCAAATCTTTGTGTGCATGAACATGATTGTTTTCATTGGTCTGGTGGTTTTTTGGTTTTTGTGTTTTTTTTCATACATATGTATGTATTTACAAAAAAGTACTTAAGTATGTTTATCCGTTGTCTAGTAACCATAGTACAAGATTTGCTTAGTTTGGGACTAGATGGCGTTGTGTGTGATATTATCTTTACGATATAGAAAGAAGAAAAACTTGAAATTAAACCATAAACCAATCCGTCTGACCAGCGTGGTATTAGTAGGCCAAGTATTCCTCCGTCATGGGAGGAGGCCCGTCCCTGCAGTGTGACATTAATGGGCTGTTACGATAAAAACATAGTAAGTCCAATAATTATATTTCAAAGCGTCTTAGAGTATGATTACAATTCGACACAATTGGCTTATATCCAATAATAGTTTGCCTTCCGCATGATAAGACAGTGCCGTCTAAATTGACCGGGCGTTTAGTGAAACTATAAACAAATCATTGTTTAGACAATTCTGTCTGCTATTATGACTTTATTGTACAATAGACATTTTGATAACTTAATTAGGGATGTGTGTTAATGCGTTCTGTTTTGGAATTTAGGATGTATGTATGCTAATTCACAATTTGGGTCAATGTTTCTTTTTTTTATTTTTCTTTATCCTGTTTTAGGCGGGGTTGATTGGCGCTAGAACATTTTCGCGTGAGTTGGTGGATGTAATAAACTGTTACTTTCTATTCCCTTACACAATGCCGCCAGCAGACATAATAATAAAACAAGGCAAATGAACCATATACGACGACCTCATAAAGGTCTCTGGGTCGGACTGGATGCGGAAAGCGCAGGACCGAGTTCTGTGGCGCGTGTTGGGAGAGGCCTATGTCTAGCAATGGACTGCAATAGGCTAGTTGATTGATTGAATCATATAATAGTACAGTCACGAGCAATAATATGTACACATTTTCGCATTTTGTAAACCAGTTATCTAAAGTTCTGCCAATCCAAAATTGAAAATTCGAAGATTAATTCAAAACTGTACGGAACCTCTTCTAAATTACGAATTCATTTTGATATTGTAATGTCTAGATAAACGTGCAGATAGTTTAGAAAATTTGAAAATGTGTACATATTATTGCTCGTGACTGTACACTGCACTGAGTTAGCAGCTGGCAGGCACAGAACACTGTCCTTTGTTTTTTTCGCTTAAAGCCCGATTTACACATCGACAAGTACAGTAGCGAGTTAAGTATAGTAAGTTGTTGATTAAATAGATCTCCATCCTATTTTTTGGCGAGTTAAGTACAAAGTAGCCCCCTCTCTCGCGTCTCACCAACTTAACGTTAAAGTTAACTTTAGTAGGCGTAGATAATAACTTTTCCTAAACAAGCCCTTCTTATGAAGTTGGTTAAGAAGTATTTCTAAGATCAGAAAAATCATGATGATCAGAAGAATCAATTAGGTTGTATACCATGGGTAGGAACTAGACAACAGTGAATATATCTTATACTATTTTTACGGGTCTCACTCGCGGTATATACTAATTAGCCTAGATACTAGTAATATAAAACATAGGTTTTTGACTGAGTTTCGGACTGAGTCCCTCCGCGACCACGGCCCTTGGAAGTCGGCCGAAACGTCGGAGAAATTTCTAGGTATTTATATTACTAGTATCTAGGCTAATTAGAATATACCGCGAGTAAGACCCGTAAAAATAGTATTATGTATACAAATCGCGATAAGTGAATACCCGTAAAAATAGTATTATGTATACAAATCGCGATAAGTGAATACCCGTAAAAATAGTATTATGTATACAAATCGCGATAAGTGAATACCCGTAAAAATAGTATTATGTATACAAATCGCGATAAGTGAATACCCGTAAAAATAGTATTATGTATACAAATCGCGATAAGTGAATACCCGTAAAAATAGTATTATGTATACAAATCGCGATAAGTGAATATATCTCTATAACTTACATATATTTTTACCTATAAAGCTTAGGTATAACTAGAAAAATCCGAAAAGAAGAAAGACAATGGAAAAAATTGGTACTCGATGCGGGACTCGAACCCGCGTCTCTGGACTATACTCTATAACTTAATAAGAATAGTAAAGTAAAAGCCACCATACCTACCTATACATATAATATTTATTGTGTGAACCACTTAGTGAAAGCATTACTACGCTCTTTTAAGGCCTACGCAGACCGGGACGGCATAGTAATTTATGTCGTATTTCTGTAATAGTATGGTTGAATGTCCATTAGTAAAATTTAAAATCCCTTGTTATGCCGTCCCGGTCTGCCTAGGCCATTATTGTGTAGTTGGCAAGGCGGCATTTTATGAAGGAAAAAATATGTATGGGATTTGTGTTGTTACTAGTAGTAAAAATATAGGTGACAGGTTTGTAGTCTGTTGTTGATATTTCTATGGCTAAGATAATAGTATTTTTTTGTAGGTACATTAATATCAAAATTAACATATATATGGCGGCCTCTGTGGCGTAGTGGATACGCAGAGGTTTCGGGTTCGATTCCCGCTTAATGCAAATATTTGTGTGCATGCACATGGTTATTTGAATTGGTCTGAGTGTTTCTATGTATAATATGTGTGTATTTAAAAAATAAGTATATTAAGTACTAATATCCTTAGTTCTGTAACCCATAACACAAGCAGGTTCAGCCTAGCTTACTTTGGGAACAGATGGCGCTATGTAGAGATGTCCGTGAATATCAGTCAATTGACGTCCACTCCTGAACATATGCCTCCTCCAAATATTGCCACCATGCGCGGTCCTGTGCCTCTCTCATTCTTCGGTTTCCCAGCCGTCCTAACTAAGGTCATCGGTCCCACGTGTCCCCTCACACGTGGGACCGATCTACCCACCCTGCGTTTTCCGGTCAGCGGTTGTCGTAAAATATCATTATTTAGCAATAATAAGAAAGATGTGCAAAGAAAACATGAAATTTTTTTAAAGGAATTTGAATTTTATTTAACTTTGTGTGCATAAACATTACAAAACCAGGTATTTAAGTTACATTTATCCGTTGTATAGCGTTGTATCCCAAGCAGCAACCAAGCGTAATGAACACCAAAAAAGCAGTCAATACAGCACTTAACGCTGTTTTACAGCTGTATAAGAACGTTGAAAAGACATTGTAGCGTTATAATGTCGGTTTAGGAGTAATTATTCAGCTCTAACTGTATTAAGTCGTTAGTAAGGAGTCAAAGTACGCTTAAAGTTCTAAATTAGTGTATGATAACTGTCATGTACAGCTTTAAGTTTCCTGTAACGCTTCAATCCTCATTTTAGTATTAAAGTTGTACAATAGCTGAATTTTGCATACCGTCACTTACTTAATACAGCTTAGAGCTGTATTATGGTGGTCCTCAATACGAAGCAGGCACTCTCTTCTACAGCTTCTTTTTATGGTGTAATTGTACACCCTTTTACAGACAATAGCTGTCTAATTTCTGTCTTTAAAGGTAATAAACAGCAATTAAAATAAATGACTAGTACAATACAGCCATAATCTGTATAAGTGACAGAGTCGCCACTTTGAATTATTTGTATGTTAATTGTATTTTGTGATTGTTGTTTAAATATGTGGAAAAAGCGAAAAAGATTTGGTGGTATTCGAAGAAAGATTGAAGAGGAATATTTAAATATAACAAATGATCAACAAAATGAAATTACTGCCGAGGAACATGGAGATATTTCAATAGATCACACCTACAGTCAAGTGTCAATACCGTCGACATCTAATGAAAGAAGTTCCGTAGAAAATATTGAGAATGATTTTAGTTATATCAGATGTAACTTAATAGATTTACCTTCTGCAACTGATGACGTCATTTTATCGTGCAGCAGTTCAAGTGAAGGTGAAAGTGAATACGAAAAAAATTTATTATTTCGCCAACAAATACAGAATTGGGCCAGAGAAAGAAACATAGCTCAAGTAGCATTGAATGATTTAGCTACTATCATAAACCTAAGATTTCCAGGAATTTTACCATGCGATGCCAGAACAATTTTAGGTACTGCAAAGCAAATACAAATCAAACCAATTCAAGGAGGTGAATATTGGCATAATGGCTTAACTAAATCTTTAAAAAATATATTAGAAAAATGGGTTGATGTACCGAGTAAAATTTGTTTGAATTTCAATTTTGACGGTCTTCCAATATTTAATAGTTCTAATAAAGAGTTTTGGCCGATTTTATGTACAATATTTGAAAGACCTGATGTAGAACCGTTGGTGATTGGTATTTATTTTGGTGTTGGAAAACCAAAGCAAATTGATGAATATTTAAATGATTTTGTAAACGAAATTGATAACCTAATTAAAAATGGAATGTACGTTGAACAAATCAAGAGTAAAGTATCTATAGGAATAAGATGTTTTATATGCGATTCTCCTGCCAGAGCTTACATTAAAGGTAATAGAATTGAAGCTGAAGAATATAAGTAAATCAGTATGCCTAAATATAAAAATGTTGCAATTCAATTAAATAATACAAAAAAAATGAATAATATAAATACACGTCACTTTGATAATGGTATATTAATTTATTTTTCAGGTGTATGCAATTTTAATGGAAAGCATGGATGCTTAAAATGTGTGACCGTAGGAGAATATTCACATACGTCCCATACAGTAATTTTTCCTGAAATAAACTGCCGTCCAAGGACTGACCAAGAATATCGTGACAAGAAGTATGGACCTCACCATAAAAAAGACTCACCTTTACTACGATTAGGAATCGATATGATCGAAGACTTCCCGGTAGCAGATTCTTTGCATCTAGTCGACTTGGGCATAATGAAACGGTTACTAGTTGGTTGGCGCAATGGTAATTTTGGAAAGTACATAACTAAATGGTGTGCTAAAGATATTGAAACAGTTTCTAATTTTCTTTCTAAATGTAAATTGCCATCTGAAATTCATCGGTCAGTGAGAGGACTAGATTGTCTTTGCCACTGGAAAGCATCTGAATATCGATCATTCTTGCTTTATTTAAGCATTGTTATACTTCCACATGTGATGTCACATGACGCATTATGCCATTTTTTGATGTTTTTTTGCGGTATAACAATATGTACTAGTAAAAACTATGTTCATTTACTTCCGTTGGCCAAAGAGTTCCTACAGTATTTTGTTGAACATTTTAAAGACTTTTACGGAGTAGATTATATGACAAGTAACGTTCACAATGTGGCACACATAGTGGATGAAGTACAACGGTTCGGTTCGCTTCATACTTTCAGCGCATATCCTTTTGAGAACAAGCTTTATTTAATTAAAAGGATGCTTAGGCACGGACACAAACCTCTTGCTCAAGTGGCTAAAAGATTTAGCGAAGATTCAGTAGCTTCAAAAACCGTACAGAGCAGAAAAAAAACCGTATTTAACGAACCCTTTGTGAGTACTAACAGTAAACAACTAACTGTACTACATTTCAAAGACTATAAACTGTCACCAAAATCGAAGGATAAATATTTTTTATGCAACGATGGTCAGGTTCTCGAGGTAAAGAATATATATATGCTTGAGAAAAAAATTAAAATATGCGCTCTTTTATTTACAGACTTAGCAGAAGTTTTTGAATCACCAATAAAATCGTCATATTTGAATATATTCAAAGCTAATTTGCAAGCCTCTGGGCAAGTTCAGACCATTGTTAATCCTGAAGATGTAAAAATGAAACTAGTATGTATAGAACATAAAAACCAATTATATTTTATACCCCTATTGCACACAGTTTGATAAATAAAATTCATTTTAATTTATATAGATTTTTTATTCTTTTTATCACTTTTGGCTCACATTTTGAGTCATACAAATACAATTGCAATACTCATCACAAAGTAATTTTTCACATAATATTATCTTAAAACCGTGGCATTTTAATTATTAGGTTCCGTTTGTCAGGAGGACCATGAATATAAACAACTTACACTAAGGGGCCTTCAACCCAGATACTCCTGAAACTATTTAGGGTCTCAGATCTTTGTAATTTTTTGATATGTTAGTATTAGTGTCACTAACTTTTCAGGAAAAATACAAAAATAAATCCTTTTCATCTGGGAAAGCTGGAAAATGATCGGTGTTATAACACCTGGTAGGAGAATGGGCTACTATTGCTAGTAGGGAACTATGGGACATATTTTAGATAAAATTATACACTTTATTTATTTTTTTAATCTTTGTTAGACTTTCATACAGTTTTATATTGTTAGTAGAATATAAGTATGTCATATTTACGTTAAATTAGTTATAAAGCAACTCTTAGGGTGAAAATAAACCTAACATTTTTTACATAAAATACTCGTAGATTTGTTTTTGAAAATTTTACAAGTTAGGTCCGTGTATAAATTGCGTGTAACAATGGCTCCCATAATAAAACACTACTGCTTTATTGATACTATAATTCTATAAAAGCCATAGGTAAGAAATTATGGTCAATACACCAAACTAAGATCTCACTTTTATAAATTAGTCGTTACTTGTCACCACTTAGTGTATTATCACAGCAGTAAAAATGTAACATTACTTATTCGTAAACATCCACAATAAAATGATAGCCATGATCCCTGGATCATTTTCTTCTCCCTCTTTTTTATAATGCATTGCTTGTGACAATAGTCTACTTATCTTTTGGCTAGTGTATAAGTTTGTACACTAAATGAACAAACGACATAGCAACAGAAACAGCATATCAGCGACATCATCACCAAACATGGCATCAGAATAATATTATATTGGTGGCTGTAGTTTATTCGCACCTTCGGATGTTTGCCATTCTGGGTAAGAATTTGGATAATTCTGTTTCTTTGATATTCTCGCTGCGAAGGCAGTACCACTTGTTAAAAGAAAGGCTACAGGAGCTGAATGAGGTACAGTAGATTTTTTTAGGTGGGACGAATATTCTGTACGCCTTTCCTTAGTTATATAAGACGTTATATTCATAGTAGTCAGAAGTACTTTCTTCATATTCTACTACAGCGTTAACCCTAAATTGACCACCCAGAACCCAAAAATGACTATACTTCGTGGAAAAGGTGTTTCATCATTCATTTTTTCTAATTTCTCTAATATTTCGAGTAAACATAATGATTTTTCTGGCTGTGACCTAACATTTTGTAGCAAAGCGAGATAGACGTATATTCTCCTACTAGGTGTTATAACACCTCTGAGAATTTTATTCATAAAAAATAAACAAATTTAAATACAATATAATTATGTTTCTAACGTTATAGCTAACAGTCATTAGTTTGCATAATCAGGACGATATTATTAGGTCCCTATACAATAATTACAAAGAAAATAGCTTTTAGTTGGGATTTTGAAAAAAAACCACTAATCTTTTTTTAATTGACCAAAAATCCATAAAATTCAATGCATATAACAATTGTTTTTGCACGTAAATAACTATGCACATGTACTAAATAAGATATAATGAGAAATGCTGATCACTATTCGCTTTTTGTATATTTTATTTGATGGTATTGTTAAAGTCATTTAATCGGTGTTATAACACCTGGTAGGAGTATCTGAAGTCTTGAAAAAAAAAAATAGCTGTTTCATAAAAAATAGTCGAATAAGTATTGATTTATGTAAGATTGTCATTTATTGAAATTGAACAGCTGGCTTCTGATTATGATAGTGTTAGTCCCAAAGTAAAAGATTTTAATAATAATGAATATAAATCGCTTCACTAAGAAAACCTAATAACTAAAATTTCACAGTTTATTATAAAAAGAAGTTTAAGTACCTATATACTTATGTGTTTTTGGTAAGTACTAAACTAACATACTAAGTAAAAGACTATAAAATGGTATAATTATTATGTTTTGTCTTATGGACAATCACAGTCACAAGATAATTATCTTCTTATAAAATAGGGTAGCTTAACATTTTTTTTCCATTCCGTCATTCTTATAACATACTAAGTAAAAGACTATAAAATGGTATAATTATTATGTTTTGTCTTATGGACAATCACAGTCACAAGATAATTATCTTCTTATAAAATAGGGTAGCTTAACATTTTTTTTCCATTCCGTCATTCTTATAACATACTAAGTAAAAGACTATAAAATGGTATAATTATTATGTTTTGTCTTATGGACAATCACAGTCACAAGATAATATAAGTACCTATCTTAAATAGGTTAGCATAACAAAATTATATTTTTCATTCCGTCAGTCTTATAACATACTAACTTATAATAGTTTGATTACAACTTGTCTTATAAAAAAATCACAGTCACGAGATCACGTGTGTTTTTAAAACAACTTAACTCAATTTTTTTATTAACCCATAGGTAGCTAAACAATTTTATGATTTATTAACAAAGTGATTCTTCATCCTCCTCTTGATCAATAGGTTTTGCGCCTTTTGCTATATTTTCAGAGTTTTCATCGTTAATTTCCATATAATTTCGTATTTCCTCTTGAATTCCGGCGTTCTGGTTTTCTTGATCTCCAGCTTTTCGAATTTCCTGATTTTGGTTTTCTTGCCGTAGTCCAGTTTTTTTTGTCCTTATTCTTTTTGTAGAGGCTCTTTCGTTCTTATGTAGTTTCCTCTTTCCAGAGTTTTTTAACACAGACTTGAAAAAATCTTCGTTATCAATCAGGGTGTAAGTGTCATCCCAAGACTTTACAAGTTCAAAGAAAAAATTAAGGAAATTTTTGTATTTTTTCAAACCAAATTTGGTCACTTCGCTTTTCCTGCTCCCCCCTGTCCAAGAGCATTTACACAAAAATTCCCGAGTTAGAAACATGTCTAGTATTTTATAAGCGCATGTTGCCCCTTTGCCCTCTGATTTTGGACATACAAAAGAATATTGTGTAAAAAGTTTAATTTTATTTTGTTTGTCCAATAGAAATGACTCCATTTTCTCTAGGTCTGAAATACAGTCAATAGGTTTTATAATTAACATTTGACTATCAAATCCAAGTTTGGATTCGGCCAATGAAACCACATCTGCATTTTTGTTCAGATCATGCTTGGAAAATCCATCGTCTAATTGTACCGATAAGCTTGCCAATTTATGAAATATTTTTTTTTGGTTACTTTCCAGAACGTTTATTTTTTGCTCCATATTGTATTGATTTTGCAAGATTTCTTGTAGATACTGAATAATCTGATCATTATTTTGCTGTGTTTGAATGGGAATTTGAGTTTCAAACTCATTGTGCAAGTTTACTATGATGTCCGAATTTGTTTCTACATCTGGTTCATTCTCGAAGTAGTGAACAACATATTCCGCTGCAGTTGAAGCGTTGACATCAGTATGTAAGTGTTCGGGTATTTTGGTTGAAGCTGATGAAGTGGATGGCAGAGTTGGTTTCTTGAAAACCTGAAACCATCCATAAACAACATAAAATAAATATTTTCAGAAACATCATGAAATGTAATCAAAACTGCAAAAAAAATTATAAGTCGTAACGTAATATGGAATGTAAACATTTTAAACAAAATATCATTTAAAGAATAAGTATAAAGCGCGTCGGTGCTGAACCACGCGCCGCTTGTCAACGAGCCTTATAGGTCGACCGCTTAACTCGCGTATCTCTCCGCATACTGTAATGTATACGGGGAGATCTATACGCGAGTTAAACGGTCGGCCTATAGTAGCTGGATGAACAAATATGGCCCTGTGCCTATGTCACTAGACCAACAATTAACCCAAAAATGTGATAAAAAAAATTTTTCTCTGTCTGTCTGTCTGTATGTTCAGGTATCACGCAAAAACTACCGGTTCGATTACGATGAAACATGATAATAATATAATTAATTATTCATTACATCCTGGGCACACAACTGCATGAGCACTTTTTATCCCGAAAAAGTATATAAAAAATAAAAAAACTTAATTTTGCGGTTCGATCTTCTAGGCCCGATTAGGTACTGTACCAACCGCAAATAATAAGTTTGTCGTGGGTTACGTCACCCACGCGAACGAAGTCGCGGGCAAAAGCTAGTAATAAAAATAATATTAAAATAAAAATATACAAACCAACTGCTCTGCTAAAGCGTTATAGTTCACGTTTTCTATTTGACATTGCAATTTTCTGTTTTTTATTTCTTTGTCGGTGTCATCCGTATCGCTTCTTTCAAGCATAAGCCGTAATTCTGTCTCTGCTTCCGAAAAGGACGGTATTGAGTGTCTTTTTACTCGACACCTTAAGGCTGACCACCCATTTGCAGGTAAGCTATTTTCATTAATGACCAATTTGCTCACATCTAAGCAGTTTTTTGGCCATTTCAAAATGCCGTTTGTTTCCCATAAACTGGGTACAGTGAAGAGTAAACTTTTCCCTTATTCTACTGTCTCCACAATCTTGAACGGCATTTTTTTCCTAAAAATAAATAATAATGTAAGTACTTACTATCAAAAGGTTTTTTTATAACAAGCTTTTTTTGCCTAAATTATTTTTGACTCTATGGCGTAACAATTAATTTATACTAAACTAATTTATTTATTTTTATAAAGCGTTTAATAAGCGATAGGCACATAATTGCATTTAATATAAGGCACATTCCCCACATTACTCGCACATTCCAATAATGCACATCAATCACAATTCTCATTCTCATTTACCCGCTCACCTGACGTTTACAAATAAACGCTTGTAAAAAGTTTTAGTATACGCTCTGAAATATTATCACTGCCGAATTTAATTAATTTACACGAGCTTTAAAATAAAATATAGTTTTAGTTTTTGATAGCAATGCGTAGGAAGGGCGTGTGAACGGCACGAGATACACAACGGCTAGCTACCTAATCAAGCAACACACTGCTTGCTTTATTCGCAGGAGCATCCGGCGCGGCGCGGGGAGCGCGCAGTGCGTAGACGCAGCTCACGCACACGTATGTAGCGGTGCGTGGATTGGGTAGTGCAGGGAACGCAGCCACGCATACAGTTTACAGTTTTGTTGTGCCTAGTATGTGCACAAAACAAGTATAATTGCTTTGATATTTAAAAAAAAATAACTTTAGTACTTTATTTTCGAAGACGTGATAGATAAGAGTCACCTCTTAGTGCATTTTGGTTTTTTACTTAATATTACGTATCCCTAAAAAGAGTTACAGTTTATGTTCGTAACACTACTACTATACAACATTAATAGTAAATTTATTTGTTTATACAGCCCATAAACCGCTACAAACTGAATACTAGTATCCGTTACATACATAGTACAGCTAATAATGCTATAAGACCATAAAAATAGAATTTAGGCTGCTTAGCAAATTGTCGCCATTTTAACAATTACAAATCGAAGATACTAACATAAGTACATAAAAATTAGACTAATGTTTTATCTTTATCTATCAGTATTTTCAGTTTGTCCAATAACCCACCTGTCATATAACAACAATAAGGATCTACGTTTATTAATTCAAACATTTTTTAAATTCTAACCTATAAAAACCATATTTACTTACCTTATTTAATATCTCTTCCTTGGTTATTTTGCTGGCGCGTTTATTTTTTATCACTAAACTTATATATATTCACAATAAATTTGTTTTGGCACGATAATCCACTGTATCCTGCGCCTATCGAATCTCCAAATATTTAAATAGAAAGCGTTTATACTAAATGTCACTTTGATCAATATTAATTACTGAAATACGCCATTAAAATATCTTCTGTTTCGTTTTTATTCTTTTGCAATACTCTTCAACAGACTTTTTACAACGTAAAGCTTAACAAGTGAGTTACAATGTAGTAATTGGAGTGTATTGGTTTCCTCGTACACCATAGTACAGCCGCAAAACAGCTATCATGCAGCCTATTTTATGCTTATACAGCTACTGTACAGCTAATATAACGCAAAACGCTGTATAATTTGTGCCCATTTCAGGGGTATAAGGGCTGTATAAGCGCTTATACAGTCTTTGTGCAGCCGAGAAATACAGCATTATGAGTATAAACGAACTTTAATAGAGCTGTTATACAGCTTGTGATGCTGCTTGGGATGGCGTTGTGAATAAGAAGATTAATGAATAAAACAGAAATAATTAATTTTATCAAAGTCTTTCCTGTGGCATTGAAACATTCATTTGTTTGTATATTTTCCCACCCCGGAAATGGGACATTACGTTGATGTAATGATGACTGTTATTATGTTGATAAGCCCTAATTTACCCCCATTAAAATCTCCGTGTGGTGACGGAGTAAGAATACAATATGTCTCATCCCATGGGTGTCGTACAAACCGACTGAGGGACTATCCGTGAATAAATTATTATCTATACTAAATAAACAGAAAGAAAACTTGAAATTAAACCCTATACCAATCCATCTGGCCAGCATGGTATTAGTAGGTCAAGTATCCCTTCTTCACGGGAGGAAGCCCGTCCCTGCAGTGGGACATTAATGGGCGGTTATGATGAAAACAGGCAGTGGTGGCTTTCTCTTGTCTTTTGTCTTTTTTCTGTGGTTACGTACACGTACACAATGGCTTCAAATTTGTAGCTCTTGGGTGGTTGGCAAATTGTTTACCAACACTAAAACCCCTTTTTTTATCAAAATTTATAAAGGATTGATTTTTATCTCACAAATTTATTATTTTTGTGAAAAATCCATGTTAAATAAAACTGATAAACATACTAAAGAATTAGTGGATCCACATTATCATATTTAACAACCATACGTTAAAGCACACAGAATTTTTGACTAGTGCCGGAATAGAACCAGAAACCCGCCATAGAGATCGCCAACTACAACATCCATGCATAAACTCACAGTAGCTTCATTTGTGCACACATTAACATCCCAATAGACAATATTTCATCCAAACAACTATCGTATTATTTATGTTTAAAGTAAAATAAACCTTAATAATAATAACTTTAGAATACAACTTATATTCTCATGAGGGTCGTAAGAGGCGACCGAGGGTCTAGAGACCAATTTTCATCTTTTGAACTTAATGAATGGTCATGTCACCACCCCATCTCATCTCATGGGTGTCGTAAAAACCGACTAAGGGACTATCATCTTAACAAATAAAAAGAAGGAAAACTTGAAATTAAACCCTATACCAATCCGTCTGGCCGGCGTGGTATTAGTAGGCCAAGTATCCCTCCTTCCCGGGAGGAGGCCCGTCCCTGCAGTGGGACATTAATGGGTTGTTGACACGTAGGTATGGTCAAACAGGTGGTAAAATGATGGTGACAGAGTAAAGCTGTTTCATGACTACCATTCTTAAGTTGTATTGGTGTTTACATTAGGTTCAGCTACGTTGAAAGTCGTGACATATTCTTTAAGATTTAAAAAAGCACGCCTGACTAGCAAAACAATTTCTGTACAAAAATAAAAGTAAAAAAAAAACCCCTTTTTTTGTTTCATTTAACATAGAGACTTACCCCCTTACTCATAAAAAAAAAAAACGCAGTTAAATTTAATAACTGTTTAGCGATATTTTTATTAGTAAAACCAAACTTATACCAAACAAAACCGTAAGAATTTAATCTAATCAATTGACTAAAATTTAAGAGGCGTTTATGAGTAAGGGGGTTTGTCTTGAGAACAGTCTAAATACACAAACAGTGTTTTTATTTAACAAAATTTTGAAATATTATTAATTGATTTCGTAGTTCTCTACATAAAGCTTAACTTTTCCATCAAACAGTTATTCTTTCTAAAGTTATTATTTCTACGAGAATCGAACTCGCTACCTATGAATACAAACAAAATATTTAAACCATTCCACCGTAGCACATCAGTCATAAATAATTAACTACTAAAGGACGACATTAAATTTTTCACCGTTGCAACATTATAATTAAAAGCGTATTAAATACACGTCTACCCCAATATTCAAGGACGATCTTAAAATAGGCTAAGGCTACAATATTATACAGGGTGCTGCAACAGCCTGCTTTATTACACGGTCGAACCTCCACCCACCCATCCATTTCCAAACCTCACCCTTTACTTTAACCCTAGTATAAAAAAACACCCAGACCAATGTAAATTTTCATGTTGATCCAAAAATATATGCATAAAGCGGGGATCGAACCCAAGACCTCAGCGTAGCAACCATGAGCTATAACCACTGCGCCATTGCCAGTCTATAACTTAACACTATTCCATTACGACTCTTTTTAAGCGTAAAAAAGTAGCCCAAAGCTAAATTCAGAGCTTTTCAGTTTCCAAAGACAAAAGGCTTTGACAAAACTCTTCGGACCACTGAAAAATATACAAAAGGTCACTAGAGCTTAAAAGTGTGCGAAAGAGATAACACTATATACCTTTCAACTTTCAAGAAAGAGATGGCTAGCTGAAAATCAATTTATTAGGCAGTGACGTCACGTTTCACGCTTGCGCATTTCATATGTTCCCGGGAGAGGGTGGCTGATAGTGGGAAATTTTACCCGTTTTGTGGGAGAATTATTTATTCAAGGTTATTGAAGAAGAATAATACTAGTTTATTATTCGACGTGGCTTATTAAATGTTCGGATTGAATGAATGAATTGAATGAAATACTTAATAAATAAAGTATGATTTCATTAGAAACGAATTTGTATATGGGTCAATCTCCAAATCGGGCGTATTCGTGTGATCGCTCTGGTGCTTTTCAGATCTTGATATTTTTTGGTAATTATGTATCTCATTGAAAAGAATAATATTAAAATACTACATTTTTACTATTGGCCTTCATTTTTGACAAACAGTTATGGAAATATTTAAGTTCAAACATTTTCCCGTCCAGAGCAATCATGATAGGCGCTAGAGCGATCATAAATGGTGAAACAAAAATAATAAAATTGGTAATATATTATTTATTTAGTCATTTTTAGTCTTGCATGTTACTAGATTTTATGATTTTATGTTTAGGGGATATATCTACAGCTTTTTGAGAGCTCATCAGTTGGAAACTTGTTCATTTTAGGGCAGCGAAAGAGCACGCGACAGGTCTGTCTGTCTGCCAAGACCATTTATCTCAACAAATATTATTTATTAATGATGAGACGTGACGTCATAAAATTTTTGACAGATAAGTAAGTCGTGACGTCACATAATTGTGGCAGGAAAATTTTGTTTGACAGCTGAGTCGTGACGTCATTGAATTTTTGACAGATGTGTCGTGACATTACAGAATCTTTGACAGATGAGTCGTGACGTCATTGAATTTTTGACAGAATCTGTCAAAAACTCTCACATTCACATCTGATGTGTCGTGAAATCACAGAATTTTTGACAGATTAGTCGTGACGTCATAGAATTTTGGCGGGAAAAATAATATTTAGACAGCTGAGTCCTGACGTCATCACAATTTGGCGAGAAAGTAAATAGGTTTGTACGGAACCCTCGGTGCGCGAGTGAGACTCGCACTTGACCGGTTTTATAAGGGTTCCGTACCGATTTTGGAAAAACGGAACCCTTTGTTGTCCGTTTCTCTATCAAGACTATTTATCTCAGGAACGCGTAGAGGTATCAAGCTGAAATTTTTACCAAATACTAAGGTCTGTTGCCTTTTAGTGCTGTAAAAAAATCAAACTTCTAATCTAACGAAATCAAGACATATAGCCGTTTATGTCGCAAATTTTCGATGAGCAAAGGGCAAAAAGCTACAGGGTACTTCCAGTCTACATACAAACTTGAAATTTGGCATGAAGCAAGGTCTTATATAGTGCATGTAAAGGAAAAACTTCCGAAAACTTAAAATTTTGGCTTCCATCATATTATATTTTGATAATTTCGTCATAGTCATAATAATTTTGACAGCTGAGTCACGTGACTAGTGACGCCATAGAATTTTGGTCACGTGACACGTGACGTCATAGAATTTTGACAGATGAGTCGTGACGTCATAGAATATTGGCGGGAAAATATTTTGCAGAGGAGTCGTGACGTTATAGAATTTTTGACAGATGAGTCGTGACGTCACAGAATTTTTGACAGCTGAGTCGTGACATTTGTCGTTGTAACAATCTGGTATTATTACTTAAAGTAGTTTTATAACGTACAATTATTGCAAAATATCGTCGCTCTGGTCTTTTGGACAAAGCAATCATAGCCATAGCGATCAAAAAAAGTCATAAAAGCATTAATATAGCCCAAAATAAAAACAGTAGAAAGTTGTGTTTACGCCTCATAAAGAACATCATTACTATCACTTAATTCACTTAATAAGCACATTTACAACCTTACTATTTAATTTATAAAACATGCCATATCAATCATCAAATTCGAGAACCAAACCCAGATAAATCATAAACTTAGCCTCGTAATATTGTAGTGGGGGACCGTGGCACAAATGTATCTTCCTCGGCGGTTAGACCACTACAGCCACTACCCCGGGGGAGGGGAATAGAGTTTCTATTTCGTAAAATGAGGGATGAGCGCGATGTTTTACTACAGCGCAGAGCGATGAGATAAAATGCCAGGTCATGACGATAAATTTAAATTGTGCCAAAAATATTGTTAACATAATTTTAAAAAAAATATTACAATGAAGATTAACTATTTGTTATATAATATAAAATAAGATCGGACATATGAACCTTCTCAATAAAAAGTTACACAATGTTTTCTCATTCAATCGGGAGTTAGGTCAACCCAGAGCAATCAGGATTTTAGGGTTTATGATTTTTTTTTAAATATTTCTAATAAACTAATTCATAATTTCAACCCTGCACCACATAGATTAGACACCAAAGTATACATAAAAAAATGTAATGAAAACGTTTATCGATTTCAAAACGGGTTTCTCCACTCCGACACGATAAAAAATGCCTCTGGAGATCTACCCATATAGGTACCTATAGGTAGCTTCATTATCATAATTATTAGCCAAGAAACCTCATTTTCTCGACATAATATTCCTCCAAAATTTTTTTTTTACAGTGGTATTGGTTACTAACTTAGTTTATATTTGCATCGAAACTACTATTTTTGAAAGACTAAAAACTGAAAAGATCACAAGGTTTCAATTTTATTATAATTTTTGGGTTAGTTTGTTACCCCAGGAATCAATAAATATTTAACTAATTTAAGTAAAACTTATGATTAAAAGGGCGTACTTTAAACTTCATCTTTGAAGAAATTTTGTCTAAATTGGGTAAATGTTTTGGCAAAAAGAGGCAAAAAGCCATTTTGTTAAAGAATATTTTATGATTTTTTTTATTATTATCGGTATCAACGGTTTTTACATTAAACAATATTATTATAATTTTTTGAAGATCTGGATTTTACAGCAGCTTGCTTACGGCGGCGGTGTTGTTAAGATTTTTACCAAGCAAATACAAAAGAATGGGAGAACTTTATTTACAAGTGGCAACCCTGCGCTCATCTGGGCGGCCCGAAATAGTGGCGGCCGAGGGGGGGCATTCAGTTGTCGCGGCGGTGCCGCTTACGCCGCCCGCGCCATGGCGTCCGTCGCCGCTTGGCTGCCGTTCGCTCGAGCAGCCGCCATCGGATGGGTTCCTATCGCCACACACCCGCTACCGCCTCCACCCGTCCCCAAAGACCGACGACGTGCAGAGGACGAGAAACTCCTCATAAACGTCTCCGGGCGACGCTTCGAGACATGGCGGAACACGCTAGAAAAATATCCCGATTCACTTCTAGGTTCAACAGAAAGAGAATTCTTTTACGACGAAGAGAGCAGAGAATACTTCTTTGATAGAGACCCTGATATATTCAGGCACATATTAAATTATTATAGAACTGGAAAGTTACATTATCCTAAACACGAGTGTCTAACGGGATACGATGAGGAGTTAGCCTTCTTCGGTATACTCCCCGATGTGATAGGTGACTGCTGTTATGAAGACTACAGAGACAGGAAGCGTGAGAACGCTGAAAGACTTATGGATGATAAATTGAGTGAAGCGGGTGACCAGAGTCTACCTCAGCTTACAGATTTGCGGCAGAAGATGTGGCGGGCGTTCGAGAACCCCCACACTTCGACCGCTGCCCTTGTGTTCTACTATGTGACCGGGTTCTTCATCGCCGTGTCGGTGATGGCGAACGTAGTGGAGACCGTGCCGTGCGGACATCGGCCCGGTCGTGCCGGCACGCTGCCGTGCGGTGAACGATACAAAATCGTGTTCTTCTGCTTGGACACTGCATGTGTAATGATATTCACAGCGGAGTACTTACTGCGACTCTTCGCAGCGCCCGACCGCTGCAAGTTCGTCAGATCAGTCATGTCAATTATTGACGTGGTTGCTATCCTACCGTATTACATCGGTCTCGGGATTACTGATAACGATGATGTGTCGGGAGCATTCGTGACCCTGAGAGTGTTCAGAGTGTTCCGTATCTTCAAGTTCTCCAGGCACTCTCAGGGATTGAGGATCCTTGGTTACACGCTCAAGTCATGCGCCAGTGAATTAGGTTTCCTGGTATTTTCGCTGGCTATGGCGATTATTATCTTCGCCACTGTTATGTTTTACGCTGAGAAGAACGAGCAAGACACAAACTTCACTTCCATTCCTGCTGCCTTCTGGTACACCATAGTGACAATGACAACGTTGGGGTGAGTACTTTGAATGTAAAAATTATTGGCAAACAGGTAACAGCGAATTGATCATTATCGGCAGGTTGATGTGCCATAAGAGTCGTAAAACAAAGTCGCAACGCATATCTGACACCTGTCGACGACATTAAATATGTACGCGGGAAAATAAGTGTCATGGCGGCTATTTGCTGTTTCGACAACATAAAGTGTTTTACTTCACTCATTGACATTTTTATTACGTTTTAATTTCTTTTTATTTTACATTCTAAAGTGCTACCGACGTATTTAAGGAATGAGTTCTAGTCTTTTAGGTCGTCGTGTTTTCGTGGCATTAATAAGGCTGTGCGTAAAATGCGGTGTTTTTATTAAATTATTTCGCTTCGTCTGCGGGTGTTTGCGGAGTTTTTGTCCTTCTCGAGCTCTTGGGAGTTGAGAAAATGTGTTTCTAAGACAGTTGTGGATTTTACGAGAAAATTGTATCGTTTATTTGAGTGGTTATGCATTATTTATATGACAAAGGTAGCGGTTTCTGAAAAAGGAGTTTTATATTACGGCTCCTGTATACCTACAGTATGTAACTAAAACACTGTATCGGCTTCGATTCCAAGTCAATGCAAATCTGTCGTCATAAAGATGAGTGTCTGGGTAAAGTCTATGTTTTAACAAAAAATATAAGTAAGACCTATGTATGTCTTGCTACTAGAATTCGTTTTTATTACAGCAGTGTTAGGCGAGGAATCAATCAATCAATCAATCAATTAGCCTATTGCAGTTGTGGACTGCGATCCACTGCCTCTCCAAACTCCTAAGGCGAAGATTACTTGGTTACAAATACCATACTAGCTAAATGTGTTGGTATAAAATAAATTCAGTTTTCCTGCTTATAGATTCAGACTCGCGTATAGGTTTTCGATTATTCGGCTTCAGCGACTAAAATGAGATGGGGTGGTGACATTATGCATTCTTACTCTGACACAACACTGGCAAAGTCCTTTATGTGTTTTACATCATCATCATCATTATTAGTCAATCGAGGTCTACTGCTGGACATAGGCCTCCTCCAAGTATTGCCACCTTGTGCGGCCTTGTGCCTTCCTCATCCATCGGCTTCCCCCCATCCTAACCAGGTCAAAAAAATATAGAATACAGAAAAAAATACATTGTCGAAAAATATGAAAATATGTAAATTATACATCTAAACGATATAAGTACTTAGTATATTTTCGGTATCTACATCTGGTATAGAGGCGATTTATCACTCAAAATAATTAGGAAATTTTTAAATGATAAAAAATAGCTTTACTTAAAAAATACTTTATTATTATTATATATAACAAGTTCCAGGCAGCATTAAAAAATATTTAAAAGTAATTCAGATACTCGCACCAGGAGTAAACTATCATTACTTCCTCATAAGAGCCCATTAATGTCCCATTGCAGGGACGGACCTCCTCCCGTGAAGGATACTTGGCCTACTAGCCAGACGGATTGGTATAGGGTTTAATTTCAAGTTTTCCTTTTTTTTATTTCGTAAAGATAATATTGACGGATAGTCCCTAAGTCGGTTTTTACGACACCCATGGCATGAGATGGGGTGGTGACATATTGTATTCTTAAAGAACTAACTATACTTACTACCGTTTTATAATTTTAAAATACTCTCCAAATTCTTAAAAGACCACGGTTTTTAACTAAAAATCATTTCCTCTTTATAAAGATACGTTTATTTATTATTTTAAAAGTCACATCATCCATACTGATCGTGTAAATCCCGTAGGATAGACGACGGGATTAAGGGGACGATCCCTTTTATACATCATAGTTATACATAGGCACTTTTCTTGGCACTTTTATGTCACTTTCCGTGGGGTAACGGAAATTTAGATAAGAATGACAAGATAGACTCAATATGATACAAAAAAGAGGAAAATTTGATACAATAGCGATGTTGGTTAAAATTTTCCCGGTTTTTGAGTGAAAATACGGAAAGTAAATGGAATTGCATTTCATAATAAATGGTTTTCATAATAGGTGCGATTTATGATAATGTGCTATCCGTGTGGTGACGGAGTAAGAATACAATATGTCACCACCCCATCTTATCCCATGGGTATCGTAAGAACCGACTTTGGGACTATCCGTCAATATTATCTTTACGAAATAAAAAGAAGGAAAACTTGAAATTAAACCTATACCAATCCGTCTGGCCAGCGTGATATTAGTAGGCCAAGTATTTCTCCGTCGAAAAAGAGGCCCGTCACTGCAGTGGGACATTAATGGGCTGTTATGATGATGATATGTGCGATGTATATTCTGTTTACTGAAATATCGGCGGTCCTGTGCTTCCCTCATTCATCGGTTTCCTGTCGCCCTAACCATTTCGATATCACAACAGCCCATTAATGTCCCACTGCAGGGACGGGCCTCCTTCCGTGACGGAGGGATACTTGGCCTACTAATACCACGCTGGCCAGACGGATTGGTATAGGGTTTAATTTTAAGTTTTCCTTCTTTCTATGTAAAAATAATATTCACAGATAGTCCCTCAGTCGGTTTTTACGACACCCATGTAATGAGATGAGGTGGTGACATATTGTATTCTTATTCCGTCACCACACGTATATCTCTCACTCTCGAACTGCTCTCATATTATAATATTTATTTATATTATTTTAAAAGTTATGACGAATAAGGAAATTAACTTTCTCCAATAGATAAAGATGTTATACCTTATCATACTAATATAGTAACGTGACACAGCGTTTCGCGTTTCCTGCAAGCCAAGGTTGACTAAAAATAACTTCTATATATAGCACATAGAGTTAAAAATAGATTGAGTTTCGTTTTACGTGTTCTGTACTCAATGATTAGTTGAAACTGATCGATGGGGTTGTAGGCTCGAATCCCGCGTAGGATGTTAATGTCATTTCAATTTTTTAAGCTAGATTAGGATAATTAAGAAATATAGAAATGTAGTATGGAATATATTTTCCGTGTGGTGACGGAGGAAGAATACAATATGTCACAATCCCATCTCATCTCAGGGGCATCGTAAAAAGCGACTAAGGGAATATCCGTGAATATTATCTTTACGAAATAAAAAGAAGGAAAACTTAAAATTAAACCCTGTACCATTCCGTCTGGCCAGCGTGGTATTAGTAGACCAAGTATCCCTCCGTCACGGGAGGAGGCCCGTCCCTGCAGAGGGGCATTATGGGGCTGTTGTGATAAAGATTCAATTTTTTTTTGTAAATTCATACATCATCATACATAAACAATATCAATATTTTTGCTCACAAAGATTTGTTTCCACCGGAAGTCGAATCTGAGACCTCTGCGTAACCTTTTTTAGACTATAACCACTACGCCACAGAGCTCTTACGTAAGTATATAAATGTAATACAAAGTGAAATTCATTCCCCTATTCAATATGTTGAGCATAACTCAAACAGCTTATTTATTACCCTCAGTGATTGATTACATTGCTCTTTTGTAAAGATTTCAATATATGACGACACGAACAAAACGAGTAATGTATGCATCATGGCAATTTTGTGGATTTGACCTACTTTTATAAAGGTCAGGGTATCTGCAGGCTGGCCAAATTACAACAAATATATAAAAGATTTTTTTTTTGTTTGTAATGTTGGTAGTCTTTGGCGTTAGTTTTCTGCGTCATGGGCACTTAGTGCTTATGTAAAATTCTCTTTGGTGTTAAGGAATAGTCAGACTATAACTGCCTCAGTGGTTATGTATGCGTCTGCCATGCATAAGGTCGCAAGATAATAAAATTCCAAAATCTGTACTAATATAATAAAGAGGAAAGATTTGTATTTTTGTACCTATGTTACGAATAAACACAAAAACTAATAAACCGATTTCAAAAATTCTTTCACCATTGGATAGCTACATTCACACAGAGTAACATTGGCTATAGTTTATCTTTCGTTGCATGCTCTGCGAAAACTATTAATCATCATCATCATCATAACAGCCCATTAATGTCCCACTGCAAGGACGGGCCTCTTCATGTGACGGAGGTATACTTAAACTATTAATGGTAGAACAAAAACATGTTTCACAATATTAAAATCTACAAAAAAATATGCAATACAATGTCTAACTAAGTATTATTGTTTTTGTTAATTTCATGCCTGCAAAAGTAGACACAGGGATTGTTTCTTAATGGGAGAATAGTACTGACAATAAAAATAAACTATATTTTATGTGGTCTGTGATCAGAATAATTTAGAGTTTTGCTAACATTTAGATACAAGGCCACCGTTAAATTAAATAAATATAGAAATAGCTGAATGAGACAGATGGAGGACCGAAAGGAGCTGTGCAAACTTGACGAGTCTAGCAGTGGGCCTCTGATGGTCGAGTGAAAAGAAAGAGGGTTTTACAAAACTCAATAGATTGCATAGTGTAGTGACCCCTACACATTCCTACTCCATCACCACATGGAGAGACTTAAACAAAGAGCAACAGAAAAGTTTAAAAATATCATAAATTTTATACTTACGTAAATCAATGATGCTTCGGTTTTGATATGTGCTGACGTCAGCACGAAGAAATAAAATACGTCTAAGTTATTTTGGTACACGTCTTGCATTTTGAGTGTTTTGCACTTATTTTGTGTATGGGGAAGTCAAGGACTGAGTCAAGGAGAAGTTAGGCATAAATCTCGTGTGAGGATTATGTAGGTGACGGAGAAATTAGTGTTTTGAACTTGATGAAGATCGTGTGTAATAGAGGAATGAGGAAAACGGAAAATAGTTATTCCATGGCTTTACTATTTGTAGTCATCATTTTGCCACCACCACACGTGTGTTCTCCGTGTGGTGACGGAGTAAGAATACAATATGTCACCACCCCATCTTACCCCATAGGTGTCAAACCGACTAAGTGACTATCCATGAATATTATCTTTACGTAATAAAAAGAAGTAAAACTTGAAACAAAAAAAACCCTTGACCAATCCGTTTGGCCAGCGTGGTATTAGTAGGCCAAGTATCCCTCCGTCACGGAAGGAGGCCCGTCCCTACAGTGGGACATTAATGGGCTGTTATGATGATGATGAAGCGGTTAATGGAGGGTGTACTGACGCATTACTCGCTTATTCTACCTCCTTGAAAATTATTTATTGTAAGACGTCAAGTACTAAGTATTACCTTGTATAAAAAAGCGACAATCCTTTACCAAAAATGAACCCGGTACAGTCACGAGCAATAATATGTACACATTTTCAAATTTTCTAAACTATCTGCACGTTTATCTAGACATTACAATATCAAAATGAATTTGTAATTTAGAAGAAATCCGTACAGTTTTGAATTAATCTTCGAATTTTCAATTTTGGATTGGCAGAACTTTAGATAACTGGTTTACAAAATGCGAAAATGTGTACATATTATTGCTCGTGACTGTACACCAAAAGGGGGTGCTTTCCTAAATAAGTAAATTTCAACACAAATGTAAAATTTTGTTTATGAAATAAATGTCTTATGTCTTCTCTTTAACAAGACCTACCTCCAATATGTTTTTTCCATCCATCCATCCATATCAGGCTATGGACGTCCACTGCTGGACATGGGCCTCCTCCAAAAATTTCCACCCTGCGCTGTCTTGTGCCTCCCTCTTCCAAAGGCAATATTTTAAAAAAAACGCATTACAATCCGTTGCGTAGTTTTAAAGATTTAAGCCTACAAAGGGACATAGGGACAGAAAAAGCTACTTCATTTTATGCTATAGATTATAATATGAAAGTCTTCTTCGACATTTAAGTCCTTAAAAACCTGAAATACTCGTTTAATCGTGAATTTCTTACTTTGTTAGGTAATAGGTACGTTTTTTGAATAACTCCGTGTCCCAGATGACATTTACCTACCTTAGATAAATCACGTCATGTAAAAAGAATGACAAGATTAAAAGTACCTTATGTTTTAAATGAAATTTTGGAACAGCAATATTTTTTAAGGTTCAACTGTTTAGGGTATGTGATGTTAGTTTTAAATAAATATTCACGGACATCTACATCAGAATCTGTACTTTACACAGTGTCATCTGTTCCCAAAGTAAGCTAGGCTTAACCTCCTTGTGTTATGGGTCACAGAACAACGGATAAACATACTTAAATAATTTTCTTTGTAAATGCATACATATTATACATAGAAACACTCAGACCAATGCAAACAATCATGTTCATGCACACGAACTAGTTGTTTAATAAAATAGAATCACTATGAAATTGTCACGGAAAACAGATAGATTTGAGCTGTGTCACGGAGAATTTTACAACTACATACTTTGACAACAATTTATAAATCGTAAGATTTTTTTTGTCTCATCATTTATCTCTCATGAATTAGCTTGTTTTGGTAATACAATAATTTTGAAATCTTCTTTAAAGAAGGCAGAAAATTTCTATCAACAACCCAATTATAATTACCATTTTAATAAAAGTATAAAGTTCATAGAGAGAGAACATTTCAAAATAAAAAAGTGTAGTAAAATTAGGATCACCATTTTAGAATAGATTTTTAAATCTATCAATAATGACTTTCTAGTTTTTGACAACCTCTATGGCGTAGTCTGTATATTACATGGCTGCTACGCAGAGGTCTCGGGTTCGATTACCGCTTAATGCAAATCTTTGTGTGCATGAACACGATTGTTTGTATTGATTTGAGTGTTTTCTTATACATAGAAAACACTTACGTATATGTATGTTTTTACAAAAAAAGTATTTAAGTATGTTTATCCGTTGTATAGTACAAGCTCTGCTTAGTTTGGGTCTAGATGGCGTTGTGTGAATGTGTGAGGAATATTTAATATTTATAATGAAACACGAAAGTTTTAAAGTCAATAGATAAAATGATTCAAGAGGAAGGTTTATATGTATAATATAATAATATGTAGAGTATAAACATTGTATGCACCTATTCAAAGCCAAGAGGGCAGGTCGCTAGTTTATTATAAATAAAATAATACTTAACATTAAAGATAGAAGATAAACACATTAAGTATTATAATAAATTCTTAAAATAACATCAGTGTTACTCTTAAACGAATAGTGTTAATAGTTTAAATCGTTTAACAGATCTATATACAAATGTGCTACGTAATTGAATGTTTGCCAATGTTTACAGTTTTTTTTTACATTTAGTTTTACTCAGTGATTCAGCCTTTGTTTATATTTATGTGACATTCTTTTAGTGGTAATAGTTTTAAGAGTTTATCTGTAAGCTCAGTGAGTAAGTGGTAGTGGATTCAAATCGTACTCTGGTTAAATAATTTATAGGATCTACAATGTTCCTTGGATCCGTTACATATATATATAAATAAATATTCCGTACACATTCACACAACGCCATCTAGTCCCAACTAAGTCAAGCTTGTGCCATAGGTACTAGACAACGGATAAAAAAACCTATATACTTACTTACTTTTTTTTTGTAAATACTTACATATTATACATTAAAAACACCCAGACCAATGCAAACCATCATGTTCATGCACACAAAGATTTGCATTGAGCGGGAATCGAACCCGAGACCTCTGCGTAGCAGTCATGTTATAAAACCACTACGCCACAAAGGGCTCATTCCACAGAGGTCGCCTCAAATCTTTGTAAAGTTCCCGTTATTCAGATACCCTAAGGAAACGATTTAAAAAAAAGAGGAAAATTTGATTCAGCTTTTGTGTATTTCAATTATATCATTTTTATTTTTTACGACTTAGGGAGCTTTAAGAAACGAGCGTACTCCCTTTTTAAAGGTCGGCAACGCATCTGTGATTCCTCTGGTGTTGCGGGTGTTCATGGGCGGCGGTGATCACTTACAATCAGGTGACCTGCTGGCTTGTTTGCCTCCCATTACATATAAAAAAAAGTTTCAGTCCGTTAGATTGATAGCTATATAATCTCTAGTACGAGGTTTATCTCTTTATGTTCCTTACCTCAAAATTTAGTAATTTCTGAAGATTTTTCAAAAAATGATTTTTACGTTTTCGGTTTTAAATACTCCCAAGGTTGGCATAGCAACAACATCAAAATTTGAAAAGTGGTTTAGTGTTTATTTAAAAAAGTACGCTAATAATACATAGGTATCAATTAACGAAATGAAAATTCGTGGTGTAATTGATATTAGCACTCTAGTTTTTATTTGTTAATTTTTTAATTAGGAAAGAAATAGAAATAAATTTTAATTAAGAAATTGAATTGAGCTAAGTATCGTTCATTAACATGTCCAAAAATTATACAAACTCATACTATAGGTGTTGATCCATCATAATAGTTACAAATACATTAAAAAAATTACGTTTTATTCTCATAGGTGTAGGCAGAGACTCTCTCTTTCTCTTATTTTTTTATTTTTTATTTATTTATTTATTGTAACAAAAAAGGATATACAATTTTAACAAAGCTCCCTGGTTCCCAAACTAGCGTGAGCTGTGTGTTGGGAAACAGTCCTTCCCAATGACAATAGTGAATTGTTACAATCTGATTTACAGGTAAATATAAAAACTAAAATCTAATTATTTTTATAAAATATGATGATAAGTGTACGCATGTGTGGGTAAGTCTGTGTGTGTGTGAAAGTGTGTGTGTGTGTGTATGTGTTTGTTAGTCGATACGAGTGTTTGTGTATAGGTACCTCTAAGAGCGTGTCAGTGTGTTTGTTGTGTTTAGTTTGTGAATAGATGCTTGTATGGGTCATGTAATAAGCGTATTAATGTTTTTATATTTAAGGAGAAAAAGTAGAACTGTACAACGGTAACTGTTATTTCTATTTCACTATAAGTAGGATATCTTCTACATTATTGTAATCTAAATCCTTAAGCCAAACTTTAATTATATTTTTAATTTGGTTGTTAGTTAAATGCTTTGTTTTATGCTTAAGTTTGAGTTTATTATACAATCTTATAGGCTTCACTGACTAACGGACTATCCGTGAATATTATCTTTACGAAATAAAACGAAGGAAAACTTGAAATTAAACCCTATACCAATCCGTCTGGCCAGCGTGGTGTTAGTAGGCCTAGTATCCCTCCGTCACTGAAGGAGGCCCGTCCCTCCAGTGGGACATTAATAGGCTGTTAATTACGAAAGCTAAACAGTAACATATTTACAAAAAGTTACATAATAACTTATTAAGTTCTAACTTTACCGCAAAACAGTAAGGGATTTGTTTTTTTTTAAGAAGAAAAAAACGAAATGCGCATTTTCTTGTTTTTCGCTAAATATAGCAGAATGTGTACTATAAATAGAAAGGTAGGTATATAGTAGCGTAGGTAGAATTAAATAAATAAATAAATAATCCTCACACATTCACACATCGCCACCTAGTCCCAAATTAAGCAAAGCTTGTACTATGGGTACTATACAACGGATAAACATACTTAAATACTTTTTATTAATTCAGAGAACAATAGCTCTTTAGTAAAATTAACAACAAAATTCCACAAAGAACCATTAACAAAAATCTTTTGAACTTGGTACAAAATATGATTATAGAAACATTGATGTTGCAAGTAAACATAATTCCATGGTCTTCATACAAGTGTGGTGTTGGCAACATTCCAAACATTTTTGTTTACCACTAACAAAAATTCATACATAAGAGATATCTGATAGTTAAATTTGACAATACAAGGACGTAACTCGTACGGTAAATTAGCTGTTGGAGTTTTAAATCCGGTTATGGGAAGGTATTTTTAGAAATAAAAATGTGAAAGACATAAAATGACAGGCTTTGTATCCATAAGACCAACAGAAAGGTCGATTAACTCCTTAGTAGTAGGTAATACAGATGCATTTGCAAATGCCTAACTTAACTGTTTTTGGCTTCGTTTGTAATTTGGTTGTATGTGTATAATTTGATGTAATAAACTTAATATACTTAATAGGGATGCATTTTATGTATCTCATTAATATTTTCATGTCACAATTTGACAAAATGTATATGGCTCCAAATTTTATCCTATGTACCTACATTTTATGTGAATAAAATTATTTTTTTATAATGTGATTTTATTTTGGTAAAGCTGTTGTGTATGCGGTCGCCATGCACATTGCACAAGGTCGCGGGATTGAATCCTTCGTAGGGCAATTCTTCTCTATCCATTTTGATAGAAAAAGCTGCAATGTATCTGACCTTTAAAAATCTTTCATTTGACCAAAACAACTTTTTCTAAACATCAAAGCTGTAATGACTCGTGAGCAGTCTAGGTTCGATGTCCGGTTTGTTTATTAATGTATGAACAGATGAGCTGCTCTAATTACATGGAGTGTATTGATCGATGACGTAGATATTCTTTGTGTTACTATTTTATCTTTTTACATTTTTTTTTGTTATTTATCACTTTTTGATCAGTCATTCCTTTTATGCTATGAATGTGTCCATTTGTTAGTGATATTATTATAGTTATATTAAATAATTGTTGATTTAAAACAAGATAGAATAAGTTGTCTTTTTAGTTATAAAGAAAACTAGCGGGCCGTCCCGGCTTTGCACGGGCATTATTTTCCCGCTTTTATGTTGAAATTTTTTCTAAATTTTCTTTGCTATAAACCTCACGGAGCCTGAGACCTTTCCAACGAATCAAAAACCGTGGAAATCGGTTTGTGCGTTCTGGAGTTATAGCGTCAGGAAGTAAAACCCGACTTATTTTTATATAAAGGAAATAAGATCTAAAATATGGTAAGTGTCTTACAGTAGGTACTTAACAGACGAATTGGTAAAGGATTCTTTTTTTGTTTTTTCACTTCTTATCGTAGTGCTAATATCAGCAAATTTTTCTTTAGTCAGCATTTATCTTAGTCGATACAATAACTATGAGACGAAATATGGGATGATGATTATTCCTATTTTTCACAACACGAGAAACACACGTACACTTCTCCGTGTAAAAACGCTTCATTAATTCATGTAAAAATTATGTTTTTACATTATGTGGTTAACGTTTTACTTGAAGAGGTGTGCAGGGACACAACCCGTGTAAATATTTAATAAGGTACGTTAATATTTGGTCCCTTTAAGGTTATTTTATTAGTGAGATGTTTCAATAAATATATCAATAAAGGTGTTTTATATTTAAGATGATCTCTATGGCGTAGTGGTTAAAACTAATGGCTACTTCGCGGAGGTTCCAGTTTCGATTCCCGCTCTATGTAAATCATCGTGTGTATAATATGAATCTGTACATTAGTTTGGTTGTTGTCTGTGTATAATAAGTACTCGTGGTACAAGCTCTGCTTGCGTTAGTGGTTTTCATAACAGCCTATTAATGTCCCACTGCAGGGACAGGCCTCCTCCCATGACGGAGGGATACTTGGCCTACTAATACCACGCTGGCCAGACGGATTGGTATAGGGTTTAATTTCAAGTTTTCCTTCTTTTTACTTCGTAAGGATAATTTACGGTTAGTCCCGTACTCGGTATTTACGACACCCATGGGATGAGATGGGGTGGTGACATATTCTATTCTTACTCCGTCACCACACGGATAGTGGTTACGTTGTGTAAATATCTCTCTATCTCATGACCGGTCCACAACCGGAAATAGGCTTTCCCAAGTTCGCTCCACTCCTTCCGGTGTGCTAAACACAGTAACATTCGCTTTAAATAATATTATTCTATACTACCTCTTGTTGAAGATTCTTTCCACCCTGAACTGCCTCTGTTCGACTGTAAGGGTCATAGCACATATAACGTAACGTAAACGGATCGGCACCGCATCGCCTTTTTCCTCGGTGTCAAACGTCAAAAATCCGATTACGTTACGAATCCGATTAGTGTGCGTTGCAGTTAGGAGTTTCATACAAAGAATACTGAACGGCTCGAGTTGATACGGTGACGTTCCGTTTACGTTACGTTATATATGTGCTATGACGCTAAACCGTTTGACAACTACCAACTTTCCAATATATTTCAACCAAACACTTTGTTTACTCAATCAAAGGTCCAGAATAATCCAAATAAAATACTGTCAACTGTAAGTATTTCGAAATGTAGCCATCATATAGGTCAATGCCTCGGCACGCGTCACAGTGTTCAAGGTTCGATACCTGGACGAGTTATATATAGTATAACATCGCGATCGATATATATTTTGTTATAAAATGAGAGAAAAAAATATATTTTCTTTTGTAATCTTGAGAAGATACATTTAATTTTATTTGTTTTAAGATGTGTTATGTGTTTTGTTGTTTTATGTGTGGACGTCCATAGGCTGATATGGATAGATGGATGGATGGAAGATGTGTTAAAAAAGTCGAGTTATTAGTAACTACCAGCACCATTTATATCGGAAGACCCACGAGTTAGAACCACTGGTTGATCCCTAATCCCATACTAATCTCTGTAGGATTACGAATAATTCCCCACTTACTAATATGGGATTCCACTAAATGATTATCCGTCTAATCCCACACTGACTACTCTGGGATTAGACAATAAAAGCCACTTTTCCGCGTCATTATAAAATACTAGCTGAATACTACCCGTGCCCACTTCGTTGGACGGCGAAAAAAACGCGTCCCTTTTTCCAACATATTTCATTACTGCTCCACTCCTATTATTCATAGCGTGATACTATAAAGCCTATACTCGATAAATGGACTATTCAACACAGAAATAATTTTAAAATCGGTTTATTAGATCCAGAGATTACCCCATACAACGTCACAAACACACAAACTTTACCTCTTTATAATATTAGTATAGATGAAAAATGAACTGCTTTTTTGGAAGATTTGAATCCAAAAGTTTTTGAGTTATGGTGGTTGTGACGTTTCATCGTTAATCTCCAGAATGTAAAGGAAAATATTGTAACCAGATTTTTAAGGTATTAACACAAAGCCACAGAGCTAAAATGAGCAATAGCATTAGTATCATAGATCCAGGTCAATATTGTCAATTTTGTAGTTTAGTGTTTGTTAATATTTTTAAGTTAAGTTCATCATAACAGTCCATTAATTTCCCACTGCAGGGACGCCCCTGTTCCTGTGAGGGAGGGATACTTGGCCTACTAATACCACGCTGGCCAGACGGATTGGTATAGGGTCTAATTTCAAGTTTTCCTTCTTCTTATCTCGTAAAGATAATGTTCACGTCTAGTCCCTTAGTCGGTTTTTACGACACCCATGGGATGAGATGGGGTGGTGACATATTGTATTCTTACTCCGTCACCACACGGAGGGTAAGTTAAGTTAAAGAAGATAAATTCAAGTGTTAAATACTTTTTGTGATAACACCACTTTTACGGTTTGTTGGCATACTAAGTACAAAATAGAAACCCATAGAATGAGAAGACCATACATAACACTATTTATCCGTAACATATTCGCGTGGCATATTATAATATAGCTTTCAGATCTTTATCATCAGAATGTAAATAAAAATGTGTTGTGCCATAACGTGTGATGTCGCACGTTCCGGTAACACGCGACTGTTGGTATTAGGGCTGAAACGTACAACTTATTTACCTTCATGCTACCGATTACAATCTTCTTTTACCTAACTAGTAATTTATTATGGTTGTCAACCAATACTATTATTAGTCAATATTTTTAGTATATCCGTGTGGCGATGGAGTGAGAATACAATATGTCACCACTTCACTACCCCATCTCATCCCATGGGTGTCGTAAAAACCGACTAAGGGACTATTCGTGAATATTATCGTTACGAAATAAAAAGAAGGAAAACTTGAAATTAAACTCTGTATCAATCCGTCTGGCCAACGTGGTATTAGTAGACCAAGTATCCCTCCGTCACGGGAGGAGGCCCGTCTCTCCAGTGGGACATTAGTCGGCTGTTATGATGATGATGATTTTTAGTATTTTCAGATGTCCATAATGGTGTAATGGTTAGTGTTAGTCATGGTTTTTTTAAAGCGGTTACTTCCCCACGGCCACGTCAAAAGGCTCGATTCTAGTAGCGAAACAAATGAGTTAAAAAAATATTTCTTATGTCTGACACTCGTGGTATTGTTATGCCTTAGAATGAAGAGATTTATTCAAATGGAGAAGGCATAGCTGTTTTAGGGGTTACTGATTTTGGGTATGAGCAATTGATTAATATGAAATATTTCTTCGACTTATGTTGAATGGTAGCTTCGTGGGTATAGGCATATAACCTAAACCTGCTGTATACAGGGTGTCCCAAAACCCGACGTTAACTCGAAACCAGGTGATAAGGCAAGTCATGTTGGTTAGCAAAAAAAAAAGTTGGAAAAAGTTATGATTTGTGACAACAGGAGTGAAAAGACTGTCACAGGATGTGGACTTTTGCGTTTTTTTTTCAAATGCCTATAACTTTACAACCATACAACTTGGATTTTTTTTATATTTTTCTGATAACCAGCGTGACTTGCCTTATCACCTGGTTTCGGGTTAACGTCGAGTTTTGGGACACCCTGTATAATCTGAAACCAAATGTGGCTAGAGTGACGTGATTGATTTTTCAGCTTATCATAGATGATGACATTTTATATTCATATTCCATCACCAAAAGAACAATAAAACGTGTACTAACCCAAAACTTATTATTAATTAAAACAAAATCAACGTCCATAATTAGTTTCCAAAACCATCTTTGCCTATCTCAAGTTATTTCAGTGTAAAATGTTTAGTAATTGAGTGCAGGACCTCAGGCTCCTGTTAGTCAGGGGAAAGCTAACTATAACATGTACACGGCTCCTAAATAAACAGCCCTTAGGGACCGCACGGTAACCCGTCAGGTATAACCGTGTATTAGGGATGCTAAATGTGTATGATATTCGTATCTTTTATATGATACGGATATTCCGACGTGTGGTGACGGAGTAAAAATATAATATGTCACCACCCCATCTCATCTCATGGGTGTCGTAGAAAGCGACTGAAGGACTATTTGTGGATATTATATTAACAAAATAAAAAGAAGGAAATTTGAAATTAAACCCTATACTAATCCGTTTGGCCAGCGTGCTATTAGTAGGCCAAGTATCCTTCCGTCACAGGAGGAGGCCCGTCCCTGCAGTGGGACATTAACGGGCTATTATGATTCCGACGTGACTGTGAGAATTATGTGAATTGTTAGAGCGAGTAGTAAGTAGGTTTAAGGAGACGTCTTTAGCAGACCAAACAAATTATACGATAGTCAATGGAGCAGAAAGATTCTGTGTGCTGTCCGTTCATGTGATGGACCAAACACCTCCCAAGTAACACAGAAAGCATTTTAACAAGCAACAAGTGAACTTATATAGAGCTTAAGACCTGTACAAACTCTTATATAAGTTCACCGAGCGTCTTGAAGCTGAACAATGGCATTTGAAAATCATTGTAATGCTTTACGCTGTATAACAGTATACAGGATAATGGCATATTAGAATGCTTTTGTAAAGCCTTTAGCTATTTTTAGTGCTTTTGGTTCTACAAAGACATTTTAAAGTAGTTAATAAGTGCTTGAAGCTGTTTTACAGCACAAACGTGAACCACTGTAATGCTATGTAAATCCGATATCCAGCTTTAAGCTGTTTTTTGTGCCTTTTGCTGTGTAAAAGCACTTGTAAGGGGTAAGTAAAAGCTTAATGCTGCTGAACAGCATAAATGTGAATCAATATAATGCTTGCATTTTAAAGGAAGAACTGAGTGCTGTTGTTTAGCTAATAGCTCTTTAAACAATCACACGTAAGTAGTTGTAATGCTGGTGGCATTCATTGGGCTCACCGGGCTGCTTAAGGCTGACCACCATTTTGTAAATATTTTATAACCAAAAAATATTTTCTTTCGGACCTATTTATAAAAGGAATTGTCATTTAAAATATTTATATAACTTAATTTAATACAGTACAAGCAAAACTATGATTGTATTTATTCAAACCTTATTCTGTACTAGGAATACACATTTGTTTTGGTTTTACACACATCATTTTTATAAAACATTTTGTATGAAAACCACAAACGAAGGCGCGTGAAAATTTTCAATGAAACTTATATAAACAAGTACAGTAAACTACACTGCGCAGTAATATTTGAAGGCAAGAAATAACAAACGAGTCAAAAACTTATCCGATGAATTTGTTTTGATGCAAACTATAATATGGCGTCACTCACTGTTTTATTTTGACCGTCTTTACTTATTCTTTTTGTGATTGTAATAATTTACACGTAATAATATAAAGTTTCCTAGGTGTGAACACTTAAATTGCTCCAATAATTCTTTTAGCACATTTAAATGCTAATCTAATGCTTTTGTAATGCAATAGGCTATCTCATTGACCATTTTAATGCTTTTTTAATGCGATTGGCAATATTATTGACCGAAATGATGCTTCTTTAATCCGATTGGCAATATTATTGACCAAAATGATGCTTCTTTAATCCGATTGACATCTTTCTTGACCACAATAATGCTAATATAATGAGCCAGTAATGCTATTAACCAGCTACTGTGAACCTATATAGGGCATAAAGCTGTATAATTTGTGCCCAAATAAGCATTACAGTAGCCATATAAACGTTTATAATGCGACTATAAAACTAACTCAAAATGCTAAAAGGATACAAGAATACTCTTATTCGGCCCTTATAATGCTTTGATGTGTTACTTGGGGATATGGGTGGCGCAAAATCAATATATGAGGAAGACAAGATCACGCGCGGTGAAAACATTAAGAGGAGATATCTATTGTAACTAAATTTACTTCTATTGCAACTAAATTAACTATGTATCTTATTTTGTACATTGTGGAACACAATAAAGTATTGAGTATAATTTGAATTTTGTTTTACATTATGCACTAAAGATACAGAGCTCCGTAACTGAATCATTTACATTTAATGAAACTCAACAATATCTCTAGCACATATTTGTATGAACCAGAATGTTTTTGTTATAGAGTCACTGGTTGTGAATGAGTGCTACTTGCGGAGGTGTACAAATTTAATATGGATGCCAGGATTTGGTCACTTTGTGATTGTTACTAAACAAATAAAGCTGTTTAATGCTAATTTAAATGTCATGATTTGTTGAATTTAGGTGAGTTTTCTTTGTTATTTAATAGCCCCGCTGCAGGGATAAGTGTGGTGTTGGGTTTTTAACAAGTTTTCCTTTTTTTCTTTCCGTAGAGATGGGTATGTTTTTATTTCGGCTGATTCGCAAAGTTTAATTAGACCCGACCCGGTCGCACTCATGCAGGAGTCAACCATTTGTGAAAACTTAACTCAACTGCATGCGGTTTTGTGATTGACCTTCCGATCATTTGCTCAATGTCTAACTTCTTTCTGAACTGAACTCTGAACTCTACTTTTGATACAAAGTCGGCATCCTGGTTAATATTATACTTTAAAAAAAAAAAAAAAGACAACTCCCGCACTAGGGATGTGTCGCGGGGACCTTTTACAAACATCAATTAACGGACACAAAGAAAACCCAGACCAGGACAATAATTTGTGGATCGCACAAATTATTGTCCTGCGTGGGGATCGAACCCACAACCTCTTGCACGGCAGCTGCTTGCGCTACCGTCGCGCCACCGAGGTCATACTGATTTTCCATTCGATCAAGCTGGAAAATGAGTAACTTAAAAATCTTTGCTAACGTTTTAGTTCGTTGCATCCGTCATTACTAGCGATACGGAGTTTAAGACATGATACGGAACTTCAAAAGTAATGCTCAAAAAAGACTTTTATCCTTTTTCTTTCTAAAAGTGTTTTATCAAGCAAGACATCTTTACAAAAAGCACTTTAAAACACCTACAAAGTTTTAACATTTACTAAAATAATTATATAACGAAACCTTAGAAACGTTCTTTACAATATTTTACTTCAAAAGAAAACATTTAATTTTCCCTCTGTACTAAATGTTCAGGCTGCTTGTACATTGATGCGGAGCGAGGAAACAGATGGACGGAGCGGTGCTGAGCTGCAGAAAATTATGCAGTGTTATAATAATATATTATAATATACTAGCTTCCGCCCGCGGCTTCGCCCGCGTGAAATTAGTTTTTGTCAATCAGAATCAGAATTTGTTGTGAGTGAGAGAGAAGTGAATGTGAGTTTGGCTTTATAGTTCCCGTTCTGAATCCGTACAGATCGAATTTCGGGAATTCCGTTTGTAGAAAAAGTCTACGTACCAAGATTTATTGTCTTATCTTCAATTCAACCCCTATTTCACCCCCACACTGGTAAAAATTTCAAAATGCTAAAACACAATTTTTTTGTAAAAAAAGTATTTTTTTTTTGTTGATAAAAAGTAGCCTATGTTCTTTCTCAGGGTCTAAAGATTGTCTGTACCAAATTTCATCAAAATCCGTTCAGCCGTTTAGGCGTGAAAGAGTAACAGACAGACAGACAGAGTTACTTTCACATTTATAATATTAATATGGATGTATTAATTTGGCAATTATTTAGTAAAATTAAAGATGTAAAATGTTATATTAAACTAAGTATATGAAGATTTTTTGTAAATATTTACATATTACCTACTTATACGTAACAAACATCCAGTCCATTTATGTCCCACTGCAAAGACGGGCTTCCTGCATTGACAAAAAGACACCTTAGGGTTCAAATTCCACTAACAGACAGCGTGATTAGCGCAGGGACGTACGTACGACCTACGTACAAACATGTTCTTATTAAATACCGGCTTAATGTAGGCTTTTAATTAATTAAATTACTTCCAACTTTTGAATAATTTTAGTTTAAAAATATTTATGTATTTTGTAAAATATGGGTTTACTTCTTCCGTATCTGTGAATATTACCTTTACATAGAAAGAAGGAAAACTTGAAATTAAACCCTATACCAATCCGTCTAGCCAGCGTGGTATTAGTAGGCCAAGTATTCCTCCATCACGGGAGGAGGTCCGTCCCTGCAGTGGGACGTTAATGGGCTGTTATGTTGATATTACTCCTGTTTTACGTCCTTATGTTGATATTGATCCATAGATTACTTTCCTGAGCCTGGGCATTTCTTAGTTCTGTTAAATGTGTCAGCTGTAAATGTTTTCGGGCTACAAAGTTTAAAGCAATGCCTAACTGCAGGAAAAAGGTTTTTATAATGAACCATTATAGAGGTCTCTGGTTCGATTCCCAGTTAATACACATGTGCAAGAATGCTTGTATTAGGAGTTCTTTTTTATAAATTATACGCAGTTATGCATAAAAAAAATCTTCTTGTGGTGACGGAGTAAGATGAATACAATATGTCACCACCCCATCTCATCCCATTGGGTGTCGTAAAAACCGACTAAGTAATATTCACAGATAGTCCTTATGTGAATATTATCTTTACGAAATATAAAGAAGAAAAACTTGAAATTAAACCCTATAACAATCCGTCTGGCCAGCGTGGTATTTGTAGACCATGTATCCCTCCGTCATGGGAGGAGGCCTGTCCCTGCAGTGGGACATTAATGGGCTGCGGCTGCTATGATGATGCATAAAAATACAGATTAATATTTTTGTCTAGTATCCACAATCCAAGCTATGTTTAACATATTCACGCCTAGATGGCGTTAACTCAAATTCGCCTAGTTCGAACTATAAAAAATTTAAACAGGTATTTTCACACCTAACCCCTTTATCTACCATACACAGCCTGAATAAAGCAATCACGTTGAGAGCCTTGTGATAAATATGTTATGTATTTTATAAGGCTTCCACGCTCACAGAGAAAGCCTACAATACTTATTATTGTATAGAAATATTATTGTAACAGTTTCAATGGCCTTGGTCCTTTGTATATTGGATTGTAAAGGTATAGTTTTTGGCCTTGATTTGTTGAATAATGTTGTACGAAAAAGTATAATAAAGTATAAGGTACCTGCGGGTAACAAGAGCCGGTAGGTATCAAGAGCCGTTGCTTGAAAATGACACTTTTAATGATCACAGCACCCTACATTTACACATGCTTAAAAATGACTAATAGGAAAGCTAAGATCCGAGCTCGCGTCGTCACACGATCATCAATCTTACCAGTAACCACGAGTCAGTTGAGAGTGATAGACAACGCAGCTCCACTATAATTTTATCTTGCCAAAACTATTTTGTTTTTACCTAAAATACAGCCGTTTGTTCAAATCTTGTTAATTAATTGTGAATGTTATACAAATAGTGTGGGCTAGTTGAGATGAGTTATATTTTTTTGTTAATAAATACAATACTTTTTACTGCTTTCAATTATGCTATTATCAGGGGCTAATATGGGCCACGCTCGAGGCGGGTACATAGGCCGGCCCTTATTATGCATATAGAATGTAAATTAATTTGAACAAATTTCAAAAGACTTCGTTATTTTAATACCTACCATAGTTATTATTATTAAGCATGTATTTGTTATTATTTTTGTATCATAAATCATCCCTAATATCTTTAATTAACTTAAAAGTGTCCAAGCTGTTGATCTCGATAACAATAGATTTTATAGTAAGGATAAGAAGGGCCACGTACGTGGCCTGTCTTATACCGTACTACTTATTTATAAAAAAAATGTTTTAGTTTTGTAATTTCCATAGATAATATTTAAAAAGTTACAAACTCATTGTTTACGGCTGTGATTATTTTGACGATATGTTATAGATAAAGGTTTTTATGACATGTTTTTGCTATGTTAGTTTATTAAGAGCCATTGCTAGTTTTTCCTTTGATTAAGTAATGTTAAAAGCGTGATTTAATGCCAAATGATAATTAAAGTCAAATGAAACCGAAAGCAATACTTTTTCAATTGATTACTCTTTTAATATTTGAATTAAAATTTGGCCCTTATAAAACTACAGACGTTTATTAAGGGCCAAAGAGAGGGTTTTTTAAAATCATGATTACTATGCCTAATTGAGATGAAAATACTTGTAATAGTACTTTCTGATGCAGATATTGAAATAAACATTACCATGATATTAAATATTTTATTATATTTCTTTATTTATAGAAATTATTTAGGTTTAGATTAAGGTGGCCCTTATTTACCGCAAGTACTTATACTTAATAAACTAGCCATGATAGGGGTCTGCCCACCCTTTTGTTTTGTAAATATAATATTCACGGATAGTCCCATAATCGATTTTTACGACACCCATGGGTCATCCCATGGGGTGGTGACATATTGTATTCTTACTCCATCACCACACGGAAACTTTAACAGACATTAATTTTCGGGATACAAAGAATACCTATCCAACTTCAATTACACAGATCATATTTTAGATCAACTACAAGGGACTCAAACCCACAACCGCCAAACTGAGGCACTATTTAATAAGGCAAGCATAATATTTTGCTATCTAGGATTACCTAGATAGCAAAATATTATTTAGGGCATTTAGAAGCTAGGCATTAGCCTAGCTTCTAAATGCCCTACTACGTAATCATAACAGCCATGTTATGACGTGCTATGGCGACACCGTCAGTAAACGTATTAGCCATTTAGTTCAAACGGTCAGCTGATAACCGCTCCCAATATATGACGCGCCCTAGCAACAACGTTTGACGATATTTTTAATTGTATCATCATAACAGTCCATTAATGTCCCACTGCAGGGTCGGGCCTCCTCCCATGACGGAGTGATAGTTGGCCTACTAATACCACGTTGGCCAGACGGATTGGTATAGGGTTTAATTTCAAGTTTTCCTTCTTTTAATTTCGTAAACATAATTCACGGATAGTCCCTTAGTCGGTTTTTACGATACCCGTAGGATGAGATGGCGTGTTGTGACATATTGTATTCTTACTCCGTCACCACACGGAGAATGTATTAATAATTTCAATAAATTGATCAAGAAATGACTGAGTCCTAGGGCCAGATTCAGAGACCGCACTTTGACTTTACTTTAGCAAAGTCTAGTTATTATCTCTGAATTTGAACAACATTAAAGTAATCTTTTCGCATGAAAAGTTTACTTTGTAGTAATAAATAATGAAAGTAAACTTTTTCATGCGAAAAATTACTTTAATGTTGTTCAAATTCAGAGATAATAACTAGACTTTGCTAAAGTAAAGACAAAGTGCGGTCTCTGAATCTGGCCCCTAAAGTAACCGAATTGAAAACTTCCGTTCGTTGATCAAATTCAGTAATTGACAAAAAAAAACTACTAGGTATAGACAAAAAACGTAATTATGCCTCTATCAACGATGTTCTATAATTCGTAATTCAAATTTAATTTTTGTAAAGGAAACGGCACTTTTGTCAATCTACGATAATTTTCGAGTCCATCGGTCAACATAATTATGCTGCCGTCAATAGCATAGTTACAGTAAGTCGGGTTTTTGTCAAAATTGAGTTAGGTATACAGCCGTGATCACGATAACGAGATCTACAACTGTATCTAACTCATTTATTTGTATCGTTTTTTAATCCAAAGTTAACAATTAGAAATTTGCAGTAAGTCGACCAATTTTTTTACATCACAAAGCATGATTACAGTCTGTATACTTACGGCAAAAGTTTTATTTAGAGTCTCACTGCATAAGAGCAGTATGACATATATACTGCTAATATGTTTGGTCATTAACAGTTTAAAAATAGAATATAGGCCAATCATAAAAACTTTAAGAAGATATACTGTTTTGATCTTAAGCAGCTTCCCAATATTTACTAAGTGTGTATCTAGTCTTACAAACAGTATGCAGCGATACTGCATGTATGCTTAGTAATTGATCCTTAGCGTTGGTTCCTTAATACTTACCACAAGGACAGTATGATACTATATTGAATTTATGTTAAGCAACGTAATCAAATCTAACGTAATGGTTACTTATTATACAGAGAGTATGTAGCCATCCTGTGTTCATGTTTAGACAGCAGGATAGCGATAGCGGACAGATGCACAAATCACGTGGACAGTAAATTAGCTATACTGTACTCATACTAAGCAGAACATACGTATAATATGATCTTACTACTAATTATAAGAAGTGTTTGTCTAGGTCTTGCATGTCTACATAGCTGCGATATAATGCCACGTCATGAATATACTGCAGTAAAGTTGCTTCACTGTGAACGTAATATGTTATTGTAACTAAAAGTCGTACAATTTCTCTTTTATTACAAACAGTGAAGTATAATAAATTATATAATAATCTGTTCCCCGAATACCTACATAATTTAATATTACATACACTACTACGATGGCGCGGGGTTTTGAGAAAAAGGTGGTTAAAGTTTTGGATCGAAATTTTTACACAAATCTTTTGTTTGCAATCGGATCACAATGGTCACAAACTCCAAATACAATTTGTGCTTCATGTACTTAATAATTATGTTATACATCGCCAAAGCTATACAGACAGCAGAAAGGCTTACAAATTAGATAAGGAAAACGTAAAAGAACATAAATACACTTCTCATAAAAAAAATCGAAACAGTCTGCAAGTTTGTGTTTTGTATGGATTATGAGAAAAATGTGTACCTATATTTAGGAATATGTGTTATATGCCATTTAATAGGGAATTTAATGAGGTTTTCAAATAATAATGTTACTTAACGTTCTAAATTTAAATTTAATTTTCGTAGATTTCGTATTTTGTTTAACAAGTCGTTTTTACCCTGTACGTAGTTTGACGGACATTGATAAAATTACGCACGTTAATGAAAAAAAAGCTAGGAAGCGTTTATTTAATAACCCGTAACTCGCTTCCAGAGTTCCTCGCGCCTCTTATTAATGCATCCATGCGATTTTCACCCGCAAAAACCGCCAAGTGGTGGCATTGCTGAATTCTCGACTTAGTCAGCGTGTAACAGCTGAAAGATTGCATCTAAGCCAGTTATATTTTCATAGAATCTACAAACGCTTTCAAGAGACTCGACGACCTCGACGACTCGACGACCTCGGTGGCGCGCCGGTAGAGCCAGCGGCTGCCGCGCATGAGGTTGTGGGTTCGATCCCCACGCAGGACAATAATTTGTGAGATCCACAAATTATTGTCCTGAGTCTGGGTGTTCTATGTGTCCGTTAATTGATGTTTGTAAAAGTCCCCGCGACACAGGGCATGATCCCTAGTGCGGGAGTTGTCTTTTAAAAAAAAAAAAAAAAAAGACTTGTTTGTTCACGTGCCCTTAGTGATCTGGCAGAAAACAGGTGATTTCTGACTGAAAAGATCGATTTATAGTTACAACTTCCTTCCAAAATCTACGCATTAATGTCTTTCAACCGCAGCAGCAGCTTCATGATGAACCTATGGTAGCTACATATAAGTGACTCTATAATTAGAAGAAGGTTGAAGGAACGTAAAATGTTACCATACAAGCCAGCAAATATGGAGAATTATCTGCAGATCATCGAAAAGCGTGTCTTAACTTTTCACGCAATTACCTAAAATGGTCATACATCTAGTGGAACAAATTTCTCCTTTCTAAAGAGTGTTAAATTATACTGTATGGTAAGGAAGGAAGGACTAAGGTCTACAGAAGAGATGGAGAATACTTTGCACCATGCTGGATTGAAAGAAAAGGTCATCCATGGTGGTGGTTCGTGGACTATTTGGGGAGAAATTAGCGGCGACGACAAGACAGAGTTTGTCTTTGTTTTTGGGTCACATCTGCCTTTATTTAAGTCATAGGGACATTGAACAGTGTCTTGAAGCTCATGTTATACCCTATGCACATTTTATTGACCGCGGTTTTACATTTACGCACAAGGATGCTAGGGCAAACACAGCGAGCGTCGTATGAGATTATGATTCCGTAGTAGATATCTCTATTATTGATTGGCCAGCAAGAAGCCCGAACATGAATCCGGCTTACCATCTATGCAATAAGTAAAAAAGACGAATTAGTGCAAGAGATCATGCCTTAAAACACTTAGCCAGCTGTAAAATAAGTATAATCCAAGAGGAATAGAACAGAACGCCACTATATTTTATCGTGACTCTCATCCGATCGATGAAGAACCGTACAGAAGCAGTAATGAGACCTTGGGCAAGGACATATGAGTCATTAAATAAACGCTTCCTAGCTTTTTTTTTCATGTATGTGCGTAATTTTATCAATTTCCGTCAAACTACGTACAGGGTAAAAACGACTTGTTAAACAAAACACAAAATATACGAAAATTTAATTTGAATTTAGAACGTTACATTATTATTTGAAAACCTCATTAAATTCCCTATTAAATGTCATATAACACGTATTCCTAAATATACACATTTTTCTCATAATCCATACAAAACACAAACTTGCAGACCGTTTCGATTTTTTTGATGAGAAGTGTATAATGACACCGTTTAAGTGTGTTTAGATCTTCAAAAGGTGGTAATGCTACCTCGCATGGACAGCTACAAAGAATCAATATTCTGTCCTCGAATTATTGCGTTACGTTATGAAACGTTTGCTCCTTTATGTAAATCTAATAAAGAAAATAATCCTTACGCTGTCTTATGGCATGAAGCGATTTCAGGCCGAAATGTTTATGACATTGTGTCAACATTCAGAGCTTTTTTTATACACCATCGGAATAAAAGTCACTTGGTGATTTGGCCAGATAATTGTTCGTCACAAAACAAGAACTAGACACTGTTTTCGTTTGTCAATATTGTAAACAGTGATTTAAGCTCAAGTTTCAAGTTGTACTTGGAGAGTATAATATGCTACATTCTTTATTTTAAATACAATGTTAAAACCATTAACTAGTTGTTTTATTATCACTGCAACCTAATAATATAAAAATTTTGAATCATTATAAGTTTGTATGGTTACTTAGCTTAAATACAGTAAAACACACACTTACTGTATTTAAGCTAAGTAACCCTACAAACTTATAATGAGGCAAAGGTTTGTACTGTACTTATGCTAAGTGTTCCCTATCAAAGAGCCTTTAGGAAATACTTAGCATAACAACAATAATGTGTTTATTTTTTTTTACAATTATTCAGTTTTAATTTTTTAATAAGTTATAGATAGGTGCTGAAGTCTTCTATAATTTAAGGTATCAACCATCGTGATCCGATTTCAAACAAAGGATTTATTTAGAAAATTCAACCCAAAACTTTAACCGCGTTTTTCTCAAAACTATATAAAGCGTACTTACTGCAACTATGCTATTGACGGCAGTATGACGACCTCTGTGGCGCAGTCGGTATACTACAATATGGCTGCTACGTAGAAGTCTGGGGTTCGTTTCCCGCTCAATGCAAATCTTTGTGTGCATGAACATAATTGTTTGCATTGGTCTGAGTGTTTTCTATGTGTAATATTATTTACAAAAAATCCGTTGTCTAGTACCCTTAGTACAAGCTTTGCTTAGATTGGGACTAGATGGCGATGTGTGAATGTGTGAGGATTCATTTATTATTATTTATTATAATAACATTTTTAAGTCAATCGGTCATGACAATAAAAAGTTACTAACAAATTTCGACTCCCCATTTCAACCTCTTAGAGGTGGAATTTCCCTTCTCTAGTGGGTGTCTACTGTTATACCTTACAAAGAATATTCATTTAAAATATCATGTGTAAATAGCCTTTGCGTTGATGTATTGATCAGTCAGTCAGGTAGGATTTAAATCATAACAGCCCATTAATGTCCCACTGCAAGGACGGGCCTCCTGCCGTGACGGAGGGATACTTGGCCTACTAATACCACGCTGGCCAGACGGATTGGTAGAGGGTTTAATTTCAAGTTTACCGTCTTTTCTATTTCGTAAAAATAATATTCACGGTAGTCCCTTAGTCGGTTTTTACACCGGTTTTATGGACACCCATGGGATGAAATGGGGTGGTGAAATATTGTATTCTTACTCCGTCACTACACGGAGAATAATAATCATTTTATTTATTCATCATCATTCCCCAGCCCTTATCCCAATTTTTTTTTTTATTTGGGGTCGGCGCAGCTTGTCTTCTTCTTCCATTCTTTCCTATCAGACGTCATATCACAATTCACACTCTTCGCAGCCATATCGTCTTTCACACAATCCATCCATCGTTTCTTTGGTCGTCTTCTTCCCCTATATCCACATACATGTTCAACACCTTTCTTACTACATGATTCTCATTCCTCCGCATAACATGCCCATACCATGACAGCCGGTTGCCACGTAGTTTTTCTGCTACCGGTGCCACTTTCAAACTTCCTCTTACATACTCATTTCTTACTCTATCCGCTCTCGTAACACCACACATTACTCTTAACATTCTCATCTCTGCTACATGCAATTGTCTTTCATTCATCCCTTTTGTGGCCCAACTCTCTGATCCATACAGGACGGCAGGTCTGATCATGGTCTTATAGATCTTCCCCTTAAATTTAAGGGGAATCAGCAGAACCAAGACAGAATGCATGTTCTGCGATTTGACCCCCACGTCACAAATGGTTCCCGTGACCTGCCGCCATTTCATCCATCCTATGTTAATTCGGTGCTTGACGGCCCGATCTACTTCGCCATCGCTTTGGATGCAAGAACCGAGATACCGGAAGTCGGAGCAGACTGGAAGTCGCACGCCATCAAGCGCTATGGCTTCAGGACTGGAGAGACCGCCAAAATCGCAGAACATGCATTCTGTCTTGGTTCTGCTGATTTTCAAGCCAACACTCTCCAGTTTCAATCATTATATTTATTAATCATTTTAATTTAATTCCTAGAATGCCATAGAAATGACATGGCTTTCTAGGTTCATAATATTGTTCACCATTTACTTGAGGTCAAAATAAAGCGTCTTTGAAGTTTCTCGTTCATCTAAATAGGTACTACTCTCCACTGCAGAGTACCGCTGCTATAAACGGTGACCTGAATTCAACACTAACTTAATTGGCGGAGGTTTCGCTTAGGTTATTTTTAAACATTTTCGTTATTATTTTAATAGGTAAATCGATTGTGCCAATGCAGGTTATGTTGCACCATATTTTTTAAGCTTTTTAAACATCATCATAACAGCCCATTAATGTCCCACTGCAGGGACGGGCGTCCTCACATGACGGAGGGATACTTATTGGCCTACTAATACCACCCTGGCCAAACGTATTGGTATAGATAGGGTTTCGTAAAGATAATATTCACGGATAGTCCCTTATTCGGTTTTTACGGCACTCATGGGATGAGATGGGGTGGTGACATATTGTATTCTTACTGCGTCACCACACGGAGTTTTTTTAAACATATTTATTGTTAATACAATTATGCTGTATGCAGGCAAGGCTGTCGAGGTGGTCAGTGTTAGTTGCAATCAATGATTCATATACGATAACGCCTAAGCAACGCCGACGAGACGAGACCATTCAATAGATAATAATAATAATCCTCACACATGCACACAACGTCATCTAGTCCCAAACTTACCAAAGCTTGTACTATGAGTACTAAACAACGGATAAACATACTTAAATACTTTTTTTTGTAAATACAGAAAACACTCAGACCAATGCAAACAATCATGTTCATTCACACAAAGATTTGCATTGAGCAGGCAACGTACTGTTACATCCCTTATTACTATGTTATTAAAGCTAAGTCAGCTATTCCTAGGTCCACGTAACTTTCCATTGTTATTGCATTAGAGTCATCATATTTCAAGTCGCCTTTAATGTGACTTTAGTCAATCAGTTAGATCTGGGACGCGACAGGGTACAGAACGGTTAAGGAACCATTAAACTTAATTGTAGTAAAACAGTGTTTAGTTTAATAAAGTGTGGTTTTTACTTGCGAGTTTTTTTTTAAAAAGACAAACGGACCCGGCCTCCTAACAAATTGGTGTCAGAAGTGGGATTGTGTCAGATTGATAGCCTTCATACGGTACTGGCACATCCATTATTTTTGGAGCTTCCGTTATTCGCGCTGGTCGACAATAAGACTTCGCCATCAAAGACGACGCCTGCACCAGAAGATTGTGAAAACCCCTGGACGACGATAAGCCTCCGCTCTGTAGCGTGAGCCCGCTTCAGCATTCCGCCGCCACCGCTGTACTCTCCGTCAGGTAACTTATAAGCCTCAGCAGCAGCCCGAGCCAGAGCCAACCAGGTCTAACTCACCTACCGTCTCTTCCATTTCAATTTCTTTATTTCCATATTCCATTCGACTTAGTACTTTCCCACGAGAAGCAGCAAATAACTGCAAAGTCGCAGCTACCCAACACTCGCCGCGCAGTTGGGTCACATTTCATCGCCGCGTGTTCACCGCCTTCTAGAAATGACTCCAGCTTCGTGTTTCACCGCGTCGATAATTTTGTGAGTGTTTCATGTGAATCTAAAATTGTGTTTTTGCAAGTGTTTTTTTTACAGCGAATTATTTTTATATTTTATTGTTCTATTTTTAAACAACTTTTACATATTGTTTTAAATTGTGTGTTTACAAATTGTGTAACAATTATTGCTAAACTAATTTCTTTAATAATTTTCTATGTCTTTTAAATCAGAAAAAGTAGAAATGTCTGACAAAATTACTCTTACATTCTTAACTAAATTCATTAAACCTTATAATGGTGACAAAGAGTCACTCCCGGCATTCCTCACAAACTGTGATAATGCCATGTCTTTAGCCAGTGAAGATCAACAATCGATCTTATGTAAATTTATTATTTCGCAACTCGAAGGCAAAGCCCAAGTTGCAGTGAACCTCAAAACATTTAATGAATGGCTCGATTTAAAATCATTTTTACGAAAAACGTTTGGCGAAAAGAAACATACCACTCATTTATTAATTGATCTTCAAAATTGCAACCAGGAAACATCTGAAGATGTTACTAAATACTCATTACGTATAGAACAGATTCTTACTAGGATCTTATCAGATGTCCAATATAATATTAAGGATACTAACGAGTTTCCCGGCAGATTAGCCGCCATGGAAGATCTCGCTTTAAATACATTTATACTAGGTCTAAATACTTCTATTTCAAATATTGTCAGATGTAGGAACCCCTCAACCCTTAATGAGGCTGTTCAACACGCTATTGAGGAGGAAAAACTTTACAACCTCCGCTTTAACTCTTTTAAATCTAAAAGTCATTCTAATTTTCAAAATAATTCTAGATTTCAACCTAAATTCAATTTAAATACAAAAATTAACTCTAATTCTAATTATACTAATTCTAATAACTTTAATAAAAAGTTAAATTATAATTCTAACTCTTTTCCTAATTCTAAATATAATTCTAACTCTTTTCCTAATTCTAAATATAATTCTAACTCAAATCAAATAACTTGCAATTATTGTAAAAACGTATAGGGCATAGCATAGAACAATGCCGTAAACGGCAGTATAACATGCAACGTCAAAATATTTCTAATCCTAAACCGAGTACAGTCAGAGGCAAAAATATGTACACATTTTCGCATTTTGTAAACCAGTTATCTAAAGTTCTGCCAATCCAAAATTGAAAATTCGAAGATTAATTCAAAACTGTACGGAACCTCTTCTAAATTACGAATTCATTTTGATATTGTAATGTCTAGATAAACGTGCAGATAGTTTAGAAAATTTGAAAATGTGTACATATTTTTGCCTCTGACTGTACAAGTAGTACTGTTCACATGGTACAACAAGATGAAATTCTTGATGAACAGCAACCTTTAAACTAACAAAGATTTCGGATGCGTGCCTGCCGAAATCAAAATATCATAACGGCACAAGTTCTTATACAAAACCTTATACCAATTCTTATACTAAATCGGATACAAATCCTTATACTAATTCTTATCCTAAATCGAATTGTAATACTAAATCAAATACTATTTCTACATCTCAGCTGCCTAAAAAGGAACTGAGTCTTACTAAATCAAATACTATTTCTACATCTCAGTTATCTAAAATGGAACTGAGTCCTACTAAATCGAGTATTAACTCAACATCTCAGCTGCCTAAAAAGGAACTGAGTCTTACTAAATCATTTATCACTTCCACATCTCAGCTCCACGAAAAAGAACTGAGTCCTACTAAGTCACTTACTAAATCATACTCAACTCAAATGTCTGACTCTAAACATTATTCTAAATCTAATACAAATTCTAATTCAAGTAGTTACTCGTATGATAAATCTAACATTAACATTTCTAGTTCATGTAATACTAATGTAGATTCGATTCCCATTTACGAAACGAATTTGTCTCGCAAAGTGTCTCTACCATACGCGTCATTGTTTATAAAACAATCGCCCAGGTATCTTAATTTTCTTATCGATACCGGCGCGAGCATTAGCATTGTTAAACAGTCTAGCTTAACTAATAAGCCAGAACTTCTCTCTGATACTATAAGAATAAAAGGTATAAATGATACCGAGACTTATAGCGAATCGTTAGGATCAATTTATTTATCAATTTTAATATCGAGTAAACAACACGATCATAAATTTTACGTTATAAACGATAATGTCAATTTAAAAAACTACGATGGTATTTTAGGTACCGATTTTCTTAAACTCTACAACGCTAGAATAGATTATAGTTTAAATACAATGTTTATAAACGACCAAAAGGTCCCTATTTTATTTCATCAACCTACTTATATCATCCCGGCACGATCCGAGGCCGTTATCGAGTGCGCTGTATCAAATTACTCCTCCGAGCTTTATCATAACAATGAAGCTCTCGTATTAGATCACACCTTACGTGATGGTGTTTACGTCGCTAATTGCATAGTATTTATCAAACCTAATAAAAAGGTCAATATTACTATTTTAAATACTACTGACATTGACCTAGAAGTCAAAGATTATGTAGTAGAACTGTCACCTTTTGAACAATTTAAACACTCTGAATCTTTTCAAAATATTAATTCTATTTTTTTTTCTAAGTCTAATCGAGTTGAACATGTATTAAGTTTAATTCGTTGTTCTCATTTAAATAGTGAAGAGAAAAAAGCTCTTCTTGATTGCTGTTCAGAGTACACTGATATTTTCCATATCGAGGGCGAGCCTCTATCTTGTACTAATGCTCTTGAACACTCTATGGACACAGGCAATGCACCTCCGATTCATGTTAAATCTTATCGCTTCCCCGAGTGTCACAAAGAGGAAGTCGATACACAAATTAGTAAAATGCTAGAACAAAATATTATACGTCCCTCTGTCTCACCTTGGAGTGCTCCTGTGTGGGTGGTTCCAAAGAAGATGGACGCTTCCGGAAAGAGGAAATGGCGAATTGTTATAGACTATCGCCGCCTCAATGACGTCACTGTTTCTGAAAGCTATCCATTGCCTCTTATCACAGATATTCTCGACCAATTAGGTCATTCTAAATATTTTAGTACACTTGACCTTGCAAGTGGTTTTCATCAAATAAAAATGTCCTCTAAGGACGCGCCTAAGACAGGTTTTACTGTAAGTACTAATTCAAGCATGTCTGGACACTATGAATTTACCAGAATGCCATTCGGGTTAAAAAATGCCCCTACTACATTTCAACGCCTGATGAATACAGTATTATCAGGATTACAAGGATTACATTGCTATATTTATCTTGACGATTGTATCCTGTACAGTCAAAATCTTCAAGGTCACATGGAAAAACTCAAATTAGTATTCGATAGATTAAGAAAATTTAATTTAAAGTTGCAACCGGACAAGTGTGAGTTCTTAAGACGAGAAGTAACTTACCTTGGTCATATTATCACCGATAAAGGTGTCTCTCCCAATCCTGAAAAAGTCAAGGCCGTTTCTGAATTTCCAATTCCAAAAAATCCTAAAGAAATCAAATCGTTTCTAGGCCTTATAGGTTATTATCGCCGATTCATTAATAATTTCTCTAAACTAACAAAACCACTTACCTGTTTATTGAAGAAAGACGTCTCCTTCCACTGGTCCGCAGATCAGCAAACTGCTTTTGATATCCTAAAAGAGAAATTACTTACCGCACCGATTCTCCAATATCCTGATTTCTCGCAACCGTTTATAGTTACCTCAGACGCAAGTAACTATGCTGTGGGAGCAATTCTATCTCAAGGTCCTATAGGCAAAGATAGGCCAATAGCATACGCCTCCCGTACTTTAAATCGTTCCGAAGGAAATTATTCCACAACTGAAAAGGAACTACTTGCTATATTATTTGCTGTAAAAACTTTTCGACCTTATCTGTATGGTACTAAATTCAAGATCGTAACAGATCACAGACCCCTTGTGTGGTTATTTAACGTTAAGGATCCAGGTAGCAAACTTATTCGCTGGCGCCTTAAACTCGAGGAATACGATTACGAAATTGTCTATAAACAAGGTCGCCTCAATTCTAACGCCGATGCACTCTCTCGTTGCCCTATTAATTTAATTAATATTAACAATTTAAATAATTTATCTTATGAAAAATATTTTAAATTACAATTTACTAATAAACTTCCAATTTCAAATACTATTGTTTGTGAATGTACTGAAGGACTACATTTAACAAAATTAAATACTATTGTTTGTCCTGTTTCTTTAGATTTTGATTATTCTATTCCTCACTGTGAAGAAATTTTATCGCAGTTAGAGAAACCTGATGACTTACTAAATTCCGAACGTGAACCGTTCACTATACAAACAATAGTTGATAAAAATAAAACATACTATTTTCTTTTTACTAAAGTTCATCACTACGAAGATACAAAATTTAAAGATATTTACAATTTACTTATAAAACTTAGGGATAAAATTATTATTGAAAACCCTAACGTTACTGATTTGGCAATATCAGACTTTTCTGATCCTTTTTCTAAATTAGCCTATACTAAACTATATAATATGATCAATTACATCTTTCACGATACTAATATAAAAATTCATGTTTATAAAAATCAATTAATATATCCTACTCCGGTCGAAGTACCCAAAATATTAAAGGAAAATCATGACTCTCCTATTGCGGGTCATCCCGGATCAAACCGGATGTATAAAAGAATTAAAGCAGCCTACTATTGGAAAGGTATGCGCTCAGATATCGTAGACTATGTAAAGAAATGTCAACTTTGCCAAGTAAACAAACCTCTTAGAATGTCAAACAAATCTCCCATGGAGATAACTACTACTTCTACAAGGCCATTAGAGCGCCTAGCTCTTGATATCGTTGGTCCTTTACCCGAATCGGGTTTCCAAAAATTTAAATTTATTCTAACTCTACAAGACGATTTAACTAAATTTACTAGTGTCTATCCTATGATATCTTCCACAAGTGAAGAAATAGCTCAAAACCTTGTACATTTTATGTCTCTATTCGGTTTCCCTAAAACTATACTTTCTGACTTAGGTACTTGTTTTACTTCCGACTTATTTAAACAATTAACTCAAATACTAAAAATAAAAAACCTTTATTCCACACCGTATCACCCTCAGACTAATGGTGCGTTAGAACGCTCTCATGCTACTCTTAAAGAATACTTAAAGTCTTTTGTAAATGAAAATCAAAACGACTGGCACTGCTATTTATTTACCGCTATATTAGCCTACAACACTACTCCTCATTCTACTACTAATTTCACTCCTTATGAGTTACTGTACGGCTATAAACCAACTATTCCTACTTCTTTATACGAGACTAATAATAGCACAACATATAATGAATATATTCGTGGTTTACAATATCGTATGCGTTTTAGTCGTGAAAAAGCCATACAAAATATTAATAATAGTAAGGAAAGATCAAAACAATATTATGATATCAATTCGCGTCAAGTTACTTATAAAGTTGGTGACTTAGTTTATTTAAAACATCACCACAGACTTAGGAAAGCCTTATCTCCAGTCTGGAAAGGCCCTTATAAGATAATCCAAGTACAAAATCATAACGTAACTTTACAAGTAGGTCGCAAACGTATTAAATATCATACTAATGAGATTAAACCAGCCGTTTAATAATCACCGTAATAATAATATCATTTAATAATTATTATCTAATTCAAAATCTTTTATTCTATTCTATTTTATTTTAAATTATTTTCAGAACTTTGTACTGTGGATGCCAAGCAGATTCCAGTATAGTACCTATATATCATAGCCCCGGAATATATTTTGAACATATAACTAATATTAATTTTTATAACGATTATTGGAAAGTAGTGACACATATTGATTTAATTACTTTAGATCCTTACCTTCATAAAATCGAAGATTTATTACAAAAATCGATTAACTTATGTATTAAAATTCAATCAGAACATTTGACTGATTGCAAAGACTTTTCTAGTCCAGTAGAAGTCTTAATTCAATCTAATTACATTAAGTTACAGTCTTTGTCTCATATTATCACTAACCAATCTAATACCAAGGTCAAAAGATCTTTAGAATTTGGTGGTGAAATTCTTAAGTTTTTCTTTGGCACATTAGACGCCGATGATGCTCGTCAATACGACGCAGCTATTGAATCCTGTCGCAAAAGCGATAAGGAATTGTTTCACTTGTTTAAAGATAACATTCATATTATCAGATCAACTATAAATAATTTTAATTCTACAATTTTTAAATTAAACCAAAATGAAATCAAATTAAATTCCCAAATAAATACTATGAATGAAATATTTTCTCAAATTACTAAAACTAATAATTTACTTTTATATGTTTCTAGAATTAATAATTTACTTAGTGTTATAGAAAGTTCTTTATTATCTATTTCTAATTTACTAGACACTACCTTAAATGCAATCTTGTTTTCTAAGGTAAATGTCTTACATCCTAGTGTAATAAGTCCTTATAATCTTTTTATAGAATTATCTAATAATATAAATTATGTTAATAAGAGATTAGATTTTCCAGTTCAATTAGACATTCACAATATTCATTCAATAATAGATGTATCGCAACTTAATTGTTATTACTATAATAATAAGATAGTTTTTGTTTTGCAAATTCCTTTGATAACACCTGATAGATACATAGTTAATAAAATAATACCCTTACCGACTCCTCACGAAGAGTCAAATTCGCATATTCAAACTTTCGCTCTGATACAACCTTCTAATTCTTATATAGCTCTAAGTGATGATAGAATGCACTATACTATGTTAGAGAATCTAGATAGTTGCAAAACTATTAGTAGTAACTATTCTATATGTAAGTTAGTTTCTATATACTCGTGTATTAACAATCCTAATTGTGAATCAAAGTTGTTAACTGAAGTTACTTTATCATTACCTAAAGAATGTAACTCTAAGTTGTTATTCGGCCTCATTGATATATGGCAAAAATTAAAAAATAATAAATGGATATTTGTGCAATCAGAGTCGAATAAATTAACTATTAAGTGTAATGATAATATTAAGGACTATCCTATTGTTGGCACAGGCATTGTAAAATTGACAGAAAATTGTATAGGTTTTTCTAAAACCATTCAGTTGTTGCCAACTCATACTTATTCTCTTTCTATGAAATCTCCTATCGATATTAATTTTGACATAACAAATGACGATTGTTGCAAAAAGGACATATTTAATAAAACTTTGCCGCATTTAACGCCACTCACTTTAACCCTCTACTGCATGAATTATTAAGGAGATGAAAAAAAAAATTTTTCTTTGTGGATATGGCTTTATTTAAATAATATTAAGACAAAAAAATCTAAAAAAAATAAAAAAGTAGTTTTATGTAGAAAAAAAAATAAGATTCCATATATGGGCTCGTATGCACTTAGACAAAATCTCGATCGGACATATATGGTATCGTATGCAGTCAATAACTAAGTAGAAAAGGAACATTACCTACATAATATCTAACGAGGTTATAATATATTTTATTGTTAGTCGTGGAATGTAATGAGATAGTTTCTTTTATCATTGTAGCATAGAAAAACTTTGCATTTTGTACATTTAGTGTATGTCTTCATAGAACATACTATGCAATGTTGACGTTTTTCTGCCACATAGGCCAATGTCTAATGTTATCTGTTCTGACACAGCCCAAAGGAAAGTCTTAGCATCGCTCTGGCATTTTTTGTCATCCTTTTAGAAGATACGGGTGTACCAGGTTTAGACAGCAACCACCACTAAAAGTAAAACTAAAAGTTCAGCTGGTGTATTCACCTCTGTAATGCATGAAGGCAGCTCAATATCGCCCGTGAAGGAGAAGTTGCCAGGATTGTATGGATCCAGATATTTGGAGTCCCATTCCGTCAGCAGCTGACTTTTTGCGAGGCTTCTTAGTCACTTTTTTGCTAGAGGAACATTATCTTCATCCAAACTTTTATCATCAGTTTTAGGAATAATAATGGGTCTTCTGAATGAAACAGGTATTGAAGATATTTTGCTATCGGAATCCAACTCACGGTCGTCACTAAGTTGACCGTCACCCGCAATAGGATTAGCATATTTTTTTTCCCATAAAAACAAGCAGAACCTATTCTACCAAACAAAAGCAAAAAAAAAACAGGAGTGATGACAAGGCAATGAAAAAAAAGCTAAAAACATACTTGCACTTGAATTTTTTATTCGTTATGAATATAAGTCAGAATGCATACGATACCATATATGTTCAAACGTATTTACGTCGTGCTGCATATGAGCCCATATATGGTATTGACATAAAAGTGGATGAAAAGCATAGTAAATACGTAAAAAGTAAGAAAATCATTGTTTATAGGTAAAGAAGGAAGTATTGACTTTAGAAATATAATTTTACCTTTCCTGAATACTTACGTTTCGTTTTTGTTTTTGATACTCAAAAATGTATGTCAGGCAGTCGTATTTTGTTTCACTGACTACCCGCGCAAAAGTAAAATTTTTCCTAAATGTCATCAAATCATAGACCAACTGAGTATGTTTTCTTTTAGTTACTTAACCATTACATGGATTTAACAATGTGGAATGACTTAATTATTATTTGTTTGGAAATAAAACAACAACAAAATCGGCATACCATATATGGGCCCATATGAAGTAGAGGGTTAAGTAAAATTAATTTAGAGTCATTAAAATACCAAGATCACCAATTAAATAATTTAGAAAATGAAATAAATAATTTTCAAAAGGAATCTCATTTTATTAAATATGGCCATTATTATTCTACTTTTACTTATATTCTAATTGTGTGCTTATTTTTATACTTAAGTTATAAACTATATAATTGTTTTCTAAATCGTAGAAACTCTAATTTTTGTATTCAAATTTATAATCAATGTAACACTAGGAAATCAATTAAAAATGATTCTAAAATTACTAGTTCAATCGAAATGACAGATATGTCAACATCAGATGATGACAAATCAATTAAATCTTTACCTATAACTAATTCTAAACCTTATGGTACTTTGCATAAGGTTCAGTGTCATTCACATAGAAATTTAAAAAACTTTTAAATTATCTATTATTGTTGTATTCATAATTTTAATACGAGTATATTCTTAATTTTACTATATCCTGTTATTTTAGAAATCTATGTACATCTTAATTTTAATCTTGTATCTCTTGATGTATGTTTTAATGGTTTCTAAATTCGTTTCAAAATACTTACTTATTTTTATCTGACTTCGCTTTATCTTAAATTAGATAATGCTTCGTCTAAAAGGGGGGGCTGTTACATCCCTTATTACTATGTTATTAAAGCTAAGTCAGCTATTCCTAGGTCCACGTAACTTTCCATTGTTATTGCATTAGAGTCATCATATTTCAAGTCGCCTTTAATGTGACTTTAGTCAATCAGTTAGATCTGGGACGCGACAGGGTACAGAACGGTTAAGGAACCATTAAACTTAATTGTAGTAAAACAGTGTTTAGTTTAATAAAGTGTGGTTTTTACTTGCGAGTTTTTTTTTAAAAAGACAAACGGACCCGGCCTCCTAACAGTACCCGAGACCTCTGCGTAGCAGTCATGTTATATAACCACTACGCCACAGAGGTCGTTTGGTCGTCGTCAATTACTTACTAGTCTCATTTTTAGACTAATCAGTGTCATTATAGACTCTTTATTATTGAAGGAAATAAACGCGACGGTCGTATTCAGTTTTATGTACATAAAACTGAATAAACTGAATAAATTATTACAAGTAGGTAATTATATCAATACCTACCTTAAATAGGTCAAATAGAATAGAAAATTACCTGTTTAAACTACCTCAAGTGTATTTGGTTAAATTAAATATTAATTATGACTGTTTTGAAGAAATAAATAGCACGAAAACAAAATGACATTATTGAATACGATTTTTATTTTATATCTTTAAATAGTGCATTCATCATCATCATAACAGCCCATTAATGTCCCACTGCAGGGACGGGCCTCCTCCCATGATGGAGGGATACTTGGTCTACTAATACCACGCTGGCCAGACAGATTGGTATAGGGTTTAATTTCAAGTTTTCCTTCTTTTTATTTCGTAAAGATAATAATCACGGATAGTCCCTTAGTCGGTTTTTACGACACCCATGGGATGAGATGGGGTGGTGACATTGTATTCTTACACCGTCACTACACGAAAAAAAAATAGTAACACCAAATACAAAAATAAGTATTCATCTCCAATAATACTTGAAACAAGAAACGAATCTATCACCTACCAACCACAAACCGAACTCAATGCATTTACTGTTTCATTAAAAAATGTTGAAGGTTTTAAACCCCGGGCCGTAACGACAGGGGTATAATTAATTACCACCCACACAGGGTTGGGTTTACACCCACTAGAATAATAGTAACTGGGCGTACTAATAAACCCTTAATAAACCCTTTTGTTTTTGAGAAAATGTTGATTTGATTTCTCCTAATTATAATACACTAGCTGACCCGTGACCACTTTGTTAGGCGGCGAAAAAAACGCGTCACTACTTTAAACATATTTCATTACTGCTCCCCTCCTATTAGCGATAGCGTGATACTATATGTAATATGTACTATATGTATAATGTAATATACTATATGTAACTACCAACACCATTTATAACGGAAGACCCACGAGTTTTAGAACCACTGGTTGATTCCTAATCCCATACTTATGTCTGTAGGATTACAAATAATTTCCCACCTACTAATGTGGGAATACACTAAATGATTATCCGTCTAATCCCACATTAACTACTCTGTGATTAGACAATAAAACTTTTCCGCGTCATTATAAAATACTAGCTAACCCGTGTCAACTTTGTTGGGTGGCGAAAAAGCGCGTCTCTTTTTTAAACATATTTCATTACTGCTCCACTCCTATTAGTCATAGCGTGATACAAATATAGCATATGGCACTCCCCGATAAATGGACTATTCAACACAGAAAGAATTTTTAAAATCGGTTTAGTAGATCCAGAGATTACCCCCTACAACGTCACAAACACACAATCACACAAACTTTACTTCTTTATAATATTGTATGTATGTATGTATAGATGTATAGATAAAAGAATAGGTACATAAATATAATGTATGTATGTTTATCCGTTGTCTAGTACCCATAGTACAAGCTTTGCTTAGTTTAGTACTAGATGGCGTTGTGTGAATGTGTTGGAAATATTTATTTATCCAGTGCGCGGCACCGGTAGCCAGGATATTCATTATTTTTATTTTACACCAAATAGTTTTGAAAATAAAAGTACCTGTAGTAGTCGGGTACACGCCCTAAAATCAGCAATTCCAACAAAATCAGTCGCGCCGTTTCGGAGTTTATTTGAAACAAACAGACAAAAACACGCTTTTTTTTTAATTATGTTATTTGCTATTGGTGTCGTTTATATACATTTATATGAAACTAGCTGACCCGTGCCCACTTCGTTGGGCGGCGGAAAAAACGCGTCTCTTTTTTTTAAACATATTTCATTACTGCTCCACTCCTATTAGTCATAGCGTGATACTATATGGCATATGACACTCCCCGATAAATGGACTATTCAACATAAAAAGAATTTTTAAAATTAGTTTAGTAGATCCAGAGATTACTCCCAACAACGTCACTAACACACAATCACACATACTTTACCTCTTTATAATATTGTATAGAAGTATAGATAAAAGATGTGACGTCGTGCTTCGTCCTCTTGCCTCTCGCCTCACGGCAGCGGCGCGAGCGCGCCGTGGAGGGGACTACCCAGCGGCCGCTATATAAGGAGGACGCGGGGCGCGGGCCCTTCCCTTTTTGTTCCGGCTTACTGAAGATAAGTGTCTGCCTTTCTATAGGGCAGCCTTCGAACCTCGTGCTTTCAAATCCCCAAAAAATCCTTCTGATTAGACCGGCTTGCTTATTTTATCTATTATTGTTAACGTAGTGATTTCTAAATTAGAAAACTAGTAATATTGTATTTTTTTTTTTTAATTAATCTAGTAGAGCAAGATCCTAGAAGTGGCGCTAATGGTCTACGCCTTCTTCTAGGATCGTTTTGCAGTATTATTATTTAATGTATAATGTGGTGAATAGTACAAATGAATGGTTAACAATAAAATAAGAAGAACATAAGAATTGACAAAAGTGTTCTAGATTACAACAATGCTTAACATATAAAATAAAGTTAAAGTTATTTACATACATCCTTTTTTATATTTTTTTTATATATCTTTTTTTTTGACAACTGCAATTTTTTAGTTGTATAGCATATTTAATTGTATGATAAAGAATGCATGTTTTTTTTTTATTATACAATCAGATAAAAAACAAACAAAACAGACACTTATTTAAACAAAACAGATTAACAATAAAGAAGAAAAATATAAATGTGTGAACTAAAATAAAAGACAATATTTACATAAAAATTACAAAATTTACAGGTCTTTATACAAATCATCAGCAAGTTTAAGTAGCAAGTTATATGTGCATGTGTGAATATACTTCACTGTATCGCTAAGTTTGATTAAAATGTTTTAATTCTTTAATAATATATGAAATATGGTTGATGAATATGTTAACTGTTTCTTCGTATTTTATTAAATGAATTAAGTAGTGTGGATTGTGAAAAAAAAAAAAGTAATATTGTATAGACTCAATTATTTACGGAATAATACTATATTGTCGTACTTGAGTTGTTTGCATTTATCTCCCTATACCACCCCACTACGTCACAAAGAAAAGAGGTACATAAAAAGTTATTTAAGTATGTTTATCCGTTGTCAAGTATCCATAGTACAAGCTCTGCTTAGTTTGGGACTAGATGGCATTGTGAGAGTGTGTTTGAAATATTGATTTATCCAGTGCGCGGCACCGATGACCAGGATATTTATTATTTTTACTTTATTTTCTAGAACACCAAATAGTTTTCGAAAACCAGCAACGTACCTGCAGAAAATCAGCAATTCCAACAAAATCAGTCGAGCCGTTTCGGAGTTTATTTGAAACAAACAGACAAAAACACGTTTTTTTTTATTGTGTTTTTTGCTATGGGTGTCGTTTATATACATTTACTAGCGTTCCGTCTCGACTTCGCACGGGCATTATTTTCCCACTTTTCTGTTCAATTTTGCTATAAACCTCACGGAGCCCGAGACCTTTCCAACAAATGCAAAATCGTGAAAATCGGTTCGTGCGTTCTGGAGTTATAGCGTCAGTAAAGAAAACCCGTCTTATTTTTATATAGTAGATATGAAATTAAGACCCTAGATTTGTAGTCAAAAATATAACCTACATAATCAAAAACTCGCAGAATAATGCAAACATGCACATAAACATTTTTATTGACATACAATGTACTTCTTTGATGTTCACATAGAATAATGTTATTGTCAATGTATTACTCAACTTTTTATTACTTATGTTCAAGTTATATATGATAACTTAACATGTTTATAGTAACTTGGTGAATATCGGAGTATGAATCGTAACTTACGATACTCAGAAACTTTCAGTTTAATACTTGAATTTGTATTCAATCATAAAATATACTTTGAAAAGAAGAAAGACAATGGAAAAAATTGGTACTCGATGCGGGACTCGAACCCGCGTCTCTGGACTATACGCGTCCAGCGCCATGACCACTAGGCCAACCGAGTAACCGTCTCGACTACCAAATTTAACCATTGCTTTATACGGCACCGGGCCGCAACTTAGAACTCAACTGTACAACGCCATCTAGGCGCGACAGCCGTAAACTTTCAATGTTGCCATTGAAGAGTATACGTAATGGTTTTAAGTTTTTGTATTAAATTAAATTGTTTTGTATTAAAATATACTTTGTTTATAGATCCAGTACTTCTTCATAACGTACAATAACTTTGTTTATTATGAGTGTCTACTCACTGGACAGCCATTTTTTAATGACCCATTGCAGGGACTAGTGATAGACGGATACTTGGTCTACAACGCTAGCCTGAAGTATTTCTATAAAGTTTAATGTCAACGTGGAAGGCGTACCATAGACGGAGCTTTTAAATTCTGTTGAATTCTGCTGTTATGATGATGACTCCCCCTATGATTGAACTTAGTCTAGATGTTCTTAACATGTTTTAGTCTTTAGAAATATCCCGGCTAAGAGCAGGATCATTGTCCTTGTAAATGCAGTGCAGTGTACCATATATGGTACACGTACATTGTTTTACTATTGTGTCTGCTGGCGCCACTGTGAAAGGGTTAATAAGCACAGATAATAATTACCCTACTTCAGAGAACAGTTGAATAACAAGTCTAAAACTCAACATTTTGTATAAAAAGTAGTAAATAATTCAACTGTCGAGGAGTTAACGATCGACATTTTGTTAAAATATGCTGATTATGCAACGTAGATGCTGATTCGCTGATTCGGGAAATAGGACGAGAGAAGAGAGGGAAATATTTAAGTATGTACTTTACAGGAAAGTACCTTACTTTATCAAAAAGTTTTATGTTGACAAAAAATTATTTAATACTGTAAGCCATCTTGTCCTTGTGGTGACGGAGTAAGAATACAATATGTCACCACCCCATCTCATCCCATGGGTGAGATAGGGTGGTGATAAATGATGATAAATATTTACAAGATTTTTTTATCATGTTTCTGTAAGCATAATAGGTATAGGTTCTGCTTATACCGTGACCAGATGGAGTTGTATAAATATGTGAGGAATATAATATTATTATAATAAACGTAAATTGTTCCACGAATGTTTAATACAAGTGTAAGGATAGTGATTAATGTATCCTCAACTAAAATATATTTCACCGCCTCATTCCATCACTTCATAAATTATATCAAACGATATTATATTATATGAATTTATGACAGAATATGTAGACGATATTGTTGCAATAATACATATTATTTTTTTTTTATTGCTTTATAATTGAGAAATTTTGTATGTTTAATATATTATTTGTATTTTAACGGAAATATTACTATTTAAATAGCAACGGAAACATTTAAATAAATATTTATATATTTATTTCACAATATTTAAGAAAAATTATAAAAAAAATGTTACAAATTAATTATTTTTTTTCAACTTTTGTACGAGTAGTTAGGTGTTAAGGTAGGTAAATGTTACGCAGAAGTCTGGGATTCGTTTCCCTATCAATTCATGTTAATCCTACTAATAATGTAATATAACATTAATATTTATTATTATAAATGCGATAGTTTGTGAGTGTGGATGGATGGCAATGGATGCAATCAATAGTGCAAATTCAATAGTTTGTAAAATGGTGTAGTGTTTTGTGACGAATATATTTTTTACAATACTGTGAAATGTTTTCCGACCTGTAGCGCTCAGTGAAAATCGTACATTATAATATACAAACATAGGTATATAATAGCTTATATCCTCTGTGGCGTAGTCGTTATATTCCATGGCTGCTACGCAGAGGTCTCGGGTTCGATTTCCTCTCAATGCAAATTGGCTTTAGTCTAAGTGTTTTCTATGTTTAATATGCATGTATTTACAAAAAAAAGTATTTAAGTATGTTTGTACGTTGTCTTGTACCTATAGTACAAGCTCTGCTTAGTTTGGGACTAGATGGCGTTGTGTGTATGAATATTGATAATAATCGATACCACCATTCCTCATGACGAGAATCGAGTAGAAGCCGAGTAAGACAAACAAACAAAATATTTGGACTTGGCTCACGAGATTGTTGACGTGTAGAATGTTTATTTGGCGATCATTGTTCCGATAGTTGATTCGGTCAATGTACTCATTTCAAAGAGATTCCATCATCATAAGGAGACTCGCTTTAGGCTGTTCATGATTCTGATAAAAAAAGCAGTATTCCTTCACATAGAACGAGCGCTGGATGCGTATAGTTCAGAGCCTCATCATCATAACAGCCCATTAATGTCCCACTGCAGGGACGGACCTCCTCCCATGACGGAGGGATACTTGCCCTACTTATACCACGCTGGCCAGACGGATTGGTATAGGGTTTAATTTTAAGTTTTCCTTCTTTTTTATTTCGTAAAGATAATATTTACGGTAGTCCCTTAGTCGGTTCTTACGACACCCATGGAATGAGATGGGGTGGTGACATATTGTATTCTTACTCCGTCACCACACGGAGATCCTCCCTCGAGTCCTACCTCGAGTAACTAAAATGTTGCCATTGTTTTTCTTCTTTCAAAATGGAACGGATAGTAAAGAAGTTTCATTCTCTGGAGCACTAAATCAGGAGTAGAAAATAGCCTTAGTCTCCACGCCAAGAAAGAAAATACGGAAAAGCCCCACTTGAACTATATCATGTTAAAAAGCTATTAAGACTTAAGTAGTAAACAATATTCTAAGATATTTGGCTGAATATTATACTTAAATAATAAAAGGAACTCTGTAATAAAAAGAGACCAACGTAATTACGGGTCAATTACTTTTGATATAAAACCTCGAACTTCTTACTGCTAAGTGTCACGAGATCAAGACTTATAAGTACGAATTTGTATAACTACTAACTATTTGGTTCAGTGTTTTGATGTAGGGAAAGTTGATTTAAGGCCTACGCAGACCGGGACGGCATGGCAAGGGATTTTGCGCATATTTTCAGCGCATAATTTACAGCGCATACTGGCCGCTTAGATGCCGCGGCATGTCACGGCGTGCCGCGGCACGCCTCAGCGACTCCTGCTGCCTAATACACTTTTAGTCCCGCCACCGCACCCCGCAGTATATCACTACGAGCGCCGGAGTCCGTGGCATGCCGTTGCCTACCGCAGTATGCCACGGCATCCCGCCACGGGAGCCTGTGGCGCGGCTTTTAATGCCGTGCGATAAAATCCCTTTCAATGCCACGGCATCATTTTACAGCATAGCAATTTATGTCGTATTTCTGTAATAGTACGGTTGAATGTCCATTAGTAAAAATTAAAATCCATGCCGTCCCGGTCTGCGTAGGCCTTTATAGGGCATGGTAAATAAACGGTGAAGTTAATAGTTTCAAATGTTCATATTAAGGATTATCAGTTGCTTTGTCAGCTGATTTTTAATCCCATAGGTAACCGTGTCATTTGATATTGTCCTGATGGTGTAGTAAACGCCGTGTATTGTCTACTTTCTGGTTTTAGTTTTGCCTGATAATAAGCTTGTGATAAATCTAACTGTGAAAAATATATTGAACCTGACAAAGAATCTAAAATATCGCAAATATTCGGCAGGGGAAATTTATCATCTAAAATTCTAGTATTTAATTTACGAAAATCTATTACCATTCTCCATTTCTTTGAATTATTTTCAGATTTTTTGGGAACTAACAAGATAGGACTCGACCACTCACTTTTAGCTGGTTCAATAATATTTTCAGAAAGCATTTGTTTTACTTGTGTTTCTATTTCTTTACGTTGGGAAAAAGGTAACCTATACTGCCTAGTATAAACAGGGTCAGCGTTAGGTTTTAACTGAATACTCTGTTCGTAAAGGTTAGTGGTAGATAGTTTGTCGTTTGGCAAATGAAACACATCTGAAAATTTTGCACATATGCTTTCGATCGATGACCTTTCTTCACAATTAAGATGACTTAAATTTAAAAGAGAAAACATAGAACGTACGCGCTCTCCGTCAACATTACTATCACGTTCAAAGTTACAGATGTTATAGTCTGATAATAAATGTATCTCAGGTCTAAAATAATTAATATCTACTTGTGTTTCTCGAGTGTTTAATATTTGTATATTAATTCGTCCATTTTCTGGTTTACAAATACTTCCCGCTATAAAAACTCCATCGCATAACTGATAAGGTAAAATCACGCAGTCTTCAATAAAACTACTTTGTATCATAAATATCTTTTCACATCTCGGCGGAATGTTTAAATAAAAAGTTTTGTTTGAGGAATTGTTAATCATAGAAAGAGTTAAAGTATTGTCATCTTTCTTCAATGATAGTGTATTATTTTCAAAATTTAAAATAGCGTTGTAATGGTTCATAAAATCTCTGCCAATTATACCATGATGTATACCCGGTAAGGTGTGGACAACATAAAATTTGTGTTTAAATTCCTGTCCATGTACATACAACGTAACATAAACAAAGCCTAAAGTTTGTATCTTACCACCTATACCATTTATAGCAATGCATTCCGACTGGATTGGAATATTCCAACACATAACGGTTTCGTATTTCAACACCGATAATGATGCTCCAGAATCTATAAGCAAACCATATTTGGAGCCATGTATTAAAAATTCCACTGAGCTGTTATTGTTACAAGCAAATATAAAATGATTATCGAAAAAACTGCAATGGTTCAGTGGTTATTTGGTGGGTTTCATTTTGGTTAGATAAATTCATGTTACTTATGCCATTTTCTATTAAATGCACGTTGTTGCCAGTCCGTGTAAAAGTACGGCCGGGTCTACTGCGAAACGACCTACGCATGTTGTCACGATAATTATTGTTGAAATGCTTTTGGGATCTTTGATTTTGATAATTATTATAATTGTGTCCTCTTTGTATGAATCGATTAGGACGTCTACTATTTTGGAAACTGTAACCGCGACCACCACGCGAGCTTCCTTGGTAACCGACATACACTGAAGCCTCAGTGTTGTGACGACTACAAGATAATTCTTCGTCCTTTGCTGCTCTTATCGTATCTTTTAAGAAAACGTAGTTACGCGCCGTCAGTATAGTGCGGATTTCGCGATTTCGCAAGCCATCTATGAAACTATTAATCGCAATTTTTTCATTTTGAGGGCGTAATATTTTGTACGCATTTTGGTCATTACAAGCTTGCGCAACCGTTAAATCGACAAAAAGCTGCTCAACCTTAGACCCGTACTTCTCGATAGAAGAACCGTTTTGGTTGATTTGTGTCAACTCCTTGAAAATTGCCGTACTAGATTTTTTAGTAAGTAAGTGTTCACGCATCTCAATAATAAGTGATTCACAACTGTCATACGAAGATGCTAACCTTAATTTGGCATTTTCGTTAAGACGAGTTTTAACTATAAACTTGACAAGCATTTTATTACCATCTTCGGTAAGAGAAGAACTGTATAATTCTATTGCATCTATCAAGCTCTTTGTGACGTTTTCATCGCCATTCATAGCTGGTAATAAAGCTACCGCAGTCCTATAATTAAAATTCTCCATATTGTTTATTTTGCTTTCAACTTGGACCGTACATTCGGAACTAGAATTAGATTCGTATGTAAAAGAACAAAAAGATTGTATTTGCAAAAAGGTTTTCTCAAATAAATCACAGTATGACTGTATTTCGTGTAAAATACTAGTACTAAATTGTTTCTCTTCAACTTGTACTGATAATAATTTAATACATTCGTCAAATTCGTATTTTAACTCTGTAGCTTCTTCTAATTTTTGTTTTAGAACAACTTGTGTCCTCCTAGGATAACTTAGCTTTATTAAATTATCTTTTATATTTTATAATTGGACATACAATGGGTTCAGCTGATTTGCCATTACCAATTAAAAATATGCAAAATTTACTACATAACTATATGTTTACATATACTTAAAATTAACGTAACGTCTATTTATTATCGTACTTTAACTTTTCATATTTCACTTTACCGATTCACCACACTATTTACGATCACTGATTCATATCTTTTTATTTAAAATCACTTACTGGGGTTTTGGACATGTAGGGCCCACTTGGTAGCGAGCCTCCTGGCGCGCCTCTTGGCGCTGCTGGCGGCACTCGTAGCAGACACGAGCCTCCGGGTTCGGTCGACGAAATGAACGAGAAAGATTTTGTGCTAAAACTTCATTTCTTATCCACGAATAATGACAATTGCGGTATAATTTGTAAACCGCGTAAAGACCTGCGATGCCGAGTAATGTACAAATTATGAACATTACAATGCTAATGTTTGACAAATGGTGTTCTTGCATAGAAACTGTGTTTGAGCCACCTGATGCACTTTGCGAAATAAAAACATCTTCTTTTTCTATATTTGAACGACACATTTTGTTAACAATTCATATCAGCGCACAAACAAAAAGTTCATAATGTCTTTCGCGATACACGATTACGCGACCGAACTCGGCGCCCCGTCTCGAATGGCAGGGTCGCCATGTAAGGTGGTGAGTTCGGGAGATAAAGTAAACAAGTATCTTTAGTGAAGTCTAGTTTATTACTGCCCTTTAAATACATAGAACAATCATTTATATGTCTTAGTATTACATTAGTGTACATACAGTATACATACTACACTACACAGTAAAAAAATGCTTAGTACTAACAGTTAAAAAGAAACTTAATTTCCTTTAATAATAAAACGTTTTGTACCGATTGGACACACAGTACTATAAAAAACTAACATATTCACCCAAAATATGGCTTGACAAATGACATAAGCCTCCTTTAGCTGTTTCAATCGCAGGGTATCTTGTGCCTTCCTCATCTTTCGGGTTCTCCACCTTCACCAGGCCGACATTCCATCGCGTAAAGAGTTGCCCACTCTTCACCTACAGGTTCACGATCTTTTCACTAAGTACATTTTAGGCTCAACGGTTTTGTGAGATTTTTGCCCTATTCAACGCTACTTTAATTAGGTAATCTCGAGCAGTATTGTAGTGGTGTATGTGTGCATGTACAATATAAGTACATGCACTAATATTAATAAAGAAGTCTTATAACTGCACTCGCGTCTATCCGATACCTTGCGGATCCATCTCTGGCACGGTCGCCATGTAAGGATGGGACTTATGGGGAGAGACAAGTGATAGACGCGAGTGCAGTTATAAGACTTCTTTATTAATATTAGTGCATGTACTTATATTGTACATGCACACATACACCACTACAGTATATTTACCTTGGAATTCAGTGCGAGGGTTACTTTAGCTAAGTATCTCTATTAAATTTAAAACTAGGAATGCAGAAAGCTTCTGTAAACTCTCTATTACGTAGGTACGTAGCCTGTTGAGAGTTTACGTATGTTCAAAGCGGAATTGTTAAAATCTTACCACATTTTGGAAGGTAGAAGTAAGTACAAGGCGGACAGTAATCCTACTAATGTTATAAATGCGAAAGTTTGTGAGGATGTATGGATGTTTGTTACTCTTTTATGCAAAAACTACTGAATGCATTTTGGTGAAATTTGGAATATAGGTAGTTAAGGGTGTAAAATAAGATTTTTTTTTTTTTTTTTTTTTTTTTTTTTTTTTTTAAGACAACTCCCGCACTATTTATTTAAGCTACGCGGGTGAAGCCGCGGGCACCTGCTAGTATAATAATAAAAGAAAGCTAAATTAACCAGATGCTAAAGAATTCAGTACTGTACAAAAATAATGCTCAAAGTCCTTTTGCACTCAACAAGCTTTAGTACCCAGTGTAAGTTCTGGTCAGCTTGAAACTAGATACGTTATCTATACATTTAACACCATCATAAACACCTAACACCGTACATCAAAACTCGCTCTAAACGTCAAGCATTGAAACTAACAATCATTAAGGTACAGACACACTCAACAGTAGTCATTCACAAATAAACACGTACTTTGTGAAATGATAAATTACTTGTAAACATATGAGTCTTTGTGCAAACATATTTCTACGTTATGGTGTTCAGAACAGTGATTAATGGGGATATGAGTGGAGATACTGTCTATTTGTGATTTTATGACGTCACTGCGATGAAGTGTTGCGCTTATTGTAGTATACAAAAAAATATAGTGAACCTTTCCATGGCAGCTACATACCAATCAAACAATTAATTAGACTTTCATAGGAGTCCATTGTGCTACCCCGAATTTAACGCGAGTGAAGCCGCGGACAAAAGCTAGTAATGTATATGTTACGGGCAATTTGATAAGTCCGGGCACTATTAATAATGACCGGTCTGTATTAATAATGCCCGACTCAATTGGGCAATGTGATTAATACAGCATAATTAATCACTTTTCCCGGCCATTATGAATAATGCCCACCCTATCATGGGCAATGTAATAAATTAGGTGAACTGTAGTGTTTTTGTTTATTAAATGAAATTAAACTTACAAAATTTTCATGAAAAGTTAACAAAAAATAAACTATTGGACATAGTAGTTAGAAAATAAACATTTTACTTAAATGTTTCTGGCACTCGCCGGCCGTGCGCGTTGTGGTCGCCATACTAACCTAACCTAACCAAATGTTTCTGACATAAAAGCTAAAACCTAAAATTAAGCCAAAAGGCTTAATTTTAGGTTTTAGCTTTTTTTAAGCTATCTCAAACACTAACTTATTACATGGACCACGGGCCGACGGCCATTATTAATAAGGGCCGGTCAAAGTGATAAATTTATCACTTTGGCCATCGTTATTGGGCATTATTAATAAAGACCGGTCCTTATTAATAATGCCCAGTTAATCACGTTGCCCGTAACATATATATTTACAAAATAAATATGTTACTATATTCACAGTTAGGTTAGTAGTATCAATAGTGCAAATTCAATAGCTTGTAAAATGGTGAAGTGTTTTGTGAGGAATATAGTTTTTACAATACTAGCTTTTGCCCGCGGCTTCGCTCGCGTTAAATTCGGGGTAGCACTGTTCCCCTAAAAATGCCGTAAATATAAATGACGAAACTAAAAATGACGTAAATATCGTCATCATAACAGCCCATTAATGTCCCACTGCAGGGCCTCCTCCAATGACGGAGGGATACTTGGCCTACTAATACCACGTTGGCCAGACGGATTGGTATAGGGTTTAATTTCAAGTTTTTCTTCTTTCTCTGTAAAGGTGATATTCACAGGATAGTCCCTTAGTCGGTTTCTACGACACCCATGAGATGAGATGGGGTGGTGACATATTCTTACTCCGTCACCACATGGATAAGACGTAAATATAGAACGAGTAAGGGTCATAGCACATATAACGTAACGTAAACGGATCGGCATCGCCTCGCCTTTTTCCTAGGTGTCAAACGTCAAAAATCCGATTACGTTACGTATCCGATTAGTGTGCGGTGCAGTAAGGAGTTTCATACAAAGAATACTGAACGGCTCGGGTTGATACGGTGACGTTCCGTTTACGTTACGTTATATGTGCTACGACGCTAAATGTGTAGTAATAGTAACTTACTATAGTTTGATATATTTTACTACAATGATAAAATAACAATATCGTTAATAACAATAAAACAGATTGTTTAATAACTAATAAATCATAAAGAAAAACATTTGAATAACTAGTTATTAAAAAAAATACATAAAATGAATAACTATTTATATATTAATTATATATAATATTAATTAGGTATATGTATTATGTTTGATGCGTAGGAATTTTTGGCAAGGAGCCATTTTGGTCTCGTAATATTGATACAGTAAGATTTCGGAAGGAAGTTTAGATAAATTTAGTTTCGATGGAGTGTGTGTCTTCTCCGTGTGGTGACAGAGTAAGAATACAATGTGTCACTACCCTACCTCATCCCATGGGTGTCTTAAAAACCTTGATGTGGTACTTTAATAGATGGGTGACCCCTTAGTCATCATCATATCAGCCAATTGACGTCCAATGCTGGACATAGGCCTCCTCCAAATACTGCCACCTTGCGCGGTCCTGCGCCTCCTTCATCCATCGGTTTCCCGCCGTCCTAACCAGGTCGTCGGTCCACCGTTTTTGTCTCGTTCGGTGATAGATCAAGATTCTGACGACCTCTGTGGCGTAGTGGTTATACAACATGACTGCTACGCAGAGGTCTCGGGTTCGATTCCCGCTCAATGTAAATATTTGTGTGCATGAACATGATTTTTTGCATTGGTCTGAGTGTTTATATGTATAATATATGTATGTATTTACAAAAAAAAAGTATATAGGTAAGTATTAATATCCGTTGTTCTGTTACCCATAACATTAGCAGGTAAAGCCTAGCTTACTTTGGGAACAGATCGCGCTGTGTAGAGATGTCCGTGAATATTTATTTATTTATTATAGAATGTCACTTTTTAGTACATGGTTGTCGTAAAAGTTGACTTAAGGAGATTAGGTGATGACGTAACGATGTGTGGTGTCGGAATATGTAACCTTATCTTACCCATGTTGTCACCTAGGTACTATTTTTACTACATGGTTGTTATAAAAATTGACTAAAGGAGACTAAGCGACGTAACTTTGTTTGGTGATAGAACAAGACGGTATTACCATGTCAGCGGTCTTATCCTATGTGTGTCGTAAAAGTGGACTTAGAAATTTTGTAGATAAACTTGTCATAAAATCTAATCCGTCTTGCTAGTGTGGTTATGTAGGTCAAGTTTTATGTCGTTTCTGGAGCAGGTCTATCCTTGTAATGGTCTGTCATCATCATAACAGCCCATCAATGTCCCACTGCAGGGACGGGCCTCCTCCTGTGACAGAGGGATATTTGGCCTACTAATACCACGCCGGCCAGACGGATTGGTAGAGGATTTAATTTCAAGTTTTTCTTCTTTTTATTACATAAAGATAATATTCACGGATAGTCCCTTAGTTGGTTTTTACGACACCCATGGGATAAGATGGGATGGTGACACACTGTCTCCTTATGGTCTGTCATGATGATAATAAATAATTAAGTGGAAAATCAATGCACCTTTTTTCTCTGCAAATCTATGGTGTCGTAAAATTTTACTAAATGAAAATGACCAACATAATACGCAAACATCGAGAGATTATGCATAGGTTAAGCAACTTTGCTGTGGTTCTTTAATAAATGGGTGACCACTTAGTATTTTATGTTAATATCGATTCCAATAGTAGGAAAGTATATTAATAAAAAACGTTTAAAAGCTATTTAAAAAGTGACACACAAAAATTATTTTATGACCAAAAATACAAAACTTTGCCTATTTAAACTTTCATACTGTAAAGTTTGGTAGGGCTTTATTGATTTTTATATCAACGAAACTTTTGAACGTACACTTGCTTCGAAGTGGCATTTGGCTTAAATCCTACTTCCTTCCTACTATCATGCTTCCTATCATATCAGTCCAATAATGTCCCACTGCAGGGACGGGCCTCCACCCGTGACGGAGGGATACTTGGCCTACTAATACCACGCTGGCCAGATGGATTGGTATAGGGTTTAATTTCAAGTTTTCCTTCTTTTTATTTCGTAAAGATAATATTCACGGATAGTCCCTTAGTCGGTTTTTACGACACCCATGGGATGAGATGGGGTGGTGGCATATTGTAGTCTTACTCCGTCACCACACGGATATCGAAGTAGTATTTGGCTTAAATCCTACTTCCTTCCTACTATTCTACTTCCTACTATTTCTGTGACGACCTCTGTGGCGTAGTAGTTATATAACATTACTGCTACGCAGAGGTCTCGGGTTCGATTCCCGCTCAATGTAAATCTTTGTGTGCATGAACATGATTGTTTGCATTGGTCTGAGTGCGTCTATGTACAATATGTATGTATTTACAAAAAAAAGTATTTAAGTATGTTTATCCGTTGTATAGTATCCATAGTACAAGCTCTGCTTAGTTTGGGACTAGATGGCGTTGTGTAAATGTGTGAGGATAATTTATAATTATCATCCTATCCTACTAATATTATATATTTGTGAGGATGGATGGATGTTTGTTACTCTTTCACGCAAAAACTACTGAAGGGATTTTGATGAAGCTTAGCAGTAATATAGCTTAAACATCAGAATAACATATAGACTACGAGTAATAAAGACTTTTATTCCCTAAGTCAACCTTTACCACAGCGAAGTGATGAAAAAGGGACTAAGAATTAAAACTGTCACAAACTGATCATAGTCAGTTGGTGTCGTAAAAATTTCATAGGCAACAATTTTTAACAAAATTGTAATATGGATAGTCTGAAATCTGAAAAAGAACGTAAGTTACTTTTTATTAAAACACCACGCGGGCGAAGCCGCAGGCGGAAACTAGTTTTATAATATTAGTATCATACAAAGCATGTATGTCCCTCTGCAGAGACGGGCCTACTTTCTGTACTAAAAAAACAAACAGTTTGTAGCAAAGCCAACAAAATTTTACACTGAACCGCTGACGCCAAACTGTCTGTACTTAACGCCAACTAACTGGCATAAATTTGCGAAACAGATGTCAATTTTCAAACTCAATGGCGGAGGGCGTGGGGAGCGGGTGTTTTCTCAGTTACTTTACATGCGAGAATTTCTGTAATAGCTAATAAAGGCTGGCTGAGTTAGTTGGCACGTACAGTACTTGACCTACAGATCTAGTCAGACAGATTGGCGGCAGTAGTTGCTTTAGTTCTCCTACGAATCTCCTCATACATAATTCGAATACCCTAACACGACTGTCCCGATTGCCCTTTGCCTCATTTCTTCTTCCTACTTAAAAAATAAATTAAAACTTGAAATTAGTAGTTACTATAAATAGAAAGGGTGAGATAACTTGAGGACGAGTAGTTTAACTACTCGTCCTCAACAAAAAAAAAGAATAGGTATATAGTGTGGTATATAGTTATCTCACCCTTTCTATTTATACTCGTAATAACTACTAATTTCAAGTTTTAATTTACTTTGTCTCTGACGACAGTTAACCAAAGCTATAATTCGACTCGATCTGGCAACTTATGCACGCGAAGTGATTCGCGTTTTAGTATTTTTTACGGTTCCGTTCATCGCTATCTTATACTTTGAAATTTGGTAAAAATTTATTTATCTCCACAAATTAAATAATAATATTTTTTTTTTAAAGACAACTCCCGCACTAGGGATCATGCCCTGTGTCGCGGGGACTTTTACAAACATCAATTAACGGACACATAAAACACCCAGACTCAGGACAATAATTTGTTGATCTCACAAATTATTGTCCTGCGTGGGGATCGAACCCACAACCTCATGCGCGGCAGCCGCTGGCTCTACCGGCGCTCCACCGAGGTCGTCTAATAATATTATTGTTGTTCTTATAATCTATTTACATCTTTAAATTTTGTAATTTGTGGGAGATCTGGAGTCTAAACTAAGCCGAAGCCTGTATTATATACTACTACTGCCCCATTCAATTCTAAACTTCTTAATAATTAAAGAAATCGCAAAAATGCTTTTAAAATTTAACGCTTTTTTAAATCTCTAAAACAACATAAATAAAAACTCTCCTCTATTACCATTAACATTAAGCCTATTATACAAAAATGTGGTAATTAATATGAATACAGTATCATTAATTATGTTACCCCCTTTTACTTAGCTTAAGGGACGTAATGAGTATAACCTTATATATTATTCAAAGGAAAACGAAATATGATGACGCTTACAAAAATGGCGTAAAGGGAACTGTTAGCCTATTCAACTGCTACTGGGATTAATGTAGTATAATGTTATTAACATGAAAATTTTTGAAAGTAGGCTTGAGTTTTGTAGCCTATGTTATAATAAATAAATATTCACGGACATATACCAAGACTGCTACGCAAAGGTCTGGGGTTCGATTCCCGCTCAATGCAAATATTTGTGTGCATGAACATGATTATTTGCATTGGTTTTAGTATTTCTATGTATGTAGGTATGTACTTACAAAAAAAGTATATAAGTATTAATATCCGTTGTTCTGTTACCCATAACACAAGCAGGTTAAGTCTATCTTACTTTGGGAACAGATGTCGGTTTGTAGAGATGTCCGTGAATCTTAAATAATAAAACTTATATAAAAAGGTTTATTATGCTCAGTATGAAACTGAGCATAATACTATGTAGTATGTATACTTAGTATAATTATCACAAGAGTCATTGATTTTCCATAACGGCAATTCCTTTAAAATATGTTCAAGTATAATCTACAAATTTATATATACTACAGTCAAACCTCCAAATTGATGCGTCGTGCTTCGTAAAACTTCGGCAAACTTCGGCGAAGTTCCGAAGTTAAGTCAGGGACTCAGTATGCGGGGGACAGAGCAACTTTCTAGATAGCAAACTCCAAAATTGTTATTAGCAATTCTCTCGAAACACACGGGATTGCGTACAATGAGTGCCCGCCAGAGGAAAATATCTTTTAAGGCTTATATAAGTTTGTTAAGTTCTTGGTTTAAACTTATGATTGTTGGGAAATTAACAGTAGAGGCGGTATTCGCTTAATGTTTGTGAGAAATAGTTCTCTTTGTTGCTAGGGTTACTTTGCTGTTTAAGTTTTTATTTGAGCTGTGGAAATTACAAAGAGTTCATGGTAGCTAGGTACTAAGTGGTTTGGGTATGTGGCTGTCCTTTACCGTATCGTGGATGTATTTTGTATGATAACCACTAGGAAGCAAAGCCTGATAGATTTTATCAAATTTCTTCTTTATAGTCACACATTTTAACTGTGTATCATGATGACACATTGGCATTGTTTTACTGTTGTGTCTACTAGCGGGACATGCAACCTGTTAATTGCCATGGGTTGATACCCACATTACTTATGTCTTACTGTATAGACGGCTGGAGGGTGACGGAGGGATTCCGACGGGGGTTCTACTTATACCACGCTGGCCTAACTGATTAGTTCTTAAGTCAACTTTTACAGCCACAAGCAAAATACGACAGATTTGAGCCAGTTAAGATAAAAGTAGATAAATAACACTTTTCTAAATAGTTTACATCTATTTACAGAACATTCTTCTACAGATTTTATGTAGAATAAACAGGGTTATGTATTAAAGTAAAATAAATCACAAAAACAAAGTAAAAACCGCTAAATATCATAATTTACTGATCAAAGCTACTTTGAAGTTTAAAAAGATTTTAAAAACTATTGTTCTTAAAATCTAACAAAGAATAACAATAACCCTGCAAAATAAAATACAATTACTTAAACACTTAAAAACGTGAATTATGTGACATTCGTAATTTATCCATTAAATATTAGCTGGTTTGGTTACGGTTATGTTGTGTAATCTGACATCTGTGTATGTAACCCACGCAGGATATTTTTTATGTGATCCTCAATTATTGGATCCGTTTTATATAGTTTGGATTTTTTGAGGGTATTATCAACATCATCATACCAGCCAATGGGCGTCCGCTGCTAGAAATAGGCCTCCTTCAAATATTACCACCTTGTGTGATGGTAAGGGAGTAAGAATACAATATGTCACCACCGCATCTCATCCCATAGGTGTCGTAAAACCCGACTAAGGGACTATCCGTTAATATTATCTTTACGAAATAAAAAGAAGGAAAACTTGAAATTAAAAAAACCTTAGACTAATCCGTTTGGCCAGCGTGGTATTAGAAGGCCAAGTATCCCTTCGTTACAGGAGGAGGCCGTCCCTGCAGTGGGACATTCATGGGCCGTTATGAAAATGTAGATATTATGTCTTTTAAACATTTTTTACTGCATATGAACCAGGCTGTACGTGTACAGATAGTTTTTTCCCAATGCATGAAGGAGACACAGTACAGTGGAAGACGGTTAAAGGCCTTTACGTGGCTCACTAGCGCCGCCAATAGACAAAACATCATAATTCGTAAATAGGATAAATAATGTAAAATGTTGATAACATAGTCTTGAGAAAAGGTAACAAAGTATTTGAATAACACACTCTCGACACTTTAAATGTTTTTCAATTAGTTTAATTTCGCATTCGAAAAAAAACCGCCGTTTTTGTTTATAATGCAATATTTCAATTGGCAGCGCTAGTGAGGCCTATAAACGCTCTTAAAAGAGGGCTATATAAATATCTATCAGTAGACGTCTTTTGGATGAGATGATGATGGTAGGTTTTGCCGCATTTACGCCAATTGCAGTAACTTATACTGCGGAACTAATGCCGCAGTCATTTTTTAAATATCTTAAAGACAGCCTATCTCAGCAGAATGTTAATAGTTCTTTTACACGCTTGTATTTACATTTTAACTGCATTATTGCATGAATTGATAAACGAAAGTCAAATAAAATTATGTTATAAAGCCCTTTCTTGTTTTGTAAATAAATATAAATATTCTTTACACATTCACACAACGCCATTTAGTCCCAAACTAAGCAAAGCTTGTACTATGGGTACTAGACAACGGATAAACATACTTAAATACACGAATATTATACATAGAAAACATCCAGACAAATGTAAACTTTGTTATTAATATTGTGGTTTGCATTAAGCTGGAATTGAACTTAAGACCTCTGCGTAGCAACCATTGATAATAGCAACTACGCTACAGAAGTCGTCAAAACACTAAGGTTTGAATTGAGCTAGAATCGAACTCCAGACCTCTGCGTAGGAGCCATGGACTATAAGCGCTAGGCCTGTATAAAGACATTTATACTAATATTATAAAGAGGTAAAGTTTGTGTATTTCTGACGTTGTAGGGGGTAATCTCTGGATCCACTGAACAGATTTTAATAATTATTTCTGTGTTGAATAGTCCATTTATCGAGGAGTGTCACGCACTCATAGGCTATATATTATCACGCTATGACTAATAGGAGTTGAGCAATAATGAAATATGTTTAAAAAAGGGACGCGTTTTTTTCGCCGTCCAACGAAGTGGGCACGGGTCGGCTAGTAATAAATAAAGCAACCTAAAAAAACCTTTAACCTAAATAACATTTGTTAATAATATTATTTGATTTAATATATTGAAGTATGAATTCTTTTGATGTTGGTTACCTTTGTGTTATCAAAAACTATATTTATTAGAATAGTGGTCAAAGAAAAGTAGGTTCTACTTGAAAGTAAGAGAGCTACGGAGAACAAAATACCTACACCGAATATAAGAAAAGCAAAATAATTAAATATCCGTGTGGTGACGGAGTAAGAATACAATATGTCACCACCCCATCTCATCCCATGGGTGCCGTAAAAACCGACTAAGGGACTATCCGTGAATATAATCTTTACGTAATAAAAAGAAGGAAAACTTGAAACAAAACCATGTACCAATCCGTTTGGACAGCGTGGTATTAGGAGGCCAAGTATCCCTCTGTCACGGCGGAAGGCCCGTCTCTGCAGTGGGACATTAATGGGCTGTTATGATGAAAATAATCAAATAAAAAAATTCATAACAATTAGATGCGTCTAATAGCAACTGCAAATATCTCCAATAACAATGCCTAAAACAAAGTTACAAAAAACACAATAGGTATCTCTTTTGTACATAAAACCTAATACATAAGAAGATACCCAATACAGAAACACAAATAGTACAGTAAAGTACAAAACTTTAATCAAAACAACCTATACGGGACTCGCACAATTTATTTTGGTACTTTATTACTAAATACGCGTTCTTAGAATATAATGATATTGTAGGAAACATACGGTTTTGTATTCTGTATGTATTTTATAAGGGGAATAAAGGAGAGAGTAGACTAATTTTTCAAAAGACAAGTCCTGTTCTAAGGGGCTAGCTCTGTGTGTCGAGGACTTTTACAGATAGAAAATTCATTATAACAGCCTATTAATGTCCCACTGCAGGGACGGGCCTCCCCCTGTGACGGAGGGATACTTAACCTACTATTACCACGCTGGCCAGACGGATTGAATAGGGTTTAATTTCAAGTTTTCCTTCTTTTTATTTCGTTAAGATATTATTCACGAATAGTTCCTCAGTTGGTTTTTACGACACCCATGGGATGAGATAAGGTGGTGACATATTGTATTCTTCCTCCGTCACCACACGGAGTTTCAAGTAATATGGCCACATTATCTCTATTCATTTGTAAAACTAAAAAAACAATTAGTTTAGTAATTTTATTTATCTTTTTTTAAGTGCTAGTAACATTAAACTAAAATATTATCTACCTACATCTCATTTTAAAACAAGACATCAATATACGTGGAATAAACAATCTTGATCTTGACATTCATTGTATGTAATACATCATTGAATAATGTTTCCGTCTTAACAGATCTAAATCTATCAGTAGCGAACATTTAGTTCTGTAGTACAATGAGTGGATATGGTAATAAAATTTGAAAGATTCTTAGGAATTTTAGTTTTGTTTTACTTTTAAATTGATTCTAAAAAGTGGTTGAGCTTTGGAATTCGGTTTATTATTTTTGCGCTGTGACGTTATTGTAGTCAAATTTAGTGGTTAACAGGTTTAAACAACTCTAACTTTACAAGTTTAGGTTTATTTTATAAGTACCTTTACATGATCTTCATACAGCTAATGACGTCCACTGCTGTAAATAAGCCACCTTCAAATAATTCCACCTTACGCGGTCCTGTGCCAACCTTTTTCATCATTATACTCATCGACTTACTGCTGCCCTAACTAAGTCGATTGGTCATCGTATTAGGAGTCTCGCTCGACACCCTGCGTCTTCCAGTAGACAATCAGACAATCAGCTGTCAGTTATTCGCTGTTAGTTTCCACAGTAGATAGTACAATAAAATAAGTACTTCATTTTAATTCCAAAAGATTAGTTCATTCAAACGGTTTACTTGTGTAGTACCTACTCTATTCTGTATCAAATTTTCAAATTTAAAAATGCTTTATTTCATAAAATTTATCACAAATTGTTTGAAATTGTCGTTTACAATTTACTTAAAATTGAAGGTACAGTTTAAATTATAGATCGATACAGACAAACGCCACAGCAGTAAAAAGACCGCGTTGTATTGTCCAATGTAGATGTTTGTTTGCCCCGCGACTAAGTAAAATCTTTATTTCGTTCTTTTTTAAGAATTACTTTATAGAATGACAATAAGAGTAGTTTATACAAGCGATTCACTAAACTTGCAGAACTAGAACCAAATATTGGCAATGGTACATAAAACTTTACCTGTAGTCAGTAGTTACCTGCATTGCAGAACTATTTGGCAATGTTATGTAGTTGGCATAACAACTACAATGTGTTTTCGAACTGTTTATTTCACTGTACTGGAGTATAAAGGTGAGTTAAGCTATAAAACCTGTATCGTTATTTAAAATAACTTTGGTTTAAAATAATATGTGTTAGCACTAAGACACTTAAAATGTACCCTCGTTGACATAAAAGTCGACTTACTTAGAAATTTTTTATTTTTTATTTTATTTATTATTTCTAGAAGAAGTTGTAAAAGACTTATTTCAAAATAGCGATACATCTTTAAGTCGGCGACTTTAACAGACATCAATTTAATGGTGCACAAGAAACAAAATGTTACAAGTAAATTTTTAACCAACTCCAACAAGACTTTTAATTCAGTAGATTTTCTTCATATTTCAATTTCTTAGATTAATATCTTTTGGCCCCATGTAAATTTCATTAGAACTGGCTAAGTAATATGGTTTTATCTAAAAAACCTTTTAACTAAAGCCCATGCTATTCCTATCTCTTCTGTAAAGGACCAAGAACGCTTGAGCCACCTCGGAGATTGTAGGTACCGGTATAACCAAATTCAATTTCCGAACATTCAAATGGTTGACATACAGTTCATTCAATCGCAATGTCATGTCAATCTTCAAACTCACCCATCGATCTTTTTGGGTCAGAGTTCTGTTCATAAGCTGTTTGTATTGAAAATAGCTAACTAACAGGTTAAATAGGCAACAAAACTAGAAATCTAGGTTAACACTGTGCTTATTTTGAACAGGTAAATTGAGCTTCAGAAAAATTGAACAAGAAATGAATTGTAAAGAAGCATAACTATTAAAACCCAAAATAATACTTTATGGAACTCGTAAGTAACCAGGGGTAGGTCTTTTTAGCAAGAAACCGTCTAAGTCGTTACCACCTCTATGCCCGGTTAATAAATAAATATTCCTCACACTTTCACACAACGTCATCTAGTCCCAAACTAAGCAGAGCTTGTACTATGGGTACTAGGCAACGGATAAACATACTTAAATACTTTTTTTGTAAAGACACGCATTTATTATACAGACAGACAGACAGACAGACAGAGTTACTTTCGCATTTATAATATTAGTATGGATAGAAAACACCCCGACCAATACAAACAAGCATGTTCATGCACACAAAGATTTACATTGAGCGGGATTCGAACCCAAGACCTCTGCGTAATAGTCATATTAAATAACCACTACCCCACAGAGGTCGTCAAAATGCACCAGCAAGCTTATTTATAAACGTTAGACCTTATCGGTATTTTATTGTCACTATTTAAGATTGTAATGATCAAATAAATAAATTGATAATCGGTTCATTTATCGATATCCATAAATAGCGTGGTATATGTGTCTCAAGGACTAATATACTCTATATACACATCTAAAAACAACATCTCTGCATTGGTACATTCATGGGTCATCATTCAAATTTATTTAGTTGTTTGTTTCAACATTAAATTTGTAGCAAAAATAAATAAACGCTACATAAAATCATACGAAGTAGTAAATACATAGGTGTTATTGTATCGCCTGAGTTGCTTTACTTAATGGCTCGACTGAAAATGTATTGTACGAGTTTGTTGGAATGGTTTTAAATACAGTAGTTTTTGAGAGTCGCTTCAAAACGTTCATAACAACTGAACATTTGAGCAAACACAAACGGTTTCTAGATAACCTTGATAAAAGAACGCTACCCACTTTCTGCAAATAATGAATTGTGGGAGCTTAATATACAGGGTGTTTGGTACATCGTTTGCCAAATTGAAATAGCTGATAGAAGAGGTCTTTACCCGTCTTTCCTCACCCCCCTAGTTGGTTTTAACCTCAACATATTTTAGATATCGATGTAGAGCTATTTTTAAAAGAAAAACCCAATATTTACCATCAACACTTAAATTTAAAAAAAAATTCTTCCGTGAGTCCTCATAATTATGTTTTATTTTGAAGTTTAATACTAGGAGCATCAAATAAATTCATAATAGCTCACCAAAAACGTCAACTTTTTTTTTATTGACTGATTGTACAGTCACGAGCAATAATATGTACACATTTTCGCATTTTGTAAACCAGTTATCTAAAGTTCTGCCAATCCAAAATTGAAAATTCGAAGATTAATTCAAAACTGTACGGAACCTCTTCTAAATTACGAATTCATTTTGATATTGTAATGTCTAGATAAACGTGCAGATAGTTTAGAAAATTTGAAAATGTGTACATATTATTGCTCGTGACTGTAACTACAGAGACAGGTAAAATGTAAAGATATGATCAACTTCACAGTACAATAAAAAAATAAATAAAAGAGAGAAAGTTCTTCCATTTTCTGAATAAATGCCTTACTTTATCCTCTTTACATTGGTATACAACATGTTATAAAATAGTAAATAGTTTTTCTACAAAACATGTGTAATACATAATTCGAAGTAAAGAAAACACGTTTGATGAATAAGCAAAGGTAAATTTACTAGCTATAATTGCTATAATTGATTCATTCTAGCGTACTTACCTAGTTACTTTAGCTTTTTTTGTCACTGCAGTAGGTCTACCTTATCACATTAGAGTTAATTTTAACATAATAAAAGAAAAAAAAATATCATCATTTACTATAGCGTCAATAATTACGATAAATGTTCTGCATCAAACGTGTTTTCTTTACTTCGAATTATGTATTACACATGTTTTGTAGAAAAACTATTTACTATTTTATAACATGTTGTATACCAATGGAAAGAGGATAAAGTAAGGCATTTTTTCAGAAAATGGAAGAACTTTCTCTCTTTTATTTATTTTTTTATTGTACTGTGAAGTTGATCATACCTTTAAATTTTACCTATCTCTATAGTTATAATAAGTCAATAAACAAAAAGTTGACGTTTTTGGTGAGCTATTATGAATTTATTTGATGCTCCTAGTATTAAACTTTAAAACAAAATATAATTATGAGGACACACGGAAGAAATTTTTTTTAAATTTAAGTGTTCATGGTAAATATTGGGTTTTTCTTTTAAAAATAGCTTTACATCGATATCTAAAATATGTTGAGGTTAAAACCGGCTAGGTGAGTGAGGAAAGATGGGTAATGACCTCTTCTATCAGCTATTTCAATTTGGCAAACGATGTACCAAACACCCTGTATAATTATAATATACAAAATAAAATAAAAATAATATAAAATGCAGTTTTTACCGGCTTAGGGTCGTAGCACACATATCAAAACGGAATGGGATCGTCACCGTATCAACTCAAGCCGTCCAGTATTATTATTTGTATGAAATTCCTTCACTGCAACGCACACTAATCGCAATCGTACCGTATTCGGGTTTTTGACGTTTGACACCGAGGAAAAAGGCGAGGCGGCGCCGATCCCTTTACATTTTGATATATGTGTGCTTACAACCCTTAGTCGGCTTTTATATGACACCCGTGGAATATGTTTATAGTGGTAAGTACCACAAAGCAAGAATTTGTGACCATGATAACCAAAAATATTTAATTTAATTTCATATTTATTGCATTTTTTAAGCTGTCATACATACTTAAAACATAGTTATAGATTAACAATGATTTATGTCCTATATTTAATTACACAACCAATAATAAGTCAACACCACATTATAAACGTGCAAAAATACATACACAACACAAAAAAATATAATTATGCAAAAAAACGACTAAACATTCCAACAAATAATGCCACAAAATTACCAAAAATTCTTAAGCACATTATACCAAAATTTACCTTGAATTAGTAAGCAACATTAATAAGTATAAAGAATAAGACCTAACATTTATTTTTAAGGCTCCAGTAATTACAGAATAAGCTCGGCTTTCTTCCTTCATTAATTTATGAGCACATTATGTAAAAGACTTTGCAAATGAAAATTGTATTCTCTCTTAATATTATTGCGTAACAATTTTAAGTGTAACATTAACATACGGAGGTGTATAATCGCGTTATAAAGTCATATAATCCTTAACAAAATGTTATTTTGACTTAACGTATCTACACTTTATCCGTGTAGGTTGTGACGGGTTAAGAATACAAAGAGCTAAGAATCAACTACTTACTTGAGTTTGGTTAGATGACTAAAGTTTCCGAATAATTATCAAAATGATGATCTAAAACCAGAGCTTTGATTGGGAAGAGAGGAGATTAATTTACTTGGATGATTTGTATATAAATATATAAAAATACAAATAGTAATTTTACAAATTGCTATTTGTATTTTTATTTATTTATTTTTATTTTTATTTAAAACTTATGTACAAAATCATGCACAAAGGCGGACTTAATGCCAAAGGCATTTTCTACCAGTCAACCTTAGGATGATGCAGAGACAGAGTATTACAAATTTTTAATTTTGGGATATAAGTAAACCATTTTTCTTACCAAATTTGTTGAAATCAGGAATATAAGATTTGCTTTATTGAGTTGCTTAGCAAAGTAGTGGTAACTTAACAAACAAAAAGACTAAATACCGAATTGATCCGAAAAGAATCTTCTATTTGTGATGTCAGTCGACATAAAATAATTTTTTACACATTTAATGTGTAAGTGACATTGACAAATCAATAAATCAATATTCTTAGAAAATCACATCATAATCACATGCTCTTTTTAATAGATCATTATAACATTAATTCAAAACCGAAGAAGCAATGTGTTTCCATGTTTAATAGCCACTGAAATTACACATTCGATAATGTTTTATTTTACTTTTTGATGACTAGGTCGGTGGCACAAAAGTAGCGCATTTTGCTTACTTAAGCGCCGATTACACTAACCTACATTTAGGGCCCTACATCTTGTAGGGCACTAAATGTTGTAGGGCGGTCGGGACGGGACACGCCAATATCCGATATGTAGTGCCCTAACAGCCTATATGTGATTACACTAGACAACATGTAGTGCCCTACATGATGTAGGGCCCTACATTTAGGGTAGTGTAATCGGCGCTTAAGCACTAGGTCGCTGTTTCTTAGGGTTCCTTATTTTTTTCCGCAAGTTGTTAGTTCGATTTGTTATATCGAACAAGGTATCGCAATAATTCAGTAGTACGATGTTATATTATATTATATCGATGCTTTATTAGTGCGATGTAACGTTAGTGCGAAAAATTCTGTTGCGAAAAACCTTACAGCGATTGCTTGTTATAGTTCGATAGTTTAATGGTTCAAACCGCCTTTTGTTCCGAGTCATTTAAATTATTATACTTACTAGTAGTATTTTGCATTATGGACGACAAGGTTCCTATGATCGGATTTTACCACCTCCTAAGCACGAGTTGGAGTGGTGAGCCAAATCTTCTTATTCCTTTACCACACTGAGTTCATAAACAATTAAAAAAAGAGTGTATTACATTTATTTAATATCATAAGTTTGAACATTTTTATTTCAGCAATAATTTTAATGGGCAACAAAAAATATTATTTTATTGTCGATATAAATTATATTGCCAGCTGTGAAAAATTACAGCCGTTTTGACGTTTTAATATAGAGAATGTCATCTCTATAATAACTTATGAAATATAAGCTATTAAGTAGTTATTACATTAGGTAGTACCAGAGGTTATTCACGAACTATCAAGTCTACATCATAACAGCCCATTAATGTCCCACTCCAGGGACGGGCCTCCTCCCGTGACGGAGGGATACTTGGCCTACTAATACCCCGCTGGCTTGGATTGGTATAGGGTTTAATTTCAAGTTTTCTTTCTTTTTATTTTGTGAAGATAATATTCACAGATAGTCACTTACTTCGTCGGTTTTTAACTTTTTACGACACCCATGGGATGAGATGGGGTGGTGACATATTGTATTCTTACTCCGTCACCACACGGAGAGATATCATTAGTTGACCTAAAATCAAGTTAAATAATAATGAAAGAATTCTTAAACTTTTTTTATTCTTTCTTCTTCTTCAAAACCCACAGGTGGAAAGGTAGGCAAATTTCATTCTAAAGCCATTCGCTTTATAGCTCAAAATCTCTAAAATATACTATCAAAACCTTGTCTAAAGTTACCCATATAAGTAGAACAAAGCTGGCTATCCATTGTCTGACTAACAGCACCATTACTAAACAAGTTGGCTAGTGAATAGGCCGCATTAACGTTAACATGACGTACGTGTGTGTGGAATAGCAATTAGGAACAATAGGTGAAGCTAAAACCGTTTGCATTTGTATAAACATTCTTATATTACACGCCATTTGCAATATCTATAGTAATAGGGTTGTAGATTTGATAGTTCTACATTATTTTTATATACAAAATATGTTACAGTTAAAACTCATATCATATCATAATAATCATAACAGCCCATTAATGTCCCACTGCAGGGACGACGCTCCTTCCGTGACGGAGGGATACTTGGCCTACTAATACCACGCTGGCCAGACGGATTGGTAATTTCAAGTATTAAAACTCATAGCCAAAATCACTTTTGACTGGCTATAGTAATACTATATTCTAGTAAAAACAAAGTTCTAGCACTCGGCGAATGTGACTGAAAAAATCCGAAAAACTGATTTAACTTTTACGGTCAAAAGTGGTTTTGACTGGTTATGAGTTTTGACTCTAATGCCCGATTTACACATCGACAAGTACAGTGGCGAGTTAAAAAAATAGACAGTTACGTAGTAAGTAATAAGTAGTAAGTACAGTTCACACGTAGGCGAGTACAGCTCATAAGTTGCCAAACAGAGACGAAGACTAGTCGCGTCGGGCGTGCCTCGGCTGAGATTGTTTACGTTTATTTTAAGCGATCAAATGGACATTGAACAATTGAATACCAATTTCTGCGCTATTATACGAGAAATAGTATTAACACTGAACATGCAACACATTAAAAATGAAATTTTAATAAAAAGTATACTTAGAATAATAAAAAAATTAATATTCCTCACACTTTCACACAACGCCATCTAGTACCAAACTAACCAGAGCTTGTACTATGTGTAATATACAACGCATAAATATACTTAAATACTTTTATAAATAGATACACATTATACATAGAAAAACAGACAAAATTAAAAATAAATACGACATTAGAACTTGTGAACTGTACTAAACTCGCCCGTCTACACGGCGGGCGCTGCGAGCGCCGAGCCGGCGGGGTGAGGGAGACGCGAGAGAGGGGGCTACTTCGTTCTTAACTCGCCGAAAAATAGAATCGAGCTTTATTCAAAACAACTTGATCGGCAACTTACTACTTAACTCGCTTTTGCCGTCCACACGCAAAAAGTGACTTAACTCGCCAATGATGCAAGTTAACTCGCTACTGTACTTGTCGATGTGTAAATCGGGCATAACTTAATTATACTTCTGCTGTACGTGTGTATGTCACAGAACTCCTCCTAAACGGCTTGACCGAATTAAATGAATTTTTCTTTATGCGTTTGAGTGGGGCCCTGGATGGTTTAGTTTCATAAATCAGCCCGGCAGATGGCGCTGCAGTAGGTGTCTAGGTTTTATATCCTTAACGGCTAAACTGATTTGAATCATTCTTTCACTGTTAGAAAGCTACATTTTTCCTGAGTGACATAGGGTATATTTCATTTTAAAAAACGCACATAGTATACATTCCTGCACAAAAAGATTACCATGGAAGGAAAATCAAACCGCAGACTTTTGCGTAGCAGCCATTTCTATATCCACTACTCCACAGAGTTCCTAATACTTGTAATAATCAAGGTACACCTACCGAACTGTTTAATAGGCAACACTGTCTAAAGATTCAACACTCATAAGGCAAAGTGTACATTCAACAACAAAAGTTGATCAATACTTCCAGTTTTACATGGTCGCTTTTTGTTTTCAGCGATTTATTGTTGATTGTTTCATTTATAGAAAACGCTTTACTCGCGGTATAGGTAGCTTAAATGTTATTTCACAACCTAAGCTATCAATGTTCCAAATTTCATTAAAATCTATTCTGTTCAATAATAAATGTTAATCGTTTCTGTTTTTGCGTGAAAGAGTAACAAACAGTCATCCATCCATCCTCAGAAACTTTCGCATTTATAATAGTAGTAGGATAGGTGTTTAGTGTTTTTTCGACTTTACTATGATTATACTATTTATTTTCTCGTCGCGCCATAGAAACTTTAAGCGTTGAGACTTTTTGTAATATTCCATGTGCTAATCACTTTTGTTGTTGAATATACCTACCGTACTCACAATGTGTTAGCTAACTCAGCCCAATTATTCACGGCAAACATAATCATTAATCAAAGTTGAGCCGCAACCTTTATCGAACCCCTTTCTATACACAAATACACACACATAATAATATATTGACTGGAGAAACAATATAGGTATCTATTATTTAATGGGTATCTGCTACTTAAGAGACGGAAGGATCCTTTTTGGGTATTTAATACAAATACACTTATTTATACTCCATGAAATCAAACGAAAGAATTAAAACCATAAACCTATAGTATGTTAATAAGAAGGCCAAACTTCGGTACTGACGATTCGTCTCTGCAATGGGTCAATAACATAGAAAAAAGTGTGGTATTGTGTTAAGAAATTAAAAAAGCTACCGCCGCAATAAGTCAAAACTAATTTAAACTATAAAAAGCTCATCTAAGCATAGGACATTAATTTCTGAAATGAAATGAAATGATGTTTTATTTTGCTATGATTTATAATATTTCCTGTACACTTCTAAATATAGCAAAATTCAATATCTACACTAATATTCGATTTTCAAAATTACTTAAATTAAATTTTGAATATTATGGAACATCGACCGCAGTACGTCATAGTGTTGTGCAACAGAGTACATTCGAATTATGAGTAGAGCTAATTAAAGATGGCGATTATGCCACGCAACATATATTTGATGTCGAAAATAGATTTCAATTTATTTCTGTATTCTATTTTAAGATTATAGATCAAGAAATACTAGTTATGCGTTAGTCTCAGATGAAATATGTCCAGTGCTAGATATAGGCCTTCATATAACTGTTTGCAAAGCTCGTTTTCGGCCACTCCTTCATTCATCGAACTCCTGCTTGCGTCTAATCTGCGATCGACATCCTAGAACTTTTTTGCCACATCGGTTCTGATTTCCATGTCCTTCCAACTACCACTTTAATCGAGCTATTGTTTGTGCTTTGTCGATCAACTTAATTTTTTTAGGAATCTCCTCGTTTCTGTTTTGACAGCGTAATGAAAACCTCATTATAGGAACTTCCAGTAGTAAACTTTCAAAAGCTTATTCAAAACTTCGAAAACTGATCACCACGAAAACTCATGTTAAAGTAAACCTAACCTAATGTAGCTTATGTGGTATAGATTACATCGAATACACTGCAGAATACCAATTATTTACCTTCTTTTGTAAACGTATGACATCTAAAATACAAATAACAAAATAATATAATTACATACCAAACATACATAATCAAAAACCGTCAACTTTCCAGTATCGATATACACACAACTCGATAACAATCGCATGTCAGATCGTATCGGTCCTAACGTGAATAAAATTAAACTCGACCTCAAAACGTAAAGCTCGTAAATACACAAAACGCGTACGAAACAATAAACAATGAATTTTACATTCGATTATAAAACATTGCCACTTCACTAGCGAATGTTACTGAAACGTTACTTTGTTTTAACGATACTATGTTGCCGCCAACTCGATGTTCTATTACTTTGTTACTCATGGTTTTGAAGAGGAGAAAATTTCTAATAAATTAAGATAAAAAAATCTTGCAAAAAAAAGATTTAAAAAAGAAAATAATAATTAAAAAATTTTGGAGAAGAGCAAAAACTATAACTATGACGCCATCTTGGATGTTCTGTCATATTGGATTAAGAGTAACGTCACTCTAACGTTAATCGTTCACTAGCGAATGTTACTGAAACGTTACTTTGTTTTAACGATACTATGTTGCAGCCAATTCACTGTTCCATTACTTGAAGATTTGTTACTCATTTCACAAACGTAGAAAAGATGAAATAAATGGTAATACAGGTAAAAAAACGTTTTTTAAAAAGCAGAAAATAATATAATTATCGCATTCAAAAGTGCATAAATAATCGCCATCTTGGATGTCCCGCCATGTTGAATTAAGAGTAACGTCACAATTAGTTTTTTTTTTTTAGTTTTTTAGTTTTTTAAAAAAAGACAACTCCCGCACTAGGGATCATGCCCTGTGTCGCGGGGACTTTTACAAACATCAATTAACGGACACATAGAACACCCAGACTCAGGACAATAATTTGTGGATCTCACAAATTATTGTCCTGCGTGGGGATCGAACCCACAACCTCATGCGCGGCAGCCGCTGGCTCTACCGGCGCGCCACCGAGGTCGTCAGACAGACAGACAATGGACACAAGTCTCCTCTAAAGTCTAGCGTTCACTAGCGAATGTTACTGAAACGTTACTTTGTTTTAACGATACTATGTTGCCGCCAACTCTCTGTTCTATTACTTTGTTACTCATGGTTTTGAAGCGAAGAAAATTTCTGATAAATTAAGATTAAAAAATCTTGCAAAAAAAAAAGATTTAAAAGAGAAAATAATAATTATAAAATTTTGGAGAAGTGCAAAAACTATAACTATGACGCCATCTTGGATGTTCTGTCATATTGGATTAAGAGTAACGTCACTCTAACGTTAAGCGTTCACTAGCGAATATTACTGAAACGTTACTTTGTTTTAACGATACTATGTTGCCGCCAACTCGATGTTCTATTACTTTGTTACTCATGGTTTTGAAGAGGAGAAAATTTCTGATATCTATAAAAAAATCTTGAAAAAACAGTTTTAAAAAAAGAAAAAATTAAATCAAAATTTTGGAGAAGAGCAATAAATATAACTATGACGCCATCTTGGATGTTCTGTCATATTGGATTAAGAGTAACGTCACTCTAACGTTAAGCGTTCACTAGCGAATGTTACTAAACATTACTTTGTTTTAACGGTACTATGTTTTACTATGTGGTACTAGGTTTTAAACGGTCGAAAACATGAAATGGTAATGAATTATATAATAATTTAAAATTTTAACCATTGACTGTATGTAAAAATAACCATTTCGCCATCTTGGATGTTCCGCCACATCAGATTTAGAATCTCCAAAAGATTGCACAATTACTTACTTTAATATAAAATAAACAAAAATAATCAAACTCCTTGTTTTATATTCTAGAATATACCGTAATGAATAAAACATAGTAGAAAGGATAGGTGTAAGTAACGGAGAAATATAACCGTAGGTTAAATTGCGAGTTCAGCACCTTAGGGATTTACCTTGAATTTGTTAGTAGACTTTCTGATGTATCCCAAATGACTGTAGAAGGTTTTATCTCCAGGAGATATTTTGACCAAAATGTCTTAGAAATCAGTAGTTTTTCAAGATCATTTCCGCATTAGGAAATGTGTTGTAAGAATTGTTCCTGAAGTCAATTATATTTTATCTTATTAAGTCACTTAGCCCTGTAATTTCTCGAGCTATAAGTTTCATTTCAACTATACCTACACATTAACATTTTCACACTATTGCTTGAATATGTGGTCTCTTGCTGAATGACCTATCTGTCGTAAATGATTAAAATGCACTTCTTTTCTTTACTATTATTTAGTCTATTTCGAATATAAAATAAAAGTTGTTTTCTAAAATTCCAACTGTGGCTCAAATGCTAATGAAACAGGGACTCAAAGTCTTTGAACACAGTTATAATAGAGTAAAAATATTTGTCTAGTCTAATAACGTTTATCCGATTTAGAAAACAGACACAGAAAATATCACACAAGAAGAAAACTAAAATAAATATGTATTTTCTTAAAATATGTTACAAAAATAAATAAACAAAGACAGGAGTAGGACGTACAAACGTTTTTAATTCTATTGTCTTTGGCGCCAGAGTAAAAATAATAAATAGTAATGAAATTTTACAACTGAATAATAAAAGTTTGATATTCTTGATTAAAAGAAATTGAAGTTTATCGGAGCTTTGATGAATAAAATACTGGTTGTTGTAGACACTGTATAGATAAGACAGAAGTCAATTTATGTAAATCATCATAAAAGCCCATTAATGTCCCACTACAGGGACGGGCCTCCTCCTGTGACGGAGGGATACTTGGCCTAATAATACCACGCTGGTCAAACAGATTGGTATGGGGTTTAATTTCAACAACATTTTTATAACGGTATAAACAGCTGTATCTTTTGATTGCGTTGGATTAGAAGTTTGATTTTTTTACAGCACTGAGAAGCGCTAGACTTAAGTATTTGTTAAAAGTTTCAGATTTGATACATCCACGCGTGCCAATGCTCCCTGAGTCATTAGTCTACGCGGATGAAACCCCAGGAAACAGCTAGTCTTCTAAACACTTTCATCTCAGCATGTTACTTACGACATGTTTAGAAATTCTACCTATTTATGGGAGAAGAATATAACGCTTAGCAGGATGGCGGACATACGCGCCTGGAGTAAAGAGTTAATTACACTCATACGATACGAGTCTTTTTCTTGCTTCTGGAAAATCAAATCCGAAGATAGAAAAACAAAAATTTTAAAGACGAAGCTTAAAAAGAAAAGGAAGACGAGAGAAGGCAAGCGTAAAAACCCAACAAGTACAATCGCGTGCAAAAGAGCGTGCAGACTTTCCCGCGCAATCCTGTACGTTCCAAAGAAAGCGCGATTGCTAGGTTTCTTTTTATCGGCTCTATTTGGAATCTGGAATTTATAGATCCACACAAACAGACAAGTAGATTTGAGTAGTAGATTAGTTTTAGTTTTCTCCTCTAATTTACATTGGACTATACAACGCGGTTTTTTAGTGCTGTGGCGTTTGTCTGTGTCGATCTATAATTTTACCTGTAGCATCAATTTTAAGTAAATTGTAAACGACGATTTCAAGCAATTTGTGATAAATTTTACGAAATAAAGCAATTTGGAATATGAATTTGTATGTGTATAAGGCCGCTAATGGGTCTAAGGAAATTTCCGAACACTTTTGTCTCCACCATGCCAGCAGCGTCTTATTATGTATCTCCTAGATAAACCATACTCTTCATGTCATCAAACTGGCAGTTATACTTTAGTAAACAACAACCATTAACCATTAAAGCAAAAATGTAATTAAAATTCTTTCAGCCTTTGATAAATAAACGGACGAGTGACGTATGCGCTTCAAAGTTTGTTGAGCTAATTTTAATTTTAAAATTATGAGGATAAAGTAGTTTTTAGACTGAAGTGGTGAAGGGCTGCCTTGGCCTTGGTTGTGAAGAAATGAAAACATATGTTTTTGTATTGCGCACGTGAACGCGGCTGGTAAAAGATTTTATGTAATTTTTTTGAAAAGAGTGGCCTGAGTTTCTTGGCCACATTCTTCTCAGAGCTCTACTATAGTCGTCTGCGAAAGTGGTAGTAGTTTGGCAGACATTTTTCTCTATACTATTCTACTACATGTATAACGATTTGCATGTGTTACTTTGTAACCTAAGTGAATAAAGCTATTTGACTTTGACTTTGACTTTGACTATGAGTGTTTTGAAATGGTTCATTTGGGAGTTAATTGCTGTTTTTATAGCAAGAAAGTGGTGATCTAGTGTACTGGTTACCCGATTAACATTTCTTCGGCTATTTAAGAAATGACATTTAGTTTATAAAACTAGACTGGGGGACTTTAAACTCATTTCACAGTTTTACAAAATTTAATGTAAAATTATCCGTGTGGTGACGGAGTAAGAATACATTTGTCACCACCCCATCTCGTCCCATGGGTGTCGTAAAAATCGACTAAGGGATTATCTGTGATTATTATATTTACGTAATAAAATAAGGAAAACTTAAAATTAAATCCTATACCAATCCGTCTGGCCAGCGTGGTATTAGTAGGCCAAGTATTTCTCCGTCCGGAGGCCCGTCCTTGCAGTGGGACATTAATAATGTAAAATGACGGAATCCACATACAAAGTATGCTAGAGTAAATCCCACATAGACACAGCTCATGCATTCGATAATTCGAAACGTTTAAATCCTATCGTTAGTTTGAGTTAGTCACTCGAAAATGGTTCGATTATTGAGTACTCCAAAATTATATAAGAATAGAAGATACGTAAGTGCAAGCGAGATACATATCGACGGTGAAGTGCCAATAACTCCTAACTGACATTTTTTGAGAAATTCACTTTTTTATCGATTTTCTAAACACTCTCTTTCTCTTTAGTCGGTCCCTTATTAGGTACTAAGGATCGTGGTTACATGATTTTCTTAACAATAATCAATTAAACAATAAATTAATAATCCTTTAACAATCCTTTCATGCCTAATCTATAAAGACACGTATAAGTTAATTTAGTGTTCGCCCTTATGCATACAACGCCATCTATTACGCGCAGCAATAAAATTCAGTACTTCTACTTGGAGAGCGCCATCTTTTATGCACAGCAATAAAATTCAGTACTTTTACTTGGAGAGTTTGTGACTGGCATAGCTTACTAACCATCATTAGGTTTACATGCTATTAATATACAAAAGCTTACCTAATCCTAGGCACAAACAATACTAATCTCCTAATTACTAAAATACAAAACTAACAATAATAAATCTTGTTAAGACAATAATGGTCCATTCATTTTTAATTGTATCCCTGTTAAGACGAATGGGGAAAGTTACTCGATTGGTAAATATCGATAACTTTATCGAGTAAAATGGACTCGAGTTGCTATGCCGAATAAAATTGGTGTACTTTAATGAGTTATGCTGGGATTGTTTATCAATTTATTTAGATTTATGGTTTTTGTGAGTTTGTGGGTTTTAGAATTAGTTAGTACGGTCTGTATGGGATAACACGACGATGTCATCAATCTCATGTCTGTGTCGAATAATGTCGTAATCATCATATCAGCCTATGGACGTCCATTGCTGGACATAGGCCTCCTCCAAACATTTACACCCCGCGCGGTCTTGTGCCTCCCTCATCGATCGGCTACTGTAATCATAACAGCCCATTAATGTCCCACTGCAGGGACGGGCCTCCTCTTGTGACGGAGGGATACTTGGCCTACTAAATAGTTTTTTTTTTTTCCTTGGTACAGACAAAAGACACACATGAAAACTTGAGATACTAATACCACGCTAGCCAGACAGATTGGTATAGGGTTTAATTTCAAGTTTTCCTTCTTTTTATTTCGTAAAGATAATATTCACGGATAGTCCCTTAGTCGGTTTTTACGACACCCGTAGGATGAGATGGGGTGGTGGCATATTGTATTCTTACTCCGTCACCACACGGAGAACACTGTAATGATGTTAGAAAATTATAGCTACACTGTATCGCGGACTGGCATGCTAGAAGTCTAACCTGACAGAGAGCAGTGTAAGCAGTGCTTGCAGTTGCAGTGTAAGAACGATTTTTGCTTCCAGAACCATTTTGCCCGAGTTTTACGTGCTATATATGACCTATCGCAACTATTATCGGGCAACCTAGAACGCTATGCCGGTTACTTTAGTTCCTTTATAGATCTGCTCAGATTATGTAAATATATTATGTATGTTATAATTTATTCCTTATTGACACTAGTAAACGTCCTCTGCGTGGTGACGGAGTAAGAATACAGTGTGTCACCTCCCCATGTCATCCCATGGGTGTCGTAAAAACCGACTAAGGGACTATCTTTACGAAATAAAAAAGAAGGAAAACTTGAAATTAAACCCTATACCAATCCGTCTGGCCAGCGTAGTATTAGTAGGCCAAGTATCCCCCGTCACAGCAGGAGGCCCGTCTCTACAGTGGGACATTAATAGGCTGTTATGAATGATAAAAGACTCTTCCTATTTTTTAGCTAAACTCTATCGATCTCAAAAACTTTTAACTGCAATTTACACGTGTAACTTTCCCATTACAATTTATCCCCCGTATGTAACGCGTACTGTCGGAAAATGTTGAAATATTAATGTGCAACATTGCAGGTGTGATGAACATGAACATACTACTAACATTCTCATGCTGACCTTACCTTCTAAACTGTCAAGGACGTTTTTACGTTAAAACGTATGTATTTTAAGGTCTCTGGGTCGGACTGGATGCGAAAAGCGCAGGACCAAGTTCTGTGGCGCGTGTTGAGAGAGGCCTATGGCCAGCCAATAGTCAATAGTCAATAACATTTATTCATGTAGGTTACAAAATAACACTTATGAATGTCAAAAACATGTTTACAAATAAAAATAAAAAAATTAAAATAGGTAATAACAATAAATAATTAATAAATTATAAATAAATCAGTTAACAAATTGTAAATAATTAATAAATTAATTAACAAATCATAAATAATTAATAAATTTAAACAAAAAGCAGAAATAATACAAAGATTACATTAGTATGTCAAGTTCTGTATTGGGCCAAAAGTTTTAATCATTTAAAAAATCGTCAATCTTATAATAACCCTTCTGCATTAAGTGATTTTCAACCGACTTCAAAAAAGAGGAGGTTCTCAATTCGGTTGTATTTTTTTTTTTTTTTTTATTTTTATTTTTTGTGTTTGTTACCTGATTTCTCGAAAACGGCTAGACCGATTTGAAAAATTTTTTTTTTGTTCGATTGAGTCTACTTCCCATTTGGTCCCATTGTCACCAGATCTGGATCTGGATGACGGGATCCCAGAGAAATCGAGGGCATCTCTTGAAAATTGTAGGGACGCATTATGTAAAATGTTGTCATATACGTGCATCTCTGACGTCACTACCAAATAGTCAAGAGTCAGAACTGGTCTGATGCTGGAGACCACAGAGAGTCGAGGGAACAACTCAACGGCATATAGCAGCTACCTTGTGTTTGGGCTTATTTTAATTGTATTGATGAAAACTTTACGAAACTTGACACAAACATGATCTGATGATGAAGAAGACTGAGGGTCGAGGGAACTCCTCAACGGTATGTAGCAGCTACCTAGTGTTTAGGCTTATTTTAATTGTATTGATGGAAACTTTACACAACTTTACACAAACATGATCTGATGATGAAGACGACTGAGGGTCGAGGAAACTTCTCAACGGTATATAGCAGCTACCTAGTGTTTGGGCTTATTTTATTCGTATTAATGAAAACTTTACACAAACATGATCTTATGATGAAGACGACTGCAGAAATTTATTTAATACGAATCTTAGAAATTGTTATCAGCATGGTTTTTAACCGACTCCTGTTGAAGTCGGTTTTTTAATTAGAAAATTATTTAAGCAGCAGTGAACTGCAATAGGCTAGTTGATTGATTGTATGTTTTTAGAGTAGGGATAATTATGTTATGTTTCCTGGTCTTCGTGGTGGAATAGATGACGTGGTATTACCACCGTTTAATTTAGGAGTCGTAAAAGCTGATGTCGTATCAGCCTACCAAAAATATTACCTTGGTCGATGTCTATACTGTTATACTACTAATATTATAAATACGAAAGTTTGTGAGGATGGATGGATGTTTGTTGCTCTTTCACGCAAAAACTACTGAATAGATTTTTATGAAATTTGGAATATAGGTAGTTTAAGGTGTAGAATAACATTTAGGCTATCTATACCACGCGGGTGAAGCCTCGCGCATCAGGGTACTGTTATAAACTGGAAACCATAATAACCTACTGATGAATCAAGGGGTCAGGCACATCATTTAGTTTTTAACTTATTCCAAAACGATGTCCGTGTGGTAACGGAGTAATATCCGTGTGGTGACGGAGTAAGAATACAATATGTCACCTCCCCATCTCATCCCATCGGTGTCGTAAAAACCGATTAAAGGACTAAACTGAAAATTAAACCCTATACCAATCCTTTTGCTCAGCGTGGTATTAGTAGGCCAAGTATCCCTCCGTCACGGGAGGAGGCCCGTCCTTGCAGTGGGACATTAATGGGCTGTTATGAGTGAAAACGATGTCGCAGGTTTTGACATGGATGTTTAATAACTCGAAAACCAAGAGGTTCTCAATTTGATTGTAAACCGACTCTAAAACTTCGAAGGCTTATTCGCTTGTTAACCGACCTCAAAATTAAGAGGAGATTTTTAAATCCGTTGTTAATTGATTCTGAAACTAGATGAGGTGTTTGTAAATTCCATTATTCTCACTTTTTAATGTACTTAGTACTTTAGAACTCAGTCATTTCTTTACTAATTTTATTTAAATAAAAATAAATATATATTCCTCACACATTCACACAAGTCCCAAACTAAGCAAAGCTTGTACTATGGATACAAGACAATGGATAAACATACATAAATACTTTTTTTGGACATAGGTACATACATAGAAAAAACCCGGACCAATGCAAACAATCATGTTCATGCACACAAAGATTTGCATTGAGCGGGAATCGAACCCGAGACCTCTGCGTAGCAGTCATGTTATATAACCACTACGCCATAGAGGTCGTCAACATTTAACTCTACTTCTAATCTAAGCACAATAACTTACCAAAACTAACGTAATTATATTAATTGATTATCACTGAAGTAAACGGAAAAACGTAGTCCATTGAGCGTAAAGATTGCAACATCTATGTAAGAGACATTGACGGATGGTTAATGTACTACGAACACGGGTTTTTGTGTACCAATGTAATTAACTTTAGAATGTATAGCGTGATATGTAGTACAGGGTATGTAATTAAAGAACATTAATGAAAAGCCCCGGCACATATTTATAGAACTTTTTAAAAAAGAAAATCCGTGTGGTGACGGCGAGTAAGGACCCAATATGTCACCACCCTATCTCATCCCATGGGTGTCGTAAAAACCGACTAAGGGACCATCTGTGAATGTTATCAGTACGAAATAAAAAGAAGGAAAACTTAAAATTAAACCCTATACCAATCCGTCTGGCCAGCGTGGTATTAGTAGGCCAGTAACCCTCCGTCACGGATCTCCGTCTCCGTCCTGCAGTGGGACATTAATAGGCTGTTATGATGATAATAAGTATTAAAGCTCCTATTTTAGACTTAGATTTTTAAACAAAAAATATCACTTTATCCGCTTAATATTGTCATTACATCAAACGCTCGAATAAACCGTTAAAACTGATTCAAAAAGGCTCTAAACGACACTTCATTGACTATCTATTATGTATTCTAACATCCTTAATATACATACGAGAGTTGCATATCACTTATTGTTTCAAATAGGCAATATAGAAACCGTTAAAACTTTAATTCAAAAAGGCTCTATACGACTCTTTGTTGACAATCTATTATGTATTCTAACTTCCTTATTATAGATACGAGAGTTGCATATCACTTATTGAGTAGTTGTTTTCACTTGTGCTTCGTATTACATTAATAATTAACTATGAAGACTTTGTCAACTGCGCGTTGAAGGTTTTATGGTACACATTACCTTATATCTATTAGAGTTTACATTAATACACACCTCACACATTCTCACAGCGCCATCTAGTCTTAAATAAAGTACAGTATGGGGACATTGATAATGTGATTGGTTTTTAATTATCAATGTCCCCATACTGTACAGTATGGAGACATTGATAATGTGATTGGCTTTTAAAGAAAGACAGCAAATCAATGAGTAAGAAAAGTACATCCGATTACGGAAAATAGCTGAATGATTTTAGCATAAGTTTTGAAAATTATCACATTAAAATGTATCTTGGCGTTCGGCATAAGGTTGAAATTATAAAAGATTGAATCCCTACTTACTTCTATTTGACATTGTATGTTTCATCATGTCTTACTAAGTGACACTGGTGACGGAAACATTGCACTTCGATAAAAAGTCATTGCAGCAACAAAATATAGCACTTATTATTAACGTCATAATATACAATTTCAAAATCATCAATAAATTATAATCTCACTTTCTCGCTTCCTCATTGTTGTCTGTCTTTCTTTAAAAACCAATCATATTATCAATGTCTTCATACTGTTAATACTTGTACAGTTTTTTGTGGTAAAAATAAAGATACAAGCAAACAATTATATTCATACACACAATGATTTGCATTGAGCAGGAATCGTACCCGCGACTGTAAATAAATAAATATTCCTCACAAATTCACACAACGCCATCTAGTCCCAAACTAAGCAGAGCTTGTACTACGAATGCTAGACAACGGATAAACATACTTAAATACATTTTTTTTTGTAAAAACATACATATTATTATAAATAGAAAACACCCAGACCAATGCAAACAATCATGTTCATGCACACAAAGATTTGCTTTGAGTGGGAATTGAACCCGAGACCTCTACGTAGCAGTCATGTTATTTAACCACTACGCCATAGAGGTCGTCATGTAAGACAATACCACTACTGAAAATGTGTACTAATCTAAAAAACTTTTAAAGAGTCTGCCCACTACACCGTTTCTTACCATGACAGTGCTGGGACCGTATCAGGCACGTAAAGTAACACAGCGATGGTACTGGCCGGTTACAAAATGGTCTAGTGGGCCTAGTCTTATACGTTTTAATACATAATACAATACATTACTACCAAATTTGGATAGGCTGAGGACGGAATATAGCAGACAGTGAAGGTGACCACCTAACGCATTGTAAAGGGGCCTCCCAGACGCTGTTATGCAAGTGCTCCGTCCTCTATCACGCGATAGACCCAGCACCCGCACGGAGAATCCATGGAATGCTAAGATTAGGTCTTATTGTCTGTCACATTTATAGCACGGTCCTAGCACGGTCATGGTATGGTACGGTGAAGTGGGCAGACTTCATTACGCCTAAACTACGGAACCAAGTTATGGTCACATTTACTATTAATAAACGAACTATCGGGATATTTACCATGTCTAGGGTTTTCGACAGAGGCGCTTGTAACAGCGTTGAAATATCGGAAACTGGAAAACCATAAACATGGTAAATATCCCGATAGTTCGTTTATTAATAGTACGGTACCCAGTTTTATCAAATGCGATACAGAGATAAATTAGCTAAAGCCTAGAAGTACCTAATTAACTTTTTATACCACTAATAATCTAAGCCAATGACATCGCGAACATCTAGTATACCATAAATATTACTTTAATGCATGTTTTCATACAAATAAATAATCATTTTACTTATGCAGAACATACATACGTCACTCAAAATCTTGCCAAATACCATTAATCACTATAAAAAGAGTTACAAATCACTGCTCTTATTTCTATCTGAAAATATTAATGTTTTTAGAAAAAAAAACGATTTGTAAGAATTTCTTCATTAATCACCTATCAACGAAGCCGTTTTTTGAAAAATATATTAAACCAATGTATTTTAAACTAGCGACTCGCCTCGGCTTTGCACGGGTGCAATACAATACGATAACTACTATAATTCGGTATTGCTATTGGTTAGATTCTAATTGCAAAGTTTAAAGCCCGATTTACACATCGTGCGCCAGTGGCCGACGCTCCGGCCCTTATTCCCGATTTACACATCGATAAGTACAGTAGCGAGATAAGTAGTAAGTTGTTGATTAAGTTGATTTAAATACATCTCCATCCTATTTTTTGGCGAGTTAAGTTGGCGAGACGCGAGGGAGGGGGCAACTTCGTACTTAACTCGCCAAAAAATAGGATGGAGATCTATTTAAATAAACGTAGTCACTTAATTAACTCGCTACTGTAATTATCGATGTGTAAATCGGGCTTAAGGGCCGGTGCGTCGCCCACTGGCGCACGCCGCAGTGTAGCATAGTATGGGTTTAAGTTAAATGTTGGTATCTCGTTTAGAGATGGACACACTCCACTCATACAGCTGTAAATTAGGGACGGATTTTTGTGACCGTAAGAATTCCAGTTAGAGTGTAAGTTTCTTGGGACAGACAGCTACAGTGATATTTTTTATACTATGTATTAGTGGTGTGTGAATTGACGTAAGTCAAAAGAAACATAAAAAAATATGTAGGTACTTTATTGAGTACTTAGTGTCTGGTAGGATGTAAAATTTGTTGGCAATAACTGTAACATACGGTTTCAATATTTTATAATAATTTCTTAATAAATGTTTAAAATTGTACCAATTACTTCTTTTCATTTCATGATGGTGTAAAAATACATGGTATCATTAGCGCATTTTCATCTTATGGATTTTGATAAGAATTTTTTTCTCACTCACTCAACATCATCTAGTCCCAAACTAAGCAGAGTTTGTAATATGGGCATGTACTAGACAACGGATAAACGTAAATAAAGTTTTTTTTGTAAATACTAACATAATTTAAATAGAAAACACCACCCAGACCAATGCAAACAATTAATGAACACAAAGATTTAACGCAACCGGGAACCGAAACCGAGACCTCTGCGTAACAATAATATTTTAATAAAAAACGACTACGCCACAGAGGTTGTCATTGATTGAGAGAAAGTTTACAATTATTTTTTATTAAAACTAAAGGACGTGTGGTGACGGAGTAAGAATGCAATATGTCACCACCCCATCTCATCCCATGGGTGTCCTAGAAACCGACTAAGGGACTATCTGTGAATATTACCTTTACAAAAAAAGAAGGAAAACTTGAAATTAAACCCTATACCAATCCGTCTGGCCAGCGTGGTATTAGTAGGCCAAGTATCCCTCCGTCACGGGAGGAGGCCCGTCCCTGCAGTGGGACATTAATGGGTTGTTTTGATAAAACTAAGGATGGAAAAATGAACGGAGATCTCTTAAGTAATATTTGTATAAGAAGGTTAAGTTTCAGTCTGTTACAAGAGTAAGCCTATTTTCCTCTTGTATGGGGAGGAGACAGTATTTATTTTATATTACGTTACCACAAAGGTTTTAGATCCTCAGATATTATGTAGTTTTAACATGCAACAACGGTAATCTAAAATATACCTACTGACATACTGAACACTAAGGAACTCTAATCTACGTACTTATTTAATAGAATAAGCAGGCATACTACACGATCCAATATTTCTTAAATTTTTGTTTTGTTAAAAATATAACATTTATTTAAATAAAATTAACGGTCACAAAGAACATCCAGACTTAACACATTATTTTGTTAATCACACATTGATGACCTCTACAGTCGCGTCCCTAGGCAGTTAATACCACAGCTACTTGATTTAAATGTATTTTTTTTAACGTATTTCTCCGATCATCATCATAACAGCCCATTAATATCCCACTGCAGGGACGGGCCTCCTCCCGTGACGGAGGAATACTTGGCCTACTAATACCACGCTGGACAGGCGGATTGGTATAGGGTTAAATTTCAAGTTTTCCTTCTTTTTATTTCGTAAAGATAATATTCAGTTTTTACGACACCCATGGGATGACATGGGGTGGTGACATATTGTATTCTTACTCCGTCACCACACGGAGAATTTCTCCGATAAGTTTCTATAATTTTTATTTTTATTGTCCACAGTTACGGTGACATGGTCCCAGGCACGATCGCCGGTAAGATAGTGGGTGGAGTATGCTCTCTCTCCGGAGTGCTTGTAATAGCTCTGCCGGTACCCGTCATCGTGTCCAACTTCTCCAGGATTTACCATCAGAACCAGAGAGCTGATAAACGGAAGGCTCAAAGAGTAAGTATTTTTATGTTTTGAAGTAATTAAATAAATTGGCTAGGTGTTTTAGAATTGGGTAGGTGTTTTAGAATTAGCTAGGTGTTTTAAAATTTGTTAGTTGGCTACGTAAGTAAAGTATGCTATGATTTAGATGGAGTAGGTGATTGTATAGGTCTAAGTATGCAGATAAATCATGGTGGAAGTGTGAAACTGAAAGTATTATAATCCTTTAAAATTAACTAGATTAGGCAGTACTGTATAGAACTACGTGTGTTAGATTGGGTAGACATCATTAAATTGGCAAAGAATGTTATAATTTAGTTATTGTTAAGCTTTTTTTTTGTTTAATTATAATTTATAATTTCTTGTTGTCTAAATTGGTAGTTTTAAAATCAATAGTCGTGTAAAAACTTGACTTCTATTTTCTCGTAGAGTGAAGGTTTCACATTATTATGATGAAAACCTATGCCATTTAACATAATAAGTACTTAGTTATAACATTTAGCTAAATTAATATTAACTTTAAAATAAAATTAAGTTATAACATTTAGCTAAATTAATATTAAATTTAAAAATATTACATAGCTAAATTATTATTAAAGCTTAAGAAACTACGAAACACAGCTAGTTTATTTGTTTAGCTATAATGGACTGGTCTTAAAGCCCGATTTACACATCGACAAGTACAGTAGCGAGTTAAGTAGTAAGTTGCTGATTAAGTTGATTTAAATAGATCTCCATCCTATTTTTTGGCAAGTTAAGTTGGCGAGACGCGAGAGAGGGGGCTAATTCGTACTTAACTTGCCAAAATATAGGATGGAGATCTATTTAAATCAACTTAATTTTAAAATACTACTTAACTCGCCACTGTACTTGTCGATGTGTAAATCGGGCATAAGGGACTCATTGCATATTCTGACGCATAAAATATCTCCGATGCGAATCATGATATCTCTAGACGAAATACTAAAAGTTATTATTTGTATGAATGAGTCTTTCATACAAGAACAAGCGATTCTGTGTATACACATTGCTATAAAATTACTGTTTATAGTTGTAAATTGTTAGGATGTGTACACATGGACCAATAAAATTATGTGAACCGAATCTGCCTCGATGGGAAAGTCACGTACCTATGCGCCTATTTTTTTCTTGACGAGGGGAAATCGTCATCAGGTTCCCCCAGCACTCTTACCAGGTGAGTTCCTTCACCCCGGTAAGAGTGCTGGGGCTTCTCAGACTCCTACTGCCTAGGACTGTTCCTTCACAACAGTCTGTCAGTTCAACCTGCCAAAGACTCTGACTCTCATTCTGAGAATCTGTCTAGGCTAATCGGACGCGGAAATCCATGATTCTTCCAAAGTTCCTGACCCGCTGTTTAGCGGCCATCTCAAGGTGGTTTTTTTTCGTAGACATATTTCTTTGAGCTTTACCATTTCGAGTTTTTTGAGATGAAATAAGGTGGTAACGCTAAGTTTTCTAATTCCGTCATCACACGGAGATATAATTACTTACAAAAATGTTTCTTTACACAAGTTTTAAGTAACTATTATTGAATTTCAGAAAGCCCGTCTCGCTCGCATCCGCATTGCCAAAGCCTCGTCTGGCGCAGCCTTTGTATCGAAGAAGAAGGCAGCGGAGGCGAGGCTAGCAGCTCAGGAGTCTGGTGTAGAGCTAGATGAAGGAAGAGATGAAGACATCTTTGAGTTGCAGCATCATCATCTTCTGAGATGCTTGGAGCGTACTACGGTAAGTGGGACTGGGTTATGAGATTTGTAAAGTTAGCAACATGAGTTGATTAACACGTCCAGTTATCTTAAGTTGATTATCCATTCGTTAGTATCCTTTTATAGTACCGGAGGTACAACTGTATTCTTTACATCCTCTTTAAACTAAAACTACTTTTTTTTAGTAATAACTTGCAATCAGTGACTATTTATTTATTTGGGATCTGCAACAAAGAATAAACAATACAAGTTGTTTTATACAAAATACTTCAGCCTTAGTGTTTATTCAACTAAATTTTTTTTTATATGAATTTAATTCATACAAAGGAGATCACAACATTATAAACTGCAAGATGAATTAAAAAAAACCATGAGTACAAATAAACTGTAAAGATAAATTTGTTGATTACTACACAACATTTGGAAAAGTGCGAGTGATTTTAGATGTGTTAATCAGCTTATGTTGTTGACTGTGCCAATGCAGGTAAAGTGGTTCCGTCAGCATATTGGATGTCCACTGTTGGACATAATCAGGAAGTCCAAATTAATGTCCACTCCATTGGACATGTGTGGACATGGTCTTCCTCAAAATATTTCCTTTATGTGGTTTTCTGCATCCCTCATGCATCAGTTTTTGTCATGTTTGTGTTGTGACTATCTGCAACAAACTATACTTCTCTTTCTATCAATACAATGCTTGTTATATAAATGTGTATAAAAAATATTACTATCGTGATTCCTAATGTAGTTAGTGTTATGCCGTGGTATTATGAATATTGTAAAGTCATGTCAGTGTCGTATATATTATTTGATTTTGAAATTTGATGATTTTATTGATTTTGATGTGGTTTTTCCAAGTTACGACTTTGATAACTCGTATTTCTGCTGACAGGAGCAGCAGAAATAAATCCTAAAATCTTGTCTCAACTCTCGTTCCTTATAATCGTTAAAACTTCGGTTAAGTTAACTTTAGTTGTCAAATTGTCATACAATAGGTAAGACAATTTGACAACTAAAGTTAACTTAATAACGATTTTAAGGTACGAGAATTGACATGTAAACTAGAACTGTAACGCCAAATCTAATGACTATAAGAAATGAAAAAACATGACAATGAAAATGAAATGTACAAAAATATCTTAAGTTTTAGTTTTAAGTTAAAATGACTGTAAAAAAATACGAGTTGGTCAAGAGCCAAGACCAAATTTGGAAAGAACACATTAAAATTTAGAAAATTACCCAATTTAAAACTCCCCAAAAACTTTCCAGCTAAAATTATTAAATTACTAGACTTAGATGCAATGTTATTTAAAGATAAAGACCATTCAAAAATAATGTCAAGGTACCTTTGCTTATACTTACATAATTCATTAACCCTTCTTCCTGATCACCATCGTATCCTATAATTTACTTTAATACTCGTATGTATTGCAGCCTACAAAACCTATCTTTTATCCTCAGTATGTATATCTCGCTGCCTGACGGGCTGTTATCAACATTTCCTCATAAATAAGTTCTATTCTTGCAGTACTGTCTTTTTATTTTTTTATTGGTTCAAGATGGCAGACGAGCAACCGGTCAACCTGATGGTAAGTGGTAACAGCCAAGCCTCTGCAAACCCTACACATGAGTCCTTAAGTCTTATAGACCTCTAATACATGACTTCTCAAGTCATATAAACTTAACAATAAGGCTTATTTACTCATGTTTGGAACCGGAAAAATCCCGCTGGAGAATATTTTATAGAAGACTTTGGAAGACTGGATTAAAAGGTGTGTTTAAGTCATTATTAAATACATATTTCTTAATCTTCAGGACCGTGAATTTGTCGAAATGGAGAACCCATTCAACGGGGCAGCAAAGCGGGCCGGTTCGCCGTCGCCGTTAGCATCGCCCGCGCACTCAGGCCGCGCGCCGGCATTATTGGCGTGTTGTGCCCGATGTGGTTGTTGCCCACAAAAATATCAGGTAATAATACCGTTCTTATATTAATCATAAATGACTTAAAAAGGTTTACTAAACATATTTGGAATAAACCTAGAATCAATGAAAATATTTAAAGTTAAAGAACACAACCTGATTTTTTTCTGGGTAAGTGACCCAGAATTGAAGTATCTCGATTTTATAAGTTTTTCGTTTGTTTTAGGTTTATTTTAATGTTTTGCTCTTAATTAATTAAAAACTTTCGTGACTTAAATAATTTTTAAAATATTCTAAGATAAATGCGACTAAATATTAATAAGAAATCAAAAATAAATTCATTATTATTCAGAATTCAATAAAATGGGGACCTATGAATTAAAATTTTTATTATTTTATAGATGATAATAATGGTATTATTATTTCTGAGATTATCATATAAAAATAGTATTGATAGCAAATGAAATGAGTGAAGTCAATTTGCTCATTTCAAAACTAAATTTATTTTACACTAGGTTTTAAAAATTATACTCTATACGAGTCTCTGTACTAATATTTTTTATAATACTAATAGATATGAACCATTACAATACAACAAACAAATCATAGCTGCATTTTAATATAAAATAGCATTCGATGAGTAATGTTCTATACTAAAATATAACATGGCTGCTAAAACTGAACCACTATTCATAAAAATTTAATAGTATAGTTATTAGGCTTTCAATCAATCAACTAGCCTATTGCAGTCTGGACATAGGCCTCTCTCCACACGCGTCACAGAACTCGGTCCTCTGCCTTTCGCATCCAGTCCGACCCAGAGACCTTTATGAGGTCGTCGGTCCACCTAGCTGGGGGGCGTCCTACACTATTATTAGGCTTATTTGATTTCTAATCTTCAATGTGACTATTTACTTAGAAAAGCATGAAGACTTTTTGGTTCATATTTAATACTTTGTATTTTTTTCTTTTATTGGCTTAAAAGTTTTTGGTTTTTTCATCTTGTAATACTTAATTGTTTCTTTTTAGTGATTTGTTAACTGATCCCAAAAACAGGAAGAGGTTATCAATTATGTTGTATTTTTAATGTTAGTTAGTTACTTCCGAACTTGTGTATTTCTTAGTTCATTTAAATGTTATTTTATGTGTAAATAAATGTTCTTTCTAGTAGTTGTATATGAGTAACACTCATACAAATCCACGGTAAATTAAATTTACGTTTTGAAGTGGATAATGATGGAATCAAAAGCAGATTTTTGGTTCCTTCTATACACCTTAAGTTCTTCTTTCTTCGGGTTTCCAAAAAGAAGAAAGACAATGGAAAAAATTGATACTTGAGGCGGGAATCAAACCCACGTCTCTGGACTATACGCGTCCAGCGCCAAGACCTCTAGACCCGTCTCGACTACCAAATTTAACCATTGCTTTATACGGCACACGGGCCGCAACTTAGAACTTAACTGTACAACGCCATCTAGGCGTGACAGAGAGACATCTTCGGTTACCTCTTTGCAATATCACTGAAATTGATCTGTATGTGTAATGTTGGTGACAGAAACAGCGTCGTTCAGTGCGATGCATCAGTCCCTTAGGGCTTACTCTACGGAGACAGGTATAGTTACAGTAAGCCGCCAGAAACACTCGATGTGGAGACCAGAACATATTAGATGATTGAATTTTACTGTCATAATACAAAGAAAATATATAAAAAGCAGTATGTAAATGTACAATTTATTTTCTTATCGCTGGGGTAAAATGCCTACGCATCACCTTCCGTTGGGGGACGGGAAGGGTATGTGGGGCTCTCAGGGGTTAGGCAACCCGCTAGTGTACCCACTAAAAGTCCCTAACCCTTCATCGCCTGCTTGGAAACCGGCAGAGCCTTTGCGTCCAGTCCCCCTCCGATGTAAATGTACCATGAGTGAAGGGGATAGTTTACTTTTGCAATTGTTAAAAAACGAAGGGAATGGGTTTATAATTTGGTTGTATTTAATATTTTTTACTCCAAAATAACAGTTATATTGACCAATGTGAAAAAAAACCTCCTTGAATTGTTAAATCATTATAATGTTTTAAATTTCAATATTATATCAAATTTTAAAAATCCATGATTTTAAAGATTTTATTTAACTAAAACTAAATACAAATTAGAGTATTTTCTATGGATTGGCAAATAAGAGTTAAATAAATGAAAGCAATAAAAGTTTATTCAAAAGCAGAATAAATATAATAATATTACATACTAATTAGTAAATGTTTTATAATTTACTCCTATTATAGTTTAATATTAGTTTTTTGTAGATTTTCGAAGATTAGCTAACTAATTATGAATATACAGATAATCATGACATTAAAAAAATAATAAGTTTTCTGATTTGTTTACATAATTTCCCACATAAACATAATTATTTAAATTATTAAATAAAATGAAACATTTGTTTAAAAATATGCTACGGTAAGGTATTACTTAATAATTATCTATCATTATTAAAGAACAATGCTCAAAAATGTATGGACACCGTCCCCACTTTGTAGCACTTTAAGATATATGTTAACCGAAAGGTATTAGTCATCTCTCCATTTTATTGTATGACAGCAAAGCTGAAATGTGTATCCGAAAAAAGTTATATCGCCTTAAAGAAACCGAAATCAGTCACAATTATGTTGCTGTTTATTGTACTTTTTCGAAATTATAGCCAATAAAATACATAATTAACAGTGTAGAATATAAGAAAAATATAAAAGATTATTTATTTATTTATTATTACGCGCCGTATATGCCCAATGACCCGATTTTATCTTTTTTTGTGGGCACGAGTAAGTAGTTTGTCTCTTGGGACATTTACTACTTTACGCAGGGTGTGGGGTGGATGGCCCTCAACCTAAGACATTTAAGTGTCATGCCTCAGGGGCCCCTGTGGGGCACGAACCTCGACCTGGACCGTCACCGACTAACAGGATGTGCGGAAGGCACGATCTCTAGGAACGAACGCGGCGCGTATTCCTGCCTTAGCGGCGAGAACGGAACCGCGGACGTGTTGTTGTGGCTTCGCGAGCCGTATGAGCTCTACGTTGAGCGATCGCGATCCTATCCCCCGGCTCTTCGAGAGCATGTATATGTCATGCGTAGTCTGAAATGGTCTAAATGCCTTCCAATACCAAAGTACCACACGATACTGACGACATGCGCGCAGGCACCAACTGTTCTCATAGCAGTTAAGCATGAACAATAATATGCCTGAATGGCGCTTATATCCTGTGCGTTATTTAAAACCAAATACCTGTAATAGGTCGCATTTGACCTATGTTTGGATAAAATTCGACCCCTCAAAACAGTGCAATCTGCCGTGTTTATACCGTATTGGTTCATAATTGGGCTTGGAGTTGCACCAACTTCTATGTTGTAGACGCCGCCACGTAAATGTTCGCTAACATAGGAAGCTGCTAGTTTTAAGTGTGATATGTCCCCAAACTAAACAAAATAGTATCCTCGTTTGACAATTCAGGGAACGGTATATTTATGGACTCATCAGTTAATGTTCTGAACGTAGCCCGCTGCCTGTAACGTAGTTACCCAAGTCATTGTTGATGTGAATTCTGCGATAAATTCGTTCAACGACGTCTGTGGTATAGACAATGTCATGAAAAAGCTCCCTGGATGTATTGAGAAGCGCACCAGCAATTCGGTAGTCTGTGAAGAGATAAGGAAGTGTTAATACACTTCCTCATCTCTTCATTCAATAATTTGAATACTACATTCCTGAACATTTTAAAATCACGTTTAAATCTCCCGTTTATGGGCTCCATGACCCAACGGACAAATTGTTACTAGATGGGATTTATTTGGTTCTTCATTCGTGAATCTGCGTCCTACGCCCTCAGCGAGTGGTTCTGGAAATGGAGGATAATAGTCAACCTCGAAAAGAGCCAAGCGTTGAATTTTCACAAGAAAAGGAGCCACAAAACTCTCTCGGCAGAGACACCAAAAGTCAAAAAGTTCGGCTTCCCGATCCCTTGGGCGAGGGAAGCCAAAAACCTTGGAGTCATACTCGACGATAAAATCTCACTCCGTCCCCACCTAAACATGGTTTGCAAGCGGGGCTCGTTTGTGATGGGACGGCTGCACTTACTCCTTCCAAGTTAGGATACATGAGACTTGTATTAGGCCAATCATGACGTACACGTGCGTAGTTTTTGCACACCTTAGGCCACATAGCAGGATCCATAAGTTACAAACAATTCAGAAAAGGTTCATGCGCAAAGCGACGGCAGCACCGCGGTTCACGCGTAACGAGGATCTCCACATCGACTTCGAGTTGCCGACCATCCAGCAACACATGAAACTCTGCTCCCGTGGTCCCGTCGCTACTTTGAAATGGCTGCCACTCACCCCAACCAACTAGTGGTTGAGGCATCCGGGTACATACCCTGTAGAATATCCAAAATTAGAAGACCTAGACATGCTCTCGAAGAGCCGGGTGATAGGATCGCGCACGCTCAACGTAGAGCTCATAAGGCTCGCGAAGCCACAACAACACGTCCGCGGTTCCGTCCTCGCCGCTAAGGCAGGAATACGCGCCGCGTTCGCTCCTAGAGATCGTGCACCGACTAACATCCTGTTAGTCGGTGACGGTCCAGGTCGAGGTTCGTGCCCCACAGGGGACCCTGAGGCATGACACTTAAATGTCTTAGGTTGAGGGCCATCCACCCCACACCCAGCGTAAAGTAGTAAATGTCCCAAGAGACAAACTACTTACTCGTGCCCACAAAAAAGATAAAATCGGGACATTGGGCATATACGGCGCGTAATAATAAATAAATAAATAATCTTTTATATTTTTCTTATATTCTACACTGTTAATTATGTATTTTATTGGCTATAATTTCGAAAAAGTACAATAAACAGCAACATAATTGTGACTGATTTCGGTTTCTTTAAGTCGATATAACTTTTTTCGGATACACATTTGAGATTTGCTGTCATACAATAAAATGATCAAAATACTAAGGCCTTTCAAATAACATAGGTTTTAAAGTGCTACAAGCTGGGGACGTTTTGAGCATTGTAAATATCATTATTATTAATAGTATAATTAAATCAAACTTACCGTAATTAAACTTACTTCTTGATCGAACAAAAATCGTGTTTTTTCCCATACTTTGCCATTTTCATTTAATTTTACATTTTCACTCTTTTATTGACTAATATAAAACCTAAACTCTGCTTAGCACTAAATTCCATTACATACGTTTACGCAGAGTTACTTACTTTTTTATAATCATAACAGCCCATTAATGTCCCACTGCAGGGACTATAATAATATTATGCAAAAATTCAGTAGTACATAATGACTTAAAATTCAATTCAGCTAAATGTTTTTACTAACAATATTTCTATGTTTTATTATAATATTAAAAATGCTGTAATTTATGATGTTTCAAAGAAATATTGTTATGGTACCGTTGTGTTGTGGCTTATCGCAAACTGTGGCTAGATATTATGTGTCAATGCTATTATTATGTGACTCGCTCTAAAGTCAAAAGCTTAAAATATCTTTAAATTAGTAAAAAAATACTAAGATAGGGCTTTACAAAGCGCAATAAATATATAAATTTTGAAAAAAAAATATATTTAAAAGAATATTTAAAAAAAAACTAGAACAATAAACATTTATACAATCTTTTTTTTAAGTAGAATTTAAAATTTAATTCGTTATTAGATTAATTCGCTGATTCAGAGTACTTATAATTTTCAGACGAACTTTTGACGAAATTTTAAATTAAGTTTTCCTATTTTAAAAAAAGTATTTGTAGTTAGAGTATTATACGCTAATTTATTAGATAAATATGTAATTTAAGTGGTAGGTATTTGTAATATTTTGCTAATCTAAGTTAGATTTTATTTTTATTTCTAAACTTTACACCTTCACATAATTATTTTGATTCAACTCAATTTCTTACCTACCACAAAACCTTATACACTTTTAAAATTAACATTTATTTTAAACAGATTGCAGTTCTGAGATTCAGCACGAAATATACATAACTATCTATGTCTTAAAAAACCTGCTTTTTGTTGCAACCTGAATTTACAAAATCAATTTCAAAATTATACTGTTTTCTGGTCGGGTCTTACTCGCGTTATAAAAGTACTTAATTTAAATACTAATTATCGTTATCTTATTAGTATTTAGGATATTTATTCTATATACTGCGAGTTCGACCCGACTATAAAATAGTAGAATGCATACAAATCGCGAAAATAAAAAATCAATTTGATATTTACTTTCAAAATTTTTGTAAGACTTTTTGAAAAGTTTAAAATCAATTTTAAAATTTTTGTATAAGACTTTTGAACTTTGGAAGCTCAGTCTCGAATTGGCTAACAGGTCCTGCTATTAGACTCAAGTAGGAAGGGAAGGAAAGGAGGCAGGCGGTACACATCGACTTCGCGACCGTCTGACACCTCGGTGTCCGCCGCGCCCAGCGAAGATCCATTACCAGTACGTGAGTGCGGCGTTAACATACAGCGGCGTCGGGCTTAGGCTGTGTTCTTTATTATTTTGAGACGTATTTAATTATCTATTTATTAACGTCTTATAATTTTGATTGTTTTATATTTTGTCAAATAATATTTAACATTTCAGTTGTTTTAAACATAGTTCTGATGTCAATTATTTGATTAACGTGCCATATTTGTTAAATTTTGTAAGTGAGTTACCTATTCCAAAATGTTTTAATTTAAATTACATTGACCAATGGGAAAAGTTTCCATATTGCTTAGTAAAAAATATTTTCTGATTTATCTTTCCGCTTTAAATTAAAAGTAAAACTTTACTGGGAAACCTTAGTTTCATATTTTTAATTCTTTTTCTTTTGTTATTTTTTTAAATACCTAACTATTATTTCAATTTTCTTTATATGCGTGTTTTTAGGCAATAGACAATTAATGGGAATAACAGTGATCATAGCGAATATTTTAAAATAAATACATTTTCTTTATTAGTTATAATTTAAAGTAAGTCGCTGTGTGGTAACGTCGCCGAAGTTAAAACTAAATCAAATGAAAAAGGCTTTAAATGTCTGCAGGGTGTTGGCTGCTAAATACTGTTGCTTAATAATTTATTGTATATCCTTGTTAATTGTTGTATTAATGTTGAGCTTGCTACGGTGTTGTCAAAAAACAATATATTTTTTCTATAAAAAATATATTATTATGTATATATTTTATGCCGTATCCTAATATGTATAAAAATAGCTTTCTTGTTTTTTATATTTATACATAATAAATCTAAGAAGTGTACAGTAGATCCCAGTGTTGTTAATGTATTGTCGGATGTCGTACATTTAATCGACTGTTTGTATTATAATTTCTGTTGAAACAATACAATAATACGGTTTCAACTAATGCCAACACACTGCACACATTTTATCAACAATTGGCAAAATAAATATGCCATTATTATGTCTGCAAGTCGACCTCGATAAAATCGAAACCTGTGCCAATGAGGTCTGTTTACAATAGAGTCTTCCTGACTCAGAAACTAACAATCATGACATCCATGACAAACCAGAATGCACACACAAATTCTAATTTGCATAAACACAGGTCATATAATATGTTTCATCATAAAACTGATTAACTTTTACTAATAATTCAATTAATAACTTTGACTTGAAACTAAAATTATTAAACCAACTTTAATAATAAGATTTAATAAATACCCTTTTTTATGATGATCATAAAATATAATATACATTTGACATTACACATTGGGTCTACAAAAAAAAAAAAACTTTTTTTTTAATTGGCATGTCCCACACACATACTCTTTCATACACACAACATCACTGCTAGCAAACTATTACACTGTACTGTTTTATTTTTAATTATTTCTTGGTGTTTAAGTGTCTGTGTCTTCGAGGTCGCTTTTTATTTGATGTAAAGCTTATTTTATTGTGAAAGTAAATATATTAGGTAGGCGTATATTTATTGTAAATGTTAAAGTTATTTACGATTATGAAAGTGATTGTGTGTAGATAATTTAATTGTTATAATGTTTTGTTAGAGAACTTTCAGTTTTAAAATGGTATTATTTGATTACGTATTGTAAATGTTGGCAATATGCTTTGTTTATATTTTTATCTAATTTAATTGAGGTTATTATCGTTTTTAAATTGTATCTTGTATTTTACTTTAGAGTAGTTACCGCCTAAAAACATCAAACAAACGTTTCCCTAATATTACTATTTTATATAAAACTGTCAGTTCTCTTCCAGGCTAAATAGTAGACGTTAAATGTAAAGTTATATTTATAAATTGATTTTGATGTGTTCGTCCAACCTTTTATGATAAAAATATTAATTTAAATTCTTCTGATTACAGCAAGCGTGTGGTAAATACATTCCTGCCGGGAGTACAGTGCAAGGTAACCAAACCGGTGTTGCGATGGACGGGACTTATTTAGTGGAAGCGTCATTCTAGGGTCCATCCACTAGCCATATGGAGAGCTACGTGTAATCACGCGAGTGATTTGAACAGTCTAGTCAAAAACTAATAACTGACCCTATCGTAGGGTCACATAAAACCACCAATTATTAGAATTATAAATCTGTGTAATTTTAATGTTCTAAGTCTAACACGATACTGCCTAACATTAAAAAATATCAGATTTGTATTATGGATTGTGAACGAACACAGAATTTACACTGTGATTATCAAATTTGGAATAGTCCATGTCTTATTCCATTCCATTTTAAAAAAGACTTTCGAAGTGCCATTCCAAATTAGGAAACACTTTGGAATGGAAGAAACGTTTGGAAATGGAATGCATTTTTGAAATGTGGCATATGAAGAGATATTTTGAAGATTTAGTATTGTGCTCTTTATCTATGTTGGAACAAGATGTTCTTTCGCGTCCTCTCCGTGTAGTTTCTTTTATCCATATTAGTAATAAAACAGTATTAAATAAGATTTTAAATGTTAAAGATGGACGGAGTGATATCTCGCTTCTTGTAACAACGAGATTAAATTCTGTGAATAATGATATCGACTATGGAATTTTATGTATCGAGAGGTGTTTTTAGAAAAGACAAATAGTTTCAAATTTCATTATAGTCAATAGTTATTCGAGTCATATCAAGATTAGGCAGTTATATAGATGTACCGGTAATATTATAATCTGTTCAAAGTTGAAGTCATTTTGTGGGGGTCCTAAATTTGATGTAGATAGTAATTGTACAATAGTGTTTAAAATTCTAGTTGCGAAGAAATCATAGATTAGTGTACACGTTAAAGTTTTAGCTAGAGTTGTCTTTTGCATCTATGAGAATTAGGAAATGTTTGAACGATTTCAAAATCTAGAAATTTCATTTTTGTTAAATAAGCATTTATTTTACATTTTTTTATAAACATTAAGTTTCAAAATTTGCTTAACATCGAATGTTAATAATTTTAATAAGTAATTTTAGTAATTAATTATACTGTTATGCTGTTGATAATAATGAATATTATTACATTTATTTTAAACTTAAAACTAAATTAAACAGGTCCTTAAAATGACTTTAATTGTGAACAAATCACTTTCGATCCCCAATTCAAGTCTATACTCAATTTTATTCACTAGAAGTCTAGTGCCTTCAATATCGGTTATTTTCATTATATCGTTGCTCTGTGTTAGTGAGGCATAAATGTTAGAGTAATGAGATGCGTGACAATTAAAAATAACATAAAAAATGTAACGAGCATGACGTGTTTTGTCACACAGTGGAAATATTTCTGTAACGTGAATTAAAGCATGGTGGGCTTAAGAATTCTGTAATTTTATTTTAAGACGTATAGTGAAGGCTTTAGATTTACTTTAATCTTAATTACTTATTATGAATAACTTTTATGATGTAAGTATTCAAAAAAGCAATTACGAAATCTTATGAAAAAACATTTAAATTCAGCTTGTTAAAATGCTATACGAATATCAAACAACTGAAAAATACAATATTATATAATAAATATATCTTTTAAAATAAGTGTACATAAAATATTCACAAACAAAGCTACTTAATTGCGTAAAGAAAACCAAATTATTTTTAAAGCTATATCTAGTTATGTAATCGACTTTTTAATAACTAGCTCAATTTGTATGTGTTTCATAATTGGCTTATTACTTGAATAATTTGTTTAATGTCAACTATAAAGAATAATAATTAATAAATAAATTATTGTTTACCTTATTTCCACTGTGTGACATGTTCACGTACTTAGTGGCAAAGAATATCTTCGCAACCTTATTTGTGTCTAGTAGAGAGACCCCCTATAATAGATCAGTCTTATGATGCTATAGATAAAATAATGTTATAATAATAGATGAATTTATGTGGTTATTTAGAGATTTATTTAATTATATGTTAATAAATAGAAATAAGACGATACATAGTTTATAAGTGAAAAATTATTGCATTGAATGCATGTTTTTAAATATAGTTAGTTAACGTATTTTTTCCACCATGCTTTTTTTTGGATTAATATTTTAAATAAAATCATCAATCTGTAAATTTAATATTGATGATAAATAAATAACAATGATAATTTTAAATTATTGATAATGATTATCAATCATTTAAAATTATTAACAAACATTTTATTATTATAAAAAATTGATTCTAAAAATAAAAATTTTGAAAAATTAACTTCAATTTATTGGAGTTCAATTTGCTTATACGGTCTATTTCATATTAATGGAAGTAAAATTTTTCTTCCTTATTCTTTTTAATAATTGCTATGGTTAGTCTACTTAATATTTGGTAGACATAAGTGTTATATAAAAAATATTCGTATAACTTATAACAATTCGTTAAAATTGCCGCTAAACCATGGAAAACAAAAATACTTTCACAAAAAAAAAAGAACTTTAAAAAGCATGGTTTTTATTTTTAATTTTATCGTTTATTTAATATTTTATCGTAGTCTTTATAAAACCGAATTCGATGTATAAAAAATGTTTCTTCCAAAATATTGCCACAATTTCTATAAAATTATAATGAGAAATGTGTAATATTCAATAAAATTTGGTAATATCATAAGTATCTTAGGAATCGAGTTTAAAGTAAATAATAAAATAATAAATAATCATTTTTTTCTTTTCGTATTTTGTCAAAGATTGTGTCAAAAATTAATATTTATTTGTGTTTAACTAAAGTTCCTATTGCAAGAAATTTTTTGATCAATATTTTGTTTAATGGCATTTATTCACCCTCTAATGTAAACCATGCTCTGCAGCGTGCCTTCTAAAAACAAATGGTGAGTTTCAGACAAAAGCGTTATCAGCTACCCTAAACCGATACGACCATAACGAAAAGGTATTTCTTTATGTCGAGGTGTGTGGTATAGACCACGCTGACCAAAAGTTGTTCAACTTTTTTAACATTATTGACTGTTTAGTCAGTTGTATCTTTGTCACTTACTATGAAGCTCTCGGTATGAGATGGGATGTTGACACCTTGTAGGTAGTCTTAGTCCGTCAAACTTAAACAACTAATTTTATTACTTATTATATATCTTGCAATAGGAACTTGAAATATTATACTTTATTATCCACATCCCTGTGATTCTAAGGCTGTTTTACCTTTAATTTTTTCGGTCTTTCCCTTAATAATATTTCTTGTGAAATTGATTATTCGGAGAAATTATCAAAATTTGTAAAAAAAATAATGTACATTTTACATAATATTATAACAAGTAATTTTTTTGCCAACACATAATGTAAAATTTACATTTTTTTCCATGTTTACTTTTTTTTCTGCCATGATGTTTACATAATTTTGTTAAAATAATTATTGTTTTAAATAATATTTTGACACATAAATAGATTTAGCAGTTAGATAGATAAATAAATACGTATATTAAATACATATTTTGTTCTAAATTTGTTAATGCCACCGGCGAATCTATTTCATACGTTATATCTTTTTATTTTAACTTTAAATAACACCAAAATGTTGTCAATATCTTGGATTACCTTGTTTCTAACAAAATTTAAACTAATAAAATGTTATGTTTTGTGAGTGATTTTATACTAGCATTTTTATGTGCATAAACTACTTTTCAATGTCCACGTGCATGTAAACATGTTTAGGCGCACTTTTTGCCAAACACGTACACACATCAAGTTAAACATTTTCATTTGAAATTGTGTCTTATCTCAAAGTATTAAGGTACATGAGTGTCTAGGTTGATTAGTTGCTGTGTGTACCACCAATACAAACTTGCATGTAAACCACAAGCGTTTCTGCCTTACCTGGTTAACTTATAGGTTTATGCATATTAAATCCAATCAGACTAAAAGTATGAGTTTGTCAACTCATTACTGATGATCCTCATCGGGTTAGACATGCTGCCTAAAAGTATTGATCGGTTCTAACACTTCATTGGTAAACTAAATCTGATGAAGGCAGTCAAGTTAATGTAGGTATCAAATGTTTTGGCGATAAGTTCACCTAAAAATGTTTAGGTAGGTTAGGTTAGGTTATATAAAAGGCTAGTTTAAAATCGCTCTAATATTGAATCTACTGAAATAATTTGTTAACGTAATAATAGTACTGAAATGTTGTATATCACTGTATTCGATTTATTATTTGGAGCCATTATGTAAAAGTGTTACTAGGTATTAGAAATACAGGCACCTCATAATCGGTCAAGTCATTTAGACTACAAGAAGGTCACAAATAAACAATCGAATTAATTAATATAATTAATTAATTATAATTTCATAAACAACTGCTTATGTAACAGCTGGGTGAAAATAAAAATACCAATTTAAGATCTTTTAATGATTTTTAATATTGTCTTTTTTTAAATTATTTAAATATTCGTGACTTAGGTAATTCCAAGATACGATTGAATAAAAAACTATTTTAACTTACAGTTTGCTGTAAGCAGTAAGATACTAAACTTTTAGTTATTTTATAATTTTTATACATATGTATAAAGAAAGTTAAATTGAATGTCCTACTACAAGGACGGCTTGAGAGCTTGCGATACCATATTTTTCTAGCTAGCCTTCTAGATTAAATAAATAACAGAACAGAAAAGAAGGCACAAAACAAAACACTTATTTTACTGCCTATCATTTCTAAATATAGTAACACTTTTATAAAATGTTGCCATTAGTTAATAAATATAATTCACAACATAATAATTATTACTGTGTGTTTTTCAAGACTGTGTTGTTTAAGTACTCAATAAAATCTATTTAAATGTATGGACGTACTCGGGTATTTGTTACTAGTTATTTACTTTAACTAATTAATTTATTACTTGACTGCTAAAAACATGCTTCCGAGATGGAGATTATTAACTGAGTAGTTATGTTAATAAGTTAATAATTTTTAACACACGTAATTAAAATACCCCTCTATAGCAGGTTTTTTCTATGTTTTTCTTGCGTTATATAAAATATTTTTAACTGAAACATTAAATTGTTGAGTCGCCTAGATGAATCCTAAAAAGGATTCATCTAACTAAGAGTACTATTTTGATGTAGAGAGATTTACTAAAAGCAACTAATATGATGCTTGGATGACTTCAGTACTCTGTAATGGAATTTATCAACGGCAAAAGACTCTTTTTACCATATTCACTACTTAACTGCTTCGGTGGCAAAGCGTTATATAATGCGATAGTAGTGAATGTCTATCCAAGACAATTGTTTTATTTGTGATACTCACAAATGATTGTCCTGTGCCAGGATAGACTCGCATACACAAACGCTTTGCCACAAAGGCAGTTAATTTTGTGGCTCTATATTGCCTGTTAGGGCAATAACTCATAAATTTCCATAAAAAGTTCAAAAATCTGAGTACGCCCATACAAATTGTTGTGAATTATTATGAATGAAAGTATGTGTTGTCGGACCAATGTGGCAAAACTTCGAGTGTGTAGAGTTTCTAGCGTAGTGGAGTTCAAACTATACTGGTGACGATTTTAACTTGAATGGAATTACCATTACTTAACAATACATAAGCCTGAAATAAAGCTTAACCTCATGTATTTTTCAAATGCATAAAAATTTAAATAATAATTGAATTTTTTATATTTAAATTATTTACATGCATATATTATAAAATTATGTGCAAACGCACAATTGAAATGATATGCGCACAATTGGATTAAGAATATTATGGTGGGTTAAAAGGAAAATTTTGTAAACAATTTAGTTTAAACATTGTAAACAAACGTTCATGAAATTTACATTTTTATTTTACATTTCGCATATTTATGGTTAACTTGGTATAAAGATGTCTGTCATTTAAATATGTTAATCAATAATGTAAAATCTATATTTATTAATATTAAAAATAAACGGGAATTAACGCGAAAATATTTGCCATTTCTTTCCTTCGCGTTTCGTCACAGGTTACAATGCTATAATTTGAAAAGAAACTGTATCTTCTGTATATTCAATTGCTAATACAATAATAATATAGTTACTGGAATTGATAGTAAAATATAATAAGATAAGTACATAGAAAAACAACGGACGGTAGTTAAGAACTCCGTAGCCTTTTGCTGATCAGCATGTCAATTTTCTCGTACATACCTTAAAATCGTTAAAAATTCGGTTAAGTTAACTTTTAGTAGTCAAATTGTCACAAAACAGGTAAGACAATTTGACAACTAAAAGTTAACTTTACCGAATTTTTAACGATTTTATTGAACGAGAATTAATTGGCATGCAGGTCAAATGTAAAAAAATCGGTACATTACATTTCGCGTTAAATTCCGTTTACGATTAATATTTACTCATGTAAAGGCCTGGGCACACCGGGACGGCCTGGCAAGGGATTTTGCCGTGAGTCAGCGCACACTGGCCGCTTAGATGCCGCGGCATGCCCCGGCGCGCCGCGGGACGGCATGGCAAGGGATTTTGCCGTGAGTCAGCGCTCGGTCGCGGTAGGCAACGGCATGCGGTTGCCTACCGCGGTATGCCGCGGCATCCCGCCACGGGAGCCTGTGGCGCGTCTTTTGATGCCGTGCGATTAAATCCCTTTCAATGCCACGGCATCATTTTAAAGCATAGCAATTTATGTCGTATTTCTGTAATATTACGGTTGAATTTCCATTAGTAAAAATGTCATTTGCCATGCCGTCCAGGTCTGCGTAGGCCCTAACTGGATAATTTAAAATATATACCTTTTATTCTTTACTTAGTAGGTATTTTATGATTTTGTTTTTTGTTTTTTTTTTGTAATATATTTTTTTTATGCAAATAAAGTGTCATTTAAGTAACAGCGCCATCTATTATTCAATATAATAAAGTCGTCACCAGTTTTAAGTTTGAACGTGTGGTCGGTTTCTTGTAGCTATCGATTGTCGACGATTGTAAAATGTTTTAAGGCTCTCGGTTCTGAACCCTTAGCTTAATTCTTTGTTATTTTGAAAAAAAAATAAACATAATTGTATATAATAATTAGTTGTTTATTTTATTTCCCACTTCTGGGACTATATTTACCTTCTTCAGTAACGGGTAAGTACTTATAGCTACTAATACTTTAAAGGCTAGAGAAGCTGGCAAAGGGGTTTTGGCTATAGTTTATAAGCTCTAGCCACTAGAGAACTAGTAAATAAATATTCACGGACATCTCTACACAGCGCCATCTGTTCCCAAAGTAAGCTAGGCTTAGCCTGCTTGTGTTATGGGTAACAGAACAACGGATAGGTATTAATACTTTTGTTTTTTTTTGTAAATACATACATAATATTTATACATAGAAACACTTAGACCAATGCAAATAATCATGTTCATGCACACAAATATTGGCATTGAGCGGGAATCGAATCCGAGACCTCTGCGTAGCAGTCAGTTTATATAACCACTACGCCACAGAGGTCGTCTCTGCAATCCCTTGCTCGTTGGGGCATTTTTTATGTCCAAGGAATCTATAGACCTCTAACATGACTTAACGACATTGTTATTACTAGGCGAAGATTGAAGTCCCATAAAACATCTAAGACAAGTGGTCACCCATTTACATAATGAGTGGGCAAACATTGTTTGTTTCGTTTATTGTTCTATTAATTATATTTTATTCTTGTTTTCTATTCTTTTTGGTCAGTTTTGCCTTGTCGTGTAGACAAAAATAGGTAAGTACATACTTACGTATCTAAGCATAATTTTGAAAACTCTTTAGAATTTCCAATAATGCTTAAAAAACTTTAAAGATCGAGACGAACCGTATTAAAATAATTTGAGCACCTATTATTCGATGTAAAGTAACAAAATTAGAATTTATAGTTCAACAAATCTAAAAGATACAGTATGACGTTTCATCTTTTTCAAACTGAAACAACTTTGTTCATGCGTGCATTATTCAGTTTCGAAAACCTTTTTCGTAAAACCATGAATTTAGAAAGATTTTATTTTTGTATCTAAAAATGTACATTCAAACAAAGCAAAATAACACATATTTACATAGTAATTAATATCTAATAGTTCTATTCTTGACCTCATTGCATCCGGATATTATAGTACTTAATCGATTTTTTTTATCCCAACCTTATTATTCAATTTGTCTGTTTGTATAAATTTGTTGAACTGTGAGACAAGTTACAAAAACTTGATACAAAAAAAAAGACAAGTTACAAATGAAATTGTGAACAGAGCCACCTAACAATCCATTTTAGAACTACTTCTTATGAGACGCAAGCTAAGATGAGTTTTTGGTCATATTAATATGTAAAAGCGCCATCTATTGTACATTCAATACAACGTATGCAGTAAAAATGTTCGCCGTTGTTTATTCAATTTTATTTGAGATGGCAGCACTAGCCCGCAGAATATTTTTTTTAAAGTAATTCAAGTTATTTTATTTATAATTTCTTGTCATTAGAAATGTTACAGTTATTATTTTCTTATTATAAATATACTTATTCTCCTTTAAAATAAGAATAGTTTTCATACTTAACATTAAACGAAAATTCATAGTACATTTTGAGTTTAAATGCAATAAGTCATTATTACAATGTATGTATAGTCGAGAACTAAATGGCTTTATCACCTCTAGAGTTACTGTTAGTTGCATGTCATAAAACTATTGGGTTCAATATCGCACAACAAAACATCAGCTAAAATCATGACGATACTTTGACATATCAGTTTTCTTGTATTAGCAAATAGTCGTTAGGTATTTATAAAAACAAATAGTAAAGTCAACGTTATTGACTGTTACTAGAGCATATTTTCGGTAAAACGTTATAATCTAATGAATTTCTCTCTTTTTTCCTTCTATGTCCATCCCTATCATTTCTTGTATGATGTCATTGGCGCATATTTCAATTTAAAGTTTTCATAATTTTATAATATAAAACAAATTAGGGTAAACCACCTAATCGTTAGAAGTCCTAGAATTATTGGCACTTAAGAGTTAAAAGTGAGTAAAAAGAAAGAAAACACTATAGATTATTCAAGTTCAGTATGATTATTCAAGTTCAAATATTATTTATTTAATATTTTCATCATCTTTTATTTGTGATACATGAAATAAATAAAATATACATAGCAACAATAAATTTATCAGAATCCTTTTATTGGCATTAGTGCCATTAATATTTATTTAATACTATTCAATCACATAATAATGATTAAGTATAAGCAAAGATTAAAGTATTTTATCATTTTATGATATTTTATATTTTAGTCTGACACGAAGTCCACTCTTAAGGTGCCAACAATTGGGTGGCTTACCAGCCAATATTTAAATTCTACATTTTTAGTTTTTCTGAAATGACAAGCTTGTAATGTCACAAGTAACAAGTTGACTTTAGTTTTAAATTATTTAATGGTTTTTCACATACAAACTCTACAGTTTAATATAGTGACATTTGTATTGTGTTAGTAGATTTTATTATTTATTGCGTTGAAATGAAAGTTTAAAATAGATTGCGCTTTTAATCTAAGCATAGTTTTGAATACGGTCAACCAATGACGTCAAGCTCACGCATAAACATTAAATAACGATCTTAATGAATTTGAATTATGATAGAATTTTTTGTCAAAACTGATAAAGCCATTTCGTTTTCGACTATACATACTATACAGAGATCTCGGGTGTGATTAAACAAACAAACAAACAAAACTCTTTAATGCAAATCATTGTGTTAATTGGTTCACTCACCAAGAACTGAATCTTTTATCAATTTAGATTACTTGCCGTAAAAACACACATGATGCAAATAGTGCCACCCCATTTTTGCTTGCTTACATCCCCAATGCCTCAAGTAGCTATTTATTATCCGTGACCACATGATAATGTACAGAGAATACAGTACTTATCTTCACTAAAATGTTTATTCATTCAATGTATAGAAGAGAATCAAAGAAATGTTTTTAATGAGCATAAAGTAGGTACCTACTTTTTAGTATACTTAATTAATTATATGGCTAATGCTATAACTTTATGCTAAGCTGATATTATTATGCGTCTTATAAACAATTGTAAACACACAATATAAATAATATAAAACTAATTGCTAATGCATCAAAATCTTTCTGTCAAACCAAAATAAGTGATTATTTTTAATAATGTATTGAATGTAGGTACATAATTTCAAATAATAAGAACAAAAAACATAATAAATGTAGCACGTTTTATTTTTCCTATCCCGCTTAATACGCTTTCTCGCTTAAGACGCGTTTTTGGTGGGGTCCCTAAAAAATCGTCTTAAGGGAGTTATACTACATATATGTATTTACCTACAAAAAAAATAGGTATTTGAGTATGTTTATCCGTTGTCTAGTACCCATAGTAAGTACAAGCTCTGCTTAGTTTGGGACTAGATGGCGTTGTGTTAATGTGTAAAATAAAAAAAAATATACGAATTTGTTTGATCCCCAAATAATTGTCTTGATACAAGGCTTGAACCATGCAATTGTCTAAGTATAAAGAATATCGTTGCATTATGAATATTTACCAAGTGGTAGGTGTCTACCCCGCGTGGTGACTGAGTAAGAATACAATATGTCACCACCCTATCTCATCCCATGGGTGTCGTAAAAACTGACTAAGGGACTATCCGTGAAAAATCCTAACTATCCGTGAATATTATCTTTATGAATGAAAAAGAAGGAAAACTTAAAATTAAACCCTCTATCAATCCGTCTGGCCAGCGTGGTATAAGTAGGCCAAGTATCCCTCCTTCATAGGACAGGGACAGACTAGGCCAGTCCCTGCAGTGGGACATTGATGAGCTGTTATGATGATGATGACCAAGTGGTAGATGTCTTCAGAAATTGCCTGCTTAATACACTTCTAAGTAGAGTCCTCCCTGATGTTACTTTGTTTATGTAGAACTAGCGACCAGCCCCGGCTCCCCACGGGCACCTACTACAGAATGTCCTTAAACAACGTTAAAGTACAGCTTCATTAGAAATCTATTAATTTGTATGAGTTTCTATAGGTACTATATTATGTATGTGTTATACATATAAAACTTCCTCTTGAAACACTCTACTTATCTAACAAAAAAAACCGCATCAAAATCCGTTGCGTAGTTTTAAAGATAAGAATACAAAGGGACAGAAAAAGCGATTTTATTTTATACTATTTATAGAAGTTAAAAATGCTAATGAAGTTACAGGGCTGTATGGCTGTATCGTAGACGCAGCATAACTACTTATGTATGTGAGTAGGCAGAGGTTCAGCTATTCTCTGGCTATTTTTAAGTGAGCCTCATAGTGCTAAATCCTTCACAGTAAGGAGAGTAGTAAACATGCGTAAGTCCTAACGTAAACAAATTTTCAAGCAAAAACGTAAAATTAATACTGAATTTTATAAGTTTTCCAACTCGACAAAAGTTTTTAAATACTTAGTATTCAAAATAGTAGGTACTTGTCGATATAAGTTGAAATATAATTTATTTTCACTTAAGAGCGTATACCTATAGGGCTCACTAGCGCCGCTAATTGAAAATAAATCATAATTCGCAAATACTTAGTAATAATGTAAAATGTTGATAACAAAGTCTTGAGAAAAGGCAATAAAGTATTTGCATAACACACGCGCTAACAACACGGCGCTAGTGAGCCCTAGGTATAAACGCTCTTATAACATTGTTAGAAATGCAATATAGATAATACTAGAAGTTAAACACGGAATACATACTTACCTAAAATAATAAATGTATTTATTTGTATTACAAAATGACAAGTTCAGTAAGTACTTGTAGTTTTGATTCTTTTTCTTTGAGTCTCATAAAAAAAAATTGAAATTTGCAACTTTTATTATTAGAGTCAAGTCCAAAAACTTGCTTCAATGGGCACAAAGAGCAGCAAAATGTAAGGTTGAATTAGCTAATAAGATCATCAACTTTCCCGAAAGATCACATACTAAAAGAAGAGAATTGATAATTTCGAGCCTACTTTTTCCCAGAAATGGTAAAGACTGCCAACAGAGATAACATTTTCAAAATTATGTTTCCCCCATTAAATGTACTTTGATTTCAGATTTGGTTTTAAATAAAGGCATTCAATAAAGCTGTCATGGTTAAATTAACCCCCGATTTCCAAATGACTGATTAAGTAAAAATCAACTAATCAAGTGTCAAAACTCTTGTCAACTATCAGCTTCAGGAACTAAAATTTGACACTTGACACTTGATTAGTTGATTTTTACTTGATCAGTCATTCGGAAACCTGGGGAGTGTCATTCCCCCTTTTCTACCCCAAATCTATACATAGTCTATTAAATAGTGGATAAATACTGTTATTTTCGAGGTTTTCAGTACACAGTATAAAACGAAGTCGCTTTCTCTGTCCCTATGTCCCTTTGTATGGTTAAATCTTAAAAACTACGCAACGGATTTTGATTCGGTTTTTTCTTAATAGATAGAGTGATGTAGATGCCCGTGCGGAGCTGGGCCAGGTAGCTAGTATTATATAAACTTAAAATCATTTACTTACTCCAAGTTTCCATCCATGTCTGAAGAACAGTGGGACGATAGGCTATTTTACAATAAAAAGAAAACTTAGCTACTTAGTAAAGAAATAAACTTCATACACATTCAAAAGAAGCAAATCCAAGTCGTCCAACTAGTCTCCCCTACTAACAGTAAACTCTTGCGCATACACACACGTGTGTACTTTTCACGATTTATGTGTACATGTACACATACACACATGCAAATAGTAATTGTGGAGAGAATATAAAAAAAATTGCGTTAAGTGTGCCTTACTTGCGCGCGGTGAAGAGAGTACACATGCTGGTGGGATTGGGCTGTCGTATTTGTAATATTTATTTTAAAAACGGTAAATAATAATACAGAAAATGTACTAAAGGTATTCCAATAGTCAAAATATCTAGAAAAGAAGGAAAACTTGACACGAGATGTGGTATCTGGAGGCCAAGTTATTCTATTCTGAATTGCAATGCTTGTGGTACCTACTATTACAATGAACTTTTTTATAATTCCTGAGATGGATGTACATTATTGACACACTCCCAGAAGTGGGAACATCAAACACCATGAAGTCATGAAGCAGTACCTACTGTGTTTGGGTAAAATGGTACAGTACCTAATGACATTTTACAAGGATATGAGGCTTATTAATTTATATCTAGGATAGGCAGCTGCTTGGCCATATTCTAGCATTGCTGACGCCCATGATAATAATAATTGCGGTCATGATAATAATAATTATGGGCGATGGCTTATCTGCCACCTTTAAGCAACAAAATACAAAGTTACAATGTTTTTTTTATTGAGAAGTTACTATGGCTTTGGTTTGATATGGTATGGCGGGACTACAAAAGAGGAAAATTAAAAATTATGGGAACAAAATTGAATTACACTAATAAAAAGATCTCCTTGTTGAGTTGGTCTCCACACCACACAGGCTAAATGATTCCGTATGGGTTTCTATTTTAATATTTGGAGTTTTGACATACCTATAAAGTGTCATTAGCCCATCTTATATCCTAAAAAACAACTAAGGAAAAGTTTCCAAATAATGTTATGTGTATGAAAACAAAAGAAAACTTGTCAAAACCCTATATCAATTCGTTTAACCAACGTGGAGGGTGCTTGTCTCTATTGTGGGACAATAATGGACTGTTATTACATACGGATCCGTGTGGTGACGGAGTAAGAATACAATATGTCACCATCCCATCTCATCCCATGGGTGTCGTAAAAACTGACTAAGGGACTATCCGTGAATATTATCTTTACGAAATAAAAAGAAGGAAAACTTGAAATTAAACCCTATACCAATCCGTCTGGCTAGCGTGGTATTAGTAGGCCAAGTAACCCTCGGTCACGGGAGGAGGCCCGTCCCTGCAGTGGGACATTAATGGGTTGTTATAATGATGATATACCTAATATTCGTCACAAAAAGTACATAAGCTACTTCAACAATATAAGTACCATACTGTATCCACATTGCAGTGAACGTGTACGTAGCGGGCAGCCGTTCCGTCTGGCCACAGTTGGCTGGCAGAGCGAGAAGTTCAAATCTCCCGGAGTAATTGATAAATAAACGCGCACGTGCCAGGTCAACAACACACCTGCCATCATATAAGAATAAACTATCTTCCTTACTATGATTATATCTGAAGAAACGGGTTGAACTTAGCAAATGTTGAAGGGAAACTAGAAAAAAGTAGACGACTACTCATTACTATAGGTACTACTACTATAGGTACTTTTCTTGCCTGCCCTGTCAGGGCCCACTGCAAGGATGTGTCTCGTCTATCGACAATTTGGAAACAACACACCTGCCATCAAATAAGAATAAACTATCTTCCTTACTATGATAATATCTGAAGAAATGGGTTGAACTTACCAAAATGTTGAAGGGAAACTAGAAAAAAGTACTCGACTACTCATTACTAGGTACTACCCGAAGGAAATGCTAAAAAAGCTAAATAGCTAATCTTGCCTGCCCTGTCAGGGCCCACTGCAAGGATGTGTCTCGTCTATCGACAATTGGGAAACTTGGTCGACTAGAAACTACTCCGGCTAGATGGATTGGAACAAGATGATTTTTGATTTATGCGTCTCCATGAGTAGAATGTATTTTCTAAATGAACAATTTTTTGTAAATCTTCTTTTTTAATGCCTCACTGCTTGGTCTGGCCTCTTCCTAGGATGAAGTACATTTTGGTCTAGTAGAAACAGTCTAGTCAGAAGTAATGTATAGGTAAATAAAATTGCACGTGCCAGGTCAACAACACACCTGCCATCATATAAGAATAAACTATCTTCCTTACTATGATGATATCTGAAGAAACGGGTTGAACTTAGCAAATGTTGAAGGGAACCTAAGAAATATTAGGCGACTACTAACTAGTAATGCGCTGCGAAAAATCGTATATAGCTCTTCTTGGTTGCTCTCACAGGCAGGGCCCACTGCAGGGATGAGTCTTTTTCAGAGATAACAGGTTAATTTTGCCTACTAAAACTATTTAGCTAGTTAAATTGGAACAGCTGCATGACTGTAGAATGTGTTTTCTAAATCAACAATATTTTTTTTAAATATAAGTATGACAATGATGAAAACATCTGAAGAAACGAGCTTTATTCAGCTTGGAAGGTAAGCTTAGCTTACTACTTAGCTGGCTAAGCAATATGGTTTACAGTTATTTATTTATTTATTTATTTATTTATTTATAATAGTACAACCACATCATAGATATTACATATTATTATTAATTTGTTAATTGTACAAGGTATTACATCTGATATATAACAATAACGGTGTACATAGCATTGTCTGTAATGTAGTAGATTAGAGCTACATATATTTTTGGCTGTGACAGTTATTCTTGTCACAGCCAAAAATATATGTTGCTTGTCTTGTCAGTCCTGTCAAGGTCCACTGCAGAGACGAGGCTCCTTCAGTTGCAAGCTCACTATAACTACTAATAAAAAAATAAATAAATAAATATTCCTCACACATTCACACAACGCCATCTAGTCCCAAACTAATAATCGTATTTTATCCGAAATTTTCCTCTGTATGTCTCTAGAATATTTTTTCGAATCTCCCTTAGTTGCTTTTATACAACATGACGTCTCATCCCACTAATGGGACTGACTTCCTTCTAGTATGAGGTAAAACTTGGTTAAGCAGCACGTTTTGTATAAATAAACGCGCACGTGGCAGGTCAACAATGCACTTGCCATAAGACTTAAACTATCTTCCTCAACATTATACCATCGTAAAAGATCTGAAGAAACGAGTAGAACTTTATCAAACGTTGAAGGAAAACTTCACCGCTAGCAACTATAGTGACTACTGAACTGTGAAATAGTATCAGCCATGTTTTGTCCCATTGCAGAAAGTCGTCAGCATCCTTCAAAGAAAACAGACTAACTTGGTCTAAGAGACATCTCCAATTTGACGAACTGGAGCAGGATTTGTCTCGAGTATGCTGTCTGTGAGTAGCTACAATATTTTTTGGAATCTCCCTTAACAGCTTTTACAACATCTCTTATTAGCATTTTGTTTGGTCCCATTGCAGGGTCTGGCGTGGTTTAATAGCGAGCCGGGTTAACGACACACCTGCCGTCATAATATAAGAACAACTGTTTAATATTTTCTATGTCAAAAAATGACAATGTGTTTTCAATAGGCTTCAAGTAGAGGAGAAGTTTATAAAATCGCTTGTATTTATACTCTATCTATCTAAGGGCCAGGCCACACGGTGCGGTGCGGCTCCGACGCGGCGCCTGAGCCGTGTCGCAACGGTTTCCTACATATAAAAATGTATGGTATGCCATACGGTACGTCCGGCACCGCTCCGGCGCCATACCGCAGGCGCACCGGACAACGGCGCGAGGCAGACGAGGCGGGGAGGGGCGCAAGCAGTGTGGTGCCGCAGCGGCGCCGCTCAGCTGTTTGTACGGCATTGTTTATTGTAGACTGTCGTCAACTGGGCAAGCCAAGCCAAGCCTGTTGCGGTGCCGAAGCGGCGACGCCGCACTGCTCGTGTGGCCGGTAGTGCGGTGCGGAGTAATGCGGTGCGGTGCGGTGCTGCGCCGTGTAGCCTGGCCCTAAGGGTAGAGTAAGGGGTCTTATTGAACATTTTATATCCTGTACAGTAATCAAAATATACTTTTTTATCATTTTACAAACTCTACCTACCCCATATAAAACAACTTTTTATGACATCATAAAGTATCTAACTCTTCCTTAAATCCAATATGGCTCCTATCGACATTAAAAATCAAAACTTAACCGAACCAACCAGATTTATATCACTCCTCATATTGTCAAGCATTAATCACGGACACTAGAAGTTTCCGTTACACACATACACACACACGAACACATACAAAACACACACACAAACATAAGTGTATGAATGTGTGTGTATGAGTTAAATAAAAAGTTGACTCGTGCGCGCGTTTACGGCCATATAACAGATGTATTGTCGTCTCATTCTAACATATATTGCCGTTTCTTTCTATCATATGGTATGTAATTATGTAGGTACTTTACTCAGCCGGTATTGTACGTATATAGTTAAAGTTGTATGTATGTTTATAATTACGGGAAAAATGATTACTTTTTATTGCTTAGAATAAAACGTTTTTTTAGAAGAGAATATGATGTTTAATGTATTATTTTTTATTGTTTAGTACTTGGTATAAAGGATATTGTTATCTTTGATAAATAAATTGTTTTTACAAATATATCCTTACTTTATCGAGGTGCTTATAGCCAGTTCAAACCATTGCCTTATAAGCGACTAGCTGACCCGTCCCCACTTCGTTGGGTGTCTAAAAAAACGTTTAAGCATCCTTTTTTTAAACATATTTCATTACTGCTCCCCTCCTATTAGTCATAGCGTGATATTATATAAACTGTTTTTTTAATGTTCTATTCAATAATGTGCCATCCTAGCAGTAGGTATTATAAATTAATTATATTAATTTAACAAAAAGTATATTATGTATGTATTATAATTTACCCTTGCGAGGTCATATCGTAATAAGAATAACATACAAAAATTTATGAATAAAATTAACAAAAATTAAATTTATTTTTAACTCTTTTTTGACGTCAGAAACATTTACGTGTTTATTATTTATAATCATTTTATTCATTAAAATAATAAAGTTCTTTATAAATATTGAATAGGTTATTTCTATGTTAAAGGATGTGCTATTGTTGCCAAGTATCAGTCCTTTCAACCACAGTAGAAGCATTGCGTAGTTTGGGATTTGATGGGGTTGTGTGAATGTGTAAGATAAATAAATAAATAATCCTCTCAATCAAATCAATCAAATTTCTTTATTTTCTCTCCACAATGATACAACTAATAAAATATACATAAATACTAAAATGTAATAACCATTGTGAAGAGACTGGTGCCTGAAATAGGTTTAGTAAAAAAACCTGTGTTACAGGTTTCACATTCACACATCGCCACCTAGTCCCAAACTAAGCAAAGCTAGTAAAAGGTCCCCGCATAGTACACTATGCGGGGACCTTTTACAAACATCAATTAACGGACACAAAGAACATCCAGACCAGGATAATAATTTGTGGATCTCACAAATTATTGTCCTGCGTGGGGATCGAACCCACAACCTCTTGCACGGCAGCCGCTTGCACTACCGTCGCGCCACCGAAGTCGTCAATTAGGCCAGCAAAGTGAGGGTGAAATAATGATGAGACTACTATCGACTGTCTTCATTTTTAGGCTGCATCGAACGTCTCTTGGCGAATAAAAAATAAAGGTTTTTCGTATATTTTGTGGTCCCTGTCACAAGACTTTCTTTATTCGTCATTACTGTTCATAGTCATAAAACATAGATTTTAGATCATATTTATGGTCGTTGATTAGACGTTTGCACGCCCTGTTTTTTTGAACATCAATATAGTTAACAAGATCGATAGTAAACAAGTTTTTTCCTATGTTTTATTCATATCATCCAAAAATCACACAAACATTTTTATAATCGAAAAGAAAAATAATCTGTTCCAGCACTGTTCGACTTACTTTTGACTTTTCACCATGTCCACTATTATTAGTGTTCCTTAACCCAGATACTCCTACCAGGTGTTATAACACCGATTAAATGACTTTAACAATACCATCAAATTAAATATACAAACAGCGAATAGTGATCAGCATTTCTCATTACATCTTATTTAGTGCATGTGCATAGTTATTTGCGTGCTGAAAAAATTGTTATATGAATTGAATTTTATGGATTTTTGCTCAATTAAAAAAAGATATGTGGATTTTTTTCAAAATCAAAACTAATAGCTACTTTCTCTGTAATTATTGTATAGTAACCTAATAATATCGTCCTGATTATGCAAACTAATGACTGTTAGCTATAAAATGGCAAACATATTTATATTGTATTTAAATTTGTTTATCTTTTATAAATAAAATTCTCAGAGGTGTTATAACACCTAGTAGGAGAATACACGTCTATATCGCTTTACTACTAAATGTTAGGTCACTGCCAGAAAAATCATTATGTTTTCAGGAAATATAAGATAAATTAGAAAAAATGAATGATGCAACACATTTTCGACGAAGTATAGTCATTTTTGGGTTCCAGGTGGTCAATTAGGGGTTAACGCTGAAGTACATTATAAAGAAACTACTTCTGACTACTATAAATATAACGTCTTATATCCAGTTTCTTATATAAGAGAAGTCGTACAGAATCTCCGTCCCACCTATAAAATTCTACTGTACCTCATTCAGCTCCTGTAGTCTTTCTTTCAACAAGTGGTACTGCCTTTGCAGCGAGAATATCAAAGAAACAGAATTATCCAAATTCTTACCCAGAATGGCAAACTTTGAGGGTCCGAATAAACTACAGCCACCAGTATAATATTATTCTGATGCCATGTTTGGTGATGATGTCGTTGATATGCTGTTTTTGTTGGTATGTCGTTTGTACATTTAGTATACAAACTTATACACTTGCCAACAGAGAAGTAGAATATTGTCACAAGCAATGCATTGAAATGATTCCTGGCTATCTTTTTGTTTAGTTGATGTGGTCCATCGAAGAGGCATGTACTGGGAAAGTTATCAGATACTATTTTTGCACATATAAGTAACGCTCTTTCACGAGATCGATTACGTAAACATATTCACTGCTGTGATAATAGACCAAGTGGTGACAAGTAATGGCTAATTGTTGAAAGTGAGACCTTAGTTTGGTGTATGGAACAAAAATTTCTTACCTATAGCTTTTATAGAATTATAGTATCAATGAAGTAGTAGTGTCTTATTATGGGAGCCATTGTTACACGCAATTTATACACCCTATGGCCCTAACTTGTAAAATTTGCAAACACAAATCTATTTTGTGTAAAAAATGTTAGGTTTATTTTCACCCTAAGAGCTGCTTCATAACTAAATTAAGGTAAATATGAACTACTTTTATTCTACCCACAATATAAAACTGTATAAAAGTCTAACAAAGATTAAAAAATAAATCAAGTGTATAATTTTGTCCAAAATATTTCCCATAGTTCCCTACTAGCCATAGTAGCCCATTCTCCTACCAGGTGTTATAACACCGATCATTTTCCAGATTTCCCAGAGGAGTAGGATTTTTTTTTGTATTTTTCCTGAAAAGTTAGTGACACTAATACCAACATATCAAAAAATTACAAAGATCTGAGACCCTAAATAGTTTCAGGAGTATCTGGGTTAAAAACCTAAACCATAATTAGGATTATTTTAACAAGCATTATAAAAATTCAAACAGCAGTTCACTAACGGCTAACGTTCATTGAAATATTTATAACAGCACATCTTTTTTCAATTAAATTTCGAGATTCATATAATAATTCTATCATCGTAATTAAAAAATTTGACTAATTAGTTTATTTTTTTAACAATTATTATTTTCTCCGTAATCTTTAAGTTCTGTTTACTTCATAAGGGCATACTAAACATTTAAGTTATAATTCTTTTCCGTAGCCGTTACGTACGACGACGGTTATACTTTCTTCGTTGCGCACCGGCGCCCGCGCAGCCGGGGTACCTAGTGATGCGACCGTATCGATAGATTACGTCACTACTAATTGGATGTTATGTAAAACTATTTAACGTGGAAATTGCTGTAGAAATGCACGAAAGATAATTAGGTGAAAAAATGTTTTGATTGGTATTTGAAGTTATGAATTTTTGTAAGGTTGTGATTGCTTACAGTGAGTAAGTGACGCATAATTCCATTATTTTGTTTCTAATTCTCTGGCTAGAGCTTTTTATGTCATAATTACTTTCGCAGCAAATATGATTTTGGGTTTACACGAGGCTGGGTAACTAAACTACAGGCACCAGAATTTTTGTAAGATTAACAGAAAAAAATTAAAGATTATGAAAGTCCCTGAAACACATGGGTTAAGCCCTACTTCATAAATTGCTCGTTTAGAAAAACAAATTGTACTTACCAAGTTTCACTGAAAATAATGTTGTAATGTATTTTTGTTTAGATGGTGAGATGCAAAAATGCATAAAAGTATATACGATTCAATGAGGCATAATTACTACAATTATTCTAAAAATCCTACGAGTATGCCTAATTAATATGCGGAAAAAAGGCCTTCTTCGTTTGTTTTCCTTTGTAAAATCTTGCAAAAGACGTGCTGTATTCATCATAACAGCCCATTAATATCCCACTGCAAGGACGGGCCTCCTCCCATGACGGTGGGATACTTAGCCTACTAATACCACGTATTGGGAACTACTCAATTACTAGAAATGCGTTGGTAAAGTTTTCCTTTTACATGTATTTAAACTTAGATTAAGTAGTTTAAAGGACGTCAAGAAATATAATAATGAGAATTGTATTTATCTTGATTAAAGCGATTTTGACTTTGACTTTGAATAATAAAACATCGATATCGTTAACCACTGCGTCCCCTCCCTACAATCCTGGGGCGGAAGTAATATAATTGTGGCGTCTTCCCCTCGCTCAAAAAACTTCACTTATACCTGTTCTTAGTTATTACCTATTATTACTTACCTTTTTATATCGTCTTTAGTCCTAGTTGCTTCTGTTTAGATGATTCTTGAGGTCAATGCCTGGTGGTAGCGTAAAAATTTTAGTTTAATATTTTAACCTTTCATAGTCTCATTGCAGGGAGTGGAAATAGTCATCATCATAACAGCCCAATAATGACCCACTGCAGGGACCCGTCCCTGCCGTGACGGTGAGATACTTGGCCTACTAATACCACGCTGGCCAGACGGATTGGTATAGGATTTGATTTCAAGTTTTCCTTCTTTTTGTTTATATTTACGGATAGTCGATTTTTACGACACAGTGGAAATAGTGGCCAGTGAATATTAGTGGACGAAAAAACAGTCTTATACTGCGGTGGTCAGGCAAATTAAATAGAAACCCTATTCCATTTTCGAGTATTTCTATGGCAATTGTCTTTTGTAGATGTATGTACGTACGTATTACGCATTTTTTTAAAATTAGCTTTCCAGAAAGGCTGCCTGATGTTAAGCATCCAATAGAGTCAAAGAATAGCGAGCACCATGCCAGCTACAATATTTGTGGAGGCATGAATGTCTCCACTATGGCGGCTTAATGGCTAACGCAGACCTGGACGGCATGGCAAAGTATTTTAATTTTTACTAATGGAAATTCAACCGTACTGTTACAGAAATACGACATAAATTGCTATGCTTTAAAATGATGCCGCGGCATTGAAAAATCCCTTTCAATGCCGCGGCATCATTTTAAACTTTTTCACGCTTCGCTTGAAAGAACCAGGATCGTAGTTTGAAGGAAACACGTGGGCTGGCAAAGAGTTCCACTGTTTGATGGTTTTGCACATGTACGAAATACTGAACCGCTTTGTTCGGACTTCCATCGTCTCTACAGTGTAGCGGTGGCACTTAAATCCGGCACTGTTGTTGCAAATTTACATCAACACCATCGATATGATGGTGTTGATGTAAATTTACTACTAATATTATAAATGTGAAAGTTTGTGAGGATGGATGGATGTTTGTTACTCTTTCACGCAAAAACTACTGAACGGATTTTGATGAAACCTTACAGTAATATAGCTTAAACATCAGAATAACATATAAGCTACAATCGATAAGGTCTTTTAATCCCTGAGTCACCTCTTACAACAATAAAGTGATGAAAATGGGACTAAAATTAAAAACTGTCATCATCATCATCATATCAGCCAATCGACGTCCACTGCTGGAAACTATCATAAACCGATCTTATTCAGTCGGTGTGGTAAAAATTTCTTAGGCAACAATTTGCTACAAAATTGTTTAATAATATAGATACTCTGATTGTATGCGGATAATCATAATAATACAATAAATTACAGTGTAAAGGATTACTTAAACGATTAAAATTGCTTGGATCTGAATTGGCCTGTTTACTAATTAAAATAATATTCGTGAAGTGATCACCAAAAGAGCGATAGGAACCCAGCAGAGTTTCTTGTGGGTGTCTTTTCTGACAAGGTCGTGTTCCGAACCCACAGTAAACTTAGCCGTTAGCCGTTAAGTCATTCATCAAAATGACATTCTTAAGCGATACCGTTGTATCTTAGATGAATAAACTTTTTGTTTGTTTGTGGTGGTTTGATAAGACTTAGATCAGATCTGATGATAGTCTTATACAAGCACTACGCGGGCATATATTGACGTCCAGTGCTGATGTTCACTTTATACGGTTCTATGCGTCCCTCATTAATCGGTATCCTGCCATCCTAACCAGGTTGTCTGGCCACCGTGTGAATGGGTAATGAGAATTATATACTGTTAATTTTAATAAGTTAGAAAACTTGGTGTTTCGTCTGACCAGCATGATATTAGTAGGTAGTACTTTGTGACCCTATATCTCCCCAAGAGGCATTCATTGGGTGTCAAAATGTCTCGTTAAAAACGCTGTTCGTAGCAAAAACGCTTCATGTGGCACTTAGCATTTTGTGAAGGGAAATCTAAAAAACTGCCTTCCTATGAATCTCGTCTTCAATACTTCAAAATGCCATCCTTATCTACACGCAGAGATACGGCAGATGCTAAGTTTTTGTATGGACTATTAAATAACAAGATCGACTGTGGTGAGTTAATGAGTCGCGTTCGTTTTCGTGTCCCGTCCCGCTACCCCAGAAAAGCTATCACTCCCTTTTGCCCACCCTTACGAAGGACCGTACATGGCGCAAACTCCCCTATACCTAGAATGTGCAGAATTCTCAATCACTATAGTGATTTGGTAGACGTGCATCTGACTTGCTTTAAAACGATCAGTGGGATTATTAGAGACAATCCAATACTAAAAAAATTGGTTTGAGACCAATTCTAATGAATATTCTTTTTTTGTATCGACTTTTTATTTTTTATTTTTATGTTTTATATTAAGTACCTACAGTAATTGAATTTAACCAAAATTTTTAATGGTTATATTTTTATCTTGTTTTGCCGTAATTATTATTATTATTTTTTTCGAGTCCTGGAATGTATTTTGTTCTTAAAATGTTTTTTTTTTATAAATATTTTATTACACTGAATTGTTTTTTTTTAATGTATTTAATGTTATATTTTAATTTAATTTAATTTATTTTAATTTATTTTTATTTCAAAGTTCTAAATGTATTTCAATATAAGTCTAAATGAATTTTCTTTAATTTTATTTTCGAATTGTATTTTATTTTAAAATTTATAATTGAATTTAAATCAGATTGTATATATAAGATTTTATTGCTATGGTATTTTAAATTGGTGTTATTTAAATCATTTTGGTTGTTATTCTTGTGTTGTGTCGTTTTTTATTTAATGCCATTGTCGTTATGCCAATCATAATGACAAGAATGTACCAATTATACCTATTACGAGTAGTCTAGTGTTGCGATGAATTGTTAATTTGTTAAATTTAATTGTTAATTTGAATTGTTAAGCCGTATTTAATGTGCATGCCGTGTTAGCCTTTAAGTAGTTGTTACACTGAATATTGTTTTGTTTATTTTACTGAGTAAAATGTACTGTGTAAACAATTGTTGGCTAACCAAAATAAATAAATAAATAAAAATAAAATCTCTAAATGGTTTTGGATTCGACATAGGTTAACTTTTACTTTACATACCGAATTTGCTAGTAATATATTACTTTTTTAAAACTTTGTAATTGTAATATTGTCCGTTTTGCGTATACAATAAACCGTATGTTCTAAGAATTAATGTAAAAAGTGTGTTCAAAGTCAAAGTCAAAAACGCTTTAATCAAGATAAATACAATTCTCATTATATATTTCTTGACGTCCTTTCTTGTTAGTGTTGGGAAGGCGGCACGTAGTTTGTAAAACTATCGGCGCACGCGCCGTTCTTACTCTTTGTTATACGTCCAGTAATTCTCAACATTTTATTAATGACAAACTACATAGACTGTAACGTGTAATGTTCATTTATATTTTTATCACTGTTGTACGTACGGTATTGTCATAATATGTAAAACAAATTTCTGTGTACTATTTGTTCCGGTCCTGCCTGATTCATGTTTGAGTTTTTATACTTAAGTTGGTTTAAACATAAAAAGCTTTTATCTATAATTGTTTAAATACATGATCTTGTTGTGCTTAAAAATTAATAAATGATTTTTTTTCTACAGATAGTTCTAATTTATTTATTTTATTTTTTATTTAAAACTTAACTACAAAATCATGCACAGAGGCGGACTTAATGCATTAAGGCATTTTCTACCAATCAACCTTAGGATGTCAAAAGTTTAAAATTATGTCGCAATATAAGTATAGTGTATTCATATAGTACCACAGTAGCCATATGGTAGCCAAAGTAAGATTACTAACCATGATCTCAAAAAGCGACTATGGAAGTTTTCGAAAACCATTAGTATTTTTTCAAGAGACTGTCACAATAGTTTTAAAAAGTTGATTGTTACAAAATTATACTGTATATAATGCGAGTTTTTTTAAAATATTAAGTACTGTATTTTACTATTCAGGCTTACTTTTAGTGCCCCTACCACAGTAGGACTTTGATATAATGCAGAGTAACTTTGCCTTTTAATACTTACCACCTTGTGCTCAACCGCCTGGGAGTTTGATTGATTTACGCCTTCACAGAATAAGACGTGTCTCTCTAGTGGGACTAATCCGAAAAATATATAAGCGTACGTGTTGAAAGAATAAAATTACAAATGGGGTAACTAATAAAGATAACTGGTTTTAATATTCTTGTATTGTGCAGTGAGGTGCAAAATAAATATTTTTTCTTTTCTTTCTTGACTGCTTTTTTATTTCATTTTATTAGTTATGCCAACAGTATTTTAAAAATTCGGTTATATAAATTCAGTCTGATACATTGTTTTTTTCTGTGTTTGTCGTATATCACTAGAAAAGGTAACAAAATTAACAGATAACAGTAAATATTTCAACCAAAGAAGGTCAACTTGCCACAAAATCCGGTACCAAACCGCCTGGCTATCGTGGTCGTCGGAGGTCAATATAAGAGGCCCATACCTGAAATAGGATAATATTATTAAGAAAGAAAACACATTAATTCAATTTCGCATTGTTGTAGAGTAGGCTCTTCCCATCAGTGGCATATTTAAGGGGATATATTTATTATAGGTGTAAATAATTATTTATAATAAACAATAATTCTAACCCCATGAGGTTACTAAAGACCAATTTCTCCAAAACTTTGAGAACCACAAGCCCAGCAAAAGTCAGTTACGACAATCGTCCGTTACACTTTATCCATCACCTCTGTCTTCCGGTAGAGAGAGACGGTATTATACTATCTTATGTGCGTTAGAGGGAGACAACGATATATCCACCTGTCTACGTTGGTTTTTGTTCGGGACCGTTTTAGTTTTAATTACAAATGGTGCAATATCGGAAAGTACTTTTATTTTACTGTTGAATTATTGTTTGCTTTGGAGTTAAAGAAAACTTTATAGACTGCAAAGTTTTGTATGTATGGGTATTTTAGTTATTAGGCGGGAAACCGATGAATCAGAGACGGACAGGACTATGCAGTGTTGAAATATTTGTAGAAGGCCTATGTCCAGAAGCTGTGGACGTTCATGGGCTGATAGGTATGATGATCGTTATTGGTTGTCGAGTACCCATAGTACATTACAAGCTCTATATAGTCGTGTAAATGTGTGAAGAATAAAATCCGTTTCTAGGGATTAAAGCATCATTGTCAATTATTTCATCATAACAGCCCATTAATATCCCTCTGCCGGGACGCGCCTCCTCCCATGGCGGAGGGATACTTGGCCTACTAATACCACGCTGGCCAGACGGATTGGTACAGGTTTAATTTCAAGTTTTACTTATTTTTATTACGTAAAGATAATATTCACGGATAGTCCCTTAGTCGTTTTTTACGACACCCATGGGATGAGATGGGGTGGTGACATATTGTACTCGTATTCTTACTCCGTCAACACACGGATATCCGACGGTTAAAAGCCTCTTCTAACACGTGCTTATTAGAAAGCTGTGATAGAACTCTCCGACGACCTCTGTGGCGTAATGATTATTTAACATGCCTGCTACGCAGAGGTTTCGGGTTCGATTACAATTTAAATCTTTGTGTGCATGAACATGATTGTTTGCATTGGTCTGGGTGTTTTCCATGTATAATATGTATTAATTTACAAAATGAAAGTATTTAAGTATGTTTATCCGTTGTCTAGTACCCATAGTACAAGCTCTGCTTAGTTTGGGACTAGATAGCGTTGTGTGAAAATGTGAAGAATATATTTTAAAAAAACATGAACTCTATTAAGTACTTCAGATTTGCAGAAACCTAAAGTACGGTTTATGTTAAGTTTAAACGTGTCGTTGCCGACTTATTCTTAAAAATTCTTATTTTTTTTTAATTTTGTTTCATAGAGACGAATATATTCGTAAGAACCTTTCCAACTTTTGGAATCGAACCCGAAACCTCTGCGTAGCAGGCATGTTAAATAACCATTACGCCACAGAGGTCGTCGGAGAGTTCTATCACAGCTTTCTAATAAGCACGTGTTAGAAGAGGCTTTTAACCGTCGGATATCCGTGTGTTGACGGAGTAAGAATACAATATGTCACCACCCCATCATATCCCATGGGTGTCGTAAAAACCGACTAAGGGAATAACAGTAGGTAACTACTATCTTTACGAAATAAAAAGAAGGAAAACTTGAAATTAAACCCGATACCAATCCGTCTGGCCAGCGTGGTATTAGTAGGCCAAGTAACTCTCCGTCACGGGAGGAGGCCCGTCCCTGCAGTGGGACATTAATGGGCTGTTATGATTAATTTTCTAGATTTTTTAAAATGTAAATATTTTTGTGAGTAGCATTTTTTCTTGTAGTACCTATCTTTTACCTTACTAGAAGCAAGAATTGGCGCCAAATAAAATTTGACTTAAACAGAACAGGTTGTATTCTTCAGTCGTTACTACGTACAACCCCATTGTCGTTGAAAGAAGCTACGAATAGCCACCTGTCATACACGATTGTGATCAAAGCCTCCCTGGCACGTGCTAACGGATATAGGGTAAAGTATTCCAAAATAGTTTGTAATTTAAATTTTAAAAAAATCTTTTAGAAACAGGGGTTGTTTTAATGTCCTTTTAGTGGTGCAAGTGTATTTAAATTTTAAAGTTGATTGTGTTCCTTATATAGGTGATGAGTGCATTGTGATTTTGAAGTATTGTGACTAAGTGACTATCCGTGAATTTTATCTTTACGAAAAAAAAAGAAGGAAAACTTGAAATTAAACCCTATACTAATCCGTCTGGCCAGCGTGGTATTAGTAGGCCAAGTATCCCTCCGTCACGGGAGGAGGCCCGTCTCTGCAGTGGGACATTAAGGGGATGTTATGATGATACCAGCTTTGAAGAGTCCCATTGCAGAGACAGGCATTTTTAAGTTATCTATACTAATATTATAAAGAGGTAAAGTTTGTGTGATTGTGTGTTTGTGACGTTGTAGGCAGTAATCTCTGGATTTACTGAACCAATTTTAAAAATTCTTTCTGTATTGAATAGTCTATTTATCGGGGAGTGTCATAGTCTATATAGTATCAAGCTATGACTAATAGGGGTGGAGCAGTAATGAAATTAAAGGGACTAACAATAGTAATTTTTTTTCTTTTCTTTTTTCTTTCTTTAAAAAAAAAAATAATATGTTTAAAAACGGACGCGTTTTTTTCGCTACCTAACAAAGTGGGCACGAGTCAGCTAGTAAAGAATAGCTTGGCTTTTTAATTAAATTCTAGTCAGACAGATTACCATAGAGTTCTTTTACAAATTTTCCATCGTAAGGTTCATAAGTAGGTATTTTAGTAGGTTAACTTTACCTCCTTAACGTACAGAGAACCGTCTCTGCAGTAGGACATTTAAGGGCCATTAAAAAGCATAAACTTTTGTATTACAAATTGAAATTTTACATGTAAAACTAGAGTAGAGCAAACATAGGCAACTTTCTTGTAGAAAGTTCCGAACGCGTTGAAGTCTCTAACAAGAAACGTTATACTACCATAGTTTTAAATCATCATAACAGCCCATTAATGTTCCACTGCAGGGACGGGCCTCCTCCTATGATGGAGGGATACTTGGCTTACTAATACCACGCTGGTCAGACGCATTGGTATAGGGTTTAATTTCAAGTTTTCTTTCTTTTTATTTCGTTAAGATACTATTCACGGATTATCCCTTAGTCGGTTTTTACGACACCCATGGGATGAGATGGGGTGGTGACACACTGTATTCTTACATTAATGGGCTATTATGATAACTAGAGCGTGTGTTGCGAGAAGTCTATGTCCCAGTGGACTGCAATAGGCTAATGATTGAATGATTTTATATATTAGATTTTTCCTACATATTCCCACAACGCTATCTATTTACAAACTAAGCTGAACTTGTTCCTTTTATTTTCAAATATGTACCTTCTTAACTTCTCTTTTATTCCTATAAAATAAATGTTTTTTTATGTCTCTTTTTTTTAAGTCTATACATAGACCGGGCGATGGCTTTTTTAAATTTAAAATACTAGACTAACAGACGCATAGACAAATTTTAAAATGTAGCACGTCTGCCAGTAAAATCACAATTAAAACAATGTTAACTATTCGTTTTAAAACAGTAATGTAATTAAATCTCGTTAATTAGTGTAGGAAGGCTAATTGTATTCTTTGAGTTATAAATTTTGTTGATTTTTTTTAAGAAATATAAAATTAACAAAGACGTAGTTTATGGTAATGTGGAAGCATAGAGCACAGAAATTGTTTTTAAAATAATGCTTTTTTTTGTTACAGTTTCATTAAAGCTGGTTTTCCTTGAAAATAAACTGTATGAAATAAGTTTTTTATAACAGTTTTTTTATTGACAGCTATTAATGAGAATTAATTAAAATTTACCTACGTCATGATGATGTTTAAATTTTATTATTAGAATGGACTTTTGGTATTGTGTTAATTATTTATTTTTGTTAATTTATTATTCATTTATTAGTAGGCCAAGTATCACAGGAGGAGACCCGTCCCTGCAGCGGGACATTAATGGGCTGTTATTATATGATGATTTATTTTTGCTTAAAGACGGTAAGTCTTAGTTGAGGATAGAGACAGAGCAGACATAAGCTTTTAGACATAAGCTGTTACGTATTTTAGCCCTTATCATTTCAGTTTATATATCCGTGTGGTGACGGAGTAAGAACACAATATGTCACCACCCCATCTCATCCCATAGGTATCGTAGAAACCGCTTAAGGGTCTATATGTGAATATTTCCTTTACATTGAAAGAAGGAAAATTTGAAACTAAACCCTATACCAATCCGTATAGCCAACGTGGTATTAGTAGGCTAAATATCCCTCCGTCACGGGAGGAGGCCCGTCCCTGCAGTGGGACATTAATTGTCTGTTATGATTTCAGTTTAGTTTTAGTCGAGATAATGTAGAGTCACTTTTTACGAAGTATGATAGATACTACGTTAATTTATTATATTCCAATCCCTATAACTTATTTTAAAACAAATATTTAAAAAGTGATTGTATGTAAAAAGCATGTAAAAATTACAATGTAACAATTACTACAACGCAATAAGAATATACCGTTTTTGTACACCAATGTTGTACTGTGCCAATGTGTTACCTTACCTTATACAAGGCCCGTTAGCAAACTTGAACTGTATAAAGTCTCAAAAATTTTAATTTCTATAGTACCTTATATATAAAAGTTGAAAGTTTTTCCTTCCAACCAAAAACAAAGACATTTTTTACAAATTAATCAATAAATGACTAAGTTCTATGGTAGTTTTATTCAAAACCTTAACTTTTTTGAGTCTGTTAAAAATATATACCTATTCAAGTTTTGATACTGGCTTTATCAAACAACCACAAGTAATATTAAAATACCGCTACTCTACGTATTAAAGTACAAACGAATCACTACACATCCTTACAAAAAAAATAACAAGCAATCACGAAAAATCCCTAATAACCATTTTCCGTCCACCAAATAATAAAACCAGACATTTTTACATAAGGACGCTTACATAAGCGTTCATATGTGTGTGTGCTAGGCTGCGCCGGCGCCGATTTTGTTCCACTCAAGCGCATTTGAGTCGTGGACGCCGTTGTGAAAGGACGTGCTTCGGACACTAAGACGATAAAAAATAAAAAAAAATACAGAACAGTGTTTGTGAGTGCTTGTGCTATAGTGGCAGAAAGTTCTTTTATATAACATAAAAGAAAAATAAATTATATAAATTCTACTTTTTGTTTTGTTTCGTGAATTGAATTTGCAGTTTTTTTACACAACAAAGTTGGTACGTAATTTTTTCATGGTTTCTTACTTTTTCGTAGATTAGTTGTTGAAATAAACGTGTTTTAATAGTTAAGGTAGATATTTGATGAAGGCTATTTTTGATATTGTGATTAATTATCAAGAATATAATTTAAAATGAACATAATTTCTATAAAAGCTTTAAGTATGTCTTCTTTTAATTATCTAATAAGTTTTGCTAGTTTTTCAATCGAAAGTTTCTATTAGTAATATTTTACATAACCTTAAAAATTTAACTTAATGCTGTTTCGGGTTTCTTCTAAGCATTAAAAGAAACTTAGCCTACAGAGGCAAAGCTTATCTGAAAATAATGTATCGGATTTTGTGTCAAGATTTTGCTTTTCTTTGTAGAGAATATGATTCTCCGTGTAGTGATGGAGTAAGAATACAATCTGTCACCACCCCGTCTCATCCCATCGGTGTCGTAAAAACCGACTAAGGGATTATCCGTGAATATTATCCGTAACATTACGAAATAAAAAGAAAGAAAACTTGAAATTAAACCCTATACTAATGCGGTTGGCCAGCGTGGTATTAGTAGGCTAAGTATCCCGGGAGGAGGGCCGTCCCTGCAGTGGGACATTAATGGGCTGTTAAGATGAGGACTGTAAAGTTCTTACTTCTTAGTTCGACTTCTTTTTTAGTCACGTTTTACGACATATTGAGAATGAGAATCAGTAATGGGCTATGTATTCTTAGTGCGTCATCGATCGTCGTTGATTCATAACAGCCCATTAATGTCGCACTGTAGGGACGGGCCTCCTCCTGCGACGGAGGGATACTTGGCCTACTAATACCACGCTGGCCAAACGGATTGGTATAGGGTTTAATTTCAAGTTTTCCTTCTTTTTATTTGTTTAAGACAATATTCACGAATATTCCTTTAGTCGGTTTTTACGACACCCATGGGATGAGATGGGGTCGTCGTTGATTATAATATAATAATTATAGTACTACCGCTGTGCCTGCTTAATTTACCACCAAGAAGTAGTGTGAAAATACTACCGTTTTTAGATGTAGGTAGTGACATTACAGATACATAATTATTGAACTTTAGTGTTCCATGAGCGGCATTTTACAATTACAGTTGGCTGCTTGCTTCTCTGCCACCCTTAAGTAATAAAAAAAATATACTAATTTACATACTTAATGAATGTATATAGAAATTAAGATTGGAATAAGTTCTATTAGCATTTGTTAATAGAGTTTTACGTTACGGCTATATTAATTTCTTTTTAAAAATGCTTTCCTTATAGAATTTCCTAATAAGCTCAGTGGCATACTTTTTTAAGATGGTGACCTATTGTTCGATATAGCTCCTTAGACGTAATATGGAAATACTAGATTTTGCCCACGGCTTTGCTCGCGTTAAATTCGGGGTAGCACTGTTCCCCTTTCCTGGACAAAGAAAAAAAAAGTAGCCCATGTTACTCTCCATCCTTTTACCTATCTCCACTTAAAAAATCACGTGAATTCATCGCTTTGTTTTGCCGTGAAAGAAAGACAAACAGACCCATTTTTATATTTATAATATTAGTATAGATTTGCAGCAAAGTATGGCTAGTAGTAGACCTAAAACGGACATCATTTTTAAAAATGATTCATTATTTAAGCGACGGATTATATGGTATTTTGTCAATATCGTGTTATCAAAAGGGGGAGGGGAGCTTGTAGTACTTATATTTTGATACACTAAAGCTTAATTTTCCCCTATACACTTTACAGCATAAGTAATTAATTATTGCAATATTCTATACGAAACTGGAGCTTTTTCAAGTGCTTATCTTATTCTGACCTATTTTAAGTTTATCCGTCGGCAGCAGTCTGAGCATTCCAAGTCTTTTAGTTTATGCTCATTTTTCGATCCTTAACTTACTTTCTTGTTAATTTTGACTTGATGTCATAAGACAACGCAGTTGTAAAAAAAATTACTTGGTATTGCTTGAATTTAAAATAGGTACATGTAATATGTAAATAACAAACAAAGTCAGGATTATCATTTGTGAATCTCATGGATGGCAGCCAAAACATGAATAATAATATGCCACTTAGAATATTCTTGATAAGAATCAATGTAAAGTAAAATGAAGTTTGAAATTCATTAATGATTTAAACTCATGATTATTACACCACTTTACTAACTTCTCGGCGTTACCTTTCCCGATAGGGTATAAAATGTCGCCTTACAGTATTGTTGTGCCCGACAGGGTCCATACGGAACTTAATGTACTCTGTACCTATATTTAACACATGTACCTACCTATGGAATGCAATAAACAATTTGAGTTTGAGTTTTATCCCACACCTGTATATCATTGTCCAAGGAACCTTCGAAGTGGAGGGTTATAACATTGCCTATGACATGGCTAATTCATTAGTTATCATTCTACTACAATAAACGACAGAATATGTTGCTTCTAATTGACTCATTAATATATTAATAGAAGCCTGTCTAACGCTTATAAAAAAGTGCAACTAGAAACTTTTCAGAAACCAGGGATCGCTCTTTAAGTTGTCAGATACAGAGTAAATTTGGGCCCAAAATAATCATTTGTGGATCCTACAAATAATTTAACTTGCATGGGATTTCAACCCACAAACTCGCGTACGGCAACTGCTTACACAGCCAGTTCACCTCCGAGGTAGAATACTTCTCATCATATCAACCAACACATGTTTTTTAGACATAGGCCTCCTCTAACCGTATTCAGTGCACTTATACTGGTTGCTCCCTCATCTTTTAACCTCTCGCCATAGATATAGACTGTTAAGTATCGGTCTTATAATCGTATTTACCGTCACACCAAGATAAAATGCCGCAGCGACTTCCTATATTCTTAGTCTAACCGATCAAAGACGACCTCGGTGGCGCGACGGTAGCGCAAGCGGCTGCCGTGCAAAAGGTTGTGGGTTCGATCCCCACGCAGGACAAGAATTTGTGAGATCCACAAATTATTGTCTTGGTCTGGTGTTCTTTGTGTCCGTTAATTGATGTTTGTAAAAGGTCCCCGCGACACAGGGCATGATCCCTAGTGCGGGAGTTGGCTTTTTTAAGAAAAAAAAAAGCATAAATAATAATCTGCTTACCCCGGATGGGATAAAGTGTGAGTTTATGTATGTATGTATATAGAATAAAAAGCACTACATCTCCATTAGGCGATTAGTACGATGCTAGAAGCCGATGATTAAATGGTGACACGTAGCATACTGTCACCACTCGGTGGTAGCCTAGCGTTCACGTATTTAGCAAACACGCACAAAGTCTCAAGTTCTAATAAAACGCAAGACAATTATTTGCCTGATCTACAAATGCTTTGGCCCTTAGCACAGGAATTTTTATTTTTTATTGGCTTCATAACCTGTCAAGTTCAAATCACTAGCATGATAATTGTTTGCGTGATATCCATTATACACATGTTTGTTAAAGTCTCCATGACGAAGGCTTTCTTCTCAGAGCAGGAGATACATACATACATACATAAACTCACGCCTTATCCCGGCCGGGGTAGGCAGAGACGACAGAACCCCACTTGTCACGATCCTGCCAAACAGATTCGGCCTCGTCCACATTCATTAAGCGAGTCATACATGCGCGTCGATTACGAGTGAGGAGGAGATGTTTGATCTAATTGCCTTCTTAATCTGTCCTGTTCCAATCCTACGCAAGACAATTGATTTGTGTGATCCACAAACACTTGTAATGAGTCTAGATAACCTGTCCTTTATGAATTTCATATTTGTAAAAGTTCTCGAGTCACTATCTCAGAGATTTCCATGATCATTATTCTCACATATTCCTCACTTCACACAACGCCATCTAGTCCCAAACTAAGCAGAGCTTGTACTACACAACGGATATACATACATAAATACTTTTTTTTTTGTAAATACATAAATGTTATACACAGAAAACACACAGACATTGGTCTGGGTGTTTTCTCAGGTTCAAACAATCAGGTTCATGCGAATCGAACCCGAGACCTCTGCGTAGTCATGTTATATAACCACTACGCCACAGAGGTCGTCAAATGCGAGACATAATTTTCCTTTTCTTCCTAAATTACCTTCTTAATCTATCACTAAACAACACAGGTGACCATCAAAATAGTAAACTTCCATAAGGTGTCTAGAGAAAACATTTTTTTAACGTTTCAAGTGTGGGAGTATATTTGTGTCTATTGTGGTAGAGTCTAGGTTACATACCTCTTTGTGTTTATTACGCGAAGTTCCCATAGATACTACTGATGTTAAGTATATTGTAATTGTTTAACTTATTAGTTAATAAAAAAATGAGGAAAACATGCTTTTGTGGTAAGGGATTTTGAACCTAGTGGTACTTAAAGTTTTGGGCGTAAAATCCCTTCGTGTTAGGTGTGATTTTTAACAGAAAACTAATGAACCCTGTAAACCATTATCATCTCCGCCAAAAGACATCCGTTGATGGACTTGGCCTTCTTCAAATGTTCTTCAACCTTTCCATCATTTGCCCATAACTATTTTAGGTCGTCGGCCCACCTTGTGAAGGGTCTGCCCACACTGTGTCTTTCGGTAGGCGGTCGTCATTCCAGAAACTTTACTTCCCAATACTACTGTTCTGTAACTTAAGAGAGGCTATCCTAAATGCTATACCTGCTAATCCAGATGAATAATTTAGCCAAATAACCAGTGCTACCACACTGAAAAGTAAAATGTTAGTCTGACCAAAAAAAAGCAAGATGTTTGCTCTAAGTTCATCATTAAAATATAAAATCGTTGTCAGTCAACTAATCTGTTACTTGTTACAAGTGACAGTAGTTGCCTTTCATTTGTTTTTTTAGTGATAAAGAGAGAAAAAAGATAAGTACTTATCGAGTGATAGCACTTTCTAAAACGACCATCGCACGCTCAGCCGCCGGGCGGCGAGCGAATATTATTGACAATAAACTTTGAAATTATATATTATTGAATTTGTTGGTAATTTTGTGTACTTTATTAACGTCTTATGCCCGATTTACACATCGACAAGTACAGTAGCGAGTTAAGTATTAAGCTGTTGATTAAGTTGATTTAAATAGATCTCCATCCTATTATTTGGCGAGTTAAGTACAAAGTACCCCCTCTCTCGCGTCTCGTCTGTACTTGTTGATGTGTAAATCGGGCTTTACTGCTGGGACGAAGGGCAAGTTACATTTAAATTTATCAGCCACAAAGTTTTGTATAGGGTTTCAGTTTTTCTTTTTGTATTTGTGTTAACATACAAGCGCTTCATTAGTCAAGTTTTGTGATACTTGTGGTACGAGGTAGGGTGGTGACACCATGGTTGTGTTATAATATTGTGGTTCAGCAAGGACATTTATGTAGCCATTTTTTCTGATGCAGATATTACAGGAACTGCAGTTAACATGCAGGCCAAAAATATCGGTATCGGGTCTGTGTCAAAGTTTGTATTTCTTTGCTAGAGCGATATCCTCTGGATAAGAGGAAGTGACGTTTTTCTAGTCTATTTATAGGATTTGATTGAATAACATTATGTATTCCCTTAAGATACAGGTTTCATCCTGCCCCAGTAAAAGGTTATTAAAATGATACACTGTTTTTATCCTCCTATAGTCGCCAAGGGTGTCAAAAGACAAGTCTTTCAGAGTGCGACCTAAACCTCTCTACTGACTAAAACCTTCCCGTCATTCCTTTACCATATCGCAGTATAGTAATAGCTAACTATCTCAGTTGTAAAGGTTAACTTGCCACACTCATGAAACACCCATCCCCCTTCCATTTTAATTTAACAAACTGAATAAAGATAAATGTATGGATATTACAATAAGTCCATCAACAACCAGGTTTAGTTGTAAACGTCATCCGGCAATGAATAGGACGTCATTTTGACTTCAGCCGAGCATGACACGTCCCGGATATGAACTTGACTTTGTTAGAATATGAAAATTAGAAGTATAATTTTCTGTTTTAAAATTTCATTTTAGGTTTCGTCAATGTTGGGGAGCTTTATTGTGCTAGTTTTGGATCCATTTTGAATTCAAGTAGATTTAATTGGAGACTCTATAATATGTCCATATTGAAACTGATGAAAATCGCCGTTACTTCGACTCTAACCGGTCCTCCTGAATGCTTATTCGGATTAAGTTTGAAAGACCCGATTAATGGAAGAAGGAAAACCATGTGCTGGAAGATTGTTTCGCAATTTAATAGTTTAGGATAGGAAAAAAGCTTCCGATAGTTTTAGTGTAGGGAAGTCTACAAAAAACCCTGACTTTTTATGTTATTATTTTTTTAAATTATTAAGTAAAGAAACCATCGGTTAAATAACTTAATTTTTCATAGTTTAGTAAAAGGAGTTTAGACAAGAAACTTCATAGTCACTACAATATACTCCAAACACAAAACAGGACTAATATTAAGTCAAAATGAGTTCCAATGCTAGACCACTAAAAAGCCAACAGAAGATGCATAGTACCTAGCTTAGTAAAATATAGAATAAGTATGTATTTTGGCTACAACTGACATACATTACCAAAATGCTCAAATACCGCTTCATATACCACCAGATAAGTGAAGAAACCTGTCGTTCATTGACTGGTTACTGTTTCTATCATCTGTGCAATCATTGAGCGAAACAAACCAACGTCCTGCGTGCATGAGTATGCTTCAGTGAGTCATGAGCCACGTGGAGTTACTGGACCAATACTAGCTTTAATACTAGCAGATTCGGTGTTGTCAAGGGATTTATCACTTTAAAGTATTAAATTAAGTCTATCTAAGCGAAGAAATTCGAGATTAATATGATTGAGGAAAATATAAAAAAGATTACAGAAACATTGTTGTTTAAACTTCAGAGAAAAATATCCAAATTGAGAGTCAAAAGCTTTTTGACCAGTTTTTAGTCTTGAAAGTTTTGGAAGTATTTCAGGCCCAGAAATGTGCTGTACTAATAGTAATTTGTAAAATGACAGTTAATACTCCCGCGTCGAAATCAAAAATATCCAACATCATTTTATATAATCCTGCAGAATAGCAACAATCCAGGGTCATATCCATCAAAATCGATGTTCCAGAAAACTGATTTTTCAACGCCAATTTCACTGTAGGTCAGCATTCAGCACCGGTCATGTTACGCTTACGCAAAAAAAGCGTATTGTATCATGTTTATTGTCGAAAACAGTATGAGCAGTCACCGAGCGAATCAAACAATAGTCCTGTATGCTCCAGTGGAGCAAACCCCACGTGAGACCACTCGACCAAGTAGGCAACGGGTTGTGATTCACATCAGTTGGCTGCACTGGAGAGGAAACGTCAAAACAGACTTCATAGACCATTTTGATGGTCGGCTGGTCAGTCCTGGTCAGTGATTATAGATACTGTTTCTGAATGTAAGTGAAGCTACTGATTCGGATTGATGCAGTTAAAATTGAGAGTTTAGTTGTTTTGAGGATACACTTTCTGGACATACTATTGGGGTGTAATTTAGCATTACTTGCTTGAATTTCATTGTAGCTAGTGCAGTGGTTCTGATACAGACTTGGTCTTCCAATATTAAAGTTTTCGTCTAAGATGAAATAGGTTTATAGACCTTATTTTAAGGTTCTCATCACGTTTGTTCCCTGGTTCTCATTGCTGACATACATAAGCGAAGGTTACCACTTATCATGAGGTGTCATAGCACAGGAGCCTGTTTGTTCATCATGTCATCCAATAAATGACGTAATACAGGAATGAGCCTCCTTCAGTGCAAAAGGGAAACTATACCACGTAACATATTAGTATAGGGATTTATGTAAAATTTACCTTATTCTGTTTTGGTAGAGATTTGTCTAAATTTCCTTTGTCAGGTTCAGCACAAGTTCATTGTTGATTGAAGACCAGGAATGATTTGGAGTATACTCTATCTCTACAGGTATAGCTAAATAACGTTTAAAACAGCCAAAAACTTCAACCAACAGTTGCACTACCTATTAAAACACATTATTATTCCCATTTAAAATTATTCCTTCATACCTTAACATCGGATACGGTTCAGTGCGGTCCCTACGACGGGACGTAACCATCATGGCTGGCATTACTTGATAAGTAAAAATACAGGTGGGTACTCTATCCTTAGAACGATCACTTTTATTTATAATGGAAAGGGGCTTTTTTTATTGTGAAAGGTTGTACACTCAGCAACTAATCAACCTAGACACTCATGTACCTTAATACCTTGAAATAAGACACAATTTCAAATGAATATGTTTAACTTGATGTGTTGCTGTGTGTACGATCCTGGAGGGAAAGCTGGTGCTAACTGCGGTAGTTGACTGGGCATTTTTTTATTGTCGACTTCGTGTTAGTGTCATGCTATGTTTTTAAATTAATGCAGAATAATAGAATTTTTAATATATTCACTTACCTAATGATATCACCTGTTGTGCAGAACTGTCCCAAAAGTGGGGTATTTAACTGCAAGCAAAATCCCACAGCAGTACTCTAAAAAGTATAGTAGTTAGTCTTTTCTTCTGTTGTTTTAAATTATTTATTATTTTCTTCTAAGGTTTGCTGGTTGATACACTTAAGTTATTACATATTAGTAAATATATTTTTAAACTAAATCAATGCTAAACGGAATGCTAGTTAACCAAATAATTATTAGTACTTGAGAGAAATCAATCCTTGGACTGTAAAATATGTTAAGAAATATGGTTCGGATTGAATCCAGGAAAAGAGGGGTTTTAGCATTTGCTAGTATAACTATTTTAATCATTTATTCTTAGCAGTTGTAAGTTTGATCTGTTTACAAATAATATCAAACTAATAGTTAAGTAACTGTTTAAATCTATTGCAGCAGTATTACATTAAATACGATTATATTATGGTCAATCAAAGCGTAGATTGATACGAGTACTAAGACTTTAGCGTTAACGACATAAGAGCTATTTTTGAATGGCATACGACATGGTATCGTAATTACAGATTGGTAGATTTTAGAAGACTTTGTATTTTGAATCTTTGTATAGTTGTTTTAAAGTTTAAATTTAATTGACGTGTATGTTACTGCCGACAATTCTTTATAACATACAAATTATGTTTGTGTCTTCATTTTATTTAAGTAACTTTTAATTAAATTATATGTCTGTAAATATTTTTGTAATCCAAGTCCAATCGTGCTGAAGACTATAATGTTACTGGCTGGCAAGTAACTGCAATACTGAGACACATAGACAAGTAAAAACTTTTTAATCTAAAGGCTTCTTTTTTTAAGCAACAAATTTAACTTGTGACGTTTCATAACACATTTGTAAAAATAATGCAAGTTTCAGAGAAATTAATTTACGAGAATTTTCCTTTCTAAGCCACTTTTAAGTACCATTATTTACCACAATATTACAAATCAATAATATCAAACCTACTATAAACAGTTTCAGGGCACTATTACGCAAAACATTAAGGTTGTAACCTTGTCGATATCGATAAAAAATCATTAGTCAACCGACCTCAAGACTTTTTGTCGATATACCAGGGATGTTCAATGATGGTGAAGATTTTTTATCGATAATTATTAGGGTCATTCATTAAATTCGGAGTGGAACATGACCTTGCCTTTATTTTAAGCTGAGATTTAACCTAGATAACAGGTATTGTTATATATTAATGCGATCTATAATATCTGTTAGACGCTGGTCGAACTAAGCATGAAACATAGAAATTTGTAAAATAATCTAGAAAGGGCCTATTACTAGTTAAAGATTTTGTAAACCTATAACTTCAAGCAATCTGTCTTGACAGTACGAGTAGGGTCAAGTGACCCTTCTTTACTTAAAAAAACATTAGGTTCACTAGGCCTTAAGTCTCGAAGCTGATAAAGATATCTCCTTTACGATCTTAGCTTGACTGGATACAGGGACAGTATCTGTTCTAGCTTTGCTTTAACACAAAATATTGATATTGGTTTAGAGCTCTTTCTTCCTTTGACTCTTAATATGGGTACATTTGGCTTATTTTTGTGAGCTACTAAACATTTTTTATAAACTGCTTCCACTTTATAAAGTTTGTGATAGACCACGGAAAAACATATTGGAACGTACTGTTATACTCGCAGGAGTTATCTGCATAGCGTCAGGCTATAAAACAAGCCTGACATCATGCTGAGATGGTCACCTTTTTCTATGGTCCGGTCAGAGACGCATCACAGACAATGTATAGTTTAAGGATTTCTTCCTTGTGTTCATCAATTAGTGTAAGGTAGTTTTAAGATTTCATGTATGTTTTTTCTTGTTTTCTCTCTTTTGTGTGTCTTACTCGTATGTCTGTACCAAAGAAAAAAAAAACAATTTTTCTTTCTTTCTTTCTTTCATATTGGCTTGAGCATGGGTAAACTTTGTGTCTTTTAATTTCACGTCTGTAATCGTCCCAGTGATACAGGCTTTAAATACTAATGCAGAAGTTGTCTTGAAAAAATATCAATCAATAATTAAACTTAACCTTCTAAATTGTGCCTTGAATTACTGTAATAATTTAATGCTCATCAGAAATTTGTATTGGTTTCAATTTAAGTGATTGTAACTTTACACCACCATGGGGTCAAGTTTAGGTCACGGTTACAAGGTTACAAGAACGTTAAGTTAAAGTTTAATTTTCCTTTTTTTATGAATACGATATAGCAATATTATTGTTTTAAACCTATAAAAATAGATTACGAATGCTTATTAAATGCGGTTTAAAATAATTTAAAAGACTTGGCTGTTACTTCTCTAAACAGGTGGGTTATTGACATTACTTTTACTTGTTTTTCTGATGCCTGTAAGATTTTCCTTTTAACCGATGAGATGTAACTAACCCATTTTATTTCTCTATTTTAAAATTTAATAAGCCATTTTAATTGCTATACTTATACAAAAATAATTAAGTTCATTTGATGAATAAAACTAATCTCACTTTATGACATTACAAATACTAATATGCATGTCAGAAACCCACTCCATCTTATCCCATGGGTGTCGTAAAAACCGACTAAGGGACTATCCGTGAATATTATCTTTACGAAATAAAAAGAAGGAAAACTTGAAATTAAACCCTATACCAATCCGTCTGGCCAGCGTGGTAGAGTAGGCCAAGTTATCCCTCCGTTCCGGGAGGAGGCCCGTCCCTTCAGTGGGACATTAATGGGCTGTTAAATATAAATATGTCAGAAACACGAACAACAATTAACTGCCCATCACAAAAAAAGTTAACATTAATTAATTACCTGTAAAAAAAACTTTAATCCAAATAACTCTCGGGAATAATTTCCTACGGGAAACAAAATTTTACATGCCCCCTATTTCCCATGAAGTCGACAATAGGCAGAGGTGCGCAGACGCCGTCGTCAAAATGGCGGCGACGGTGACGTCACACCGGAAACGGCTCCGTTTTGAATTTGGAACGGTCGAGCGAGCAATGGCGGAACATCCGGCGCGCGAAGACGTTACAATGAGTGACGGTAAAATGTTCTATATATATTGACTGATCATTGATCTTTATTGTTTCGATAATATGTTGATTGTTATCTTTTAGTTTTGAGTTATAACTAAAGTAGGTATACATTTAAAATTTAACCCATCTCATCATTTGAACAAGGGCCACATGGCACATCAATTGTGAATGCATCTCAGAGGAAACAATATCCATAATAACATCCCACTGCAGGACAAGCATCTTTCTGTGTTTCGGAGGAGGTTTCTTTACTTAAAATAATAGTTAATTTCTTTACATCAACGTTGGTATGAGATATTATGATAACACTTGTATGTATTCTTATTCCATTACCACAAGGAAAACGACCGTGTTTAAGGTCAAATATAACTAAAAATTCCAGCCAGGAAAGTTATTTGCTAGAACTATAGTCTGCTAAATATTCCGCTTGTTCAATACTATCCTCCGTGTGGTGACGGAGTAAGAATACAATATGTCACCACCACATCTCATCCCATGGGTGTCGTAAAAACCGACTAAGGGACTATCCGTGAATATTATATTTACGTAATAAAAAGAACGAAAACTTAAAATTAAACCCTATACCAATCCGTCTGGCCAGAGTGGTATTAGAAGGCCAATTATCCCTCCGTCATCGTAAGGGAGGCCCGTCACTGCAGTGAGACATTAATGGGCTGTTTATGATGTCCAATACTAACCAGAGCTATGAAATACTAGCCAATCAGAGTTAAAAGACGATCAAGTAACTACAATTAATTTATCGTTTCAACAAATTATTCATTTAAGGAAAAAAGTTACAACTGTTCTCAAAAATCAATTTCCTCAATAATCAATCGGGTATAATGAACCCGGAACACAATTTTGACAAGCCAACCACCTGGTCTACTCCGCTGGTGGGATAAAACCCAGTAATGGTTTGAAATGGTAAACAGAACGCTAATTGTGCGGTTACAGCTAGTGAGGGGATGTTGATGTCGATAGAATATTATAATAGTTTAATCTGTTTTGTAAGTTTTTTTTATATTATCATAACAGCCCATTAATGTCCTACCGCAGGGACGGGCCTCCTCCTGTGAAGGAGGGTTTAATTTCAAGTTTTCCTTCTTTTTATTTCGTACAGATAACATTCACGGAGATGGGGTTTTTATATTATAATAGCCTGTTATAGCTCTACTACAAGGACGGCCCTCTTACAATGTTATAAAAATATACATAGTTCGTGCTTAAATTTTCACTACAGATAAAAATATCTTTATAATAAAAAGTGTAAATTCAGATTGAAGTCATAATGGTTTAGCAAGTTTAGATATAATAATTATGTTCCGCGTAAGCTCAAACTAACGCTTAATGAATATGAATTAAATGAATAAATATTCCTCACACATTCACACAACGCCATCTAGTCCCAAACTAAGCAAAGCTTGTACTATGGGTACTAAACAACAGATAAACATAGTTAAATACTTTTTTTGTAAATACATAGGTACATATTGTACATAGAAAACACCTAAAACAATGCAAACAATCATGTTCATGCACACAAAGATTTGCATTGAGCGGGAATCGAACCCGAGACCTCTACGTAGGAGTCATGTTATATAACCACTACTCCACAGAGATCGTTCATTTATCTCTAGATCGCACAAAATATATTTGTTTTCAGTGGGGTTCAAACCTAAGATTTTGTGGACAGTAGGCTGCAGACGCATTTAAATAGCTGTCGTTTCTATTTTCCATCTATCCAACAATACAAAAAAAACATTCCATGGACTTTATCGATACATTGGATAAATCGATAAAAACTATCGGATATGAAAACGTCACTCATAACCGCTATCATCTTTATACAATATTAGCTTTGGATATTTCGTTTCTTAATAATATTATTAACAAAAAAAACATTGAAATCTATTGATTTTTGATAAACGGCGGCTACTGCTAGACATAACTCTGTGGCGTAGTGGTTATATGACATGACTGCTACGCAGAGGTCTCGGGTTCGATTCCCGCTCAATGCAAATCTTTGTATGCATAAACATGATTATTTGCATTGGTCTGAGTGTTTCTATGTATAATATGTATGTATTTACAAAAAAAAATAATTAAGAGTGTTTGTACGTTTGTCCAGTACCCATAGTACAAGCTCTGCTTAGTTTGGGGCTAGGTGGCGTTGTGTGAATGTGTGTGGATTAAATTTACTTATTTTCCTTATTTATCATTTACTTGAAGTTAACCTTGTTTTGTTCTTAACACGTTCCCATTGCAGTGTACCATATGTGGTACACGTGCATTGTTTTACTATTGTCTCTGCTGGTGGCACTGTGAAAGGGTTAAATATGATTTACGTTTTATAATTTAAACTGCTTTTTTATATACGAGTATAACCCAAAACGTTAATTCAGAACGAAAAAGTATATTTATCAAATAATAGTCCATAGTAAAAAGCAAATCTCTATATTATTATGATTGAGTTGCCATTCAAAATAACAAGAACAATATTAAAGTACTAGCAACACTGACAATATTATTATAAAGGTAGTTTACGGAAGCGGTTGTGGTTACAGCTGCAATCTTAATGTACAAGATTGTTTCTAGCCGTCTGTGCGTATTGGGATTCGATTACCTGTTTAATTCACAAGCTTATTGTAGCACGGTGTTTAAAGTTATAAGAGTCAGAGAAGGATATTTTTGTTTATACTTCGTTATACGCACATAATATGTCAATATCCATACTCCGTGTGGTGACGGAGTAAGAATACAATATGTCACCACCCCATCTCATCCCATGGGTGTCGTAGAAACCGACTAGGGGACTATCCGTGAATATTACCTTTACATAGAAAGAAGAACAACTTGACATTAAACCCTATACTAATCCGTTTGGCCAGCGTGGTATTAGTAGGCTAAGTATCCCTCCGTCACCGGAGGAGGCCTGTTCCTGCAGTAGGACATTAATGGGCTGTTATGATATAATAAAACAAAATTTAAACTATCTTCAAACTGACCCCACTAACATTATTTAGCCTATTGTTTTCAAAGCAACTCAATGTAAATAAAGATCAATTTAGCTCAGCAAGTTCCCTTCCCGTTGTAGATAGAAAGAAGATTTTACCCTCAGGCTAGACGGGTCAGGTATAACCTAGATTTAGGCCTGCGTTGACAAATACACCCTAGGCCACTTTCATCTGCTATTATAACTGTAAGCCTCAGTGATTTTAACTTTGAAAGTTTGTTATTTTAGTGGTTAAGATGTGATTGTGATTTGAAGTTTTGTATGATTTTGGTTAATCCTTGTTTTCGCAAAATACACTTAGTTATATTTTGTACTTACCTACTTATATTAGATTACCTTAATTTTCAGTCGCGAAAAGTATTTTTAAATTTAAGTATTTTTTAAAATTATTTATTTGGAAACAAGCAAGCTCGCTGCGGCGGCGATATTTCCGGACCGACCGTTACGACTTGAGTAGCTTCAAGAAACGAGCGTACTCCCTTTTTAAAGGTCGGCAACGCATCTGTGATTCCTCTGGTGTTGCGGGTGTCCATGGGCGGCGGTGATCAATTACCATCAGGTGACCTGCTGGCTCGTTTGCCTCCTATTATATATATATATATATATATATATATAAAACATATTTTTTTTATAAAAGTAGCGTATATTATACACCTTGGAAATAAATTACCTATCTGGCAGAAAAATCTTCTCATAGAATTTTGTAAAAATAATCGCACGTTAGTTTTGAACCCTTTTTTAAAAAGCAGAATAACCAATATTAGCGTTTTTTCCTTAAGTCTATTTATTAGGACACCCATTCAAATAGTGACACCGTACCTATATTCTTATTACACCATCAAGAGATTATTTCTATAACAAAACAGCCACCAAGGCACAAAATATTCCCTTATTTGTTATTCAGCTACGTACTTAGGTACAAACAGTCTGTTTTTATCCTAACTGTGATCTAAACCACAGATTATAGTAATAATCTTAGACAGTTACTTTCCTGGCTCACTAACAATTGTTAAGGGACAGCCCTTTCGTCAATATTTAACTTTATAGATTTAAAAATGTAAGACTTTTCTGATTTAAAATGTATTTTTGTAACTGACTCCACAAAGAGGAGGAGCTCTCTTATCAGTTTTTTTTTTTAATTCTGGGTAACTTAGCACTTACTAGTTTTTTGACTTGAAATAAAACTTTTGGCAATAACATCTGGGAAAAGACTCATGCACGCGATAAACACGATTAGACAGCCTAAAAAAGGATTATGTTTACGAAATAAAAAAGGAAAACTTGAATTTAAATTTTAAGCCCTATATCAATTTGTTGGCCCATTGTGGTTTTAGTAGGCCAAGTATTCCTCCGTCACTCCTGCGTAGAGGAGGCCCGTCTCTGCAGTGGGACATTAATGGGCTGTTATGATTATGATGATCATAATAATTATGTAGTACAAGTAATAGCCCAGTCAAAATAGACTAAATTATGATTAAAGTTTGCATTAATTCCCAACAAGCTGGATTTTTGTGCAGGCCTTGAATACGTCATTAGAAATGATATGTCAAAAGTCCCCATCGATCCCGCTTGTGCGTTGTTTTTTATTTGAGGTCAAAGGTCACAAATTTGCGTTTTTTGCTTATATCTCTGAAACAACGAGAGCTATCGAAAAATGGTTCAGATAAAGTTTGTAGAGAATAAAATTATCTACATAAAATATCTCAACACTTTTCTATTACAAGGCATCGCTTTCGAGATATAGTGACTTTAGAGCGCAGGAAAGTCGTATTTTTGACTATATGCACACACTTGTTTTTTCCCGCGATTTCGCGTTTATAAGTATTATTAACAATAAGGCTTATTTCAATATATAGAAGCAATATGCATGCTTGGTCTCAGCCTAATCGGTTTGAAATTGACAAAGTTACATACAAACTTTCATCCCCTATCTTATCCCTTTAGGGGTAAAATTTATCAAAATCCTTTCTTAGCGGATGCCTACGTTATATTATCTACCTGCATGCTAAAATTCAGCCAGATCTGTCCAGTGGTTTGGGCTGTGCGTTGATAGATAACTATGTCAGTCACCTTTGAGTTTTATAAATATAGAAGATTTCCGCACCACCTCTGAGGTAGGTAAGGCCAATCTTGCACCAACATTGAATCAAATACAAACAGTACATTGAATCAAATACAACAGTACATTGAATCAAGTACACGGCGCTTTTTTTAACGTGTTTTCTCCAGTAGGAATACTCCTACCACATAGTGATCTATGAACGCAGCCCAAACCACTGGACAGATCTGGCTGAATTTTGGCATACAGGTAGATGATATAACTTAGGCATCCGCTAAGAAAGGATTTTGATAAATTTTACCCCTAAAGGGATAAGATAGGGGATGAAAGATTGTAGGTAACTTTGTCGATTTCAAACCGATTAGGCTGAGACCAAGCATGCATATGCTACTAATATTGAAATAAGCCTTATTTTTCATAATTTTTATAAACGCGAGCGAAATCGCGGAAAAAAGCTAGTGTGTGCATATAGTCGAAAATACGACTTTTCTGCCCTCTAAAGTCACGATATCTCGAAAGCGATGCCTTGTAGGAGAAAAAAGTTGAGATATTTTATGTAGATAATTTTATTCTCTACAAACTTTGTCTGAACCATTTTTCGATAGCTCTCGTTGTTTCAGAGATATAAGCAAAAAACGCAAATTTCTGACCTTTGACCACGAATAAAAAACAACGCACAAGTGGGATCGATGGGAACTTTTGACATATCATTTGTAATGACGTATTCAAGTCCTGCACAAAAATCCAGCTTGTTGGGAATTAATGCAAACTGGATATCTATTTTGACTGGACTATAATTAGTGAAATTGAGCTATGGAACTAAACAACTTCTGTAAGAGATCGGCAGCGGTTTGGGGCTTGGTTAGACTCTAGTTAGTCTAACTGATGGCCATTAACGGCGTCGACTTACCATCAGGTGACTTGGACGCCTCTATTTTAATTACAAACAACAACTAGTAGAAAGTACTTTATAGTGAGTTCCTTAACCTATCTAAGGGTCAACTAACACTAAACACAGACAGGTGCCAACCCTATGCCCGTTAAGTTCATAAAAACACACCCCTAACTTATTTATATTAAAAAAAAAAAACTTCAATGAAATTTCCTATCAGCTGTTTTGAAATCAACTGTACAAAATGTCATTATAACAAAAATTAAAAGGTTCTTATTTCTAGGATGATAAGATTCAAATTCGCTTAACTAATCTTTATTGTAGTTTAAGTAAAGAATACAAATGTATGCTAGCAGCCAATTTACAGTGTAGTTCCTATTTCCTTGGTTATAAAGGTGATTTTCGTTTGATAGCTTTATGGTTTAATTGTATAATAATGTGGTTTTTAAGCTAGGAAATCCTTTGACTTGTTTTCCTAGTTTCTTGTTGATTATTAACGTCGTCTTTTTTATGTTGTTTTGTTAAAATACACAATCAAGTAATTAATGTCGAAAATGATCTAGAGACAAAAAAGAAAGTTGATTGCTTATTAGTGATGGGGTAGCTGTTTGAATTCACAAGAACAAATTCGGTATGTAAAGATGTTTTTTGGTATTTTTAAAGTGAATAATTATTATCTTTACGTAATAAAAAGAAGGATAACTTGAAATTAAACCCTATACCAACCCGTTTGGCTAGCGCCCTCCGTCACTGGAGGAGGCCCGTCCCTGCAGTGGGACATGAATGGGCTGTTATGATGATGATGATTCGACAACGCTTACCAAAGCAGTTAACTCAATAAACTGTACAGTTTATAGTAACACTAACTCACACTATACATACAAGCAATTATGAAAGTAAATAAAAAACCGTATAGTTTACTAAAATATTTGTCACATATTAACGCGGTGGTAACACGCTAAGTGGTAGTTGTCCACCACTTCCTACTGTCAAAGTTGTATATTAAAACATTTTGCTACATTGTTGCTATATGATAACTAGCTGGTGTCCGTACTTCGTCTACCCAAGATTAGTATTTTGTTAAAAACTTAGCGGTTTTTACGACACCCATCGGGGAGTGTCATAGGCTATATAGTATCACGCTATGACTAATAGGAGTAGAGCAGTAATGAAAAATGTTTAAAAAAGTGACGCGTTTTTTTTGCCGCCTAATGAAGTGGGCACGGGTCAGCTAGTATCTTTATAAATTGTAGCCTATGAGTTATTCTGATGTATAAGGTATGTTATTGTAAAGTTTTATTAAAATCCAGTCAGCAGTATTTACGTGAAATAGTAGCACACATCAATCCATAAAAAATAATTGTTTTTTGCCATAAAGTTTAGAAAATAGAGACCCCACACTAGGCAAGCCTGCCCTGTGGGTACCCGATACGTTTTCAAATTGTCCACATACAATGCTCGGGCGACGACAAAATAAAATTAAAATTAATATATTAAAATAAACATAGGAAGTGAAGAAAAAATTAAAAAAGTCCAAACAAATCTTAAGTCTAATGTATGAAAACAATTATTCAGTCTATATAATTGGAACTAACAATATATAAAAACTTTCATACTTAAAAACTTTCTGCTACATTGTTGCTGTGTATAATTATAGTAGTGATATTCTTAAGGTAGGTTGCGGGACAGTGACCTTTTTGCAGGACAGTAACCCTTACCTTTAAGCCCGATTTACACATCTACAAGTACAGTAGCGAGTTAAGTAGTAAGTTGTTGATTAAGTTGATTTAAATAGATCTCCATTCTATTTTTTGCCGATTTAAGTTGGCGAGACGCGAGAGAGGGGGCTACTTCGTACTTAACTCGCCAAAAAATAGCATGGAGATCTATTTAAATAAACTTAATCTTAAAATACTACTTAACTCGCTACTGTACTTGTCGATGTGTAAATCAGGCATTACTGACCAGGCAAACGGGGTATATATTAGAAATATAGGCATTATACATCATGTTTCGTATGCTAATGGAGTACGACGGTGTCATCACCTTACCTAACCATTCCACGTAGTTGTAAAAACCTTGTATGTATAATATTCTGTGTATAGTATGTATGTATTTACAAAAAAAAGTATTATGTTTAATAATACTTTATGTAATTAATAATACTGTGTTAATAATACTATACCTAATGTTTATCCGTTGTCGTTGTTTGGGACTTGATGGCGTTGTGTAAAAGTGTAAAAAAACCCGCCAAGAGAAATGTTTGCATATAATAATATTATTATTATTGTCTTTTCGATAAAAAGGAAATAATTAAAAAAAAATGTTTCTTTTCCTTTTTATAGACAGAATACTTTTACAAAAACAAAACAAAATTGCCTTCCGTCACTAAATAAATAAATAAATATTCCTCACACATTCACACAACGCCATCTAGTCCCAAACTAAGCAAAGCTTGTACTATGGGATAATACTAAATAACGGATAGACATGATTTAATACTTTTTTTTTGTAAATACATACATATTATATATAGAAAACACCCAGCCCAATGCTTGCATTCATGTTCATGCACACAAAGATTGGCATTGAGCGGGAATCGAACCACTACGCCACAGAGGTCGCCACTGTAGGAACCCAGTCCTTGCAATAGGACATTATAGAACTATCATGAAAAATAATAGCTTTTGCAACGGCTAATGTATAATCCAACTAAAATTACAACATACCTACTATATCATTAAATATAAAATATCTATTAAAAATATAGACAAAAGTACCTGTTACATAATTATACAGGATGTTCTACTTTGATATCATTGTGATCGGAAATGAGCGCACCCCTTAATTTTAAACACGTGCTGGATTAAAATAAAAAGAAATAATTCTGTTACGAACAGTTGGTAACACTGTAACGACATCATTAAAATATGGAAGAACAGACTTTGACATGTATTGTCTTTTTTTTTTAAATTTAGTCTATGTTTGTAATTGTCTAGAATTACTATCTATCAATTCATATAGGTTCTATGTGGTTATGGAGTAAGAATGAAATATGTCACCACCCCATCTCATCCCTTAGGTGTCATAAAAACAGACTAAGGGAGTATCCATGAATAGTGTGACAACCTTGGTGTGACTACGAGTCGGTAATGATATTACCTTATCTTTACGAAATAGAAAGAAGGAAAAGTTGAAATTAAATCTGGCCAGCGCGGCGTGGTATTAAAAGGCCAAAGAGGGATCGTCACGGGAGGAGGCCCGTCTCTGTAGTGGGATATTAATGGGCCGTATTTGATGAATTCAAATAGAATATCGATTTCGGGAATAAGCTGGTAGCAAAATGATGGCTACGGAGTAAAGTCATATTAATATGACTACAGTCATATCTGGCCTTTATTCCCGCTGTAAGCAACCAAGACAACAACTTAAGTAATCCGTAAATTGTTGTTCTGGGCCTAGAAATTTCCTGTGTCTGTTAACCCCAGACTTGTATAAGTCCCTCTGACACATACCTGTTTTTAGTAACCAGCATACTAAACAATCATATTATTTTATTGGTTTATTTAACACAACGTTCTGTCTATTTTAAATCTCTATTTAGAAAAAAAACTTACTAAAAGTTTATAAAAAAAAACATGTTATCAATAAATTAAAAAATCTAAACTTTCCCGCCAACCGATAACGTTGACCGAGCATCGAACTTGTCGACCTGCTATGACATTTAAGGTAACAAAAAATCTCAAGGAATACACACGTGGATACAAAACCACCTGCTTAGTTGCAGGGCTGTCATGCGATCGTTATAAATATGCTATTCAATATAAATAATTAGTTTTAACTTATATTAGCAATATAATGTTTTTTTAAGTTATTCTGTAATAATTGTGCTGACCTTATGTGTTTTTTTATTTTTATTTATTACATGAAATAAACTAAGCGTTAGTTTTTAGAAATAAGAAAGATTTTAATGTATTAAACTGGTAAGTATGTTGTGTGAAGCTGAGATTAAAATTGTTTCTTGTATTTTTGAAACTTACATAATATGTAATTTATTCATAAGAATATCACAACAACAAAAAAAAGTATGAAATAAAATTATATAACTTATCGAATAATTCCGTGTTTGTGTACCACACAGTCTCATACTATATTATTGTGTCGTAAAAACTGAGGAACAGAAATTTCACATTTAAACCACATAAAAAACTATACAATAGTCACGATGGTAAAAAAGTGTCTGGGTTAACTTCCATAAAAATAATCTATTAAAACTAAAAATAATAAACTTAATAAGTTAAGTGACAGCCCTATTAAACAAACGGTAGCGCCAAGTGACGTTAACTTGTTATTAAATAAGGGTTGCTAGTTTTTTTTGCTAACACTCGCAAAAGGTTAAGGAACTATAAGTGAGGTTAAAAAAAGGATTTATTTGATAACTTACTATGTACAGTATACAATAACTAAACAATTAATTATTGCAATATTTTATTTGCTTAAAAAAATCATTAAAAAATATAAATGTGTTATTTAAAATCTTATTTATATTTCTTGGGAATGGCAAAATTTATGCGAAAGTGTCAAGTTTTTAAAATCATAATATTTATTACTAAGCTGGCCCGTGTCCACTTCGTTGAGCGGCGAAATAAACGCGTGCCTTTTTTAAACATATTTCATTGCTGCTCCTTCCTATTTAGTCATAGCGTGATATTATAAGCTTAGATACTCCCCGATAGATAGACTATTCAACACAGAAATAATTTTTAAAATCGGTTCAGTAGATCCAGAGATTACCCCCTACAACGTCACAAACACACAAACTTTACCTCTTTGTAATTATTAGTATAGATATAGTACAGTATAGATGAGCCTAAATAACACGACTTCTGCTAGGCATAGCTCTACAGGTGTGCCTATGCCTCCATCATCCATTGACCTACCACCACCTTAATGAACACAATTTCTGTGATGAACTTGGCTGTACTTTTATCCATTAATTCCTTGCCCGAGTAAGAATTTTTTTAATTTAATTAAATTAAAGGCTCTGACGATATAAGACTTGGTAACTACTGCGGTAGTAGTCTGACTTAAGAAATAAAATAAAAAAATGTGACCAGATATCTTAGTAACAGTCGTCTTATCTTAGTAATAGGCTTATTAAGCCGAACGTCCACCGCCGGCTAAACTAAGTTGGTTTAGCTTAGTTCGCATAGTTGAGCCAGTTTTTCATACATGTGCGTCCACCACAAACTATATTTCTGTATGAAAAACTGGCTCAACTATGCGAGCTAAGCTAAATCAACTTAGTTTAGCCGGCGGTGGACGTTCGGCTTTAACGTGCAAAGATCGGCTTTTTTTACTTACCTACGACCACATAGTCTACAGCTACAAATAGAACCTTGGTACCAGATTTTATGTTTCATCATCATCATAACAGCCCATTAATGTCCCAGTGCAGGGACGGGCCTCCTCCAGTGACGGAGGGATATTTGACCTACTAATACCACGCTGGCCAAACGGATTGGTATGGGGTTTAATTTCAAAATTTCCTTCTTTTTCTTACGTACAGATAATATTCACGGATAGCCCTTAAGTCGGTTTTTATGACACCCATGGGATGAGATGGGGTGGTGACACACTGTATTGAGAATTTGACGGAAATTTTATGTTTCCGTCCTTGAAAATATTGGTTTTTAATGAATAGTCTTTTAAGATAGGGCGGCAATTAGTATTCTTAGCTCATCAATACACGGATAAACAAATGACCATAAAAAAACAACTAGGCAGAAAGATCATTCACCTCAATCATTACAAGACAATGGAGTAAACACTATTGTTGATAATTGAATAATATAAAAGAATAATTAATAAAAAAAAAGATTTATTCTTGTTAGTCACGTAACATTATATTTCAAGGTTAATACTTTTTACCGGGAAAGGAACGTGCTGATTGTCCGTATGATGCATAAAGGTTAGGACCTAACCATCTCATCTTCTGGTGTAACTGTCGCACTAGTGGGATCAAGCCCAGTTTTGCACAGATCTAACAGACACAGACCATCTAGGCACACAAAATAATATATAGTGCATTACACTAACTTTAGTGTAGATAAAAATAGTTGACATAATAAGTATTGTGTTTTAATTTTATATTTCTATTTTTTTTCACACAACGTCATCTAGTGTTAAACTAAGCAAAGCTTGTACTATGAGTGTACTAGACAACGGATAAAAACATACTTAAATACTTTTTTTTGTAAAATACATACCTACATATTATAGGTACACTCAAGGAAATTAATTGCTTAGCAGTTTGCACAATTTTAAAATCGGTCAGGTTACTATTTACCGACTACAGACAACTGATGACAAACCCCGACATCTTGGTAGTCGTAAAATTGAATGGATAAGGTGTATATACCTAGCCTTGTCTATCTCTATCTATGACAGACAGGTATTTTGTGTTCAAGTAAAATTCTTCAATTTTATATTGAAGTTCGTGACACTAACCCCCGATTTCCAAATAACTGATCAAGTAAAAATCAACTAATCAAGTGTCAAAACTGTCATTTTCAGGAACTAAAATGACCGTTTAGACACTTGATTAGTTGATTTTTACATGATCAGTTATTTGGAAACCCGGGGTAACGCGAACTTTGACGTGTCGATAATAATTATAATACTTTCAAAATTTATTTTTTACTCTTTGGACAGAATGTAATTTTTGCAAGTTTGTAAACAAAAGAGTTTGTAATGCGATTCTTACTTATTGGCTATTATCTTATGTCTATTTTGAGGTGAAATTTCTTCAAATTTGTTATGATTATTTCGGTATATAATACGACTAAATTACGTAGGTTGTCTACCTGCTAATCAATTAATTTCCCTGACCGTACATAGAAAACACCGAGACCAATGCAAACAATCATGTTCATCACACAAAGATTTACATTGAGCGGGGAGCGAACCAGAGACCTCTGCGTAGCAGTCATGTATATAACCACTACGCCACAGAGATCGTCCTGTTTTGGTTGTTATCTTTTGTCTATTATATTTTATTTATTGTAATTGTGAGTGAGTTTGAACACATTTCTTTCTAAAACCCTAAGTGAACTTTCTACCGGCCCCTCAACCCTCTTACAATCCACCTTACAAAACGTCCGTTAGTCTTATCATATATAAAAAAAACTTAAGCAGTTATCGTACGCGTGGGGTTGACTACCCTAAGGTCGTTATGCCACCTGCTGGGCAAACCTGACGCGGTGGCACGTGCGCGGGAAAACACGTTACTTTTATGTAGGTGTGATTTTAGTATGGATGATTTAATTAGTAGATTTTTGCTTTTTTTAAGGTGCTCTTTCGTTTTAGCAGTGTGTCTATCAATAAATAAATATTCACGGACATCTCTACACAGCTCCATCTGTTCCTAAAGTAAGCTAGGCTTAACCTGCTTGTGTTATTGGTAACAGAACAACGGATATTAGTACTTATATACTTTTTTTCTTTTCTATGTCCCACTGCAAGGACCGTCTTTGTTTAGAGATGAAGGGAGACTTAAACTATTCATAAGATGCCAGATAAACTGGTACATGGCTTAATTTTTGTTTGTGTTGAGATCATAATCAGTGAGTGTTCTCTTAGTCGACTCTTACGAAAGTCATAGGACGAAATAGAATGATGATCTATGTTTTATTTCTTCTGCAGATCATGAACGTTACCTTTTGAAGAGCATTCGACTTAAAATACATGCTGTTGTCTCTGGCTTTTGTAAGGACCGCCTGAGTTCGCAGATAACTCTAAAAAAACTTGACATTAAAAACCAAAACCAATCACCAGACTAGCTAAGCTTTAGTAAGCCAACTTTCTCTCCGAGGAGACTCATCCCAGCAGCAGGACACTAAAGCCCAAAAACGCGTGAAGCTACTACCAACAAATAGTATTAAAATAATTTACATACATAAATGTTAACACCCTAAGCTAGGGCTGCGCCATTTGAAATTTAAATAATGTTTTGTACGACAGGTGTACAATATATGTGGGAAACATTGTTTATTTGCATTTTAACAGACAATCAATGTGTGTTTTTTTATGTATTTTGTATGTTACACTTAGCTAAAGTAATGTTGAGTTTTATTATACATTTAATTTTAGATTCGGCCTCGTCCACATTCATTAAGCGAGTCATACATGCGCGTCGGTTACGAGTGCTTTTTATTTGGCCCTTTTCCAAATCTGGTCACCATATGTTTTCCGGGGCCTACCCGCACCGACTAGCCCTTTCACACTAGCCTAGATATAGATATGTGAACTTTTTGAATTTAGAATACGATGGTTGGTAAGATGGTACTGTGACACCATGTCATTCCACCCAGTTACAAAAAATAGTAAATATTCCTCAAACATTCACACAGTGCAATCATCATAAACTAAGCAGAGTCTTTATTTGTTAATACAAACACTAAAACAACCATAAGAGCGAGCAAACTTTTATGGATAATAAAATTGCATTAGGTAGGAATAGAGCTAAAAACGAATGCAACGAAGCCAGGTATCATATCCTATTACATCGTAACCTATTTTCATCATAACAGCCCATTGATGTCCCACTGCAGGGACGCTCCTCCCCCCATGACGGAGGGATACTTGGCCTACTAATACCATGCTGGCCAGACGGATTGGTATAGGGTTTAATTTCAAGTTTTCCTTCTTTTTATTTCGTAAAGATAATATTCACGGATAGTCCCTTAGTCGGTTTTTACGACACCCATGGGATGCAATGGGGTGGTGACATATTGTATTCTTACTCCGTCACCACACGGAGAAACCTGTTTTATTAATCCTTCTTCACGCCATTCACGTAAAATAGATCAAGAAGAGCCGTGCAGGCTAAAATTAAGTGTAGGATTCAAGCCAGAAAAACTATACACTCTGCTAGGCAATATGAAATGTATAAATAGTGAACTCTCGCGCTCATACAAACCTTCCTCGGTTTAAGCGAGCGATAATGTTAAGAAACCTATGTTATTATATTGAAATGTATTATTCAATCTATAAAAAAAATTACTAAAATATCATAAAACCTTCAAAGTGAGGCGTCTAGACGTTAGTATATTCATACAACAATAGTCAGTGAGTTAAGAAAGGTGCGCCAAGGTCGACAACGATGTACAGAGCTATTGTGAAGCTTAATGTAATGTTTACATATTACATGGAGTTTTACACTTCTTATTCATTAAACTGATGCACATAGATTTCCTTTAAATATTAGTTCTTTACCAATGAATTTTTTCAGACGTTTTTTTTTCTGCGCAGTTTTTAGCCTCTATTTTCTTTTAAAACAAAGATTGCTTGTATTATTTTTGTAATTTGGTATAGGACATTACCAACAACTAACAAAAGATAATTAAGAGAAATAATTATTATTTGTATTAGTAATATTATCCCTGTAAATATGGGTCCAATTTAAACCAGCTGATTTTACCATTAAAACAAAATGTTAGGTACTTCTTAACTTATATTTTTTTCTTGTGATGACAATACTAAAAGTTCGCTAAGATGTGCGCTACTGGTTATACTAAATTTCATTCTATTAACTTTAGTAAATTGTTGAAACACCTAAGAAACTACTCAAACTTCGCCTAAAATCTCCATACAAAACACCAAGTTCATAGGTAAAGACTTATTAATATGAGAGTTGAGTTTTCTTTCGTCATATTTTATAACGATTTTATATTCTTAGATGGTAACTACGTAGATGTAACATTGAATATGGTATATGTCTATTTAAGGTACCGGATTAATTCAACTATGACTGATCGCAAGCAATTGGTAGAGTCCATGAATCTCGATGGCCACCTTCCCAATAGCATTAATTGTGAACATAATGTAGTGGTCTTCTCTGACCAAAGAAAACTACACTAGTTAGTCTTTTGAGCCCTGAAGCTTATGAATCGGTTTCCCTTCATCTTGAATCGGTAGTCAGTCCTCTGTTTGATGGGTCTTCCCACCCTGAGTCTTCCGATCGCCATTCCAGAACCTAGACAAACGGCTGTCAGTTATACGCGCTGTATGACAAAGCTTACATAATAAAAACTTTTAAAGTATTACATACAAGACTAACCTAGAAACTTAACAATATAAGTGCCAGTTCACACGTCCGCTCCCACGAGTCAATGTCTAGGGCGCGTGTGAACCAGCCTAACAATAATGTAACTTATGTCATAGAGATAGCGAAAGGAAAAATGCTTTTACTTTAACCTTTTGTTACTTAATACCATTTAAACTTTTAATGAGGCTTCGTTATGTTACTCATACCACTTTCCCACCACTATGACTCAAAAGCAAAGTATTTTAAAGTTTTATGGACTAAATTAGATTCAATTTTAATTTCTTTCTCCATAATTGTTTTTTTAGACAAATGTATAAGTATGTACTGTCCAGAATTCCCTATTTCATATAGGTATCTTACTGGTGTTAAGAGGACAAGTTTTTATCTATCACTAGGGAATGTTCCAAATGCTTTATTGTACGATAAATTCAAAGGTAAGGACTCTTTCAATTTAGCCGTTTCGTGAACGGCAAAAGCAACGTTTGTTTGTTTTCATACAATTCTTGCCGTACGGCATTATTTTTAGTGTCGAGCGTTCGCCGCACGGCAGCCGTGTGCGATTCGAACCTAGGAGCTCTATAATCGAGTTCTATAAAACAAAAATAATGATTAAAATTCCTAAAACAAATAATTCAAGAGCTTAAAATACCTATACAGACAGACAGGACGTAAAAAGGGGTCCTTTATCATACACTTAATAATATCAAACAAATCCCGGAAACATAATAATTGAACAATTTACATAGCGACACGGGAATCGAACTCGCCCTAATTAAAGTCAACCGTTTACGATCACGCGATGCATGCTCATGGGGTGCGCTTGACCATAGGCATTTGAGGGTTAAATGCTCATTGTAAATGTGATAAACTGTAATTAATTGTAGGGGTAATAGACTATTTATTTTAAAATTTTAGTAGGGTAATTAAAAGACTAGACATTTCGTACCCTCAGTGGAAAATAAGCATAAGTGATGTTACGTTGAATCATCGATTTTATCATATTCGGAAAGTACGTCTAAAGATACGTATGCTAGATTTTTTTCATATTTTTCTTGTTAAATTTGAGGAATTTATACAAGAAATTAGTTTTGAGAATTTTTATTCCATCACATTTTCTCTAAGGGATTAGTAGATTAAGTGATATTACGCAAAGAAAAAATTGAGAAATATGGCATATTACTTAATACCACATTTATCCCTTTATTTAAATGTAGAAAATAAATAGTAACAAATATTATGATTTAAATGCGTTTGGTTTTTTTACATCGTTAGTTTTGTATACACGATTACTGCTTTCTTCCACTAAAAACTTTTCTTTACGCATAAACATAAGACTAACATACTGCAGCGAGGCTGTAAAATAAGAATGATTACTTTTTTCTTCCACTAGAATATTTTCATTGCACCGAGACGTTAGATTTGATACAGCGGCGCGTGAGTAAGCAGAGGGGACATAAGTGTGAATATGTCGATGCGATAATTTATTAGTATTTTTTTTTCGTTGATTATTTTAAAACAAAACGTACTGGCAATAAGTAATCAATCAATTAGCCCCTATCGCAGTTCAGTGATGAACATAGGCCTCTCCCAACCCGCGCCACAGAACACTGTCCTGCATCTTTCGCATCCATTCTGACCCAGAGACCTATCTTAGGTCGTCGGTCCACCTAGCTGGAGGGAGTCCTACACTACGTTTTCCGAGTCGCGGTCTCCACTCTAGGATACCTTTGTTCTGACGACCATCGGTCCTTCGACAGATACGATCAGCCTATTGCCACTTCAGGTTGCTAATTCTACGAGTTATGTCGGTAACTTTGGTTCTTTATCGGATAACCTCGTTTCAAACTTTATCCTTTAAGGAGACGCCGAGCATAGCCCTCTCCATACTCGCTGCGCGATTTTAAGCTTATGGACTAGGCCTACTCGCAAGTGTCCAGGTCTCGGCACCATACTTCATTACTGGTAGGACGCATTGGTCTTCAGGCATTGCGGTAAAGGCCCGACGTAGCTTGCTGAATCCTGTCCAACTGGATCCTGCGATCGATTTATTTCTTGAAGTTGTTTCTACCAAGTTGAACAACTTGTAAACATACTGTTGAACAACTTCGAGCATCAATCGTTCGACATTAGATCGACCTCGGTGTGACATGATTGTGTAACATGATCTTTGTTTTGTTTAGATTTATACCGGGTTCAACCCATCAACAGGCTCCAAATTTAGGCTTTGTGGCTTTCTGTCAAGCTGTTCCAGTGACTCTGCCACGATGACGATGTCGTCAGTAAACCGAAGGTGTGAGATGTACTCGTACTTGCCGTTAATGTTGATGTCCCGTCTAGTCTACTACAACGTCTTAAAGACGTCTTCGAGCGCGTTGGTGAAGAGTTTTGGAGAAATTACATCCCCTTGCCTGAACCCGTGACATGACGCTACTCACTAAGTGGGGTAGTTTTGTCCTGGAGCTGGACAGTTATAGTGGCAGTTTCATATAAAGATCTACACACATTGATGTATGCCAATCGATGCCACATCATTGCAGAGCATCCAGAACCACCCAGGTTTCAATTGAGTCGAAGGTTTTTACGTAATCCACGAATGCTATGCACAGCGGCTGATTGTACTCTTCAGTATTCTGTACAATCTACCGAACAAGATAGATGTGGCTCAGGAGTGATATGGGCCTATAGTTCTTCAGCGAGAATTTGTCACCTTTTTTGAAGAACAGGGCAACGGCACTCCCGCCTGAGGCGTTAGGGCCTGGTGGATGACGGAGCTAAAAACACCTCACAAGTTTTTAGCTCTTTTTGATTATGTGTTCCGCCAGTTTTAATAGCTCTGTGGTGATTCCGTCATGCCCTGGACACTTATTGTTCTTTAGTTGCTCGAGAGCAACTCTGACCTCGCCCCGGTTGACATCGGGGATGTCCTCCGTGTAATGGGGCGTGAGTGGGGCTATGTGGACATCTTTCTTAGGTCCTATGTCATCCGTGATGCGTGCAAGTATTTCTAGAAACTCTCTATTTCCTCGAGTATCTCGAGCTCGGAGGTCACAGTTCTGCGGTCCGCAGTATTGAGTTTCGTTAGATGGGTTCTATCAAGCGCGAATACTTTGGTGCCTCTATTCTGTTCGATCGCAGTCGCAACGGTGGGGGTGTTGGAATATCTGAGGTCACGTCGCACCAGTTTCTGGATCTTCCGGTTAAGGTATCTCCCATTTGTCTAAGAGTAGATTAGTCTGCTTCGAACAAGTCGTTGATCACTCCTAGTATTAAACGTCTTAATTTATTTAGTTATTTGTTATTTATGCACACAAATAAACTGATCTACAATGGTAAGCTTAATGCCTTAAGGCATTATCTTCCAGCTAACCTTTGAGTGAAGCAGAGAAAAGTAAGTTGGTAGGTGCAATAAAGACAATTATCACAGAGACATCTCTGAACACGTATCTTCTATCGGTCATGATAAAGTCTATCTCGTTCCTCGTCACAGTATTGGGGCTTTGCCAGGTCCCCTTTCTATGTGGCTTCTTCTTAAAGAAGGAGTTTATTAAGAAGAGCCCCTGCGTCTCCAGTAAGTTGACCAGCATCTGCCCCCTGTGGTTTCGGCGCCCCACACCGTAGTATTCAATTTTTTTTTTGCCGTTTTCTTGTACTTCCACTTTGGTATTGCAGTCTCCCATAACAATGTTGTAGTAAGCCTCGGTAGTGCCATGTAGTGCCTTAGCGATGTCTTCGTACATGGCATCAGCTATTTTATCGCTGTATGTCGAGGTCGGAGTCTCTTGTATCACCGGCAATATGTAAAGTGCCTTTAATTTTAATTTGTTAATTGTAATTTTTGTTTGTTACTTTAGATTTTTATTGAGAGAACGTAATGTTTTGTTGTATGGAGCCGAGAAAAACCTTATTCTGTTAATTGTTACAAGCATTTACAAATTATCTACTGATTATTAAAAAATATATAAAAAAATAATTAGTGGTAGTAATCTTTACCGAAATTCCACATGTCTGAATTTTTATCGTACAATATCATTGTTAATAGTACGAACTTTAATTGTATCCAAAAAAAAATGAATTTGCTTTTTTTCCCTATAGACATAAGCAATAACTTAAAGTAATATGTGTTAATATGCAGCAAACATTTCTATAACATATAATGGAATAAGTAATTACTATTGTTTACTTCTGGTTTCTAATCAAGTCCCTAAATTGAAAAAAGGCGTAAGTACTGCTTATACATTTCAATCATAATTTTAATAAAGGAAATAATGCGGTAATCTTACTTATACAACCATAAATGTTCATACTTACAAGTTCATAACTGCTTTAAAACAACATACTTTTTAAATACATTTTACTTTTCTGACAAAGTCTGTCATAAATTTTGATACTTAAAATGCATTATTTTTTTACATTCTGAAAAATAGCATAATAATTTATTTTTACAATTCCTAATAAACTATAAACATTAGCACTAACGTAAATACAACACGCAGTACACGTTTTTTTTCCTTTTTTTTGATATAACAATAATTGTTCCACGTTTGAAAATAAAGTAAATAAACCCATAAATTCAGTTTTTTCGCCCTACTGAAAAATCAGCATTTTCGTCTTATGCCTTTTTTCCACTGAGGGTGCGATTTTAGGTATGAAAATGGCTTTATGAATACTAATAGTCTATATAACAAATGTATGCTTTGGTCTGGGTGTAGTCTAAGTATTTATAAATAAAAATAAAGTAATTGATTAATATTTCCTTAGTTTCCTTGTTTTTTATATGGCATACAATGGTTGCAGCTTGCAGCATCTTATTACAGTTACAATGTTGTAAAATTATAGAGACGTCTAAAAAGTGCTGCTGCTATGGACTTTGTTACGCTCGCTTTATCTCTACTAGCGCCTTGCAAGCAGTGGTAAAGTTTGAAAAACTTTTAATATTTAAACTTAGATTAAGTAGATTTAAAGTGACGCCAATAAGTTGTTATTTTGTAACATAACATTGAGAAATAAATTAACTGAACTGAACTTTCATAATATCATGAAAAAATGATTTGCAAGAGGTCTTTAAATAATCGCAAGCATACTAAATAATTTATGCGATTCAAAATGTCCTTTGAACCCGTTAAATAAGCGTCTATAGATAAGTAAGTCTTAGTCCCTAGTGAGGGAGTATTTTTAAAGATTGGTTCATCATATCAGCCAATTAATGTCCCACTACAGGGACGGGCATCTTCCCGTGACGGAGGGATACTTGGCCTACTAATACCACGCTGGCCAGACGGATTGGTATAGGATTTAATTTCAAGTTTTCCTTCTTTCTATGTATAGCTAACATTCACAGATAGTTCCTTAGTCGGTTTCTACGACACCCATGGGATGAAATGGAGTTGTGACATTTTGTATTCTTACTCCGTCACCACACGGCCAAAAATTGGTTATTTAAATATAAATCCCTAAACAAAATCTCTAATTGCTGGGTTTTAAAAGCACACTGTACCTATATTAACCCACTGACTGTATAACTTTTATAGGCATGAAATTACCGCAGGCAAAGAACATTCAAAACCAAATAAAAATATTTTTGTGGATCACACAATATTTTTTGGGATTCGAATCTACAACCTCGTGAACGGTAGCCGCATAGAAGACCGCTTTACCACCGTGGCAGGCATACAGTAATTTAAAAAACAAAAAATACCCCAACACTTACCAAGGGGTAGAAGTTAAATCTACCGTAAAATTACTATTGTTTACAAAATAACTTATTTTTATATTGTCCGTTACGGTTCAGCTGTAATTGGTGGTGTCTTGCGAAAAATAATAATGGGTTTCAGCCATATTTCTTTCTTTCTTGCTCGTTTTGGAAAATAAAGGTTTTGTGTAATCGTTCCTTTGTCTAAATTTATTAATTTTATTGTAAACTATCTGACCCGTGCCCACTTCGTTGGGCGGCGAAAAAATCGCGTCACTTTTTTAAACATAAAATATCATTTATAACAGCCCGTTAATGGACCACTGCAGGGACCGGGCTCCTCCCGTAACGGAGGGACACTTACTAATACCAGACGGATTGGTATAGGGTTTAATTTCAAGTTTTCCTTTTTTTTATTTCGTAATGATAATATTCACGGATAGTCCCTTAGTCGGTTTCTACGACACCCATGGGATGAGATGGGCTGATAACATAATATTGTATTCTTACTCCATCACCACACGGGTTGCCTAATGATAAGCACCACTTTACCTAATGATAAGCAGATATTAGAGTTCATAAATGGTGAACACCATTCCTATTCTACTCTACTATGGCAAATTTTGAAGATGCCATTTGTTACGACTCTTTTGAAGATTAAGGATCGTTAACATACAAGTAAACAGACAAGAGCCGGTAGCAAATTCCATAAATAAAATAAATATAAATAAATAATCCTCACACATTCACACAACGTCATCTAGTCCCAAACTAACCAGAGCTTGTGCTATGGGTACTAGACAACGGATAAACATACTTAAATATTTACTTTTTTTTGTAATTACATACATATGACTAAGATATTCAATTCAAAAGGTTGTATCTTTAATTAATTTTCAAAAACCTCTTATAATATTCAATAAACTCTTTTAAACGAACAAAGGAATCAGAAAATGATTTTCGTACAAAAGATAATATCGTTTACGTCCTTGTACGTAGTTGTCGTTATTACAATGAACCTGTACAAACGTGTTTTGTAGATATCTGTCGTATTGAATTTTATTCAATTTATATATTCACGCCATGTTTCCATGGGGTAAGAGGCAGAGACAATTAGGTAGGAAACTTGAAATTAAACTCTCTAACAATCCGTCTGGCTAGCGTGGTATTAGTAGGCCAAGTATCCCTTCGTCGTGGGAAGAGGTCCGTCCCTGAAGTGGGACATTAATGGTCTGATAAGTATTATTAATATTCTTTGTTAACAACAATGTTTATCAATCAATCAACTAGCCTATCGCAGTCCACTGATTGACATAGGCCTCTCCCAACAAATAATGAATTAATTAATCAGTTTATTTCTCTCATAAAGTAACAATACAATAAGTTTTACAAACATTATAAGCATCTATTATGTTGTACATGTTCTTTAGTGAGAGCTGGAGTCTGTACTAGGTTCTGGACCTGTGTTACAAATCTCCAGGTCTCCCCTGTATAAAGATATCTTAATACGGTGCGTTTCTAGTTAAGTACTTATTGAACTAAGAATAATTATTTTTTAAGTTATAATTACATTTATGAGGGTAACTTAAAATAAACTAACTGTAGATAAAATATATTGTAGGAATAATTGGCATGTAGTGTGTGCCTGTGTAGTTCTGAGTGTGTGAATGCGCGTGTTTATATTGAAGTAGAATAGGTATACGTTCAACATTGAATAATGTTTAACGTTATTAACTGACGAAGTTTTTTTTTTTTCATATATATCCGCCATGTTGTAACCATGATCAAATTTCAACGAATTTTTATGAGTCATGTTATATTTAGAACAGTAATTTATACGTACGTATGGAAATTATTCTATGTATGTAATGTTAAACTCATGTTTATGGCTTTCCGTATTTTTTTTCATGCTACTATTTTAACTTCCTCAAAATACTTTAAAATTGGGTCTTACTTTATTCTTTGTCAGTTCTAGATAATACTCAGATCTACTATTACTTGTTAGTAATCTAAAATGGTAATAAAAATACAAAATTTGATAATCCCTTTTCGTCATCATAAGTGAAAATCGACTAAAAAGACTTATTTATTTATTTAAGCTGATACACCATCGACATTTCACAATACACTTAATATTAAAACACTACGACCACCCATTCTGTGTGACTTAGTAATCATACTGTAACAAAATTTAATAAAGATGAAAGATAGAGCGAAACCCTTTACTAAGCTATCAAACAAGACCAAAGGCAAAGTTTTCTTCCTTCAATATGTCTCTAATGCCAATGAGTTGTTATAAGTATTAGAAACAAAATGCAACTCAAGCACTAGGGATCATCCCATGCTTTGCGAGGACCGAGGACAAACAAACAGAACAACAAAACTCAGAATAACCACTTCTTCTTCTTCGCGTGTCGATGACAATCAAACTGTGTCAGCCCAAAATTTTGCCACGAGTATTGAATTCTTAAAGGCATGTATGAGATCTTCTATTGTGCATGTGTTTGGTCCCAGAGGACAAGATAGCAGATGTTTCATTGTTTGTAGAACAGCACCACACATACATTCCTGGTCCTCACTAAGCCCCCACCTGAATAAGTTCTCCTTGCTTCTACCAACCTGAACTCAACAGACTCCGGGTTTAGGATAACCACTTATGGAACACATCTATTTATTTTAATTAAATTGAAAAATTGTTAGAATTTAAGTATGTAATTAGTTTATAAGCAAATTTTGCATGCCCATGTAATGGCAAAACATGGAGGACTTATATATTTTAATCACCAATGTTACTTACCTATGTTTGCAATGGATTAAATGAATATGAATATGAATATCTACAAAATCCTGCATATATTTTAAACGCTAACGACGCAGTTAACTCCGACGATGAAAGGGTTACAAACCACTTAATAAAAACTAAGGTAAGGTATTCTCACACTTCCTACTAAATCGATTAGCACCAAAATTTAATAAAAAAACAGCTTAAATCCAAGAACATGATCATTGGTTAGTGGCTTCTGTTTTTATAACACAACAATGACTATTATTGTATCTGTGGGAACTTCTCGACACATCACTGTTCACACCTTAATTTTACAATAATAAGATAATATTATTTGTAAAAAAATAACTGATGGTTAAGCTTCAAGAAAATGATAGTGTAATCACAGGTTCGATTCTCTGTTTGACACATGTTTTGTCATTTAAGATGTTTAGTACAGAAATGGTGCACAAAGGTTAATGAATATACTCGTATTTGTGTACAAGATCATGTTAATTTGCATTAGTCTTTGTGCCTTTTTTTTCTTAATATTCCTCACACTTTCACACAACGCCATCTAGTCCCAAATTAGGCAGAGCTTGTACCTACTATGGGTACTAGACAACGGATAAACATACTTAAATACATACATATTATACATAAAAACACCCAGACCAATGCAAACAATCATGTTCATGCACACAAAGATTTACATTGAGAGGGAATCGAACCCGAGACCTCTGCGTAGCAGTCATATTAAATAACCACTACGCCACAGAAATCGTTTTTGTACGTATAGTAAAATTTCCTGAAGAAGTAAAAAATGTGGTGATTTAAAAAAACTGTTTTTTTAAAACAGTCTTTAGTTTATTAATAGATGAACCAAAAAATATTTCATAATCCTACTAATATTAAGTATGAATGGGAAAGTTTGTGAGGATGTATGGATGGATGTTTGTTACTCTTTCACACAAAAACTACTAAATAGATTTTGATGAAATTTGGAATATAGGCAGTTTAGGGTGTAGAATAACATATAAGCTACCTGTACAACGCGGGCGAAGCCGCGGGCATTAGCTAGTTCATGTATATTTTTAAACTCAATACATGAGATTACTGAATATATTCCTCCCAGTAGTGGCCCATTCATACTTCGAAACACAACTCACGAATCAACAAATTAAAATAAAACTAAAAACAAATAACCTTGAAATAGTATATTCATTATTTCCTTATTGTCACTGATAACAGATATCAACCACGTGTTTTAACTTAATTTACATTATTACTTAAGCATTCAACGACCTGATGACATAGTGGTGGTATCTACTTGTTATGCTAGAGGTAGTGGTTTTGATTCCCGTGAATCTTAGTGTTTTCATGAAAGCAAAAACAGCATAACACGTCAGCCAAGTTATAAATAATTCATTTGCTCGACCTTCTAGTATGTATGTTAAAATTTTCCGTCTTTATTTAACTGACTGTAAAAAGAAAAGGTGGTTACGTTTCGGTTAGGTTTACCTAATTTTTAAAGTTTGTAATTTTTTGGCCGAAATAAATAAAAATACTTTTGTTTGAAAGAGTCTTCTAATTTGAATTTTCATTATTATTAGTTAAGTAAGTAATTAGGTTTTAATAAAAAAAATATGAAAATGTTTGTGATTCATTAATCATCATCATCATCATAACAGCCCATTAATGTCCCACTGCAGGGACGGGCCTCCTCCCGTAACGGAGGGATACTTGGCCTACTAATACCACGCTGGCCAGACGGATTGGTATAGGGTTTTATTTCAAGTTTGCCTTCTTTCTATGTAAAGGTAATATTCAAAGATAGTCCCTTAGTCGGTTTCTACGACACCCATGGGATGAGATAGGAGGGTGGTGACATATTGTATTCTTACTCCGTCACCACACGGACAAGTCGGAGTCATTAATGTAAAATACAGATTACATGGAGTCAGTTTTTTTTATTAAAATAATAATATTGATAAATAAACTTACATAGTTGTAAGCGTTCCTTTAGCCCATCCTGATAAGATTGGGTGCAGTATTTAGCATTCTACGCCCACGGAAACCTAACTTTACACAAACCCATCAAACAAAGAAATATAGTAAGTTATGATAATACTATAATGGCCCTCATCGTGACGTCATTCAATGATTCATTAGGTAAAACATAAGCAAATAAATAAAGCCTGTACATGAGATAACCATCGGCGGATACGTGTGAATAATTTGTGGGAAATAGTGTTATACACGGTTATTATATCCGATGATGGGTCTGAAGATCGGTTAAATATTAAATTAAATATTATTTACAAAGATTAGGGTAATTTTTTTATCCGTGAAGTTACATTTTTTAAAATAAAGAGTGTATCTCCTCAGGCAACACTCAACAACACCCCATGGCTGTCGTAAAAAGAAGATTAACAAACAAATAAACAATTGCAATATAAATCTGTTCGTGATGAGGTGCACACAAAAAGAAACCTTCTCAGCATATTGTCTGGCTTTCATCAACGCTGATTTTCAGAAGGCCCATTTTTTTAATATGAGAGTTTTAACGTACAACGGCAATAAAATAAAGTAAATCCTTTAGAAAAGTAAAAAGTTCCAGAATAATTCTAAGCATGTAAAATTACCTGGCTATAAAATGCATTTTCTTTTTTACATCCGTCACAAAAGACATTTAACATTTTGACACTTAATTTCATCGATCACAGAAAGATGGGATAGAAAGAAATTTTAAACTAAATCTTTAAATTTGAATCTGCAAGCTAGTGCAAAGCAGTCACTTATAACACCAAACCATCATAGTAGTAAAATTTAAACCCTGTCATAATCAATAAATCCGAAGATATATCTTCTACATAATAATCTCATGTGTACCCATCATTATTGTATTGTCAAATTATTTCCCACAGCCTTCGAGCGCGCATCGCCTTTTTGTTACCATATAACTATGTTATAAAACTTCAAACTAAATAACGAGGGGTCTGCCTGTGATTTGTTTGAAGTTAATAATTTTAAATTTAACTTGTCGCTTTGTTTTATTGGTGATAAGCAGAGTTTGTTTATCTTTCTTTTTTTTGTTGACCTCTGTGGCGCAGACGTTATATTACATGGCTGCTACGCATAGGTCTCGGGTGCGATTCCCGCTCAATGCAAATCTTTGTGTGCATGAACATGATTGTTTGCATTGATCTGAGTGTTTTCTATGTATAATAAGTATGTATTTACAAAAAAAAAGTATTTAAGTATGTTTATCCGTTGTCTAGTACCTATAGTACAAGTTTTGCTTAGTTTGGGACTAGGTGGCGATGTGTGAGGATTATTTATTTATTTATTTTGTCTTTTTTGCTGTCAACACTTTCATAAGATGGTGACTCTACAAGAGTGGTTGATTTAATTATTAGGCTATCTTTTTAGCTTTAAGATGAATCCAATGGAAAATCGTCAATACCAGACCACAAACCCTGTCTTTTTATACCCTAGACTGAAGCTGTCTCCGTGTGGTGACGGAGTAAGAATACAATATGTCACCACCCCATCTCATCCCATGGGTGTCGTAAAAACCCACTAAGGGACTATCCGTGAATATTATCTTTACGAAAAAAAAGAAGGATAACTTGAAATTAAACCCTATACCAATCCGCCTGGCCAGCGTGGTATTAGTAGGCTAAGTATCCCTCCGTCACGGGAGGAGGCCCGTCCCTGCAATGGGACATTAATGGGCGTTTATGATGAAGCTGTTAAGTCTCCCAGCTCTGTAATTTCACTAGCTTCCTGAACTTCAGTCCCTGAATCATTCCTATACTGTATAACAGCGACTTTAAGGTAACGAGACTGTAAATAAAGAGCACTCGTAACCGACGCGCATCTATGACTCGCTTAATGGATGTGGATGAGGCCCAATCTGTTTGCCGGGATCGTGACAAGTGGCGTTCTGTCGTTTCTGCTTACCCCGGACGGGATAAGGCGTGAGTTCATGTATGTATGTATGTATGAGACTGTAAATACGCGTTTAGTCAGTAAAAGTTTGACTTATACCACCTTTAAGGTATGAAAAAAGCTGCAGTAGAATTTAGTGTTGTGTACAAATATACCTTTCTCTCCTCAACAAAGCAAGTAGATATTATAAAGCCCTGGTTAATATTTATTTAAGTTAGAATGTACGTAAATGTAACTGAAAATATAAGTACAAAGGCTTTACTGCCGCTACTGCAGTGAGAAACGATGTGCATTGTACATGGAGCTATGGTAAACTAGATGTGGTATTTCATCATTTCAGCCAATCGACGTCCACTGCTAAACATAGGCCTCCTCCAAGCATTGCCACATTGTGCGGTCCTGTGCCTCCCTCATCCATCGGCTTCCCGCCGTCCTAACTAGGTCGTCGGTCCACCGTGTAAGGGGTCTCCCCACCCTGCGCTTTCCAGTACGCGGTTGCCATTCCAGAACCTTTCTGCCCCAACGGCTGTCGGTTCTCCGCGCTATGTGCCCTGCTCACCGCCACTGATGTGGTATTTATGTTGTTTTAATCGTGTGGAATAGTAAGGGATGTATTTTGCCATAAATATCCTTTAAATTAGATATTATTGTCATTATAAATAGGCGGTGCAACCTGTGCCGAAACGTTAAGTAAAATAAAGGTAAATAAAATGCGCGTTAATATCCCGTTTATATAATATTTATAATAATGAAACGAGATAGTTTAAAAGTTATAATTATTGTCATTATTTTATCTGACAAACGAAGATTACTGATGCACATAGGCCTTCTTCTACTGTTTTCACTGCACGTCTTGTGTCTTCCTGAAGAACTGGCTTCTTGCAGTCTATATTTATATGTAGTTTACTGTTTATCCAATAAATAAACATTAGTTGTAAATTAATAAAATTTAGTTGTAAACAAATTAAACATAAGCTTATACCAGTTTTCATCCTGCATGTCTATTCTCGTTCCTTAAAATCGTTAAAAATTTAGTTAAGTTAACTTTAGTTGTCAAATTGCCATACAATAGGTAAGACAATTTGACAACTAAAATTAACTTAACCGAATTTTTAACGATTTTAAGGAACGAGAATTGACATGCAGGTAAAAAGTGTAGAATAATAATGTTCGAAAAGAGTATTTTGAGTTTGTTGTCTACATATTGAGGAAGACCTCTGTGGCGCGGCGGTAGCGCAAGCGGCTGCCGTGCACGAGGTTGTGGGTTCGATCCCCACGCAGGACAATAATTTGTGAGATCCACAAATTATTGTCCTGAGTCTGGGTGTTCTTTGTGTCCGTTAATTGATGTTTGTAAAAAGTCCCCGCGACACAGGGCGTGATCCCTAGTGCGGGAGTTGTCTTTTTTAAAAGAAAAAAAAGAAAAGAAAAAATATTCTTTTTAGAGGTCGACAATGTATAGTCATGTGGTGTAAGGTGTGGTAGTTTGATATTACCTCTACTAAAAGAGGCTTAACATGGAGATAAAAGTGCCTTCAAACAACATATCATCATAACAGCCCATTAATGTCTCACTGCAGGGATGGGCCTCCTCCAGTGACGGAGGGATACTTGGTCTACTAATACCACGCTGGCCAAACGGATTGGTATAGGGTGAATTTCAAGTTTTCTTTCTTTTTAATACGTAAAGATAATATTTACGGAACCACATTTATGTTCTGATTATAATAATATTTTTAAGAATTTATTGTACTTATAACAAATAGTACCCCATTTGTAATCCGATCTAAAACTTTAAATATTTAACCATATCACATCTAGCAGCGTTAGTTTCCTACATCTGTATGAACACAAAACAATGGTACACCGGGCCACGAACCCGGTTGTTTAAATAATACATAGATACACATTTTATTTGCAAAACGGAAGCCCTACGTGATTTATTTTCGTAAGCGCTGCTCACTTAATCGGTACCTCACTGTGTATAGTTATAGTATTATAGTACATAATATGCTATAGTTTACAGAAGATATTTAACTATGTTTATCCGTTGTCTAGTACCCATAGTTCAAGCTCTGCTTAGTTTGGGACTAGATGGCGTTTTGTGAAAGAGTGAGGAATATATTAAGCAATGAAATTTCAATAGGTACTTTTAGTTTATGTAAAGAAGTACATTTGTAATATTTATCCTGAAAAGCGATGGATGAGGAAAAGGTCAGTTATAAGTGACACTATGTAGAGAAGGTATATGACCAGCAATGGACGTCTGGTGGATGATATGATGATGATGATTAAACAGTGATGATTAATAATAATTATGACAAAATCTATACAAATATTTTAAATGAGAAAGTGTGTCTGTCTGTTTGTCTTTCTTTCACAGCAAAACGGAGCGAAGAATTGACGTGATTTTTTAAGTGAAGATAATTGAGGGGATGGAGAGTAACATAGGCAATTTTTTGCTTCCCCGAATTTAACGCGAGCAAAGCTGCGGGCAAAAGCTAGTACCTACATAAAAAAATATTATGCGTTCTCTGTTCATCATGTCAAATATGTTTGCTTTCTTGCTTCTCCCATTCATCGACCTCTATCAGGTCGTCGTTCTCTCGGGTATTTCATAAGCTTTTTATTATAACATGAAATTTAATTTAACTTATTATTTGTTACAGGTATAAAAATGTTAACAAGGCAGAAAATTCGCAAGAAAATCCTATGAGACAGGAAGTGTTCAACAAAACAATGTGACAATATACAGTGATACAAATAAACTACTAAAATACTCTCAAAAATTCTCGTTAAAACCTACTAATCTAGATTTTAGTCACAAAAGTTAGTGCCAATTGAAAAAAAACACTAATTGACTTAAGCCACATCGAACTTTGAAAGCAACGACAAAAGTGCCACATAGTACACTGCCCTAAAAGGTCATTATTCAAAAGTGATTTTAATATAAACTAACAAAGTGAACTTTAACACTACTTAACATAAACATATAAGTGCAGTTTTATTTAGAGAAAATAAAAAAAATTACTAGTGAATTTGAAACTGGAACATAACAGTGACGTGAATTAAAAAAAAACTGAAAAGTGTTTATTCAAAAACTGTTTTTTCAAATATTGCTTATTCAACTTCCAAACTGGATGGTAATGTGTTGATGATGGATCTACATGCGCCGCAGTTGGTTGTCCACTCTTATGAACCTCATGCTCCGTTATTGGAGGTTGAGGGTTTGGACCCTCATAGCCCTCAGCAAAAAGTGCTGATACATGCTCCTACGTTGCAAGGTCAGGAGCTTATCAGAAACGATCATCAAAATGGAGGTGAGTATTGCTTAAATAAGAAACAGAATAAATAAGATTACTAATTTTAACTTTATTAAGTTTTTTTACTGAATTATAAAGAAGCCCTCGCTGGGTGTGGAGACCTCTCTCACCTTGGACCAACGACCTTATTAGGATGGCGGGACAGACGGAAAGGGAGAGGAGAAGGATTATTTCCATCAGTAGCATTGACTGAAATGATGATGATAATGAATTAGCTCCTAGTAATGTTATACATAATAAATACCTTTGTCATGTTCTCACTAAATACCATGTTATTTCAAGTTAATACATTGCCCATTTTATGAAAACATTGCCCATTTTTATTTTTTGCCCATGTTTTTTCAAATAATTATTGTTTATTCAGTTAAAGTGATAGTTTTAGGTAGTAATTATAAGTTTTAGTTGTGTCGAGAGCAGATGTGTCTGATCTGACGTAGAGTATGACTTCACAGATGAGCAGTACCACGCGCATAGCAGCAACCAGTCTGGTGATGGTGAGTCTAGTTTTTTAATATTTTTTTTACATTTTTAGTTTGTTTGTTTGCTATATTTTAATTTAAAAAAAAAATATTTTATTTAAAAAAAAAAAAAATTGTTATATATAGTAGTGCCCATAGTATTTGTCTATGGGAACAATTTTAATGCGTGGAATGTGCCTTTAACGTACTAAAAAAATTACTAGGGTTTAGATAATTTTGGAATAACCGTGTTCATCGTGTTTTGGTCGTTTTGTATGTTAAGCTTATTCTGTACTCTTGGTGCGACACTGACTTATGTCATTTTTAGTGTTCAGCAGTTTTGGAATTTAAAATGTGTTCAGCGACTTTTGGGGCTGACTGTACCTCATGGAAAAATAATTATGTTGATAAAGTAATTTTATTTCTTGTTCTTCTTAATGTTCTACTTTAAAACCTCTACTGGGGTGCAGCAAAGCAGGTTCTCTTGTTCCAAGAATTATTTTTTTTTTGCTGTTATAATACTCAAAATATGGAAAACTTCACTTAAAACCAATCTCCTGCCTAGCGTGGCACATATTACAAAAATAGATTTTACCTTCAGTAGAACAATCACGTTGGCCAGACGGATTAGTATAGGGTTAAATTTCAAGTTTTCCTTTTTTTTATTTCGTAAAGTTAATATTTACGTATAGTCCTTTAGTCGGTTTTTACGACACCCATGGGATGAGATGGGGTGGTGACATAATTGTATTCTTACTCTGTCACCACACGGAGGTTAAAATTAATTTTAATCTACCTACATCGCAACACATCCAATTTGTCATATAAATATCCCAAGTAATAAACAAAAAAGACTAACACGCTTACAAGAAATGAATGATCCGACCATTTTGATCGTCAACACTTAAAGTATCAAAGCAGTTTGTGACCGCTCACAACAACATCTGACCAAGTTTTTTTGTTCACTTTTTGTTGCCCATTGTAGTAACTGAGTTTCGCTTTCGTTGCGTTCAGAATACTTTTATATTTAACCATATAGAATACAGTAGCTTTGAAGTTTAGTCATCATAACAGCCTATTAATGTCCCACTGCAGGGACAGGGCTCTTCCCAGGACGCAGGGATACTTGGCCTACTAATACCACGCTGGCCAGACGGATTGGTTTAGGGTTTAATTTCAAGTTTTCCTTCTCTTGATTTCGTAAAGATAATATTCACGGATAGTCCCTTAGTCGGTTTTTACGACACCCAAATAATGAGATGGGATTGTGACATATAGTATTCTTACTCCGTCACCATGCGGAGATTAAGTTTAGTAATATTTGATTATTTTTATAATAACCCTACATTATGTTATATATTTATGAAGACTTATCCCCACTCCAGCGATGATTAAAGCTTTGTTTAGAAATCTTAATCGCCAGACGTTATAACAAATCTATATTACACATCCATACAACGCCATCTAGTCACAAGCTAACCAGAGATAATATGAGTAGGTGCTAGAGAACAGATAGACTGGTAATTATACATTTCTATTTAACTGTCAGACCTATGCAAATATGAATTTTAGTGCCCAAATCTAAGATGGACTAAGGCACTATGCCATTGAGTTCATTATTCGACTATTACGACTTTTACGATTCCCTGGGATTGTGGGTAACACCTGTAGGTATGTTCCTCCCTCACCAAATATTTAGATTTATTTATTTATTTCTTCTCACAATAAAATCACTAACTAACATAGTTTTCTTAACAATATTCTATTATGTGAGGAGCTGGTGTCAGTGATAGGCATAATGCCTGTGTTACAGATCACCAGGCCCACACTCTTCGAACAATGGCAACGAGCATTATTAAACAAAATTAATTTACATAAATATGGAAGGTTTTAAATTATACAAAGCTAAACCTTTACTTGTAGGTACTGTGAGAACTATTTCTTAACATCAAAAGTAGTATCTATTAACAGACAAAAATAAAGATAATTTTAAAGAGATTGACTTAAATGTAAGTGTTCGACTATCTAACCATGGAAAAAGTGTGAAAGATTGAGAACGTTTTTTTTCAATGGATCACGCACACAGAGGCAGTCGTGTACGTATACAGGCGTGTTTGTTTGTTTGTGTGTTGATATTGGGTGAGGTGTGGTGGCTGTGTTGTTGAGCGGAAGCGGTTGCGGCGAAAAATATTGTGCATTACTGAAAGTGAGCAAATTTGATGCATTATTTGTTTTACGCTGGCTACAACTGGTGGTTCTATTGTTGAATTTATACCCTTACCGATTAGAATAAGGACCGCAAGAACAATAGAAAAAGGTGAATATAAGATTTTTTTATGCCCGCAATAGATAGTTTTGTAATACACATTAATACATCCGAATAATGAATACTGCTGAATAATGCTACTTACATTGTATAATTATATTTAGACAGAAAAAGTAAAATATTAATACAAAATTGATAATTTCTTTATCTGCAGAACAATTAAATTGCCATTATCGTCCGTGTGGTGACGGAGTAAGAATACAATATATCACCACCCCATCTCATTCTACGGGTGTCGTAAAAACCGCCTAAGGGACTATCTGTGAATATTACCTTCACATAGTAAGAAGGAAAACTTGATATTAAACCCTATACCAATCCATCTGGCCAGCGTGGTATTAGTAGGCCAAGTATACCTCCCTCACGGAGGAGGCCCGTTCCTGCAGTAGGACATTAATGAACGGTTATTATGAAACCTGGCGTGGAAATACATCTTCTAAAACTGCCATTAAAGAGACAAGCTTGTTGTTTTAGTAATCATTGTAATTGCGATGCCTATACGCCGTTCTTGTTAATTTTAATGGCTGAATTAATAGATAAATGTTCCTTAAAACCACGTACTAAATCACGGTACCGGATTTATTTGTTATTAGTTTTTGTTTCTTTGGCTTTTCTTTCATTGAACCTTAAAATTGTAAATAGTTTTAATTTGACTCTTATAACCCAATTGAAATGAAAATAAAGTAGCATTTTGCATTCTAAGTCTACATTAACAAGGGATTTTATTACAAAAAACTAAAATAAACTTAATTTTTACTTAGACAGAGCCCTTCATAAGTCAAACTAAATAAACCGCTAACAGTACAACCATACCTTTAAGAACACGCGGCCCAACTAATTTCACAGCGATTTAGTCAAGTGTACTGGTAACAAAAAACGTCCCATTCACGCCACCAATATGACCAGTCTGTCGGTGAAATTTTCTATGAATGGGTTTTGAAGCTACTGTGGTATGTGGTGATGGTACAGTACCACAACATAGAATTTTGGTTACGAATTACTACGGTGTGTTTTTTTTGTTTATTCGTTTTTTGAATACACAAATTGTGAATAAACTTTGTGTGTGATGACAAACATGTTATCCTTTTCACAGTGCCGTGCACGTGTACCATATGTGGTACACTGCACTGGAAACGTGTTAATAACAAAATTATTCTGCCATCAGTGACGCTTAATCCACCTTTAGGCAGTAGTGTCTAAGAGGAAGGGTATAACAAATATCGGGTACCTACTTACAAATACCGCTCTTTTCACTAGTAGCTATTTTTGGACTCCTTTAAGTTCTCTTTGACCTTTCCCTACTTATAAACATTTCTCCCCTTTCTGGGGTGTGTATAGCATGGTGGAATGCTATAATAAGTAGTGACATTAAAGGACTATGAGACTAAACAGCTTATGTTTCGGGAAATTCTGACATCTCAGGCTACCATTAAGTGGGTCACTTCCTCGCTTGCTACTTTGAATCAATAAAAATAATCAATCTTCATGTCAATCAATCAATCTACTGCTGAACATAGCCCTCTCCCAATACGCGCCACAGAACTCGGTCCTGTACCTTCCGCATCCAGTCCGACGCAGAGACCTTTATGAGGTCGTCTTCGTGTCAATATAACTGATCATTTATTTAGATCTTTCGGGTAAGGGGAACAAAAGTTAAGCAATTTTCTAAGTGTGATAGAGGAACGCACACTCACAATAACTTAAATCGAAACTAGCTCATCGTAAGTAACAAAACTGGACCTCATCATAACATAACAGCCCTTTAATGTCCCACTGCAGGGACTGTGACGGAGGGATACTTTGCCTACTAATACCACGCTGGCCAAACGGATTGGTATAGGGTTTAATTCCAAGTTTTCCTTCTTTTTATTTCGTAAAGGTAATATTCTAAAATAGCCCCTTAGTCGGTTTTTACGACACCCATGGGATGAGATGGGGTGGTGACATATTGTATTCTTACTCCGTCACCACACGGAGAACTGCACCTACATTCATAATATTGACTTCTGAGTACATCTATTTTGTGGTAAAGAGTTCAATACAGCTTCCCATTCATTGTCCAACTATCCCATTGAGAAGCAACAAAATAAAAAGTATATTATTTTGAACTTGTTCCCAAGGAAGTGTCTGCGGTCGGGCGGTGTCTATTACCTACAATGATATCATGTAGGAATGGGAATCGAGGATCTTCAATTGTAGTAGTTTTATTTGTTTTAAAATGCGATTTTTATGGGCCACTGCAGAGATCGGAAAGTATAATATAGACTTTAGATACCACGCTGGCCAGGATAAGAGGAGGTGTCGGATTTTTTGTTAACATATTGCCTGTCCAGGCAGTCGACGTAGTAAGCCTGTTAGGTAATAACATACTGGCCAGATGAATTTCTATAGAATTTTATGTCAACTTTTTCTTTATTTTTGTATAATCTGCAAGGACCTAGCAGAAGTCTTACCCTTTACCTTACACTAGCTTTTATGATACCCGTTTGAACATCTCAGTCTGGACTGTCATCTTATTTTAACTCCATGACCACATAAAACCTCATACGAATATCAAACCCTTTCTATAAAATATTTGAACGTAGCTTAATACTAAACCGGTCAGAAATGTCAAGTCATCACAATTAGTTCCGCGCTGGGAACTGAACTTCCGAACTACGGGAAGTCGTTACTTTGAATATTTTAAAATTGAACTTATGTTATTGTGGTTTATGGATACAAGTATATTTTAAAAATGAAGGGATAGTATGATTTCAACTCTATGTCTGTCTTGAAAAATTGGTCAGAATATAAACAAGACAATACAGATGTTGTAGAGGTGCCAAGCTCCTAGTCGCAGGTTCGATTCCAGTACATGATTGTCATACTTTAGTGTGCCTAAATATTCATCATCATCATAACAGCCCATTAATGTCCCACTGCAGGGACGGGCCTCCTCCCGTGACGGAGGGATATTTGGCCTACTAATACCACGCTGGCCAGACGGATTGGTATAGGGTTTAATTTCAAGTTTTCCTTATTTTTACTTCGTGAAGATAATATTTACGGCATAAATATAATGGCTTTTAAATGTTTTGATGTACAATATTTACTACAAAAAAAGGTTTCTAATATTTATATTACGTAGTCGTCACGGTTGTGTTATGGGGATCTAGCTATCACTTTGGCGAACTGTCCTTGCTTTTTTTACTTTTCGCTCTGTTATTATTTTTATTTCACTGAATCCAACATTAGTTCTGATAAAAGTGCCTTGATCCTTCTGACAGACAGAGATAATAAGAGAAGGTAGAACATATCTAGATACTTAGTACTATATGCCACATACACAGCTACTGTAGCCTGCGAGCTATTTGTTTGGATTTGTCATTAGAATATATTTTGTAAACCACAAATAATTGCATTGACTCTAGTTGTTATTAGTAATCATTAGGTACGTACTTTTTATGCAAATTCAAAAAAAATATATAAGAAAATCCCATGGAACCCATTACATTTATTAAAACAATCACAGTACCCTAATATTTTGCGTAAAAGAGACAACAGTATGTCACTCTTTCCGCTCGATTAGAACCGCCTTGTTCGAAATTTAACAACGGCCAATCAGAATAAATTTGTCTGTGAGTACTAATTGTTTAAAGGTAGCATAAAGGTCATAAATCACTTCTACTTCATTCAAATTTCAATCTTACCATGACAAGATAAGGTTGTAATTTTATTGTGTTGTCAAATTTAACTTCCATTCACAAAAAGTCTGTTGTGCTGACAATGACAAAGAGATTTTGAACGTTGTTCTAAAGGAATAAGGTTGATATAAGCTTGAATAATAAGTTAATTTTGTTTTAAACAATCAGTGGCAATGGCAGGAAAAGGGAATATGTTTTGATTTTACATTTATAATTTATTGTATTATTCAAAACAAATCTAGGTGCTTATTACAAAATGGTTGAATTAAAAAGTGTTATGAGTTTATTTTAATTCAATTACTTATTCTCATAAAAAATATTCAATATCCCGATGCAGGGATTGGCTTGGTGATGAAGGGAAAATTTGCATTTGAAAACTTGTCACAACACCCCGTTTAAAGAAATTGGTATAGGACTTTATGTTAAGTTTCCTCTATTGTTTTTATAGATATTGACGACCTCTGTGGTGTGGTGGTTATGTAACATGACTGCTACGCAGAGGTCTCGGGTTTGATTCCCGCTCAATGCAAATCTTTGTGTGCATAAGCATGATTGTTTGCATTGGTCTGGGCGTTTTCTATGTATAATAAGTATGTATTTACAAAGAAAAAAGTATGGAGTTTTATTTTAGCAAGATATAGATATAGAGACTAGATAGAGACTGAGCCTTTCTTTACAAGTGATTACTATGCCTCGGAATTTCATGATCATAATATCATAAAAAAACAGCACATGAACGACCCACAAAGACAGGCTTCCTTTAAATAATTCTTTGGTCACTTTTTATGACACCCTTGGGATAATATTCTGATAATGTGGTTAATACCTATTCTCATTATCCATTACCACAAGGGCGTTTATGTCTTCAGCAAGTATCATCAACAGTAAATTAACAAAATTTAAAATGTGTGTCATAAAAGTAAAATACATCCTAAAAATAAATAATGAAGTATTTTTTTTTAAGTAACGCTTAACTTGTAATTTTGCACTTACACCATAGTTACTACAAGAAACGAACAATACGGACCTTTCAAAAATGTCAATCTCTTAACTCAAACAAATATCTACTTTATATTCTACGTGTTTAAGTTTATTTCACCTTGTACATATCCATAGTAATATCAACAAAAATCTGTAGAGAACAACTTCATTTGAAATTGGACGTTAATATGAATGTTTTAAGAGTTATTTTTCAATGTGTATAAAGCAGTGATTTTTTGTTGAATTTTAATTAAAAGGATGATTGTTTTGGACGAATGAAGGTTGCTCTGCAATACCTATTGCTTTACTAGATGGGCGGAAGTTGGGTTATGTGTTTATAGGCTTATGTGGCGTTCTGCTTTTTTCTTACAGCGCCATCTGTGTTTAAAGTAAGAAGAGGCTGTAATGTGGGTAATAGGCAACGGATAAGCTTACTTAAAAACTTTTTTTAATACAAAAAAGTACATTTTAATAATTTTTTCAGTAGTAGTACCATCATAACAGTCCGTACCAGACTTGGGTCATAGTACCATGCTGGACAAACGGATTAGTATAGAGTTATATTTTATACCAAGCACAGTTGTTTGTGCGCTCAACTCACAAACACACAAACTTACCTGTTTATTATATTAAGTATAGATAGAAAAAAAGAGTTTTGTCCTGGTATTTTCTGGCCAGTCTGATAGGTTTCTGGAGGATGAGTTTCTCCTATAGGTATACTGGAAGAAGCCATCCCTGTAGTGGCCCACTCATAAGCTACTATAACTACGTATCATAATATTAAGATGAAAGCACACACAATAATTTTAGTAAATGAACCGTAATATTGAATAGAGAGGTAATCTAGTTAAAATGGTTTCATGATAATGGTAGGACTACAGTGTGTATTGACTTGGGATAAAATTAAAACTGAGATCGTATACATTTTTAGTTGCTATGCAATAGGCTGCACCTAACTCTAAACTATTATTCTGCCAACAAATTGTTTTGACAGTTTGGCAGAGAATAGGGGTAAAATTGTGAATAGACGATTTTAAATTTGTTTTTCATTATATTTGTCAACAGTTATATTACCTATGGCAGAGTTTCTTTTACGTTTATTTGGCTCGTTCCATGATTTTACAATAACCTAAAATATCACCACTGCACCTCATGCTATATGTACCCCAACTCATCTGTCCTTAAAGCCGACTAAAGTTAATGTAACTCCCAAAGAAATTTTGTCAAATAAATAGGTCTTCTTCTTCTTAACAGCCCATTAATGTCCCACTGCAGGGACGGGCCTCCTCCCGTGACGGAGGAATACTTGGCCAACTAATACCAGGCTGGCTAGGCGGATTGGTATAGGATTTAATTTGAAGTTTTCCTTGTTTTTTTATTTCGTAAAGATAATATTCACAGATAGTCCCTTAGTCGCTTTCTACGACACCCATGACATGAGACGGGTTGGTAACATATTGTATTATTACTCCGTCACCACACGGAATAGAATACCATAGCGTTACGTGAATGTGTGAGGACCCAATATTAGTCCTACCTTACCAATATAGCCTAAGTCCCCAGTCTACTTATTCGCAATACTAATGTATCCCAATAAGTGGTAACCATTAATCAAACACAATACCTCTTTATGCAACGTAGGATATAAGAGGTAGATCTATTGATCACATTAATCTATTTACTAGTCACAGGTTCGATGTCCATATCAGACAAAGACCTACTTAGTCAGCTATCTATAAACATACAGACTTCTGATTAATATGTACCTACTTATAAGCCTCCTTTTATGTTGTAATGCTGGATAGTTTTTTTTCGTGCAATCCACAAATTATTGTCCTGAATCTGGAAGTTCTTTGTATTAGTTTAATTTAGATTTATTGTCCCCGCGACACAAGGTACAAAGGTAGGTTCTTCTAGGTAAAACTTTTTAAAAACTATAAAAAATTACCGCCCAACGAGGTTATAAGTAGTAAGTCAACTTTCTGTTTATCATTAGAAAAAAAATCGTCCCTTCAGTGGGACAATAAACACCAGCTATTTATAATAACTCGTTTATGTCCTGTTTGATGCATTCCATAAATATTATGATGATATAGATAATAACTATTTTAAAACGTATCACTTTTCATCACGCCTTCGTCCCCCTTTTAATAAAAAAAGGGGAACAATTTAATAAAATAATTTCTCCATAAGTGGCGATTACAATCGGGTACTTGAATAAAATTGATCACCAGATTATCATTGATAACGTAATAAAGACATTGATTAGTTTTTTTACGAAGCTTATTATGTGATAACGGGATAAATTAATAGATAGCTAAATTAGATAGATAAATTAATAACTAGCGCTTTGGAGGCGGTGGTAAAGTTTTCTAAACTTTGAAATGTTTTTAAATTTAGATTAAGTAATGTTAGATGACGTCAAAAAGATACAATATTATTGTACTACTTTGAATAAATGAATGAAACTGAAACTAAACTGATAGTAATTTTATAGCGTCGATGGTAGAGTGGTTGTGTTGGTTATCGTGCGTAATGTTGCGGGTTCGATTCGCGTGTAAAACAATTATTTGTGGGATCCAGAAATTAGTGTAAATAGAGAGTAGAGTTTAGTGTAGAGTACCTGAGTAGTGTTGTTTAATTTGTGATTTGATTGCTAGAGTTTAAAAAAATGTTCGGAAAGGTTGGAACAAAAAATCTTTTTTCTTAATAACTGTCCAGGGATGACTGATTTTTGAGGAAAATTAAAAAAATCATTTTTCCACTCCGACCAACTAAAACAACGAAATTAAGAATGTCCTACATTTTATCAAATCGCAAAACTAATTTTACAATGATGCGTTTTGCAAAAAAATGTTCTAGTTTTCCATTTTTAGTCGTTAAAAATAAATTTTGAAATAATTACATTTTACCAAAAAAAAAATAATTAAAAAAGATAATTTAATTACAACAACCTACTATGTAGGTACAATATCACCTTATAATATCAACAAATTCGCTAAAATATTTCAAACAAAGATGGCTCCCAAATTTCATCTCACCCCTAGGGTAGAATAATACGAATCATCCCGGCACGTGCCGGCAGTATACTCGCGGCGTTCGCGGCGTTCGTATACCATGGACACGCGACAACGTTTCGCGGATCGACGACGATATGCGATTTTTTTGGTGCTGGCTGTAAATTATTTGAATCTGTGAAATTAGTGTTCTTAAAAAAGTAAATTTAAAAAAAATTGTGTTGGCAAACGTTAAGAACAATAAATTTTGAAAAAAGAATGTCATTAGTGTTCTATGGTCTGTTCGATTTTTTTTCTCAATGTGTGATGTAAAATAGTGAATCGTCCATTTTTAAACATTTTGTACCTAAATATTTTATGGCTTAGTTTCTAAACTAATTAAATTATTAAGCTTCATAAATAAAACTGATCAATTTTCGTATACCTATTAATCAACCATGGGATGTCCTTCTTAAAACTAGGTTTAGTTACGGACGGCATTAGCTTACTTCCCTATAGGATAGGCTACGGTTTTGCTTTGCCCTGACATTACTAACATTAATGAGGGGCGTTTTCTATTTAACATCAATTTAGCTAGTTGCTCTTGGATCTTAGGCACACAAAAAATAATTAACATTAACATTCACGTTTGATTTTTCTTTCTTTAACATACAAATTGTCCCAGTACCTATTCTAGACATTAGCTAGATTTCATCAAACATGAAGTGTATTGTCAAGCCGTTGCTAATGATGTCAATTAAGGGAGGTGGCTAGTACTGTAAACTGCCGTTCCCCTGACTCCTAACTTATAGATGGTTGATTAAACCTGTTAGTTTAACAAAACCTGGCAGGGCTAAATTAGTAAACGGTTTTTAAATGTTTCCTATGTTAACTCCTGTACAGTGTGGCCAGCAAACACAATAGTAAAACAATGCACATGAACCATATATGGTACACTGCACTGTGAAAGTGATCTGAACATCCTCTGTTCATAATATTATAAAAAGTAGAAGTACCTAAGTATTAAAAATAATGGTATTGATCAAAATGCTGACACACTCTCTACAAAAGAAATTTTTGATAAAATTCTCTACTTACCAATTCGTTTGAGAAAACGTGTGTTGGTAGTCTAAAGGTCATTTTCATCACTGGAGGAGGTGATTTCATTTTTTTTTAATAATAAATTTAAAAAGTATTTCTCTAATAGAGGCATAAATTATAAAAAATCGAATAACGAGATAAAAAACACAGAGCTTAGGTCAAAATACCTAGTTTTAATCATTTTATTTATACTTTTCTGAAAAAAGGGGCCGCCCGCCGGCCAAGAACTTGAGTCTGAAATTTTAAGACAGATATCTATGCTTCGGATATTATATAAATTAATTCTTCTTCTTCTATCGAGTCGTAGATATTACAAATACATTTTTTTTCTTTAAACAACCAGTTCAGAATTTGGCCACAGTGACTTCCTTGTCTGTGGCGTTCATAAGGTCTAAAAAATTAAAATCGTTCGTTATTAATTAAATTAATTGTATATTATATTTATTTCATTATGTGCAGTTATTATTATAGAGTACCTACTGACCGACAATAACTAGATTATCTTTTTCCATTAAAATAATAAATAAAAGAAAACAAATTTATGTATTAATCTCGATAGATTAAGAAATGGTAGATGCGCTTAATCATCATAACAGCCCATTAAGGTCCCACTGCAGAGACGGGCCTCCTCCCGTGACGGAGGGATACTTGGCCTACTAATACCACGCTGGCTAGACGGATTGGTATAGGGTTTAATTTCAAGTTTTCCTTCTTTTTATTTCGTAAAGATAGTAGTTACGGTTATTCCCTTAATCGGTTTTTACGACACCCATGGGATGAGATGGGGTGGTGACATATTGTATTCTTACTCCGTCACCACACGGAGATGCGCTTAATGATAATCTATATTTTAGACATAAACTCCAATTCGTTTTGGTTCAGAAGATTTTTGGATGGATTTGTCATAATATTATGACTATGACGCTCCATCATAGACAGCACCAATGCTATGCCTAGATTACCACTTATCAATCTACACTAATTTTATAAAGAGGTTAAGTTTGTGTGTTTGTGACGTTGTAGGGAGTAATCTCTGGATCTACTAAACATATTTTAAAAATTCTTTCTGTGTTAAATAGTCCATTTATTAGGGAGTGTCATAAGCTATATAGTATCACGCTATAACTAATAGGAGTGGAGCAGTAATAAAATATAACGGACGCGTTTTTTTGACACCCAACGAAGTGGGCACGGGTCGGCTAGTGTGAAATAAAGATATAGATCCCTTGCAATAAAATACGTTTTCAAATAACCATGTAGCTTGTTATATTTCTTTGTGAACATAATATACATACAGCTTATATACATATTAAACTAACTAGTACATAGGTTGTTATGTAAAATAATACGGCATGTAATACAGATACGTATGAATCTGAGCTAGGGTATCGAATATCGGTACCTGTCTTTGTGTTCCGTCCGTGTGAACTGTTCTTTGATATTTATTATTTTATTAATTAGATAAATATGGTGGACGATGGCTTTTTAAAAAGGACTTTGAGTTAAATAGTCCTCTCTAGGAATCGTGAAGTTTGTTAGAGAGTAGTGCAATATTTTGATTATGGAGTTTTTAATCGACTTCGAAAAGAGAAGGAAAATTCGTTAGAATATATGGATAGTCTGAAATCTGAAAAAGAACAGAAGTTACTTTTTATCAGAACACCACGCGGCTGTTGTCGCGGGCAGAAACTAGTATCTTCATAATTATCATATCAGATAATAGGTAGACGTCCTCTGCAGGACATAGGCTTCCACCAAGTGCGCAATCATAAAGCCCCTCTCGTTCATCAATCTCCTTCCACATTGTTCAGGTCATCATATTGTATAAAAATAACAAAGCAAAAATATGGACCCATTTTCAAACGTTTTAAAAATGGTGGTGATGTAAAAAAATAGAATTTGGAACTATAAGTCAAGTAAAATTCAGGTCATCGGTCCAGCACTTAATGTTTGTTTTCGATTTTTTTTTCTCTTGCAAATTAATTACAAGCGTAATTTATTACTTAGTTGTCTCTTACGAGAGTCTCGAAATGTGATAATTCATCTTATTATAAATTATCTTTCTACATTACACGTAATTAAATTTAAAAAAATACAAGCAGTTCCCATAGACATCTAACATGATAGTAATTTGATCCTCTGTTACAATCGATCGATTATGACCGTCAACCGTAAAAATATAACTCAAAAACGTTTCTAAGTTATCTGTGCTCGATAGTCCGAATGGTTGAGACGTGTTTTTAAAAATAATAATTAGAAGATTCGATTGTCTTTGATACTAAGAAAGTAAAGTTTTGGCGCGGTTTAGTGACGTTTAGTGGTCGTGTTAAAGAAAATACGTTATTACTATTTTTTAGACTAGGATGTGATAAGTGATACTGTACCTAACACATGTGTTAATGCAAAGGTGAACTTTGATAGTATACCCGCGCGCCGGTAACGGGTTTGATCTCAGCACTAAACTCTTTTTAGTAAATCAGTCACATTATAAAAAATATTTTTTAAAAGTAGGTTAAATTCTTTTGTAAACAAAAGCTTAGATAAAAAATTGTACTAAAGAGACATTTTATAGCTCAAACAATTACCAAAAAAAGCCAACTCAAATTCGCGGAAAAGCCGTTAAAAATCACCTTAAAAAATACTTTCCCCAATGCACATAAACAAAAGACCAAACTTAAAACGCATTAAACAAGACATCCTCATTAAAATATACCGGTTATTAAGATAACTATTCTCGTGAGAAAAGGCTCATACCCCACCTGCTACAATTGAACCGGAAAACCGGTGATCAAACACCGGAAAATCGTCCAAATCGTCTCAAAAACAAGCGAAATTACTCCAAACGAATCGTCATTTCTGACCAATCATTATGACGATTTTCATGGTGCTTTCACGGTGACAACTATATTTTTTTTTTTGTAAATCATTAAGGCATTGAAATTAAGCAAGCAGTTTCGATAGTGTTTTTTTAACTTTTCCGGTTTTTTTTTTTTTTTTGGTTTGTCGTCTTAAATCTGCGAAGATTTGATCAGTCGTTACGGGCTTACTGTTTTGAGATAGTCGATATTTGATGGCTTTAGAGATAGTATTTTAATTAGAAGCACATCCATAGCTTATTTATAAATAATAATAATGAATCAAAATTTACAGAAAATAATTAAATAAAGATAACAAAGCAAAAATATGGACCCATTTTCGAACGTTTTAAAAATAAGGTGACAGTAAAAATTTTGAATTTGAATTTGGAACTCTTTGTTAAGTAAAATGGCGGTTTAAAACTATATTAGTGTGTACTGTGAGTGTGTGTATAAATATTTTGATATAAAGTGCTGTGTCGAAAGTGAGCAAACTGGAGGGGCAGAGTAAGGCCACTTTCGCGGCCCTTTTTGGGCTGAGGGCCGGCGGCGGCGTGGACTTGTCCGCCGCTTATAGGTACAACCAGAATATGATGGAATATTATACATGTAAGTAGTCTTATCTCTTAAACTGGTGAGCCTTTTCTGATATTTTTACTGAAATAATGACAGGTATTTAGGTACGCTAATAGCGCTAGTGCGATCAAAGCATAATCCTAGTCTGTTGTAGGTTCTGTATTTAAGATTTATTAAGCCTTAACAAAATTTTTCATGAATCTGAGATTATTTAAGTATATTAAAAACAATAATTTATTGATTAAATTGGTCAAAAAGTCTCGTGTCACGGATACGAGGTTAGAAAAATCATTTTTAGATCTTACATTGTTCCGAACTTACAAACGGAACTTCGAAAACCTGCTTACCATGATCAAATCGCATAAACCGCTTTTACACCACATCGAAAACCCCCTCCCCTATTCCTTAATCCCTTAAAAGTAATGATAATGTACCATCCCATCCCATCCGTAACAATATTATCATAAATACGACACATAAAAACATATACCACCATAAAATATATACAAAATACCTAACATTCAACGAAGAGTCGAGATTTCATAAAATACCCGAAAATTTTCCCTCCGAAAAAAACGATCGTTATGAAACTAACCAATGGGAGGGCTTGGAATGAATTGGAGGGCGAGGGAAGGCGTCTGATTGGTTGGTTGTGAGAATGGAGGCTCGTGATTGGTCGGTGGGTTGGCCGGTGTGTGTTTGTGTGTGTAGGTGCGTTCATTTCATGTTAATTGTGATGTTTGGGCACATTCGCTACATGTGTTCTACGTCGGACAAATTGTAGGCTTTCTGTGTGTCTTGATAGTTGCGTATGCCTAGGTTTAACTAAGCTAAATGGATTTTATGGGGTTTTTAATACTTGAATATTATTTTAGTTTGATAGAGTTAGAAAATGTGGTACTACTACGTCATTTGGGATTAGATGGGGTGTTTTTATCATGTGTTTTTATACCAATTCACCTCTCCAGCGTATTATTTAGCACGACAATTTAAGTATCTGCGATATAACATTTTATTCTGTTATTCGTCAGACTTGGGAACTTTACCACCGCCGCCAAAGCGCTAGTAGAGAAGAAGCGGCGTAGCAAACTCTACTGCTGCATTTTCTTGACGTCATAAATTAGTAATTAGGCGCTGCAACCATTGTATACCATACATAACCATATAACCGGCTTGAGATATTAGTTCGAAGGACAGAAACCTCTTTTGTAGCAGTAGATTAAATATGCTACAAGAACTGGAGCATTCGCTGTGGATAAAGAAAGGGAACGGAACGCCCGTAAAGGCACTATTTAATACTTAGTTAATTAATAAAAAACCTTATTATTATATATTATTATACTATACGACGATATGCCGATGACAAAGACAGCCCTTTACGTAGTGAAATCAATTCAGGACTTTCATACGTTAAAAAAAGATAATAATATTAATGTTAAATTACGTTAAGTAATACCTATAGTTTTAAAAAAATTTAATAAGTTTTAGTTTTTACTATTGAAATAGGTAGGTTCTTTATCAGGGTATCAGTAACACTTCTGTTTACACTCAAAAGGTAAGCAGCGTAACGATAATCTCGTAACACACATATCTACAACACTATCAAAGAGAAAGTTTAAAAAGATAAAGATCTACAACTACTTAGTTAATATATTAATTAATGGGGAAAGTCCAATTGTAAAAGATAACTATACTAAAAGAAAAAAGTAAAAAAAGTTTTTTTTATGTATTTTTAATGACTGAAATAATTTAGATTGTTATCGGCTTGTAAATATGTTTTTCTACATTATTCTATAAGTTATGAAGATGTTATTTTGTATCGCTAAAGGAGAATGAAACCTTCACTAAGAGTTTTGGGCCAAGATTAAACAGAAATGAGAGTATTATCAATTTATAGCTTCACACTTATTAGTCTCGTGCTAAATCTTTTGTTAGTTTTGGCAATCTGAAATCCAAGATATTTTTTTTATTGAAGGAGATGGAAACTTCTGGGCTAAAGCCTGTACATTACTGTACAGAGTAAGGATATGTCCTAAAAATCTTTTCTATTTTTTTCAAGTTCGAATCTTAATACAATTGAGTAATTTTATTATTATTTTATTAAAAAATAGAAAAGATTTTTAGGGCATATCCTTAAACTGTACAGTAATGTACAGGCTTTAGCCCAAAAGTTTCCATCTCCTTTCAAAGGCATATACTTTAGACTGCCTAAGTGGCTTGGTGATTTCAAAAGTTAAATCAATTTGAAACCCACTACTTTTAAGGGTCCACAATTTGAACCTTTGTCATCTTGTACCTATTTAAACATTGTGGAACGGAATAAAGAATTGAGTATTGAGTATTTTATGAGAAGATTTGAATGTAGGATATTATTATTTATACTTTATTCAAATTATGAACAAAGCACAGGAATTTTCTATTCTATAGTGCTTGGTAAACTAGCGCAGTTTAATGTCATATTTAAAGCCATCATCTATTATTTGAATGAAAAATGTGTACAATTTCGGTTGTTTTTCGTAGTCGCATTGGTCGTCGATGGGACGACAGAAAAAACAATTAACCGAAAAACCAATTAACCGAAAATAGTTTTCATTTCAATATCGTAATTTTATGAAGCTAGATTAAAAATACAGAGTATTAACATAACCATCCTTAGGATGTCGTAAAAATAACTAGGTACCTACTATTTAACAGCAAAAAAAAACACAAATTGACACAAAATACTTTACCAACTAGAAAGTCGGTACATATGGTACATAATATTCCTACGTCCTAGATTAAATAGAATTGATCCCCTATTTGTGTAATGGAAAATTTAATAGTAACTTTTGTTTATGTATTACAATTTAGAATAATATAGGTAGGTACCAGTTGTGGGCCTAAATACAGGCAAAACAAGCATGTTATGTGATTGATTTATGCCCACCAGTGGACCGTGTCAGACTTGATATGAATGAATTAATTATACTTATATAAGTGTGCAGTTTTATTACTTACTGAAGCAGGTTTTGTCGTGTGTTTTAACTGACTGTGAGGTAAATAAATAAATAAATATTCCTAACACAACGCCATCTAGTCCCAAAATAAGCAAAGCTTGTACTAAAGGTACTAGACAATGGATAAACATACCTACTTAAATACTTTTTTTTTTAAGTAAGTATGTAAGTTTTTTTTGTAAATACATACATATAATACATAGAAACACTCGGACCAATGCAACAATAATGTTGATGCACACAAATATTTGCATTAAGCGGGAATCGAACCCGAGACCTCTGCGTAGCAGTCATGTTATATAATCACTACGCCACAGAGATAGGGTAGGGAGTAATGTTTTAAGCGTGTTTATTTATGTCTATGGAATTGTGATCTCAAATGTGACCAACTTTGAGTAAAATACCTATTACATATTAAATTAATACCTATTCCAAAGAATTTAAAAAGCTGTGTAACGTTAACAATGAATCAATTAAGATGACGTAAATTGATCAAATGACATGTAGCCTATAAGCCTTGATTAATGTAGATAATAAACTAAACCAAATATACTGCTAAAACATAGATAATGAGACCTAATCTTAGCATTCCATGGATCCTCGGTGCGGGTGCCGCCAGGTTCATCGCGTGATAGAGGACGGAACACTTCTATAACAGCGTCTAGGACTTACGACCCAGATGTAGGTTTAAGGAGGCCCCTTTACAGCGCGTTAGCGGTCACCTCCACTGTCTAAAATGCGAATAGTTTCTCTGTAAAATATTATTTTCGTTCTGATGTAGGCATACGTAATTAATGTATAAACCTATACCGTATTCATCCTTACTTGATTTATTTTGTCAACAAACACCACATATTGCAAAATCACTAGTTTTGACATCAATCGCACACTTTGATATGGATGAAAATTTCTGGAAAGTAGCATTAAACGTTCGTACCTTTAGAAATAAAGGGACCTAATAAAAAAATCATGATTTTCACTTTATTTCAAAAAAAGACCTAAAACAACAATGTTTATCGAAAGATACATTGTATCTTTCTACGCCAAAATCGCCCTGTGTTTTATTTAAAATCGATAAACTTTGTTGTTTTAGGTCTTTTTTTGATATTATAACGTGAACATCATGACTTTTTTGAATTAGGTCCCTTTAATTCTAAAGGTGATGCAATAGAAAACACGTAAATCACTTTGATTTATCCACTATCTTTCTTATATTTTAAATAAATATATTTCTTTCCAACGTAAAATTTCACAAATAAAATTAATTTTACCATTTGACATTTGTAGATTATAGAATTTTGTCCTTGATTCCTATACATTTTTCAAAGATCAAAGACTAAAGTCTTTAGTCTGTGGTTGACACGACGCCATATATGTTTACGTTTTAAAGCAAGTCCGTTTAAATAGACAGTACAGAACCTACTTTAGTTAGTTAAGAAATCAAGGACTAAGAAAACAAAATTAGCCAGTCTTCAACGATGCTTCAACATCATGAGGATAATCGACATCCACGCGACCACAGAGTATGCAACAGCTATATAAAAAAAAAAGAAACACAAACGGCCATCATCATTACAACGACAATAATTCACCATACACATTAAACAAAACTAAACAATACACAATGTCACCAAAAACAATGCAATTAGGACATACATTCATTCATACAAAAAAAAACACAAAATTTCATACTTCCTGTAACTAAGTAAGCCAAGCATAGATCACGAAATTATACTTACATACTACAGAAGTGAACGACACTATACGACAAAATCTAAAAAACATCCAAACCACCCTAAGTCAATGTAATAAAGTCTAAATTCGCCCAACCTAACTGCAAATATAAATTTGCCTGTAACTCGAGACTAACACACACATGCAAACGACTGTTCTATACTCAAAGTCATAGTGCAATACACACAATGAAACCTACACATAGAAAACACCTTACCATCTCGACAATAAAGTCGAAATTCGCATAACCAAACAGCAAGATCACATTGCCTGTAACTCGAGACTAACGCATACGAGTATTCTACAGACAAACACACGTGAAACACCTTACTATCTTGACAATAAAGTCGAAATTTCAACAACTTAAATGCAAGAGTAACTTTGTCTTCTAGCATACGAGTGTTCTACAATCAAATTCATATAGTACATTACGCACACTATGAAAGCTGCGCTGTGATTGGTGGACCGGGTTGCGCTTACGCATATTTATATCAGGTAGATCTTTTGCGTTTTGAAACGAGTTTTGCTGGTTAATTGTCCAGATTTTAGAAAGGCGGGTTTTGTGTAACATTTGTTATGTTGCGTTGTATCAAACGGGTTATTAACATATATATTTATATATATCTTTTTTATATACTTAACTGGTTATGTAAAATTATTATTTTTAACTTTTTTGTTTTGTTGTATTAGGTATTGGGTAAATTGTTTTGTTTATGTAATAATGTGTGAAATATTGATAATATATACCTTTAAAAATTCACGAGGAGTATGGTAGGTCTCTTTACTAAGAGATCACTTATGTCGGTACCACCGCTGAGATCGCATAATCAACTTCTATCTATACTATGTAATATTATAAAGAGGTAAAGTTTGTGTGTTTGTGACGCCTATATCTACTGAACAGATTTTAAAATTCTTTCTGTGTTGAATAGTTCATTTATCGGGGAGTGTAATAGGCTATATAATATCACACTATGACTAATAGGTGGCAACTAAAAGTTAACTTAACCGATTTTTTAACGATTTTATGGAACGAAAATTGACCATGCTGTCCTCACTTCACGTTCTTTCACAGGTTATTTTGATTTGATGTGATCTGTAACAATTCCAAATAATATGTAAAACTGCTGGACCCTAAACCGGGAGTTATTTCCATTTAGTATGTAACATTTTCTTTTAAAATTAGCAATAAGAAAGTACAAATCAATGCAAAAAGTAATGATCATTTGCATGGTGTTCGCAATATTGTAAGACATTGTATAATTATATTTGATTTCTCTACATTTGAATACATTTCATTGATCAAATGAATTCTTAGCTTATTAAATGTCGCATTGCATGAAGGATCTGGAGCTGTGTTAAATCAGGATTTGATACAGTCTAGCTTATTGTTAATTGTTAGTTTAATTTAAGTTGTTTAATATAATAATTGCTTAATATGTTTAACACTTTTATTTCTAACGCATGTTGTATTTGCATATAGGGTGCAATTAACTGCTAGATAGTTAGGCTCTTTCTATGTATACCAACTTCGAAATAATTGTACTCAGTTTTGCAGACCAACAAAAAAAAACGGGCTTCCTTCTGTGACGTGGGAAAATTTACTTTAAGAAAACTTTTCGTTTATTTTTTTTGTGTTTTCTGGTCTTGTACAGTGGGACACTATTACCTATGCGGCTTACTTAGTTGTAACCCTTTGCTTTATAAAGCAAAGGGTTACAACTAAGTAAGCCTATAAGTATATAAATATAGATTTGGGGTTAATTCATCCGCAAGATAATTAATTGTTAGAGCGATCCAATTTGAATATCCATGTAAACTCTATCTTTTCTCTTTTTTTAAAGGTAATAAATAAAATATATAACATATTTTCTTCATTTTACCCTCACACTAAAGAACAAACATCGGATACAAACAAAAATTAGTAAAACAACAAAGTTTCTGAGATAATAAGCTACAGACATACAGAAGGTTGGTCAGACCGGAAGTGTGATTACCATGCGGCCACCGGATGCTCGCCCGACGCCATTGTTTTGCGCCATCTTGCGGAGTGAAATGCTTTTTAGTAATAAATAATGAAATTTTACTGTGGAATACTGGGACTATACGTTTTAAATTTAGGCTTATACTTAACTCATCTGGTCATAGGATAAGAGTAGCATTCAATTGGACTTGAAATAAGGAATCGAACTTCCAAACTGAACTTCGACAAATTTTTCTACAACAACATTTTACTTCGAAACTAATGAAACTTCGATACATCTTAATTTTGACATTATTTTAGTACGAAACAACTTAACTTCGACACTACTGTACTTCGACAAAGGGTTTCTTCGACATGACTTTAATAAGAAACTATGTGAGTTCGACGACATTCTACTTAGACAAGTAGGTAAGCTACATCGAAAATAGTCTAATTCGACATATTGTACTCTGAAATACTTTAGTTCGACATTATTTTAGATTGGCGTGACCTTATACCTACTCGACATTTCTGCGATAATAAAAGATAAAAACAACTTAGATAGAATATTATGATAAAAACTACAATCTCGGGCAGAGTCATACGTTAAACCTACCACTGAAATCAATGCTCAATCCGTGCAGTCAGTCTTTTTTTCCCTTTTTTTTATCTTTCCAATGGGCCATCTGATAAGTTGGAAACAAATTTGTTAAACAACACAGGGACTCGAGTGATCATTATCTAAAAATCTATTATATCTAGTGTGTCGATACTTCTATCTTTTAGCTTTATCATAACAGCCCTTTAATGCCCCACTGCAGGGACGGGTCTCCTCCCGTGACGGAGGGATACTTGGCCTACTAATAGGTACCACGCTGGCCAGACGGATTGGAATAGGGTTTAATCTCAGGTTTTCCTTCTTATTATTTTGTAAAGATAATATTCACGGATAGGCAGTTTTTACGACACCCATGGGATGAGATGGGATGATGATAAATTGTATTCTTACTCCGTCACCACACGGACACTTATAAGATGCCGCTTAAGCTTATAAGATGCAATATTGCTGTTTTTAAAGAAAGATAACTTAAAATACCTCTTACTAAAATTTCTAATCAAACCAAAAGCTTATTTCTCACATAACATCAAAAATATTAAATCCAGATGTGAATTTATAACATAAAAAGGGAGTATACCCATACAATTCCCATGAAACAAAGGGCCCACTCTGTCACGCTTCGCTTGCCATACATATTTAGTATTATGGGATGTGTTATGGCATTGTATAAAGGATAAAATTATGTCTAGTATTCAAGATAGCTATCTTATTGCCTTTGCTGAATATTTTTATTGTTATCACATGAACGACAGACGTTTTTTTTTGTTACTCCTGAAATAACCCATTAGTTTTTTTTATTTTTTTATATTTACACAACGCCATCAAGTCCTAAACTAAGCAAAGTTTATACCATGTGTACTAGACAACGGATAAACATACTTAAATATTTTTTTTTGTAAATAGTAAATACATACCTACATATTATACATAGAAAACACCCAGAGCAATGCAAACAATCATGTTCATGCACACAAAGATTTGCATTGAGCGGGAATCGAACCCAAGACCTCTGCGTTGCGGTCATGTTATATAACCACTATAGCATAGTCGTAGAGGTCGTCTAAGTTTCAAATAGGAGGAAGCCCTATGTCCTTAGTGGCTGATGTTATGACTTTTACAGACTTATCATCAGAACAGCCCATTAATATCCCACTGCAGGGACGGGCCTCCTCCTGTGACCGAGGAATACTTGGCCTACTAATACCACGCTGGCCAGACGGATTGGTATAGGGTTTAATTTCAAGTTTTCCTTCTTTTTATTTCGTAAAGATAATATTCACGGATAGTCCCTTAGTCGGTTTTACGACACTCATGGGATGAGTTGGGGTGGTGACATATTGTATTCTAACTCCGTCACCACACGGAGAGCTTTGAATATTTATCAGTAAACCAATCTATAGAATACCAACACACCTGCCCACCGAGTCAGACGCTAGACAGCCTCTAAAAGGCGTCCCATATTAAACCAAGTAATGTAATTCCTTTACAAATAGCGATGCTATACCTACCAACGAATGGGGTGCAAACAGGTACAAGGTCACGGACATGCGCGAGCGCACACCCTCCCGTGATGATAACACTAATTGGTACTTTTTAGTGTAAATGTGGAACTATGTGCTTTCAAAATTGGTACTTTAAATATTATAATTTTGAATATTTATGTGTGGGAAATTTCTAATTAAAAAGGTTAGTGTGTCATCGAAAATTGTGTGTTTGTGGAGTTAATGAATACCTGACTTCTCATTAATGGGCCTATGCAGAGACTTCTAGTGAAAGAGGAAAATTAGGCCTACTTAGGCCATCCTGGCCAGACGTGGACGTATCCAGCATTATTACAAAATACGGTCCAACTATAAACCACTGTTTAAGAAATTTGTTACGCCAAAATCAGTTTTAACACTAGATTGTTAAAACTGATTTTGGCATAATAAATTTCCAACTAAAAGCATCATTGATCGGGAATCGAATTAATATCCTCGCAGCAAACCACCAGGGCCAAAGGCTATTCAACACACAAACGACGACCTCGGTGGCGCGACGATAGCGCAAGCGGCTGCCGTGCAAGAGGTTGTGGGCTCGATCCCCACGCAGGACAATAATTTGTGAGATCCACAAATTATTGTCCTGGTCTGGGTGTTCTTTGTGTCCGTTAATTGATGTTTGTAAAAGGTCCCCGCGACACAGGGCATGATCCCTAGTGCGGGAGTTGTCTTTTTAACGAAAAAAAAAGGACCAAAGGCTATTCAACACACAAACAAAATCTATTCTAAATCCTAATTATACATAGTTATACAGAATACTTATCAAGTTGGTCATTGCACTACGTGCGAAGGGAGACTACCGAGCCGTGACTATGTCCTTGTACTTGCTATTGGTGTTATATTTTATCGGTCGGAATACCTACACGCTATCAATGATAAAGCTTACTGAGTTTTGGTGATAAAATAACTTTTAACTTTGCATTGGTCTGGGTGTTTTCTATGTATAATATGTGTGTATTTACACAAAAAAAGGTATTTAAGTATGTTTATCCGTTGACTAGTACCCATAGTACAAGTTCCGCTTAGTTTGGCACTAGATGGCGTTGTGTAAATGTCAAAGGAATATTTAGTATTTATAGGATAATATGGGATAGTGACACCATGTCACCAAATCCGTATTGTTATGTCATCACAACATGAAGATACAGCAAAATATCTCTATATAATTTAGATTCCATAGTTATTTAAAACCCATGTACGTTATGGTACATTTTAAATCAGTGTGCCATAGGAAATGCCACCGGATACGGTCCCCCATCGTCCAAGCGTTGTCCAATTTTATTTGTGTGTTTGTGTGTGTGTGTAGGGGAATTATGGGGAAATGTATGGGATTGTTGTTTGGTTTATGGTGATTTAATATGGTAGGAGTTAATGAGATGTACCGTTTTATGTATTAACGATATTGTAAAGTGAAATTTAAGGTTCAATCCAATGGAACTAAAAAAAAATTCAATTTTCTAAAAATAATGAAGCATAATGCCAAAAATAGGGACAGAATATTTAATTTTGTTTAAAGCGATGTATTAGATCATGTTTAGCTATAGGTATACTATTGAATGAAGCCGGTATTAAAATCAAAGCCATTTTTGGCGTACGTGTAAATTATTATATTTTTGAGTGCTCTGCGAATTTCCAGTGTCCTCAGAATTTGCATGTTTTTTTTTCATATTTTTTTAATGTTTGGAATTCGAATACAAATTGTCAGTTTTTTTTTCAAACCCAAGGATCCTATAATGCAGGATTATCTTTGAAAAAATCACCGTAACATCCTATTAATCTCCCATTGAATCTGCAGGAACAGTGACAGACAACAATTTGACATGGTAATACCATGCTAGCCAAACGGATTGGCATAGAACTTTTTTTTTTGTAGATAGACAGCCTGTTGTTCTATCTACAATTTTTATGACGGTGTTTTTACGACACCTATAAGATAAATACTACTCCAACCACGTGAAATAATATTATATATACCTTAAAATCATCAAAAAATAAATTCTATAAAGAGAAAAGGAAACACTCATAAAAAAGTTCTTAAAGCTTATGGTTTCATCTTAAAGATTTAAGGAAAACACCTGCGAGAGGTACTTTTGAGTAGTATGGTTAGCAAAAATGTTTATTTTTTAATTAATTAAATTATGACAATGATTGTAGATAGCCTTTGGGATACTTGGTAGCTAATAATAAGCAATTTAGACTTGTAAAACTCGAGTGTTCTAGATAAATGTGACACTAGGAAAAGAGACAAGAGCCTTTCGACTTCGCGGAGGTTGGCTTAAAAGATGTTGATTTATATTTAGTTTTTTTTTTATTTTACTCCCTTTTTAAAGTCGGTAATGCATCTGTGATTCCTCTGGTGTTGCCGATGTCAGTGTGCGGCGGTGATCACTTACCATCAGGTGACCTGCTGGATCGTTTGTCTCCCATTAAAAAAAAATGCAAGTCAAGCGGCTACGGTAATGATGAAACAATACTTAATGGTGGTATTACAAGGCCAGTTCCGACTAAAATTCAGTGGTTTACAGCAACATATTTTTTGAAAAAGTTATAAGCAAAATACACCATTAAGCAAACTAATTACCTAACTAAAAATTATTGCTTACTAAAAAAAAATTAAACAAAAAAAAATTTGTTAATAGTTTTTTTGCTGTCGGTACCGTACCGAAGTCCCCAGCTTCCTGTCGGCCATCTTGTTAGCTATTACGCCTAATTACTACCTAGAACAAGGCCTTTATATTTGAGGCTTTAATTTTATAATAAATTATTATCTGAGTGTTTTATAAACATAATGCGATAAAGCGTCAAATTATTTTTTGACTCGTTTAATGAATGTGGATAAGGCCCAAGGCCCAAACTGTTTGTCAGTATCGTGACAAGTGGCGTTCTGTCGTCTCTGCCTACCCCGGACGGGATAAGGCGTGAGTTTATGTATGTATGTATTTTGTTGGAACCGAAAAGAAACATTTATTATTTAAAAATAAGATATCCGTGTCACCCGTGTATGACTAATCGTTACACCAGTATTTCATCACTCATCTGACTAGTTGAGTAAATAAAAACCAAACCAATTCGACCTGTTTAAGCAGTTTATTTCAGTATGCTAGATTTATTTGTAATCAGCAGATAAATATAGCTTAATGAAATAAAATCTCACATTTTATCTAATTATCGTTTACTTTAGGGACACAGTATACATGTATTGTGGTAGGTAAGCAAATCATTATGTGCGTGTGTAGTGGCGACTGCGACTGCTCTTACTAGGCGGTCGCAGCCGCGCAAAGTATTTAAGTATGTTTATCCGTTGTCTAGTACCCGTAGTACAAGCTCTGCTTAGTTTGAGACTAGATGACGTAGCGTGAATGTGTGAGAAAAAAAAACAAGTCTGAGATCTCGTGCACGGTAGCCATATAGAGAAAAGTTGTCCCTGATGTGAACATTTGGGCTGTTATTATATTATCTTATCCGTGTGGTGACGGAGAAAGAATACAATATGTCACCACCCCATCTCATCGTAACTATTCGTGAATATTATCGGTACGAAATAAAAAGAAGGAAAGCTTGAAATTAAACCCTTTACCAATCCGTCTGGCCAGCGTGGTATTAGTAGGCCAAGTATCCCTCCGTCACGGGAGAAGGCACGTCCCTGCAGTGGGACATTAATGGGGTGTTATGATTAAGATGATGTATAATTCCTGATAGTCACACTGGTGTGACAACCTGGTGTGACCACGAGTCCGGCCCCATCTTACCGTACGCTGTACAAAAAACAAATGAATTAATCCTTATTATTCTGAACGAAATAAATAACAGGTTTTGGCGAGCGTCACTATGTCAAGCAAAAGATTTATCTATCTGTTTTTCGTTCATAATTTCTAACTAACTACTTACTTTACTAGCTACTGCAACCTTCTATTAAAACACAGTAATATTTTCATTGTCCGTGTGGCGACGGAGTAAGAATACAATATGTCACTAACCCATCTCATCACATGGGTGACGTAAAAACCGAACGTGAATATTATCTTTACAAAGTAAAAAAAAGGAAAACTTGAAATTAAACCCTATACCAATCCGTCTGGCGAGCTTGGTATTAGTAGGCAAAGAATCTCTCCGTCACGGGAGGAGGTCCGTACCTGCAGTGGGAAATTAATGGGCTGCTATGGTAAATGTGGATTACGCGGGCATCGTGTCGGTAACTACCTAAACAGCTTAACGCGCCCTTTAAAGCAAGGAGACGCTTAGATCAAATACCACTGAGCGGTCACCCATCTATAGAATGACCTTGGCAACGTTGCTTAACCTACCTTATCATTTACGATTGCAACTGCTTGTGTATTTATTAAGTACTTAAAGCACTTATCACATCGTATTCCAAAATCTAAAATGTTTCAAACTATTTCATCCAATATCCATTGAAGAGCCGTAGAACACAAACAGCCGGCTGTGTATGCCCGGGTATCGACCCGGGGGCGTGACCGGTCGTTCGTCACGCCTAGTGCCCACCCCACCCGGGTATGAAAGTATCGCAAGCTTCAATGTTAAGATAGTGTATCAGTATTTGTTTGATAATACTGTTTACCGGTTAGTTTTGAAGTTACCGGTTTATCAGATTTACAAATTCATACTATTTTGTACTAATGTATGTATGTATGTCTATGTATGTATGTATGTATGTATACATACATACATACATACATAGACTCACGCCTAATCCCGTCCGGGGTAGGCAGAGATGACAGAACGCCACTTGTCACGATCCTGGCAAACAGATTGGGCCTCGTCCACATTCATTAAGCAAGTCTATTTTGTACCTACCAGCTATTTTCGCGTCTCAATTCTCTATTTACTATAGGTACTGCTACGATCTAATACTTGGCGTTCTGATCATCGAAGACTAGTGATTGGCTCTTCATCATCATCATAACAGCCCAGTAATGTCCCACTGGAGGGACGGGCCATCTCCCGTGATGGAGGGATACTTGGCCTACTAATACCACGCTAGCCAGACGGATTGGTACAGGGTTACATTTCAAGTTTTCTTTTTTTCCTATTTTGTAAAGATTATATTCACAGTAGTCCCTTAGTCGGTTTTTACGACACTCATGGGATGAGATGGGGTGGTGACATACTGTATTCTTACTCCGTCACCACACGGAGAATAAATGCATTCAATTTATAATTACATTTTTATTGTATGTTAAGTAGTTATACGGTATACCTTAGTTGGCTTCCAAATTATTTTTGGAATGATATGGAAAAATAAAACAATTTATCCGTCACTACTAAAAACAAGAAAAAAATCAAACTCCACATAGTTTCATCTCAGCTAGTATACATTATTAATGAACACAAGCGATGAATCGAGTATCGACCATCAGTCGATCGACCGACCGACTACCGAGCCGTATCGACCGGTTACCGAGGCGTAGCCGGGCGTACACGATCAATGGACGCGCTTGAATACCCGGGTACTAACCGGCTAGTATTGAAATATTGTTTGTTGCTTACTTGGATAAGTAAGTTTAACCAGTTTTGTCCTTATTTACGAAAGTTTTAACGTGCTTTTAATACTGCTTTGGACTCAAATGGTTAGGCTAGTTTATATCTGATTTGGTGTGCAGTTGACGAGAGCCTTTTGCTAGATCATGGTTATAGAACGCATCCAATGACAAGTCCTTAAAAACACAATTTAAAGATCTATACTCGTAGTATGTAAGTTTTCTACAGATATTTTCATTTATGTTTTGATCATACAGCTGATTTCGGAGTTGGTTCAAAATTATTATCGCCCAATAAAACCCCCCCCCATTTTAAAGGAGTATCACAGAGTAAAATATTTGGTCAACTGTTTATGTAAAGGGAATACAACATGTAGTTACAGCTACAGTTTAAATTTATTTTAAGTGACTATAATTTATCAAGGATTAAGTCCATTTGAACTTGGCCTGATGAAATTACGTTCAGCTGGATTGGATAGTGGACTCTTGCTTCCGCACTTGAACTCCCTTTGAGTCCATTTTTCGTACAGAATCCTGGCTAACTTAGCCAGCCTAACTACGCCCAGAAGCGCAGAAGTTTCTGTCTGGAACACTGTCAGTTCCTCTGGTTACGAATAGATGTTTGTTTAGGTGACAGTGGCCCGTGATTGTCCCTATCATTGTTCTTAGATTAGTTCTGTTGAGATTTAGTTGGCGTTTCGACAGTCGCGGATTGAAAGCAGGCAGCGCTTGTCTAGACTGTCTGCATTCTGCACTACGTTCAGCTAGCCTTAGACCTAGATTGTAATATCCTAAAAATACTCATAAAAATCTCTAACACCACAATTTATTCCCGCAGGTCACGGTGGAGTGAATCAGCTGGGAGGTGTATTCGTGAACGGAAGACCATTACCAGACGTGGTGCGACAACGGATAGTGGAGCTGGCTCATAGTGGCGTCAGACCTTGTGACATCAGTCGACAACTGCGCGTGTCGCATGGCTGCGTGTCCAAGATACTGTCTAGGTAAGATTTGAGATGTAATTGAATACTATTTAAACATCAAAGACTAGATTTTACAGCAGAAATTTTTAATATGTGGCCCTGGTTTTGATCGGACAGCAAAGACACTAAAAGTTATATAATGTGGACTAAGTCGCCAATAAAATACCTCGGTAGCAAAGCGGTCTTTTATGCAACTGTCAAAAACTAATATCTAGCAGGACAATTTCTTAGTCCGGTCCACAAATCACTGTCCTTAGTCTGGGTGTGTCCGGTAAGTTGATGTTTGTAAAGTATACCTACGATACTGGACATGATTCCTGTACGTTGTACCTCAACTAATAGGGAGCTGGCTCACAGTGGCGTCAGACCTTGTGACATCAGTCGATAGCTACGTGTTTCGCATGGCTGCGTGTCCAAGATACTGTCTAGGTAATATTTGTGATATCTTTGAAGTTATCTCAGCAGTAGCCCTTTCGTATCGTGTATGATACATTAATTTAACTGACTTGGTAGAAAAGCGGTCGCGAACGCAGCTAAGGTAAGAATGTACTTTGATGATGTTATTTTTGAAGACTATTTCAACATTAAGGACTGGTTTTAATCAGACAGCAGAGACGCTTAAAACGATGTATAATGATAATGTGTAATGAGTACTTAGCAAATATAGAATTCATAAGCGCTTTGTTTCTACTCAGCTTCAGAATTAGTGATTTGCATCTGAGTACAGTCCAATTGATATTAGCAATGCTTTCAAGGGAGAATTTCTTCTTGTCCCCAAACTACTTTCTCCGTACGTGGTTTGTTTATAATTCGAGAACCAACGCCTGCCTTTTAAAAACTTTAAGGTTAGGGTTTGATGAATGCTTAGCTTCTTCTCCTTTTAAGATTCTCCAAATTGAGAAGGTGATTCTTAAGTTGGTAGTTTTTATGTGGTTGAGTCAGAACCTCACTTATTTCTTGACCAACTTACATGATATCATTTATACGACTCCAATTACATAGGTGTAATAATGCTAAAAGCAGGAACATAGTACTCAAATCCGACGTATATTAAGATAATATAAATCAGTAGATAAAGCAAAGTACTTTTGCAACAATCTTAAAACATTGTTAAACAAAACTATCCGATGAGTCAATTTTTTTATCACAAAACATCACTGTACCAATATACCACAAAAACCCAAAAAGATCTAACCTCAATCAAAATAAATTTCCTCTATTCTTAATTACAGCCGTGATACATAACCCCACCCACTTACATACACATACACACAGACAAACACACACTAAGTTAAAATGAACAGTAAAGCACACTACGACATAATCTAGATACATAATGTTGTCTACACACAGATGTGACTCTTATGTGGCACTCATACACACATACACGCGCGTGTGTGCTTGCCCCCGTTCCATACAGTGATTCCGGCGCGTGCGCAGATAGACAATGCGCTTATGTCATTTTCTTTTGTTTCGTTTTGTTGTAACTGGACGATCTGGGTACCGTTTGGTGATAGAAAATCACTTTATTTGGGATTTTAGTAGATGTTTTTTAAATGCTGGAAGAAGAATTTACTTATCATGAAATAATGTATATTCTTTATGGCTATTAACTTCAAATGGAATGGTGAAATATTGCTTTCACCATCGCACAATGTCAATGGAGTCGTGAATGCTGTCAAAAGAACTGCTTTAAATTGATACACCTAACCTTAAAAAAATCTGATGTGTGGACCGTTTTCCAAAAGTCTTTCGCAAAGCTCCTTTGAAATAGTAGATATTTAAATAATGGTCTTGAAAGATAATCCTCCGATATTGATAAAGTTCTTGGGTTACGGTAAATGATTTCCATCAAAGATAATATTCACGGATAGTCCCTTAGTCGGTTTTTATGACACCCATGGGATGAGATGGGGTGGTGACATATTGTATTCTTACTCCGTCACCACACGGAGCATGCTGTAAAACCTGATAAATGGTAAAAAGTTTGGCTAAAGCCTTCTAGATTTACAACCCCCTTGGTTTAGAGCTTTCCTCCTAAATAGTTTGTCTGCTATCACCTTTATCACATTAATATAGAATTCATGCTCGCTAAGGCCATTTTAAAATGTCATGGCACCCCCAAACCATTTCATCATAATAGGTATTCTAATTCCACCACCACACAGCCTTAGTAAAATTAACTCATTCAATATAATAATATTACATTATATCTGTAAACTAATTAGTGTATGTTCTCACTAACTGTCGAGGTAGGAACTCATCATTTGCGGTTAACCGACGTTAAACAACGCTGTGCATTTGCTACTGGTTAAACTGCGGTTTGTATTAAATGTTAGATAATTGTTGGTTAACTTTATTAAGTTATGGAACTAGATAGCAGTTATTTAATGGTTGTTTAGTTTATTTATTTTAAGTTAAAATTTAAAAAAGACATCGGATATAATTACTCCCGCACTAGGGGCTATGTCGCTGATACTTTTAATCACCAAGGAAACAGACTATCCCGATTCAGGATAATATTTTAGAAATCAGCATGTCAATTCTCGTTCCTTGAAATCGTTAAAAATTCGTTTAAGTTAACTTTACTTGTCACATTGTCAACTAAAGTTAACTTAACCGCATTTTTAACTATTTTAAGGAACGAGAATTGACATGCTCTTGTTAAAGAATCGCCGCGATCTATTGCATAGCCCTGGTAAACCCAAACTTCGATAGTAGGCAAAGTGTCGGAACCTTTTTATAAAAACAATTATGTCTATATTTTTCGATTTCATTAAAAGTAAGGTGATTTGGAAATCCCGAATAAATCTAGATGACTAGATAGCGTTGTGTGGGTAATATTAAATTATTATTTATCTTAAATCAAAATACAACAATAATGTTATTGTAATCCAAAATGGCGAGTGGTCAACAGATTTGACGATATTACCTCGATATAAACAACAATTATATGAATTGCGCGGGGACGTTGCTAACCATTGTTCGATATAAATTGAAAACTGAATAGTGATGGGAAAAGCTCTGCCTTGATAACGATTCGATAAAAAATTGTTATGTACCCAAAATATTATTCAAAATAGCAAATTGAGAGAAATTCTTCTCTAGTCTACTAGGGACACATGCTTTCCAATGTTTGAGCACTCCTTCTGCTCTGCCGCTTGCTTCATCCACCCCTTGTTGGTCATCCTTTTTATTCTAAAGACAAATCACAAATTAGACTAAAACAGAAATTGTGACATTTATTAATGACCTACTCGTACCCCGAAATGGTATTTCAGAACTCTTAGTTTACTGGAATACTTGGAACACACACGGCTTAAACTTTGAATCACTTTGCCGACCATCAAGAAACTTAAAAGTTTTCAGATAGAGATATACTAAATACAATTATATTTACTGTTAGTTTAAGTTGGATATAAATAAATAAATAAAAATGTATACTTATAGGAAAAATCTTATAAAATAACAAATAAATACACCTTTACCTAGTCAGGTTTATGGCCTATCATTGCCAAAATTAGCAATGAACTTGAAAAACCTTCTAAAAATTTGCAGTATCGCTGCTGGACCACAAAGAAACGAATAACACCCGATGAGATGACAAAACACAATATTCTTTCAATCGATACCCCGACCTCGGACTGCCCTATTCCCGCGGGATACTCAATCGGCTGAACTCGCTTTTCAATTTATCCCGGTGCCATTTCAAACCCTGTGTTTTGTTTTGTACCCTCCAGTTCATTTTTGTTCTTAATGACAATCATGTTGCCGTTTGAATATTCCCTGTAAGGCGCGAATTGAGTGACCAATGTTTCCCGAGGGAAGAGACTTCGAAGCTCAAATATTATTTGTATTCTTTTGATGTAATAGGGTTAATAAATATCATTTCAATGTCCAAAAACATCGTTTTCACACTTTCCTTGATACCTTTTACATGTATTATTAGTTGTTATGCAATCATTTCGAATAATAATCTGTTATTTATCGTGTATCGTTGTTTTTTGAATTTAGTAACCGCCTTCATTTCTTATCAGCTGTATAGTGACCCGCTGCAGAGACGTGGATTAATTTGACATCTACTAATACCCGGGGGCCATTTTCCTTCATTTTCAGCAAAAATATTTTTGCGCATCTTTTTTTGAAGTCACCTTTTACATATACCTTCAAGGTGTATTAATTAAGAGCTAAAAAATTAGATATAGAAATAACCCGTTACTTAACGTACAAGTCACTTATAGACAACTACTGATTGAAATTACACGTCCAGCGAAAACTGTCCTCCCAAATATCTATTAATAAAAATATTTCTTTCTCTAAACAGTATATCACAAACTGAAGAATCTCAAATAATGATTCGTTGACCTAAACAAAACAAATAACAATTATTTCATTAAATAAATCACATTGGCGGACGGAAGTGCTAGCGTCACGCTTTCTGCGCTTACCGGCCGACGGACGGAAAAACTAACTAATTACTAAACAGATACAGGACTGAATATTGTACACTACTTTCATAAGACTTCTAGCTATCATTATTTTGTTTCCTGGTGTTTTTCTTTTAGATCTAACGTGCTGAATTTTAATAAGATCATGTCTAAAATAACTGCCAAAATTTTCCGTTTAAATATTTGAACTAGTTTAGGACGCCCCTTAGCTAGGTAGACTAATGACCTTAAAACGGTCGCTGGGTCGAATTGAATCCGGAAGGCGGAGGGATCTTTAGGTAAAACCTGATAGAAATATAATACAAGGTCTAAGATCGTCAGTGAACTGCGATAATTGATTGAGTAAATATAACTTGAATGTATGTATAGTCGAGAACTAAATGGCTTTATCACCTCTAGAGTTAATGTTAGTTGCATGTCATACAACTATTAGGTTCAATATCGCACAACAAAACATCAGCTAAGGCATGACGCTACTTTGACATATAAGTTCTCTTGTATTAGCAAATAGTCGTTAAATATTTATAAAAACAAATAGTAAAGTCAACGTTATTGACTGTTACTAGAGCATATTTTCGGTAAAACTTTTTATTCCAATGAATTTCTCTCTTTTTTCCTTCTATGTCCATCCCTATCATTTCTTGCATGACGTCATTGGCGCATACTTCAATTTAAAGTTTTCGTAATTTTATAATATAAAACAAATTAGGGTAAACCACCTAGTCGTTAGAAGTCTTACAATTATTGGCACTTATGAGTTAAAAGTGAGTAAAAAGAAAGAAAACACTATAGATTATTCAAGTTCAGTATGATTATTCAAGTTCAAATATTATTTATTTAATATTTTTACCATATTTTATTTATTTCATGTGTCAACATAGCAATAATAAATTTATCAGAATCCTTTTAGTGGCATTAGTGCCAATAATATTTATTTAATACTATTCAATCACATAATAATGATTGAATAGTATAGTAATAAGCAAAGATTAAAGTATTTTATCATTTTATGATATTTTATATTTTAATTTGACACCGAAGTCCACTCTTAAGGTGCCAACAATTGGGTGGCTTACCAGCCAATATTTAAATTCTACATTTACAGTTTTTCAGAAATGACAAGCTTGTAATGTCACAAGTAACAAGTTGACTTTAGTTTTAAATTATTTAATGGTTTTTCATGGTTTTTCACATACAAACTCTACAGTTTAATATAGTGACATTTGTATTGTGTTTTTAGATTCTAAAAAGAATTAATACTCCTTGTTGCCAGCAAGAAGATTGAAGTCTGTGTCAAAAAAAAACGAAAAGTCGATATTAAAACAAAACTACTATATTTATGACAGGTCACTCTGACGTGTTATTAAAATTTAACTAGTTTTGTGAGTATTTGTAAAAGAAATTATGTATATATAATTATAATAATTTAAAACATTTACGCGGAGATGTCATAAGACATTTGAAATCAAACCAAAACACCAAAGGAAGACGTTTGAAAAGATGAAAAGACAAAGCAATCCAGGGTCCAAACACATCAATTCAACAATAACCAGCTCTATTAGACCCTGTATTATAAAATGACGTCAACAAACTCAAAGAAAACGTCTTCCTCAACTCTAAGGTCCCTCAACAACGCAGTATCAACACCAATGGACCCAAACAGTAACACATCACTTTTAAACATGCTTCTACACAACTGCAAGGAAGCTAAAACATCTAACGAAGAACAATACAATATGAAAACAGTACCAATACATTACAAATACGTGTCAATGCCTAAAGTTATGCAACAACACACAGAACTAGAAGAGTTAATTACAAACGTTAAAGCAGATATTGAGAAATCGATTGAAAGTACTAGTGAAGAGAAGGAATATATGCCATTAAGAAGAAGTTGGCATAAAACGCAGAATCGTGATACGAATGATACAGAATTTGATTGAAACTATCTTAATATCGTTAGTGTTTAAATGATATTGGAACAACTCATGCATCTAAAAGCAAATTAAACAGGGACACAGAACCACTAGAACTAATGATAAATCAATCAATCAACTAGCATATTGCAGTCCACTGCTGGACTCTCCCAATACGCGCCACAGAACTCGGTCCAGCGCCTTCCGCATCCAGTCTGACCCAGAGACCTTTATGAGGTCGTCGGTCCCCTTTATTCCCACTAGTTCTGTTGAACAGTTCTGTTAACAGAACTAGTGGCACTTTTTATTCCCATTAGTTCTGTTGATAAATAAACACACCATATGTAACTAAGTAGTGATGGCATCGGGATTTTCTTGACGGAAGTAGTCATTTTGAAAAAGTAGCTTTTGACAAGTCACTTCGTTGATATGCATACTTATTATTTTAATCGTATTAGAAACTGTGTCAAGTTTAAGTAATTCCGCACCAGGAGTCATTGAAAAATACCATCAATTCAAAGTATAAAATCATCTGTTTACCGAAAAAGAAACAAAGAATTCCAAGTAAAAAAAATGTGCTATTTAACTGATGCCGCCATTGCTGTAGAGGTTCCGTCAAAATACGATAACTTTATATTAGCTGATTACCAAGATATAAGTGGATCTCGCATTTTAGTGTTCTGCAATGAAATATCAAAAACACTTTTACCCAAATTGAACACTTTTCTTTGTGATGGAACTTTTAAAATCTGTCCTGCTCCATTTACTCAAATGTACACAATCCACGGAGACAATGGAAGCTCAGAAGATACTATTAATATTATTCCATTGCAAATAAGTTGTGGAGAAAAGCGAAGCAACTTAATCTCAAAAATAAACGTCAACACCGTATTGTAGGTCTATGCTGTGCTCTCCCATATTTACCTGAAAATCATGTTCAGGAAGGATGGGAGTACATAAAATCCCAGATTGAGGACTTTAGCGACCGAGTACAATTAGACAAATTTATTAATTACATGCGATTTTGGATGAAAGCAACTTGTGTGAAGTCGTGGCTTACACTAGGTGCGCGGCATCGCACCACAAATGTTGTAGAAGGCTGGCATACAGCAATTAACGGCTCATTCAAAACAAGACCGGCTACCGTTGCGGAGTTCATAAGAAAATTAAAGATAACGCGGAGTTCTATTCCGTTAACGTCCGTAGGTTGGAAAAAAAATACACCAAAAAAACGTACCAAAAAGGACATTGAAAATGATGGGTTTATCAGAATTTGTCAAATACAACTTATCAGTGGAGATATTAGCGTCCCTTTGTTTTTGGAAAAACTTCGTTTCAATATATACTTACACATTAAAATGTATTGTTCATGTACTTACCTAACTTATTATACTTACACACGTAGGGTCATTTCACTTTTCTTTGTATGTATAAAGGATGTATTTATTTGTCAACAGAACTAATGGGAATAAAAAGTGCCACTAGTTCTGTTAACAGAACTGTTCAACAGAACTAGTGGGAATAAAGGGTCGGTCCGCCTAGCTGGGGGGCGTACTGATAAAATTATGCCTGAATGCATAAAACGAGAACAAATAAGCTACTTAGTAGTAAGCATTTCTCATAGCTACAAGCTCAAGTTTCAGGCATAAAGTTACATGGGGCATACACCACCACAAATCTAAGCACTCAAATGATATTATAACATACAGAATTCTAAACATATTATTAGGTGTTTTCTGTAAAGGTAAAATATTATAATAATAAATAGTTTAATACATTACTTTTTGATTTTATTATTGTACCTGCTATGACTGCCTGTAACTGTGATGGGTCTTCACTAGTAATAGAGGGAAAAGGCATGCTTATACTGACCAGTCGAGTTGGAATAGATTAATTTTGCCTTCGAAAAAATATCTGTGAACCAAACTGTCTGGAATGAGATAGGGTACTAGATCGTGTGAAATAACTATTGTGTCACTTATAAAGTACAGCTTTTTCCCGCGACTTCGCTCGCGTTAAATTTGGGGTAGCACTGTTCCCCTTTCCTGGACAAGAAAGTAGTAGCATAAGTTACTGTCCATCCCTTCAACTATCTCCACTTAAAAAATCACGCCAATTTGTCGCTCCGTTTTGCCGCGAAAGAAAGACAAACAAACACACTTTCCTATTTATAATACATATTAGTATGGATTTTGTAGTAACCTGTAGAAAAAATTACAACTCCCGCACTAGAGATCAACCCTGTATAGCGGGGCCTTTTACAGACATGAAATTAACAGACACAAAAAACATTCTAGCTCAAGCCAACAGTAATTAAATCACACAAATAAAATAAAATAAAAAAATATTCCTCACGCTTTCACACAACGCCATCTAGTCCCAAACTAAGCAGAGCGTGTACTATGGATAACTAGACAACGGATGAACATACTGAAATACTTTTTGTTTTTGTAAATACATACATATTATACATAGAAACACTCACGCCAATACAAACAATCATGTTCATGCATACAAAGATTTGCATTTATCGGGAATCGAACCCGAGACCTCTGCGTAGCAGTCATGTTATATAATTACTCCGCCACAGAAGTCGTCAAATAATAATCGTCACTAAATTGCTTTGCAGAACTAGACCGATAGATACCGATGATGCATATGCCAAATTATATTACGCATAATCGATTCTCTAGACCAATTTGTCGTCGATACATTGTAGAACATATTGACAATCAAGATAACAGCACAGAGGGGAGACTAATTGGCTTATCGTGGCTCACAGCGGCTTATGTTGGCTTTGAGTGGCTTTAAGCGGATAATGCGAGTTGTGGCTTGCTTACAGTGTTAAGAGCTTCGATAAGCTTTTGATGAAATATTTTAATAACTTATTTTAATATTTGCTGAAACATCAGTCACAATCATGAAATGACTTCTCTCTGTCTTAACCACTTTGCCAGTCTGGGCAAACAACAATAATAGTTCCTAACACTAACGTCATTTAGTTTCAAACTAAGCAGAGCTTGTACTATTGGTACCAGACAACTCATAAACATACTGATAATTAATATTGTTTTATCAAAATAAAACACAAACACAGCAGTGTCCTTTTAGTAATATTAGTAAAAAAAAAGAAAATTGTCTAATCTAATATATTTTGATCGGATGGAAATCAATAAACAGTAGAAATAAAGTGCACAATCTTGATACTTGAATAGACATTTTTTGTCACTAGTATCAACCCTAACTGCCCCATGCTAGGGGTGGCGTTACGATAATATTACCAACTCCTCAGGGACAAACACCCTTGTTTTTGCCAATAATGTACATTAGTGTGGACAAGTATTAGTAATTTTATTTCAATACAAAAATAAGTATGTAATTTAATTATCTTTTTTATTATTTTATTATATTCGTTTGTGTGGTGGTTGACTAGGAATTCAACATGAAAACACCCTATTTCATCTTAAGAGTGTAAAAAAATGTAATTATGGGAATAACTACTTACTAGTCAATATCTCAGCTAAGAATTGGAGACAAAACCTGATACCACCCTTTTGGCTAACGTGGTATCTGTAGGAGACAATTCGTCATACTATACAAATCATATTGCAGAGAAAGCCATTTTTCATGAGTTAAGAGTAATTTAGCCTACCTGCCGTCTTAAATAGTCACGTGGATTGTAAATTAGAAGTCTTTTTAGACACGTTCAAACAAATCTGAAAAGTAAAAAAAAAAATATCAATTGCTACAAATGTTAAATTACAAAACTTTTGTGTGCCAACTGTACATAGAAGTACCACTCACTTAGGGTGTGATCACACTCGTAATTGACTTATCACGACGTTTGTAAAGCTCTATAATACTACACTATACACCGTGTACACACCCTAATGTAAATAAATTAATTGTGGTTCTTATCTATTGCTTGGTGATGATAATACGGTTTAGAAAAAAGACTTTCAGGAGTAACCACCTCATATCATCTGCAGATTGTCGTAAAAATAGATTAAGGTATTTAACACGTTAACAGTGCAGTGCACCATATATGGTACACGTGCATTGTTTTGCTATTGTGTCTGCTAGCAGCACTGTGTAAGGGTTAAGTCAGTACATAAAGAAAGAAAACTAGACACATAACCCTGTACCAACCCAGGTATTGTCCAGGCCTGTGTTGATACAGGGTTATAATTGTATCCGTACGTCTTGTTTCCCACATTACATGTTTTGTATCGCGGGTAATGTTCCTGACGTTAAAATAATGATAGACTCAACATTGTTAATGTGTTCACGTTAAAGGGTACAGTAGATAGTAAAACTACAAGGCAATGAGACTTTAGCATTTCAATATTAGGCTAGGCAGCAGATTGGCTATCATCATAACAGCCCATTAATGTCCCACTGCAGGGACGGGCCTCCTCCCGTGACGGAGGGTTACTTGGCCTACTAATACCACGCTGGCCAGACGGATTTGTATAGGGTTTAATTTCAAGTTTTCCTTCTTTTTATTTCGTAAAGATAGTAGTTACGGTTATTCCCTTAGTCGGTTTTTACGACACCCATGGGATGAGATGGGGTGGTGACATATTGTAATCTTACTCCGTCACCACACGGATATTTTTTTTAAATATTTTTTTATTAGATTGGCTATGCTGTAGCATTATTGACGGCTTTCACTAACCATCTCAGGTTGGCCGCTGGCTTGTCGTCTACGTTGAGCTTATAAAATAGGCCTTTATTCAGCTAGAGTCTTTTCATTATTCAATTGTTTTAATATTCTTGATACAAAACCCTCTCTTTAAACTACTAATGCATATGGCGACTCCCAAATCAGCCATAAAGCGCGTTAGATCACGCCCACCCATGGGACATGGTATTAACAAAATATAATTAAATTCGTACAATAAAATAACTGCTCTGTACACTATTCGATTATAGAAGGGTTGTTACCCTCTGGTTGTTGAAAAAGATTTATTTTGATGACGATGTGGTACTTAGTGTTATTTTTTATAAGTGGTACTAGTTTTGCTCTTTTGGCGTTTTAGTTGTTAATTTATGTATTACTAGCTGACCCGTGCCCACTTAGTTGGGCGGCGATAAAAACGCGTCCGTTTTTTAATTATATTTCATTACTGCTCCACTTCTATTAGTCATAGCGTGATACTATATAGCCTATGGACACATGAACTATTCAACACAGAAAGAATTTTAAAAATCGGTTCATTAGATCCCTACAACGTCACAAGCACACAAACTTTATCTCTTTATTATTATTATATATTTATTATTATAGATTATAAGTAGATAAATAACATAATTATTTAAGATTTGTAGCGTGCAAAACCAATAGTCGTTGAGGAGTAAAGGTTCTCGAACGACAACCGCATATACGGAACAAACTCATAGAAACAATTTTAAGTAAGCTTTTTGGCATTTGTATTGTGCATAACTATGTTACGGGTAATGCTAGTGGAGTAAACCTAGTTTTACCCTTAAAAAAAATAGGAAACCCAGTATAAGTCACTGGATTATTTTACAATTATTGTTTTAAACAAGTTTAAACATAATCTTTCTCCATACATTAACCAGTGCTTTCTTTCCGCAGGTACTACGAAACAGGTAGTTTCAAAGCCGGAGTCATAGGAGGGTCCAAGCCAAAGGTAGCCACGCCTCCCGTCGTAGATGCTATAGCTGCATACAAGAGAGAAAACCCGACGATGTTTGCCTGGGAGATCAGGGATAGACTGCTTAGCGAGGGGATTTGCAGCCAGGATAATGTGCCTTCTGTTTCCAGCATTAATAGGTAAGATTTTGAATCTTTAAAGAACGTTTGGAAATCAATGTGGATTGCTTTTCCCAGCAGTGGGACTACATAGGTTCAGCAATTTTTTTTTAAATAGCGTAATGTTTAAAGCGGTATTCTTTGGATCTCGCCAACTTTGGAGACCAGACTGGGTAGTCTATTTATTATGTGGGACACCTTTTAGAGGCTGTCCACGTACCTTTGATCAAGGCTGGTAGGTGTGTCAGAGTCCTAAAAAAATATAAGTGTACCGAATAAAACACACAGTTCACAAACCGTTCTAACCAATGACCATGACCTGACAACTATCTTATCATTTATTTTCTTATCTATCCACTACTAAGTTTAAAAACTCCTCAATTGTAAAAAAAAGAACTTTATTTCGTTAATTTTAAAGTTATAAAATATTTACTTAAGTACTGCATAAACTTGTCTGGTAGTGACAAGTTACCCTAAAAAAGTCACAAAAAGAATTCGCCCAACGTGGGGCTCGAACCCACGACCCTGAGATTAAGAGTCTCATGCTCTACCGACTGAGCTAGCCGGGCTTGACATTTCATGTCAAAATATAAACTCAGATTCTATTTTCAAATGTTTTAGTGTCTTGTTTTATTTTTAAACGACAAAGGCAAATATAAAAATATCTATGGAAAGTTTTTTATAGTATTCTTGACAAGAATATAAAAAGCTATTTTATTTGCCGCTTGGAAATGGACTAGACATCAGTAAATAAATGTTCGTTAACATATTTTTTTTTTGTAAATTTCACTGCGAGATCGAGGTGTTAATTCTAGTGATTAAGATCTCTCTCTTAAATTTTAGTCAATTGATTAGCTTAAATTCTTACGGTTGTTTGGTATTAGGTTGGTTTTACTAATAAAAATTTCGCTAAACAGTGATTAAATTTAAGAGACGTTTATGAGTAAGGGGGTAAATCCTATAATTTTTTTTCAACTATCATTTTGTTTTTGCATGTATGTAACGAGTGACACCAAAATAGAATATATTTAATAACAATTTTACATAGCATAATTTTAGTTTAACTTTAATAGTTTTAGTTTAATTAAATCCGGCTTATCCACGCTTTAGTTTTATGTAATTTAAAGAAAAAACATTTAGGAAAGTACTTACAATAAAATTATTTACACATTTAGGTAAACTAAAATCCAACAATAGTAACATATTGAAAGACCCTTAAAGTTAGTTTTCATAGACCGTCAAGGGGTTGCGTGATCACAAACGGAAACGACTCGGATGGGGGTGCAAAGATGGCTTACCGGAACCAAAGACACGTGCTCTATGCGCACCGGAAGTTCCCGCATCCAGACATAATCTCAAACTACTCTTTATAAATATATTACTCTATGGATATCCATAGAGTAATAAGTTTGTAGAAAGTTTTTGTGTATTGTTGATCTTTATTTTGCTTTGTCCGGTACATGAGTATTCGATTAAGTTAATAGTTTCTGAATAATATTTATCGATAAAGTAGATTATTAGATTTATTATAACTATTGCCTGTCTGCTATATTTAAGGTTATCGTTTTAAAAGTAGATTATCTGTCTCAAGATTGAATCTTGTTCTTTGTATTCTGAATTTAAATTATCGTTATGGGTTCAATAATTTATTCTTCTTTTTTATATAAGCCTATAAGTTTAGTGCCAGACTTTTTGGTGGCAAAACAGTCGTGTACGCAGCGCACCAGAAAGCGCATAAACCCTACGCAGCACATATATTACGAATCGCATGCTAGGATTAAATACCATGCCGACTAAATGAGGTTTTAGGGTATGCTTGAAGCTTGTTGCCTATGTTTTCCTAATCTTTCTCAATAGCCTTCAATGACGGGATAAGAAGTGGTTAGTGATATTTTGTATTCTCAACCTGTCTCCACATAAATACATTCCTTGATTTTTTCTAACAAAAATATATTACTAAGTACGAGTATTGATAGGAAGAGCTCAACAGATAGATATATTTTTATCAAAATTAATAAACGGTAGCCAGATATTCAAAAAGAGACGGGCGACATGCTAATAACATTTTGAAGTGCTTGATAACTCCCACTTAATAGGGAATTTATCTAATCAGGCAACACGCAATTAGTCGCGGATTTAAGCTGGCAGCACTTGAAATTGAGTGTTACAGATAATATATTTTTCTAATATCTATGGTTTCAATTTAAGGTTAAACAAAATTGTTTATTTTTGAAAATTCATAGTAAAACAATTATTATTTACTAATTCAGTTTGTTAGACTTAATTTTGCTTAGGCCTTTTAAATTACAGTAATATTTGTGTTCATACACATCAACATTATTTCTAAGGCACTCTGAGATGAGTGAGCGGCCCATCTAAAAGTAGGTAAATGACTTTTGGACGTAAGCAATGCTATAATAGTATAGCTCAGCCGCCGTAGCCAGTAACTTCACGACCAACTTAAGAAACTTTCATGATGCATTATTGTCAAAAAGTTTCATCATAACTACTGACTAATAATGTCCCACTGCAGGGACGGGCCTCCTTCCATGACGGAGGGATACTTGGCCTACTAATACCACGCTGGCCAGACGGATTGGTATAGGGTTTAATTTCAAGTTTTCCTTCTTTTTATTTCGTAAAGATAATATTCACGGATACTCCCTTAGTCGGTTTTTACGACACCCATGGGATGAGATGGGGTGTTGACATATTGTATTCTTACTCCGTCACCACACAAAAAAAAAAATTAAACCTAATTCAGCAATCATACAAAAGTAATAACTTAAAACTGAATCAATTTATTAACGCTAAGATCATCAAATAGTACCCTTCTAAAACATTAGTCAACAACCCCTTTCTATAGTCTATCAAAATGCACTCGTTTTAAGTGCAGGGTGCGAGTGCAATGGTGTCCATTATTGAACAATAAACCAGCTTTATTGGATATCAATATAACGTGAGGGGGTACGTTAAATCGCATTAATTCTATTTGAAACTAGCTGACCCGACAGACTTCGTCCTGTCAAAAAGATTTGTAATGTGGCAGTTTTTGTGCCTACGTATTTTAAAAAATTCTCCTGAACAGAACCGTCACCCTGGTGATAGGGCGTTGTGAATAAAAAATAATTAAATAAAACATAGGTATATAAGGATTTAAAAGTAAGTAATCGCTTTATTGTTAATCATGTGAATCATAATTATTATTATTATCATTGTAGTGCTTTGTGGTATACGATGTTTTTTGTTTGATTACCTGGCGCATAGATAAACAAATCTGATGGTTTTCCAACACGGGAACAGGCAACATACAATTGACCATGTGAGAAACATGGGTTTTCTAGATTAATACCACAAACACTTAATGATTGCCCCTGGGACTTGTTTATAGTCATAGCAAAAGCAAGCCGCACTGGAAACTGTAGTCGTTTAAACTCAAATGGCACATCAGTCGGAATCATTGGGATGCGCGGTATGAGAACATCTTCTCCTTTATACTTTCCTTTGAGTATAGTTGCTTCTATCACATTGTTTAGTAATTTTTTTTACCGTTGCAAAGACGCGGTTGGTTGATATTTCGCAACATTATAACCACCGATCCAACCTTTAATTGAAGATTGTGAGGTGGCAATCCTGGCAAATCCAGCGAGTTTAAAAATTCCGGTGGATAGTTGACTACATCATCTTGATTAGTAACCGAATCAACTGATTTATATATCCTCAATTCGCCTGTAATTTGTTCTTGAATTTTGAAATTTAATTCATTTACATCTATGTTTTTTGCAGCCAGTATAGCTCGTTCGCTCAACCAATCATGGTTTCTGTAATTTTGAGAAACCTTCTGAATAAGTTTATCTTTTGATCGAGTTAACTGACAAAAACTTTGAGGAAAGTTAATGCAGCCAGTCAACATGTCTATAGGAAATTTGCCATTACCAATGTCAATGAGTTGTTTAGAGAATATGTTTCCAGATTGGTCATTTTGCAACTCGACACGCATATTCTTGCTTAAATGAAGTACTTCGACATGTTTCCACAAATTGGAGGACTTTAGACATGCATTGAGTTCATCAGCTGGCGTTGATCGTGGAATCACTGGCAATGTTTGACGAAAATCTCCTGCTAATAAAATCATTGCACCACCAAATCGGTTATTATTGCTCCGTAGATCTTTTAAGGTTCTGTCTAAAGCCTCCAAAGATTTTTTATGTGCCATCGTGCATTCACCCCAAACAATCAATTTACATTGCTGCAAAACCTTTGCCATTGCAGAGTTCTTTGAAACGTTGCAGGTTGGAGTTTCGAAGAACTCGCTTCATTGCTTTGCATATTTAATGGCAATTTTAGTGCTGAATATGCTGTTCGACCACCTTCAAGCAAAGTTGCTGCGATTCCCGACGAAGCGAGTGCAAGTGCAATTTTATTTTGTGAGCGAATTGTTACTAATATTAATGAAATCAAAAAAGTTTTTCCTGTACCACCAGGTGCATCTAAGAAGTAAATCCCTCCAGTTTCATCATTTGTTACTTACAGTGTGAGCAAACCGAGTTCATAGAACCAATAACAACACATTGGTAGTTTCGTGTATCAGTTGACAAAAGCAAACTCAGTAGATTAGGTAACAGACAACTTTTTTTTTTTTTAAATTTGATATGACTTGAAGTCAAATCCTTTTAAGCCGTACGAATTGTTTTATTTATTTAAAATTTGTATATTAAAAATAATAAAACACTGTTGGTAACGCGATTTTTGTTTGACTGATGTAATGACGTGGAAACTGATGCATTTTATCTCGCGTGCCGAAACTAATACAAAAGAAACGCGAGTTTCGGAACGCGACATTAAACTCCTCCAACTATGTGTTCTGTGCTCCAACGCACACACGCACATTGTTTTGGTAGATATGATCTTTGACGTTAGGAACACACCTACATTGCTTAGACAACACTGTGTGAGTGCTTGTAATTTAATATGAACTTTATACCATAGCAATAAAGCTCAAATTGACTACGTTTTAGTTAGAAATCATTTGTATGGGAAAAAGAAAAGGGCTATTTTTAGGGTTTTTCCAGAAATAATTCAAATTTTTCTCGCCGTAAAAACCATCCTTGAACTTCAACAAACATTTAAAAAAAAGATTTGGCCAAATTGGTCCAGGCGTTGTTGAGTTATGCGCTTACCAACACATTTTGCGATTCATTTTTATATTATAGATCATTGAAATAATAAGTATTATACTAATAAAAAGGACGTCTGCTTAAATGGGCAGCTAGACGATTACTTATATAATTAAAACATAATGATTTTTCTAAACTCGAGTTTTCGCGATAGTTGATATTTCGCAATTTTTTTTAGGACAGCCAATAGCAGATTGTTTTTCCTACTGCAGAGTTTGTCATTTTTGAAGTGAAAACACAATCTAGAGATAACTATATATATTATATTATACTAATAAAAAGGACGTCTGCTTAAATGGCCAGCTAGACGATTACTTAGATAGTTATAACATAATGATTTTCCTAAACCCGTGTTTTCGCGATAGTTGATATTTCGCAATTTTTTTTAGGACAGCCAATAGCAGACTGTATTACCTACTGCAGAGTTTGTCATTTTTGAAGTGAAAACACAATCTAGAAATAACCTGCCAACCGCGATATTGCATGGGGCATAGTGAGGTTGTTCTTTTTAGTATTGACTGTTAGCTAGAAGTCTCTAACATCCTATTACATCCTGTGAATGAAGTGGTATTGTGTTTTATTTTTAGTCCATTACCACATGGATACTTCTCCAACTCCATCATTTTTCTTTTGATATTTCTTGCGGGTTATATCGTAGACTGTTTATATTTACCCGGAACTTCATCTGATTGTTATGCGGATGGTAGGTGCTTTTTTGAAGTCACATTGTTTACATGTGTCACAGTCCTAGAAAATAGGCGAAGTAGTCTAAATTAAAGCAAGTTCGCAATTTAAAAAAAATAAATGCCATACAAATTACTCATAATCCATGATTATGAAATCGACCAGAAAATCAAATTTCAAATCGCAACAACATTCGAAAGTGATGATAGCCAAATCATCTCAAAAATATCACCCCAAATTGCCCTTTAAATACTTTTCCCAACGTTAGCATTGCCATTCAGCAGGCTGAATTGTGGCTAAGTTCCGTCACTATACTGAGTCACGTGTCACTTCGAAACACGTGCTTGTCACGTGCCATTCGAGGGTGAGAATCACCCTTGTATTGCTAGGGGATAGTTTTAAAATTGACTCCCATGTTTTGGTATTTTTCGCATGTGGAACTTATCAAGGGTGTAATGAAATTAATGGTTTTTAAGTTGATTATTGTTCTTTATTGGGGTTGTTATTTTAACGTGATTATAGGTAATTTGGATTTTTTGTTGCGGTAATTACGAACTAATGTATTATTTTTGTGAAGGTCTAAAACTTTGATTCGTAAAAAAGTAGACAATACACTTGCAACATTTCTGTATTTCAAATACCCGACATTACCTAACATTGGACCTAAAAATAGGACCATAATGATAATTGTACCATGTAAATTATGGTAAATATGGATGAGAAGTAATATTTTATAAGGAATTAAGCTTACAATAGCAATTTAACTATGGTATCCTAACAAAAATTTAAAACATTAAGTTCATATGAATTAGATGTGTATTTATCCTTTAATGTCCTATGTCTGTACAGCAAAGATGATCTCAACCTCATGTACAAACATTGATGACCTTTTACTGTAGTTACTTATTTTCAATAAGTTAATTTGTCTTTATTATACACCAATAAAAGAGTTATCAGGCAGTACGACAATATTCAGCTCATTTAAAAACATAGCTACAGATCATAAACGTAAAAACGCCCTGAGTAACAATAGAAAACAAAAAAATCACGAAAAAGCTTACTTGGCAACACCAAGACATTTTAATCGAGGGACGGGCGGGTAATTGAAGCCATAACTCTGGCAACCCCAGTTTGACATTTAGATTTTTTGCCGCGCAAAATGAATAAGTGGCTGCTATAGGATAATTTGGGTAAGAGGGGGGAATGTGTCAACGAGTAAATGAATGATGCTTTTGAATTAGTTTTCGTGAAATTACAAACTGGATCTTTGATTTTATATTTGAAGAAGGTAAAAAAGTATGCACTTACAACATAGTTGTCTCTTTTACCCACCTTAAACCCACCTACCGCGACCTTACATTTTTGTAATAATAAATATTATGAGGGAGGCTCAGGAGGACCGCACAAGGTGGCAATATTTGGAGGATGCCTATGTCCAGCAGTGGACATCAATTGGGTGATGATGATTACGTGTGGTGCTGTAGGCCTCAAACTTAATGCATTTGGTTTAAACCTAGACAACTGTGTAGATAGTTACTTGATTTCACTCCGACCACTCAAACGGAGCAGCGCGTCAAAGTTAGTAAGTACTGTCATAATTTATGATGCAAATATGGAATTTACATAATTCTGTGTGGCAAGGTATTGGACACTCAAATTATTTCTACTCTCTTTCTTCATTCACCCACTTTGCCATTTTCAGAATGTGAGTTTCGTAAAACTCGATTCGACGAAACAAAATTAATATATTATGTTAAACCAGTTTTGACTGAAAAAATCAGTCAAAACTGGTTTTTACTAGGGGCGTCAGTCAAAACCCCTTTTGACTTTAACATATAAATTTTTAAATTACCTTTCCATTAAAAAAACGTTGAAAAAACGTATATCTGCATCGTCCAGTGTTTGCTACTAGGAGGGGCATTCTTATTTGACAATCGGATATTAATGGGTGGGTACTTCCACTACGTACTTCGTATATACGAATATACACTTCTCATCAAAAACACAAACTTGTAGGGTGTTTCTATTTTTCTGATGAGAAGTGTATTATAAGCGCAGTCTCAGCTCCCTACTGATGACAAAAGAACTCTTTAGGCCGATTTAATAATATATAGCTTTTGGCTACTTGATGGCAAGTAGGTATATACCGAGATATTCCTCTGCAAATATTTTCACTCACACTTTCATAAAAGATATATTGTGTACATGTTTCCATAATAAAAGAACAATTGTTTTAACACGGAACCAGAAATGTACAGCACTTTGAAGGTTTAAAATTGTTTGTTTTGTTTAAACAAAGCCCAAAATTCTTTCGTATTGTTGACCAAAAATTTTGCACAAACCGTAATCATGGTCCATTATTATATCTTTTACAAAGTTGGAAATACAAAAACCTAAAATACCCGGAAATTTATTCACTTAATTTTCCAAATCATCATTATGTAAAATGTATTACAGGAAAAAGCACAAATAAATCAAAATATATTTGCGAGCAAACCACATTATGAAAAGAGGGTAATAAAATATTTAAGGGTAAAACATGACCGTGGCTGGTAACCCTTCCTACCGGAAACGGATATCATAACCTTGCTTTGCGGTCACAATTGCCAACATTTTTGCATTTTTCGCAAATAATATTCGGACGATTTTATTTCACGAAAAATTTTTTTACTTTTTGTTGCATTTCTTCCGCCTTTGCTTTTATTTCTAATAAAATAAATATTCTATAGTTAAATATTACATATAAGTTTTTAAGTCAGATAATGAAGAAATAGGTATAAAGCTTATACTAAGGTTGCCATTAAATAGTTTGTAATAATAGAAACTGCCATGGTAGTCACCGGTCAACAGATTGCTTACTATTTCTTAGAGTAAGATAAAATACTTAATTTTTAGCACCTAATGAATAGGTAAAAAAAACTCATATTGTATTTAATTTTCTCAAAGTTATTATTTTCACTACAAAAACCATGATATTTCCTTGCAATAAGCAATAAGCGCGAACATTTATTTAATCAGTAGGTAATCCAGATTCGGATTTATAAGAACTTTAGGTAAGAAGGGAGAAAGCCCTAATCCTAATAAAACAAATGCCACATCACAAAACAAAAAGAAAGCAGCACCATAAACTAAAACAACATCAATCAACCTTATTCTAATCTCGAATAATCATTACAAAAATAAAATCAAAAACCACCTCTATGATCCTAAACAATTTTTGCATATGTCAACTCTTGCGAGGCTGGCAATAATTCACTCCCGCTCGCTATCTATCATGGAGGGAATGAACTGTCAAGTAGTAAACCAGGATAAAATGGAAGCCACTGTGATCTTTAATTTTGTTGCATGATATTTATATTGTAAATGCATTTAGGTAGTATATTAAACTAAAATTTTACATAGCAATAAAGTAAGTAATTGTTTTGTGATGAAGAAAGAAAGTCGACTTATCTTATGGCTGTTGTATAATCCCTAAGGTTGATTTTAGATTATTTTTTCTAAAATATTCATACCATGACTTGCTCCCTTTGAAGCAGAAAATTAAAAATAATGCTATGCCAACCAAATATCCTAAACAGAAAGGTATTGTTACCAGGTTCCTGCTGTATTTTTGAAAGATAATATAAAATCCCATTGGCATATATTTTTCTTTTTTTACCTTACTCCGTCACCAAACGATTAGGTACTTATAATCTAGCACGATAGGTGGTCTTAATCCACGGCTAAAAGTACCTTTGTCTTTTATGTCGCAGCTTATTTGTGTAGAAGATCTTCACACCACCATTCGACGACTTCTGTGGCGTTGTGATTATATAACATGACTGCTACGCAGAAGTCTCGAGTTCGATTCCCGCTCAATGCAAATCTTTGTGTGAATGAACATGATTGTTTGCATTGGTCTGGGTGTTTTCTATGTATAATTATATGTATTTATTTACAAAAAAAAAGTATTTAAGTATGTTTATCCGTTGTCTAGTACCTATAGTACAAGTTTTGCTTAGTTTAGGACTAGATGGCGTTGTGTGATTGTGTGAGGAATATTTATTTATTTTATTTATTCTAAAGGAATACAGACAAAAATAATGTTTAAAACAAAATTCCCACGCAAAATCCAAAAACTTAAATTCTAATTATTTATCATGACATGAATAATCCATTACAGTGTGACCCCTCAAAAAAATATGAAATACTAAAAACTCGGGACCCCACAAGACCGCAATTGGTTGTGCACGCGTCGCGACATCCTTTCGCAATATACGAAGCAACCGTCGCGATTAGTCGCGCTTCCGACACTATTGTCGCAAAAAAGTCCCTCTGGCAAATTGTTAGGTTATAAAATATTATTATGATTATTGTTTCTGTTAATTCAGGGGTGAAAGCGTGACTTTTTGTTTAATTGGTAATAAAAAAAAATTGTAACGATAAAGTTCATCTCACTTCTGCAATAGGACCACGTAGTGAAATTACTACCTACGGTGTCATTCATGAACAGGTAATGCGCTTTACATAAAGTTTAATAAGGTCGTAGGTACCGTCTTTAAAATTATGATTGTTATGTTACTTTTCATTTTAATTTAACCCAAATAAATCAGAAAACTATATTAATAAACATTGTTATTAAAAAACATTTGATGCCCCAAACTGGTATCAAACGAGTGTCTGAGTATTCGCTGAAGCCTTGACCGCTATGCCTACGTATTTATAAGGACACTATCGGCCTGTCCCGGCTTCGAACGGGCATTACTTTCCCGCTTTTCTGTTCAATTTTTTTCTGAATTTTCTTTGCTATAAACCTCACGGAGCCCGAGACCTTTCTAACGAATGCAAAATCGTGGAAATCGGTTCGTGCGTTCTGGAGTTATAGCGTCAGGAAGGAAAACCCGACTTATTTTTATATAGTAAATAGTATTTACTAAAAAATATACAAGTATATTTAACTGTATTGTTTAGTATCCAAAGGACAAGCCCTGGTTACTTTGGGAGTTGTGTAATTGTGTAACAAACATTAAGTATAATTTAATTTAATTTCATTCGAACAAACCAATAAACTCTTTTTTGTTCAAGACCTTTTAGTAACAATTATTTGCACTTCGTGTGGTGACGGAGTAAGAATACAATATGTCACCACCCCATCTCATCCCATGGGTGTCGTAAAAACCGACTAAGGGAATAACCGTAACTACTATCTTTACGAAATAAAAAGAAGCAAAACTTGAAATTAAACCCTATACCAATCCGTCTGGCCAGCGTGGTATTAGTAGACCAAGTAACCCTCCGTCACGGAAAAAGGCCCGTCCCTGCAGTGGGACATTAATGGGCTGTTATAATGATGATTTGCACTTGCCCCCATATTTTTCTCATAATTTCATTTTTGTTTGAACAGGATCGTTCGCAACAAAGCTGCAGAGAAAGCGAAGCAGGCTCACAATCAACAGCAGCAGCAGGAACAGGAAATAAGTTCAGCGCAAGGCAGCGTAGTCTCTGTAAGTACATATATACGAAATGGTGATACCATACCATCAGATCTAAGAAGTGTTACTACACCAACCAATCGAATGTTGATCAAATGGTGTGGTAGCTTTAATTTAAACGACATTTTATGGAAACAAATCCGTATGGTGACAGAGTAAGAATACAATATGTCACCACCCCATCCCATCCCATGGGTATCGTAAAAACCGACTAAGAAACTATCCGTGAACATTACCTTTACGATATAAAAAGAAGGAAAAATTGAAATTAAACCCTATGCCAATCTGTCTGGCCAGCGTGGTATAAGTAGGCCAAGTATTCCTCCGTCACGGGAGGAGGCCCGCCACTGCAGTGGGACATTAATGGGCTGTTATGATTATGATGATTATGGAAACAAAACATCTACTAATCAATCGATCAATGACATTAAATTTTACCATTCAGTAAAATAACGAAAACCTAATACCAATTAGTCTGGCCAGGGAATTTTCTTCGCGGCACTAGATGATGGTTATCCGTGAAGAGGGCCATAAATGGACTATTGTAAGAGTGTCTTATAAATTTGTGTTATTTTATCTTCGCCAGGTAATAACTCATGCAGGCAACGCGCCAGGTACGACAGCGGTATTATCTCCCACAACAGACCAGCATGTTACCAACACTGGTAGCTACAGCATCAACGGTATACTCGGTATTGAGCAGGTGGAAGGTCTACATAACGGAACTGCAACAGGACTGAAAAGAAAGAGACATGAAGACCAGGGTAAGTTAGACCAGGGCACTTGTTACTTTAATTATGTACAAATAAATAATAATAATAAATAATCCACACACATTCACACAACGCCATAAAACATAAACAATACATAAATCCTAGTATTTTCTTCAAGAGAAAGAAATAATTGTTATGCTGCTGTATAGGGCAATGTTTATGTCCAACCCTGCAGAATTGGGATTCTGGGTTTATGGCTATCTTTAAAAAAAAATCAATACAAACATCAACAACAACAAAGATCATCCAAGATCACGGCAGTCATTTGTGGATTGTAAGAGCTGACAGTTACGCGGTTGAAATACCAGTGAGGCATTATTGTTGTCCCTTTGTCATCTTATTTTATGACATCCCTGGAATATGGGGTTCATCATAACAGCCTATTAATGTCCCACTGCAGGGACGGGCCTCCTCCCATGATGGAGGGATACTTGGCCTTATAATACCACGCTGGCCAGACGGATTGGTATAGGGTTAATTTTAAATTTTCCTTCTTTTTATTTCGTAAAGATAATATTCACTGATAGTCCCTTAGTCGGTTTTTACAACACCCATGGGATGAGATGGGGTGGTGGGTGACATATTGTATTCTTACTCCGTCACCACACGGAAAACATGGGGTTCTAACAACTTGTATTCTAATCCAGTCGCTAAAGACAAAACTTTCGAAATTAAAAAAAGGGGTAATCGGAAGTTTTTAGCATTAATTATCTCATAACTAACTTAACTTAAAGGAGTATTACAACTTATGAAATTCATACTCCCAAGTGAGCAACTTAACTGTGCATAAGTCAGGAGTTGAATTTAATGTTAAGTTATAATAATGAGGTCACCATTTGTGCAGTAAACGTAATAGCTCAGTAAATCTTGGTGGTCTCGCTTCGTGATTACTAGTACGGCTGAAAGGATGGTAGTGATGTTCTGAAGGAATGAGTTGTGTCGATGTTTTTGTGGATGCTGTGTCAATTGCAAGGTCGTTGTAATACAAGATTTTGTAGACGAAATTCACGCTGCATGTGCAATCCACAAATGACTGTTGTGATCTTGAATGTTCTTTACGTTCTATTAATTGGAGTTTGTAATAAAAGCCCCGTGACATGTCGCATGTTGCCCCATGAAACATGGCCCTTATATATTATAGTATTTTTTCGGTATTAATTAGAAATAATTAAGTTAGATTCTTAAGAAATACAGTTTGGAACAAATTAAAGATAGTTCAAATAAGGAATAAGAATTACCAAAATGTAAAAAATAAAATCCCTTTATAATTTTTATTACGGCTATTCTTACCAAGCTGTTAACCATTTATTTAAAATATAATAGTGTAACAAAAACTACTTACCTACATAAACTTTTTCCGAAAAAGTTATATATCTATAATAATTAAGTTTTAAACTCTTACCACTAGAAATATTCATCCAACAAGGGATTGAATCAAAATTTAACAATTTGATTTATATCGACAAAAATATCGACAATGTCAAATCCTTAAAGAAGAACTTTAGGGGCACATAAAACGAGCGGCATCGAGGGAGGCCGCGGGTATTTCACTGCCTATATTCAGCCAACATCACTTACAACTTTTGCTATCCTTAGACGTATATTTTATACTTATTATATTACTTGCTGTAGATACCATACGAGTTTCTTATGATAAAATGTTACGAGTATGCATAGGATAAAATTTCAAAAGTTACTATTGTGGTCTTAAAATGACTGTTTTAATCCTTGATGTCCTATGTCTTTTGTATTTGGATGTTTATAATTGTCCCACGATAGTACACTTGATTTTTAGTGCAGTTATTGTGTTTTTAAAGTAATGAAGTATTTTATTTATCAAAATATATAGCCAAATTCTATCATTATTATCTTTCACCCTGGCGAAAGCTTTACAATCACACATTTGATTTTCCAGCGTTCTTTCTTCTTTATCCTGTGCATTAAATGCTGACAACTATTTAACTGTATTTAACATACAGGTTAAATATGTAATAAAAATCAACAATTGTGTATCTAAAATAAATATAATAATCATTGTTTCAGATGAGAATCGAGACTTCAACAGCCATTCAGAAGATGACGTCAAAAGACAAAGAAGTCATTACAATGGCGACCAAATATATTCTAATGTAAGTATTATAAATCTCTTATTTATTTTTTGGGACTAATCCCACACTTTTTCCCAGAACTGTTGGTCCTGTAAGCTGGCGTCAACGGTGTGATTTCTCAAAACCACCAAGAATATGTTTTAAAAAAAAACAAAAAAAATGGCACTAAAATGCTAAATTGTTTTGGAATCCCTAGAAATGAATTAATTTGAAGATGCTTCCCGCCTGGCATGGCAGGAGACGTGACACACCAGGCTTCTGTCACCCTACAATTGTCTTTCTTCCTTTTGTCCCAAATTACTATTTTGAAAACTTCGAGAAGCATAACTAATATTCCTTGAAAGGGTTCCAAAATGCCTCTCTGTCTCTTGCCTTCTTTCCAATATTCAAATCTTAACCTTTAAACAAGTTGTCGCTTTAAAGAAAATCAAATAACAGCAATCAATACGCTGCAATAATGATAGGTTAAAAACTAAAATAATAAGCGAATTAAGTAATTAATCAAATTAGATATTAGACGCCGGAATCTACACATAGTACATCCTTTTGTTTCTATGTCATCATAACGTGAAATGCAGCTATTATGTATTATACGGATGTAAGATTTGCTGTCAATATTCCTTACCAGTTTTTAAATAGGAAGTGCCTAGCGTCTCTGCAAGGACAGCCATACTTACATTAAAAACTTGAGTTTAGGGTTTGGTGATCATTTCCCTTTACTTAAATGCTTCTCGATTTAAGCATTATTTGCCTTTTATTATGAGAAAACCCAAGATACGAGAAACTATAAACACTTTTCGTATGAAATTCCGGTACCAATTTTTGAATTCTTGCTGATCTGGACCCGGCAAAAGAAAACAATGACGTTTTTAATTTTGCCTCCATAAATTGTTTTGAAAAAAGACCAATATATTGATAGCTAATAAATCACTGGTAACTGAACTACGTTGAACCAAAATAACCAACTAAAAAGCCAACACATACGATTTAATACAACTTTTATTCACGTAACACGTAATGGCGGGCGGAAGCGTCGCCATTAGCGCTCGACCGACGCCATTCGTCACTGAACAAGATGGCCGACAGCATTTACGCGCCAATTCACGCCAGCGGTTAACGATGATTGTTAATTTGTGTTGTCTTTATTGTCATTGGTTTTGGTTGAATGGTAGGTAGAAGCTAGTCAAAATAAATATCTATAGGGTACCTACAAATGCAGAATATTATGAAAACCGAAAAAATAATTTTAGGTACTTAATTATCAATTGCATAAAAAGCAAAACCATGGTATAGGTAGTTAATAACGTCTGGATATTTTTTGAATTCTTATTTCGGAAACAGGTCTTTTTCATGTTTGGGCTACTAACACATCGCTGGCCAGATAAACACTCGTAGAAGTTATAGGGTCTCTTTTGAGTTTACCTTCATATTTCCTAATCGAATTTACAACAAGAGAGAGATATCAATGCGGTAGTGAAACTTTTTATTTTAAGTCTTTCACCACTATCTTTCAGGTATTTAACTAGCAAAGGTTTTGGCAACACAGACTTTGATGTCTAGAGCACATTTATGTTATGCCGAAGTTTATCCTTCCGTGTGGTGACGGAGTAAGAATACAATATGTCACCACCCCATCTCATCCATATCGTCCGTCGTAAAAACCGACTAAGGGACTATCCGTGAATATTATCTTTACGAAATAAAAAGAAAGAAAACCTGAAATTAAACCCTATACCAATCCGTCTGGCCAGCGTGGTATTGGTAGGCCAAGTATCCCTCCGTCACGGAAGGAGGCCTATCCCTGCAGTGGGACATTGCTAGGCTGTTATGATGAAGTTTATCACTACTAACTGTTCCATATTCTTCCAGCTCTGGTCATCATCTAAATGGAGTCTCAAGGACGAATACAAATTACTATCAGAGCTCGGTGGCGCGGCAGGAGGAGCGACAGGTTACTACGGAGAACTCTTCGACGCACCATACGAACACGCCGCTCATCCGCACTACACACCACATTCTGGTAAGTTTCAGCTTTTATGAGTTCGTCGAAGAACTTGACAATGTGCTGGCGACGACAGTACTTGCATATATTTATTTATTGTTTAAACGTTATAATATTTATCAATTAAACTGGTCAAAACTGTATTTACAGTAGTAATATTTAGATTTTTCTCAAATTTCAAATTAATTTAGGTTTTGAGAAAACAAATACAATCTTGAATCTCTCTGACTTATTAGAACATGACAAGATTAATAATTTTGGACAACGTTAAGTCGACGTTCCAAAATCAGTTCTAAACCTTTCTACGCGAGAATTCACTTTGTTGCTCTATAGCCACTTCTCGTCAATCCCTAGTCTGAAGTTCTTTTAGGATTATATCCAGAAAAAAACCCAAAAAAAAAATTGAGACTGAAACATAATAAAAGGTACTACTTAAATTAAAAAAATAAACACTTGTGAAGAACTTCGGAAGTCAGTCCAATCGTTTGTTACGAAAGTTTTTCGTAAGTACATAATCTTGAATACGTGTTTATATTATTATTTCACTGCTAAGCAAGCTTAATGTCCACAGAACATGCACCCACTGGATTTAGTAAAAGCAGAAGGATGGGTGATCACAGTAAGTTATATGCCCGATCCTTATTCGTTATTATAATTGTAATCGTCGTTATGTTATTGAGGTCTGTTTAAAAGATATTTTCTGATTCTTAGGTCTTCTATGATTGTGTTTTTACGTTTCATTTATTGATGACTAGCGGGTTCTTCAATAGCTGGATATCAGATGATGGAAATGATGATCTTTAGTACTCCGAGAAGATTGACCGTAATTTTTTTAAAAACAATACTTCAAATCTCGAATCTGGAATCACGCACGTTGCGAAAATATTTACAGACGAGCTTTTGCTAAACAAAAACTATGTTCTGATAAAATATTTATATCTAATGAACACAAATAATTGACCTGCGTGGATTTCTAATTCGGGAGCTTCTCCACGAAAGATTAACATAACTACACTACCTAGGTGCTAAAAAAAAACGAACTGAGTAAAAGTTTAATGAGAGTATATTTTTTATTGTTTGTCGAAAACAAACGAAAGCTTCGAACACCATTGATAACAGCTGCTTTTACGGTGAAACATACATCATATACCTAGTTTATTATAATTTTAGCAACTCATCAATTTCACTTTTCTTCAATATAATTAGTCATACATTAATCAGTACGCAAATAAAACGCTTCGAGTATCGTCGCGCGTGCTCCCTCGCTCCTTTATCATTCAATCATTGTAATACGTCCAATACTTAACTAAAACTTAACGTTTCTTTCATTTAACATCTATTATTATTTAACCCTAAACATAACATAAATTCTACACCAGCAAAACTTTAAGTAAACAAAACCAAACACGAACAAGTCTACAAACACCATGAATGAATAGTATGAATGGTAGTAGTTCCCATAGCATCGTAACCGCAACTATTACACTGTAATCTATCTCAGTTCTGAGCGGATAAGTGTAAGGTGTATCACAAGGGAATCGATTGGGGCCCATGTTCACTTAGTTTGTACTTTTGTTTATACGAGTATTATTTGTGTGGGATTTTATATAATTGTTTCAAAATATAATAATGTTAATGAAATTCTTCACAAATTGTAACAACGCTCTAACTAAGCAGAGCGTTGTTTGTAAGCTGAACTTAATTAAACTGTAGGTACTAAACAACGGCAAAATATATACTTTCTTTTTTGTTAAAACGTACTTATCGGGCAGTTTATACTTGTTTTAGAAATGGACACAAGCAAAATAATTCTAATGCATCAGCTAACGATCCTTTAATTTTCCCAATGCAGAGACAGGCCTCATCCAAAGACGGAGTACAACTTTACCTGCTAATAGCACGGGCAGATAAATGACTATAGAGATTTTGCCTTCATTTATTTTGCAAAAAAATGTGCAAAATGTTTCATAATCGGGGGGCTAATGTGGGAGATGATAAGAATTATTCTTATTAACATACTAACACACTCTGGCAACATACTCCCTTTTTATAGGTACTACTTTTTACGAGCGTACTCCCTTTTCAAACGTCGGCAACGCATGTGTTATTCCTCTGGTCTTGCGGGTGTTCATGAGCGGCGGTGAACACTTACCATCAGGTAACCTGCTGGCTCGTTTGCCTCCTATTACATAAAAAAACATACGGAGAAGAGCTTTAGATAACTAACTTCAAATACATTACTTTAAAAATTAGTTTAAAATAGACACAAAAGCACAAAAACCACTTCATCCGTTATACAACTGACCACAAACATAAAAATCTCGGTACAGGGAAACGTCTCGTAGTTAGGAGTACAATAATAAGAGTCTTACGGATCGTGTTACATCGTCTAGTGTTACTGAGAGGGACAAGTGTGGTCCATTCACACAGGAGGATGTGGTTAGGTAGATTGTAGGCGTTGTGTTGTGAGTTTGTTTACTTTTTTAAATTGTGAATTACGGAGATTTTTATAGTAGAGGTAACGTTAGAGTAAACGTTAAAATGTAATCTAATCAAAGTTTTTGAAAGTACATACTTAAAGAATGACATATAGACGACCTCTGTTCGTTGTGCTTATATTCATTGGTTGAAAGAAAAAATTGTGTTTGTCAATTTTTTTTACGTTTAGGCCTCTTCTGACTTCTATATTTTGAATCCGTAATTTTTCGGAAAGCGTTACTGACCAAGTCAGTCAGCTTAATATCCCGTTTACGTTTAATAACGATGCTCGCGATAGCTTAAAATTTATTATAATATTATATTAGACTTAACGCGTGGTGTCGGAGTAAGATATCCGCGTGGTGACGGAGTAAGAATACAATATGTCACCACCCCATCTCATACCATGGGTGTCGTACAAACCGACTAAGGGATTATCCGTTAATATTATCTTTACAAAACAAAAAGAAGGAAAATTTGAATTTAAGCCCTATACCAAAGCATCTGGCCAGTGTAGTATAAGTAGGCCAAATATCCCTCCGTCACGGGAGGAGGCCCGTCCCTGCAGTGGGACATTAATAGGCTGTTATGATGATAAATACTAAACAGGAAATACAAAGCAACCTCCGCAAACAGTTACAAACAATCAATTTGAGTAAGGTATGTCCGTTACCTTACAATTTTACGACGGTATAATACTACAACTATTACCCTATCATTTGTCACGCCCTAAAAATTGTCTGCGGTGACATCCTTCATACCATAACTGTTACTGAGTTGACATTCATTTTTGTGGGTTATGGCCAGGTTAATGGGGTTTTAGGTTTTAAGATAAATAATTGTTTTGGATGAAACTTCTTTAGAGTAAATAAATAAATAATCCTCACACATTCACACAACGCCACCTAGTCCCAAACTAAGCAAAGCTTGAAGTTGAAGTTCGAACTGTAATGCGGAAACATTTGATTAGATTTCAAGATCAATGAATTTTTTTTTGGCAAAATTTTAGAGTGTATACCTATTAAGAGGTATGTGTAGTGGTTAGAGTACATAATTGCGAGCTAAAGGTAGCATAAGGATCGATTCCCGTAAAAGTTAAACTAATGTGTGCATGAAAATGGCTGTATGCTGTAGTCATTGAAATAGTTAAACAATTATGGTTATTGGCAGTATATTCCAGGTACCACATCCCATGGGTGTCCTAAAAGCCGATTAAGGAAACCTTGTTTATTTAAATCATTTTATTTCTGAAAAAAAAAAAGAATTATTTGGGAAATAACGCTATACGAATCAGCCACCGTTGCAAACCAAGGTTCTTTTCATCTGTGATTCCTCTGGTGTTGCGGGTGTTCATGAGTGGCGTCGATCACTTACCACCAGATGACCTGCTGGATCATTTGCCTCCCATCACATAAAAAAACCAATTAAAGACAAGGTCCAACGTAGCAGTAAAATCTTTACAAAGAGATATAAAAACACTAAAAAACATATTTTACTGCAAATTAACTTTTAAAAAATCTTTTAAATTCGTCGTAAAGTTGACCTCAAATAAATTTCATTTCACGGCCCGACCCGTATATCACTGGTAGTCGACTTTTTTCAGTTGAAAACTATTCGTTCTCAGTCCATCCCTTTTTTCAGACACGTTTTGAAATAGTGCCTATTTTGTTGTCCAAAAACTTACTGTTTTTGTTGATGTGGAATGGATTGTCGCAACTAGGTTTTGTTTTTGATAAAAGAAAATCCTGCGGAGTAAGCTTTTTTGTAGATTTACGTTTTCTTTCACATGGTTATGAAAATAGATTCATACATAGACTCACGCCTTATACCCACGGCACCTGCTGCCTAAGACGCTACTGAGTGTCATAAATATACCTACTACCATCCTTTCAAATCTGCTTTGCTTCGTCAGCATTTATAAAGGCCGATCGGTTGTTAAAATATTTTATTTTACTATTGCAAACAAAAATATTTAAAAACACCGTATAATACAAAACTTTTCGGAACGAGTTTTCAATGCGCCTGTCATTTTTATGATAGCAAAACGCTCTGTGACGTTCGACATCCAAACATTAGCCAAGGCGTTACCTATGTGTTTATCACCAACTAAATATGGTTTACTTGTTACAGCAACGAATGACTCAACGGGATCGAACGCGGGCGCTAACGGTGAGCCTCCGTCAGCGGCTGCGAGTCCTGATGCAGCAGCACTGGTCGTATTACAACCTCCCGCGCCGCCGTATCCGCCTTACGCTCATTATGATGGTAAGTACTTTTTGTGTGTTTTCTAAAGTGTGATATTGTAGTGCATCGTTTTTGAATAAGCATTTACGGCATGGATACCCAAAATTTTATAAGTTTGTACAAAACATTGTCTGAATTATTGTTAAATCAATAAAAAAGTATCTCGCCATAAGATCCTTGATTCTAAACTGTGTACGCGCTTACTAACAGATTCAATTCGGTTAGTACATTGCGATTTTCCGTGTTATTGTAAAGCGATAGGCATCACATTTAAAAAACAGATTAGTAATAGGTTAAATAAAAAACAATAAAAAAAGTAACAAATATAGTACTGTACATGCTTATTTAGACATAGAAGTTTTATTTGAAATATAAAACTTTAGTCAAAATGTTAATATATATAATTTCGGCTTTATCCAGTAAAACCTGTGAGTAAAACCATAGCTGGAAAAATAAACACTCAAACGACTGCAGTACTTACGAAAATATGTTATTTTCCTCTTACCGTTTACGTTAAGGTATAAAAAAAGAACCATCTAATTACATTTCGCGTCTCCCTTCTATTCTCATAATTGAAGGGAGCGACAAACGCACAGAAATAAAACAATGAAAGCTAAAAAAGTGGCCAAACAGATAAACATCGAGAATCACAGTAGAGAAAAACAAAAATGTAAAAAAACCGAGAAAAGCTTTCGACAAACTCGAGTACGCCACTCCGAGGCACTTCGTCGGAAATCTAATTTTCTCCTTGGACCCCGCAACGCTCTTTGTGTTATAACATCATAAAATTTCATACAGAGCCCACAGTTTTAGCACTTATGCATATTAAAGAGAGATTCTAAAATGGAGTGCCACAGGGAAGCGTACGGGGGCTGCTCTTTATGCTTTTGGTCTTTAATCTGCCGCAATCTGCTTATCTTGGTCGAGGGTGGTGAGGGTGGATCGCAGACATCTTTAATAGCTCATTCGGGGCTCTATGCAAATAATTTTAGAGGGAGGGTGAAGGGGGGATCATACGGGCTTTGTCTGGGCTAACGAACCGGGACAAGAGGCTGCGGAACAGAAGTGCTTCTAGCTCAAACGGGTTTAGGCCCACGTTTATAAATATTAAACCGTGGGTGGGATGGGTGCAATGGTTACGCATAAGCTCGTTTGCAGGGGGCGTGTTAGTGTTAAATTTGTTTGAGGCGTGGTATGGCCGTATTAAGATTGAGTAGCAGTTATGAGTAACATAATCGTGTAATATTAATAAATATAGACGCGCTTATGGAACGATGCTAACAGAGATTTTAAATGAAGATACCTTTTAATTGCGTATTTTAAGTTAGGCAATACTTGCTTATTAAATATGATGAAATAACGTTTTAAACTGGTCTTAAGAAGCGATGCGTTATTTACACACTACATAACTAACATAGTGGATGAGGTGGATAATGACATCTCAAATTCACTACACGGAAAAAGTATACATTTATTTTCATTAATAGAAACAGTAAATAAAGAGCTAAGTTTTTGGAGTATGTGTAGTATAGCAAAGGCTTTATAGAATAGACTAAAGTGTGCCAACGACGGGGACAAAAATTAAGTAGTATTAATTATACATTCTTAAAAATGCAAAAGTTGACTCTCGGCTTTCGGATTCACAAAGCATTGCATTTTTTTGCATCTGATATGGAAAAGTCGCTTGCATGATAAAAAGTTTTACTTTCAACTGATAGCTGTGAGCCCTATTTCAAGAGATATAATATACTGACTGTACCATCTCTTTATATTCTAGAAGTCGTAATATTCGTCAAATCTAACCCTAGCTTGTTTCCTCGCATGGCTGATGTATGTCCTAGAAATCGCCGTAATAAAATGAAGCTATGTTTACATACGGCAAAAACAGCACTTATGCATAAGAGTTTTTTTTGTATGGCACCCATAATTTATAACAAAATACCAAAAAGTTGGCAAGAAATGAATTTGGTTATGTTTAAAAAAAGAGTTAAATTGTTCTTAGCTAAAAAAGCCTATTATAATGTAGTAAATTATTTAAATGACACGATTGACACCAAATAATTATGATATTTAATGTATGTTTTGTTTAATGTATTTCTTTTTGTTTTGTTAGTATTGGTTTAGATTATTATTGATTTAATTATAATTGACTGCCATAATTTATGATTATCTAATTTTAACTATGTAAATTTCATTACTTTGTATGTAAATAAATTCATGACATACCTATTTTAAAATTTGCACGCCATTGTATGGCAAACATGTCAGAACAAAGATATCTATGTATTGTAACATCCTTCATGCTGTAATCAAATTATTGTATGTACACACATGTTTTTGCAAATAAATTATCTTTATCTTTATCTTTATCTTTATCTTTACTATGCAAACGCCTGCTCGTCACTTCTAAATAAATGAAACGGATGTTGTTCACAAAACTATTAAAATACGAAAAACAATTACTTGTACAATATATCATAAAATGACTGGCGTAAATTATTGGATGAATAGGAAACAAATTACTACTTAAGTAACTTTAAGTAAAATAATAATTACGCCTTTTTTACAGTTTTATTTAAAACTCTTATAACATTTTTTATATGACACAAGTATTGTGACTGTTTAAAACATAGTGGAAAGCATAAATACAGTATAAAACATCGCTCTAGTTTAATAACGAATTAAGTTGTGAACCTGTATCTTGTTAAAACATGGATTTCAAACTTCTTGAGCTTTTGTTTTTTGGTTAAGGCTAACCGGCGCAGTGCTATTTAATCATACCTATAAAATACTTATATTTAGGCTTAGAACCACCTTAAGACTAAAGTTTATTATTTTCCCATGTTGTGTTTTGTTTTATTTATTTATTTTGAAGTTCTAATCACACAGTTCTATCATCTTAACGAAATAAAAAGAAGGAAAAATTGAGATTAATTTCTGTACCAATCCGTCTGGCCAGCGCGGTTAATACAATTGTAGTAAAATTATGGCAAAATAACTGCACTTATTCCTATTGCTTCTCGTCTACGTTTAAACCTGTTCTGTGATTAGAACTTCAAAATCCTCATCATAGCAGCCCATTAATGCCCCACTGCAGGGACGGGCCTACTCCCGTGACTACGTTGCTATGCTATGATGAGGATTTTGAAGTTCTAATCACAGAACAGGTTTAAACGTAGACGAGAAGCAATAGGAATAAGTGCAGTTATTTTGCCATAATTTTACTACAATTGTACCGTAATAGCATTACCTACAGTCTCTAATATTGATTGAGCTTAGACCCCCAAAACAAAACATCCATTCGCGTCACTTTATGTACGTACATACATACGGTGGCTTTAAACAGGCGTAGTAGCTATGTTATATTGTATATTGAGAAGGGGAAAAGCCCTATAATGTATCTACGCTTGTGTTAAATTGTTGTCTAAAACGTGAAAGCGCAAAAATATGGTCTAAATATTTGATTTCTAATACCATTTGTTATTTGCTCAATAAGATAATGCTGCTATTTATAATCATGATTAATTCTGCTTTTTTTGATTTTCATAGGATTGTAGGTATGCTTTAATGATTGCTGGACTTTTTTATAGTCATTACATAACTCCAAATCATTGGAAACCGTTTAAAAAAGAATAGTTGGGAGCTTCATTCGCATTATTGTTATGATTAGACGCTAACTTTGTGTTACTAATATTATACATATAACCTAGATGAATAAACGGTTTTGATATTTGTCCGTTATGAAGTAATCTATACTAATATTATAAAAAGGTAAAGTTTGTGCGTTTGTGACGTTGTAGGGGGTAATCTCTGGATCTACTGAACCGATTTCTAAAATTCTTTCAGTGTTGAATAGTCTATTTACCGGGGAGTGTCATAGGCTATATAGTATCACGCCATGACTAATAGGAATAGAGTAGTAATGAAATATGTTTAAAAAAGTGACGCATTTTTTTCGCCGCCCTACGAAGTGGGCACGGGTCAGCTAGTTTTCTTACAAAATCTTTTTACTATGTTTTCATTCAATATATTATAGGTAATTTAAAAAAATTGTCAAAGATGTATGTTTATTCATTGTCAAGTAACCACAGTACAAGAGCTCTGCTTGCTTTGTAACTAGATGGCGCTGTGCGAACTATTACGTTAGTATCTAATTTTTATACAAAAATATTATCACTTATACTAGCTATTATACTTCCAGGTACAACAACACTAGCAAGCGAGTACGCGTACGCGGCACCGTACTCACAATACTCCCCGTACGGTACCCCATACTCACACTCCGCCACCGGCTTGCTGTCCAAGTGGTGAGTATCGCTCTCATGTATGTGATTTACAATTGTATGTAGACAAATAAGTAAATCAATCAATCAATCAATCATTTTATTTCCAAAAATAGGATACATTTTGGTGTTACAGATTAGTCATGTTCTAGCCTAAAGAACAATGGGCAAAACGTCCCCACCCTTGTAACAATTTCAGCTATACATCAAATGAAAGCCCTTGAAAAGTGAAGCATTTTATTGTATGACAGCAAATCTGTCAGTCATGGGAGAACAGAGTTATTGAGGAGAAGAAAATAAAAATAATGAACGATAATATTACATAATTTATGCTAATGTTTCCTATGTAAACACGATAGAGTCAAAGGCTATCTTACTAGTAGAGGGACCATACATGTAGAACATCCTACATCAACCAGAAAACCATGAATTTCGCTTTTCAAATAAAAAACATACAGCTTTCATAAATATAGAAACTCGTATATCATATCAGCCAATTGATGTCCACTGCTGAACATAGGCCTCCTCCAAACATTGCCATCCTCATCCATCGGTTTCCCGCCGTCCTAACTAGGTCGTGGGACCACTGTGTGAGGGGTCTCTCCACCCTGCGCTTTCTGATAGGCGGTCGCCATTCCAGAACCTTTCAACCCCAACGGCTGTCGGTTCTCCGCGCTATGTCCCCTGCCCACCGCCACTTTAACCGGTCAATTCTGAGCGCTATGTTTATATGCACAGTTGGGTATATTAGAAAGATAACTGGACCTGACGCAGCTACTACTTCCAATGCAACAATAACGAGCTAATGCTAATCATTAATGAAAACCACGCACCTATTTATTATTTATTGCATGAAACTGATGCATTCATACTACTACTCCGACACCGACTCCGGTCATATCCCCACAAAGGTGATCACTGATTGGAAGAGGCTCGAGAAGAAACTCGCGTCTGTCGAACCGCCCAACTAGATAGTAGTCCCTACAGTTCGGATACTGTAGTGGACACTGAGGCGGCGATCGGTGCCCTGACAGGTCGTGTCATTAATTAACAATTGCTCTTAGACAGTGGCTATGCTGGAAGACCTCCGCATGCAATTACCTGGAGAACTGCGTGATCTGTTGAGCCGCAAGATCCCTGCCACACGTGCCTACGACAGGGCCCTCAGCGAGTCCAATAGGGTTAGAATTAGACAGCTTCAATGGCCTGTTAAAGTACGCATAAATGAGTTTCGTCAGTCACGATGGTATGCGCAATTGAGTGAGATCGAACCTTTTTATCTCGCTTTCTAGCAGTTATCCCGTTCATTAAAGAAGGACGTATACTCTACTATGCCTCCTTTGGTAGGCCTGATAGGAGGCTAGCGTTCGAGTATGATGACAAGGCCGAATGCCTGGCCAAGAACCTCGAGGCCCAATACGCAGTTCTCCTCAGGGTAACAATCATGATATAATATCAATCACATACACCAATTTCAAACATTTGTCAACAGCGAAGTAAAACGGTGAACTTCTCTCCAGGAGTCACCGCTCAAGGCAGACAACGACGATATGCAGTTAGTCACACCTACCGAGTGGAACCGTTAAATAAACTTCTCGCCCCTAAAAAGGCACCAGGCTCAGAAAGAATAACAAAAATAGTCATTAATTTATTCCCCGAACGTCTTTTGGTCCTTGACATGCATCTGCAATGTCGCAATATCAAATTGTGTCTTCCCACAACAGTGGAAAGACGCCGTGGTTATCGGAATACCGAAACCCGACAAAAGAATTCCGACCTGTCAGTCTGAGTCGACCCGTTTCCGAGCCTGAGGAACATAAATTCTGTCGTTTACTATTTCTGCAATGGTTGCTGAATAAAGAACATGTCCTAATGGTTCTCTAAATGTTTATATTAGCAAAGCTAGCTATCCGAAAGTCAGGAAAATGCTGTAGATGATTTTCTGGATGATGTAGAATGAGCTAGATGTATATTCCGTCTACTAGTAAGATAGCCTATGTTTAGTTTAGCAAAGATAGCTATCCGAAAGTCAGGAAAATTCTGTGGATGATTTTCTGGATGATGTAGGATGAGCTAGATGTATAGTCCGTCTACTAGTAAGATAGCCTATGTTTAGTTTAGCGAAGCTAGCTATTTGAAAGTCAGGAAAATGCTGTGGATGATTTTCTGGATGATGTAGGATGAGCTAGATGTATAGACCGTTTACTAGTAAGATAGCCTGTGACTTTATCGTGCTTATATAGTAAATATTAACATAAAGTATGAAATATTATCGTTTATTATTTTTATTCTCTTTTCCTCAATAACTCTGTTCTCCCATGACTGACAGATTAGTTTCATACAGTAAAATTCTTCACTTTTCAAGGGCTTTCATTTGATGTATATATGTAAGTGTTACAAGGGTGGGGACGGCTTCCATACAAAAATGCCCATTCTTCTTTAACTGTTTTATACAGCGTGCAAAGTTACAGGAGCTTAAATGTACTTGAATAGGGGGAACAGAGGCTTCTTTACGGATTACAATTATTATTGTTCTAGGAATATTTATTGTCATCAAACGATACTGCAGGTTTAATATTCTAAAAACTTTTCTTCAACTTTTATGAGTAGGTACTTATTATTTAAGGTCTAAAATTTAGGCCGAAATTCTAAAATTTAGGTCACAACGAGAGGCATTTAAACTCTAAATACCTCTCGTTTTGACCCCCCTGAGCGGCACAAGTGCATATTTAGAACTTGGGTACTACATATATTGCAAATTTTTGTAAATACCTTCATTTTGGCGAGCCATTACAATTTTCTGCAAAAAAAAACTCTTAATTGTAGAAGCAAACACATTAAATTTGTGTCGTCTACATGATTTATTACTCACTGATCTTGTACAGGGGATGTAAAATGTACCAGAGATCCTAATTTATATTTGTTTTAAAAGTACTTAGTTATCGACAGTTTTAAAGCATTTCCGTAAGTTTCCAATTTTGAAAAAAAATTGCATTCTTCGTAAAACTAAAATTAATAAATATTATCCTTCAAGGTAAATAAATGTCCACTGATAGGCATTATTAAATGTTTCCCCTTTATTTAATTTTCCACCTCACTAATTTATTAGTCTTCTTCAACTCTAAGCAATAAAAACAAAACAATTACTATACCAAGGTGAATGCAGGTGCTAAAATACATCCCAGAGGAACACCTTCCTAAAAACTGACCAAATGAACCGCTTTAAGTGATAAACGCGTCAGATTTATTCCCAACACATACACATTTGTTATTTGGTAGCTGTTAAACGAGCAACGGTTTAAAGGCAGTTAAATTTGTAGGATAGGTTAATGTACATGCGGTCGAATGCGTCTGCAAAATCTTTATTTTGATTTAATACTGTTGGGAATACATTTTATCTTAAATTCAATGATTTATGATTTTCTTAAGCAAAGATATTACCTATGATTTTTAAATTGGCATATTTGTTTAACAGTTCATTAAAATCCGACTGTAAGAATGGGTAAACCAACTAGGTTAACTAAACCTCACAAAGACCTTTTTAATAGAAACTTATGAAGGCGTTTTTATATTTAGATCTGCTTCTGCACTCTTAGTTGTATTATACTCACTCATAATGCTGCATATATCACCTACTGCATAGGGATGTATCTATGTAGGAAAACTTGTACTACGAATAAGTATATTATGTTTCGTGCCATTGTTTCCTTTATTTAGAGAAACTATAATATCTGCGAATTTGCATATAGTCCGCGTTTAAAACACTAATGGAGTCAATTAGGATTGTGTGTCACCATAATACATAAGTATACTCGTAACTACTACGTTACCAAACGGAAATAAAAATCAAAAACAAAATAAAATTTCAAACACTCAGAGATTGAAATTCATTTTTCAATTTAACACATACGCTTCGCAATCCTATTCTTTATATCCAAATTCCCTAACCTATGATTCGTATAAAGCAGTCACAATACCATGTTTTGATTTCACCATCAAATTAGATACAAATTCCCAATCCCGTAGGTGATACATCAAAGCTACTGTATCAAGCAAATACAATGTATCATGTACAAGAATAAAAACTTTACAATAATCAACCTTACTTTCTAAATAATAAAGTTCATTGTTCTTTTTTGTTGTTGAAGTTATTACCTTTGTATTTTTGCTCATGGGGTCGTGCTTACCAATTCCATGAGGATTTTGTACCTTGTCATCTAGAAGAACTCTTTTTGTTTGAATATGATATTAAATTGTTGAATTATTTCTTTTATTTTTTGGTATGCGAAAAGCGAAAGTTCTTACCTTTTTTCAGTTTCTCGGTATCAGTATTTATTTTATTTTTAACTAGCTGACCCGTGCCCACTTCGTTGGGCGGTGAAAAAAAACGCGCCCGTTTTTTAAACATATTTCATTACTGCTCCACTCCTATTAGTCATAGCGTGATACTATATAGCCTATGACACTCCCCGATAAATGGACTATTCAACACAGAAATAATTTTTAAAATTGGTTTATTAAATCCATAGATTACCCCCTACAACGTCACAAACACACAATCACACAAACTTTACCTCTTTATAATATTAGTATAGATATAGATTTAGCAATAGACATGACCAAAACCCATTCATACAGTAAGACATTGATTACTTTATCACAAATTTCCACTAATCCCCACTACTAAATAATATCAATAAAGCAAAAAATAACTATAATAACATCCAAATTAATCGACAAAAAATAACATCAGCTACACAACAAAGGCCCACAATAGGGCTATACTCAACGCATTTGTTACTTTGTCCCTGTATTCGTCCCTTAGGGCCTTCGCGAAAGGGCATTCGAGGCCCCAAGAGACCCTAGATAACTTACAGCGCATTAAATTTAAGTGATTCTACTGCCGAATACTTTTAAAGTTTGCAATAGGGGAAACTGATTCAATATGTCCTGTTGTGTATATATTGTACGAATTATTTTATTGTTTTAATGGTTTAAAATTAAAATATCTAGCCTGCCGTTCGTTTGCGTATTTTAGATGATTCTGCTTGTGGTGACGGAGTAAGAATACAAAATCTCACAACCGGGTTGAGATGGTCAACCCATGGGTGTCGTAAAACCGATTATGGGAATATCCGTGAATATTATCTTTACGAAATAAAAAGAAGGAAAACTTGAAATTAAACCCTAAACCCGTATGGCCAGCGTGGTATTAGTAGGCCAAGTATCCCTCCGTCACGGGAGAAGGCCCGTCCTTGCAGTGGGACATTAATGGGTTGTTATAAAATAATTATATTTTATGATAAAAACCCACTTTATGTTATAAGGTGACGTTTTTATAAATACATCGTAGGTAGGTAACGTATGAATAAATAGTACAAAATTATTCAATTTATTTATTTCTTTACAGATATCAACGTACGCCGTGCGAATAGTAAGGTGTCGGCGGAAAACAACGAACAAAATAAATTTGATAAAAGTGATAAAAGACACTCAAAATACTACTTAAATCGATTATCAATAAATAATGTGAGATATTTAGTTTAATTTCAGCATTAGAAAAATAAATAATTTCTTGTAGATAAATTAATATATTATTATATTTGTACAATCCTTTTAAAAATATTTTATTACACTTACTTTAAATTAATTTCAGGTCAGTATACCTATTTTCCTTTGCTTTCTCAAAAAAAAAAAACATAATCATTTAAACTCATTATCTTTTAATGTTGAGAGAGCCAAAGTAACTTCATTACATTTAAGGTGTAAATAATGTATTTTAATGAAAACTATAAATGTAATTCATTTAATGTCATTATTAGGCTTAAGAATTTATTCTCGTTTTTTCTTTTTTACCTCAGTGTAGTTACAAAGTAGTAAGTAATTTTATGTAACATTTAATTTTAAAACTTCCATTTATTTTTTTATTAAGCTGTCCTTTGTGCACAACAGAAAGATTTTACATTTATTATACATTTAAAATCGTTATCATTTATATAGGTTATCTAATTTATTTTTTTTTGCATTGTTATTAAAGTTATTTTGCTTCTAATGAAGCTTAAAACAAACTATGCAAGTCAACTGCTTAGTAATTATATTATTTTAGATTATTTTTGAAATTACTATGAGATTATTCGTGTTTTTTTTTGTACTTTTTATATAAAATGGTTAGTTTTTATTTATAAGTATACAGCATGTTCAAATAAGCACGTTGTATGCCATAATTATGTAAAATAATAAGTTCAAAATAATTGTTTTTATTGTAAAGAAAAAAACTATTAGTTGCAAATCTTATCGTTTCCGTCCATTTATTATTATTATTGTTTTTTTTTTCTCATATATTTTGAGAATAAATGTAAGTTTTTTTTTTTATTTTCTGTAAATCTGATTAGCATGCTTTTAAATAATATTGTTTTAAAAACGTCATACAGTTTAGAAGAAAGCCAAAGACTTCAAACTTACATTTTAACATCCGCGTAATAATTAATAATAATCTAGTTTATATTTTATATGAAGGAAAAAGCAATAATTTTTCACCAAAGATACATAAAGCGGGCCTTTTCCTAATTCATAATAATTATAAATTAACAATAAATAAAAAATTATAAATAATTTATGTACAATTTATAACAAAATGTAAAAAATATGATGTTTTTTTTTATTTCGTGATTAGTAAAAAGGTCTTGGCTGTATAAAGTATTCTACTCATTTTGTAATAATTATATTATTATTTTATTTCATTAAAATAATCTTCTTATTTCTTAAAATTAATTTGGTGTCGCTTTTATTTTCCGGAAGCATAATTGTTAAGTGATATCGGTCATGATAGATAAAAATGAAATAATTTCTTTTTGATTAATTTTTATTAAGTATATTTGTAAGGCAAACGCACCAGTACGAAATAAAGCATATGAATTTATAAATACATTTATTTTATTTTAATCTTATAACATCCCACTGTAATCCCAATAAAGCAAAATCTAAGCTACTTATACCACGCTGGCTACGGTAATGGCATACCTAAATATATTCGGATATCCCGTTTACATGCGGATGTTATTTTACTTGATGTTTTCCGTGTGGTGACGGAGTAAGAATACAATATGTGACCACCCCATCTCATCCCATGGGTGTCGTAAAACCTATACCAATACGTCTGGCCACTGTGGTATTAGTAGGCCAAATATCCCTTCGTCACGGGAGGAGGCTCGTCCCTGCATTGGGACATTAATAGGCCGTTATGATTACTTGATGTTTCGGCACAGGTTGCACTCCTAGTACATAAAAGTTAAGAAGAACATTTCGTGCTCGTGTCCTTCTTTGAAAGAATAATTAATAATTAATTGATCCCTTCTTACCGTTTACTACAACCTCGCGAGGCAATTAGGTGGTGACACCCTGTATTACCGTTACTCCGTCACCACATGGTAGAAGAATAAGCCACCTAAACCCTTCAAATTCGAATAATAACATTTTTGACTGCTTCAGTACAGTACTAAAACAGTCTCGTGTATGCAACTGCAGTGCACGAGGTCGCGGGTTCGAATCCCACGCCTGTCTTGAACTTAATGGACACGAAGTACCTACATCCAGGGATGTAGGTACTTCGTGTCCATTAATTTCATGTCTGTAAAAGTAACCGCAACACAGGGTACGATCTCTAGTGCGGGAATTGTTTTATTTTACAAAAATAAATATTCCTCACTCATTCACACAAAACCATCTAGTCCCAAACTAAGCAGAGCTTGTACTTCGGGTACTAGACAACGGAAAAACATACTTAAATAACTTTTTTTTTGTAAATACATACATAATCATAGAAAACACCTAGACCAATGAAAACAATCATGTTCATGCACACAAAGATTTGCATTGAGCGGGTATCGAAGCCGAGAACTCTGCATAGCAGTCATGTTAAATAACCACTACGCCACAGAGGTCGTTATAAATGAGTGAATGATAGAACAGAGTCCAGGATCTTATTAACCTGCCATCTATCGGTTAATCCTAAAATTTAAAAAATTAGTTCCGCGCCATCTAGTTTTAGTGACCAAATGTACTTGTTCCTTGGAAGAGTACACAACATGCATTATCAAGTTAGTTTACAATGGTTGACACTAGATGGAACTACATCTAAAAAGGATTTAGTAATTATAAGAAGAAAAGCTGGATTAAAAAAGTGTGAAGTTACACTTTTTATTATACGGCAAAGGTACTCTTGTTGTGTTGTGACACTGACTTATGACATTTGTAGTGTTTAGCAGTTTTGGAATTTAAAATGTGTTCAGCGACTTTTGGGGCTGACTGTACACCCTGTATACAAGACATAATATGTCAATAAATAAATCCATATTATGTGTTTCTTTTTATTTTAAAACTTTATTATCGATGTATATTTATTTCAGTTTATTTGTTTTTCTTTAGAAGCTTTCCGTGTTTCATGAAAATGCCTAAAGCAGGATCACTAAATTGAAAACAAAGCGCACTTTCCATTGATTTACAAAAAACCAAAGATACACACTCTACTTCCCAAAACCGTCCGCAACAAATAGGCGCACAATGCACTTTTTTAAATAAGTATCGTCGTCTGTTCTACCGGCAAACGTCAATCATTAAAGTTTATTGCTTTTTGTGCATTACTTTTTAAATACAACTTTATGTCATGCGTGTAAGATTGAATTTGAAAAAAAAATATGTTTACGATATTACTATACGTATTTATTGCGTATGTATAATTTGGTGACACTTTTGGCTGTTAGTTTTGTTTGAAAATGTGCATCTTGGGTTTTTTGTAAATCAATGGCACTTTCACAACTTCTGTATCTTGAAGTCTGCTACAAAATCAAATAGGTATTCTACAAAACATTTGGTTTATGGAACATTTCATTGGCTGGTAAATTTATTAGCTTTGTCTATTCTATAAACAGCGTAGTCTATGTCAACAATTGACTACTACAGAAAAACTTGTCAAAAATAAAATACACATTACAAATTTCAAAAAAAACCTTTTGAAATTACAAATAAAATTTCCAAAATGCAGAATCATGGCCAGAAAAGCTCACAATTTAAAATTACCGACAAAATGGAATAAGAAAAATGTTTTTAAATAAAATATTACCGATTTAACCGATTGATAAAGTTTTAAGAGCACTTACTTAGAGGTATGAAAAAAATGCAATAACTTATTATAAGATTCCTTCCAGATTTACTTATCGCCTTCTAGTCTAGCTGAGCTTGTACTCTAGGTACTAAACAAAGGATAAATAAATAAACAGTCGCTTAAAACGAGACAACTTTAGTCCCATCTCCATATTTAAAAAAGTATTTACAGTTCAACAAATCTAAAAGATACAGTATGACGTTTCATATTTTTCAAACTGAAACAACTTTGTTCATGCGTACATTATTCAGTTTCGAAAACCTTTTTCGTAAAACCATGAATTTAGAAAGATTTTATTATTGTATCTAAAAATGTACAATTCTTAATATATAAATTTAATTGAAAACTTTCAAACAAAGCAAAATAACACATATTTACATAGTAAATAATATCTTATAGTTCTATTCTTGACCTCATTGCAAAGTCACGTAGTTAGGTTACTGCTCGTAGTGTTGCGACTCTTCGGATACACTTGTATGCAAAAAAATCGTTTACATACGAGAAATCGTTATTATCGTTAGACACGTAACTAACTATTACTCGACGTGGTCGAAGGTGACGGGAGGCAACTTATTAAGGTCTTAGTAGTGAATAAAAAAATCCTAAATATTACTTTTATTTAATTAATTATAATTAAAATAAAAGTAATGTTTGGATTTTTTTTTATTCGCAGATTAGAGAATTTGCAATATGTGGTGTTTTTTTACAAAAGGTTTTACCCTTTACTAATAATGAGATTAATTATTAAAGTGTCTTAAAAATCGGATATTATCGTAATCGATCTCTTAAATTTCGGATATTATTGTAATCGATTTTTTTATCCCAACCTTATTATTCAATTTGTCAGAACTGTCATACCGTACCTATTAGATTTGTTGGACTATAAGTATGTTTACCCGTTGTCCCAAGTTAGTTGTTCCCAAACTAAAGAGAGATTGTCTACCCATAGTACAATCTCTCTTTAGTTTGGGACTAGATTTCGTTGTCTGAATGTGTGAGGAATATATATTTGTTTATATCATCTAGGGGTTTCCTCCTCCAAACATTTTCACCCTGCGCGGTCTTGTGCCTCCCTCATCCATCAGCTTCCCGCCGTCCTAACTAGGTCGTCGGTCCACCGTGTGAGGGGTCTGGTCAGCCTGCGCCTTTCGCTACTTTAAACGAGCTACCCTTATTTTAATCAGTTGTCTTATTTAAACTTATTTAAAATTTAAAGGTAAAATGCCGCCAAAGAAGAAGAATATCAAGAAGGTAGAATGTATTATGCCACCGTTACCACCATGTCCCCCACCTCCAGACATATGTCTAGAAAGTGGATTAACACCAGCAGAAAACGCTGTGTGTCATGAAAAATCAAGATGGCTATCACCAGTACGCCGTTCTGTAAAACAAATTGCAGATTTCGATACTAAACAAGAAAATGCTTGTGGGTCAAAAGACGAAGGAACAGCTACCGATTAAATCAGAAAACATATTACGATCTATCAACTGGAAAGTTCATCATGGCGTAAAGAAGAAAAAGCATTTTGAAAGACCTCAAACTTAAGTGCTCTTATAGCATTTGTTCAATCATAATGCTTCACATAACAATAGCCTTGCTAAAGAGTTTTGCTTGTAAAATAAACTTCAAATGTGACTTCAATGATTTGTATGCTGATATTCAGACTGACTATAATTCGCCTGTTGTATGCAGCATCAGATTTGATTTTGAGCATTTGTTTGAATCTAGCATAAAAGACAAGCCAAGTTCTATGGTGAGAGATAGTTATGAGTCTACAAACGAAACAAAGTTATGTATTGCAGTGTTCCAATCTTCTGGTTGATGGTATCGCTACTATTTAAGGTTAGGAAAATGCCCCTGGTTAGTAAAATTATTCTCCATGTAAGAAATCTATGGCTTACTGTTTACTAATATGCTAACTAGATAGGCTACTTAACCTTTCATCCATCAGCCAATTGACGGCCACTGCTGGACATAAACCTCCATCAAATATCTCCATATTTTATTTTTGATTTAGAAAAAGTAACCTTGTAGTAATCTAAGAAAACGATTTCAATCAGTCATTAAATTTATATTACACAAATTTGTTTTAGTTTTATTTAGGTATCCTTTAATTTACCTGCTGGCATAACAGCATAAACTAAGTTAATCATTGTTTTAAGACAAAAGGTTTGCCTGCTTTAGCTTAGCTAGCTGCTTAGCCTGCTTTTTAACGCTCCAAATCAATTAACCAGTTTTAGGCGCTTTCAAGACTCTTGGCTCAATCAAAAGTAAGGTTCTAATAACAATATAATTTATTATCAGATTTTTTGCATTCAAGGTTGCTATCAAACATAATTTTTATAAGGAGTAAACCGAAAAGTAACAAACTAAGTAAAGACATTTGCTATTACATTCCTTTTGTAACATAATGTCCACTAAGTGGACTCCAATTCCTAAGCTGTCCGCTTATCAAATAGACCCGCACTCCAGAACGAAATGTCTACTCCCAGATCGTCCACTTCTTTATGACCACTTTCTCACATTGTCCACTTCCCACATGTTCCACTGCCCACATGGTCCACTTCCTAACAAGACAACTCCCCTCATTCCTTCATTTTTTTTTGCGTTAGTAGAGCCACGCTGTTATGCCAGCAGGCTCGACCGGGTAAGTTACTACCTTTCCAATATATACCGACGTGAATTAGCAGCATTCGTACTGTTCTGCTTCGTTCGGTGAGTGTAGAGCGCTGGAGGCACAACACCCCGCTCTCTTTCTCTTCCCAATAATTCTTCACCTCTCCATTTCAAAGGCTGGCAGTACATTCGCAGCTCCTCTGAGGTTGCGGATGTCAGTGGGCGTCGGTGGGCACCTAACTACAAGTGATCCGTCTGCTCGTTTGCCTTCCTATTACACAAAAAGCCATGTAGTGGTCATTTTAGGAGGTGGACGATCTGGTAGCGTCCATTTAAGAAGTGTTCAGTATGGTATACAGAATACTATATGTCACATTTTCGATAGAAGTATTCTAAGCCAAACCCCTTAATTTTTTCTATACAAAATGTAATAGCACATTTCGTTGGCCTAATTTGTTAAACTGCTAAGTCCGTTTTTACATAGTTTACAGGAGGAAGAAAAAACTGAATAATTTCTTTATTTGTTTGGCAATCAAAATTCTGAAAATCCCGTGGGTGCCTATAATTTTACTTGTTATTTTAAAGATATAATTAGTAATATAACTTGTACCCAATTAACAAAATTCAAGAAAATAATTATTAAGTAGCTTATCAAAATTAAGTTTGAATTTGATTAAGGACTTGGCAGTTTATCACTTAAGTTTAGTATTGTATGATTTGAGGATTAGTTAGTTGTGCAGTGAAACTATTTCAATTAATTATCGGAATATTTATTAAGTATTAAAAAATAAAATACTTCCAAATTACACAATTAAAATTTAAAAATAAAACAGTCAGTCTTCTTTAGGAAACAGTGTTATAAATGATAGACTTTTTGCATAAACTACTTCTACTTACAAAGTCTTATTTTAAAAACTGTAAATGAAAACTTGGTTTCATTTACAGTTCTTAAAATAAGTTTTTTTCGAAATATTAACAGGAAAAGTGATTATTGCAATGGGATTTCGTTCTGGACTATTCGCAGGCCACAACAAAACCCCTATACTGGCTTCTCAGATGGCTCTACCTTTATGGGACCGAGCATTGCCGTGCATAAACTTAATCACTTCACCTACTCTTTGTGCAAATGTCACCACATGGAACCTAATGACATCCTCAATCTAATGTTGACCTGATACTGTGCCTTCATTTAACATTACAAGGTCTGTTTATCCGGTTAGGCTAATGCCTCCCTTCACCAAAACATTGGGCCCTCGAATCTGTCACTTTCGTGGAAGCATGCATCAAAACATCGCTCATCATCTCTTCTTCATACCCTTATGCAAAGGTTATCATTATAAAATTTGTTTTACACTCGCTACTTATAAAGGTAGCAAGCTGCTATGACTCATGGCCCAATTCAGATACTACCTTGCGAAACTTAATCGGTTAGCGCGATGAGAATGCGTTAATGTAACCCGCATTTCTTGTCTTCTTGTGAACTGCTGCTTTTATTGCAATCGCTTTCTGATAATTTGATGACCTTCTAATCCCTGATCTTCAATATCCCTGTTGCCCGAGCACAGGTGACTTTGCAAAGTCCGGGCAGTGATAGATCGTTCTCTAAAGGCACTCAAGCGTATGTATAGGTCTTCCTGCACTATACTTGCCCTTACTATGCCTGATATCAGTCTTCTAGTCTTTTGAAAGCGATGCCAAGCAATCTGGATTGTCCTTCTCAAAGAACCCAGCTCCAAAGAAACTGAACGCTGTGAATGCTGTGATGGACATTCTTGGCCTAATGTTTTGGCCCTAGTCGTAGTAACCACATCTATATTATGTTGTGGAGCTTTCGACTTCTTGTTGTTAAAGACAGATACAGGCATTAGCTATCAACAATACACTGTTCGCTGCAGAAAACAAATGTAAAATGAGTTAAAAAAGTTCATGTTAAAATTGGGTAAAGATAAGTGGCAACAAAATGAAAAAAATACACACTTAATCCCTAAACTAAATGAGAGTGATAAAAATGTATTCACAACCCCTTTAACTAAAACGGCAATACAGATTTTAATATTTGTTTTAAGTCAATTTAAAAAAATAACACTTTACTTCAAAATAAACAAGTGGTCCTTATTTTGTTTTGAGTAGAATATTATTTAAAAACATTTCAATTAGACCCTAAATTAATATACACTTACAGATAAAAGAATATATTACTTACCTAGTTTATTAGTAGTTGTATACACTATTAACAATTTGGTTAAAACACCCTACATTTGACGCATAGCAAACGGAAAGTGGGTTTGGAAAAGTTTTCAGTGCAAAACTGAGTCCTCAGTAGGATTTAGCAGGTTTGCGTTGTGGCGATTGGCTGGTGATCGGAAAGCAGTTTTTCGAACATCATTTTTTTCACCTTTTTAGGCTAATATCGCCATTATTTGTTAAACATAACGGTAGATAATAGGCTGAACTTTGTAACTAGCCAAAAAAGTGATTTTTGCCCAAAATGGACTTAGCAGTTTAACGAATTAGGCCAACGATTTGCTATTACATTTTGTATAGAAAAAATTAAGGGCTAAAGACATTTCTTTAGTTTGTTACTTTTTACTCCTTCCAAAATAAGATCTTTCTTTTTTTTATTCCTAGTATGTCCTATTTTGCCCCGCCCAAAAAATTGTGTTATTCCTGCCGATGGTAAATCATTAAATTGTGAAACAATCTTCCTGCTGTGTTCTTCCTATGATAACGAGTCTTTCAAAAGCAGTAACATTTTCCCAGAGTGGCAAGGGCGTGTGAGTTTTATTAGTGTCTACAAAAAAAAATATTTAGGTTGCCTCATTAAAAATATCTCGTTATAAATTTACAGACGTATAAAATGAAATAATGATATGTATATAATATGAATATTTTATATATCTAGATCATATCTAGATGTATATTTATAAATGCATAAGAATCATTGAGCATAACATTACCTCTTAGAAACGAAACTACGCGTTTAACGGAGTGTTTTCAATTCTCTTTGGTGTCGAAAGAACAACAAACTATCTGTCACCTTTTAAGAACCATAATAGTTTTGATAGAGCAAAAGTAAAAACTATTGAAAATTTACAAACATAGTTCAATAACCTTTTAACGACATGGCTTTTCAATTTTACCCTAACACACTTAGTTTCATAAACAGGTTGTGTTTGTTTCCCATTGATGTCATACTTGCTGGACATGACTTTCGGACGTTTCGAAATATTACATCTTACAACAATGCAAACGAAGATGACAATTCGGCAAAAAGCGTAAGTGTAGACTACCCAGACAATGATGAGAAGGACATAGAAATAGAAACTAAACCTTTGTCAAATCCAACAGACAAAGAAAACAAAGATTCCATAGAAAGAGACACAGCTAAATTTCACGAGGATTTAATCACCGTAGACCCTCATGATACAGAACCAATTGATAATGACTTGATTGATTTAAGTGAGAAATTAGATAGGATTGCAGGATACTACAAAATACCGGATGAAGAACCAAATACATCAAGCGATCCAGTATCTACTGCAAAAACTTTAGCTGGACCCCTATATCCTCCAGAAATACACACTACAGCACAAAGTGCTGATACTTTAGTTGAAACACATTCAGAAGATAATGTCGGTCAAGAAGAGGCCCATCAAATCCCAGCAGTTGTAAATAATTATACGCCAAGCATCAATGATATGATGTTTTTTATGATTTAGTTAAATATTACGTCAGGATGCATCAAAAAATATTCACTAAATTTAAATATAATAAATAAATATTTCTCACTCTTTCACACAACGCCATCTAGTCCCAAACTAAGCAGAAAAAACTAAATTGCTTGTATTACTAATGTGTATGCTTTCTCAGGGCTTTTAACTCTCAAATAAAAAGCTCAAAAATCAAGATTTAAGTAGTTTATTATGTGCCATTGTTAATTATAAACTCAATATTTATTGCAAGCAATGAAAGCAGAAAAATGCCGAAGACCAGCCAAAATGAAACTTTACATGATATGGTTTAAGGTTTTAAAACTAAGAAATATACAAAATTTTAGATTTAATATCATGCGAAAGGTTAAAAAATACATGAATGGCTAGGCACTAAGTTTTTAAAATAATAAAAATAAATGTTTAAAGATAACAAATCAGTGGTGCATGATGAGGTAACTGCAAAAACTGCAGAAGAAAAGCAGCTAAGTCTTGTTTTGAAATGAATAAAAGATAAATATAGTAACCAAGTCACAAATTAGGAAAAAAATATGTAAGATTAAGACCAAGATAAGTCAAATGTAAACAGAAATCTTATTAAACCATAAAACATTATCAGTAGCAAGAACGCACAGAAAAACAGAGAGAACGAAAATAAGAATTAATCTATGTAACCGAAGATCAAGAAATAACTGATACTGCCAAAACATAAAAAATGGTATAAACAGTGCTTAAAAGACCTAACATTATGTAGAAAGCTCAGACACATCTCAAGCTTGAGTTCATTTTGCGTAAGCTTGGTGGTACTAAAGGATTTTATAAAAAATAACCTAATCAGGCAAATGTGAATTGTGTGAACAAGTATGGCATAAATTCTACAAAAAACTGCCAGGTAGAAGAATTATTAAAAGCTTTCCAAGAACAGAACTCCTATAAGCTCTGGTACTGAAGAATTTTATAAAAAGAAAACTGATCACTTACATCAGAAAAATATTAAAATAAAATTTTCAAAAACCTGCCAGAATGAAGAACGATAATTTAAAAGCTTTTTAAGAGCAGAACTCCAATGTTAAGTCCTAAGAAACACCAAGTGCTGATGACATAAAATTTTGAAAAACATATTTGATAAAACGGATTTCTTAGAATAGCTCAATAAATATCAAACCACTACCTACATGGTGTTCTTTTTTGTCTTGTCTTTATACGGTTTTGACTGTTTTTCTAATTTTTCCCAAGAGTATAACTTGTAGTTTTAAATGAATCACTTTTCAATATATAAATATACTTTTTATTATAAGGTCTGTAAAAAAATATAATTTTTGAAGCAAGCCCCATAGTATATACGAAAAGGAAGGATAAATAGCATAATTATGCAAGTCGCAAAATGTGCAGGCTACGTAAAACGTTCAGGTCGCAAAATGTGCAGATCTCTAAATGTGCAGGTCTGAAAATGCTTTCAGGAACTAACTGCTGCTGGAACATTAGTATTAAATGTTCTGTGATTATGCCACTACCTCGATCATTGTGTGTAGTGCGTCTATAAAATTAAAAAACAAAGGAGTAAATACTTTTTATAGAATTTAGGCCATACTTGTCTTAAGCATAATGCGAATTAGTCATGACGCGTTTTAGTATGAATGCAATTTTGTCAAATAGGGAATGCCAGCATTATAAAATTAGGCATAATGCGATTTAGAGTTATTACGATTTAGGCTTGTACCGGATATAGTCCAAATGTGTTTTAGTTACACAGAGAACAAAGGCTAGAAAGAAGTAGCAACAGTTACCAAAAATGCCCGGTGTTACTACTTACTGTTTAATTAATTCATAAAACAAACAAAATTTTACCAACATAGCATTATGATTATTATAAATCGATGCAACGCTGACTTCTATGTGAAAGAGAAATAAAACAAAGAGGGATAATGCCTACTTTCACCACATCAGGATGTCGATGTAGTCCCTATATTATACAAAATACCTCTACGCTTGCTGAAATTCAGCATTTATTACGTTGGATTAGGTATTGGATAGGATATTCGATGGATGAGGGAGGCACAGGACCGCACAAGGTGGCAATACTTGGAGGAGGTCTATGTCCAGCAGTGGACGTTGATTGGCTGATATGATGATAATAATGATTTATCGCTTTTGACACAATATTGTATAAAAGCGGATTTAATGCCTAAGACATACTCTTCCAGGCAACCTTGATCATTTAATGGTATAGGTTCTATTAATATATAAATTTAGGGTTTTAGGCAAACATTTAGAATCGTGGACATTTACAGTCACCATAATTTTTCTAGCTATTCTGCTATATGCTTTATATACATGCTTTCAGTTTTACTTATTGATCTTTTAGTAAATTTGGGTTGCTTCTCTGCTTATTTTCTTAAAATGGCCAGTAACCTTAAATTCCATTTTCCTGTGCCTTACTAATATTTACTGCGATTAGATCAACCCGACAGTCATAAAGAATAACATTACGACTCTTTGGTATAAGAAAGTTCTATAATCTTTATAAACTATTGCCTATTACATTAATGTCAATAGTCAGTTTACAAGAATGTTTATAAAATAAAAATTTAACAAAAATTAAAATAATACTATGTCATCAAAATGATTATATTTGTCTTTCTATAGAAGCAACTAAAGCCACAGGAATGGATTCATGTAAATCCAATGATGATGGGAAAAAGTCCCCAAATGAAGGAATTCAAGTAAAATGTTCTGTGCCTCTTATGGACGATGCAGATTCAGCCAACGACTCTAACTCAAAAAATTCTAATCGCGGACCTGTACAACATGAAATAACCATATGTGTTTCCATTCCTTCAATACAACCAACATCTGATAAAGACGAATATCTTAAAAATAAAAACCAAGTTTACGACAATAACGATAAGAATTATCAAGATTCATCCCAATGTCAATCTCAAGACCAGCAGCAATGTATGCCATTATTACTTCCGAGTCTCCCAAATGGATGTCAGGACTCAGGAATGGCAGGTCAAAATACCCGACTAATTAATCGCCCACTACCTTGCCCGTGTCCATCAGAAAGTAAACCCTATTCTAGAAATGGAAGTGTTTCGACTCTACCAAATGAACGTCAGGACTCAGGAATGTCAGGTCAAAATACCCGACCAACTAATCGCCCACTACCTTGCCCGTGTCCATCAGAAACTAAACCCGATTCTAAAAATGGAAGAAATGAAGAAGGTTCTGATTCAACTCCGCCAATTGAATGTCAGGACTCAGGAATGTCAGGTCAAAACACCCGACCAATTAATCATCCACTACCTTGCCCGTGCCCATCAGAAACTAAACCCGATTCTAAAAATGGAAAAAATGAAGAAGATTGTGATTCGACTCCACCAATTGAATGTCAGGACTCGGGAATGTCAAACGCCCGACCAATTAATCAACCACTACCTTGCCCGTGCCCATCAGTAAATAAACCCAATTCTGTTTTTGTAACACGAGCTGATCAAAAATTTGATGATAGATATGAGAGGGAACGACTAAAAAAATGCGCATCGAAATCTCAATCTTCTTTAACAAATGTAACCTCTTGTTGCAATAAAGAATGTGATTGTTGTGAATGCGAGGATAGTAAAAAAAAAGATAATTCATGTGATGATAATATTATCTCATCAAATAATAATAATAATCCAATTAAAAAACGTGCTGATGATTGTGATTGTGACTAAATTCATACAATTTATCTATATTTACACACATTAAGGTAAAAGCTCCTATTACGGAGGTATTTCGCAACATTTCAAAGTAAGAAACAAAAATAAGCATTTGTAAATATTTTTGACTGTCCAAAAAAATTTCATCGTCAAAAGTGGAATTTATATTTTGTATTACCGTCGAGTTTGTTTCTTTTAATGATATCCTTTATTTAAAAAAAAAGATTTAAATAGTCGGGTCGATTTTCCCTAATTCGGAGGTATTTTTTTCGTCAGAGCCTATTACTGCGGTAGACGATTCCTAATACGGAGGGTCAGAAATTATATTCATCCAAGTTCCGTACAAATAATATTTATCAAATAATTTAAATGTATTAGTAAAGTAATTTGTATTTTTGGTATTCATTGACCATTGATTTGTATCTTTTTTAATGAAATTATTTTTTACTAGCTGACCCGTGCCCACTTCCATGGGCGGCGAAAATAACGCGTCACTTTTTTAAACATGATTCATTATTGCTCCTCTCCTATTCGTCATAGCGTGATACTATATAGCCTATGACACTCCCCGATAAATGTACTATTCAACACAGAAATAATTTTTAAAATCAGTTTATTAGATCCAGAGATTACCTCCTACAACGTCTCAAACTTTACCTCTTTATAATATTATATATTAGTAATAAGTATAGATAGAAATACACGTTCTAAAAAGAGTTTTGTGTTATTAAAATAAGGTTAACTTTTCTTTTTATGCTTAGTAAAATATAAAAAGAAATATAAAATTATATAGATTGCATAACTTTACATAAAAAGAATATGTATATTTAAAAGTTTTAATCGCTTTTGGTTTTATACAAAACAAAAAAACTTACGTATCACATAACAATTCTATTCTCAGAATCAATAATCACGGTACCCTAAAACTTGTAATTTTATGATCTATGAATAGGGCCGTAATAGGAACTCATAGATCCTAACACAGACTTACTTGGAAATAATTACCACCGCAATAGGAAAACTACTCCTGTTTTTAATAATTCTAATTCGGACCTATCAAAACTTCGATAAATGGAACAATGTAAATGTTTAATGAAACTATTACAGTTTTTTGGCTCATATGTGTAATCAGTAGTCAACAGTTATACAAAGTAAATGATTTATGATAAGTTAAAATACACCTTCCTATTTTTACCCTTTCTAAGAAATCCACATTTTGTACTCATCAATTTTCGTATTTAATTCGATTTCTAACTACGAATACATACCGCAGAATATGGTTTTTAGTTTATGAGATTAATAATTATTTCAAAAAACCTTGAAACAAGTTCAATCAGTTAATAAATTGAAAGTTACAAGCAATTAAACATGCCCAGTATATTTTCTATTACGGAGTTATACCGCCGTATTAGGACGAATCTAAAAAAAACGTGTCGTATTACGGCGCTATTTTATTTCTTATTTTTTGGATATAAAACGAGTTACAAATATAAAACAAGCTATTGAAATAGTGAGTATAATAGTAAGAAAATGCCATGAATAAGAAATAAACCATCTTAAACGGCTTATTAATACGAAAAACTTAATTTCTAAATATTAGTGTACCTAATTTTGTTGTTCAGCGTTTGTATGGAAATCCCTTTCACGTCGATGCCGTTACACAGATTGATTGATTTTGATTAGTTATCTATGTTATTTACTTGCAAACGTCAGGTAAATCATAAAGCAATAGATGTAGAATAAACTGATTTCGTTTTGGTGTACGTAAACTGAATGAAACCAGAATAAAAGGCGAAAATAGAAATACCTCCGTAATAGGACGCGATTTTGACTACCGCCGTAATAGGAGCTTTTACCTTAGTGGTTGATCTTTGAATTATTTACACGTGCATTATTTACAGTACAAACAAGTTTGAACAGTAAAACAAACCTAATAAATTATACTGGTTTTAATTTGCCCTAGAATATAAAATGTTACTTTCTAATTTAATTTGTCCTAAAAGTCCCTGATAAATATAAATATAATAAATGTAATATATAAATATGCTAAATATTTATGAATTAATAATATTAATAAGTAGCTCTTCTATTAGGTTCCTCCTATTTTCTAACTAAGTATTTACAGTAAATTAGGATTTTGTAAAAAAATAGTTATGTAAAAAAGACCTTTTTTGTCCGTGGTCCCTGTGATCGTCCCTGCAGGGACCACGGGTAAAAGAAATCACCCGTGGTCCCTGCCGATATTATTAGCCGACTAATTAAAATACGTTGAAACATCATTTACCGAATATAATGTGTATTTTTATATCAGAACATAGGATATAAACATATAACATCCAAAGCAAAGAATTAAACGGTATCTACAGTACCCGGCCGTAAATATTGCACATCGACTTGTGGATAGAGACAATCGGTCAATTTCGGCTTCGTAAAGCGTCTTCTCTGTCCCACGAAATAAAAACAGTCTGGTATCTATAAGCAACTGTTAAGGGTACTTAACCACACGAATACCAGAAATTTATAAACTATGTTCAAAAATTCTGGTTGAGGTCAAAATGTTCATTTTGCCAATACCATCAATATCTGAACAGTTTACGACAGTCTTTCCTTCCTTTGTTCTTGTAATAAAAATACTTACACATTATATTCGCTAAATGATGTTTTAACGTATTTTAATTAGGCGGCTAATAATTTCGGCTGGGACCACGGGTGATTGCTTTTACCCGTGGTTCCTGCAGGGACGATCACAGGGACCACAGACAAAAAAGGAAAAAAAGAAGGTATTTAATAGAGGAACCAGATATTAAAATAGGTACTGCTATTTTCATTTGTGAATCAGATTTAATAGTTCAGTGTAATTTTGTTAATGTAGTAACGGATTTTAGTCGAAAGAAGGGTTTAGTAAAATATATTCCTACTATAAAGGACACCGCTGGGCTACAGCCCATTATGTAACCAGAACATACATCATCATATCAGCCAATCGATATTGCCACCTTGTGCGGTCCTGTGCTTCCCTCATCTATCAATTTCCTTCCGTCCCAACCAGGTCGTCGGTCCACCGTGTGAGGGGTCTCCCCACCCTGCATAAACATACGCTTGATGAAAAAATGATTATAGTATCATGACGTTACGTTCTCATGAGTTATTCTCTCAAGCTATTTAAGTATCTTCTGTGATTGATTTGCTAATGTAAAAAAACTATAATAAGTTTAGTAGTCCACCTACTAAGTTGGTCTCAGCAGGAGACTAGGTTAACTAACGGTTTCTTTTCTCATCCCTAAATTTCTTTCAGACTTAGTCGAAAGGACTCAAAACAATTACTGGGACCAGCCCAGATAAGCCGAGTCTATTCCTGATAGAGTAGAACCGGCCCAGCCCCACTTTAACTTTAAAGAGACAAGCACATGGTCATAAGAAACGTTACCCTTTAGTTGTCGTCCGCGTTATCAAGCTTGCCAGAGCTGGATACCTTGAGCGAGATTCTATCTATTCACAAAATATCTTGAAATTTAAACCCTATATAGGGGTTTGATACTGAATCTCAACAATCACAATATCTACGATTAAAACATCAACACCATAAGACCAACGGTTCAAAATCTCAACACTTCAGAATCTCAACAGCTTAGTAGGTCATTAGTTTACAAGATCAAACTTTAAAATCTCAACATGGAAAAATTTTGGTCCTGCTTCTTGAAAGTAATCATCATAACAGCCCATTAATGTCACACTGCAGGGACGGGCCTCCTCCTGTGACGGAGGGATACTTGGCCTACTAAAACCACGCTGGCCAGACGGATTGCTATGGGGTTTAATTTCAAGGAATTAATTTGGAAGTAATACTCATCATCATATCAGCCAAAAGACATCCACTGCTGGACGTGGGCCTCCTCCAAAAATTGCCATTTTGCGCGGTCCTGTGCCTCCCTCATCTATCGGCTTCCTGCCGTCCTAACTAGGTCGTCGGTCCATAGTGTTAGAGGTCTCCCCACCCTGCGTCGCCACCCGGTATGCGGTCGCCATTGCAGAACCTTTCTGCCCCAACGGCTGTCGGTTCTCCGCGCTATGTGCCCTCCCCACCACCACTTTAACCGGACAATTCTAAGCGCAATATCGGTCACTTTGGTTTTCCTGCGGATCTTCTCATTTCTGATTCGATCACGCAGGGAAACTCCCAATATAGCTCTCTAGGCAGGCACACAGCGCGGAGAACCAACAGCCGTTGAGGCAGAAAGGTTCTGCAATGGCGACCGCATACCGGGTGGCGACGCAGGGTGGGGAGACCTCTCACACAATGGACCGTCGACCTAGTTAGGACGTCAGGAAGCCGATAGATAAGGGAGGCACAGGACCGCGCAAAGGGGCAATTTTTGGAGGAGGTAGGCCCCCCCCCCAAAAATTGCCAGCAGTGGATGTCTGTTGGCTGATATGATGATCGGAATTACTTCCAAAATAATTCCTTGAAATTAAACCCTATATCAATTCGTCTGGCCAGCGTGGTCAAGTATCCCTCCGTCACAGGAGGAGGCCCGTCCCTGCAGTGTGACATTAATGGGCTGTTATGATGATTACTTTCAAGAAGCAGCAACCAAAATTCTTCCATGTTGAGATTTTAAAGTTTGATCTTGTAAACTATTGACCTACTAAGCTGTTGAGATTCTGAAGTGTTGAGATTTTGAACCGTTGGTCTTATGGTGTTGATGTTTTAATTGTAGATATTATGACTGTTGAGATTCAGTATCAAACCCTATATAGTCTATTAATACTCGTATCTTGATATCGAGAAAGCTTAGCATAGGGTTTATACCTGAGTTTTTCTATTTTAAAGAAATATGTATTTTTACTAACGAAGTAAAATTTGTAAATTGAGTAAAAATTTTAATTTATTTGAAAAAAAAAATAGTTATGACAAGTTTCTTTTAAAAGCTATAAACTTTTATTTTAACGACGCTCTACGGCCACATGAGTAGATAACCGGAACAGACGAAAGCGACACTAATAAAACCATTAGAGTTAACAGTTAGTTGACATCGTTTACCAGCACGTGTGCTGTTGCTTACCCAAAATAAATATTCACGGACATCTCTACACAGCGCCATCTGTTCCCAAAGTTAGCTAGGCTGTTAAGCCTAGTTCTGTTACCCATAACACAAGCAGTAACCTGCTGTAACAGAACAACGGATATTATTACTTAATTATAAACTTTTATTTTGTAAATACGTACATAAATATTATACATAGAAACACTCAGACCAATGCAAACAATCATGTTCATGCACACAAAGATTTGCATTGAGCGGGAATTGAACCTGAGACCTCTGCGTAGCAGTAATGTTATATAGCCACTACGCCACAGAGGTCGTTAAGCCCAAATGTTGCAAAAGCAAAAAACAAAGTATATTAATGTACAGGACAATAATTTTATGGACAGGAGTGGCGGGTACCTACTAGAGGAGGCCTAAGTAGCAATACCATGACAATACCAGATTTAAATGTTATAAAAAGTTAGTAAACTTTTTCTTTTAGCGTAAGAACACATTACATGTAACAGTTCCTGACAAAATGTCAATGTACAAATGTGTATAATCCTTATAATATTATGAACAGATAGCGCGCGAGTTGAATGCAGAGCTTAGGAATGCGGTAGTGCTGTGACCTAATTATAATTATTGATTGACATTCATGTCGATATATTTAAACAATGTTATAAGTTTAATTTTATTTAGTACACTAGGTTAACATGATGAAAAAAAAAACAATATCATAATTGGACGTAGTTTCAGAAAAACGTTCCAACCCACAAATGTAAAGTTTTGAGATAATCATGATTAAAGTTAAATTTCAAATTACTTGAGAAACCTTTTTCTTTTTACTACTGATTCTTTTATATGCTACTGGTGATATGATCTAGTTTTAATTTGACCCTATTTTAAACCTATAATGTTAATAGTTTTTTAAATATTGATAAAAATATTGGAGTGGAACGTTTTTGTTTTATTGCTATATTCATGTTACATTTAAAATTTTAATTTATAAAAAACGTTCCAAATGACTTTTATAACTAAGAAAGTAGTAATTAAACAAGATTAAATAGAAAAATATATATTTGTACATATTTAGGATAAATTATCTTCTTCATTCAAAATCAAAGACTTGTTCACTAGCAAATCCGTGAACATAATCGGGACCTTCCATGCCCAGCAGGTTTTTATAAAAAGATAGGCAACACTGGTGACCTTTAGACTTCTGATTTGACGAGTGACCTTCTCGAAGCTGGACTTACTTTTCTGGCCTGACTGTCCCAGGTAAATATATTCGACGACAGCTTCAAGTGTAGCGCCTCCAATCGATCTGATTGGGAATGGGTGCAACATGAACATTTACCATGATCTTGGTCTTGTCCATGTTCATTTTAAGACCCACTTATTGAGAGACACTGCTTAGGTCATCGAGCACTGTATTGAGGTCCTCCTAGATCTCAGACCTGACCACGAAATTGTCAGCAAATGAAGGTGCGTGATATACTCGCCACATATATGTTGATGCCATTTTCGTTCCAATCTAAGAGCCTAAAAGCATCTTCCAGTGCAGCGGTAAACAGTTTCATAGATATTAAACCACCTTGTCCTATACCTCGCTGCAACTACATAGTTCTTGATAATCCATCCTCGAGACGAACCAACATAATGGCGTTTTCGTATACCTACTTACTTGACTTATGTTCCTAAGTCCCCTCGATGGGGCAGAGGGCGTTCACAGTGCGTCTCCGGTCGGTCTCGAGCTTCGCCCTTTATTTCGCTCCAAGTCTTCCCTATACCCTTCACTTCTGCAGCGACAGTCGGCCGCCAAGTCTGTTTTGGACGGCCACGTTTACGCCTTCCTTGGGGGTTCCAGTCTAGGGCTCGCCTATCAAATTGGTCTGGTGCTGGACGATCGGAGTCTCGCTGCCCACAGATCAAGGTTGGAGATTTTCTGGGTCCAGTATATTTCGATAATCCATCGGAGCCATCGGTTCACAAAGACTTGAAGCTAGGGCGTGGTGTTCTTTGTGATCTTCCACGTCTCACACCAATACGGTTTTTACATTGGACTGGAATATCTTGAGCTTATCTCTCCGTGTCAATTTACGTGATTGCTATATCACTCGGTTGCTCGGGCTTTGACGATCTTAGAAGCGATGTCCTCTTCAGTTCCTACAGTTTCCGACACGACGCTTCCGAGGTATGTGAATTTGTGGACTCGTTCCACAGCCTACTGCAATGCAGTTTTTCGAAATATCGTTGGCCAACTTGGCTTCGTTAAGAGACTGCAACACTACACCACCAGTAGGTAAATAATGGCATCTACAAAAAGCGTAATCAATGACCAACCTGAAGTTGTTGCAACTGACGAACCAGATGTCGTTTTTGGAACAAAATGGCGGGGAGCGTGGTGGGTGGGTGTTTTTTCTTTGTCCATTTAATTTCGCATACGTTTCTGAAAGCTAACTTCACGCCAGCCAAGTAAGAGTTATCTTTCTGAAGAAGGACGCCATTAATCACTTTTTACATGTCTGCTATCTTTTTAGCGCTGCGCTGACAATAGTGGCTGAGAGGGTGTTGGGTTTTGTAGGCGCTACATTTAAATCACTTTAGTAGTAGTTAGTAATTATGTCTTAACTAAGTAGTATTCAAAGACTAATTAGTTAAGGCATAATTCTTTATTTTTTTGTAATTATTAATAACACTATAACAGTTTCCCTGCACGAGATACGGGGTTATGCACATACAATAAAACATAGCACTCACTGAGATCTTTCAAATTATATAGGTAGGAAAGTGTTACACATGGGAGGAAACCCCCCATTCTCCTTTAAAGCAATAGAATATAAAAAATTAACTTTTAAAATCTATGAAAACTATATTTTAAAAAGTACTTTGAAACTTTTTTTAAATTAATAAATATTATATTTGGCTATTTTTTTTAAATAAAAAAAAATTCAAACAACTTGGAACTTTTTAATGATTATTCCATTTTGCTGACATAGGAAACATTTATTTCAATTAAAAACATTATAAATGGTTTGAACCAGTACTATGGAAATATCTATTCTATGGAGAGTGCAAATATTATTATTGAGCAAAACATTTCAGATGGCTTGGAACGTTTTAATTAAACATCTATTCCAAAGAGAGTGCACATATAATTTTTTAACAAAAACGTTTCAGGTTGCTTGGAACGTTTTAATGAAATATATTGTATTGACAGTATTCATATTATTTTAAATCAAAAACGTTTCAGGTGGCTTGGATCACTTTTAAGAAAATTGTTTGTGGCTATGTCTTATATTTGGGTTGTTCCACACAGCTTGGGCTCTTTTAGTTTAATACTTATTTTTGTTCACCATACATGTGGGTTGGGCTAATATATCGTACTTTCATTAAAAGAATTACAGTAGTACCGCCAAATTTTGACAGTTAATAAATTACAGTCACGTGACTTATTTGGCATCAAAAACTCAATTTTGATGTGATTGTGGTTTGGAACGTTTTTGAGAAACTACGTCCAATTATCTCATGTTTTAATAATCATTTCACAAAACGGAATAAAAAAATAACACGGGAACTTTAGTATTACTATTAACATAATAACACGGCAAACGTACGATAGTTGACAAAGATGGCACAGCACTACACTGCAGGCGCGTGAGGTGGGGCGTGCGGATAGCGGGGGGAGATGCTCTCGCTCTTTACCTCAGACCCCGACTGCATTCAACTCGCGCGCTATCTGTATGTATTTACAAAATAAAAGTAATTTAGTATGTTTATCCGTTGTCTAGTACCCATTACTATGGGTCCACCATCAAATCCCAAACTAAGCAGAGCTTGTACTAAGCTCTGCTTAGTTTGGGTTTAAATGGTGTTGAGTGAATGTGTGAGGAATATTTATTTATTATTTTAATCCAAAAACCAGTATCAATTGGAATATTTTGTCTCTCCCTGTCGGAACGTAGACGGAAAACATTTTTCGTTGGTTAGCATAAGACGTCTTTTATAAATATAATTCATATACTTTATACCAGTATACTTAAGTTTATATTTATACTTCCTACTGCATCCTACTTTACTCATAGACTTTACATGCTTAGTAACTCTATGACCAACGTATTGTTCTTGTATTTACTTTAAAAATCTGACGTCAAAAGCTACTGACAGAATTTATCCAAATACAATGAAGCAAAATTTTTAAATATGTAGGAGACAAATTAACAGTGCAAGTTTATCCGACAAACCAAGCTCACTAACAATATTTATTTCAAAATTAATCATCATCTTCACTATATCAGCCAATTGACGTCCTCTGCTAGACAAAAGCATCCTCCAATTGTTGGCACCTTGTTGGACCTGTGACTCCCAATTAATAACAAATAAAATGCCAAAACCAAAAGCTGAACCAAAAGCGGAATCCAAAGAAGGTAATAAAAAGCCGGAAAATGACGATGATGACGATTTTGTTTGTCCTGAACCTCCAAAACCAAAGGAATGTCCTCCCAAAGGTCCTCCCAAATCAAACGAGACTTGCCCTGAACCTATAAATCCTTGTAAATTAGACTTAGATGTAAAAAGTAAAAGTGGAAGACGAAAAAGATTAGAACTAAAAGACTTGGCTGAATTACCGTATGAAGAGAGATGTAAAGAACATAAGCTTAATGCTGAAGAAGATAAGATTTATGGGAAGACTTGTAGAGAAAAATGTCCACCGCCGGAGAAAAAGAAATAAGGAATGAATAAAAAGGAACAAATTTATTAACTACAACAACCCATGGACAAGGAACCAGCGATTAAAAAGAAGCCTTTAAAATCAACTATTTTGGAAGTGACGTTCATCTATTGCTAAAGTTGTTTATTGTTGCATTTGGACTGAATTTGGTGGACGCGGTTTATCCAATGTGTAGACATGTATCTATACACCAACTACATAATCTGAACATGACTTTTTATTCCGTTCACATATTGTATTAATAATTGATTTTAAAGAACTTCATATTTATATTTTAGAATAATTTTCAAGAAAACCACACCTTTTAGTTAATGCTTCACAACAATAAGTAGAAATTGTTATGACTTTTCTACGATGAATATTACAAATAAAAGATCTTTTTAAGCAAATTATATTTTTATTGTTTATTTTAACTGGACACTTTTAACTAAATTTATAACCAGTAACATAAAAGATTTAATCATAACTTAAAAAACCCTTGAAACTAGGGTATAATTGGAGCAACTTGCAACTTCATACATGTACAAAAGCATCCAAATAATTGACTAACGTAGGTACACCGCAATAACGTAGACACAACTGAGTACCGTTTTCTAATGGTGTCTATACACCATTAGAAAATAAATAAATACTAAGTATTATTTATTTATTTATTCAATGGTTCTTAGTATTAGATATTGCCTTTACGTGGCTCCCTAGCGCCGCCGATAGAAAAAAAATCATAATTCGCAAATAGGATAAATAAATGTAAAATGTTTTTTCTATTGAGGGCGCTAGTGAGCCCAATAAACGCTCTTAATTTCAGAGCCTCAGACCAAATAATATTTTTTATTTGGTCTGAGTTTAGAGCATTGAACGGTATTATAAGTAATAGATTTCCACCACAAAGCTTGTGCAAACTTTAGAGTAGCCAGCTACTACAAATTGTATCATTATGATCAAGCTAGTGCATAATCAGGTTTCATCCATTTTATTTACAAAATTATAAATTGCAGAATAGTTGCAATTTCATTTACGTAAATGTTAAAAGCAAGAGACAGACAATAATTAATTATTTAGCATACTTAATATTTTTACTTTCCATTCATAACAAATAATCATCTCGTCTTCCACAGTCAGTACACCCGTTTTACCTTCTCGTGTACCTATACACCTATACAAACTTTGCATCTTCGTTTTTTTTCCTCGAAACGGCTATTTTTAGATTGCACCTCTTTACTGCTACGTCGTTCTTTACTCATAGACTTTACTCTATGACAAGCAACAAGTCTTTGTTTTAGATTTTTGAGCATCGTAGCCTTTGTTTTAAAATTTCTCGCGTTCAAAGCTTTTATAATTTTTTTATTGCAGTGATAGCATTTGTCTAACATTTACAATGAGGCAAAGTAAAAAATATTTAGGAGATAAAGAACAGTGGAAATATATTCTAATATGAATCCAACCTAAATACTAAAATCATAAAATTAAAATGTCTGAAAACAAATAGAAATTTAAAAGAAATTTAATGGCAGAATTAAAACCAAATATAAAAGAGGCAGACGAAGACTCACCGTTATGTCCTCCTCCTACACCTGCGAGCCCGAAGCAATGTTCTCCCAAAGCAGCTAAAAATCCAAAGAAAGACTTACAGCCTTGTAATAAGAGTGAAAATGAAATAGATCCTTGTAATTTAACTACAGATAAAACTGCAGGAAGTAAAGTCGATACAGGTAAAACTGTACTAAGTAAAGTCAATGAAGATAAACCTGCAGATACTGCGAAAACTAAGGCTTGCGTTGTTAAGAGTAAGAACCCGAAGAATTCTGGTAAATTGAATAAAGGTAAAACCACAGAAAGTGCTACAGTTAAAGCCAAAAAGTGTTTAAAGAAAGACTCAAATGCCGCTTAAAGAAAGATTGTGTACAACATCAAAGTAATGCTGAATAAGATAAATTGTTTGGAAAGGCTTGTAGAGAAATACTTACATAGTCCAAGAAAAAGCAGCAAATATGATTCATTACAATCTACACTTTATATACACATAACACTATCACAGAGAACCAGATATTTGAGACTACAAGCTTTTCTAATTCACTACTTTAGAAGTTGGTATTATATTTGGCCTTTAATTCTTGAGTCCCTTGATGCAGACCTATTACAAAACCAAAAGCTAATTTATAGACATGTTTACCCTAACAAGATAATCTCGATATAAATTCCTTTGCTATAATTTTCAAGTTACTTTTTTGGTAGCTACAATAAGTAAAAATTAATGTATTTCCTGAATTAAATATAATAAAAATAAAACCATATTACTATTATTATTTTTTTGTTCTGAATCAGACACCGTAATTATACAAGATTATGTACAACGTGAACATTCTGCGTTTTGCGTTTTGTGTACATTTTGAGGTTTGTATATTTTGCGAATTAGACATTTTGCGTTTTGTACATTCTGCACCAAAAGGTCCATTGCCATTGTTTTGCCGATCTGACTATACGTGTGGCGCTTGTATAAAACAGAATAAAATAACCTTTTGTACCATAATATCCACTTCCTAAAATGTCCGCTTCTCAGTTGTGACCACTTTCTCACATCCCCTTTTCACATGGTCCACTTCCTAACACGATCACTTCCCAATATCCGGCTATTCCATTTACCCCACTTGGCCACCCCATCGATGTGGAAAGATTGAAAAAAAAAAAAATACAAATAAATAAAAAAAAAAATACTAATAATTTTCTTTTTATTGAAACATCTTTGAGGAGGAATGGGCTGGCTCATTTCGGGTAAGTTACTACCCTCCCACTAGATAACGACGTGAACGTGCTCCTTCACGTCGTTATCTAGTGGGAGACATTCGTACTATTCTGTTTCGTTTTGGTGATAGTGGAGCGCCGGTCTTACTGTGTCTGATTCAGAACAAAAAAATAATAATAGTAATATGGTTTTATTTTTATTATATTTAATTCAGGAAATACATTTATTTCCTGAATTAAATATAATAAAAATAAAACCATATTACTATTATTATTTTTTTGTTCTGAATCAGACACAGTAATTATACAAGATTATGTACAACGTGAACATTCTGCGTTTTGCGTTTTGTGTACATTTTGAGGTTTGTATATTTTGCGAATTAGACATTTTGCGTTTTGTACATTCTGCACCAAAAGGTCCATTGCCATTGTTTTGCCGATCTGACTATACGTGTGGCGCTTGTATAAAACAGAATAAAATAACCTTTTGTACCATAATATCCACTTCCTAAAATGTCCGCTTCTCAGTTGTGACCACTTTCTCACATCCCCTTTTCACATGGTCCACTTCCTAACACGATCACTTCCCAATATCCGGCTATTCCATTTACCCCACTTGGCCACCCCATCGATGTGGAAAGATTGAAAAAAAAAAAAATACAAATAAATAAAAAAAAAAATACTAATAATTTTCTTTTTATTGAAACATCTTTGAGGAGGAATGGGCTGGCTCATTTCGGGTAAGTTACTACCCTCCCACTAGATAACGACGTGAACGTGCTCCTTCACGTCGTTATCTAGTGGGAGACATTCGTACTATTCTGTTTCGTTTTGGTGATAGTGGAGCGCCGGAGGCCCAGCTCCCCCTTCCCTTCCCAATGATACTACTCTTCTTCCCACTTCCAAGGCTGGCAGCGTTTTCGCAGCTCCTCAGAGTTGCGGATGTCAGTGGGCGACGATGGTCACCTAACAAGTGATCCGTCTGTTCGTTTGCTTTCCTATTACAAAAAAAGCTATGTAGTGGTCATTTTAGGAAGTGGACGATATGGGATGTGGGCCGTTTAGGAATTGGACGACGTGGAATGTAGACATTCTGGGATGTGGTCCATTTGGGAATAGTCATAGGAATAGTCATCTGAGAAAAAAACAAAAACCACCAACATTAGTTGCATGTTTTGGGAATTTTTAATACAGTTAACTTTTTTTATAAGTAGTAACTTGAGATTATTACTATTCTGTTTATTTACATTTTTTACAATTAATTACAATTTACAAATTATAAAAAGTTAAAAAAAAAAAAAAAAGGTAGACCCACCAGTATCGGGTACAGGGACCAAGCTACTGGCGGTTAGGGCTCCAGAGATAGGAACTTCCTCACAATTCGTGACATGTCAAGAATGAGTGCGTTACCCTAGCAAGAAAGTATCTCGTAGAGTGATGAGAGTGGTACGTATCGTTCTTGCTAGGTCTACTGAAGATGTGCACGAAATTTGACATTTGTGCGTCCTGGCGTTTTCGAGAAAAATGGAAAAAACGATTCCTGCTAGGGTAACGTTACTCCAGCAAGAAAGTATCTCGTGGAGTGATTTGAGTGGTACCTATCTTTCTTGCTAGGTCTACTGAAGATGTGCACGAAATATGACCTTTGTGCGCCATCAGGTTATTGAGATATTGCATTTCCTGCTGGGGTAACGTTTTGATATATCGTGTTTCTCGATAACCATTATGTGTGCGCCAATATAAAAAATATGCCCATGTACCTCTTAATTTGTGCGTACTTATGGCAGAAAAAGATATGAGGAAATATTAACAGTTTTTGAGTAATTACACTTTGAAAAAATAACGAAAAACGCTCATAACTCGTAAATGAGTAAACGTATAAGTTCACTGACAACTGTTATTGGTACTTCTTAATGTCTATAAAAACCATACAAAGTCTGCAAAAACGCATGGTTCAGCAATTTCACGCACAATAAAAAAACTGTGTCATAATTTTGACGTAAATGTGCAGAAAAACGGCTCAACCCAAGAAGTTCTGGTATAAACCAATACTTAGAGCATACAGTGAACTATCTAAGTGAAAATTTTCAGCTTGGCAAATTTTATATATAAGAAGATACAACCAAATATCTAAACACGTAAATAACGCTCGCCTATCCGACTAAATAGGGTTGTATACAAAAAAGCGGCCGATACATACATATTGATCACCTTCTCAACTTTACTCGCGGACCGCTTGAAACTTGTACACTGAAGTAGAAAATAACATTTAAATAAACATTAATATGTTGCCAGGTAGGTTAGGTAATTTGTTTTTATGACTGCATATTACTATTATATTATAAAAGTTTCCTAAGTGCTATTCCAAGGTATGAAGGGGAGAGTTAAGCAAAGTTATCTTCTATTCAAATACCTACTTACTTAGAGTGATAATAATAATTCAGCTGCTATGCAGTGTGATTGAAGGACAAAGTACTACCCACCAGGCATTTATACCTACTAATATTGGTACCTTTGCTCACACGCGCGCCGCCTCCCCTGACGTCACAATTCATATGTTGCCGCTCGCTGTGCTGCTGGGCCGATGTGAGAAAGGTATATTACTTATTACCTAAACACAGTTACTGTTGTGACATAAGAATATGGGAGCGCATCCCTAGCCCCTTGAAGTAGAAGCGATTGAATACTCCTTTCAAATCCATAGTGATTTATGAAACAAACATTCAAAATGTAATTGTTCGGACGAGAATGACAAGGCAGTTATCATTCTAGCAGAACGTCATGGAAACTGAACAAACAAAACTAAAACATCTTCAAGAAGCTTGTGAATCATGCTTGAAAAGTGAATTTTCTCCAGAATGCTATGTTTGTTGCGCTGGATATGTATCATTTATGTACGACGTTAAAGACATTATCATTTTTGAACTTCATGACATATGCGTAATGTTGGATGATATACCCCTTAACATTAAAATAAATAATAAGGAGTATACAATTCTTTCTGTTATAGAATACGATCCTGCTTTAAAACCCGAAAGTATTGGACATTATAGGGCTCACTGCTATAGATTTGCTTTAAATTTGTTTGAATGTTACGATGATCTATATACCAAAATCCAACGGCGCGGAAAACATAATATCATGCCGCATGTAATAGTTTATTTGGCAGATTAGACATAGGTAGGTAAGGTAAATACTGTATATTATTAATTATTATAATAATAATTTATATGTTGTTTATAATACATACTATTGAGGATCGTAAAGAGGTATGGAAAAGCAAGGAGTTGCATGGTCGTTTTTACCGGGCCTTGAATGGGCCTGATGTTGACACATTATCATCTGTGTCCTGGCTGCAATTCGGTGATCTCCTTGGAGAAACCGAGGGTTTTGTATTTGCAATTATGGACGAAGTCGTAATGACTAAGAATTATCAGAAATATATCCTGAAGGATGGTACGTCGACATATGTCAGGGTTGTCACTGTCCCGGAGAATCACTCAGGCATATTGTTTTTGGTTGTTCTCGTCTTCCGAATGGTGAATACTTGCATAGACACAACCAAGTAGCCAGAATTGTCCACCAACAACTTGCTCTTAAATATCATCTTGTCGATGCAGAAGTACCGTATTATAAGTATGTACCCGACCAGGTTCTCGAAAATAGGGAGTGTTACATTGTATTGGGACCGATCTATCATCACTGATCGGACTATTGTTGCCAATAAGCCAGATATTGTGGTGATAGATCGGTCAGAACGCCGTGAAATGATAATCGATATCACCATTTCTCATGACGAAAATCTTGTTAAAGCCGAAAAAGACAAACAAACGAAATATTTGGACTTCTCTCACGAGGTTAACGACATGTGGAGTGTTGATTCGGCGATCATTGTTCCGATAGTACTTTCGGTGAATGGACTTATTCCAAAATGTCTCTATCAACATCTTCGGAGACTCTCGCTTGACAGTTGGTTCATAGGTCTGATACAGAAGGCAGTACTGCTTGACACGGTACGTATTGTGAGGAGGTTCCTATCTTTGGAGCCCTAACGACCAGTAGCTTGGTCCCTGTACCCGATGCTGGTGGGTCTACCCTTTTTTTATATTTTTAAATGTTTTTATTTTTATATTTACCTATATTTAATATGTAATTTAAGGTCAAAAATGTAAAAAAAAGAGAAGTAGGAGTGTAAGTTGTTAAAAGTACCTAAATAAAATTGATCGGTGATAGTCGGTTTTGGTTTTTGAAGGTTTATTTTTTGTTATCTATTATTGTTATTTTATGTTAGTATAAAATACAATTAAACTATTTATGTTCTAGTTTTCAGTTAGATAATTTGATTTGTGATTTCTTGCCATAATTTAACCTAGAGTGAATATTATAATAATTTAAAAATCAACTTCTTTTATTTAACATTCCAGTGTTTTTACGATTATATTTTAGTTAGCCCCCAAATTGTTAAAATAATAATAAAATTAGCATATGTACTTGAAAGTGCTAAGAAACGTTTTGAACTTGACTGTACCATGACAATTAACGTTTAATGCGTTCATGTTAAGAAGGTCATCAATATGTATGTATCGGCCGCTTTTTTGTATACAACCCTATTTAGTCGGATAGGCGAGCGTTATTTACGTGTTTAGATATTTGGTTGTATCTTCTTATATATAAAATTTGCCAAGCTGAAAATTTTCACTTAGATAGTTCACTGTATGCTCTAAGTATTGGTTTATACCAGAACTTCTTGGGTTGAGCCGTTTTTCTGCACATTTACGTCAAAGTTATGACACAGTTTTTTGATTGTGCGTGAAATTGCTGAACCATGCGTTTTTGCAGACTTTGTATGGTTTTTATAGACATTAAGAAGTACCAATAACAGTTGTCAGTGAACTTATACGTTTACTCATTTACGAGTTATGAGCGTTTTTCGTTATTTTTTCAAAGTGTAATTACTCAAAAACTGTTAATATTTCCTCATATCTTTTTCTGCCATAAGTACGCACAAATTAAGAGGTACATGGGCATATTTTTTATATTGGCGCACACATAATGGTTATCGAGAAACACGATATATCAAAACGTTACCCCAGCAGGAAATGCAATATCTCAATAACCTGATGGCGCACAAAGGTCATATTTCGTGCACATCTTCAGTAGACCTAGCAAGAAAGATAGGTACCACTCAAATCACTCCACGAGATACTTTCTTGCTGGAGTAACGTTACCCTAGCAGGAATCGTTTTTTCCATTTTTCTCGAAAACGCCAGGACGCACAAATGTCAAATTTCGTGCACATCTTCAGTAGACCTAGCAAGAACGATACGTACCACTCTCATCACTCTACGAGATACTTTCTTGCTAGGGTAACGCACTCGTCAAGAATTACTTGTCTTTTGCATCAGATTCAGACCTATGATCAAACTGCCTAACACGAGTCACCTTAGGTAATGATAAAGAATCTTTGAAATTAGTACATTGATCGAAAACTACTATCGGACAATGATCAATAAATCAACAGCCCATAATATGGCGACACCAGTAGTAGGTACGATTGGTAGTAACACGGGAAATAAAGGCAATCTAGTGAGCCTAGTTAAAATTATTCTTTATTACTTAATATTAAAAGCTTATTCTCTGCCAGTGCAGGGCAAAGGCTTCTCTTAGGGACTTCCATTTTATTATATTTTGCTTTTGTGTGTCATTTATTTTTGCAGCCTTTCCGAAATCTGTTAACGTACTAAACAGTAAGCTTGATTCACATTGCTCTTTGATACCCGGAGTCGACTTTTAATTTTTTTTTGTCTGATAGGTATTATCTATGAAAATATCTATAACAATAATTCGAAAATTAAACATCATTTACGTCAAGTACTTTTTTCAGTTTTCACATGATCTTTACAAAATTGTTATTGTTTAAAATGACACTTATTTAATTACACACAAATATATTTGAAATAAAAACCAAAAAAAAACTTTAACTTGAATGTTGAACCATCAAAATGAAATTCATCAGTAAATAATCGTTCGTAATATGAAGCCGGCAAACTTGAAATCTGAAGATTGTAATGCTAGTTTAAGAATACAAAGTTCTGAGGAAGATTTTGTAAAGATCAATAAAACTAGTGAACAAGCTTATAAAATAACTATTATATCTAAAACCACACCTATCATAACAGAGGATAACAAAGAAATACCAGAAAATAACACAGTGCAAATTCGCACTTATCGTAAAATTATTCCAAATAAAGAAGCATCTGAAGAAATAGTTCTCTCTGAAACTAAACAAAAAGTCACTGGTGTTGAGTTGAGTAAAGAACAACACAAAGAATCTTATAAAGACCTCAACACAAAAGAATCTAATAAAGACCTCGACACAGAGCCAACTTTAGTTGCGGATTTACCCAATTCAAGTAAGTGTTCAAATGTACTGCTTCTTAGAAACCCCAACAGAGATTGTAGTTTACATTCAATTAAAAAGCTCTTAATGTAATAAATATAACTCACATAAAGACATTTCTAGGAATAAAACAAGTAACGTGGTGTTTACAAGCCAAAGACTTGCCAAAATCTACGAGAGGAAAGTTGCATGAAAGAAAACTTTGATCGCCTACAAAAAAAGTTAAAGCGAAAATCGAGTATTCACTCAAGTGATTTATTATATTTTTCAAACATATTGCCCGGTTTAAGTCAGAAAAGCTTTAAAGTGAGCTTAAATATTAACGTTCACGTACTAAGAGTTTTCCTAAATGCATATGCAAAAAACAATTTAACAGGATTTTAAGAAAAGATTCTGTAAAGAGTACAAGTTACAAACATCTATGCCACAATCAAGCATATTGAAGAAAACAAACTCTGTTCAGTATTAAACTTTGTCAGTTCAAATGAAACAAAACTATCATAGTTAGATAATAAGAGTTATAATAGTAAATGCAGTCAAAAGTATCTTAAGCATTTAAAAACAAATAAAAAAAGAAGTTCTATCATAGGTATACCTATTTTCAGGAAAGTATTCGAATAACTATTGTGAAGCTTTTAAGTAAGGTTATATGAATAAAAGTGGTCATCAAAAAGCAAATAACTTAAGGAAAACTCGAGAAAATATTGAGTCTTCGAGAATTGCTAAAACGGTTTTTCCCAATAATAATAATAAAAATAAACACATTGAGGTTAACTGTAAAGGAAAAGAGCGATTGCGCTATAATACACTGTTCCTCTGAACAAAGCATCAAAGAAGCACTAATAGATCAAATTTGTACAGGATTTAAATATAATATCAGCTTTGAATCTGGACACGTACACACCGGCGATACAAAATTTAATAATTACATAACATCTCTGAAACATCCTGATTCTTATATATACTTAAACTTGAGTCCCAGCAATAACAAATATAAGTGTTTCAGGAAAAGACCCTTTCTTGTTTCTACGCATATTCCTGAAAACAATCCGGTTAAGATTACAAGAGAACAACATAAATCTCAAATAAATATAGTATCAAGGTCAACCACAAGCTACACAATGAGTTCATCTTCGAGTGGTAGGGTTTGTTTCGTAAATCCAAATAAAATTGAATCTGACAAAAATTCATCACATTCAAACCAAAATACAACAAGTTCGAATGAAGTCATCAACAAACCATCAAACGTAGTAACAAAGTCACCTTCTTCTGTATCTACTGATTTGAGAAAGTATGTGGATTCTATGTATTTTTTCAACTCAGTACAAAACAGTGACGATAATAAATCTGTTTCTCAATTAGAAATTAAACAATCAGATAGTCACTTTTTTCCTCAAGAAATAGCAGACTCTGACCGCCCCAGACCAAAATCAATGGCAGAAGCTCACTGTGAAACAATGGCAACAATCAAGTGTGCCATGAGGGATATTGTCTGCCGTTCTATCGATGCTACTTCTGAAAGTATTACTTGCATAACAGACGAAACCACAAAGGCATTAGAACGAGTTAAAAAGCGATTTTATAGTAATAAAGAGAATAATCCACGTAAACCAAGAGAATGTGCAGATGAGTCTCCCAGTAAGGAATCGTGGAATATTCTTCGTAAATTTGATACAGAATCTTTAAAAGTGGATGTGCCCGTGCTAATTGAAAATATAAGTGAGACAGTAGACACAGCAGTAACAGCGATAAGTGATACAATCACTCGTAAATATACTTATAATGATAGCAGTTCAAAGTATGATGTTCCATTTTCAACTTCTAGTGTTCCAGAAGTACGCCGGGTGCCGATACATCACATAATTTGTAGCAGTATTGTTGATTCGACTAACTCCTTATATACTTCAGTTAAAACTTATCTGTTATCAATGTTTGCTGAATCGAGTCCATGTGAGAATGTAACACCTGCTTCCTCCGAAGTTTCAATTCTAGAGGAAGTATTAAATGATGAAAGTGATGAAGAAATTGTTAATAATAATAGTATAACTTAGTTTTTTGAGCATTTGGTATAATACATTACGTTACTCGATACATAACATTTTTAAGTACTCCGCCTCCGTTCTTTACTCCATACCTAATTGAAATAGTCTTTTTTTATCTGTGTATAGAGACTTTTGGTAAAATATTATTTATGTTCTCAGTAAAATAATTTCCACAATATACCCTTTTCCTCCTTATTCGTCTTACATTACAAGGTTTAATCAATTTCAGTAGAGTTATACTGGTTGTTTATATGTTTTTTTAAATCAAGTTTGAATGTAAGAAGGAAAACTCAAATCTGACGACGTTTTCTGATAAATGTAGCCTGTGCTTTATCACTAAAGTAAGCATACTAAGATGCATTATTAAAGAACATTGGTACTGGCAGATTCTTGTTGTTATACGTCAAAGCTCTAAGGCTAGGCCCCTGTATATTTGCAAGAGAACTCATCAAGCAGATATTTGTGTATGTTTATACGGTGATGGCGTACGTGTTATTTGTCTACTTCGTATTAGTTGACCAGGCTTGAAGGCTCTCTGTCACTAGAAAAAGGCATCCAACCAATGATACCGAAAAATAAACAGTCCATTCAATGGCACATTTTTGGACTGTTATTTTATTTTATTTTTTGAAAAAGACAACTCCCGCACTAGATCATGCCCTGTGTAGCGGGGACCTTTTACAAACATTAATTAACGGACACAAAGAACACCCAGACCAGGACAATAATTTGTGGATCTCACAAATTATTGTCCTGCGTGGGGATCGAACCCACAACCTCTTGCACGGCAGCCGCTTGCGCTACCGTCGCGCCACCGAGTTCGTCACATCGTCGTTATGATGGTAGTGGCGCTGGTAATTTTTAATTTACTTCAAAAGAAGATGTTTTTAATGTGATTATTTTTTTTACGCAACTACTCAGTCCTTTCAAAATCAGAAATATATAATATTATAAAGTTTTAATATTTATTTATAGTACAAACCAGTTTAGACATACTGAACACTTTAGTTTTCCTTTTGTATTTCAAAATTCTGGTGTATGGTTGCTCCTGTATGGTATGGTTTGACTCCTGTTTTTGTTGATATGCAATTTCCACTTAAAGCACTATTTCAAAAACTGTAAGCACCATAGAGTTTTAATTTCAATACGGTCAAAAAATCTTAACAAAACAATCAGTCAGTAGGTAAACTAAATCCTAAAAAAAAAGATTTATATTACAAATTGTCTTTTACAGAAGTAATATCAGATGGTAGACCTAAATCAATTAGGGATGCCCATTGTGAAACGATGGCTACCATTAAATATGCCGTATCAGAAATTGCTTGTACTACAATGAATACAATCGCAACAAAAACAACTGAAAGTATCAGTGCAGTTACAGAGAAGGCCACAACCGAAGGTGCAAAACAGTATGAAGAACTAAAAAACAAAGCCATGAGTTTTATATCTGATTATTCATGTGATACAGATGAACAAGATCCAAAACCAAAAGAGTGTTCAGACGAAAAGAAAAAAACATTATGGGATTATATTTATTCATTCCATGCAGAGCCAATTCATACAATTGACGTACAAAAGATATACGATGGCATAACTAAACCAGTAGATTATATTGTCACAAAAATTAGTGATACTTTTCAAGACAATATTAAAAGTTTTAATGACGAAGGATCTCAGTATGATTCTCCTATTACTAGTGGTACAGATAAGCCATCTAAGGTAGATCATATTCATATTTTTGAAAACAATATTAAAAGTTTTAATGATGAAACTTCAGAGTATGATTTTCCTACTACAAGTGCTACAAAAAAGGCATCAAAAATAGATCATGCTCATACTGATTCAGATTCTTCTCAAACTATTACAGTAGTCACGGTAGTTAAAAGTTATGCTATGGCAATATTAAATTATATCAACGATGAAGAGATGGCAGAAACTAATTCTTGTGAAACAGAAGACAATTTTTCGGATTATGATTCTGATGATATTGATTAAATACAATTAAATTGTGTATTTAAGCGTTTAAATATAATAAAACAAGCGCCTAATCATGATTTACAATTAAGTAAAAATCAATATTGTAATAGAATAAAACATAATTGCAAGATTTTATATCGCTGTAGAGCAACAACTGGTGACTGCTAACAAAGAAGACTAAAAGATCTCAGAAGAATATGGAGCAAATGTACTGGTGCTTGTAGTTAATACCGTGTGGTGATAAATCAAGTACACATTATCACAACCCCTTCTTATTCTGATGGTTCAACAGTCAAATATTATGAAAAAAGTCAGTTCCAACTCGTTCAGTGGCTGATATAAGTGATGTATTGGTTTCTGGGTGTCAAGTAATATTTTATGCGCAACACCCATCAAGTTGATTTAAAAATAATATTAGTTATGAACTGGTTGGGTTAAACTGCAATAAAATAATATTCAATTTATTCAATTCAATACTAAGTAAATAATAAAATGTTTACATAATGATTATAGTTTTTTTTAAACCATATCTTTTAGAATGTAATGTATTAAAATTATGCTATATACAATATATTTTAGAAACCTCGATATCATTTTTGAAGACCTTTTGATCAAAAAATCGTAAAACAACAATTTTGTGTTTCAGCTCTAATATAATTGTAACATAAATGTTAATCATAGTTTTTATTATACATTAAGTCCTAAGTTAATACCCTGGCTCTTAAAACTTGGGCAAATCTAACCTACTGGGTAAAGCGTACATCTTAAGCAACCATAACACAATATTCATACATGACACAGATGGTATTCAAAAACTATTTTTTGAATTAACAAACTCCGACTTAGGATACAGATCCCAGTGTGACAAGCGCTTACTGTGACATACATTTTTTAACCTCCTGTAAAGACGTCATGCTCTGGGGCAAACCAGTTGACGATTTCGGGATTTTGTCTAGGTGGAAAAATCTGTACATAATAGGTGCATAATGAGTACTACCTTACAATAAAGAGTGCTTCTGTAGTTTAAGAGTACAACAAATTTTAATTGGGACTGCTGGGGAGCATCCTCTACAGCAAACCATAATACAAATTAGCGCTTCTGTGGATAATTCTAGCACGAAAGTAGTATCAAAAAACTGTACAGGAGATACTTAATCGAACATAAAACATTTAAATTAATTGCAGCGGCCTAATAACAAGATATTAATATTTCAATTTATAATATGAAACTGCGCCTGACCTAAATATTATAGCAAAGTATATTTTGTGTATTTCATTTAGGTAAATTGAATAATGTAGGCGCGCTTATTCTTAATTCCATTTTCCGTTAGTACAAAATGTGTGTGCACTAGGAACTGTAAAAGTAACATAACAATAAATAAGTAAATATACATGACAATACAAGTTATAATGAAAATAAGCCACCAAACTAGGTTTATATTGTAGACTTTAATACCGATTTTCTAATTATATAAAAAAAATTAATGTACCTACTGGGAGAAAAACATTATTTCACTGTATGTGAGAAGGAGGAACCAAATACTGAACATTATTAAGTTTGTAGAAAAATGAAATTAACGCGACAGTTTTTAATTATAGCGGTTTAATAACACGCATACACCAGACAAAAAGGTAACCGGCTTGAAGTTGTTGCAAATCAGCTCCGCAGATGTCATATTTGGAACTAAAAGACCGGGAAAGTGGGGAGCTGGTGTTTTTATTTTTTCCTGTACGTGCGCAAATTTTTCTGAAAGCTAACTTCAGCCCAGCCATGTTAAGTAGCGCAAACTGTAGGTGTCCAGTAGAATAAAAAACATTTTTATAGAACGTGATTTTATTTCTTTGCTATTTGGTTACAAGCGTAATAATGTGAACAGTGTTGTATTAAACAGACTACTGCTCCAAGTATTATGAAAATAAGCCCATTATGTTACTGAAATATTTTGAAACATCCTTTATTTAATGCCTTAAAACAATAAACAAAATTTTTATTTTTCTCTTTTCTCCCATACCCCACAACAGTGGGACCTATACCAGTAAGTATTAGGTATATTTAACTACATATCTCGCTATATTTCGTTCGTGTACGCCATGGGTCATATGTCCAAACAAAACGCCCGTTTACCTTTGTAAATAAAATACTACACTAATAAATATAATACTATATAATACTAAATTGTAAGAGAAATGAAAATCTTTAAAGAGCCAGTAATAACCATCTCCATATATAATAGTATTATACGTAGTATTTTGGAATACGGTAGTACGGTTTGGAGCCCCTCATACCAGGTGCACTCCGATAGAATAGAGCGAGTTCAAAAAAGATTTTTGTATACTTTATGTTACTCGGATAACAAGTGCCGTGATTTGAATTCGTATAACTCTAGACTGTCTTACTATAAAATGAAGTCGTTAAGCTCACGCAGAAAATCATTAGATGTCATTTTTCTTTATAAATTGGTAAACAGTTTGATTGACTCGCCCGAACTATTACAGAAAGTGAACATTTGCATTCCACGTAATAGCAGCCGCTTAGTTAACCGTAAAACTTTTTTTACCGCTCACAGCCGAACAAACATAGGTTGTTTTTCGCCTGTGTCACGTATGATTTCTTTGGCCAACTCCGTTCGTAATGATATAGATGTATTTGCTGGTTCTGTGGCCTCAGTTAGGTCTAAACTTAAAGATTTGTTCCCATAAGGAAATATTATCCATCTTAACTCATAATTCTGATATTGTTTAAATTTAAATTTTATTTGTAAATCGTCTTACTTTATATGCATGCAAGATTCACATCTAGTAGATGTCAATCAAATCTCATAAAATGTAACCGCAATTTATTGTATGAAGGATTGAACATCGGTTTTGTGAATTATATTAAAAAAAAAAAAAAAAAAAAAAAAAAAATACTATATTTCATTTAATCCTTGTATTGTAAGATATTACAATTAATAAATAAAATATACCTTCCTCACACAACGCCATCTAATCCTAAACTAAGCTGAGTTTATACTATGTGTGTATTAGACAACGAATAAACATATATAAATACTTTTTTTTGTAAATTTATACATATTATACATAGGACCTAACCCTTATCTATGTGCTACTAGTTAAAACCTCTGGTCCACTATGTTCAACTGTTTGTTCAACGAATTGAACAAATTCAACTAATTAAGTGTCATTTGTACAACTATTTATTCAATTGAACAAAATCCACTATTATAGTGTCATTATTTCAACTATTTATTCAATTGAACAAAGTCCACTATTATAGTGTACTTTGTTCAATCAAATACACCTACTTGCCTTGTTTTATGTCGAACATGTCGATGAAGTCATACACGGTACTTACTATTAGAAATAATAAAATCCCAAATTCCTGAATGGTAACCGATAAAGTATAGGTACGAAATATTTCCTAATATTCATGTTAAGGGATGTTTATACCACTTTTCTAATAGTGTATGGAGAAAGGCGAAAAAAATTGGAATTAGCAAAGAAAACTACACAAAAAAATTGTATCACTGACGTCTAAGTTACCGTTACTACCGAGTACTATGATAAAAGAAGGCTGGATGTAGGTATATGCAAAATAAAATTGAATTATTAAACGCTTACGTGGACAAAGAAACTGATTCAAAATTAAAACAATTTATTCAATACTTCGAAAACTATTGGCTCAGAAACGATAATTTTATTAACACATGGTCAGTTTTTGGAGAGAGATACAAAACAAACAATAATATGGAAGGATGGCATTTGAGAAATTAAATAACGCTTGTAGTAGACGTACTCGTAATATCAATATAGTTATCAGTCATTTTACAATTGTACACATGACACTTAATTAGTTGAATTTGTTTTGTTTTGTTAAATTAAACATAAACTTGAAGTTTCAGTTGAACAAATGATACATTATTTATGTGCCTAATGTACAACTAATACATTAGCCATACATTTACAAATTTACGATTGTACAAATGACACATAACTAGTTGAATTTGTTCAATTCGTTGAACAAACAGTTGAACAGAGTGGACCAGGTCTAGTTAAAACTGTTACAGGAGTTCCTCGTTACAATAGTTACAAATAAAACACTTTGCTATAATATTTAGGTCAGGCGCAGTTTCATATTATAAATTGAAATATTAATATCTTGTTAATAGGCCGCTGCAATTAATTTAAATGTTTTATGTTCGATTAAGTATCTCCTGTACAGTTTTTTGATACTACTTTCGTGCTAGAATTATCCACAGAAGCGCTAATTTGTATTATGGTTTGCTGTAGAGGATGCTCCCCAGCAGTCCCAATTAAAATTTATTGTACTCTTAAACTACAGAAGCACTCTTTATTGTAAGGTAGTACTCATTATGCACCTATTATGTACAGATTTTTCCACCTAGACAAAATCCCGAAATCGTCAACTGGTTTGCCCCAGAGCATGACGTCTGTAAAGCCTTTAATACTGCCGGAACAAGCTGATTCAAATAACAAGAATGCTGTAGTGAACGATAAAGGTAAAGGCAATTCATGGAACTGATGCGAATGATTGACCTTGGTATGGTAATGTGCAATGAGAGGCCCCTATTCGAATAGATTTGCATTTCTACAGATTTGCATTTTTTTCTGATTCGCATCTGTTCGTTCCGATTAGCAGCTCTTCAGATTCTCATTTCTTATTCGTTTTTCATTTTAACTGTATTCTAAATAAGCTGAGTTTTCGAAGAAATCTGAATCTGAGGAGCTGCTTAAAGAGATGTAAATCCAAAAAAATGCTAATCTGAAGATATGCTATAATTATTCCCTTATTCCACTCTAATCCACTGATCGAATCCATTAATGGATATGTTTTCACGTTTCGTTTCAGTACCTAGATGTAGTTGGTAATAAACTTACAGAAGATTCAATAAATGAAAAAACGGATAGTACTTTTATTAAAAAACTAAAGCTTTTCTTATTCTAAAAAAACTAAGTACTTTACTATTGACAACCAGAGTCTCACAAACTTTAAGCAAGCTACAGTCACGAACGTATACGTCCGTGGCTACAGTAGGTACCCGGCCGTAAATATTGCACATCGACCTTTGGAAAGAGACAATCTGTCAATTTCGGCAACGTAGAGCGTCATATCTGTCGCACACTATCAAATTGTAATTTGTTTTAAGGATACCTACGCATACCAGTCGCAACTCCATACTAACGGAGAAAGGTAATTGCTCCTTCATTTGATAGTTTATTATCAAATACCATTTATTTACATGTTAATATTATTTGTACGTAAGTAATACCCTTTTCCCAAACTTATTTTGGGCAATTTTAACGTGCACGTTTACGACAACAAATCTTTTAGGCTCCGCCCACTAGCAAGTTCGTGTCTGTGGAATGCGTAACCTTAACAGTTGCTTATAGATACCAGACTGTTTGTATTTTGTGCGACAGAGATGATGCTCTACGAAGCCGAAATTGGCCGATTGTGTCTTTACAAAAGTCGATGTGTAATATTTACGGCCGAGTACTGTTGTTTATAGGGAACCCTCGGTGCGCGAGTCAGACTTGCACTTGCCCGGTTTATTTACTATTCATGTCTAAACTCCCTTAATACGGAATGCAGCTGCCGTACAAAGGGTTCAAAAGGCATGCTTTAGCCAGCTTAGACCGCCACGACAAAAACGAAAAACTTTGTTACCAACGATACAACAAAAACTCTATTGAAAAGACGATACCAATGAGAGTATCCGTGTGGTGACGGAGTAAGAATACAGTGTGTCACCACCCCATCTCATTCCATGGGTGTCGTAAAAACTGACTAAGGGACTAGCCGTGAGTATTATCTTTAGGTAATAAAAAGGAAAACTTGAAATTAAGCCATATACCAATCCGTTTGGCCAGCGTGGTATTAGTATCCCTCCGTCCCTGATGTGGGACATTAAAGGGCTGTTATGATGACTGACAGTGTACTGAAAGCATAAGCTCTAGCGTGGCAGTTTAGTGTAGACAAAGAAAGAATAGCGTAAGATTCGAGGCAGAGACCTTATTCAGTTCTTACGACGCCGATGTATTTGTATGTGTGAGTGTTCTTACTTTATTACCATACTAGCTCTTGCCCGCGGCTTCGCTCGCGTTAAATTCGGGGTAGCACTGTTCCCCTTTCCTGTTTTGCTTTCAAAGAAAGACAGACACACTTTCCTATTTGTAATTATTAGTATGGATTCACACAATGCAATCTTGTTTCAAATAATGCTATATATTCTATGTGTACTGGATACACAGAGTTTTGTTATGAACGTAAATCGAACCCGACACCTCTGCGCAGCAGTCATATACCATAACCAGTATAATATAGAGCTCGTCATATAATAATAAATAGAGAAATATAATAATACAAACATGGACTTGTATAGAATATTCCAGAATATCCAAAGAGGTTTTAATACAATCCAGACTTTAATAAAACCTTCACAGAAAATTTAGTAACTGTCCAGTAAGATCTTAGAGTAACATCATTTGAAAAACAAATACAATCATTCACTTCAAAACTCTCATACAGAAAAAAATGGCACAAGAATAAAACAACAAAATTTTTGGAAAAAAATAAAATTTAAAAAATGGCAGACAGAGATTTATGCTCAGAGACATGCAAAAGAAAGAAAAATGCCAGTCGATCTGCCGTAATACCGGATACTGGCAAAGATGTTACCGATAATTCTGGAAAAAAGTCTGGAAAAAACGATCCATGCCATTGCACGCCAATAGAAAACAAACCATGCTGCGAAAACCGTTCTAGCTGTCCTAAAAAAGAATAGACAAAATATAACAAATTCTCATCATCATTTATTGAAGGTATGTTTTTTTCGTATTTTTCAGTTTGGAAATATTATTAACCATATTTAGAATGTACAATGTCACCGGCTTAAAAGCGATTAAGCAGAACACTAGCGCCGCCAATAGAAAAAAAATGTGGGTAGGTGTTCACAGCAGATCACAGGTTTTTCGTATTTAAAAAGGGTTTTTAAAGCGCAGGGTGGGGAGACCCTTCACACGATGGACCGTCGACCTGATTAGGACGGCGGGAAGCCGATGGATGACGGAGGCACAGGACCGCGCAGGGTGGAAACTTTTGGAGGAGGCCTATGTCCAGCAATGGGCGTCTATAGACTGATATGATGAACACAAATACGTAGGTGCCTCGTCTCGTCAATAAATATAAACCGTATTCGTCCCATCAATATTAACCCTTTCACAGTGCCGACTGCAGACACAATAGTAAAACAATGCACGTGTACCTTATATGGTACACTGCACTGGGAACGTGTTAAATTATTTTGTTGTAAATTATAATTTTAACCGCCTCGATAGCGCGGCGGTCGCGGTAGCTGCTGACGTGCAAGTGGTCGTGGGGTTGTCTTGATTTTGGATGTTTTGTGTGCCCATTCAATAATTGATGTTTGTAAAGTATCCGCGACACAGCATGAAACCTAATACGTTTCGGCACATGTTACTCTGATCCTTGGTTTCAGGCTTTCTAGTCTTCAATGCTAAAAAATATTGTTAGTAGTCGTATAAGACACACATCTAGGAGCTTACCATGAGTGTAAAATAAACTAATAATAATATTTTTGTACAGGAATTAACAGACTAAGTAATGATAATTCATATGCAACAGTACACCACTGCCCCAAAAGTATTTTTACGGTAAGATACATTTATAGTAAAATAATATATCGTGTGGTGACTGAGTAAGAATACAATATGTCACCACCCCATCTCATCCCGCGTGGGTGTCGTAAACACCAACTAAGGGACTACCCGTGAATATTATCTTTACGAAATTAAAAGAAGGAAAACTAAAATTAAACCCTATACCAATACGTCTGGCCAGCGTGGTATGCAGCACACTAATTGAAGAAAACATAAATCGCAAATAGGATCACTAATGCAAAATATTCTAAACCAAGTCGGAATGAATAAGAAAAGGGAATAAAGCATTTTGTATAGCACACTTTCAACACTTTAAATGATTTTAATAAATGTTGCATTTGAAATTGTAACGGCCCTTTTTTTTTAAATGCAATATTAAATACAAAACTTTTACTGTACTAGCTGTACGTTTGTGGAATGCTTTACCGGTAGAAGTTCGAAAGGCTCAATCTCTCAATGTGTTTAAAAATATGGTAAAAAAGCATTTCCTGACATCAAATAAATAATAACTATCATACTTTCAATTTATCTGTATGTGTAAATATATATTGTTATATATTATGTATATGTAGTTTATAGATGGTTTATGTACATTGTATGTAGTATAAGTAGTATATAGATGGTTTATGTATGTATTACAGTAGGTATATTATGTAGTATATGAATAGTTTACGTATGTAATATAGTACATGTACCTACACCTATATGATATTGAGATATATAATAGATAGTATAATTAGGTTGACAAAATTACATTACACAAAATTAACTACACCATTAAATTGTTTTTATTTTACGTTATATATCATGTCCATCCTAAGGTTGCCTGGAAGAGATCGCACTTGGCGATAAGGCCGCCCATTGTACATTTACTGTTGTGTTGTATTTATTGTACCTTTATACCTAAACTGTATTTATGTAAGTTGGTGTGCAATAAAGTATTATCTATCTATCTATCTAAATAATTAATTGTGTGTAAGATAGAACTGATGAATTGATCTGACTAGATGTAACTAACTTCTTAAAAAAATACTGTTTGTATTATGTAGTTGTTTAAACCTTTTATTTTACTAAATTTTCTTTCCTCAGATGCCATTTCTAGTAAAAATTTGTCTGAAAGCGGAACCACCTCACCGCTGCGATGCCTGTGAATGTGATCCTAATGCCGAAGTTTTGGGTCAATGCGAGAAACCATATTTGTATTTAGAGAGAATAAAAAACCCTGCTTTAGAAAACGAACAGAGTATGTATTTAAGAAGTTTATGTCGTGTAGTGGCTTAAGTAGGCTTGGTGTAGGAGTTTGAGGCGCTCATAGACCTTTTTCTTTTTGGAAAGGAGACTTTTACCTGACTTTCCATGTGGTGGCGGAGTAAGAATAGTATGTCACCACCCTATCCCATCTCATGGGTGTCGTAAAAACCGACTAAGGGACTATCCGTGAATATTATCTTTACGATATAAAAAGAAGAAAAACTTGAAGTTAAACCCTATACCAATGCGTTTGGCCAGCGTGGTATTAGTAGGCCAAATCTCTCCGTCATGGGAGGAGGCCCGTCCCTGCAGTACCCCCAAAATACTTTCGGGGGATTGGTGTATTGTTGCGGATGAGTCGGTCAATTATCATTACTTAGTCTGTTATTCCCTGTACAAAAATATTATTAGTAATTAGTTTATTTTACACTCATGGTAAGTTTCTTTTGCGTTAAACCGACTACCTTGTCGAGGTTTGTCATAAATAAAGCAAGTAGAGACCGTGTGTAATGTCTACATGGCTGAGATCGTCATAAAGGCTTAACTGGCAAAATGCCACAATAAGGAAGTAGCTTTCAGGGGAGTTTCGTAATTTTAGGGTTTGCTAGTGATACGACTTAACCCTTTCTCTGCACTTTGTCCTTGCATAATTATTATTCTTTTAAGTTAAATAAAAATTATATTATTTTCTCAGCTCGATGCAAGCCGGGAGTTTCTGTAAACGTGAAGTCTGCTTTAATACCTGAACCAGACCATCCATGTGACCCCAAACCAGGCTGCAGTACTAAAGGGGCGAAACGGAATTGCGTGGATCCTGTTCTCTGTCTTCATAGAATAAAGAATCCCGAAGTACCTAAGAGGCCAATTACTGAGGACTGTGATCCTTCGAAGTAATTGGTAAAGCAAACATACACGTAAGTTTCTTTTTGTCTACCATCTTTTGTCGCGAATGGTGTTAAGAAAAAAGTTATGTTATGGAAAAATTACCCCAAATATGTAGTGACTAAGATTTTTTCTTAACCCTTAATCGGGCAAAGGGAACTATATTCCCACCTCATTAGCAACTCTAACGACCTTGTAATAAAGGTCAAAAACAATGAAAAAACTAAGTTACTTGTGCCCGTTTAAGGGAACATCAAAACCAATACTCACAAGCTCAATAAAAAACTACATGTGCCAAAGACATTAGGGACTCACTGTTTATAACACTAACTGACTGCCTGCCTGCCTGTCTGTGATTGACTATTGCGATAGCGGCTGGCGTACAAAAAAGTTTTGTTCAATCTACTAACTATTGTAACGCTGAGCATTATCGCGCAAACATGTCTTCTTGATAACGTTAAGTGTTCAAGTAAGGCAATTCCTAGTCATTTCGATAAACTGCACTATTTGATAGCGTTTGGGATGTTGGATCCAGTTTATAGAAATGAATGGATAAATCTGACACCTGATCATCTATTCTTATTTTTTTTTTTACTTTTTACAGCAAACCGGAGCTTCATATAATCGGGAATCAACATACTGCAAAAACGTACAACAACAATTACCTTCAGATTGAAGTAAGAACTCGGAATAAAATAAGTACAAAAATCATGGACAAATCATCCAAAGACGAAAAAGAACTAGAAGAACTCATTAGAGAATTTAGTAGTGTGACCATGACTATGACTGCTAAGGTAAACAACCTTGCAAAGAAACTTAAAAGTCCTGAAGAATATAACTTGACTGGGACATTGAGTCCGCTATTGGAAGACAATAAAACACTAGATGAAGATTTAACAGTAAGCAAAGAAAACAACTTTCAAAACACTGACCAGAATACAAGAGTAGAAAATAATAATTTAGATCAATCAAAGGTTTCGGAATGTGAAAACAAGGAATATGAAAATTGGACGGATACTTCTGATCTGATAATATCAGAAGAAATAGAGGACCTTTCAGATGATTGTGAAGATGATGATATATTTGATAATGTAACAACTCACAATGAAAAAGCCATAACATGTGCTTTCTTGATGAGAGTATTTAATACGCTATGAAAAACTATGTAGGTACATAAAAGCAACGAATTTATTAAGAAAGACTTCCTTTTCCAGACGTAACTTCACGTTTCCCAATCGTCATAGATAAAGATACCCTGTTTCCAAATAACAAATCTTCAAGTAACCAATCTGCTGCAAAATCGATACTTTTGTGACAACGAAAATTCATGCTACTGTGGATAGCTCAAAAAAATGTTTTAAGCGTGAACTATCTACAGTTAAAATTATGGGTATCTTTATAAAAATGTCTTAAAATTGTATTTGTACCAAAAGGAAAATATCTGCCTTGACATTAAAGCTTAATTAAATATTTACTTAGTTTTATTTTAATTTTAGTATTATTTTAGAATTTACCCTAAAGCAAATCCTTCCGGAACGAAATGTTGAACTCTCATAAAGTTGAATTCTCAAAATGTTGAATTCTCAAAATGTTGAATTCTCAAAATGTTGAATTCTCAAAATGTTGAATTCCCAAAAATACTTTGCATGGGTATATTTTAAAGAATTATTCCTTATAGATACACTTTCCTCGTAGGTACACTATTTAAAAATACCCGCCTTTGTTCCTCTGAGATACACTTTTTTTTATCCCGAATAGTTGTTCCTTTAAGATACACTTTTCGGTATATTCGTGCACTAAATAGATAATTAGCGTAAAGAAATACGAGGAACATTTTACCTATAATTTAATTTTAATCCATAGGTATTCATATAATACCTCTATAGTTATTGCTGTCACAGTCAAAGAGGATAATTTTATATAATAATAAGTATGTCATAATTGAACTTGTCACATTATTCTCGGGTTTGTGTAGTATATTAAAAATAAATAAAAATGAGCAATTATGGGTGTTCGGGAAGTGCTACTGCTCCAGAGTTTGATTTTGTGGTAACCAAAAAAGGAAAGCAAGCTATCATACGAACGGGACATCGATATATATTTAAAAAAAAGAACAAAACTAATTCTAGCTTGTGGCGTTGCGAAAACAAGGAGTGCAACGCAACGATCACTTTAAATGACGATCAAAAGACTATAATAAGAGAGAAACCGCATAGCTGTGAACCTGATTTTAAGAAAATGAAGATAGAATTAGCTCTTCATAATTGTAAGCAACAAGTCTGCCAGAACTTCACCTCCATTCCTTCGTTATATGAAGAATGCATGTTGAAATTTAAAGACAATGAAGAATTTTTGGACGTTATTCCAGATTTCCGTAATGTTAAGACAGGTCTTTATAATGCTAGGCTTAGATTTTTAAATACAAACAAAACTGTTTTTAGGAAATTGAGAGACGTCATAATTCCAACTAAGTTGGCTGAAAATTTTCTTCTATGTGAAGATGGCATAGATAACAAAATTGTAGTTTTTATGAGTCAAGAATCAAGGGCAAATATATTGACGATCAAACATGTGTTAGTGGACGGAACTTTTAAGAGTATAGCCAAACCTTTTTATCAACTTTTTACAGTCCACGGTGTTATAAAAAGTAGCGAACACGAAACTGTAATTGTGCCAATAATATTTGCCTTCTTACCGAACAAAGAAGAAATAACATATATAAGACTATTTTCTTTAATTAAGCAATATTTGCCTTTATTTAAGCCTGAAGTATTTCAAAGCGACTATGAAAAGAGTGTAATGAATGCCGCAAAAGTTGTTTTTCCTGGAATCGATGTAAGGGGTTGTCTATTCCATTATACCCACGCATTATGGAAAAAGGCAAACAAAATAGGCATTAAAACTAAAGCACAAAAAAAAGTAGTTGCATTATATGCCTCAATACCTTTTTTGCCATTAAATTATTTCCCTGAGGCAATAATGACAATAGAAACAATTTCTATCCATGACAAGTTGATCGAAATGTTTCATGACTATTTCGTGAAAGAGTGGATGAGGCCAAATATAATGCCTAGCATATGTTTTTATGGGCACAGTCACCGCACGACCAACTCTGTCGAAGGATGGCATAATCGTTTGAATAAAAAAGTCGCCGTAAAACATCCAAATTTATATCTGTTAATTCAAATATTAAAAAAAGAAAGCATAACTCAAGAGTTTCGTATGATGCAAGCACAGGTGCATATCGAACGTCGCACAAGAAAACAACTTGACATTAATGTAGATAGACGTGTCAACAAAATCGTCAAAGATTTAATCGACGATAAAATAGATATGGAGCAATGCCTTAGACGTCTTTCATTTATTCGATTAAAAAGTAAATGTAATAAATGATGGCACGTTTATGTTTTGTTCTGTACGACTTTCCCTCCTTTTTTTTCATAATTGATCTCATTAGACTGTTATATATGTTTCGTTTTGGTTATTAAGCTTGTTATAATATTTTGTTAATATTTTATTAATAGGTATACCTTAGTTGTGTTTAAAAATATAAAAATGTATGTTTATAAGTTAATATTATACTAATCCTTGAAAACACTTTTTTATTCTCTTGTACTTTACGAAAGTGTATCTCAGAGGAACAAAGGCGGGTATTTTTAAATAGTGTACCTACGAGGAAAGTGTATCTATAAGGAATAATTCATTTTAAACTTGTAAAAACTTACCAACTGCTTCTACAAGACACCCAATACAATATACACACACACAAATTCCCCACAAAGTTACTAATAAACTTTAAAACGCAAACTAAACTAAATTAAAAACAAATGAGATGATAACTTCGTACCGTAGTATAGATTTGTCTTTAATCTTCTTATACTGTGACAAAATCGTAAACAAAAAGTTTTATATTTGTACATATATAACATATCAGAAATGAACCATCCCGGTTTTATTGATATAAACATGGTCACCCTTAATAGCGAATTCGTAAGGAATATTGAGAAGTAATTTGTTTTATTTATAAATCTTGAAATATTGAATTATCAATATAAGTCAATACCTACATACTTAAAACCTTGTTGCCAAAGTGCTTACCTTTTTACCTGATACTCGCCACTAATAATGCTAAGCAAGGAAAATCATATTGTCAGTGGCGGTTGTCACAGATTCTGCTAAATGGTGATAAATTTTGTACACGATATTTATTAAAATATTAACACACCATGAATACAGTAATTAATTTTATGAAAAACCAAAAGAAAAAGGACATACTTATATTGAGAGGTAAATATACTATGGGTAAAGATGGAAAAACTAATTTTGATGGCTCGACACGATGGAAATGTACTAATCGGAATGTGTGTACCGCAACGGTCACACTGAATAAGGACAAAACTAAAATAATACGTGAAACAGTTCATAAATGTTGCATTACAAGTAATAATTCATTATTAACAAGGGATCTTATGAATAACATCAAGGAAGAGGTCTGTTGTAACTTGATTTCCATTCAAGATATTTTCGAGAGTATGGTGACAGAATTTAAAAAACTTTATCCTAGTTTTCCTGCATGTGATTTACCCACATATTCGTCGGTGCGACCCTCTTTATACAGAGCAAGGAAACAGTTTTTAAATTCAGATAAATTATGTTTTAAAAAGCCTAAAGACGTCAAAATACCAAAAGGATTGCGAGACGAGTTTACTGTGATTGAAGATGGAAATGAAGAAAAAATAATTATAATTTGTTCCAAGAAAATGTTGAAGACATTACGCTGTTCCAAAAGTATTTCATACTATGGCGATGGAACTAGGCTGTTTTCACTGATTAAAAATGAACTCAAAGTCAACATTAGACTGTTCAAATGCGATTATGAAGTCGCCCCAATTAATGCTGTACAACGGATATATAAAGACGTGAAAACTACAGGCTGTTATCATCATTATAATAAAGCGATTTGGAAGAAGGCGAAAGAATTAGAGATAACCCAAAGAAAAAAAATAACCATTAACGACTTAGTTAATAAATCTGAAAGGAACATTGTCCGATTATGCTCATATTTTGTGCTACTGCCTTCCATACATTGTATACCTATGCAAAACGCCTGGCATGTGATTAAAGATAAAGCTCCAAATACACCGCAAATGCATTTATTTTTGAATTATTTTGAAAAAAGCTGGTATAATAAGGACCACAATTTGTCAAGCTGTGCAGATGATGTCCACAGAACTACTAATTCGTGTGAAGGGTATCATCGCAAATTGAATTCCAGACTCCCAAAAACACCTAACATATTTCTCGTATTGCACACGATCAAAAAAGAAGCGTATTATTTTGACAGGAAAATTGAGAGAGGTATGTTTCTTCCGTTCCAAAAGAATCGTAGACTAAAGGATATTATTTTTGACGAAAAGTATGAGAAACTATTGACTAAATTGGAAAATAAGATACTTTCGCCTTTGAAGTTTCTCCGTAAAATAATATTTATTAGGCTTAAGCTATGTACGTAAAGTACCTACCATAACTAAATATTTAATTTTAAGTTTATTCCATACATGTAAAAAAGAAGAATATATTTTGTTTTGAAGCTTTAGAAAGAAAAAAATATTATTTTAACCTATTTTTATAATTTTCTAAATAAACACTTAAGTACATTAACTTTACATTTTTTTAATTGGTAGTTTTGTTGCATGTCTTTCTAAAACCTAGTTCTAGGTTTAAAATACCACAATTACAGCACTAAAACACTTTTTAAATTCAAGGAATCCAACATTTTGACAATTCACCATTTAGCAAATTTAACATTTTGAGAATTCAACATTTTGAGATTCAACATTTTGAGATTCAACATTTTGAGAATTCAACATTATGAGATTCAACATTTTGAGAATTCAACATTATGAGATTCAACATTTTGAGAATTCAACATTATGGGTTCAACATTATGAGAATTCAACATTGTGTTCCGGAAGGAAGCAAATTCCGGGAATGTCAATGTCTTATGCTAGGAAAAATAAATTTGTAAATTCCCAGAAAGGCGTAATGCTAACTTCCTGTGGCAAGAGCGAGAATAGGTTCTTGAGGAAAAGTCTGGAAGTTCCCGTGGAGGGGTGAGGTTCCCACGGGTACTTGGTAACCTCTTCCAGTTCCTTCCTCGAGCACCTCTGCTCGTTCTTCCCTCTGGCACCTTTTCCAATCTTCCCTCTGGAACCTTTTCCCAAGCTTTTGTAGGGAACCCATTCCCGGTTTTCCCTAAAAACCTCGTCCTCTTCTACGAGTGCGTTACCCTAGCAAGAAAGTACCTATCTCTTAGAGTGATGAGAGTGGTACGTATCGTTCTTGCTAGGTCTACTGAAGATGTGCACGAAATTTGACATTTGTGCGTCCTGGCGTTTTCGAGAAAAATGGAAAAAACGATTCCTGCTAGGGTAACGTTACTCCAGCAAGAAAGTATCTCGTGGAGTGATTTGAGTGGTACCTATCTTTCTTGCTAGGTCTACTGAAGATGTGCACGAAATATGACCTTTGTGCGCCATCAGGTTATTGAGATATTGCATTTCCTGCTGGGGTAACGTTTTGATATATCGTGTTTCTCGATAACCATTATGTGTGCGCCAATATAAAAAATATGCCCATATACCTCTTAATTTGTGCGTACTTATGGCAGAAAAATAAATGAGTAAATATTAACAGTTTTTGAGTAATTACACTTTGAAAAAAAAACGAAAAACGCTCATAACTCGTAAATGCGTAAACGTATAAGTTCACTGACAACTGTTATTGGTACTTCTTAATGTCTATAAAAACCATACAAGGTCTGCAAAAACGCATGGTTCAGCAATTTCACGCACAATCAAAAAACTGTGTCATAACTTTGACGTAAATGTGCAGAAAAACGGCTCAACCCAAGAAGTTCTGGTATAAACCAATGCTTAGAGCATACAGTGAACTATCTAAGTGAAAAATGTTCAGCTTGGCAAATTTTATATATAAGAAGATACAACCAAATATCTAAACACGTAAATAACGCTCGCCTATCCGACTAAATAGGGTTGTATACAAAAAAGCGGCCGATACATACATATTGATGACCTTCTCAGCTTTACTCGCGGACCGCTTGAAACATGTACACTGAAGTAGAAAATAACCTACTGATGATGATGATAACAATGTGATTGAAGGACAAAGTACTACCCACCAGGCATTTATACCTACTAATATTGGTACCTTTGCTCACACGCGCGCCGCCTCCCCTGACGTCACAATTCATATTAGTTGCCGTTCGGTGTGTCGCTGGGCCGATGTGAGAAAGGTATATTATTACCTAAACAGCCAGGTATCATCGCCTGGCTTTATGCTGAGCTGGTTGCCTTTTTGTCGCAGGTTTAAGACACATTTGCCATTTTTTTTGTTACTTATATACATACAATTATATATTTTTGTATAACTATAGACAACTTAATATTAAGATATGTAATTCTTGTAATTATGTAAATTGGGTTGAATTCTATTTGTGCATAGTGTCTACTGTGTCAAATAAAGTTTATTTTCTTTCTTTCTTTCTTCTTTCTTAAACACACTTACTGTTGTGACATAAGAATATGGAGGCGCATCCCTAGCGCCTTGAAGTAGAAGCGATTGAATACTCCTTTCAAATCCATAGTGATTTATGAAAAATCACTGATCGGACTATTGTTCACGAGGTTATCGACATGTGGACTGTTGATTCGGCGATTATTGTTCCGATAGTACTTTCGGTGAATGGACTTATTCCAAAGAGTCTTTATCAACATCTAAGGAGACTCGACCTTGGCAGTTGGATCATAGGTCTGATGCAGAAGGCAGTACTGCTTGACACGGTACATATTGTGAGGAGGTTCCTATCCCTGCTTGGTCCCTGTACCCGATGCTGGTGGGTCTACCCTTTTTTTATATTTTTAAATGTTTTTATTTTTTATATTTAAAAATGTAAATTAAGGTCAAAAATGTAAATAAAGAGAATAATTTATAAGTTGTTAAAATTGATCTGTAATAGTCGGTTTTGGTTTTTGAAGGTTTATTTTTCGTTATCTATTATTGTTATTTTATGTAAAAAATACAATTAAACTATTTGTGTTCTAGTTTTCAGTTAGAAAATTTGATTTGTGATTTCTTGCCATAATTTAACCTAGAGTGAATATTATAATAATTTTCAAATCAACTTCTTTTATTTAACATTCCTGTGTTTTTACGATTATATTTTAGTTAGCCCCCAAATTGTTTAAATAATAATAAAATTAGCATATGTACTTGAAAGTGCTAAGAAACGTTTTGAACTTGACTGTACCATGACAACTAACATGTTAAGAAGGTCATCAATATGTATGTATCGGCCGCTTTTTTGTATACAACCCTATTTAGTCGGATAGGCGAGCGTTATTTACGTGTTTAGATATTTGGTTGTATCTTCTTATATATAAAATTTGCCAAGCTGAACATTTTTCACTTAGATAGTTCACTGTATGCTCTAAGCATTGGTTTATACCAGAACTTCTTGGGTTGAGCCGTTTTTCTGCACATTTACGTCAAAGTTATGACACAGTTTTTTGATTGTGCGTGAAATTGCTGAACCATGCGTTTTTGCAGACCTTGTATGGTTTTTATAGACATTAAGAAGTACCAATAACAGTTGTCAGTGAACTTATACGTTTACGCATTTACGAGTTATGAGCGTTTTTCGTTTTTTTTTCAAAGTGTAATTACTCAAAAACTGTTAATATTTACTCATTTATTTTTCTGCCATAAGTACGCACAAATTAAGAGGTACATGGGCATATTTTTTATATTGGCGCACACATAATGGTTATCGAGAAACACGATATATCAAAACGTTACCCCAGCAGGAAATGCAATATCTCAATAACCTGATGGCGCACAAAGGTCATATTTCGTGCACATCTTCAGTAGACCTAGCAAGAAAGATAGGTACCACTCAAATCACTCCACGAGATACTTTCTTGCTGGAGTAACGTTACCCTAGCAGGAATCGTTTTTTCCATTTTTCTCGAAAACGCCAGGACGCACAAATGTCAAATTTCGTGCACATCTTCAGTAGACCTAGCAAGAACGATACGTACCACTCTCATCACTCTACGAGATACTTTCTTGCTAGGGTAACGCACTCCTCTTCTACCTTCAGGACCGTTCGTCCCCCGGGAAACCCAATCTTCCCACGAGAACCTCTTCCTACTATTTCCTCTGGAACCTCTTCCCTATCTTCCCTCGGGCATCCATATCCGCTAATTCCTCAGGAACCTCTTCCTGCCGAAACAATGTTAAACTCTCATAATGCTGAACCTATAGTTGAATTTTTTAAATGTAGAATTTCAAAATGTTAAATTTGCGAAATGCTTCCAATTTTTTCCTTTTGTACCACTGTCCACTTACTAAAATGGCCACTCCCAGACCATCCACTTCCATTTACGACTATCCCCAAATGGACCACATTCCAGAATGTCCACTTCCTAATCGTACCACTTCCCACATCGTCCACTTCCTTAAATGCCACCACTGTAGCTTATTTTTTTTTTTTGATGGAGGCGCTCCACAATCACCGAACGAAGCAGCACGAATGCTGCTCTTTCGTGGCGGCCGTAAGGTTCACGTCAATATCTAGTGGGAGGGTAGTAACTTACTCGGGTCGAGCCAGCTCATTCCTGCTGGCCCACTGGCATGCCAGCAGGAATGGGATGAATCTACTACCGCAGTAAAAAAATATATGATACACAAAATATATTTTAAGTAAAATTGTGTTACAATGAAAAAAAAACACTGATAACAATTTCTTTTATTTTTTTTACTTTCATTGCTCTCACTTAAGTGTATGGAAGTGGACAATATAGGAAGTGGTCTTGTTAGAAAGTGGACCATAGGAGGTAAGTTTGAAATGAATAATCGGTAAGTTATTATGAGTTGTCGTAAATTTTCCCCTTCAATAATATTATACAGAGTGGAAAGTTTCAATGGGGGAGTAAAGTTTTTTTAGACTGGTGCCTTTATAGTACTTCAACCTCAGTTGCTCTCATAGAACTTTTTGATTAGCATTTAAAACAGGATCGATTAACATAAAAAAAAATTGGTGAAAAATGGTAATTTTCTTGCTAAGCGTACATTTTTTTTTAAATCTGTGAATAGGAATATATTTTTTTTTAAATTATGGATTTTCACCTAAGACCAATTACTTGTAGCTGCAACTATTAAGGTACCTCCCTTTACTCCCCCATTGAAACTTTCTACCCTGTATAGTAGTACCCATCCATGGTAGTACCTATTTACTTAACTCTGTAAATAAACCTCATTGTAATAACAATGAAACCTATAATCAATGAATCAGTCAATCAATTTAGCCTATCGAAGTCCACTGCTGGACAGAAGTCTCTCCCAACACGCGCTTCTGGCGCAGCCGCACTACAGAAGCGTTGTTGTAGTAGGTAAATACGTTTTACACAGCGGCCGATACACACTATAAACTATCCTGTTTATTAAATCAAACCATCCCAAATCTTTTTGTCTTAAAAGGGCGTATTTATTAATATTCTTGTAAGACAAATTAAAATTCAGAACCTAATTAAAATTTATAAAATTACAATTACAAGAAAAACAACTTTTGTCTTCTAGTTATCATGGTAAAACTCTTTTGTTCACTCAAACAGCAAAGTGCAGTTAAAAGCAAAATACTGACAGCGTCAGAATGCTTAACAAAATGTGTTTCGTTCACAAAAACACAATGTTGCTATAAAATTTACAAAACTTGCTTGGGACATGTATATGAAAAAATGTACGGTCGAAGAGGTCGAGGAGATACCACCTGATTTATGCAAACTGCAACGTATCAGATTGAAAGAAAAAGCCGGTATTATAATATGTCCCAGGCCACCCGTCAAACAACCAACTCCTCCGGTATCCTGCACAGCAATATGTATAGAAAAAGTTAAAAATCCTCCATTACCAGAGCTTCAGAATAAACGTATTATTTGTACAGTCGAAAGAGAAGTTACCACACAAGACAGATGTGACGCTGTCTTGGAAGCACTGTACGCAAAGAAAGAAGCTCCTCGTTGTGAACCTCCTCCACCGCCACCTCCTCCTCCAGAACTTGACCCGTGTGAAATACAAGATAAAAGAAATAAAATAGCTGAGTGTAAAGAAAGATTTAAAAGATATTTTGACTAAATAAGCGACCAGAATTTTACTTCTTCAGAGATATAAAAGTATTTATTATTACAAATACTATTAAAACTCAAGTGTTTACTCATATAATAAATAAGGATAATCCGGAAACATGTCGTCGAATAATATTGATCAAGAAATATCGGAATTAGAAAACTTGATAAAAAAACTTCAGGCTGAAATTACTGAAATGACAGCAACCACGAATAAAAACATGACAAAAATTCATAGCATTGAATATTTTGAGCCAGAGAAAAAGGGTACTGAAATGGGTACATATCCGGTTAATGTGGAAAATGTAAGACATGATTTTAAGTTATTGTGGGAAGAGCCAAGTGCAACATCTAATGCTAAGGTTTCAGAAACACAAGTTAATGCATTAACTAAAGAAAACGATAAATCTGTAAACGATGCAAATGAAACTAATCGTCAGCATAATCTATCTCGAACGAGCGATATGGTTAGTAAGGATGAAACCAATTCAGATTCAACAATAAAAACAATAACCGTTAGTGAAAACATTCCCCACAGTACTATCAAATTTGATATACTAATGAATATATTTGGAGAAAAAAGTCCAACTTTTAATACAGCAGCCAATAGCAATACAAATGCACCCCAAGAAATAAGTAATAAGGTTTCATCAAGCAACGTTACAACTGATAATATAAACACTATAATGGAAGATTCAGAAATAAGTGTTTGTAGTAACGAAATAAAAACAAGTAACGAATCACAACAAAAAGCTATTAACAATGACTCTGTGGCAAGTAATAACTATAAAAATACATTAAATGTCGATGAAACGCACAAATTGGACACTGCAACCACTAAAAACTCTAACACATCACTAACTAAAAGTGATGAAACGACCAGATTTCATAACAAACCATTTCACGCTCATAGTCTCTCAAATGAATCTGCTCTTGGAAACGTTATTGAAAATGTAAACAAGCAACCAAACGCCTTTATAAGTAAAGAAGACCAATTAACTATATCTAATTTACAAAAGGTTCTCGAACAAAATAATGACGTTCCAAGAAGTTTAAGTATAATAAATATTTATATCGAAGGCCAAACTGGAGGGTTTGAAAAAAAGCACAGGTTAGACCATTTAGAACATACATCAAATATCTTCAAACCTTCAATTGATAGTAACAATGTTACAAAATCTCAAAGTAAAGTTAGTTCTTTGACGAATTCATCAAGTCGCGTCGATACAGATATTGATAGTAGTCATCACTGCGAAAATATAGAATCGATAGCTAAATTGAGAGATCCCATCAATCATGCCGAAAACGAAAGAAAGCATAAGACTGATGAAATAAAAATTAAAACTAGTAGAAGCCAACCAAGTTCCGATGTCAATTCATTAAGTTCTGAAATAACCAAAAGCGAGGATATAACAATCACAGTTTCAACACCAGAGTCAACTACTAAACCAACAGAATATCACGAAATACACGCTCCATTAAATAAATCAGATAAAATTGAATTTACGGAAAATATCATAACAACTGAGGTCAAAGTAAATGATAATAGTTTACCTAAAGAAACAAATTCAGGATCTAAAACGCCTAAGAACACAAACGATAATACAATTATTCAATCAGAAGAATCTCAACAAAGTCATGCTGTTGAATACGTGCAAAATATCATTTCCTCAGATGATTTTAAAAGTGTAAATATTGATGAGAAGCCCACTGAATATAAAAGCTCAACAGATATGACTAAAGGTCATTCTAATCATAGTATGAGTTCTAAAAAACCTATTTATATACACCAAACTGATATAATAATAAATAACCCGGACGGATATGATGTCTTTCAGGATTCTGAAGACTTAGGTCCGCCCAAATAATATGTAAATAGAAAAACTAAATAAGCATCGAACGAAACAATAAATATATAAAAACTTCTACGTATTCTTATTTTAATTTAAGATATCTCTATATCCTCTCATCTCTGTCGTAAAAGTCAATTTAGAGAGAAAATCAATACAGACCATTGCAAAAAGAAAGAAAACTCGACTTTACCTACCTGTCTTGTCAGTGTGGCCATCCTTCCATCGTAGGAGGAGGCCTATTCGTCCCTCCATGGGTGAAGATAGGGATAAAAGACAGCTACTTACCTCATTGTCTTGTGTTGTGATGTATTTTATAAAAACGTAACGGACACAACATCAACAAGAACCAGGGCTCAGTACAATTATTTGTGAATGTGAAAACCGGTTAACCTACCCACTCGCCCACGCTAGCCGCGAACAATGATTGCCTCGACACCAAGGTAGTTTAATTTTTTTAAATCTCGAGCCGTCTTTTGTAGCTGGGGCATAATATGGTGAAATGGTTATTTGTTTTTTTCAAAGACAAGTCATGCACTACACTTTTACAAAAAATAATTATACGGACACAGGACGAAGTTGAGAAATAGGTGGGACTTAAAAGTTAATATGGGATCTTGGTTGATTTCTAAGAGAAACTTACTCCATCTCTATCATTGGCTTATGGGTAAAAAATAATTTCACACTAATGAATCTGCAGGCAACAGCAATTAAATAAAACAGTTAATTAAAAATCCATTTTAACTAATTTATTCACAACAGGTATAATTTTCCGTACAAAATACATCATTTACAATATATTTTATATACTATAATAACATCCATTTTAAACTTAAGCAAGCATTAGGACTAGATTTACTCAATATATAATAATATACCCATTATCTGTGTGGTGAAGGAGTAATAATGGCACCACCCCATCGCATCTCAAAGATATCGTAAAATCGACTAAGGAAACGTTCAAAGAAATCTCGAATCGGAAACTTGATGGGAAACCCCGTAACAATTTATAAAAAAAAACAATAAAAAAAACTCCGTAACAATTTATCCCAAAGCAACCACATCTTTGTCACAGAAGGAAGCCCGTCCCAGCTGTGGACAATAGGACTGTAAATATACCTACACAGTTACATTAATACAGTATTATAATATTTTTATAATAAATATTTTAGCAATATTCTTATATAGTAAGGCGATTAAAATGTTTTGGCACATTATTCATTGGATAAATAAGGCACATAGCCATTTCATTGATTATATATATTTGTATACATATATTTAATATTAATATATTTCAAATTCTTATTTAAAAATTCACTCCATGTCAAAAAAGGCCTCGATGGGGTAAAGACCCTTTATAGGTCCCATAAAAAGTAAGCCTCTTTTAAAATAATGCTTCTAGCATCAAAAACACCAAACAGGTATACAAGCCAACTTCATCAAGTCATGTTCATCAAGTTTTGCCAAATGCTCAAAAAAACTAGTGCTAATGCCACTTGTATTTACACCTCTCTTAGGGCCTTTACATGGCTCACTAGCGCCGCCAATAGAAAAAAAATGGAAATTCGCAAATAGGATAAATAATGTTAAATTAGTTAAATTTCGCATTCGAAAAAAAAACGGCCGTTTTTGTTTATAATGCAATATTTATTTGATTGAAAAACATTTAAAGTGTTGAGAGTGTGTTATTTAAATACTTTATTGCCTTTTCTCAAGACTTTGTTATTAACATTTGCCATTATTTATCCTATTTGCGAATTATGATTTTTTTTCAATTGGCGGCGCTAGTGAGCCCTATAAACGCTCTTAAGTCCAAGGAAATTCCCTCTTTATAAAAAGGTTGGCTTCTACACTCAGTTTCGTGTCAAAATACACAGACACATTTTTCTTTTCATAAATATTCAATAGACCACAACAATTCATCAAAAACTGTAAATATCCTAATTACCCTTCCAAACTTAACCTTACTTTAATATAATTCAAAAACACTTTGGAATAAGTCAATCCGTTTGGGAACTATAATATCACAAAATATAAATTCAAACACACAAATTAAAAATGAAATTTACAACATTCTTTTCGCTTTCGAAGATAAAACGAGAGTATAATCTCGTACATATTAAAATCTCTTCGAAATTCTATATTTCCCTTCTTGAGGGACCACAATATTGCCCTTAAAGGGAACAAACCCTTCATGGTTGTCAACCATTAGGGTAACAATAAAACCAAAAGTTATTCCTAGAGGACTTATTTCTTCCTCGGAGGAGGTTGCATTGGAGGTTGGTGGAAAGGATGATACTGCCTTGACAGTAGATTTTCCTGAAAAAAGAGAAATCTTATTTCAAGCAGCAGTTTTCAAACAGTACCTAAAATCTTCTTTCATCGAACAGTCCTAGGCACTGTGTGCCACGCCCTCTGACATCTTTAGTAGGCAATTTAGGTATGAGTTGATGATTTATGGGATTATAAATTTTAATACCCATTAGTAGAATGGAGAAGCCTCTGTGCAGCAGTGGAATGCAATAGGCTAGTTAATTGATTGATTAGTAGAATGTGGGGTTAATTTATACAGGGTGGCTCATTCAAATCGGTCAGTATGGGAAAGTCTTAAACTATAAGTCATACGAAAATTTTGCTCTTAGAAACCATGTCACCGATTTTGATACAAAGAAAAACTGCATTCATACATTTGAATAAAAATAATGTACCCAGCTGGGGAATCGAACCCGGTTGTTTTGCAAAAATAAACTTATACTTTTTCTATTTAAATATCGATTCTGTAGGTCTTAAGCAGTTCATGTCTCTAAGAAACATTATGTCTAAAATAAATAAAATGCACATTTTTCATATACTTCAATCATTTATAGTAGGTGTTCAAAGTGGCATATTTATATTATATTAGAGCGCTTACGAATATAAAATCCGTATGGTATGAACTCACCACATCACTCGCTCTGCTTTGAACGCCTCCCATTCTTCTCTCTTGTAAAATTATTTGATTAGCAGCGCTGTAACATAGAGAAGGCAATTTGATTACAGTACAATCATTCAGATTCAGGTTACAGTATATATTATATCGAACAAAACCTATTGTCTGTAGCAGCCCATAGGTCTTGAGGGCTACATGTAGCGGGGCATCGAGGGCATTTCAAGAGGTGCGACATTGTCTGAGGGTCGAAGCCACACTCGCACTGAGTAGCTGAATCCTCAATGTAGCCCCATTTACTCAAATTGAGTTTACAACGGCCCACTTGTGTACGTAGGCGATTGAATGACGTCCAGGTGGATTGTGGAAGGTTTTGTCCTGCAGGGAGTGCTTCGGTTGGTTCAATGTACACAGCAGGAGGCTGGAATTTTTCAATCCATAGTTCAAGCCTAGCGGGTTTTTTTCCCTACTGTAACCGGACATGCTGCTTCCCAAGGTGCAGAAACTCATTCTACTTATACGGTTGACTAGAGGAGTTTGCTCTGCCGTTCATTGATAGAGACTGCCTACTTAAAACGATTACAGGTTCAAGTTGCCTCGCAGCTTACATTACAGCAATTACAGCATAAAATATATAAGCTGCTAATATCCAGCGGACACGTTTGGTGAGACTGGCAAAGTTACGGCTACGTATTGAAGTCATTTTATGAGAACCAACTAATGTCTTCATTCTTGAACTGTAGTTGCGTTCTTCACCAGGTTTGATCAGAGGATTGAACAGCCCATTAATATCCCACTGCAGGGACGGGCCTCCTTCCGTGACGGAGGGATACTTGGCCTACTAATACCACGCTGGCCAGACGGATTGGTATAGGGTTTAATTTTAAATTTTCCTTGTTTTTACTTCGTAAAGATAATATATTTACGGTTAGTTCCTTAGTCGGTTTTTACGACACCCATTGGATGAGATGGGGTGGTGACATATTGTATTCTTACTCCGTCACCACACGGACACAGTTACATTGTGCTGAATAAAAAGTCAAATAAAATAGCAAGTTCGCTTTTATCTCTACGAAATAAATCTTGACCCTTTATCAATAAGTCCTGTCATAAAATATGCCTCCCGCGACCCATCCCTGCTATAAGACATTAAGATGGTGTTTCGTTGATATCTTACGTATCCATTTCCTCCGGTGTGAGGTCGAGCGCCTCCTGCATCTCCCGCGAGGTACTCTGAATGAAGTCCTTGTCACAGTACTTGCCCAGGCCCTGCTCCCTCAGCACCTAGAATAATGTGACTCTTATACACCACAAAATACAAAACAGCAATTCAGTGGGCATTTTTGTATACTGCTAACAACTTAGGGCCGAAACTGCGTTAAGCGGGCTTACGCGACGGGCAGCCGTCGCGTATCTACGTGCGTGAACACGCGCGTAGACACGGGCGTAGACACGCGGGCGCGCTCCGTGAGAACGCGAGTGAATCATTGCGTTCCGTTCCATCACAGTGTTACCGCTGGCGGGTTACGGCGCGTGCTCACGCGCCGTATTCCGTCGTACGGAGGCGGGACCCGTTCCGCGGGTGCGTGGCGCGCCTCCACGTGACGGTCGCACGCGCGGTGATCCGCGACGTAGCACTTTTGTATGAATACGCGCCCGCACACGCGTAACGCAGTTTCGGCCCTTACCCCCTTACTCATAAACGCCTCTTAAATTTAATCATTGTTTTGCGAAATTTTTATTAGTAAAACCAAGCTTATGCCAAAACAAAATCGTAAGAATTTAAGCTAATCAGTTGACTAAAATTTAAGAGGCGTTTATGAGTAAGGGGGTTAGATGCTAACGAACACATGTCAAACAAAATTTCCGACTATTAGATAAGACCAATCCTTGTAGTCGCAAAAAGTCGTGTTTATCCAAAACTTCTTTTAACAAACAAAGTTTTTGAAGCTGACTCTGTGGCAGCAGAATGGTCTTGAAAGCGGTTCTCATGCTCCAGATCGCGGCTTCGATCCCTTGGCTAACTTGTGCGATTCATAAACGATTGCCAAGAGTCTAGAAACACTTTGTGCCGGTTAATTTCTGCTGGATACTTAAGTCCCCACGGCACATAATTTGAACCGCTAGATTGGAAGGTGTCTTAATTTTAACTGTTTATACTTACTCGAGTAATAAGATTCTCCGCTGGATTCTCTATGCAATAAGGCACGTTGTTGTTCTGTCTCTGCGATTTGTCACGAGCTGAGGAAAAATGTAAATAATAATTTAGTCAAAGAGCAACGAACATCGAACTGAATTCTTTTTAGTAGAGATCGGCAAATAAAATCTAGTAATGGTGAACGGTATCAATTATCAAGAATTAAAAGATAGACACAGGTTAACTTGCTTTAACCATTTGTTCTTCTTCTTTTTATTTATCGTTTGGTTAGTGTCCAAACTGGTGTCGAGAGCTGTTCGAGCCGCCTATAAGCCTCTGACGTGCTTAACAACAAACTTTGTCACTAAGACAACATCAAGGCCCGACTTTTTAGATGTCCTACGAAGCACAATGAGGCTTAGATGAAGAAGAAGAAATCTATGGAATGACCACGCCGTCGTTGGTAAATCAGCGATTTCGTATTGATACTAGACTATTATCAAAATTATATGTTAACTATTATTGACAGGTAGTGATTAATACACTTGTTAGTACGATGCTTGAGGTGTACTACTTTTATTGTATCCGTAATAATTAGGCACGTTGCGTAAAGTGCTAACACTGCGACGCCTATCTAAGATGAATGAATCATGAAAAATATTAAATTAAAATCACATGCTGTTATAAAACGAACACTTAGACAAAGATGGCGATATTTTTTGAATTTTCTTTAATCGGTTTTTACGATACCCATGTGGAAACGTTTGGAGGAGGCCTATGTCCAGTAGTGGGCGTCTATAGGCTAATATGATGATGATGATGACGATTCCCATGGTAAGATATTATACGGTGTCACCACAAACTCATCGCATGTGGTGACACGGTACTATATTGTTAATCTGTCGCCGTTATTATAGTTGTATTATTAGCACCTATTTTATTAAAAATTAAATAGCATCTCTGTAATCGCACAATAAGTTACAAACCGTGCCATTAATTAAAGTCAGTAAAAACACTTTATAACAGTCAATTAAATAACAAAAATATATTAATAGGTAGGCCTGTCCCGCTATTAGAAAAATTACAAAATAATGAAAATGCATCATGATACACGGGACAGAGAAATGGTTAGTTAGTTATTATTTATAATCACAACACACTAAAACAAACTTACAGTTTCTTTTCATAGTCTGCATTAAATCGTTGGACGTTTTTCTGCGAATATTATTTTTTGTTACTTTTGAATTTATCATTTTAATTATACAATAAATTGTATTATTTTTTCTTGCTATTATTATTATTTTTATTCGAAATCTGAAGCTTTGGAAGGCATACATCGGACTAAAACCAAGACTCAGATACTGATTTGGGATGCGTAATGGCAGATACCATAACTATGCCGAAAATCTGATGTTAAAAATAATTAATTGTCTAAATTGAGCGCACCCTCCTCATTGCAATCCTATCCCAAACAGATTTCCCCAAAATGTATACCCGAAAACGAAATGGCTTTATCAGTTTTGACAAAAAATTCTATCATAATTCAAATTCATTAAGATCGTTATTTAATGTTTATGCGTGAGCTTGACGTCATTGGTTGACCGTAATCAAAACTATGCTTAGATTAAAAGTGCAATCTATTTTAAACTTTCACTTCAACGTAATAAATAATAATATCTACTAACACAATACAAATGTCACTATATTAAACTGAAGAGTTTGTTTGTGAAAAACCATGAAAAACCATTAAATAATTTAAAACTAAAGTCAACTTGTTACTTGTGACATTACAAGCTTGTCATTTCAGAAAAACTGAAAATGTAGAATTTAAATATTGGCTGGTAAGCCACCCAATTGTTGGCACCTTAAGAGTGGACTTCGTGTCAGACTAAAATATAAAATATCATAAAATTATAAAATACTTTAATCTTTGCTTATACTTAATCATTATTATGTGATTGAATAGTATTAAATAAATATTATTGGCACTAGTGCCAATAAAAGGATTCTGATAAATTTATTGTTGCTATGTTGTCACATAAAATAAATAAAATATGATAAAAATATTAAATAAATAATAATTGAACTTGAATAATCATACTGAACTTGGATAATCTATAGTGTTTTCTTTCTTTTTACTCACTTTTAACTCTTTAGTGCCAATAATTGTAGGACTTCTAACGATTAGGTGGTTTACCCTAATTTGTTTTATATTATAAAATTACGAAAACTTTAAATTGAAATATGCACCAATGACGTCATGCAAGAAATGATAGGGATGGACATAGAAGGAAAAAAGAGAGAAATTCATTAGAATAAAACATTTTACCGAAAACATACTCTAGTAACTGTCAATAACGTTGACTTTATTATTTGTTTTTATAAATATCTAACGACTATTTTCTAATACAAAAGAACTGATATGTCAAAGTAGCGTCATGATTTAGCTGATGTTTTGTTGTGCGATATTGAACCTAATAGTTTTATGACATGCAACTAACATTAACTCTAGAGGTGATAAAGCCATTTAGTTTTTGAGTATACAACAAATTAGGGCGTATTTTTGACAGCTGGAAAAACTAGCAATTTTTTTCCCTCGCAAAATTGTTTTCGTAATTTTAATGTGCCGTGATTTCAAAAAAAAATTCAGGAAATAGGATACACTGATCACGACACAGATTATAAATAAAATTAATAAGAAGCTTTTGTAAAGAGTTTTTTACCTAAAAGGTTAAATAACTTACTCGATAGCTTTGAATATCTTTTCAGAATCCTTTCCGTGGAGAAGAGGTTTCATTTGAATTTCTTCGTCGCTTTCATTTCCATCTTCGTTTTTGCTGAAAATTTAACTATTCATTTATATCTAACCTTTCTAGTCGATCTTATGATTCGAAAAAAAGAAAGACAATGGAAAAAAAAGTCTAGTGGTATGTGGTAGTAAGTCCAGCACCATGACCACTAGGCCACCCGAGCATTCGTCTCGACTACCAAATTCAACCATTGCTTTACATGGCGCTGGGCCGCAACTTAGAACTCGACTGTACAAAGCCATCTAGGCGCGACAGCCGTAAACTTTCTATGTTGCAATTGAAGAGTTTACGTAATGGTTTTAAGTTTTGTATTAAATTACGTATTTATATTTTTTACCTATAAAGCTTAGGTTTAACTAGAAAAACCCGAGAAGAAGAAAGACAATGAAAAAAGTCGGTATTTTGATGTCCCAGGGTGCAAGCTTTGACTGTTGAAAAACTCTTACTTTTACTACTAATTTTCGCCAAGGGATGTTAATTATGTTAATTTTCGTGCTCTCCGTCTCTGAATATGATGTTAAGATTTTATAGAATACCGTTGTTGTTGCTGTGTGTAGCTGTAGTATGTCCGTGATTACACGATTCCCACATTTTACTTATTTTTAGATCATGTTCGTACGCACAAATGTTTTACTTGGGTGGGATTTTGAGACTCCTGTTTAGTAGCCATTGAGCCGCGCGGTAAAATGTTTATTTATCATTGGTAATTCAGATTGAATATATTTAGTACTAGCTGACCCGTGCCCACTGCGATCGGCGGCGAAAAAAACGCGTCTCTTTTTTTAACATATTTTATTACTGCTCTTCTCCTTTTAGTCATAGCGTGATACTATATAGCCTATGACACTCCCCGATAAATGGACTATTTAACACAAAAATAATTTTAAAAATCGGTTCAGTAGATCCAGAGATTACCCCCTACAACGACACAAACACAAACTTTACCTCTTTATAATATTAGTATAGATAGATGACTTACGTTTCTTCTTCTGGTATTTGGCCGTCCATGCCAAGTTCTCTTCTCATCATGTTACTTAATGAGGGTCCTTCCTTAGAAGCTGTAAATATATAAGATACCTACTTAGTGTCTTTACTTAAAAAGTAAATGGGAATATACATTTACTAAGTAACAAATTTTATTATTTCAACAAGGACCAAATGTTTTACTTTTTTTTACTATTCTGATACAAAAGTTTTAATTATTACTTTGTTTTAATATCAACTTTTAGACAATTTGGTAGTATGTGTAGAGTAAAATCACGAGAAATAATAATATAATATGTATTACATTTTCACATTTTAGAAATTACTTATCATCTAAAGATGTGCCAGATCACTAATAAGTATGCGAAAATTTTCTTTCTTATTCGAAACAAAACGACATTTTAAATGTAGTGCCTCGCAGGAAGATCTACGCTAAAAGGCCAGATGCCGTCTACCTAGTTTCTTTCAAGCAAGTAAAATATGTCCGTGTGGTGACGGAGTAAGAATACAATATGAAAATGGTGTTTATTTCCTAAACTAAAAAAAAAAAAAAAAAAAAAAAAAAAAAAAAAAAAATATGTTACCACCCCATCTCATCCCATGGGTGTTGTACAAACCGACTAAGGGACTATCAGTGAATATTATCTTTACGAAGTAAAAAGAGTCCGTCTGGCCAGCGTGGTATTAGTAGGCCAAGTATCACTCCGTCACGGGAGGAGGCCCGTCCCTGCTGTGGGACATTTAAGGCTGTTATGATGAAGTAAAATATTTAAGCTTTTCACTAATTAATCGAGTAATAAAATATGTCTTACCTCCGTTTCTAGAAGGTTGTAAAGGTGGTCGCCTTTCTTTACCGTAGAAACTCTCGCGGCCGTGTTTCTTTATACTCGTCCATACAGCTCCGAATAAAGTGTGGTTCCGCTGTCAATTACAAACATATTAACATGAGGTCTCGGGTTCGATTCCCGGTCAAAGCAAACAATCATGTCCATGCACACAAAGATTGTGTGGATGGACATGATTGTTTGCATTGGTCTGGGTGTTTTCTATGTATAATACGAGTATGTACCTATGTATTTACAAAAAAAAGTATTTAAGTATGTTTATCCGTTGTCTAGTACCCATAGTGCAAGTTCTGCTTAGTTTGGGACTAGATGGCGTTGTGTGAAAGAGTGATGAATATTTATATTTAAACTTTTTCGTCTTACAGAATCGTTAATGAAGCTAAAAGCATTTAAGCTGTACCTCTCGCACTATAATTAATCTGTTATATTGGGATTTTAACAAAGATTTATTTATTAAACAGTAAGATATCCAGAAGGAAAACTTGAAATTAAACCCTATACAAACCGTTTGGCTAGCGTGGTATATGTAGACAAAGTATCACTCCGTCACTGGAGGAGGCCCGTCCCTGCAGTGGGACATTAATGAGCTGTTATGATGTAGATATCCAGGAATTGGATAATCATTCTTGTTTCGCCTGCATAGGATGCGATCCGCAACCACTTGCTTACTAGCCACAACCTGCGATGTATACGCCACACCCGAGCCAGTGGAAACCCTTTGAAGCTTGATGATGATTTATGAAGTATTCACATACTTTTAATATAGACATAATATACATAAAGAACATCATCTGTGTGGTGACGGAGTAAGAATACAATATGTCACTATCCCATCTCATCCCATGGGTGTCGTAAAAACCGACTAAGGGACTATCCGTGAATATTATCTTTAAGAAATAAAAAGAAGGAAAACTTGAAATTAAACCCTATACCAATCCGTCTGGCCAGCGTGGTATTAGTAGGCCAAGTATCCCTCCGTCACGGGAGGAGGCCCGTCCCTGCAGAGGGACATTAATCGGCTGTTATGATGACATAAAAGTAAATAGTATAGCTTATGCACTTACCCTATGCATAGGCTCTACAACTTCACCGACCATCTCATCCAAGTTCCCAGAGATGGCTCTCTTCAATTCTGGTCCAGCTTCGTGTAATGTTCTCAGTCCAGCTTGCAGCGTCATCTGGTTACTCTGTTCCGTGACTGCTGCAGCTTGCTCCTTGCGTTTCCTGAATCTGTTTTACACATATCGTATGGAAGGAATAGTGGTTATTTATTCGCTATAAATGGCCTCTGAATGTAATTAGAAAACGGGCAATTATTGACGAAAATTTTTAAGAAGACCTAATGTTTGAGTTGCTAATGTCTTTGAAATCTTTTTTCTTATTCTGTAATAAGTATACGTCATTCAAAACCAATTTTATTTTTACAAAGAGATTTCCTATGAAAGTCTAACACCATCCTCTATAAATTGCAATCTAACTTTAATGAACAGATGAATACCACTGCAAAATATAGACGTACATAACATAATTCACTAGTTGATTCTGGCAAGACGAGGTGACCAAGGATCAAGCAGAGTAGCGTTCTGTCGGAGGCCAAGACACATTTTGGGCCGTTGAGCCAGCGGAGTAAGTAAGTTAGTAAGTTGATTCTAACCAATTACAATCTAATTGAGAACTCAAGAAACGGAAATAAAATCTCCTGCTGAAGTTCAGAGTTGCTGGTCAATGTGGTATTCAAAATATTCTTTGTCACCTAATATTTTTACGTCTTTAGGGGAACTCTCAAACAAGAAGTACTTAAGTATAAGATTTTAGATCTTATGTTTTTGTTGTTTTTATAATAAAACATTAAGCTCGCACAAAAAAGAAAGATTATGTATATATGTTCAAAACAAAATTGCACAGGTGTAAAAACAGAAAACGTGTCTGAAAAAATGCTTAAAACTTAAAACGTTTCCAAACATGTCTTTTCATATAGATATTACAACCATTTGCCTTATAATCATATTATGTATGTATGTGTAATGAATACAGATTTGTCTTTATATTTAAAGTGAATTTTGCTTAATACATATTAGTGGTCAAATTGCCTATTGTGTGACAATTTGACAACTAAAAGTTAACTTAACAGAAAATTTTACAACTAAAAGTTAACTTAACCGGCAATTTGACAACTAAAAGTTAACTTAACCGAATTTTTAAGAATTTTAAGGAACGAGAATTGACATGCAGAAGTAAATCATATTTTTTCCAATAGCTGCACTAGTGATGTGTACTTTTTGTAGCCATTAAAATTTTAAAGAAGCAGATTTTTCTATCCGATTCCACATAGTGTTGATCAAAAAATTTAAAGACCATGTTAAGTTTACAAAAAATCGATTGTAACTGTATACAGCAAGTGATTGTAAATGCGTTGATGTGTGAAACATGCTTCAAAGTGTAAAGTATTTATAATAAAAATGATCATGCTATCAACAAAATAATTTCTGAAAAACGCAAATGGACGTGAACGTCAAAATACTTTGCGAGGTAGAGAAGCTGAAATAAAAACAAATTGATAGAATTATGTAATTAATTCGTTGTACCAGTCACTATATAAGATGACGGTGAAGAAAATTTTGAAGTACAATCTAGTAAATTAAGGGACGCAAAGAGCAAATATGAACAAAAGAATTGAGTATCTAGTACAACAAAATAGTTACATAATTCTTAAATCTGTAAAAAGGGTGTCATTCACAACCAAAATTCAAAGGGGTAAAATCGTTCAAGCAACACTTCTGTGTCAAAAAAAATACAGTTTTTCAAGAGGTTAAGCATAAATACAGCATAATAAAGTAAATGTTCAACTGTGTGCTTAATACTCGTGAATCAACTTACGCATGGTTCCTATAAAAATAGAAATTAAGATGTTAATAATTGTAATGACGAAACTAAATTAAATGAACAAAATGTTAATGTTAATTTTAAATACTATAATTTAATTTTCAAATGAGTTTATTGAAAAAAAATACGAGTATAATGTGACATCCTCATAAGGTTACTTTTAACATACTTGATACTTTTCAAAATTCTCATACTAGTGTTTCTAAAACTATAGATATTTGTCTACATAGATGATGTATTGGGTATTGATCCTTACTTGATTAACTTTGTAAACAAACACCACATATTGCAAATTCACTAGTTTTTACATCTATCGCACACTGATACGGATGAAAATTTCTGGAAAGTAGCATTAAATGTTTATGCAATAGAAAACGCGTAAATTACTTTGATTTAACCACTATTTTTCTTAAATTTTAAATAAATGTAATTTTTTCCAACGTCAAATTTCACAGATAAAAATTAATTTCACCATTTGACATTTGTAGATTCTAGAATTTGTCCTTGATTTCCATACATTTCATAAAGGTCAAAGACTTAAGTCTTTAGTCTGTGGTTAACATGACGCCATCGTTGTTTACCTTTATAAGCAAGTGAGGATAAATACCGTATAGTTATTACTGCAAATAACATCAAAGAATCCTCCCAAGCAACAAAATATTTTACAAACCTTCTGAAGTAATCTTGAATAAGGAAAGTGGCATAAAACTTTCCTACGGTGATCTCATTAGGGTCACCAGGAGGTGGTACGACTTGGTCCAGCAATTTAGGAGATGTGCGCTTCCAAACTTTTTTGATTATAGCACGAAGCTCTGTGTTGCACTCGTCGATTACACCTGATAGAAATCAAATGGTACATTGGCAATAAAATTTTATGCTATTTAGCAAATAATAAAAGAAACTTATATAATAATAACTAATCACTCCGTGTGGTGACGGATTTAGAATACAGTGTCACCACCCCATCTATGGCCCATAGGCTATGGGTGTCGTAAAAACCGACTAAGGGACTATCCGTGAATATTATCTTCACGAAATAAAAAGAAGGAAAACTTGAAATTAAACCCTATACCAATCCGTTTGGCCAGCGTGGTATTAGTAGGCCAAGTTTCCCTCCGTCACAGGAGGAGGCCCGTCCCTGCAGTGGGACATTAATGGGGTGTTATGATTGGCAATAAAATTTTATGCTAGAATTTAGCAAATAATAAAATAAACTGAAATAATAATAAAAACCCCGAAATACGTGTGTCTGACTTTCTTAGGGTTAATAAAGTCAAAAAGTCAACGACTTGGTAAGAAGAAAATAACGTTTATTTCACATTCCAATTGAAACTTAGTTATGCCCAAAACTTGAAAAGGAGTTTGCAAAGCCATGGCTGAAGGTTCATTTTAACATACCTTGTACGAGTATGTAGACATTCATAACAGTCCATCAATGTCCCACTGCAGGGACGGGCCTTCTCCCGTGACGAAAGGATATTTGGCCTACTAATACCACGCTGGCCAGACGGGTTGGTATAGGGTTTCATTTCAAATTTTCCTTCTTTTTATTACGTAAAGATAATTCTCACGGATAATCCCTTAGTCGGTTTTTACGACACCCTTGGGATGAGATGAGGTAGTGACATATTGTATTCTTACTCCGTCACCACACGGAGAAAGTATGTAGACCAGAAATAAATTGAGATATTACAACTTACCAGCGGTTTTTATTTGTAATTGTGTTCTAACAACAGCAAATAAGGTCGCATTGAAGTTGACAGTACCATCGGAGTTGAGCGGCATGTTCATAGAGACGAGACGCTTGCATGCTGTACGATGCGGGCACAGTTTGCCGAAACCTGTTTAACATTATCACTTTTATTCGAGTTACCATAAAGACTGTAGCCACGAGGCCATTTAACATAAAGAAGAAGATGATGACGACGTATTGAAGTTATTTTTAGATTACGATCCGTTGGCTTCATTTGTGGACTGTACTCGCGCTTTCCACCAGGTTCGATATAGTCAGTCATATTGCCGTGTTTATTAGGTCCGCAGAGGTCTTGGATTCGATTCCCGCTCAATGCAAATCTTTGTGTACATGAACATGATTGTTTGCATTGGTCTGGGTGTTTTCTATGTATAACATGTATGTATTTACAAAAAAAAATATTTAAGTATGTTTATCCGTTGTCTAGTACCCATAATACAAGCTCTGCTTAGTTTGAGACTAGATGGCGTTGTGTGAAAATGTAAGGAATTTTTTTGTTGCGTTGTGGCGTGGTAGTAGATTAAATAACTTAATAATTTCTTACCAAGTGTGTCGTAAACGGGAAGACTACCTTTAGGCCCTGCGCAGACGGCACACTTTTGGTGCGATCGAGTCTGCGGCGCACAAAAAGTCTGCCATACATGGCATATGTTTGAGTCTTTTGTGCGCCGGACTTTTTGCGCGTCCTCTGCGTTACTGCTTATAATTGCATAGGTTCTATTTTTACAGACTAAAAAGTGCGTCACGTCTGTCGTCTGCGAAGGGCCTAATAGTCAATACTTCGAACAGAGAAGTATATCTTGACACAAACCCGATACGAATTTGTAGATACAAGTACAAAAATTGATTCCATCCCTCACACATTACCCACGAATGTGCAAGGGTATGGCTATGAAGATTTTTTTTATAAGGAATACATAGCACAATCATAATAGTTTAAAGTGTCAGCAGCCAGTGCTAAGGTATTTTTAAAAATCGATTCATTGAAATTCGAAAATGAAATTGAAAATCAATTAATTAAAAAATGTAAGTTTGTCAAACAATGACACCTGCGCCCGCGACCTTTATATTTTGTTAATTTTTATTTTTTTCATGAAACATTATAAAAACCAATTAGATTATACATAATTTAAGAGCTGTCTAGATACAAAGGAATGTGAACGGTAGTTGATATAAAATTAACCTTTTCACAGTGCCGCCAGCAGACACAATAGCAAAACAATGCACGTGTACCATATATGGTACACTGCACTGGGAACGTGTTAAGGTTGAAGTTGGCAAGATCTTTTGTAATACGTTACCTAGAGGCGGACTGATTTTTCTTAGTAAGTTCACGACGTCCAAGTGTTTTATTCTGCCTTTTGCATCAGGGTCGTATTCACTCCATAACCTGTAAAGGAAACAAATTATACATTAAGAAGTGATATGACTTTTTAAATTATCATCACATCGTCCCACAGACGTTTTGCTGCCCTCGAAATATTTTTAACAGGGTCTGATTTTTCGAACTTGTTTAGTTTTTTATATTACCTTACAAATTCATCAAGATGATGGGGTCCTAAAATAGACCAATCCCTGGTTAAGTAGTCAAAGTTGTCCATGATGACAGCGACGAATAAGTTAATGATCTGAAAAATTACAATAAATAAGTCCCAAACAATCAAAGGATATTGAAAAACAAAGCAAATTGATGTAATTTTTAAAGAACATAATTTTATTGAAATAAAAATTTTAAGTCATTTAAATAACTTTGAAAACTTATTTGAACAAAATTTAAAATCAAAAACTGTTTCCTATAAATTCCGACTGAGATCAAAGACATTTAATAGGTAATATTATATTTTATCACCACTGATCTTTTATAAAAAATAATTGTTTTGTTTACATTTTGAAGTTTCAAAAATAAAGTTAAGATGGAAATTTTGTCTAAGTTTTTCCTCTACTTCTATTTTTTTTTAAATTTAACTTTATCTAAAAGCTTATTATCAGATAAGAAAGGCTATCAATCAAGGTTTATTTTAATGTGTAGGTGTCTTAACAAAAAGTTAATAGAATTTTAGTTATTAAGGTTTAATTGAAATATCCACCATGTTGATGTGTGTGTGTTTGTTCAAATAGCTAAATCTACTCACCAAAAAAGTACAAAGTAAAGAAAATGAAATAAAGTAAGGGAAAGCCATCCACGTGCCGCAGTTTTCATCGTCGGGCGTCATATCACGGTTGAACATATTGGGCTTGATGCAATGTACTGGATTGCCTGGACGCTCGTCGGTGTTCGGGGATAAGGCCATCATTATTTCTTGCCAGGCTTCACCTGTAGAGATACCAAATTTAGGTTTGACATTGTTATAATAGTTATAAGTAATAAATTTAGGTTTAACATTGTTAATTGGCAGGAAACAAGGGCTTACTTTTAGTCGTATTTTATTTCGTTGGTACAATAAACAAATAATAGTTATATACAGTATGTAAAGTGAGACATAGGCAATACTTTAGGGCGTGATAGAAAACATATTATTATGTAAAGTGAGACATAGGCAATACTTTAGGGCGTGATAGAAAACGTTATTTAATGAAGGAAAAAAAATACAAAATAGATAAATATTAAATTACTACATAGTAAACGATGTGCAAAGCTTAGCCATGAATTTCACTAATCATGGACACCGCGCGGACGCAGCGAGCGATCGGTTCGCCAGCTGAGTTAGATACATACCTATGACGCGCGGCGCGGGTCAATGCACCGAGTCTTGAACAATATTTTAACGCAGCGGGAACGTGTCCACACTTAGTAAATTTTTGGGATTTTTTCGTCAAAAATTAAGTACCTAATTTTATTACATAATTCGGATCAGAATCACGTACAGAGTCACCTCCTAAATTATTGCGGTTGACTCAAAAAACACCCTGTATATTATGTTATTGTCACTGGCATGTTTAAATAAATTAAAAAGCTCTTAAATTATGGGCCTTTAAGTAGCTCACTAGCGCCGCCAATTAAAATAAAATCATAATTCGCAAATAGGATAAATAATGTAAAATGTTGATAACAAAGTCTTGAGAAAAGGCAATAAAGTATTTGTATAACACACTCTCAACACTTTAAATGTTTTACAATCAGTTAAATTTCGCATTCGCATTCGAAAAAAAAAACGGCTGTTTTTGTTTATAATGCAAAATTTATTTAATTGAAAAACATTTAAAGTGTATTATTTTTTTCCAGTTGCCAGCGTTAGTGAGCCCTATAAACGCTCTTAGGGATAAAAATAAAGGTTTATCTTTCGCATCTTTCATTATGTATATCATCCCTCCTAATCAGATAGTCAAGTAGCAAAACCTCAATCATGGCAATCATACGTTGATCGACCTGATATTCAAAAACCGCAACCTCTCATACAGCAAGCACGGGTTTTCATTTTCATTTCAATTTACTAGCATTTTAACACCTTTTAGTTACACACAAATACTTTACATTTACCTACTGTACTTGTGATGATTTTTCGAGGTAACAATCCATCGATCAAATGTACAATCGAAGAAAAGACCCGTCGAGATAGAGATCCTTCGAGGTATAGACCTTCCGAGGTAACGAACCATCGGTGAAGTGTACCGTCGAGGTAGAGACATCGAGGTAACGTCATTCGAACTAGATTATTAATAGCAGCAAGCACAAGTTCAATTAGTCGCTAAACAGTTTTGTTTGTAATTCTAATGAACTCACCAGTAGCAGATCTGAACAGCACCATGAGAGCTCCTCCGAATGTTTGAAAGTTATTGTTGCTTGTTATTATGTCGTTGTCAGGATAGATTTTTCCAAAGAGCTGAAAAAGTATTAATACTCAGACATTTAGAAAAATGCTCCGTGTGGTGACGGAGTAAGAATACAACACAATATGTCACCACCCCATCTCATCCCATGGATGTCGTAAATACCTACTGAGTGACTATCCGTGAATATTATCTTTACGTAATAAAAAGAAGGAAAACTTGAAATTAAATCCTATACCAATCCGTTTGGTATTAGTAGGCCAAGTACCCCTCCGTCACTGGAGGAGGCCTGTCCCTGCAGTGGGACATTAATGGGCTGTTATGATGATGATTTAGAAAAAAATGTGGAGACTGTTTTCCTACTATACCTATCAGAAATATAAAAAAATGCTGATATCTTGATGGCGTGGCAGCTACAGCCGTATACTATATACATTATGTTACATTTTTTAATCTAGACTAAGCTCATTTTGTTTACACGGGCAGGTAAGCAAGTTAGCGAAAGACGTAGTCCGAGTTTGTCAATTCAATAAAATGTGTTATTGTTTGAAACACAAATCAGTCTTATCCATACTAATATTATAAAGAGGTAAAGTTTGTGTGTTTGTGACGTTGTAGGGGGTAATCTCTGGATCTCCTGAACCGATTTAAAATTCTTTCTGTGTTGAATAGTTCATTTATCGGGGAGTGTCATAGGCTATATAGTATCACACTATGACTAATAGGAGTGGAACAGTAATGAAATATATGTTTTAAAAAGGGCAGCGTTTTTTTCGGAGTGGGCGCGGGCCAGCTAGTAAAATATTTATTTTGACTAGTTCAAAACTTTTTCCTTGTGACTAACTAACTAAAGCGCTAGAGCCACAAAGTATAAATATAAAGAAACTTTAGATTAAACAGTCGAGTTTTAGACATTGAAAAAAATGTATGACTCGCTTAATGAATATGGATGAGGCCCAAGCTGTTTGCCAGGATCATGACAAGTGGCGTTCTGTCGTCTCTGCCTACCACGGACGGGATAAGGCGTGAGTTTATGTATGTATGTATGTAAAAAATATGTACCTGCATTCCAACGACAGCGTAGATGAAGAACAGCAGCACAATCAACAGAGCGACGTAAGGCAGAGCTTGGAACGACTTGATGAAAGTCCACAACAAAGTCCTGATCCTTTCACCACGTGACAACAACTTGATCAGACGCATAGCACGGAACAGTCTGAAGAATGTTATGTATTTCAAGAGTGTTCCCTGTAGAATAAACATGTTGTTATAATATTTTACATTTACTTTACTGACTGGAAAAATAATAATACTTTTTTGTAAAGTATTTGACTATGAGAGATAATAAATATATTAATTAATAAAACTTACCTCTTTATCTGTTGACAGCGCTAACTGTAACAAAAACGGTGATAAAATTAGTGAAAATAAATTGAAAAACCTCTCAATAGGAGGAACATATAACTCGCTACGTGTAGATAAATACATGTTACGAATTAAGTGTTCTTGCACTATTCTTCTAAACTCTTTTATTCTATCATTTCGTCATTCTTTATTTCTGTCAATATCGATATATTGACAGAAATAAAGAATTCAAATCTTTATTGTAAAACGTGGTAGGTAAATGAAAAGTGACAAAAACATGAACCATTGTGGATTCGTGGAATAACTTATAAATGATTACTATTATTAGCCTGTACTGTCCCACTGCATGGCAAAGGCCTCCCCTTCAGACTTCCACTTCTCTCGATCCGTGACTTCCGTACGCCAATCCCTCTTAAAAGCGATAAATATATTACAAATTACTGTTATTTATTCGACCCTTCATTTCTTCACTCTATTTCTTTATTCAAAGTATTCGTACTTTATTTAATCATTCATTTTATTGTTCACTGATAAAAGTCATTCATTTCATTATCAATCAATCAACTAGCCTATTGCAGTCCATTGCTGGGTATAGGCCATCCCCAACACGCGCCACAGAACTCGGTCCTGCGCTTACATTAATTAATATAAAATTATTACTTACATCTGGCGGACGATTCTCATTGACTTGTGTTACCACAATATCAATAATACTACCAACTACTAAAATGAAGTCAGTTGTATTCCAAGCGTCTCCAAAGTAATTCTGAAAAAAACAATAAAAGGTAAAAGAAACATCTAAAGATCTAAGAATCAGGATCAAGTAAGATTTCTAAAAAAAAATCCGTATTATTAACATTTCTCCGTGTAGTGACGGAGTAAGAATACAATATGTCACTACCCCATCTCATCCCATGGGTGTCGTAAAAACCGACTAAAGGATTATCCGTAAATATTATCTTTACGAAATAAAAAAGAAGGAAAACTTGAAATAAAACCCTGTACCAATCCGTCTGGCCAGCGTGGTATCAGTAGGCCAAGTATCCCTCCGTCACGGGAGGAGGTCCATCCCTGCATTGGGACATTAGTGAACTGTTATGATTATATAATGATTTGTAGGATTGCTACTATTTTTTCGATAAATATCGCTTTAAAAGAAAAGAACTAATTGTGAGTGTGCGTTTATGGACTGTAAATTAGATAATCTATATACTTATAATAAAACTGTAGAGAGATCAATTCTGTACATTGAATATATGTTCAAAATTAATATTGGAGGATGAATGGTGATCGATACTAATGCCAAAAATGCAATCAATAAATTTTTTGTCTGTCTGTCTGTCTGTCTGTCTGTCTGTCTGTCTGTCTGTCTGTATGTGCACGCATGGGTCAAAAACTACTGAAGGCATTTTAACCAAACTTGGTACGATTGTAGTCCATACTCCCGGGCAGGTTATAGGCTGTATAACATAACGCTAAGACACATAGGAGCTGAGCAGTGACGAAAAATTTGAAGCAAGTCAGTTGACAAAAAGCGCGTTCTAGCTCTTATCATCGCATACGTTGATCATACGCCAAAAATATGTATTACAAAAATAATGGTCTTCAAAAGATGTACAAAAAAGTCCTGAATAGTATATATCTATCTTTTATATATTAGCCACAATAACGTGTTTAATCGTTAGGGTTTTCTTCAAAGTGTATTAAATACATAAATATATTGTAATTTGCATAGACATATCTTTTTCAAACTCCCATATTTCAAAAGTACACTTTAATATCTTATTCATAAAAAAAAATTATAGAAATCGGTTGATAAACACACAAGATATAGATCATTTTACACATTATTGCTATTTGTCAACAATAAAAAAATACAAAACTGACAATAAAATAAAGAAATACAATCACAAAACATTAAATTATTATTCAAAGTGTTTGTGTTTATTTTATTAAGTAATTCAAAAATACTGCACGCAGTTTATCTATAGATAATAATATAGTCGAGTCTAAGTTTAGTCAAATATTTTTTGCTAGATGGTAAAAAGGTGTGAGGTACAATAATTTATTTCAGCATTTTTTTTACAAAAGACAAATCCCACACTAGCCTTTAAAAATATCAATTTAACGGACACAAAGAACATCCAGACTAAGGACAATAGTTTGTGTATCACAATTGTCCTCCATGGGAATCGAACCCGCGACCTCATGCACGCCAGCCATGTATCCGTGTGGTGACGGAGTAAGAATACAATATGTCACCTCCCCATCTCATCCCATGGGTGGCGTAAAACCGACTAAGGGACTATCGGTGAATATTATCTTCCAATCTATCCGTATATTATCAACCAATCCGACTGGCCAGCGTGGTATTAGTAGGCCAAGTATTCCTCCGTCACGGGAGGAGGCGCGTCCTTGCAGTTATGATGAAATAAGCGATGTCATTTATTTTAACTTACAAATTTGACAACAGATGGCATTGTGCCTGTGACGTCATTTTCAGTATCGCGGTGTTAAGATTTTCCTTGAAAGAATGACGTTCGCTCATGTCTTTCAGTATAAGTTTAGACGCAGTCTTCATAGATATTTTATTTACTATTTATTTACTTTGAAAAGGTTTTGGTTCGTTCGTTAATTTTACAATTCGTTTGTAATGTAGGTATATCAGAATCTGTTCGTTATAAGGTTTTAAAAACGATTTTTCAGTATTAAATCGAATTGCGAAGTAAGTAACATCCGCCACGCGAACGAAGTCGCGGGCACAGCAGCTAGTATAAAATAAAACTATTTATGGTATTACCTTGAACCTAAACGCAGCCAATTTAAAAACGAACTCCAACATGAAGACCGTTGTCAATATCATATTTATAAAATCCAGGATCTGAAAACATAACATTAAATTGTTTTTTTATTGTTGCAAGGCTACGCCTCCCTCACATTTGGATTATCTATTGTTTGCCCGAAAATTATATGCCATAATATTCTTATGCCCAAATTTCTTGTCATAATTTTATTAGACATAACGGCAAAAACAGCTTGACGGAGATTCTCCTACTTCTTGGTGGCTTAAAGAATAAACCTAACCAAACCTATATAAGTTGGATTGCTCTAAGTCTCTTAGTTTAAACATAATTGAACTATGGCAAGTAAATATTTTGGCTAAGGACGATTATGGCAAACAATATTAGTACAAATGTAATTATAGAAAATGAAAATTCGGGCAAGTGAAATTCAAGCTAAGTGGAGATATCCGTCACATTTGGCGTCGGCGTGTTAGTGATGCAGCACCGACGCTTATTGTATCTGTATTCTTACTTCGTTTTTTTTTTCGTTTGATTAGTGGTCAACCTGGTGTCAAGAGAAACCTCTGACGTGCCTTAACTAATGTGTCAACTAATTATGTGTTCTCCGAAGCACGCAAACGCTCAGATGAAATACCACTGAGCGATTACCAATCTATAGAGAAGCCTAGCCGAAGTTGCTTGTGTTATCGTTATTAGTGTTTGGACGTTGAGACACGTTGAGAAATCTGAGAGCTGGGAGGGTCTAGCTCGTCGAGACCGGATTGGCGTCAAATGATTCACAAAAGTGTCGAACGTTTTGAATCTGAACGTCTAGAAGATCTTGACGCAAAACGCCAAGTACGGAAGACTAAGCCAAAGCCCTCCTACTCTTACACTTACGATTCAGCTGGTCAATTATACTGTGCATCTTGCGACCGAATCTTCAAAACCAAATTCGGCTTCGCCAGCCATATTAGAGCCCACCAGCGTAATTTATAGGAGTCGTCGTCACCGGATACGGTGTGGACGACATGATGTTGATGAGTGCTTGGAACTATTTGTGAGCCTCTCTAGTAAATTAATATATAAGAAAATATACTACTAACTCTTTTATATTCAGCAGGTGCACCATGGAACTTCATCATCAACGCGACCGTGTTGAGTACGATAAAGAAGAATATAAAGTATTCAAATCTTTGTGACGTCACGAACCACCATGTTTTGTACTGGATGCGGTGCTTTGGAATGTATCTGTAAAATTATATCATTGTTATAAGCAGCTTCAAAGACATAAGGTTTGAAAATCAGTATGGATCAATGTCTCCGTGTGATGACGTACTAAGAATGCAATATATCACCACCCCATCTCATCCCATGGGTGTCGTAAACACCGACTAAGGGACTATCATCTTAACGAAATAAAAAGAAGGAAAACTTGAAATTAAACCCTGTGCCAATCCGTCTGGCCACCGTGGTATTAGTAGGCCAAATATCCCTCCGACATGGGAGGTGGCCCGCCCCTGCAGTGGGACATTAATGGGCTGTTATAAAAATAATGATGATGATGAGACTTATTTACCGCAATCACAGTGTGGTTGAGGTCAAGTATGACCAATGAAAATTTAATCAGTATGTCAATTCTCGTTCCTTAAAATCGTAAAAAACACGCTTAAGTTAACTTTGTTGTCAAATTGTCATACAATAGGCATAAATCAATGACAATAGGTAAGACAATTCGACAACTAAAGTTTACTTAACCGATTTGTAACGATTTTAAGTAACGAGAATTGACATGCAGGACGAAAATGTAAAGTAAAATTAAATAAATACCTCCTCACAGGCTTCGCTTTTAAAGCAAATTCAATGCAGTTTCTCTGATTTTTGTCTAATTCACAGTCTTTAAACTCCTGCTCACCCTCCTTCTGGAATGTTACTATGACGAAACCGACGAAGATATTTACCTAAAATAAAAATAAAGTAATATATTATGTAATGTAACCTGCATACCACAATTACATATTCCGTGTGGTCACAGAGTAAACAGAAATGGTACCATAATTTATCTGTTTTCACAGGTGTATAAGTACAGACCATTTTTTTCCGAAATAAAGAATACTTGATAGAAAACCTTTCTCCTCTATGACAGCAAGATATATTAAAAGGCTAAGTTTCTTATATAAGTTGTCAATTATACATAAATATAAAAATGTGCTACATTACCATGAAGAAAGCGATGACAATAATGTAACTGATGTAGAAGAACGCAACGAGAGGTCTTGAGTTCTCAACAGGACCGTGGCGTTCCTCGTTGGAGTCCATTGAAGTTGAAAGCAAGCTGAAAAGATTCATTAAAATCTAGAAAAAGATAGAAGTGCACTAAACCTTATTTTTTTTTTTTTTTAAAAGACAACTCCCGCACTAGGGATCTTGCCCTGTGTCGCGTGGACCTTTTACAAAACATCAATTAACGGACACAAAGAAGACCCAGACCAGGACAATAATTTGTGAATCTCACAAATTATTGTCCTGCGTGGGGATCGAACCCACAACCTCATGCATGGCAGCCGCTTGCACTACCGTCGCGCCACCGAGGTCGTCAAAATACCACTTACAGTTCAACAAATCTAATAGGTACGGTATGACAGTTCTGACAAATTAAATAATAAGGTTGGGATAAAAAAATCGATTACTATAATATCCTAAATTTAAGAGATCGATTACTATAGTATCCGATTTTTGAGACACTTTAATAATTATTCTCATTATTAGTAAAGGGTATTGATCCTTACTTGATTAACTTTGTAAAAAACACCACATATTGCAAATTCTATAGTTTTTACATCAATTTGATATGGATGTAAATATCTGGAAAATAGCATTAAACGTTTATGCAATAGAAAACACGTAAATTACTTTGCTTTATCCACTATCTTTCTTAAATTTTAAATAAATGTAATTTTTCCAACGTCAAATTTCACAGATATAAATTAATTTCACCATTTGACATAATTTGTAGATTCTAGAATTTTGTCCTTGATTCCTATACATTTCTCAAAGGTCAAATACTAAAGTCTTTAGTCTGTGGTTGACACGACCCCGTAGTTGTTTACATTTATATTTAAGTCGTAATAAATAAACAGTAGTAGGTATTAGATCTAGTACTTTTAGAGAATAAAAAAAAATCTAAACATTACTTTTATTTTAATTATAATTAACGAAATAAAAGTAATGTTTAGGATTTTTTTTTATTCACTACTAAGACCTTAATAAGTTGCCTCCCGTCACCTTTGACCACGTCGAGTAATAGTTATAAGTAATAGTTAGTTAAGTGTCTAACGATAATAACGATTTTTCGTATATGTAAACGATTTTTTTGCATACAAGTGTACCCGAAGAGTCGCAACACTACGAGCAGTGACCTAACTACGTGACTTTGCAATGAGGTCAAGAATAGAACTATTAGATATTATTTACTATGTGTTATTTTGCTTTGTTTGAAAGTTTTCAATTAAATTTATATATTAAGAATTGTACATTTTTAGATACAATAATAAAATCTTACTAAATTCATGGTTTTACGAAAAAGGTTTTCGAAACTAAATAATGTACGCATGAACAAAGTTGTTTCAGTTTGAAAAATATGAAACGTCATACTGTATCTTTTAGATTTGTTGAACTTTAAAGGCCTTTACGTGGCTCACTAGCGCCGCCAATCGAAAAAAAAATCATAATTCGCAAATAGGATCAATAATTCAAAATGTTGGTAACGAAGTCTTGAGAAAAAGCTATAAAGTATTTGTATAATACACTCTCAACACTTTAAATGTTTTTCAATTAGATAAATATTACATTATAAACAAAAACGGCCGTTTATTTTCGAATGCGAAATGTAACTAATTTAGTTTCCAACATTTTGGATTATTTATCCTTTACGAATTATGATTTTTTTTCTATTGGCGGCGCTAGTGAGCCGTATAAAAGCTCGTAAGACGCACATCTCTGTGATAAGTACATAAGCCTATTTACATACAAATTCAGTCGAACATCGCACACTTTTAATAGAAGGACCAATACAAGCAAGAGTGCCACAAGATATTTTGCGTAAAAAAGTCTGTAGGTATAAAAATTTGATAACACAAATTCCGTAAGTTAGAAATTTTATCTTGGTATGTAAAAACTAAAAACAAGCCCTGTACCAATCGGCTAGGTATAAATTGGCTAAGTTCCACGACTAGTAGAGAATGCCTGTCATACATTTAAATGTCATGCGTAGGGACTACACCCCTTACTCATAAACGCCTCTTAAATTTAATCACTGTTTAGTGAGAATTTTATTAGTAAAACCAACCTTATACCAAACAAAAACGTAAGAATTTAAACTAATCAATTGACTAAAATTTAAGAGGCGTTTTTGAGTAAGGTGTACATTTTGTAAAACAGTTATCAAAAGTTCTGCCAATCCAAAATTAAATATTCGAATATAAGTTTAAAACTGTACGGAACCTTTTCTAAATTACGAATTAATTTTGGTATTCTAATGTCTAGATAGTTTAGAAAATAGTTAGATATAGATAGCTTGGTAAAGTTTTCTAAACTTTTAAATGTATTTGAACTTAGATTAAGTAGTTTAAAGGACGTCAAGAAACATATAATGAGAATTGTATTTATCTTGATTAAAGCGACTTTGACTTTGACTTTGACTTTGTTTGAAGTGTCTGTATTAACCTACCCAGGCCATCCTTCAAAGGTAGAAACAGTGAAGAGTGTTAGCATGCCGTTTAGTACATCGTCAAAATTCCATTTGTTACGAATCCATTCTCGCTCCATTTGCTTTGGTTCTCCGTCTTTGTAAATCAAATATGTGCCACTGGAAATTTAAAATATATTACTTATTTATACTTCTATACTAAGAGGTAAAGCTTGTGTGTTTATTTGTTTGTGAGAGAAGAAAGAGCCATTGAGCGAAACAAGGCTTAAAAGTGTTCGCAAGAGATCTGTCTCTAGGCCAGAGTCAACTATCTAGGCTCAAGACTGGAGATGGCAGAATAGTGACGTCCAACCCTGAGCTTCTAGAGGAGATTGATAAGTTTTACGGACAGTTATATACTACAACACAGCCACCTAGTGATCTAGCCGTCGATCCTAGAGCTAGACTTACGCGACACCATACCGAAGAAATCCCGGACGTCAGTCTGTGTGAGATTAGTAATGCTCTCCGACAACTTAAGAACAACAAGGCACCGGGGTATGACGGAATCACAAACGAGCTACTGAAGGCCGGGGGAGAACCCATTCTCAAGGCTCTACAGAGGCTGTTCAATTCCGTTATACTTGTGGGAAAAACGCCACAGGCATGGCACAGAGGTGTGGTGGTACTGTTCTTCAAGAAGGGAGATAGAACGCTACTTACTACTGTTGTATCTTACATATTTACACGTTAACCACGTTAGCTACTTATTAACGTTAATTTAAATCTTTTTACAAGTAACTAGCATACCCGGCGAACTCGGTTTCGCTACCAGATGGCTTCGTTTTATGTAACTTACCTGAATTTTCTTTGCTATAAACGTCACGAGGCCCGATACCTTTCCAACGAATGCAAAACCGTGTAAATTGGTTCGTGCGTTCTGGAGTTATAGCGTCAGGAAGGAAAACCCGACTCATTTTTATATAAGTATGTAGTAGATAACATAGAATAGAAGAAAGAATAGAGTAATACTTACTGACACTGTTCTTCAGTAACTTTAGTGATATCTGTACATTTATAAAATTTACCCTGAAATTATATAAATATTTAATCATTAATAAAAATTGTCGTGCCTAAAATAGAATAAGCCATTTTTCACCTTTGGACTCAGTTTGCATACCTACGGTATTTAGAAACATGTATGTCACAACAGGTATTTACAATTTTTAATGCAAAATAGTTTTGAACCTCTATTTGAACTGTTTATCACACGGTCACATTATCTTGAGACCTCGCTAGAATGCGACTTTCCCGCCCCCGTTGTTTTCACCCCCGGGCTCGCCATAACGCTTCAGTACGGTACGGCCGACTTGACGTGACGTCATCGACGCTAGGTCTCGAGATAATGTGATTGGGTGGTAAGTTTAATGTTAAAAACCGTTTAGCAAATGACCAAGACGTTGTAGTAATACTAAGATAAGGTCGTCATTTGGAATCTGGCATAGTTTTGTTTTTCGTGCAACATGTTCTTCGTTAGGCCTATTTCCAACAATGGGCTTTAAAACTAGTATATCAAATTGATATAGTGAATACCTTAAAAGAATATAGTACAAAGAGATGTTTATTATTGTGCCTATTGCTAGGTAAATATTATTTGTATGAAAGAAAGAAAGCTTGAGTTAAAACCCCATAAGCCAAGTAGTCTAGTCAACAAATCAATAGTATTACATTCAAAGGCGTATCATGATATAATGTCATTCTTTAATGTCAGCCATTGTAAATGTAGAAATTCTAGTAATAAGATACAGTCAGCTGCAAAGAAATCTCACCCATTTGGCGCGCTTTTAAAAGGGGGTTAGGTTTTTTAGTAGCTGACCGTACTAGCTAATTTAAATTAAACTTAAATCACCTGACCTCGATTTCTTAAAGCAGCTGAAGCAAAGCACATAAATCAACAATAATTAGTACAACCTGATCATACACTGCTTATACATAAACATAAACTAAACATATTTACAACATATATCTAAATAAAACGAAAATTATTTATGGGATAGGACACAAACCCTCAAGTTTTTGGGTAAAGTGCCCTAATGCCTTGTTACTTAGGCCACCTGGTTACCTACATTACAAACTTTGTTATCTATTGTTTGCCCAAAAATTATATGCCATAATATTCTTATGCCCGAATTTTATTTTCCCGAATTTTATTTACCCGAATTTCTTTTGCCATAATTTTATTAGACATAACGGCAAAAACTTCTTGGTGGCTTAAAAAATAAACCTAACCTAACCTATCTAAGTTGAATTGCTCTAAGACTCTCAGTTTAAACATAATTGCATTATGGCAAGTAAATATTATGGCTCTGGACGATTATGGCAAACAATATTATATAGTACAAATTAAATTAAGTAAAATGAAAATTCGGTCAAATGAAATTCTGGCAAGTGAAGGTATACGTACAAACTTGGTATGCATTCGTATGCATCCGCGATAAATAAACCGTCCATTCCCAGTTTCCCCTGAATACTCTCCCCCGATCGAGGGAAACTGGGAATCATACTATACTGAAAAGTATAGTTTAGTTTATCTGGGCTTTAGCCGCACTTAGCCACCTACACCTCAACAAATCTAAAAGATACAGTATGACGTTTCATATTTTTCAAACTGAAACAACTTTGTTCATGCGTACATTATTCAGTTTCGAAAACCTTTTTCGTAAAACCATAAATTTAGAAAGATTTTATTATTGTATCTAAAAATGTACAATTCTTAATATATAAATTTGATTGAAAATTTTCAAACAAAGCAAAATAACACATATTTACATAGTAAATAATCTCTAATAGTACTATTTCTCGACCTCATTGCAAAGTCACGTAGTTAGGTCACTGCTCGTAGTGTTGCGACTCTTCTGATACATTTGTATGCAAAAAAATCGTTTACATAACGAAAAATCGAATGTATCACTTTCAAATTGTCAATTATCGACACGTTACTGCGCGATCGCATAAATCACTTATTACATAGGTACCCTAAAATAAATTAATTTAATATGTTTTTAATTTTTAGAAAAAAAAAACAACTAAAAAATTAAAAATAATCCTTTATTTTAACCAGGTACACATTTATCATCTTATCATCATCTTATTATATTATTATACCTCTATATTTTTGTTAAAAAAAAAAAATTTGGTATATAAATATTAATATTCTAAATTAAAATATTCTAAAAATAAATTTTTAGAATATTTTATTATTCACTAGTAGTACTAGATCTAATACTACTAGTAAGAGATCAATTTAAAGTTTCATAAAATTCGGTTATTATCGTAATTGATCTCTTAAAGTTCGGATATTATAGTAAACGATTTTTTTTCCCCAACCCTATTAGTCAATTTGACAGAACTGTCAAACTGTATCTTTTAGATTTGTTGAACTTTAGGCCATTGTGAGCGTACAATCAATAGATAATAAATCGGGGCCTTAATACGCAAGTAAGTCATATTAGCAGTTTGTTATTATGGTGCCATAGTTCAACTCATTTTAATTCTCAATACTTGTAAGGTAATGTTAATGTCTCTGCCTACCCCGGACGGGATAAGGCGTGAGTTTATGTATGTATGTAATACTTGTAAATTCATTAGCGTACATTGGTGTATGTGTGTGTGTGTGGAAAAGCATCTCCCTCTCTCTCTTTCAATTTTATGCGTCTGTATGTATGTGTCTAATTGAGGTTAATAACATTGTTACTAATATACTTCTCAGGCAACCCACAATTAACGTTCAGCATGTCAATTCTAGTACCTTAAAATCTTTAAAAATTTGGTTACGTTAATTTTTTTTTGTCAAAAAAAAGTTAACATAACCGAATTTTCAACGATTTTAAGGTACGAGAATTAACATGTAGGCTAAACCTTGCAGACGACAAGACGACTCGCAAACCGTTAAATTTTTTTTTAAATGAGTTGAACTACTAAAATTACCTTAAACAATTGTATTCCGACAACAGCGAACATAAATTGCAAAATATGGTTAATAACAAATATGTTGCCAATAGATTTAATAGAAGCAAACACGCACTTCACAACATACTAAAGCACAAAATGCAATCAAAAATGTTACAGCAACAAAAAACCAAAACGTTACCAAATCGCAGAGTGTTTAATATATTTTTCGCCCGTCCCAATAAACGTTGTGTACGTGTATGTGTAAAAAAAATGCAAAAAGAAAAAAAATAGTGTTAGAAAAAAAAATTATCACAAAAATAGGGGTACTCCTACTTACATCCCGTTAGTCCTTGGTATCACAGAAAAAGAAAAATAAACACATTTTTATATACAGACACGCCAGTGTCCTGATCTGACAGTAAAAAGTTGGAATTATAAACCAAAAAAAGAAAATAAAACACAGTAATAGACCAAATACCTCACTCCTAGTTTATGAGTGAAATGTCAAGGTAGGGCAATACTGTGCAACTTAAAACATCGAAGCACATCATGAGTCCAAAAAATTACAATTAAAAAAAATGATAAAAAAATCAACTTAAAAATTTCACACAACACCTTTGGGCTACATTTTAAAATGAAGCATGCAAACTCTTTGGCAGCGCAGACCTAACCTCTGGTGATGCTAAGGTTAAAAAAAAGTTCCTACCTACTTCTATATTTTGTATATAAAAAAACCGGCCAAGTGCGTGTCGGACTCACGCATAAAGGGTTCCGTACCATTGATTTATGAAATTAAAGGCCTTTTGTTATTTGTATGAAAGATTTTCTTCCTTATTACTGTCATACATTTTAAACCGTTAAATTAAGGCAAGACTTAACTCATTGTTCTTGATAATTTGTTATCAAAGAATTATACATATCTGAACTTTGGATGTAATTAACATCACTGTCCGGATTGGTAATATAGTATAGCATAGTGTATAGCATAACAGACTTATAATATAAGTCCATTATTGTCCTCCTCCTAGGACAGAGCTTCTTAGTAGCGTGCTTAATTTACTAGTACTAGCAGGGTACCAGATGGGTTGATATTTGAAAAGTATGTAGTAGACGCATCTGGCATTAAGTATTTTTGAAAATATCTAACAGTAGAGTAATTAAATATTACTAGCATTATCGATATCCATTCTAGCTTTAGTAACATTGTTATAGATTTGGTTCACGTCTCGAAATATAATGATTTATCATGATTCTGAGCGACTTTAAAAACGACTCGTAAATACTACGTAATTGTAATTAATCATACCAGATTTTCCGATTTATTATTATTATTATTATTTATTTATTTATTATTTATTTATTTATTTATTTATTTTATTTATTTTTTCAGATTTTTTTTTTTTTTTTTTTTTTTTTTTTTTTTTTTTTTCTATCGGGGTTGATAGTCTATTTTACCCCATTAAAAAATATATTTATAATAGCGATTATAAAAGCGAATAGTGAGCAAAATCAAATAAAAGATGGCGCTGTATTATCATATGGAAAACAACCCACAGATGTCGTTTCTCATTCAAGTCGGTTCAAAGTAGTAATTGACGTCTTTAAAAAGGTTCGGTCCACGCTGTCGAATAGAGTAAAGAAATTCTTTGGACCCAGTGGCAAAGCGAATGTTAGTAACTATTTTTTTTTGTATGCAAGCCTCACACAGAAACGAAATCAGATGATTTTTGTCAAAAAAAAACAAAACAAAAAGGTGCGAAGGTGTTTTCAGTGCTCAAAAAATACTTACTTTCACACGTGTATAAATAATTTTGGAATAGACCCAAAGGTGTCGGTCATAAAGTATTTAAAACAATCTTTTTTTTTCTATTTTTACCCTACCTTGAACATTTGCACTCCCATGACGGCAAACATGAATTGTAGTAGGTTTGTCACCAACAAAATGTTGCCAATTGTCTTAATTGCGACGATCACACATTGTACTACGTGCTAAAAATTGATAAACATACTTTTTACTGCTAAATTAAAATCTTTCATGGTTGATAATGTGTATACATGACAAAGAAACCTAATATAGAAATGAAACTACTTTTATAAACAATATCAATTAATAGTAACGTTTTATCCTAATGTATATTTTTTTGAAAAATATTCTCAATATAGACTCTTAAAACACCGAATAAAACAGTAAGATAGTGCCAGGGTTTGCAGCTATTGAAAATAGTCCGCTTCTTGTAGCATATTTAATTTTGGAGGTTACTTGAACTCTGAGTGCGATATTATAACTAAAGCGTCTCTCCAATATTTAATTTTAATCATTAACAATTCCTATCATATACCTACTCCATGCACGTCTCCAACAGGAGCACTGTTTTAACACAAATAAGCTAAATAAAATATAATATCCAAAATCAAAATTTGTAAAAGTAGTTTAATTTCAATAAAAATAAAAAGATATTGTTTTAAAAATTAAAATTATGTTTAATGAAATACTGACCTTTAACCCTTTAGCTCTGTTGATGGCTCTCAGAGGTCTCAACACACGGAACACTCTCAAAATCTTTATGAAAGATATGCTACCCGATCTATAAGTAAAAAAATCAATTGTTTATAAAAGTCTTTTTCTGTATGGAGTTGGAGTAATGAAGAGAAATAAGGTCTACTAATTCCATGCAAACCATGAGGCTGAAATAAAATTTTGTATCAGGGTTAGCTTTTTAATCTAATGCTTATAACTATTATCTTCCTAACAATTTTTACGACATTCCTATGTATGTATATACAAAAAAAAAGTAAATAAAGACTAATATCCGTTGTTCTGTTACCCATAACACAAAAGGTTAAGCCTAGGTTACTTTGCGACTTAGCTTTAGACCAATGCAAATAATCATGTTTAGGCGATGTGGTCGCTAAGCGACAAAGCCTATAAAATTAAATTTAAAAAAAAAATCATGTTCATGCACACAAATATTTGCATTGAGCGGGAATCTAACCCGAGACCTCTGCGTAGCAGACATGTTATATAACCACTACGCCACAGAGGCCGTCATCAACTTTATATCAGTCCGTTAACAGTACTATTAACTTGCCATTAGCTGCTTAAAAGCGTTACAAAAAACTTTGAACTCACCCATCCAAAGAGATCAGAGAGACAATAACGACAAGTAAATCAAGTAAGTTAAATGCAGATCTGCAGAAAGCATCCTTGTGGAATACAAAACCGTAAGTGATCACTTTCAGCACCAGTTCAATGGTGAACACAGCAGTGAAGAAGTAGTCAATTTTCCGCAAAATCTGTTGAAAAAAGAAATCATGATTACATAACACCCCATTAATGTCCCACTGCAGGGAAGGGCCTCCTCCCGTGACGGAGGGATACTTGGCCTACTAATACTACGCTGCCCAGACGGATTGCTATTGGGTTTAATTTCAAGTTTGCCTTCTTTTTATTTCGTAAAGATAATAGTACCTTAGTCGGTTTTTACGACACTTATGGGATGAGATAGAGTGGTGACATATTGTATTCTTACTCCGTCACCACACGGAGAACATCATGATTGGCAAGCACAATAATTTTAATTCCAAGTTACACTTGTTCTTTTGTGAAGATTTAGAATTTGGCAACTATTGGTTTTATTTTGGAAATTTTCTAAATCGAAGTCAAAATATATGATATGATCCTAGTTCCTAGATTAATAGCACCCTATACTTTGGATAAAAATAAAGGAGTTATTTTATTAGAATCGTCAGGACATGATTAAGCCAAAGAATGTATATTTATCTGGATGCTGGATCCAGCAGATTAGGTAAAGATCTTAAATCTATCAGCAGAAGATGGAGATCGCAATTCCACTCACTCTGCGTCTGCTACCATGTTTTGAATTATCATAACAGCCTTTTAATGTCACACTGCAGGGACGGGCCTCTTCCCATGACGGAGGGATACTTGGCCTACTAATAACACGCTGGCTAGACGGATTGGTATAGGGTTTAATTTCAAGTTTTCCCTCTTTTTATTTTGAAAAGATAGTTCGGATAGTCCCTTAGTCGGTTTTTACGACACCCCTGGGATGAGATGGGGTGGTGACATATTGTATTCTTACTTCGTCACCACACGGAGAATGTTTGGAATAATTAAAAAAATAAATTTAGATATAGATATACCTCAGTTTGCCCTTCGCTGTCTTTGGTTCCAACAGGATCCTCCATGGCCAACATAAGAGATGAAGCCAAAATACATACTAAAATTAAATTCTTGAACCAGGAATTCTTCTGGGTTTTGTAACAGGCTACACGGAAGCTGGCAAGAAAAAATATAAGATAAATAAAAATCCTCACACATTCACACATCGCCATCTAGTCCCAAACTAAGCAAAGCTTGTACTATGGGTACTAGACAACGGATAAACATACTTAAATCCTTTTTTTTGTAAATACATACATATTATAGAAAACACTCGGACGAATGCAAACAATCATGTTCATGCACACAAAGATTTGCAAGATCAGAGTTAGTAAAATTTTGCAACAGTTTGAAACGTTAAATCTTTACAATTTTTTTAAATAGTGCTACTGGCACCTTTCATAGAAAGCTGGCCTACTTAAGACACTGATTAAAGATAGCGTTCAGTCCTTCTATAGATATAAGGTTTTCTGACATGTTTTCAATATTATATTTGACGACCTCTGTGGCGTCGTGATTGTATAACATTACTACTACGCAGAGGATCGTTTCCCGTTCAATGCAAATCTTTGTGTCATAAAGCTCTCAAGCTCTGCTTAGTTTGGGACTTGATGGCGTTGTGTGAATGTGTGAGGAATATAACATCAATGCGTGAAATTCTTTTTGCAAAATTTGTGTTTTCTGCTCAATGTATGAAAAATAATATAATATAAAAAATAAATAAATAAATAATATATTACAATAACTGTCAAATGACTACAACAATAAAATCTTACCAATTCGTATTAGAAAATATAAAAAAGCTGCTTCCTTCAGGTATAGGTTTGTCTTCATTCTTGATCTCCACTTCAGACAACCTTCGAGGGCGTGCTGTCATGCTTAACTGGTGCTTTGGTAACTCTTCTTTTATTATATCTCCTGAGAACAAAAACATTAATAATATTTATTGTAATTACATACACTTTTGCCCCATTTTGCAAAGACTTTTACAAACAACGAACAAGCGGACTCTCTGGTCCTCTTTGGCTTTTGTTAAATCGAAATATTATCCCGAACTTGAATGTTTAGACTGAAAAAAAATATACAGTGGATCGCGCAATGTCCTGTATCTTAAATCACCGCAATGCTATCTAGGCACTCAACAGCAAAGCACTCTCGTCTTGTGTCTAACTTTTTTTTCCAAAGTTTTTGTGACGTCATTAAGTATTTATCAGAACAATATTTCGATTTAACAAAAACCAAAAAGGATCAGGGTGTCACCTAGCTCGTTGTTTGTAATATTATTTACAATACGGGGCACGACTTAGTGCATTAGGTAATCAAAATATTTGTAGATTAATTTTGCCGTCTTCTCTAATCCCTTAAGTGGGGCGATTGGAATCATTTAAAGTGTATGTGATTAAAAAATAGATAATTTTAATGTTTTTGTTCTTACCGTTTTGTTTCTTTTCGATAGTGACGAGTGCTTCGTCCACATTATCTCTTACTTCTGCTTCTTGTTCTTCTACGTCTTCTTCTGATCCTGTCTCTTCGTATTCGTGGTCTGATCTAAAAATTAAAAAAAAATACAAAAAGTATATATTATATCTGCGATATTATAACAACTTAGGTAATGTTAACATAAAACCCTACAGTAATACGTCTAGTCAGATGGAGTATTAGGTATCTAGACCAAATTTTATTTCATCACTGGAAGATCCCTGCAATAAGACATTAATAGTCTAAGATACTTGATGACAAGCTGAATTACAACACATTCTATTGTATTTCTAACACTTTTCTTTAACGAGTTGTGTGTTTGTTAAGAAAATCTATAAAGCTTTCTAGTATTGATCAATTTTGGTATAAAACTTAACTCAAAAGTTGCAAATAATTCAAACCCACGAAACAGGACTTACCTAGGTACCATCTTATACTTCTTGTAAGGCTGGCTGTTGTTAAAATTTTAAGTCATTAAAAAGGCTTATGAAAATTATTAAATATTAACTTTTCCACTAAATACTCAAAAAGTACTTTTCACAAATTTATGGGTACTACAACTAGAAAACTTACACAAAATAATTGGTAAAAAGAAACCGTTTTAAATAGATATACTAAGATAAAACTGTAAAAAGAATAAATAAACTACATATTTGATAAACTGAAAACTAATGGGGAAAGTTAGAAGTCCAATGAAGACCTCGATTCTGATTCGATCTATTAGGTCAGCACACTTGTCTTACTCAATATTCTTAAAGTGCCCATTACTTACAGTAAATAAGATAGTAATTTAAATGTATTAATTGAACAGACCGCGCCATCTAGAATTTCAAGTAACAAGTATAAAATAATTAAAGCACATACTAACCCTTCACTTGAATATATTTCTTCTTCATTAACGTATTCATCATCTGTTTCACCAATAACTTCATCTATCTGAGGATTACCAGCTTCTGCGTTGTTCTCTGCTTGCTGGAAAATAGTTTCAGATGTTTATTTGTCTATCAGATGCTCACTTAAACCATATGGGTTATACTGGTCGTACATTGTCCACATACTTCGAAACTCAGTTAGTGACTCTCCTCCAATAGTAGTCACTTTTGTATTCTATAATAGCATGCCTACTAATATTTTAGTAGTCTATGCTTTACCTGCGCAACTTAGATCTTTACAACTCCCATACGTAGTGTCTAATGGGGAGACACACTGCTTATTTATCCCGATAGGTGGCGCATTGTCGTTGGTTTTGTTTGGCTGTCAAACTTCATACAAATTGTTACTACGAGTATAATATTTAAAAAAATGTTTTAGATGTGTATGTTACAGCCAAAGTAATTAAATAGATACTATACATAAGGACTGGTCATTATAAATAATATCAAAATTGACTAGACAATGTGATAAATTAATCACTTCATCTAGATATTATTTATAATAGCTGATCAAAGTTAGTCAAAGTAATAAATACGGTATATCCAATTAATTATTACCTTAATTATTATGAGTATTACTATAATCTAGCACGCGCCGGCCGCTACCGCGGCACGCTCGCTCGGCTCGTGCGTCCTTTAGTCACCATACTAACCTAACCTAACCAACAGTTTCTGACTTTTGCCTTAATATTTTATTTTAGGCCATATTACTTTATAGCAAGAAAAAATAGGATATTTAAACAATTATACTACCCTATTTTATGACACACAAGTATTATAGGTAAAGACGATAAGGTAATATACGATTTCGTATATTATAGTAAATATATCCTTATACTATAAATAGTAACCACAGATAAATCAACCGCTTCGTATCATATAAATATATTCTAGTAATCTTTACCTACTTGTTTTATTACATTATCTGAGTCTTTGAAGATATTATTTAAAATGGCTAGTTAATGTGATTAATTCTGCGACATTTATCACTTTATCTAAATTTAGTAGCCATTATACATAACGGCTAGTTATTATGTATAATATTCATATTTATTACTTTGGCTGTAACATATATGTAATGACGCTGTGTAGTAATAAAAAACGCATTTAACTGTAAAAATAAAGGTACTCATCGTTTTCCTTCTGATGAATAAATAAATAATTGTAATAATTATATTTCTTTTTTGCCAGCTAGGGACGCATTTCTCTTCTTCAGCTCTACTTTTCAATTTGCCTCGGTCATGCAGGAATACATTTTCATTGAAAAATTCGAAAAAAATATCTTACGTATTTACAAGCAAATGTCCCAACAACAAAAATGACACCCACCAACGATGGTGTCGCCATCTGAGATTAGTTTTGCCTGTGCCTCCTCATTTAAAGCCTTCCGACGAGGATTAAGTACCAACAATAACACTAATCGAATACATACCTCTTTCTCTTTCTCAATTTCATCCATTTCTTCGGCGTCCCCCAAATTGTCGACAGCGATAGCCAAGAACACGTTTAATAAGATATCTGGATCATGTATAAGGATAAAATCATAGGAATTCCATATCAGTAACATTCAAAACATAAGCCTAGCAGCCAATATGTTTCATAGATTACTGGTAAACAGGGGTCCTTTGACACACCTTTGAAACAGGGTTACTTTGATGTCGTTGGGGTAACATTGATCTCTCAATTTTCTTTATTAATTTATTATAGAAGTGTTATCGTGCAAATGACGCACACCATACATGTGACAGTCCTGATCAGGACTAATACTATAAATCGGTCATCCTTCTCTTAGCACATTCAGAGATAAATGACTGATCAATGTAGCTCGTTCCTATTAAAGTACCCCATTCTACGGTATCGTTTAGATTTTATGATTTGTTAAGAACTATATGAGTCTAATAATATACAACAGAATCTAGCTAGTTTCTTTAAAAATAATATGAGATTTATGAGTATTAAAAAACTGAAAAATCATATTAAGTTAAAGCTAAAGACTATTCAATTTCTTTTAAAAAGGATACAGTTACCGCAGATAAAGATAATAATGAAGTATAAAGATGCGAACATGCCGAAAGTGCCGACACCACCGTAAGCGTTTATACCGTGATACATCACGACGTTCCAGTCCTCACCTGTCAAGATCTGCAAACATAATATAAATATTTATCAAGATAACAAACAAAAACATTACATTTTAGTCATTTTTTTTATGTAGTAGAAGGCAAACGAGCCAGCAGGTCACCTGATGGTAAGTGATCACCGCCGCCCATGGACACCCGCAACACCAGAGGAATCACAGATGCATTGCCGACCTTTTAAAAGGGAGTTTGATTGGTTTCTTGAAGCTCCCCAAGTCTTAACGGTCCGGAAATATCGTCGCAGCGAGCTTGTTCCACAAAAACGAACGGATAAACGAAGTAAAAAAAATTAGATGGCATTATAGATTTAAAAACATTAGATGATAAATAATATTATATGTCACTGCTGAACATTATCTCCTCCAAATATTTCCACTTTATGCACCTAACCTGTGTTCTCCAGAACGTGGTCGCTGTTCTACCTTTCGTTTCTGACTCAATCACGCAGAAAAACTTCCACATACTCAAAAATGTAACCCTCCTTGAATAGAGAAGGGTCGTAATGAGGTCTATTCCCAGTTTCCCACGAATGCTTTCCTGGAAACTGGGAATAGAGGAAATCTAGAAAATGTTGTAATTTAACTAACCTGAAACATGGTCAATACAGCCTGCCAGAAAGAATCGAAGTTGTGCCTCTCTTTTTCATCTTCAGGGGCATAATCAAATTTTCCACCAAACACTTGCATACCCAGTAGAGCAAATATCATGATGAATAAGAAAAGAAGTAGTAGGAGAGAGAAAATAGACTGGATAGAATTGAGAAGAGATGCAACCAAGTTGGAGAGAGATCGCCAATATCTGTAACAGAGATACAGTTGTGTTGAAAACAATTATCCTCAAGTATTATCTATCAATAAATCCACCATCATAGCATTCAAGTGAATGCTGACGTTACGTGAATAATTTTACACACATTATTTTACGCCACAGGTTAACACATCACTTAATTAGCTACATTTACCCCCGGTTTCTGAATGACTGATCAAGTAAAAATCAACTAATCAAGTGTCAAAACTATCATTTTCAGGAACTAAAATGACAGTTTTGACGCTTGATTAGTTGATTTTTACTTGATCAGTCATTCGGAAATCGGGAGTTATTCTTTGACTTTAAAAACGGGCGTCCTAAATTTATAGTTAGAAACTTTTTCTTTGGTTTGTATCTATATTTCTGTTAATTTTTTCTTCCTTGTTAGTAATGTTGACTATAGTCACCGTAGTCGCCTTTTACAGTACCTCGATGATGAGTTGGTATGGTGAAAATCTACCACACAAGCTGTTCTGCTATGTACAAGCAAAGTGAAAACTTACTTAGTAACTTTGAAGACCCTCAATAGACGGACACATCTCAACACAGAGATGCCCAGCTGTGGGATTGTGTCGCTAATGGTAAGCGCCAGCTCCACGATGGAACAGAACATGACGAAGCAGTCGAAACGATTGAACAGAGAGACGAAGTAGCCCTGGAATCAAATTATGAATAGGTTACATTATTAATATTAAACTTTTTCTAGCCGTGTGGTGACGGAGTAAGAATACAATATGTCACCACCCCATCTCATCCCATGGGTGTCGTAAAAACCGACAAAGGGACTAACCGTAAATATTATCTTTACGAAGTAAAAAGAAGGAAAACTTGAAATTAAACCCTATACCAATCCGTCTGGCCAGCGTGGTATAAATAGGCCAAGTATCCCTCCGTCACGGGAGGAGGCCCGTCCCTGCAGTGGAGCATTGATGGGCTGTTATGATATGATGAAACTTTTTCTATACAAAGGTAGTTCTCCCTGTTCTGTGTATCTTATGATACACTTGCATTATTTTACTGTTGCATCTTCTGTTGGAACAGGGGGTCATAAAGATTAGGAGACATTGTACCTCACCCAGTTCCTAAAAAGAAATGAATATTCTGTATTGTTGTATTATTTTGTGAAATCGGAATAAAATCCATTATTTTCTTCTAAAGTTCTTAAATTATTTTCACAACGCACAAAAAGACCTATCGATAGCTGACACTGTCCTTTAAGGAACTACTTACTTGAAAACCTAATGCGTACATCTTGACCAGCATCTCTATTGTAAAGAGCACCACAAACAAGTAGTTGGCATAGTTCTGGAAGTAATCCAGCCACTCAGGTTGTCTGCAAAAAAAAATATTTACTTGAATACTGATTTGCGATTTAGATGACCAATAACCGAGATAAATAGAGGTCCCAATAACCCTTTACTCATCCCACAAAATAACTACTTGGGTCAGTCTTCGATACCATAGTGAATTATCTGGATGATTTTGGACCGCACTAAAAAGTTTACGTCTGTCTTTGGCCAAAATATTAAATTGTGGAAACAGTTGTTGGATTCCCGCTCAATGCATATTTTTGTGTGCATGAACATGATTGTTTGCATTGGTCTGAGTGTTTCTATGTATAATAAGTATGTATTTAAAAAAAAAAGTATTTAAGTATGTTTATCCGTTGTCTAGTACCCATAGTACAAGCTTTGCTTAGTTTAGGACTAGATGGCGTTGTGTGAATGTTTGAGGAATACTTATTAATACTTACTTACTTTTTAGTTCCACAATTAAATATTTTGGCTAAAGACAGACGCAAGCGGGTAGCAAATGCATGCGTCAAAAGCCGTCTTTTGGTGCATGCATTTGCTTTTAACGTACGTGAAAAAACATTACCCTTTACTAACTACTCTCCGGTCTAGAGTATATTGTTATCAAATTGCACGTCGGTGGTTCTCAATAGTCTGATACCAGGAGAAATAAAATCCCTAAATTAATGTAAAGTTTATAAAAACACTCACTGGTGATGTTCTGTTGCTAAGACTAATGTATTCAAGAATACCAGTACAATAATAGCCCAGTAAAATGTTTGAGATTTCACAGCCTTTCTGCACGTTCTTCTCATTCGTCGGTTTACCTGAAAACAAATGCAGTTCATCACAAGATTGTTATTGCCTTGGTGGTGTTACTACGAACTTTTCTACAGCGGCCTTCCTTATACCTTCATCATTCAATACATGTTTAACAGCTACAACCAGATTTTAACTAATCTATACTTAATATAATATTATAAAGAGGTAAAGTTTGTGTGTTTGTTTGTTTGTGTGTTTGTGACGTTGTAGGGGGTAATATCTGGATCTACTGAACCGATTTTAAAAATTCTTTCGGTGTTGGATAGTCCATTTATCAAGGAGTGTCATAGGCTATAAAGTATCACGCTATGACTAATAGGAGTGGAGCAGTAATAAAATATGTTTAAAAAGTGACACGTTTTTTTAGCCGCCTAACGAAGTGGGCACGGGTCAGCTAGTCAAAAATATAAGTAAGTTGTTTTTTGTTTTGTATCGTAGAAGTTACCTTATCAAATCTTCTGCAATACATTTTGCACGAGGACGCTTGTGTTTGTTCTGTACTTGCATTAATATTTGTTTGAGAACCTTCGTTACTTTTCCTGTCTTTTTTACCTGCAAAGAATAAAATAGGTTTTAATTTTTGTTATAACCTACTAGCTGATGCACCCGGCTTCACCCCCGTTGTATAGGTAGCTTAAATGTTATTCTACACACTACGGAGCAAAACCCTAAACTACCTATATTACAAATTTCAATAAAATCCATTCAGTAATCTTGACGTAAAAGAGTAACAAACATCCATCCATCCAAAGTTTGTGAGAAAGTATGAATGTATGGATATACATCCATACATCCTCACAAACTTTCGCATTTATAATATTAGTAGGATTTACTACGCTAGTTTCCTCACTTTCGTCTAATCATCAAACCTATCGCAATAAACGATGTTCAATAAAGAGTAAACATTTAGGTAATAAACGTAATATTTTCTTTTTTACATATTTTATATTATTTTTACACTACCAGTATTAAGCACTACACTTAATAAGCACAGTTTTAACACGAATACGTAGAGAAATAAAAACTAGGTAAAAGGAATCTACATAAGTAGAAGCAGAATAGCCGTTAGTAAAAGTCCGAGCTTATTATTCTATTAGCTTAACTCATAGCATGTACTTACAGCATTCGCGGTAAAGTTACTTAAAACAAAAAGTTAGTTTAAATGGTAAATAAGTACCCTGTGAATCCGGATCATCCTCCTTCTGCACCTGATCATTTTCTAAATCTAATTCTTCAGCAACGGTTATCCAGTTTAGATACCCTTTAAGATCTTCTTCAAATTGTTGTCTCTCTCGTGACTTCTGAAAGTCACCGCGGTTCTTTGCTTTCTCTCTTTCTTTTGAGAACTCACTGGAAAAAGTTGTAAACGAAACACATTATAATATGGTTATGAATACAGCTGCCTAGTAAAATCTTAATGCTAGCTTGGTTCTAAAATATTAATGTATTTCATGACTCCATCGTAATTGGACTCGGAGATGAAGAAACCCTATCAAATCTAAATTCATTACTTCAAGAATAATTTCCGCGTACACGTTTCACATACACCTGAACGCTAGCAATTAGGGCAGCATAGCTCTTGCCTGGATATCGAAACCAACGCAATATTAGGAATCATAATTGATGATCCTTTAATATCTTATATTACTAAAGCCATCCTTAACCTCAATATTAGAAAATTTCATATTATTTTTATTTAAAGTAATGTAAATTTCTACTTATGTTGAAAGTCTACCTACATCTATTATTTTTTTATACCCCTTTACTCATTCTGTTATCTGTGGAAACTTTTAATTGGCCTTTATTTTTTTATGTTAAATCCTTATTATATCTACTATAGGCCGACCGTTTAACTCAGACCCCGCCTGCGGTAATAGGGGTGCGCGGGGGCGAGGACAAAGGAGAGAGCTGTCTCTTGATTTTTTGGCAAAACGGCGCCATCTAGATACTGTGGCCCGAACTACATCACATCACAACACAGCTCTAATCTTTAGCTAGCTTATTTTATGAAATAAAAAGAAGGAAATATTGAAATTATACCCTAAACCAATCGAAATACCTGGAGAGGTTTTTTTATTTTTCTGGTCAGGCTTTAAATTGTGTAATAATTTAGATTGCATATTTTCTCTAAGAAAGTACGAGTTTAAATGCCAAGATGACGCCACCATCTTTGAAATTTGTAAATTGTATAGAAGACGGACTAGCTTACTGCACTAGTGTCATACTGACATACTGACTAGGTGTCCGTTATGGTAGTGTGTAAAAATAAAAAAAGATATTTAAAGAGATTTAATAAAAATATCTACAGACTTATTCTATTTAATTTCTAATACTTAATCTTATCTACACTAAAAACTACTCATTTCATACTTACTTAATATTCATATTACATTACTATAATTATCGTATTCGGTATCGGTTGGTCGACGGTAACTTCATCGACACTGTCCCATCACTATTGTTAGATGTACATAGGCTTCGTACATAATGCGTGTGCGCCCCTGAGATTTAGAGGTCAAGTCATCAGTCGTCTCACCTAATCGACGCGAGGTGCATGTCACTTTACTCCGCTAATTAAAAGTATTACGCGACGTTTTGTTTACGTGCTAATATAATAATTGTAATATATGTGCTTGCAAATACTTTCTACTTCTTACGTTTATTCTATGAACTGTTTTTCTTCACTTCTAGACTTTTGTAAACTCTTCAGTGCCTTCTGAACTTTTCTAAGTGTGTTTTATGTTGTGTAACTATTGTGTGTACTTGGACATTATATGGGACCTATATATTGAACAGTTAGTGGTTTTCTTTTACAACTAATACCATCACTATAGGCTATACACCCTAGCATCTACCACATAATAGCCACACCCTTACCACACTCTTCTTATTGTTCTTATTATCTGTAAATATTTTCTAAGATTGATTCTTACAAATTAATATGTTTAAATCATACCTGTTTTAATGTATATATGAGTCATATAATTTCAAAACCCCCTAAAGTGCTTTTTCTTAAATGTCGACAATTCATGAAAAACGTCTTAAACTTACTAACCTTAATTCTGTACGATTTTTAACATTATATTGTAATCTAGCAATTCCAACAAACATCTTTCTTTAATAAAAACAATTAGAAAAACGAGGTTATTTGCAAAAATAGATTCGTTTTAGGGGACTTAGAAGTTAACTTTAGGTTTTAGTGAAATTTGAAAATAACCGATACCGTTTTAGAGGGTTTTGAAGCAATCACTATTTTGAACTAGGAAGGTGTTATGCAATAAAATTGTAAATATGCAACAAAATAAAAAAGGCAATCATTTTTAAAATTATTTTATTTCAAAAGAAATGGTTTTTAATTTTTATGTAATAATGAAATAATAAATATGTAATATTATTGTTATTTTTGGAGTCGGTGTCAGCCAACGAAATACGATTATACCTAAGCAAATGGAATGGCGGCCACGAATTACAGATTATATTATTATATGACTTCGACATTATGACATAAAGTTGTTGATTGTTTATGGATTGGTTTAAAATTAATTTTTAAAACAAATATTAAATAACTATTTTTATCATATTTAAATAAATATATTTTAAAATACCTGTGTCACGTTCAAACGTTTTAATATACCTATTTAGTAACGATTAAAGCTTTCCATAACTTTGGGCGTTTATATAGGTTTAACCAGCACCGTCAATTGAAAAAAATCGTAATTCGCAAATAGGATCAATAATGCAAAATGTTGTCTACAAAGTCGTTAGAAAAGGCAATAAAGTTCTGTATAACACATTCTGATCTCTTTAAATGGTTTTTAATTTTAAGTAATTGTCTTTGATTCGTAGTACTTTCTCATCATAATCTTTAGTCTGTGTATAACACGACGCCATATTTCTTTATATTTTAAGTCAGGAATATAAAATAGAATATAATTATCGTGGCTGACACCGACTCCAAAAATAACAATAATATTACATTATTTGTAATAATTTGATTATATTTTAAAGAATCTACAAATAAATATATTTTAAAATAATTATAAAAAGTATTGTTAAGGATATTTCTTGAAGAGTCTCTTCAAGAAATATCCTTAACAATACTTTTTACAATAATTAAAAGAACCTATTCTTTAGATTATAATTAAGTAAAAAGAATGTCTGATTTAATGTTGCAAAACCAAAATACAACTAATTATTTTTTAATTTTTAGTGAAATTTTTGTCTTTGAAGTCGTTTTTTTTTTTGTAAAACCTTATTTTATTTGGCATAGTAACCAACTTGATATAGCTCTTGTGTACGCTACCATAACGGACAACGCTACCCCGCCCCCTCGTCCCTTTCATACCGCAGGCGGGGACTGAGATAAACGGTCGGCCTATAGCTGTATGTTTTCCTAAAATTATAAAATGAGTAATTAAAATAAAATAAATGTATTACTAACCCGGACAGCACACCAAGAATGAGGTTCATAACAAAGAAGTTACCAAAAATGACCAATGTAACGAAATAAATCCACGGCCACGTATTACCTTTCACATTGGCAATCTGAAAACAAATAAATAAATAAATTATTTATTTCTCTTCACAATAGGTCTTACATTAAATTAGCACAGTACAATGGTATTACAAAGTTCCACCTATGTGAGAGACTGGTGTCTGTTGTAGGTTTAGGATTAAAACCTGGTTACAGATCACCAATAATAACAAAATAGTAGATTTTGATTAAAATTTTAAAAAACTTCTTTGCCTGTCCAAAGTGAATGGTACGAGCTGGGACCGAAGGTGAATTAATAATAAGTATTTCTTTCTTTTAAGTGTCTTTACGCTGTTAAGTTCTACACAACACAATTATGAGTGTTCACAGCCTCATAAAGATGATCATCTACGAGTATGTAGATACGGATCGATTATACGGCATAAATCTCCTTCAAAAGATACCTTAATATTACGCAACCTTAACATCTGGTTAAGGTTGCGTAACATTAAGGCCAGGTAACGTAAACCAGGTAACGCAAAATCGATCCAACATCATCTTTACAGAATATTTCTGATTTAAAGTCAGGGAATGCTCTGCGTAGCTATTATCACGTGCATGACTTGAAGTCTTAAAAGCTTTATTGATAACTCAAAATTTACAAATGTAACAACATCATCCATATGATACGATAAGATTTTTTCTTTCTTCTTTCTTTCATATAAATTAAACACATTACTCACAGAATACATGATGTCTGTCCACCCTTCAAGCGTGATGCACTGGAATACTGTCAGCATAGAGTAGCCTATATTATCAAAATTGGTAATGCCAGAGTTAGGACCTTCCCAGCCAGTCTTGCATGTAAAACCTGGATCACAGGTGTAGCCTACATCTCCTCCATCTATATTACAGGCTACTGGGTCCTCCATCATGTCATCTGAAAGTTAGGATTTAGACTGTAATTAGAATTCATGGTGGTCCAAGTATATCTATACTTAATATTATAAAGAGGTAAAGTTTGTGTGTTTGTGACGTTGTAGGGGGTAATCGCTGGATCTACTAAACCGATTCAAAAAAATCTTTCTGTGTTAAATAGTCCATTTATCGGGGAGTGTTAAAGGCTATAAAGTATCACGCTATGACTAATAGGAGTGGAGCAGTAATGAAATGTGTTTAAAAAAGTAACGCGTTTTTTTCGCCGCCTAACGAAGTGGGCACGGGTCAGCTAGTATAGTTAAGAGTTGTTGAGTTTCCGATATTTCGACGCTGTTACAAGTGCCATCATCACGGAGGAACAGTTCCTCCGTGATTATCAATGATCACGATAATTATTTTAATAATAGTGAGAGTTTAAATAATAATATTAAATTCCTTTCATTTTTTTAAGGAATAACGATGTCTATGTCTATTTTGTTGTATTTAATTGGAAATCCCCGCGAAAGAAGGCCTGGTTTCTATGGAGGTATCTGCCGTAAAAATAATCTTAAACTTACCTGTACCATTAGTGAAGCAGGTGCCATGTAGCACTCCAGAGAACAACTCCAGACCAATGATAGCGTAAATGATGATCACGAACAGAACTAAGAACGCAATATGGAATAATGGCACCATTGCTTTTAAAATAGAGTTGAGAACGATTTGTAAACCTGAAATCAACATTTTTAAATTAGTTTTCTGAGGAGGCAAACGAGCCAGCAGGTCACCTGATAAGTGATCACATTAACAAAATAAAAAAAAATGAAAACTTGAAATTAAACACTATACCAATCCCTCTGGCCAGCGTGGTATTAGTAGGCCAAGTATCCCTCCGTAACGGGAGGAGCCCGTACCTGCAGTGGGACATCGATGGGCTGTTATGATTATGATGAGGACTTATAAGTCGATACTTACTTGGTACTCCTGAGACCAATCGCAGCGGCCTCAACACCCTGAAAGCTCTCAGAGCCTTCACATCGAAGGAATCCTTCGATATATACTGCAGAATCATACTCGCTATACTGAAAACATAACATAGTTTATTGTTACTCCCTTATGACGAACGCTCGTCTTGTCTCGTCAAAAACTTGTTATAATAAATAAATAATAAATATTCCTCACACATTCACACAACGCCATCTAGTCCCAAACTAAGCAAAGCTTGTACTTTGGGTACTAGACAACGGATAAACATACTTAAATACTTTTTTTTTGTTAATTCATATATTATACATAGAAACACTCAGACCAATGCAAACAATCATGTTCATGCACATAGAGATTTGCATTGAGTGGGAATCGAACCCGAGACTCCTGCGTAGCAGCCATGTAATATACCGACTGCACCACAGAGGTCCCCAACGTGATTACTATCAAGCTAACGTTTCATGATGCAACAAATTGTTTTAAGAAACTTTAGAAAAGTTCGTTTTAAAGTTGTACTTGTAACTACTTTATTAACTTTAAAACTTTATTCTTTTATTTTGTATCATTATTTACAGGTATTAACACGACAAATTATGTGATAAATATTTAATAACTAGCTGACCCGTGCCCACTTCGTTGGGCAGCGAAAAAAACGTTATTAAGCGTCCCTTTTTTAAACATATTTAATTACTGCTCCACTTCAATGAGCCATAGCATGATGTTATATCACGCTATGACTAAGCCTATGACACTCCCCGATAAAAGGACTTTTTAGCACAGAAATAATTTAAAAAATCGGTTCATTTTATCCAGAAGTTACCCCTACAACGTCACAAACACACAAACTTTACCTCTTTATAATATTAGTATAGATTTATCTTTGAAGCACTCGACGTTACGGCCAGGTTACACCAGCCATTAACACAGGCCAGGTTGGTTGTTGTAACTATTGCATATTATTATTTTACTTAATAACATTGATTAATAATAAATTGACTTACCCAATAGTCACTATAGTAAAATCCAGACTGTTCCAAGTATTCCTCAAGTAAGCTCCAGGGTGGAACAGAAACCCGTACGCGATGATCTTCATCACACATTCCCCCGAAAATATAAACATAAATATCCATTCTACTTTTTCCTGAAAATTGTTAAATGTCAAATTAGAGAAAGATCGTATTATGTTAATAATTTTAAAAGAAAATTCATAATTAATCATCATAACAGCCCATCAATGTCCCACTGCAGTGACGAAGGGATATAAATACCACACTGGCCAGACGGATTGGTATAGGGTTTAATTTCAAGTTTTCCTTATTTCTATGTAAAAGTAATATGATTCACAGATAGTCCCTTAGTCGGTTTCTACGACACCCATGGGATGAGATGGGGTGAAATCTTTACGAAGTAAAAAGAAGGAAAACTTGAAATTAAACCCTATATCAATCCGTCTGGGCAGCGTGGTATTAGTAGCCCAAGTATCCCTCCGTCACGGGAGGAGACCCTTCCCTGCAGTGGGACATTCATAGCCTGTTCATTATATAAATAAAAGAAAGCATACTCACTAATATTTGATTAGTATTATTTGTATCACTGGACGGATAAGGAGTAAAAACAGCTAACGCTATACAGTTGGCGAATATCGTCGTTAATATCATATACTCGAACGGTCTGGATACTGTTCAGGATATTATTGTGACACATTTTTTATGAAATAGAAACATTATTTTTATGTAAAACTAGAATATAGTATTACTATATTGTAGCACTCGCCGGCCGCTGCCGCGGCACGCTCGCTACGCTCGCTCGGTTCGTGCGGCCTTTGGTCACCGTACTAACCTAACCTAACCAACTGTTTCTGACTTTTATCAGTTAGAAGGTAAAATTTCAATGAGTTTTGACTGACGTCGATGGTCAAAACCACTTTTGACTGCAATACGCAGTTGAAAGTGGTTTTGACCGGCCATGAGTTTTGACTGTAACATAATATATACATAAACTTAATATTCAAATCCATACAAATAAAAACTATTTTAATTAATTTGTTATGGTTTTCAAGTATTAAAAAATATCGGTTATCATCATCATATCAGCCAATTGGCGTTCACTGCTGGACATAGGCCTACTTCAAATATTGCCACCTTGTGCGGTCCTGTGCCTCCCTCATCCATCGGTTTCCCGCCATCCAAACCAGGTCGAAATAAATATCGATATTTTGTTATCCATACTAATGTTATAACTCAGACCAAATAAAAAATATTTGGTCTGAGTGTTATAAATGGAAAAGTGTTTCAGACTATTTGTCTTTCTTTCACGGCAAAACGGATCGACGAATTGACGTGATTTTGTAAGTGGAGATAGTTGAAGGGACGGAGAGTAACATAGGCTACCTTTTTTTTTTCTTCTGTATCCTGGAAAGGGGAACAGTGCTACCTCGAATTTGACGCGAGAAAAGCCGCGGGCCAAAGCTAGTAAAATATAAATGAAATAATCGGTATCAACTAATCAACGCCCTATTGTATAGTCAGTAGGTTTTATTTGAAAATTTATTAGAGGAAAACCTAAAAACTCATACAATTTTAGTAAGTATTTTAAACAAAATGATTCTTAATATTCATGTCTTTTAGAAATTGATATCAAATTTTATTACGGAAAACATTTTTATGTTGTTGTAATAACGACATTCAGAATCTTTATACTTTATTTTATTGCCTATTTACATAAGGAAATGGTTTGGGAATGGGAAATGGTCAACTATTCGCTTGTATTCAATACAAGCTGTGCAAGCAAAACTAGCGTAATTTAATCACTTTTTATGAATATTTTATCTTTCTTCCTACTACTTAATTGTTTAATAATGTATAGTCACAAGCAATAATATGTACACATTGACAATTTTTTTTTAACTTTTTGCATGTTTATCTAGACATTAGAATACCAAAATTATTTCGTAATTTAGAAGCGGTTCCGTACAGTTTTGAACTAATCTTCGAATATTCAATTTTGAATAGGCAGAACTTTAGATACCTGTTTTACAAAATGTGAAAATGTGTTATTATTGCTTGTGACTGTACTTCATCACAACAATAGTTATTACATTTTGGCCAGGATTCAGACCGCACTTTAATTCTATAATCCGTATTAATAAAAGCATAGAAATACACTAATAAATTAAATTAAATATCTAAACAGCTATTAACAGGCATTCGCAAATTAATTCTAAATGGAGTACAACATTATTCGAAGACTAACTTAACTAACATAACTAACTTAACTTAATTTTATTCTTATTCTACTAAATTGTTGCGACTTTGGGCTTGGGGGCGAAAAACATACTACTGTAAATATTTCTTATCTGTGAGGGCTTAGACCTGAATAAATCAAAATCGCTACTTCTCCCACTGAGATCGTTTATAGTCCTACTAGTACGAATGATGAAAGAATTTTGTCTATAATTGGTATTTACTGTAGTAGGTGCTAAAGGTCTGGACTGTGACAAACTGGTAGCTTACGTGGTACCGAGATTTTAATCTTTTCAAGTAAGGCAGAGCAATCAATGCTTCCATCGATAATTTTTGTAAAAGTTACCACGTCAGACACAGCACGTCTATCTTTTAAAGGTAGAAAATGGTACCTTCTACATCTAGTTTCGTATCCGCGATCAAATTGCTTGCTCTTGTATTGTATATATCTCAGAAATTTTCTTTGAATCGACTCAATACGATCAATGTAAATATTGTAATGCGGGTTCCAAAACGTTGCCGAATATACAGGGTGGCTCATTCAAAGGGGTCAGTATGGGAAAGTCTTAAACTATAAGTCATACGATGTTTTGTTCTTAGGAACCGTGACACCGATTTTGATAAAAAGAAAAACTGCATTCATGCATTTGAAAAAGATACTGTACTGAGCCGGTAATCGAACCCGGTAGTTTTCCAAAAATAAACTTATACTTTTTTTTATTTAAATACCGATTCTGTAGGTCATAAGCAGTAAATAACTCTATAAAACATTATGTCTAAAAAGAATAAAATGCATTGTTTTTACATACTTACATTTATAATAGTAGGTGTTCGATGTGGCCACCGTGCGTCGTTCGAAGTCGCACGATTTAACGCCTCTAGACTATTTCTTGTGGTATTACGTCAGCATAGGACAGGAAGCTAGCGTGTTTAAAACAGGATTGAATGTCATTGATGAAGATCACAAAAAGTAATGGACCTAATAAAGATCCTTGTGGGACACCAGAAGGAATCGGCATCCAGGCAGATGTGAATCCGTTAATTGCTACTGCTTGATATATTTTTAATATAAGATGAAAACCACCTAAATATGTTTCGTCGCTCCGTTTCGTCGTTGTGGTGTCGTAGTGGTGTGTTAGTGGTGTCGTAGTGGTTTCGTAGTGGTGTCGCAGTGGTGTGTTAGTGGTGTCGTAGTGGTGTCGTAGTGGTGTCGTAGTGGTTTCATAGTGGTGTCGCAGAGGTGTCACATTGGTGTCGCAGTGGTGTCACAGTGGTGTCGTAGTGGTGTGTTAGTGGTGTCGTAGTGGTGTGGCAGTGATGTCGTAGTGGTGTGGTAGTGGTGTCGCAGTTGTGTCGCAGTGGTCTCACAGTGGTGTGTTAGTGGTGTCGTAGTGGTGTGGTAGTGGTGTCGTAGTGGTGTCGTAGTGGTGTCGCAATGGTGTCGCAATGGTGTCGCAGTTGTGTCGCAGTGGTGTCCCAGTGGTGTGGCAGAGGTGTCGCAGGGGTGTGGCGGTTGTGTGGCAGTGGTGTAGTAGTGGTGTCGTAGTAGTGTCGTAGTGGTGTCGCAGTGGTGTCGTAGTGGTGTCGTAGTGGTGTGGTAGTGGTGTGTGCGAATTGGCCCTGATCGCTTATATCCCTTATAACACATTGCAAGTAGTTGTAAGCTGAGTTACCCTCAATATATTTGAAGAAGTCCTAATACCGTCGTTAATAATTATCTGATGGTCATGGTGGAATACTGTGCGAAGTGATACTACCAAAGTCAGCAGACAAAAAATCAAATAAAAATAATAATTTAATAGTGACAATTAACAAAAGAATTTATAATTTTAAAAATCATGACATGTTTGAACAATTGATATTAAATACTGATTGGGATGAATTGGGTATAAATAGTTTTCTAAATAAATTTAATAATATATATAAATCTAGCTTTAATAAAATTGAAAGGAAAATTTGCTTTAATAAAAACAGAAATTTACTTAGATGGTCGACAACAGGCATTAGGGTATCCAGTAAAATGAAACGTGTCCTTTGTGCTCACAGTGGTAAAAGTTGCGTTAACAATAGCATAATAGCATATAGAAAAAAATATGTAACACTTTTCAGAAAGGTTATAAAAACTGCAAAAAGAAACGCCATTGAAAAGCAGCTAAAAGATACTAAAAATATTGGTAAAGAGATTTGGAAAGTTGTCAATCGGCATAGGAATAAAATTACGCAAAATACTATCAAAAAAGTTGTGGTCTCTCATAATGATAGGCTAGTTGATGATCCTCAGCAGGTTGCGAGTGTATTCGCAAATCAATTTAGTAATCGGCAACCTACTTTAGTCTCCAGTTCCTCTTTAGTAAACCCATCAATAAAATTTCTTCAAGAAAGTAGCAAGAGGATTGACAAGAATATGGTTTTGTCTAATATTTGCCCCAATGAAGTCAAAAAAATTGTTAGTCAAATGATAATTAAGAACTCGAGTGGTTATGATGAAGTACAAATTTTAGTAATTAAGAAACATATAAAAACCTTGGCATATCCGCTGGCATGTTTTTTTAATAAGTGCTGTGATGAAGCTATTTTTCCTGAGCAGCTAAAAATAGCTAAAGTAGTTCCTCTTTATAAAAAAGGTTTAAAGACGGACCCTAAAAATTACAGGCCTATTTCAGTATTGCCAACCTTGTCAAAAATTTTTGAAAAATTAATAAAAGCTCGTTTGGTTTTACATCTCAACGCTAATGAAGTCATAAGCAACAAACAGTTCGGATACCAGAAACAGGTTGGAACAACTGATGCTATAAATGTGTTAATCAATGATGTTATGGAAAGAATTAATAATAGGTTAAAAGTTGCTGCAGTCTTTTTAGATCTAAGTTCCGCCTTTGATACGGTAGATCATACACTGCTTCTTGAAAAAATGGAGTATTACGGTATCAGAGGTAAAGTACTAGAACTTTTTAAATCTTACTTACATAATAGGAAAATGTACGTAGAAATTAAGACTGTCGATGAACGAAATTGTCAACAAGCAGTTAGGTCTCATATAAATAATGTGTCAGTGGGAGTGCCACAAGGCTCAGTTTTGGGTCCAATTTTATTTTTAATATTTAATAATGATTTATTGAATTTCATCACCAAAGTAAACTCAGACGTACAGCTGGTAGTTTTTGCTGATGACACAAATGCTATTGTAAGTGCCATATACATAGAATCACTTAATGATAAAATTAATAATATATTAGCTTTTTTTGAAAAATGGTTTAGCGCAAATAAATTAATAATAAATAGGGAGAAGACAAATGTTATGTTATTTAAAACAACATCTAGAAATAAAGAAAACCTGGACATATTTCTTGGTGACAGAAGGATAGAACTAGTTGATTCCACAAAATTTTTAGGGGTTCATATTGATTCCTTACTGAACTGGAAAAATGAACTAAATGCAATCGATTCAAATATATCGTCGGCGTGCTATGCAATTAGGAGTTTGAGAGATGAGGTTAGCTTGAAACACTTAAAGACAGTATATTATGCCTTAGTAGAATCTAGATTAAGATACAGCATTCAACTATGGGGAAACAGCTACAAATATAACTGTGACAAAGCGTTTATATTACAGAAAAGGGCAATACGGACTATGGTTCGTATTCCTCAATGGGAATCTTGTCGAGATCACTTTCGCAGATTATCTGTTTTGACTGTACCTTGTTTATTTATTTTAACTATATTGACTAATTTTGCAAAGCACATAAAAAATTACGAAACTTCTGAGGAACGTCTACTTAGAGAAAGTACCAGAAATAAACATTTAAATTATATTTTGGTGCCGAGGTTGGAAATTGTTAAACATGCAGCGCAATATCAATCAGTAAAACTTTTCAATAGTTTACCTAATGCTTTGAAGTTAAATATTTATGACATAAAGCTATTTAAACGCACACTTAGAGCCTTTTTATTGGAAAAGTGTTACTACACAATTAATGAATTCACCGGATAAACAATGTACTAGGATTTTTTTATTCATTGGTTGTTTTTTTTTTTTTTGTTTTGTTGTTTTTTTTTTTTTTATGATTTTATATTGGAGATTTTATTATGGATTTAGTTTGACATGAGATTTGTATTATTATTATTATAATTTTTCTAATTCTGTTTTTAATGTGTATTGTAAATCATTTAATTGTTTTTATTTTCTCTATTGTTATTTTTATGTTGTACCTATACCTATATTCAGACACAATTGTTATTATTGTTATTGAATTGAATAAATGAAATGAATGAAAATATTTGTTAACCAGCTTTTGTCCACGGCTTCGCTCGCGTTAAATTCGGGGTAGCACTGATTCCCTTTCCTTTACTCAGAAAAAAACAAAAAAGTGGCCTATGTTACACTCCATCCCTTCAACTATCTCCACTTAAAAATTCACGTCAATTCGTCGTTCCGTTTCATCGTTGTGGTGTCGTAGTGGTGTGTTAGTGGTGTCGTATTGGTGTGTTAGTGGTGTCGTAGTGGTGTGATAGTGGTGTCGCAGTGGTTTCGCAGTGTTGTCGCAGTGGTGTCGCAGTGGTGTCGCAGTGGTGTGTTAGTGGTTTCGTAGTGGTGTCGCAGAGGTGTCGTAGTGGTGTCGCAGTGGTGTGGCAGTGGTGTCGCAGTGGTGTCGCAGAGGTGTCGCAGTGGTGTCGCAGTGGTGTCGTAGTGGTGTCACAGTGGTGTGGCAGTGGCGTCGTAGTGGTGTCGCAGTGGTTTCGCAGTTGTGTCGCAGTGGTGTCGCAGTAGTGTCGCAGTGGTGTCGCAGTGGTTTCGCAGTGTTGTCGCAGTGGTGTCGCAGTAGAGTCGTAGAGGTTTCGTAGTGGTGTCGCAGTGGTGTCGCAGTGGTGTCGCAGTGGTGTCGTAGTGGTGTGGTAGTGGTGTGCACATTGCAAGTGGTTGTAAGCTGCGTTTCCCTCAATATATTTGAAGAAGTCCTAATACCGTCGCCGTGTCGTTAATATTTGTTAACCAGCTTTTGTCCGCGGCTTCGCTCGCGTTAATTCGGGGTAGCACTGATCCCCTTTCCTCTACTCAGAAAAAACAAAAAAGTAGCCGTTACACTCTATCCCTTCAACTATCTCCACTTAAAAATTCACGTTAATTCGTCGCTCCGTTTTGCACTGAAAAAAAGACAAACAGACAGACACAATTTTCCATTTATAATATTAGTATGGATCTTAAACTTATTAGCCCTTTAAAAGGCTTATCATTATTAAAAAGGATACTTCCATTCGACGATATCATAACACAATTTCCTGAGTGGATTCTTAAGTCCTAAACAAAATAAACTTCTTTTTGGCTTCTCCGGTTGTGGTTTGCCTCTAGGCCTGGCCTGCTTGCGTGGGGCGGGAGTGGGGGGTGCGTTGGGGTCTACTACACTGTCAGCCCCGGGGGTCTGGGCCCCTGTCGCTTGAGGCTGTTCCGTCGACATTTTTGCCTGTAACAATAAAAAGAATATTATTAGCGTCTAAAATAAAGTACAGGACCGCGCAGAGTAGAAATGTTTGGAGGAGGCCTAAGACCAGCAGTGGACATCCATAGGCTCATATTCATCATCATCATAACAGCCCATTAATGTCCCACTGCAAGGACGGGCCTCCTCCCGTGACGGAGGAATGCTTGGCCTACTAATACCACGCTGGCCAGACGGATTGGTATAGGGTTTAATTTTAAGTTTTCCTTCTTTTTATTACTTAAAGATAATATACACAGACGTCGGGGAAAAACCTAGGTATTTATGTTACTAGCCTTTACGCTATGTATGTCTAATACGCAGTTCACCTACCTCGCGTTATGACTAGTCAAAAGAATAAGTAGGCATAACGCTAGTTAGACTTGCTTCGATATAGACCAACAGCTGTAAAGGCCAAATAATAACCAGACCAACTGAGATTTAGTCTTCTCAACACTTGGATTTGGTTAACCGGCTATTAGCTTGCACAAAGATTAAGTATTGATATTTGACCATGATAAAAAAACTAAAAACTTAAACAAAAAATAATCCCGTTGGCAAAACTTAAAACTTAAACAAAATCTGTTTGAAGGCAACACAAGAAGAAGAATAGATATAATTTTCAATAAAAAACATAAAACGGAACTAGAAAAACTAAAAAATAATGAAATAAATGCGTTATATTTCTTAAAAAATATTAACAAAATTAAAAAGGATGTCATTAATATTCACGGTCATTAAATATGCATGTCCAAAACCTTTTCAAAATGTGTTTAGTGAGCATTTACCTATTTTACATTTAATTTTGGCAAAGTGAATCTTATTATTTAGTTTTTTTATTACTTATTTGTTGTCCTAGTAAGGGTAGGTATAAGTATACTACTACCGGTGGTTCGTATAAGTTTAGTTTTTAATATTAACATATTTTTTAAAGAACTAGTGTTTTACTCTTTTCATCACCTTCCTTTTAGACTTTAGGTAGGTGAACTGCGTATTAGGCCTACATAGCGTAAAGGTTAGGCATAACGCGATAAAGACCATGTAAGATTAAGGCATAAAGCGAAGTAGTCCTCATCCGAAGTAAGCAAATGGCGACCTAGGCAAACATATACTTAGCCTAAAAGCTATTGAAAATGACATTTAGTCATAACGCGAGGTAGGTGAACTGCGTATTAGACATAATAGCGTAAAGGAAACAAAATTATAATATTTTTGTAATATACCACTTAATTACAGTCTTATTTAAGTATACTCGTAAGTTACCAACAAATGCAAATAACATTCATGTTCATGCGCACAAAGATTTGCTTGGAACGGGAATCGAACCCGAGACATTTTCACAGTTACAGCTGATCAGTGAAATAGTGAACTTAAAGAATGGTATGAATGGTATATAAATACCGTTGTTAAGAGGTGTGTCGGCTAATAATAGCTTGATGGCTTCACGCCAAGGACAATCGAGATAACATCTTTATAGCAACTTTAGCACAATTGTTAGCTTCTTAGTTAATATAGAATCTGGTTGGTGACGGGCTAAAAATACTTAAGGGAATTTGTACCCATTTTCGTATTTTGTACCTTTTATTTATTTATTCATCTCTTCACAAATAATGCCTCATAATCTATTCTGTACATTATATTATTGTTAACTTCAGCTTCCATTTGTGAAGGATTGGAGCCAGAAATAGGCAAGTTATGCCTGTACTGGTCACCAGGCCCCCTACAATTTCTGTCCTGTACCTGGTCTGCATGTTGGGAGAAATTTATATACCTACTAGCTCTTGCCCGCGGCTTCGCTCGCGTTTAATTCAGGGTAGCACTGTTCCCTATTCCTGGACAAAGAAAAAAAAAGCAGCCTATGTTATTCTCCATCCCTTCAACTATCTCCAATTAAAAAATCACGTCAATTCGTAGCTGCGTTTTGCCGTGAAAGAAAGACAAACATACAGACACACTTTCCCATTTATAATATTAGTATGGATATCAAAAACACGGGCCTGTGCCTTCTGCATCCAGTACGCCCCAGATACCTTTTTGAGGGCAGCAACCTACCTAGCTGGGGGGCACTACATTACATTTCCGAATCGTTACGACTTGGGGAGCTTCAAGTAACGAGCGTACTTCCTTTTTAAAGGTCGACAACGCATTGATTCTTTTACTTATACTTTTTTGAGTACTTCGATGACAACATACTATATGTTATAGTAAAATGGTAACAGGTTTTCCTCGTGGTGACGGAGTAAGAATACAATATGTCACCACCCCTTCTCATCCCGTGGGGGTCGTAAAAACCGACTAAAGGACTATCCGTGAATATTATCTTTACGAAATAAAAGGAGAAATCCGTCTGGCCAGCGTGGTATTAGTAGGCTAAGTATCCCTTCGTCATGGAAGGAGGCCCGTATCTGCAGTGGGACATTAATGAGCTGTTATGATGAACCCACAGGTAAGATTCAAATGGTGACCATTTTCAATCACACACTGTCACCAAACGAAAAACTATACACAAATACAATGACCCTGTTGATTTCGATAGTAATATTTCTTTTTTAAATCTATCCGTTATCTCACACTTGCGCCTTGACGTCTCACTGGCATTCTGCCATAGAGAGTTTAAATTTAATTGCCTAGTATAATCCATCATTTTTAAATTGTGATCTTGTATGTTAATGTAAGAATATGCGTAATCTTTAGTTTTGGGTATTAGTGGGTAATTTCTTTACTCGAAATGAGATGGTTGCCACTTTTATCATTATCATATTATTATATAGTGTGTCCACGTATTACTGCTAGAAAGAAAATTGTATTCCATATTCCCTCTTTTAGAACAAATTATGCTAAAAATTCATTTATATATAGATCATGTCACTCATTTAATAACCTGAATGTTAGTAATAATGGAGCCATTGATATTTTTGTACTTTCCTTACCTAAATTTAAAAACTTAATTCATGACTGTCTGGTCCCTACAGTCAACTAAATACTTTTTGTTTTGTTTTTAATTTACTTGTATATGTATCTATATTAGTATAAGTATATATATATATATAATAATATTGTCTTTTAGGCGCTATGTATGCATATTTAAGAGTGGAAACTGTTTTGGTTTAAGTGTAGTTTATAAGCATAATAAGACTGTATGTTATAACTGTTTGTTTCCCAAATATATAAATAAATAAATAAATAAATATCGATATAGGACGACCTATGTGGCGTAGTGGTTATATAACATGACTGCTACGCAGAGGTCACAATTCATCTTGCTTAGGAAGTGTCGTGTTTATACATTGAATTATTTTCGATTCTTTACAGTAGGCGGTGTATCCTTGCAGTATGACATTAACCTTTCACAGACAAAATAGTAAAATAACGCAAATCGATGGATTGTAAAAGTTGGCTCTATTGAAGAATGAATTAAATCTAGACCCAATAAATATTAATTAGTATTATAAAAACTATAAAGTAAAGGCTACTAAAAGCCAATACATGTAAGTATACGTAAGTAAATAATAAAGAAGTTAAGTTAAAAGCCCCCGGAGCGCGCCGCGGGGAGACATAGATTGAACGCTGAAGCTTTCAGGACTGATTGAAACTATGTAATTTAGATACTGCCTTTTAGTTAAGAAGGTATGTTAGTCTAAGACCTTGTTGTGAAGTAGTGTGGAAATTCCGTATGTCTGGAGCATAAATAAATTAAATATAAAGTATTCCTCACACTATCACAGAACGCCATCTAGTCCCAAACCAAGCAGAGCTTGTACTATGGGTACTAGATATTTTTTTTGTGTTTTGTGAGTTTGTTATTTGTGTAATTTGTGTGTGTCTTGGTTTTCGCCAAATAAATATTTTTTCTTTCTAAATAAGGGATAAACACACCTAAATAGTTTTTTTTTGTAAATACATACATATTATACCTACATAGAAAAAACCCAGAGCAATGCAAACAATCATGTGCATGCACACAAAGATTTGCATTGAGCGGGAATCGAACCCGAGACCTCTGCGTAGCAGTCATGTTAAATAACCGCTACGTCACAGAGTTCGTCCAATAAAGTAATTATGAATGTATTGAACTTTAATGTAAAATGGTATTGTTTGAAAATTGTCTTAAATATTTTTTCTTTATTACATATGGTGGACCGAAGACTTAGTAAGACAATGTTGATGTATGAGGGATGCACAGGATTGCACAAGGAGGACAGGAGATATTTGGAGGAACTCTATGTCCAGCACTGGACAGCCCTTGGCTGATGAATTGAATTAGAATATCTTATAATCCATTCTCTCAATGTGTACAAACTACCTTAACACACTTTTCTTTAATAACTTTATAAAACTTTCGTGTTTCATTATTAACTTACTAGCTTCTGCTTCTTAGCGTATCGATGGCAAAACGATACTGGACTAAACTGATGTAGCCCAAAACTCTGCTACTTACTAGCTGACCCGTGCCTACTTCGTTGGCCGGCGAAAAAAACGCGTCCCTTTTTTAAACATATTTCATTACGGCTTCACTCCTATTAGTTATAGCGTGATACTATATAGCCTATAGCACTCCCCGATAAATGGACTATTCAACACAGAAAGAATTTTTAAATCGGTTCAGTAGATCCAGAGATTACCCCCTACAACGTCAAAAACACACAAACTTTACCTAGTAGTATTAGTAACACCGCGAGTAAGACCCGTAAAAATAGTATTATGTAAACTTTACCTCTTTATAATATTAAGTATAGATTAAAAAGAGAAATCTATTACCCTACCCTAGAAAATCTTTTAACGACTTAATAGGTGACATTCTATTTGCGAATTATGATTTTTTTCTATTGGCGGCGCTACTGACCCACGTAAAGGCCCTTAACACACTTTTCTTTTTTTTTAAGTTATCTACATACATATTACTCTCGAAAAACATAACCCTCCTTCTACCACAGTCGGCTTAGAAATAACTTATTTGATAGTTTGACATGACGAATATCCAAATATAGAGTTCATTGAACTCATAATTAATCAATACACATACTCGTGTATCTACGATCAAAACTTTCATTATTCACAAAGTAAGCGAATTCTTTACTATCTGTTATAACTATGAATACAATTTGTATTCATAACACATAACTCATTTGTATTGTATTTGTCATTTGTGTCTTTATATTATCATATATTGCTCAGTAATTTTGTAAGGAATATTTATTATAATATCACTTATCACACACCTACTGCAAAAGCTGTATTATTATAATGTTAACGTAATGTTACGCCGCTACTTCTTTACTAGCGCTTTGGAAACGATGGTAAAGTTTTATAAACTTTGAATTGTTTATAAACATGACGTCAAAAAGATACAATAAACTTCAAACTTCAAAATGCTTTATTTCACAAAATTTATCACAAATTGTTTGAAATCGTCTTTTAAAATTTACTTGAAATTGAAGCTACAGTTAAAATTATAGATTTTTAACTATAGCTTCACAGACACAGGCACAGACAAACGCCACAGCACTAAAAAAAACCGCGTTGTATTGTCCAATGTAAATTAGAGGAGAAAAATAAAACCAATATAATTTTGTACTATTTTAAATACAGATGAATAAAGAGAGTTTGAATTGTTTTTAACCTACACGAAGAGAAAGAGGTTTTTCCGCTTAAAAGTACTCTCATTTCATACAGACAATTTTTTGAAAAAGGTAAATAAATCACTGAGTTCTGAGCCAATTGGGTTGTATTATTTAAAATTGATCGCTTATAAATTTCATTAAAATTGATTGAGTAATTAAAAAGTTATATCCAAAATTTAGAATCTCCATGTCAACTCATAATACATGTAATTCAAATTGCGTAATATAATAATTGATGTCAATGGAGGACACCGAATAGCTTATCAAATTGACGGAAGCAAAAAGCTTTCAATGTGTAAATTAAGACGAATTTACGATCAAAAATGAAATTGGTTTTTTGATTTATTCATTGATGTGTGACGATGTGTACGTATTTTGATTACATAGGTACATACATATATCTCCGTGTGGTGACGGAGTAAGAATACAATATGTCACCACCCTATCTCATCCCATGGGTGTCGTAAGAACCGACTAAGGGACTATCTGTGAATACTACCTTTACATAGAAAGAAGGAAAACTTGAAATTAAACCCTATACCAATCCGTCTGCCCAGCGTGGTATTAGTAGGCCAAGTATCCCTCCGCCACGGGAGGAGGCCCGTCCCTGCAGTGGGACATTAATAGGCTGTTAATAGGCTGTTATGATACATATATCAATTTATATAATCCTATTAATATTATAAATGTGAAAGTTTGTGAGGATGTATGGATCGATGTTTGTTACTCTTTCACGCAAAATCTACTGAATGGATTTTGATGAAATTTGGAATATAGGTAGTTCAATGTGTAGAATTATATTTTAGTTACTTATACAACGTAGGTGAAGCTGCGGGCGTCAGCTAGTTATTATTAAAAATAAATGTTACATAAATACAGGACAACATCGCCAGCAGGTAATCAGCAAGGTAAACCGGAGACTACGTGATTTAGACTTCAAAAACTTACTAATATAAATTATTTCCTAAAAAGTAAAGCAGCCTGCATCCTCTCTCGTCGGGGGACGGGAGGGGTATGTGGGGTTCCCAGGGGTAACCCCCCAGTGCACCCACTAAAAGTCCCTAAAGGCACTCCTTCATCGCCTACTTGGAGAGGGCCTGGGGAACCGGCAAAGCCTTTGCGTCCAGTCCCCCTCTGGCGATCCCCGCCATTACAGGCGGGCCCTACTTTTCTTGAGAACGGCTGTGAGTGCAGCTGTCTATCCCTGGAGTAGCTGGTCAATCATTGTCTTTATTCAAGTGACCTATCATGTTCTTTTACGTCACCTTGCCAAAAAGTAAACGAAAACACGTTTGCTACCAAAAGACATGATACATTTGGGCCTCCTCTCACTCTCTCTTTCTTACCTATTAGTTAGAAGAGAAACAACAAACCTACCTATTTATAGTTCGAAAATCATTGACCTTTTGCCTCTGATCGTGAAAACAGACGTGTTTCAAATGATTTGTGGTTACTCTAAATATATCCTGAGTATTGTTTTATTTTTTATTAATACTTGCTACCTAAACATCATCTACTTCTAAACGAAGAAGAGCTTATACTAGGCATGTGATTTTTTTTTTGTTTGTATGATTAACACAAACAAACCTCTCGGACTCTAACAGTAGAGGAGGTCGGGAACTCTCATGAGTACCAGCCCCGCCTATTGCTGGTTATGTCAGACTCTTACTACTACTGACTTAACCCGCCTTTGGTGTCTTATTTCCTTCAAGAGGCTATTAGCCAGTATCGAAACGTCTTCTTGGAACTAGCGTCCGTGAAACAGTTATACTTATGACATACCATACTACTTAATTTATAAATTCATATTTTTTTTTCAGAAACACATAATACCCGCTCAAGACGAGGCGTTTGTCGCAAGGATTCTTTATCATAACAGTCCATTAATGTCCCACTGCAGGGACGGGCCTCCTCCAGTGACGGAGGGATACTAGGCCTACTAAGTATACCACGCTGGGCAAACGGATTGGTATAGGGCTTAATTTTAAGTTTTCCTCCTTTTTATTAATTGAAGATAGGGTAAGGTTGCGACTATTGGACCACTTAATTTTAAACAGACCTGGTAGCTAAAATAGAGAGAGAAATAAAACAAAATCTTTGTAAACGCGTAGTCTGTATATTCAATTATTGGTAACTAACATAATTAAGTTAATTTTATTATGTATATAGTCACAAAAGAAGAAAATAAAACTTTATGATGGTTTCCTTGTTTGAACCACCGTCTCTTTCATCGGACCACTTAGTTGCTATAATTGGACTTAGGGCATTATAGGTGGCTGGTCCATTCTAGGTGCATGTAAAAAAAATTATAAAAAAATATTTTTTTTATTAAATTTCTTTTATTTTTGAAAATAAATTGATAGTTACATTAATTAGTCGACCCTAATTATATTTCTTTATTTGGCATGGAAAATCACAAAAATATTTCTGGTACGTAAAATCTTCTCTTTTACGTCGCTTTTGGCACTCGAAACATTCTGATTACCTCATTAAATCCAACTTCTTTTTTCCCTAAGTTAGTTTCATACGCAAATCTCTCTCCTCCTCTTTTTGCGATGCTAAAACAAAATATTTGTTTTTTTAAATAACAGACATTATAGAAGTTGCCACGATTGGACCGGTTCAATAAAAGAGCATCGTGCCAGTCCACTGATAGAAACTCACTAACATCCACTGAAATGGTTATTTTAAAAAAAGTAGCACGTTACTCAACAAAAATATACGATAATATGAATTCTTAATTACCGTACTATACTAGTAAAAAAAATCGCATTAAAATAATTATTATAACAGTACTTACATGCTATTATTTGCCGCGTAAAAATTATATTCTAGGTCCAAGAAACAAAGTGAAGTACGACCATCGCTCATGCTGCCTGCTGCGGTACTGCCGGTTGGAGGGCGGTGTGGGGGGTTGTAAAGCTATCGTTTCGATGCAAATACCGTGTTCAAATATGAATAGATCGCGAAATATTGAAGTGGTCCAAACAAAGCACTAGTCCAATGATCGCAACCTTACCCTAATATTCAAGGATAGTCCCTTAGTCGGTTTTTACGACACCCATGGGATGAGATGGGGTGATGACACACTGTATTCTTAATCCGTCACCACACGGAGAAGGACTCTTACACACAATTAATTAACGCTCACAAAGTAAACCCTGTATCAAGACAATATTTGAGGATCGCTTTCATAATTTATTTTGCGTGGGATTCAACCCCACGCACGAATTTGCCATTAAGTCAGCATTATTCATAGAAAACAACTAAACCAATGCAATATTAACAAACACACGCTTGAGAGCGAACGAGTGTATGTACATGTACTTGTATTCTTATTCCGTCACCACACGGAGATGTACATGTACGGAATGTAGATCTGATTACTAGAAAATAATGTAAACCGTACAGACCAAACTGTATACTTAGTTTTTACGTCATTCCTTAGTAGTAAAGACACAGATATCAGAACAAAGGAGATGTGCCCTGAATGTCATTTTGTAATGTGCGTGTGGTGTGAGTGTTCTTTTTAAAAGTTAGTCCAAACATGACATAATTTAAGAATGATTTAGGAAAATATTGTGAAAAGACAACGGCGTAGATAAAAAAATTGTGAAAAGCATAGAAAAAAAGTTACGGTCAAATAATTAGAACACTCAATCCGGCGACCAGAAAAAATTCCTACACCTGTTTTGAAATAATTGTACAGATTTAGTGAAATATATTCCCAATTATTCAAATGTTTTTGACTGTTTATTTCGATTTTATAAAGGTACTAGCTGATGCCCGCGGTATTACCCGCTTAATTGTTATTTTACACCATAAACTACCTATATTCCAAATTTCATCAAAATCCATTTAGTAGTTTTTGCATGAAAGGGTAACAAACATCCATCCATCCTCACAAACTTGCATTTATAATATTAGTAGGATAGGATAAGCAAAGGTGTGTCACTTTAGTGCCTAACAAATAAGGTGAATATTATCTTCACTAAATAAAATGAAGGAAACCTTGAAATTAAACCCTATACCAATCCATCTGCAAGCGTGGTATTAGTAGGCCAAGTATCCCTCCGTCAAGGAAGGAGGCCCGTCCCTGTAGTGGGACATTAATGGGCTGTTATGATGAAATAAGTTGACAATTACGAATTTAAGCTCTCTAGATATATCAGACCCATAGCTAAAAAACCGGTCAAGTGCGAGTCTGACTCGCGCACCGAGGGTCCTGTACAAACCTATTTATTTTCCCGCCAAATTGTGATAACGTCAGGATTCAGCTGTTTAAATACTATTTTTCCCGCCAAAATTCAATGACGTCACGACTCATATGTCAAAAATTCTATGACGTCACGCCTATCTGTCAAAATTGACAGCTGTCAAAAGTGACAGAGGTATCAAATATTTTCCCGCCAAAATAATATGACGTCACAAATCATCTGTCAAAAATTCTGTGACGTCACGACTCATCTGTCAAAAATTCAATGCCGTCACGACTCAACTGTCAAAAAATATTTTCCCGCCAAAATTCTGTGACGTCACGACTCATCTGTCAAAATTCTATGACGTCACGGGTCACGTGACCTATGACGTCACAGGTCACGTGACCTATGACGTCACAGGTCACGTGACACAGCTTTCCCGCCAAAATTCTATGAAATCAAAATATAATATGATTGCTAATAAAAAGTAGCCTATGTTCTTTCTCAGGGTCTAAAGATTGTCTGTACCAAATTTCATCGAAATCCGTTCAGCCGCTTAGGCGTGAAAGAGTAACAGACAGACAGACAGACAGACAGACAGACAAAGTTACTTTCGCATTTATAATATTAAGTATGGATTTGTAGAACACTCAATCCTCCTATAGCGCAGATTGAAGTATTAAAAAATCTTAAACTATGGCTTAATAATTTCCTGACTTTGATACTCTATTACACGAACACAATCTAGGATCAATTTGTGAGACACAAATCATCATAAAAAATATAATAGTTTAAGAGAAAAATAAACAAATACTTCCATGGAATGTTCCGTGTGAGTGTTCCATGTTTTGGCGTACATGAATTTAACCCAAACTTGTATGTCAACCCAGACTATAACTGAAATTGTGAAAATGTTTGTACTAAATTTTAAAACGTCTTCTGAACTTGATACGGTATTATTTTAACAATTATCAATTTAAATAAATCTCAATCATAAATTCTATGCTATAAAGCTGATTAGGCTGACCATAAATTCAATAAAAATAAAACTGTACTTACTCTTTGTGTTTTATTACAATAAAATATAGTTTATAATTTAATGCATCTTTGTTTTGCAAATCTAAAAATCTTTTAGACAAAGTCGTAATGACTAAGAATTATCGGAAAAAAATGTCTTGAAGGATTATACATATGATATCACTGTCCCGGAGAGTAACTGGCATATTGTTTCCGGTTGTTCTCGTTTTGCGAATGGTGAATACTTGCATAGTCACAACCAAGTAGCCAGACTTGGCCACCAACAACTTGCTCTTAAATTATTTTATTATTATTATATTTTATTATTTATTATTATGTTATTTGTTTTATTTTTGCATCTTGTCGATGCAAAAATACCGTAATATAGGTAAGTACCCTACCCATATAATTTGGACTTGGCTCATGAAGTTGTCGCCTAGTGGAATGTTGATTCGGCAATCATTGTTCCGATAGTAATTTCGGTAAATGGACTTATTCCAAAGAGTCTCTATCAACATCTAAGAAGATTCGCGCTTGACAGTTGGATGATAGGTCTGATGTAAAAGACAGTACTGCTTGACACGCCCTAACCACCAGCTTGGTCCTTGTACCCGTTGCTGGTAGGTCTACCTTTTTATATTTAGGTATATTTAAAAATGGAATACTTCGTAAAAAAAAGAGAAAAATAATAATATAATTGGGTCCGGTCGGTTTAGTCAGTTTATACGAAACCCATGGGATAAGATGGGGTGGTGACATATTGTAATCCTACTCCGTCACCACACGGATAACCCGTTACCTGTTTTTTATATAATTAATTAGTAGGATTGCAATGAACCGCATATAACAAAAAAAGACTTTTATTTTAATGTAAGTCATGGTCAGCCTAGTCCATTTTCTAGCTAAGAATTATAATTAAGTTGATAATTATTAAAATAATACCGTATCAAGTTCAGAAGACGTTTTAAAATTTAGTACAAATATTTTCACAATTTCAGTTATAGTCTGGGTTGACATACAAGTTTGGGTTAAATTCATGTACGCTAAAACATGGAACACTCACACGGAACATTTCATAGAAAGTATTTGTTTAATTTTCTCTTAAACTATTATATTCTATGATGATTTGTGTCTCACAAATTGATCCTAGATTGTGTTCGTGTAATAGAGTATCAAAGTCAGGAAATTATTAAGCCATAGTTTAAGATTTTTTAATTCTTCAATCTGCGCTATAGGAGGATTGAGTGTTCTACAAATACCTTTATAAAATCGAAATAAACAGTCAAAAACATTTGAATAATTGGGAATACATTTCACTAAATCTGTACAATTATTTCAAAACAAAATTGTTCCTATATTTCTGAGATCCAAGGTGCAGGAATTTTTTCTGGTCGCCGGATTGAGTGTTCTAATTATTTGACCGTAACTTTTTTTCTATGCTATTCACAATTTTATATTCCACGCCGTTGTCTTTTCACCATATTTTCCTAAATCATTCTTAAATTTCGTCATGTTTGGACTAACTTTTTAAAAAGAACACTCACACCACACGCACATCATGGAAACCTAATTCACTTATTGTTTTTTTGTAATCTAACATTCTATTAATTAGTTAATAGTATCATGAGTTGCAAGACAATAGTTAAACAAGTACATAAAGTCTCTGTACGCTAACTACTCTGTACACCCACGCAATATAACAATCTATTTCGATCTGAGACACGGCTGGTACAGCGGGCGAGCAACTCGATTGTGTTTTAATTCTCAGTGATTCATAATAGTGGAGTAAACAACGTCTGTGTAACGCCCACGTGTAATGATCTGATCTTACACTGTATAGGTTAGTTAGTGCACAGAGATATCTTTTCGAACTAATGATCCACAAATTATTGTCCAGAGAGTGAATAATCTTTTGTCCATTAAATTGAGGTTTATACATTTTCCGCAACACATGGTTTTTATAGAAACAAGGCAAGATCATAGTTTATTATATTAGATTACAATATCGAACTTGATGGAAAACACAACTACAGTCCAAAAATAAAGACAATGGATTGTAGACAAAAAGAATTACCGTAATTACGCGGTGTTAAAGGCAGTAGACGACCAAGGCTTAAGCATATAGTTAAAGTAAAAGTTAAAATTAAGATAAATGATAAAATAAACGTTAAGTTTGACGTTTCTTAGTGGAGAAGAATTGAGAAGATTTTTGTGGATCATTAGTTCGAAAAGCTTTTCACTTTGAAAATTACAAGAATGCTATTTAAGGCTTAGTTACAGTACGATAACATTAATTTGACAACGATATTATTTATTTATTTATTTAACACTTTATACACAGTTTTGTATACAGGCGGACTTAATGCCTAAGGCATTCTCTTCCAGTCAACCTTGGGTGATGCAGAGATAGATGTGGTAGGTGTTAAAACACATTAAAGAAATGAAATATAAAATTATGTGCAATGTAATATAAAAATACTATATATCTAAAATATATAAAAGTATAAACATTGTATATTTATAATTTGACAACGAAAAGTTAAGTTTTTCTTTAATAATCTTTATTAGCCAAAAAAGGGCTTGATCACTTTGTGAACATGTCGAACATTATATATTATACTTAAGTTAAAACCGAATTTTTAACCATTTTTAGTTACGAGAATTGCAGTACAGATTATGAGAAAATTGTTTATGCCATCCATAAATGATTGTCTTTAACAATCATTTAATGGATGGCATAAAAAAATTTCTTGCATTCATTCGAACTCACGACCTCAAGCACTGCATCTGCATACCTGTTCGAGCCAATTAATTATTTCATAATAACTCCTAAAGTACCACTAGTACTTAGAACCAGATGTCTGTATAGGTACTTTCAACTATTTATGGCAAATAGTTCGTCTATGCATCCGACCTCATTTAACCATAGATTATAAATAACATATTTCAACATGGACGCTGTTTATTTGCTTTCCCTTGTATATATTTACTTGACTAGTAGGTACAGGAAGAGTTTATGAGTATTTAACTTGTAAATATGCGTCCTATTATAGTTTTCCTTGATTGTGAGTAAAAGAGGTCCTGGTTAAATGTGAATTAATACTTTACCAAGGAAAGTTTTAACGTATAAGGTTTCTTTCAATTTAGTCGTTTCGTGCCGTAGAGCTGCCGTGCGTTTTAAGTGCGTTTTTCGAAAGGCAAATTTACGTTCGTTTGTTTTCATTCAAACCTTGAAATAGCCTTAGTAATTGTACCTATACGAAACCAAAAGAAGGAAAACTTGGCATTAAACAAAAATAATGTGCATGAACACAAAAGTTTGCATTAACCTGGTTATTTTCTATACTTACATGATTTTTTAGCTTTTAGCGTTGAAATGTTTTGTAATATTGGATTTGTTAATCAGCTTTTGTAGTTGACTGCACATTTATGAGTAATTGTCTAGAACACATAGTACGCATAAGCCGTGCGGTTCCCGGTAAGAATAGGACTGCTCCATATACTCCCGAGAGTGTTGTAAGAGGTGACTAAGGGATACCATGACCCGGTGCATAGCACCTAGAACCTCGAGTCAACCTCCTGATGGGGAGTAAACCACCAACAACAGCATTCCCAATGAGGGTTGGCGTCAGGCAGGCGGCCGGCCGTAAAATATAGCCAGAACTTTAAGCAGCATATAGAAAAAGATGACAAGCTGCGCCGACACCAAAAAAAAGGGATAAAGGCAGGGGAATGATGATGACATATATGTAGTACGCATAAGCAGAGCTTAATTATAACTTTGGATACCAGCAAGCATAATTTTACTTTAACCTGTCCCGCTCAATGCAAATATTTGTGTGCTTGAACATGATTATTTGTATTGGTCTGAGTGTTTCTATGTATAATATGTATGTATTTACAAAAAAAAAGTATATAAGTACTAATATCCGTTGTTCTGTTACCCATAACACAAGCAGGTTGTGGCATATAACAAGAGTTGTAGAAATGAAACATAGATGTAAACAAAACAATGTACAAAATTGGTTATGATTGTAGAGTGGAAATACACACATCAAAAAAGTCTAAGCAACATGCATGATATTACAAATTTACCATTTATATTAATTAATTTCTAAGTATTTACTCACTCAAAGTGTATAGGTAAGTAAACTTTTTTGTTATTGATGACATACTGGCTGGTTGTAAAAAAAAAATTTCGATTATGTTTTGTTTTTTTTCATAAAATTCAAATGACTGCGAATTTGTTTGAATTTGAGTGCATGTTAATTGCTACGTTTTAGTCTTGATTTTATAATTTTACCAACCATTTAAATACAGTTGGCGACAAAATTGAATTGTTAGATATTCTTTACGTCATGGAGCGACGTCATTTGACGGCAGATGAAATGCAAAGAGCTGTAGGGATGTTGCAAGCGGGAAGTAATCAATCTCAGGTATCTCGACATTTTGGTATTCATAGAAGTGTTATTTGTCGTCTTTGGCAGCGCTACAATAATACAGGGGAACCCGCTGAACAGCATCCAGGCCGTAAAAGGAGTACAACCACTCGGCAAGACCGGTACATACAACTGACTGCAAGACGCCAGCCGATGTTAACCGCTCGAGAGATAAGTTTGAGGCTACAAAATTCAAGTGGTGTTGATGTAAGTCCCCAAACTGTGCGAAATCGACTGCATGAGTACGGCCTACGAGCTCGACGCCCTATCAGGTGCCCACCGATACGTCACGGGAATCGCGCTCGTCGAAATGAATGGTGTAGAGAACGCATAACATGGACCCAGGAACAATGGGATAAAATTATGTTTTCCGATGAGTCGCGATTCGGGTTTAGGCCTGATACAAGAAGGGTGCGAGTGTACCGTCGACCCGGAAATACTGAAAGACTCAGGTGCGTTCAGGAAGTTCATCCATACAGCGGCTCAACAGTTATGGTATGGGCGGGTATTATGAAGAACAGGCGAACTGAGCTCGTTTTTGTAAATGGAAACATGAACGCTGAAAATTACGTTGAGGATATTCTCAGACCTTATGTCCATCCATTTGCACAAACCTTTGGCTCCGATTTTACGTTAATGCATGACAATGCGCGTTCACATACAGCTCGGCGAACCAGTGAATACTTGGCAACGGAGAACATCCAGGTATTGCCCTGGCCTGCACAATCGCCAGACCTCAACCCCATCGAGCACGCATGGGACATGCTCCAGAGACGTGTTTTGAAGGACTTGGACGGAGTGACAACAACCCAACAGCTGAAGGATTTGCTACAATTCCATTGGGAGCGAATACCGCAAGATGACATAAACAGTCTCATTAATTCAATGAATAATCGTTGCCGACAAGTTCTGAATAGCAGAGGAGGCCATACTTTGTATTAAATTGTCCTATTCTTTCACAATAAATTCATTTTCTTAAGAAATTTCAATTTGTAAAAAAAAAGTTTAGTTTCTTATGTACCTGTATATTCTAATATTGTTAATTTCTGTTATTAAAAGAACTTATAAAGAAAACAGCTGTTATTTTTACATCATAGAACCCTAAAAATATTATTTTAAAAATAAAATACAACGTTATAATTAAAATAAATGGTAAAATAAATTAATATAAATGGTAAATTTGTAATATCATGCATGTTGCTTAGACTTTTTTGATGTGTGTAGATACGTAAATATAATAAAGGAAAAATTGTAAAAGTAACTGTTACATGGAATGCAGAAGTTAATGTAAAATAATTTAAACTAGACTTAAGTAGCATAAGATATCAATGTGAACATTTAAAAAAAGAAAATAATTAATGAGACCCATTGAAAAGAACTTTATACAAATAATTAAAAAGAAATAATAAAGTCTCTGAAAAGAATATCAGAGAAACACAAGCAAACACCCTGTGATGACGGGTGCTTTTAAAAAAAAACTCAAGCAGGTTAAGCCTTGCTTACTTTGGGAACAGATGGCGCTGTGTAGAGATGTCCGTGAATATTTAAAAAAAAATTAGGACTGTATTCTCACCACCCCATCCCATTTCCCCACAACACGTGCAAATTAAACACAGATTACCACCAAAGCTTTCAGATTAACAATCACGAGAGATACGCTATCTCCCTGTAGGATAATTCCTACAAGTTATCGATTATCGGCGAGTAGATAACTGTTATCTCTTGTTACGAAAGGGTTCAATGACGTTCGTAGTTTATGTTCTGTTTGAACATAGTTTGTGTAGAGGCCGTCTGGGGGTTGAGGAATTGAGCCTACATTGTTTTGTAGCAATTGTGACAATGCTAGTATAAGTATAAATATTTCCTCACACATTTACACAACGCCATCTAGTCCCAAACTAATCAGAGCTTGTACTAGTGTTGTTAAGAACTCCTACATTTTGAGCTCGACTGACAAATTACAGGACTCGACTCACTACAATAAAACTCCCAAGACTAGAGAACTCGAGTCCATATGAGCTCTTGAGCGCAAATTGAGACTCGAGTCTCCTTTAGTCCTCGAGTCCTTTTTACGGGCGAGTCGCGCTCGAGTTCTATTCCGTTTGGAGTTCCTTTTTAAATCAGGCATTAAAATATTTAAAAAAATACTTTTGTGGAATATAATGCGTAAAGCGTGAAAAATAAAAGCGTTAATTAATAGGAAGAATAAATTTTAAAAAAATCATAAAAAAAACAAACGAAACGAACCCGAGACCTCTGCGTAGCAATAACCACTACGCCACGGAGGTCATCAAATATTAGGGGTTAATTGTGTGAGGTTTTGAGGTCTAATTTTGCGGTTTTTTACCTTTATTATCGATTTTTTCCCTTTATTAGCAGTTTGCATTAGGGTCCATGATGAAAAACATTAGTACACGGAATTAGGTGAGGTTAGTGACACCATATTTTATTCTTACCCTGTTATCATTCCGAGAGCTCACAGATTTTAATAATTTAAATAAATAATCACGATCAAAGTAGACATTTTATAAACATTAAATCAATTTTTATTATAACACAATAACAACGTGTCTGTCACTCTTTAATATTTCAGACAAGAATATTTATTTATCTTTGAATGAGTTTTTTTAACAAACCCTGATACTTTTCCACTCCGATTGATATTGAAGTAAGTAATTTAATAAAGAAAATTCATGTGACGTAGTGGTTTTATTCTCATCAAAACAGCCCATTAATGTCCCACTGCAGGTACGGGCCTCCAACAGTGACGGAGGGATACATGGCCTTCTAATACCACGCTGGCCAAACGGGTAGTATAGGATATAGGGTTAAATTTCAAGTTTTTTGACATCTTTTTATTTCGTTAAGATAATATTCACGAATAGTCCTTTAGTCGGTTTTTACGACACCCCTGGGTTGAGATGGGGTGGTGACATATTGTATTCATACTCCGTCACCACCGCCACATCATGGTATATACTATGTTGGTTGCCAAATTTTTGTTACCCTAAACATAGGGACGCTTATGTACACCGATGATGAGGAAGCCACAGGAGGTGTTTGAAGGAGGCCTTCCAACGTGGGCATCCATTGGCTGATGGATGGATGGAAACACAGGGACAAAGCCCTTCCATTCAATATGACAATAATTAAGTTAATCTATATATATGTTATAGTCAAAACTCATAACCGGTCAAAACCACTTTTGACCGAAAAAATCAGTCAATAGTGGTTTTGACCGACGTGCTTAGTCAAAACCCTTATTGACTGTTTTTTGCAGTCAAAAGTGGTTTTGACCATCGATGTTAGTCAAAACTCATTGAAAATTGATCTTTAATTCATATTAAGGTAAAAGTCCGAAACAGTTGGTTAGGTTAGGTTAGTATGGTGACCAAAGGACGCACGAGCCGAACGAGCGAAGCGAGCGTGCCGCGTTAGCGGCCGGCGAGTGCTAGAATATAATAATACTATATTCTAGTTTTACAATAAAACTGACTAACATCGATGTTTTGACTAACATCGATGGTCAAAACCACTTTTGACTGCAAAAAACAGTCAATAAGGGTTTTGACTACTAAGCACGTCGGTCAAAACCACTATTGACTGTTTTATGCAGTTAAAAAGGGTTTTGACCGGCAATGAGTTTTGACTGTAACATATATACTAATATAAAGTTTGTGAGTTTGTTTGTATGTGAGTTTGCGACGTTGTAAGGGGTAATCTCTGGATCTAATGCACTGATTTAAAAAAATCTTTCTGTGTTGAATAGTATCGGGGAGTGTCATAGGCTACACAGTATCACGCTATGACTAATAGGAGAGGAGCAGTAATGAAATATGTTTAAAAAAGGGACGCGTTTTTTTCGCCGCCCAACGAAGTGGGCACGGGTCAGCTAGTATGGTGATAAAGGTGAAATCCTACTAGGGATCAACTTTAAAAAGGTTAAACCCTGTTACTTTTTTGAACCCTACCAACAGTAACTATACCTACAGGAGAGATCAGATAGTAGGCATTTTTGAAACCAGACTATCTTAGACGTTGGTTGGTACTAAAGCTGTGCCCGCTTAATGCATTTCTAAGCAGTAGTATGAAAACGTTACTTTTCCTTAGGTAAATACTGAATTATAAATAAATAAATATTCACGGACATGTCTACACAGGGCCATCTGTTACCAAACTAAGCTAGGCTTAGCTGGTAAGAAATATTTTAAACCATTATCGTTAAGCCTATATTTTGTTGACAAGGCTTACTAATAAAGTCGTATAAACAAGAATTTGTGTAAATTGCAAAATTAGTAACATTTTGTGAAACATATGCCAGTTACATGCTATTTCTAACGCCAATGACACACTTAATTATGTCATTGGTGTAGTGGCAAATACGCTGCATTATGTTTAAAATGTGGTAAATATATTGAATTTGTGAAAATGTATACAATTATGCATCAATACAAGGGCATCTAGTCCCAAACTAATCAGCAGAGCTACAATGGGTACTAGACAACGGATAAACATACTTAAATACTTTTTATTCTTTTGCAAAACGTATTTAGAAAATACCCAGACCACAAACTATCATGTTCATACACACGTGAAAATCGAATTGCATGAGTGCGTATGAGTGGAAATCGAACCCGAGATCTCTGCGTAGCAGCCCTAAAATTTAATTACTACACCACAGAGAAATTTATAATATTTAAGCATATCAAAAGAACGATATATACCTACTTCCAAACTAAATAATTCTAGCTTAAATCTCCGCAAAAGTCAATCTAATGAACAATAATTAATAATAATAATAAGGTTGTCGACATGTGGAGTGTTGATTCGGCGATCATTGTTCCGATAGTACTTTCAGTAAATGGACTTATTTCAAAGAGTCTCTATCAACATCTACGGAGACTCTCGCTTGGCAGTTGGCTCATAGGTCTAATGCAGAAGGCAGTACTGCTTGACACGGCACGTATTGTGAGGAGGTTCCTATCTCTGGAGACCTAACCACCAGTAGCTTGGTCCCTGTACCCGATGCTGGTGGGTCTACTTTTTTATATTTTTAAATGTTTTTATTTAAAAATATAATAAAATGTGATAAATGTAAATAATGATACTGCGCTCAACAGAGACCTTTTGTGTAGACTTCTAATTAAAACTTTTATGACTTACAAGGAAATATGTTTGACGACCTCGGTAGCGCGACGCTAGCGCAAGCGGCTGCCGTGCAAAAGGTTGTGGGTTCGATCCCCACGCAGAACCATAATTTGTGAGATCCACAAATTATTGTCCTGGTCTGGGTGTTCTTGGTGTCCGTTAATTGATGTTTGTAAAAGGTCCTCGCGACACAGGGCATGATCCCTAGTGCGGGAGTTGTCTTTTTAAAATAAAAAAAAAATGTCCGAGAGTTGTTCTTAAAAATTACCAATGAATTTGCATTAAGCTCACGTGATCCCGTAGAAACAATAGCTGCTGTGTAGCAGTTGTTATTGTAGTAAGTACGTACATTACATACATAAATTCACATTAGGATAGCCACAAAATCATATAAATATAAATAAATAAATATTCCTCACACATTCACACAACGCCATCTAGTCCCAAACTTATCAAAGGTTGTACTATGGGTACTACACAACGGATAAACATACTAATTATAAATACTTTTTTTTGTAAATACATACATTTTATATAATTATATACATAGAAAACACCCAGACCAATGCAAACAATCATGCTTATGCACACAAAGATTTGCATTGAGCGGGAATCAAATCCGATACCTCTGCGTAGCAGTCGTGTTATATAACCACTACGCCACAGAGGTCGTCTAAATGAATAGTGTAGGTACTATGATCTTTATAATTTGTTGTTTTCATAAATATACACTCATACATACAGTCACACGCCTTCAGTGCTAAAAACTAAGAAGCTATCCTTTCTGAAGGATATCACCAGTTATTTTGCTGTAAGTCCTTCAATTTGCTGTAAGCCCTTCTCCGTGTGGTGACAGAATAAGAACACAATATGTCACCACCCCATCTCATCTCATGGGTGCCGTAAAAACCGACTAAGGGACTATCCGTCAATATTATCTTTACGAAATAAAAAGAAGGATAACTTCAAATTAAACCCTATACCAATCCGTCTGACCAGCGTGGTATTAGCAGGCCAAGTATCCCTCTGTCACGGGAGGAGGCCCGTCCTAGTCAATTGTGTCCCCTTCATCGTTCGTTACCTACCTACTACTTTCACGCTGTAATTTTTTTTTTTTTAATATTTTGAAAACTGCTTTTAGATAATCAATTTAGTTAGTTTTGCTTACACCTCACATACTATGTATGGTCGTAATAGCTATTCTATTGTCTTGTAGTAAATTTTTACGACATCCAGTGAAGAGGTGGTTACTGCTACATGCTAGGTTGTTGGGTTATATAAGGTTTGTTTGTGTTTTCTGCTACTAGAGCTCAGACCAGCACTAGAGATGTTTTTTTTAAATCTCCTTCCATAGTCGCATTTTAACACAGCCAAAATTAATTAGAAAATATTAATTTTTCAAAATTAATTATTAAATAAAATCAGTTCAATATTTTACAATAAACAAATTATTTCTACTAATAAATAAAAAAAAAATAATAAAGTTGACAAAAATAATTCAATATCTAATATATATTATTATTAAAGCCTAGCAGTTTTACGGTACCAAATAAATGTAATAAACTATCCTATCAACAACCATGATAAAACAAATCTAGTCAAACAACATATGCCAAATATACCAAAACAAACAATTATTATGATTTACTGGAATTTTCAACCATAATATGCAAACTTACAACACCGTAAAATGGAAATATTATGTTTTTTCACTATAGTGAAGACTTTACCTTTTAATCTCCGTAGAAAAGTGAAGACAGATACTTCAGCTACATAACCAGCACTTCCTCGTCATAATAACACTCTTTATAACACTTAAAATATCTTGTTTTTCACATTAAAACACATTAACACATAAAACCACAAATATTACACATTATTCACATACAAAAATATTGAAAAAACATGTTTTTTTACATAATTTCATGAATTTTACAAAATTTTCTTGTGTTTTTTCGTATGAAATCGTACGAAATGTATTTATATTTTTTCAGCGGACGGCCGGGCGCTCGAACGCTGGCTCGGAATTCGTATTTAGGTTAGAATCGGCGGGTTATGGCGCCACACACACATGCGCACTAAAGTACCCATGGAAACAAAGATTATGTAAAAATAGAGATAGGATATTGGTTTGTGTACTCTTTTTGCCTAATGAGATAGTATGTTGCCTAAAGAGACAAATGTTTCATAAGCAGCAATAACTATAATTTTTCGTGTGGTGACGGAGTAAGAATACAATATGTCACCACCCCATCTCATCCCATGGGTGTCGTAAAAACCGATTAAGGGACTATCCGTGAATGTTATCTGTACGAAATAAAAAGAAGGAAAACTTGAAATTAAACCCTATACCAATTCGTCTGGTGAGCGTGGTATTAGTAGGCCAAGTATCTCTGCGTCACGGGAGGAGGCCCATCCTTGCAGTGGGTCATTAGTGAGCTGTTATGATGAATAACTATAAACCCCAACATGGGTGGGTTAAAGTCGACCAAGGAAAAGCTTGCAGACATTTATATAAGTAAGGATAAATTTTACCATGCGAGTAGCGAAATCCCCGCTAACATTAGGTACATTGTTTATTAACTGTCCCAGCATTCATTTAAACTGCCAAGCACAAGGTTGAGGCTTCAAGTTCCTACCAGGGCAATTAAATTTAAGAATAAAATATGATTGAATGGAATGGAATAGAACATTTGTTTACATAAAAAAAAATCAAAAAAAAATTACTTGAGCCTAGATGTATTTCGTGGCCGTCAAATGTATGTTTGTAAAAGTCCCCGGAATACAGGGTTTGTATTCCTAGTATTCTTTTATAAAAAATAATAACAAAATTAAGAACTAATGTTTTTAAATTTCTATTATCCAGGATTGAAATAGTTACACTACAGAGATATTGTTAAATAAATATACCAAACCCATCTGTGAAACCCACCTAACAAAGTACTACGTCACAATTCCATAAAAAATTTATACCTATTTTCCAATCTACACAAAATACTTAATCTTTGCCTTCCAGCGCACACCACGGTAATTCCTCTGGCAGACTCAACGGCGTTTACGTAGTTCGCAGCACTCGCCGCGTTACTGAAAATACTCGCCATCACTCCGATAGATAGTCCCTACTACGAGTGCGAAACTCGAATGAGTGAGGTGACAATTTTGTGAGAAGGAAATTGTTCGTGAATAGATTCGTTTCATCTCATTAATGTCCCGTACTAGGAACCGGTTCCGATGAGATACTATTTATCAGATATTATGGTATAGGTTTTGTGTGAAGCTACTTCATAACAGCCCAATAATGTCCCACTGCAGGGACGGGCTACCATGACGGAGGGATACTTGCTACGCTGGCCAGACGGATTGGTATAGGGTTTAATTTCAAGTTTTCTTTTTTTTTATTTTGTAAAGATAATATTTACGTTAAGCTACTAAATCCTGTAATTTTGCAACCTACTGTTTTTTTTTTTATATAATGGGATGCAAACGAGCCAGCAGGTCACCTGATGGTATGTGATCACCGCCGCCCATGGACACCCGCAACACCGGAGGAATCACAGGTGCGTTGCCGACCTTTTAAAAGGGAAGTAAAGGGAGGGGGAATGGGCTACCGGACTCTCACTCACCGGACGAAACGCAGCAGTAACAAGCACTGCTATTTTACGCCGATTTTCTGTAAGAGGGTGGTATTTCATCGGACGAGCCTGCCCATGCGTGCCGCAGCCAAAGACTGACGACATGGCTCTACCACTCGAAAACCAACATATACGGTGCAGTACAGATCTTTTGCCAGTATTAATTACATTGTTATCATGATATGTGCTCGATGTCTCTAGCTGACCTTAAACCATAATAATGAAAGAAATGATAAAACTTTTTGCTAATATATAATCTCTACGACAACAAAATATGAAAAACTGAATACTAAACCCTATCTGTCATCTCTGCCTACCCCGGACGGGATAAGGCGTGAATTTATGTATGTATGTATGTATGTAAACCCATACATACATACATAAAATCTTAAGGTCTGCATGGTATAAGTAGCCTAAGTTGTCATCACTGAAGAGTATTAGGAAGCCTTCACAAAATTAGTCTCGTCCCTGCAGTGGGACATTAATGGGCTATTATGAAGCAGCTGTAACCTTGCACCTAATTTTGGTGAATTCTGCACAGTACTGCTTGGAGGGGAATAAACCGGGACACCGCTGATAACAATCAAGATGGTCTTTTGTTGAAGAACCACCTGGTTGGTAGCGCCTTAAAAACGTTCAAGCTCAGTATTCAGCGGTATAACTACAGTGCTGATTTTCAGCTACAAATTATTCGTTAAGTAATTTTACCTACTTCATCTAGTTATTATGAAATGAAATGAAATGAAATGAAATGTTATTACACTCTCTTCTAGTTATTACACACTATTAACAACTCACACATCACTCACTTTTCTAAAAGTGATAAAAGACTGAGAACCAATAGTTAGGGAACGCACATTGACGTCGGCAGTGATTCAGAGAGCACGTGAGATTAACTTTTGGGAATATTAAGTGTCCTTTCCTACGTATCATTGAATGCTGGAATAATTAAAATGTTACTATCCTTTATAGTTTATCTATATAATAGGCTAATGGCCCACTGCAGGGACGAACTTCATCGGATGCTTTAGGGTCGTAGCACATATAACGTAACGTAAACGGATCGACACCGCCTCGCCTTTTTCCTCGGTGCCAAACGTCAAAAATCCGATTACGTTACGATTCCGATTAGTGTGCGTTGTACTCGTAGTAAGGAGTTTCATACAAAGAATACTGAACGGCTCGAGTTGATACGGTGACGATCCGTTTACGTTACGTTATATGTGCTACGGCCAGCTACGGCATTCAATCTAAGATGTCACTCGTACCGTGCCGAGGCATGCATGACCGAGGGATTTTTATACTAGGACTCGAACGGTGGGCTTCTTAATACCTGGCAAACTTGAGAACTATTTTAGCCTCTTAGCCACAAGCGGGGCTCTGTGTCTAGCAGTGGCGAAGGGTGGATTTTTATAAAAGGGAAGCCGAGAATTCCGTAGAATTTCCTTCTACTTTATTTTACTATTATTCTGTAGTTCATAGGTATTCATGAGAAAATGTTTCGATTCTAGTTGTCCCGAACTCATGTGAAAAGTTATACAAATACGAAAATGATTCTTTGTTTGGATAATTTCTTTGATTAATTTGATAAATTGTTTATGTAGCTATATCCTAAATGATTCTACATACTTACTTTTAAAATCTAAGAATACTGCCTGTAAGCACTTATACTAATCAAAATGAGATAATTATATTAAAATGTTTCGTAAATACATAGCGCCGCCGCCGGCGCGCCGCCCGTTTGTATTTAATTCACCTGTATTCATGTCTGGTTTGTAAGACCTAACTATGAACTACGAGTTTCTTATTTTTTATAATTTCGATAAAGACGTTTTATCACACAACAAGTAATAATTTAGACAACAATCTAATAATATTAACGTGGCCCATAAAACAACAAACTATTAAATTTGCGGATAAATAATACTAACAATTACTTACAAAAATATTCCATAGGATCCTAACACACTATGACTATAAAAATGCCAATCAATGCACAACACTTGATACACAAACACAAATAATTAAACTTACTATTTTTTACTACTTTACACAAGAAAGCGAATTTTAATACATATAACCTATTTGCACTTTGCAGAAAATAAATACAGTAGAACCTCGATAACTCAAACCTCGGTAACTCAAAAACCTCTATAACTCAAAAAAATAATATGTTCCCTTCCCTTCAGAGCCCAAAACCTCTATAACTCAAAATTCGCAACCTCGATAAGTCAAATAAGTAATCTCTGTATTGGCCCTCAGTAACTAAAAGAAATGTTACCACAACCTCTATAACATAAAATTGTTTATCAATGAGTCATTTTGAATGAATGTATAAAACAAAAGTTTTCGGTATTTATGGCTTGCACGTGTTCACTACATAATTAAATTGATAACGTAAACAATACATATGTCACCTATTGTTTGCTTCTTCGAAATTCTTTAAAGCTTTGCGGCGGCGGAGGTTAGCTTTAAGACAAAGGCTTACTTAAATCATTTAGTTTTTGATCATTATTGTGCAAAACAAACGTTTTCGGTATTTTTGTTTGCTTCTTCAAAATTCTTTAAAGCTTTGCGGTGGCGGAAAATAGGAACAAGGGGTCATACATACATATGTACATACCTACCTCTATTCATATTAACCTAAACCCTTGGTAACTAAAAACTCGATAACTAAAAACCTCGATAACTCAAAATATTTTGTGTTTCCCTTGGACTTTTACTTATCGAGGTTCTACTGTAATTCTGTTTTTTCTTATAATGGTCTCATCGTTTACCGATGATTCTGCCAATGTCAAGATGGAGAAAAGAAAAAATTAAAAACAAAGAAATATAATTGAAAACTGACTGATACTGGATTTTTATTTTTGCGGCCGACTTACCCGCTATTAGTTGACAATGTTAAAAAAGAGATGGCGTTATGAGTACGTAAATAATAATTATAATAGAGTGCATTACCCCAGCAGAATCTTGTCGAAATTTGTATTTTTTTTTAATCAGATTTTTAGATTTCTAGCTCCTGTAAATGTCTGTGTAGTTTTTGGAATTAGTTCAGTCCTAATTTTAAAGATATTTGACAAAAACAGATTCTGCTGCGGTAACGTTACCGCAGCAGAATCTTTTTTGAAATAATGGGATTATTGAAAAAATCTTTAGGTACATTTTTAGATCGCTGGACGAAGTAAATGTTTCGATGTAATTTGAATTTTTACGCTACATGGTTTCGGAGATATTCAAGATGCTGCTGGCGTAACGTTTGCGTGTTTGCTGGATCTCCGAAACGGTACAGCGTAATTTCCTAATTTTTTATACAGAGCTTCGTCTTAATTAGTCTGAATTAGTTCACGAATAAAAAAGTAATAATAATGCACCGTTTGCAAGTAATTTTAAATTATATAAATACCCCTTTTTGGGCCCTTACTCCTAAGATATGTACTCTGGAGACTTGTTTAAAACGTCATTTTATAGTTTATAGTTAGTTACAGGTCTGTGTGAAGTTTCATTAGTGTACAGTAAGTAATTAAAAAGTTATCACACAATTTAGTTCATTTTGGCCAGCGATGTGCAACGGGTTAATTTAACTGCCTATTAATTGAGTTTCGTATCGATTTACTTGCTGAATTCTGTTTAAACAATTAGACTTTTGTGTCAACTTTATACCATGAAATTTTGAGCGTAATCCACTCAATAATTACAGAGATAAGCGAAAAAGAGTCATTACGTTATGCATGCAATAATGTCGGTACAGACGCGTACACAATTAATTTTAATGGCGCTAGTGAGCTGCGTTAACGCTCTTGAAACTAAATTAAATTTGTTTAAAATAAAAAAGCCGTTTTTGTTTTAAATGCATTACTTCGCTAATTTAAAAGCATCATAAGTGTTGATAGTGTGTTATACAAATATAATTTTATTGTTGTCAAAAAGGCAGTTTTAATTTTAAATGCAAATTTAATAACATTTAAATGTTATTAAATTTGCATTTTAAATTAAAACTGCCTTTTTTGTTTTAAATGCAATATTTAGCTAATTTAAAAGCATCCAAAGTGCTGACAGTGCGTTACACAAATAAGTACTTACTTTATTACCTTGTGTAAATACTGAGTTGATTTTTTTTCAATTGGCAGCGCCATTGTGCCTCGTAAACGCTTTTGAACGATTGCCGTAATGCATGGTATACACAAAGTAAATACATACCCCCTTACTCATAAAAAAATTCTCTTAACATAGAAATCCTTTACAAAAAATATGATATCTTGGCTATCATAGAATTTCAACCCCCCCTTAGCTCAGAAGGGATAGGGCATTATAAAGCTCATTGCTTTAGATCCCTAAACGGAAAATACCAATGTTACGATGACCTGAATCGTAAAATTCAAAAAAGTAATACTTATTTAGTACCACATGCACTAATTTTAAAAAATGTATAAATTAGTCCATGTGGTACTAAATAAGTATTACTTTTTTTAGTTTTATACATAATTTAAATAAGTATTTATTATTTAATTATTTTTTAAATAAGTATTACCTTAATTTGATTATATTTGATTTATAAAGATTTAGTTAAGAACATTTTCCATTAGTGATCCTATTTGTGATTTATTTTTGTTTTTTAATTGGCCGCGCAGTGTAAAACATTTATTTTACTTACAGAACTATTTGATGTGCTTATTGAATTTACTGTGTTTTTTTAGGCCAAAGTGTAAGACAGTAAATATTATAAAATAACTCTGTGCGATAATTGATTTTTCATTGGTTTTTTTTTTTTTTAAATTGTAAACAATGTTGACTGATAAAATTATATTCTATTGTCAATCATTTTATATTATGACAAAAATTTAAATGTTATCGTAATTAAATGTTGAGGTTTTGTTTTATTTATCTGTGATTTTTAAATTAAACAATCTTTAGCGTAATGGTTATTTAGTTATAAATGAATAATTACTGTGATTTTTAAATTATAAATACAATCTTTAGCGTAATGGGTTTTTTAGTTATAAATGAAGAATTACTGTGATTTTATAAATTAAGTTAAAAAAGTAAATTTTTATATACCTACTTAATTTTACTTATTTTAAGATTTTTAGACAATAGCTTTATTTTTAAAAGACAGTTATTCAATGACAATCAATACTTATGTTAAATATTAATTGCCATTTAAATAGTGTAATTGCTAAGCAATTGTTATTAAACTGTGATTTTACAACAAGGTATTTTGATCGTTTTAATATTTCTATCCTGTGCATAAAAGTTTTCAAATAAACTTCTGTTTTATTTTACCACTTGTTTACAAAACTGTACCGAAAAGCAAATATAAATTTTATTATCCTTTACATGTTAGTAGGTCAGAGTTATGTACTACACTGACGTTTTTTTGTGACCATCTATACATGGTCGGGTTACCACAGTCATTCATACGTAATGACTTTTTTTCGCTTATCTCTGTAATTATTGAGTGGATTACGCTCAAAATTTCATGGTATAAAGTTGACACAAAAGTCTAATTGTTTATACAGAATTCAGCAAGTAAATCGATACGAAACTCAATTAATAGGCAGTTAAATTAACCCGTTGCCCTTCGCTGGCCAAAATGAACTAAATTGTGTGATAACTTTTTAATTACTTACTGTACACTAATGAAACTTCACACAGACCTGTAACTAACTATAAACTATAAAATGACGTTTTAAACAAGTCTCCAGAGTACATATCTTAGGAGTAAGGGCCCAAAAAGGGGTATTTATATAATTTAAAATTACTTGCAAACGGTGCATTATTATTACTTTTTTATTCGTGAACTAATTCAGACTAATTAAGACGAAGCTCTGTATAAAAAATTAGGAAATTACGCTGTACCGTTTCGGAGATCCAGCAAACACGCAAACGTTACGCCAGCAGCATCTTGAATATCTCCGAAACCATGTAGCGTAAAAATTCAAATTACATCGAAACATTTACTTCGTCCAGCGATCTAAAAATGTACCTAAAGATTTTTTCAATAATCCCATTATTTCAAAAAAGATTCTGCTGCGGTAACGTTACCGCAGCAGAATCTGTTTTTGTCAAATATCTTTAAAATTAGGACTGAACTAATTCCAAAAACTACACAGACATTTACAGGAGCTAGAAATCTAAAAATCTGATAAAAAAAAAATACAAATTTCGACAAGATTCTGCTGGGGTAATGCACTCATTATAATATGTAATGCGATTTACCTAGAACAGAAAACTTTTTTGTTTTTTTTTAATTTTGTGTACAGAATGATGTTGCGTGCGTCATTGATTTATAATAATTGTTTAATAGACTATGCTTAGCGGTTTTTGCAAAGGTAAGCCGGTAGGAATCGGGTTATATGGACACTTCGCCATTAGTGGCTTCTATTCATTGAGGTAATATGTACTACTTCTATTGCCCTAGCTACTCATGGGAACAGAATGAGTTCATACATATCATCATAATCATAACAGCCCATTAATGTCCCACTGCAGGGGCGGGCCTCCTCCAGTAACAGAGGGATGCTTGGTCTATTAATACCACGTTGTCCAAACGAATTGGTATAGGGTTTTATTTCAAGTTTTCCTTCTTTTTATTATGTAATGAATAGGTACATTATTATTTGACGACCTCTGTGGCGTAGTGGTTATATGACATGACTGCCACGCAGAGGTCTCGGGTTTGATTCCCGCTCAATGCAAATCTTTGTGTGAATGAACTTGATTGTTTGCATTGGTCTGAGTGTTTATAAGTATAATATGTACCTATGTATTTACAAAAAAAAAGTATTTAAGTGTATTTATCCGTTGTCTAGTACCCATAGTACATGCTTTGCTTAGTTTGAGACTAGATGCCGTAGTAGTCGTAAAAACTTACCACTGGTAAGCTTCCCTGAACATCAAGCTTATATGGCGAACACAAACTCCACTCAGCCTGACAAGCGCATCCTATCGAGCTCGACGTCTGACTCTCCCGTTGAGACGTTTTAGGGCTCACTAGCGCCGCGAATTGAAAAATCATAATTCGCAAATAGGATAAATAAAATAATGTAATACGTTGATAACAAAGTCTTGAGAAAAGGCAATAAAGTATTTGTATAACACACTCTCAACACTTTATATGTGGTAAAGGGTGTAATCTTGTTATAATATTAACAATTATCATTAGGACGTATTCAGTGTACAGTGGATACTCATCTACAAAATTATTTTGGGTAAGTGAACCCTTTGAATAGGTACTTCAATGACAAAATTCATAGGCCTTGTGATATGATAGAGTAGGTATTTTTTTGTGAAGATACGGAGATGAAAAAAATGTTCATTTGTCTCAAAATAGTTACATGGTTTTTATGTTATGAGGCATCCCCAGTAAGTAATTAAATACTTAATACTTGTGTTGGGGTATAAAAATGTCTTGTTTGTATCGTTATTCCTTCTCGATTATGTGGTGATGACAACTAGGAATACAATAACCGGCGTGGCTACCTTTTTTATTGCATTCTTAAGTATACCTACTACAGCATAGGTGTCGTAAAATTCAGTAAGAAATTATCAAAAAGCAAGTTGACTCAATGTATTAAGTATCAAAAGGTACCGTTAACTACGGATTATCAGCTCTTAAAACTATTTAGTAGATCGCAGCATAGGCGCCATCTGTGTACGGATGCGTACAACTCTTACAAGCTCAAGTCAACGCTGCAATTATTTACTTAATTTGAGTATTTTGTGATAGGCCTTTTATTATTTTTATGCTGAGTCAAACTACAAAACTACTACAATATCTTTAATATTGCTTTCTTAATATTGTCTAAGCGCCATCTAGTTACAAAGATGGGTACTAATTGGTAACACAGCTTTCAAGTCAACATCGCTTCTAAGGAGAAACATAACTTATTAAAACGCCATCTAGTGTATGGTATCTAAACTAATACAAAAGCTCTAGTTATGAAAGCCGACCTTTTGCATCGAAGCCGCATAATATGTACGACCGCTTGGCCAAAAAGACGTTACATATTTATTTATAATAGGAGAGGTCCTACAGGTCTATGAAATTGCCGTTTTGTATGAAGATTCTATCAGAAGTTAAATTTTTCATAACAACGTTTTCTTAGATTTTTCAATAATTATTAAACATAATAAAATGAAATTTGATATAAGTAATGGCGCACATTTAAGCTAACTATTGTGTTTAAAACAAAGAAAAAAAAGTATCAGGGAAGAAGTTACAATTAATAAAATAGGAAAATCCGCTGTTTTAAATTGGACCCATGTTCTCAGGCTTATTAACAATACCAATAATAATTATTTTTATTTATTATCTTTTGTTAGATGTTAGTAATGTCCTATATTTCCTAAATAACAAAAATTACTTAAGCAATATGTTTTAAAAGAATATAGAGTCAAAAGACTGCGCAGAAATAAAACGGCAATTTCATAGGTAAATACCTATTATTATCTATCCACTTTAAACATTATAATTTCAAAAGTTTTTCCTGATAGTAGATGAGAAATTAGTTTCTAAGTTCTATCTTATCTTAACGCTCCAATAAACTCACTTCATTTATCAGGATTACTTCTCTACTGTTTTAGAATCTTTGTTTCTGTAGAGAAGACAATAGGCCAACCACTTTTTTGGCAATCTCGGTGACGTAGTCGTTATACTACGCAGAGGGTTCGGTTCCCGCTCAATGAAAATCTTTGTGTGCATGATTTCTGGAACATGATTTATTTGCATTGGTTTGGGAGTTTTCTATGAATACCTAATATTATGTATTGGCGTTGTGTGAATGTGTGAAATCTTTATTAATTCATAATCTTAAGTACTAACTAAGCGTGTATCCTGATTTGTATAAGACATGAGACAAAGCAAGTTTGTCATTAAACAAGGCGTTGTATCGGGGGGACTATTACAAACAAGAAATTAATAGGCACAAAAGATATCTAGGCTTAAGAAAATATGGGGTTTGATCCACACTGGGAGTAAAATACAAAAAAATATATACATATTCAGGGAACAATACTCAAAATGTAAACCTTCGCAACTCTGTATAGTTAAAGGGCTTAAGTAGACGCCATGTCGTCTTAACGTAAAGCGGTCAGTAAAGTCCAATAGGCCCTTATCTCTATAATAGAACACTTATTGTTCTATTAAAGGGATAACGGCCGTCATCTCGAAAAAAAGCTTATACACGCCTCGCTTAAAAAAGTCATCATCGAAAGAGGAATTGCATCTTTCTCGTTCTGTAGATATAACTATATATTTGCGAACATGATATAATTATGTATAAATAAATAAAATATAAATATTCCTCACACATTCACACAACGCCATCTATTCCCAAACTAAGCAAAGCTTGTACTATGGGTACTAGACAACGGATATACATACTTATTTTTTTTTTTTGTGAATACGCAATGCAAACAATCATGTTCATTCACACAAAGATTTGCATTGAGCAGGAATCGAACCCGAGACCTCTGCGTAGCAGTCATGTTATATAACTACTACGCCACAGAGGTCGTCAATTGTTTGAGAAGGACTACTACGAGTAGTAATAAACTGTCTAACAATCCTGGTTATTATCATCATCATATCAGCCACTCGACGTCCTCTGCTGGACATAGGCCTCCTCCAAGTATTGCCACCTTGTGCGGTCCTGTGCCTGGTTATACCAGTGTATTATTAATATGAAAAAAAACCCTTTGTCATTGCAGAAGATCCACATCTGCAATAGGACAATTCAGGCTGATATTTATGTACTATGCTTAAATGAATCTTAGTGAAATCAACTGCTAAACAAAGGACTGGTAATTTTTCCACTACCATAAGTAGTGGAAAATTGAAATTATTATGATTTATGGCTATTATATTTTTATGTATGGCTAATTTAAATATATGAGATTTAAAAAAGAGTACTTTATTCGTCGCTAACTGTTGTTAAAGTTGCTTTTTAAAAAACAATATATTTTTTTACATGTATGACTCACTTAATGAATGTGGACGAGGCTGAATCTGTTTGCCAGGATCGTGTCAAGTGGTGTTCAGTCGTCTCTGCCTACCCCAGGCGGGATAGGGCGTGAGTTTACCTATGTATGTATGAATGTATATATTTTTGATGGAAGCTCCAGCACTAGTAAGAAACCCTATCTCGCGGGGACTTTTACAGAGCTAGAATTAATGGATATTTTGTTAAACCACGATGATAAAATCAGTTCCAAAATCTTTATTTGCTAGAATATGGTACACATACAAGAGGTCTTCAATAACAGCCCATTAATGTCCCACTGCAGGGACGGGCCTCCCTCCGTGACGGAGGGATACTTGGCCTACTACTTAATACCACGCTGGCCAGACGGATTGGTATAGGGTTTAATTTCAAGTTTTCCTTCTTTTTACTTCGTAAAGATAGTATTTACGGATAGTCTCTTAGTCGGTTTTTACGACACTCTTAGGATGAGATGGGGTGGTGACATATTGTATTCTTACTCTGTCACCACACGGAGTAATTATTTATAGATCACTCAAAATTAAGTGATTCTCTTACGTAGAATTCCAACCCTCGACCGTGTCCCATTTACGAGATATTTTTTTAGAGATAATAATAATTCTAGATAAATAAGTGTAAGATAAATAAGTGTAAGTTATATTTAGCTTTGGCTTTCCACAGCTAAATATAAGTATTGAATAAATCATGTCAGCTGTTTGCCAGGATTGTGACAAGTGGCGTTCTGTCGTCTCTGCCTACCCCGGACGGGATAAGGCGTGAGTTTATGTATGTGTGTATGAATAAATCACTTTGCATGAAATATTTCAATATAAAATGTAAAACGATCGTTCAATTTCACTTTGAAAGTCAACTGAATTGAAATTCTAAAATATATCCGACTCCTTTGAATAGCACAGTTCATATTGCTCCGGATCTCTATCGTTCAGAGTCTGTCATCTCCATTGCAATATATTTCGGCTTTCGGTAGAGCCATTGGTACTCTTATTATACCAATTGTATTGGTACTTAGTCAACGGATAAACATACGGATATTATTAGGCATAGAAAACATTTAGGCAAATGTTCATTTTTTCATAAAAAGTTTTCATTTAATAGTAGCAATCATAGACTATAACCACTACGCCAAGATCGTTTTATTAGGAAACTTTCGAAATTGTTTAGTCACCTTTTAAAAATGTTCTTATTCCTTAAATTATCGTCTTTGTATGTTTAGCTTGCCGTCTCATTATGCTGATAGCCTTCCACAGAAAAAATACGTAGGTTTCATCAAAATAATTATAGCATATTAGTTATTTGGCCTCCAGGCCAGGACTAAAAAACATCTTCGTAGGCCTATAATACCCGAGCTACTTCTACTTACAACAAAACGCTTTTTCTCATAGCTACGTATTCATATCTCTACAGTAAATTATGTACTTCGCGTAGCTTTTATCAAAATAATTTTTACCTAAAGCAGAGTAAGCTACGTACTCCTCTGTAGCCTTCTTTAATATTTGTGTATCTCTGGTAGGGGTATCAAGGGAATTTTTTATGTAGAGGTTGATCACCAAATGAAGAATGGACAACAAAATGTCATCCTAGCATTCATAAAGATACTACAACACCACCGGATCATTAACTAATATATCGTAACTGTCATAATTCGCAGCTCATTATGAAAACTTTACTAGCGCAATACTACAAAAAACTTTACTAACGTCACCACCTCCTTTGACCTTGGTGTGGAGGTAAGAAATGGCGTAGCTTAATTCTTAGAAATAATACCTAAATCAATAATTCTGTTAGTTATCGTATCAGATGCTAAAAAGCCTAAGGTTTTCTTTTTCTTATTTTCTAGCGTCGGCAACTGTACAATAACGCTACGCTCTCCTTGGTGAATAGGAATAGTATTGCTGACTTCTACGTAGTGCTTATAACACGCTTATATAAATGCTTTCAGGTGTACGATAGAAAACTTAGATTCAAGATGATCAAAGAGTAAGTGTGTGTGTGTGTGTGTGTGGTAAATCGCACCAGCATTACAAAAATAATTTAATAAATTTGGTAAAATTAATTAATTATATAATATATTATACTACTGATTTTAGTTAAACCCAAATGTATACCATTTCCACTAAAGCTACGATAATAAAATATTTAATCCACACAAGAAATAATAAAGAAAAGTAAAAATATTACTAGCAATAAAACATAGGAATTCCTTCACAAAAAGAGGTCGTACGAGGATGGTAATAAACGAGTAATTCGTAATAAGAAACAACGACACTCTTTCCGTTCATTCTTTCCTCCTGTGACCTAAAACGTTGCCGGCATTGCAGCTTATTTCAACCATAACCTGCAATGCGCAACATTCAAAGTAGCACAAGAACCACTGGTTAAATACTTCACCAGTCATTCACCTTACAAGCAACTGTCACGCTTCAGCCTGCAGACTAATATATTATCTGTCAAAAAAAAAACAACAATGTCATCCCTAAACCGCATCGCAATAAAAAATAATTACATCGCAATATAGAAATTCACAAAGAACCAAAAAAGCACATCTTTCAATCGTCTCGCTAATCAACAATCATTATTTTGCAATTTTATGACCGAAATGAAGCAATAGAATCGATGAAAGGACAATCTAGAATTGAATTAACACGCAGAAACGTCACATTTGGCGCGTAAACGTCAAACGTCAGGCGGCCATCTTGCGCGATCTTATTGGCGCGTCGTGTAGGGTTGTTTGTACGACGGAATGTTTTAAATGTATCTGTCTCTTTCTAACATGGTTACATAATACGGAAATGGGTGAGCAGTGTTAAGTTTTGTGCCGAGTTCCGCATGCGGCCAGCGTTGGGGGTAGTTATTGATTTTTCGAGAGTTTGCGGCAGTCGCCTAACACGCCGGTCCCAGCGCGAAAAACACATCCGAATCGCGCTCGCGTTTTTAACAAAAAATATAGTTAATTATAGTAAATCAAAAATTTAAAGTAAAACAATTGATTGGCATTAAAGTTTATTGTAAAATCAGTTTATTGTGTGAAGATTTTAGTGCTGGGAAATTGATTTCGTAAGTTTTATAAGATTATTGCCACTTTTTTTATTAGTAGAGACACTTATTTAATCAGGTTTACGGTCTTTTAAGACATGTTTTACATCTTGTTACACGATGTATGATGTATTTTGGAAATTTCCATGGGTTGTGTAGCGACATTTGTATCCTTTATGTTAATTGCCATCAGCTGATGGCACGCCCGTGAATTTCGAAATGTCAATAAATAAATTTATATGTTTTCATCAGCTCAAAATCAATAGAAAAAACACAAAATAATGAATATCCAAATAAAATCACTTACCAATTTGTCTAAAACGACAGAAGGCTTCAACCTATTTCTAACTATAGTGTGATGCACATTCATTTTTAATTATTTTTCTAATTCAATTGGCACGTTCAAATCACTCCAGAGTCAGTTTGCCACTGATTAAATCTCAATGATGCATATACATTGCTTTTTGTATAGCAAACGTGATATTCTGAAGCGAATCAATAGTGGTAATGTATGGAGAGCATGGGGCAGATCTTAGTGAGACGGAGATGTCTTGTGGTGACGTCATAGATCGTTAGTGACACCATGGCGGTGACGTCAGTGTCCTTGCTGCCGTCCTTCGATGGCATAGAGTCTAAAACTCATTAGTTTAATACTCTCCATAAAGGATGGATTAATCCGCAATTTTAATGGCTCATTCTACTTTATATTTGGGTGACATCATTAAACCTACTATTTAATAGTTCTAGATAATGGTCACTAGGTTACGTTATCATTAATATGTTAAGTGATACATTTCCTAATTCAAACCCACGATGTTCATGGGGCAAGTGTTGTAAAGTCCTAAGTGGAGGCAAAGACCCAAAGTAGAGCTATATTGTTCTATCATGGAAAAGGAGGTAACGCAGCGCATCTAATTATTCCACCTTGTCTGACGAACTGGATAACTGGCCACTGAATGACAGATGTCATATGCCAAATTTTCCATCATTTAATTTCGTAGAGTTATCTGCGAACTTTTCCATAGTAGTGTTTTACGAAACCATGTATGATAAGGTTGGGTTATGGCATCATGTGTGATAACTCCGGTACCACTGCATAAAGAGGGCAGCTAAAATATTAGTTGCAAATTCAAGGATAAATATTAAACCAACATCTATTTTATTTTATTTATTTTATTTTATTTTATTAGGAAAACCAACGACTATAAATACACATTACAAGATTATCAGTAAAAAACAGAAAGTCATTTACAGTCATCTATTATTTATAATTATCAGCATAACCTTTATATCAAACAGTAAATAATTATTATTGAATTGATTAATTAGTTCCATCTTCTCAGTTACATCTGAGACCATCACTCCAAAGCCCAGAGCTTTTGATCCTTCTCGTGTTCCTCTGCTTTGCACAATCTTCGACGTCCTCAATAATGATATTACGGAGGTCCGGGAGGAGGATACCGGAACTTTACAACTAAGCATTACTTAGTTCTACCTCTTCAGCTTAAACCGGTGGAGATCGCATATCAAGTATTTTTTTCCTCACGTAACTTTTTGGTTTCTATTAAGTGAGACCATAATTCCAAAGGCCCTTTTTTAGTTTGTCAGGGTGTCACGATCATGAAGGTGAAAATGACTGTGTCAATCCTTCACATCCAGCGCTGCATGTTCATCTCCGTATCTTGCAGCTGTCGCTTGTATTCACAATGAAACATTTAACTAGGTATGTTTGGTAAACATACCTAGTTAAATGTAACCTAGGTCTGTAAAAGTAACCTAGGACCAATAGTAATCTAGCTGAGTTCGGGAGCACTAAGCCCGACTGATAGTTGAGAAGCATCGTTCACCTTTGTTGGTACACCGGTCATTTTTTACAACATACTGGTGAAACGAAATTGCTCTCGCCTAATCGTAAGCTCCAAGCAAAATGCCTTTGCACTACGCTTGTACGACACATGCTGTTAAGTCTCATGTTCCCAGTCCCATAAACAATTACACAATTATCTGGTTCCAAAGCAGACGGCATCTTCCTGAAGAAACTTTAAAATTAATAAAGTAAATATGCTTAGCCTCAAAATTTTGCCCATAATCAGGGTCTTAGAAATGGCTGTGAGTTCTTCATTAATACGAAGAGCTATTATTCGTAACTGCTTCTTCTTTTTGTCGCCTTAATGTTGCAGATTAGCAAAAAACCCACCTGATGTTAATTTGATAACCATCGTTCAAGAACGTCAGCAATTCCAAAACACGGTCAACCCGTTGCCTAACCTACAGCCACTGTACCCTGCTACCTAAACATAGTTATATTTGCACACTACTGCTAAGAGATCGTAGCATACATGTCAAAACGTTAAGGGATCGGCATCGCCTCGCCTTTTTCCTCGGTGTCAAACGTCAAAAATCCGATAACGTTACGGTTCCCATTAGTGTGCGTTGCAGTAAGGAGTTTCATACAAATAATACTGAATGGCTTGACTTGATACGGTGACGATTCCATTCCATTTTGAAATGTCTGCTACGACCCTTAAGCGGGCACATCTTTAGTACCAACCAACGTAGATGGTCACTTCTCAAAAATGCCTACCATCTGCGTATCGCAGGTATAGCTACTGTTGGTAGGGTTAAAAAAAGTAACAGGGTTTAACCTTTTTTAAGTTGAACCCTAGTAGGAAACACCTTTATCACCATACTAGCTGACCCGTGCCCACTTCGTTGGGCGGTGAAAAAAACGCGTCTCTTTTTAATACATATTTTATTACTGCTCCACTCCTATTAGTCATAACGTGATATTATATAGCCTATGACACTCCCCGATAAATTGCATATTCAACACAGAAAGTATTTTTAAAATCGTTTCAGTAGATCCAGAGATTACTCCCTACAAAGTCACAAACACACAAACTTTACCTTTTTAGAATATTAGTATAGATAGGGTGCAGAAAAGGCTATCAGTATCTGATTAAATGGTAACGGGTAATTATATGTTGTTACTTCTGTCCTTCATTTTAAAATTTTCAATCACTTCGTTATTACAAATACTAAAATAAAACTATTCGTGGTAGTTCTTCAACTACGCCTCAAGGTTACATATTAACCTCCTTACAAGGTCACATACTGATCCACAATCGATTTGTAATTACAAATAGGGTTATTACGTAAAAAAAGAAAACATAAACACGAATGAATAGAAAAATAAATACTCCTGCTCTAAGACTCATGTCCCTTTATTCATTTAATTTTTCGGGCATACTTTGAAGTTATGCCAAACATAGGTTAGAGCACCCTTCGGCCCGACTGCCAGACAACCTGAGAGGTGGGTGGAATAATATCGTCTCGTACCAAAATTTCTTCTATCGTTGATAATTCGTTTGGTGATGGAGTAAGAATACAATATGTCACCACCCCATCTCATTCCATCGTAAAAAGCGACTAAGGGACTATCCTTGAATATTATCTTTACGAAATAAAAAAGAAAGAAAACTTGAAATTAAACCCTATACCAATCCGTTTGCCAAGCATGGTATTAGTAGGCCAAGTATCTGTCCGTCACGGGAGGAGGCCCGTCCCTGCAGTGGGACATTAATGGGCTGTTATGACGATATATTCGGGTCCGTGAAAAGTAGCATCAAAAATCATTTAGTCAAACAGGAAAGGTGATGACGATGGACTTATGTTATTTTTATTCTTTATTTTATCACTGATATTCGTTCTTTTCATCAGGTGCGATATACTTAGTCATACAATCAATCAAATCAATCAACTAGCCTATTGCAGTCCAGTGCTGGACATTGGCCTCTCTCAACACGCGCCACAGAACTCGGTCCTCCGCCTTCCGCATCCAGTCCGACCCAGAGATCTTTATGAGGTCGTCGTTCCACCTAGCTGGGGGGCGTCCTACACTACGTTTGCCGAGTCGCATATAGTCATACGCCGTGTCTTAAATAAAAAGGAAACAGTGTGGCGGAAACATGGGGTAGTTTTTGTCTAGCGGTGGACCAAACACAAAAAGAAACAGAGATAAATAAATAATCCTCACACATTCACACAACGCCATCTAGTCCCAAACTAAGCACAGCTTGTACTATGGGTACTAGACAACGGATAAACATACTTAAATACTTTTTTTTTTGTACACTAGGTACATATTATACATAGAAAACACTCAGACCCATGCAAACAACCATGTTCATGCACGCCACAGAGGTCGTCGTAGATGTTTGATTAATAAGTATACGTAAAATAGGGCGCAATCCCTTGTGTAAGAGTTATCCATTAAGAATAAAATATTCCTAAGAACCTACTTCAATTAAGCATATTATTATCATTAGCTAAAGTGGCATAAATAATTGCGTTCAGGTTCTTAGAACTTGAAATACTTTACAAAAGCAAAATTGTACAAACATTGTCGTTTATTTGTAAATTACTTATTATTTACATTACATGGAATTCTGGCACGCTCGCCTCTTTCCCAAGTTAATATTGCTACATTTAAAATTATACGGTTTTTAAGCTAATTTTATATATTTTACTTTTAATTTTTAAAGGGCAATTGTAGCTCCAGCTTCAAGAGCATTCCGTTAAAATAAAGTTAAACCACTCGTAGATTTATTATACTTAGGTATTCTTTAAATACATTTTTTTTTAATTATTATTGTTTACACCCTTATCTCTTTACGAAGTCATGGTTGCCGATCTAATACAATAATATTAATTACTTTAAATTATTGTTACACTTTTGTTTACGCGGTCTTTAACCTATAAGCCGAAAAGCCTTTTTTTCTCTTCCTATGCCTCCCCACTACTGGAGGTTGCCGTCACTTCTTGTACCTTCACATTATCAAGCATGTTGTGGCCCTACATCAGGCCTTGCTAGTGATACCTGTCACCTCTATGACGTTTCAAACTTAAGGCTATTTTATTCTTCCGACGAGTCGCTTGCCTTTAACTTTGCTCTTGTATTTCTTTATTAATGGCCTCATGAACATAGTTACATATTTTGCCAGTGTCAAGTGAGAGATATTACATTCAGTAGAAGTAAAAGTAAGTATAAAAAACAACATTAAAAAGTCGATGCTTCTCTTTTCATTGTCTTTCTTGAGAACTTCACGGGAACGCGTACAACGGAGACAGGAACAGCCGGACCACAATGCCACCAACCAGATATTCACCAATCACTTGCATATTTATTCATATTAATTTACTGACGACGAACTTGCAAAACAAAACTGCATCTCTTCTGCATCACAAAATCTTCGAAAAATCAATTTGTAAAAAATATATAAATGACAGCTCAACCTCTCGTCATGGCGTCCAGTCAAATTCTCCAACTTTGCTCTTAATTATGAATGAAAAGCCGTAACACTCTATGGGCCATACCTCACCGAGATGCCATGGCGACGTGGCCAGCGACGTTGCCAACTAGTTCATACTGAGATGTATGACGGCTAATTCACTTGGCGACCAACTGGCGGCGTTGCCAAGTAGCCAGAGTAGCCAGAGTCGACCGCTCCGCATGCGGCGACTGGTGACGTTGGCTACCTGGCGACGCCGCCAGTTGTTTGCACGTGTTTGTATGCTCCGTCACTCACTCAGTCGCCAACTAGTCCCCGCGTTGAACGATATTTGATACAAACGGATGTACACATATTTTTTTCTTTTTTCGTTCAATCTTTTTGCGACGCTGGTAATAATAATAATACAGTGCAGTAATTTCCACGTCCATTCCTGACTGTGTCGAGACAGAACTGAATGTATTGGCGACGCGATTGGGCGACTCAGTCTGGCGACTCAGGAACACCAGACGTAGCCATGGGAACGTCGCTGGCCACGTCGCCATGGCATCTCGGTGAGGTATGGCCCTAAAACAATACTGAAAGGCGCTAAATTTAATTAAGTAAAGTTTTAAAAACATTATTGTGTCAAAAAAATTTGGTAGCGATAGCTACCAAAAGCAAAGTTCGGCGTTTTGTTTTGGTAACTATAGTTACCAGAAGCAAGCGAGCGGTTATGCCCGAGTTACACATCGACAAGTACAGTAGCGAGTTAAGTAGTATTTTAAGATTAAGTTGATTTAAATAGATCTCCATCCTATTTTTTGGCGAGTTAAGTACGAAGTAGCCCCCTCTCTCGCGTCTCGCAAACTTAAATCGGCAAAAAATAGGATGGAGATCTATTTAAATCAACTTAATCAACAACTTACTACTTAACTCGCTACTGTACTTGTCGATGTGTAAATCGGGCTTTAAGGAGAGATGGTATAGTAAACTGTTTAACCTTACCTTATAAAAAGAGATAAGAAAAAAATAAAATAAAAGCAATCTAATAAGTGTTTTTAATATCTGAAACTGCCATTAAGTATGCTATTATAGTGGTGTCCAATGATAATAAATGGTTGGTACCATTAGAGCTGTACGCTGTCAAACAAATATAATTCATGGCGTTATTATCAAGAATTTGTACCAAAAAATTGTTAATAATTGTCATCATAAATTTAATTTTAAAAGACTTTTAGTACAAACGTTGTAATTACCTTGCGGTTTAAAAATACAGGCAAGCACAAGTACAGTACAAAAAGAAGGAAAACTTGAAATTGAATCCTATACCAATCCGTCTGGCCAGTGTGGTATTAGTAGGCCCAGTATCCCTCCGTCACGGGAGGAGGCCCTTCCCTGCAGTGGGGCATTAATGGGCTGTTATGATGACAAGTACAGTCAACTTCAAAAGTGGATTAAAATATCCAATATTCCAAAACATAGTCTCAACGCTAAAGGCTTCCATATGTCATTGTAAGTGTCGTTACGAGAAGAGAAAATAGTCTTGTCATCAGTAATGTCGAAGAAACACTGAAATGAAGACCGATTTTCCATCAATCGCTGAACAAAAACAGGGACCTAGTAATATTAGATATGTTAATCAGCACTTGTAGTTGATTGTAGATACACATACACACACATAACATACGCTCAAATTGGTACACACTATAGTAGATCAAACATTTAATTGCAAAAAACCAATAACAACAATTTTGCTGTAGATGAAGTCTTTTGTCACGGGAACCTTTTTTACAAACATTAATTTTACAAATACGTACTAACAACATTAAAGTTCTGGATAGCACAAACATATGAGACCTACACCTACCGCAAAGCAGCCTCATAAACGAGCTATGAAAGCAGTTTCTTTTTTTATAACTACGTTTTAAAGGCTCCAACGTGCATTAAAATATCTTTTTATAATTGTCGCAATAAGCAAAAGTAATAAGGTACAACCTATAACAGAAATAAATAATGAAATTAATTTACTTATTTATTTTAATTGCATTTAATTTTACTAGTGAGCCCAATAAACGCTCTTAAGTGGGAAAACTGTCGAATACGAATACTGGGAATACGGTTACCGTAAACGAAGTCAATCGTTCTAATTCCTTGCTGATAATATAATCATTTGTGTGATCCACTTGGTGACGGAGTAAGAACAGTGTGTCACTACCCCATCTCATCCCATGGGTGTCGTAAAAACCGACTAACGGACTATCCGTGAATATTATCTTTACGTAATAAAAAGACGGAATCAGTTAATCAGTACACTAACGGCCGTGAATCTGATCCACACACATGTTAAATAATTGTGTTCATGAACATGGCTGGTGGAAATCAATCTGGACATTTCCACCACATGAAAAAGCCTGACCATTTTCTTCCAATCTGCAGTCGCTTTATCCTCAATAACTAAACCGAATCCATTTATTATTAAGCTCGTTAAATTTCTAGCTATTAATAAAGTCGATAGTTCACTGCAGTTAATGCATGCTCACGAAAGTAGATCAATTAATTCTTAATGGAATTGCAACAGAATTAGATTTTTATTAAGTACGTTAAAATATACTGCATTTCTATAGCGCGTGTTGGGAGATGCTTAAGTCCAACATTGTACTACATAAAACGGGATAGTTGATGATACTGCATTTTGGTCAAGTCTTAACCCAGCTCGATCTTGGTTATCAGATTATTAGTAAACTTAATCCAAATGAGTAATTTAAAAAAAAATTGAAAACCCCCGCGCTAGGGACCAAGCCCTGTGTCGCGGGGACTTTTGGAGAGATGCGTTTAGTAGAAACAAATACAATAATTTGTGGATCACATCATCATAACAGCCTATTAATGTCCCACTGCAGGGATGGGCCTCCTCCAGTGACCGAGGGATACTTAGGCTACTAATACCACGCTGACCAAACGGATTGGTAAAGGGTTTAATTTCAAGTTTTCCTTCTTTTTATTACGTAAAGATAATAATTACGGATAGCCGGTTTTAACGACACCCATGGGATGAGATGGGGTGGTGACATATTGTATTCTAACTCCGTCACCACACGGAGAGATTTTAGTGTGAATGTAATAAAATAATGTCACACAGCAATGGTAAATAATTCGACTACCACCTATCTAAACGACCTCAGTACATTGACCTTTGGATAAAATGGCCGAGCACCCATTTAAGCGGCGACCCGAATTACTTCAGGCCTACGTACGTAAGCATTCTCCAATCTACGAGTACCTTAAATTCCAATTTGTCCCTTCTATCTTAAAGCTTAAGATTATCTGTTTAAAAAAGAAACATTATTTTTCTTTTAACGTACTTACGTCTCATCTTATTCCAGGAAAGTCGTAAAAACATACATGTAGGTACGCCTTATCCCGTCCGGGGTAGGCAGAGACGACATAACCATGCCACTTGTCACGATCCTGGCAAACAGATTGGGCCTCGTCGACATTCATTAAGCGAGTCATAAAAACAGACAAAGAAGGAAAACTTGAAATTAAACCCTATACCAATCCGTCTGGCCAGCGTGGTATTAGTAGGCCAAGTATCCCTCCGTCACTGGAGGAGGCCCGTCCCTGCAGTGGGACATTAATGGGCCGTTATGATGAAACCACAGTGCATCTTAAATCTTCTAGTTTCAAATAGTCAACGCGATATTTTAGAGGCATAAATTATTCCGATGCTTATGCTATCAATTTACCCTGTTGCAGTCCTATATTTTATTTGCTATACACACGGTCTCTTCCGGTCCGATAATTCTGTATTACCGCAAAATTTTAGCTAAATTTACATAGTAACTACTTAGTTTTCGCATGAAAAACACTCACACAAATATAAATTAAAGTTGTATTGTGTGTTTAGAGATTGTACATAAGACGCGGTTTGTGAGATAGAGGTGTGCGAAACACGCGGGACTGATAATACGAATACTACTCGTAAATGTTTTACTTCTGTACCCAATAAAGTATTTTGTTTGTTTGTTTTGTTTTCACACATATTTATACAAGATTCGGTTCCAAAAGATTTATAGTATAGGCAGTTTTTTTAAATTCAGTCAAGATTTTTGATTTTAAAATTTATAATCGAACATATTTTTAGAGCTTTTGGTATTGTGTTAAAAACCTTTATTTTATAACTTCTACGTTGAAATTAAATTTCGTATAACATGTAAAACAAGAAAACTTTTCTTGTTTCTTTTATGAGAAAATGATGAAGAAAATGCTTCCTTGTTGTATATTTGGTATTATGTATAAATTACGGGCGTGCTATCCGTAGCTTTTATGACACGCGAATGTCATTTACTATATGTAAAAAGTCTTTATACTTATACCTACAGAAGTCAATTTTTGTTTTTTTTCAATTATTTAGATTTCTGTGTTTTTAACCAAATCCAGAAAGAGGAAGAAGTTTCAATTTAGGCTGAAGCTTATTTTATTAATTGCCTCAAAACTTATTCGTTCAGTTATTACCAAAATTGAATTTTCTAAATTGAAAAAGAAGTAAGTAACTTTTTTTTTAAAGGGTATATTTCCATTGTGGGTGCGTAAAAGTTTCGTCAAAATAGGCTTCGCTGTTTGGTTTTTAACTCAAAAAAACTCTCGCTCAGTACCCCTAGTCAGACTTTATCAATTATAAAGTTTTCGATGGGTATATTTGATACACAATTGTTATCATACATACCTTCTACTTCTCCATGTGGTGACGGAGTATGAATATTGTATTCTTACTCCGTCACCACACGGAGAGTTCGCACATAACAGGAACAAATTAAACACCCGTTCCCCGTCATTTAGTTCGAAAACTGACATCTTCGCAGTCAATTGGAACAACTTCAGGCCATCCAAGATATTTACCAACATTACGGAAGGCTGGCAGTGATTGCTTCCGCAAACAATATTACCATATACCACGTTAGCCAGAACAGTTTCTTCTAAACAAAATGCACGCTAAAGCAAGCCAATAACGGAAACTAATCGTATTTATGAGATCAAATCAGACTTGAGCACATGAAACCAACATTTTATAGATGTGACATCAATTTGCTTTTCACATTTATCTCCACAGATACTAACCAACTAACCTTATGTGAATAAACGGCTAGACGCTTTGGATTCTTGCCAAACGTTTCCAAGGAAATTTTTTGACGAAATTGGCAATTTTTTAGAAATTCCTTTTTTGATGTTAGCACTCAAGTTTTAGGTTTAAATTTATTTTTTAAGTACTTATCTTAAAGTGGAAGATGTTATTAAATTGATGTATTTTTTTTATAGTTGCTTATCTGAGAACTCCGGCATTTCTTGAACAGTTCTAAAAACATCTAATTGATTCCAATTTTCATTCAAACTAGTTAAGTAACATGGTTTTTGGCTCATTTTAGTTAAGTAATATGTACGTGTACTGTATGGAAATCTTTTATGTAGATGAAATTAGGTTTTATGATAATATGCATCTCGGAGAATGAAATAATTTTAAAATAATTTATTCTAAATAAAGGGAAGTAAGTGGCAGCACTGTTGGCAGCACCGTAGTTGTAATGTCAGTTGACATTGACGTTTAATATGACGATGACAGTTCTGAGGGTATATCAGTAGTGCGAAGTGCTAGGCACGCTCTCTTGCTCCTGAATCGTTGCCAGCGCCGGTTGTGCGCACTGATTTATCAAAATTACAATATGGCGGAAGTCACTAACGTTTCTGCAGATTTAAATCAATCATATTCTGCGACATGCATGTTGTAGTATAAATGTAATGTGTTATGTAGTATAAGTCGACTTTCCTTTCGATTATTAATTGCAAAAAATACATTTTCAAAATGTTTTGTTTACGCCATATTTTACCTTTGCTTGTAAGGAGTATTTTATAAATTATTTACTCAGTGCCATTCCAAACCTCGCAAGTGAACCCGTGTTTTATTTATATTAAAAATCATTTAAAATCGACCTTAACACCTCATCAGTTTTTACTTGTTTTAATGTACTTATTGCGTGACTGAATAAACAATTTAAAATCCTTTTCAAAACACAAACATTTACACATAATCTCTTTCTTTCCAGCAGCGAATGCACCTACAGCAGTGTTGTAGGGCGTGAACCGGTGCCCCCCCCCCTCTCCTCACCATCCTCAGATAGCGGCCTAGAGGCGTGCCCAGATGATCGGCTCATTCTGGAATCTGTGCCGAGCGTGCCCTTCCATGCCCGTAGATAAGGTGAGTACTATTAAATAAAACGGTAGCCGCGAACAATTTGCCAACGTGGCAGCCTGTAATAAAACAAATAGTATGTTCCGTGTGGTGACGGAGTAAGAATACAATATGTCGCCACTCCATCTCATCCCATGGGTGTCGTAGAAACCGACTAAGGGACTATCCGTCAATATTATCTTTACAAAATAAATAGAAGGAATACTTGAAATTAAACCCTATACCAATCCGTTTCCCAGCGTGGTATTAGTCGCCGTCACGGGAGGGGGCCCGTCCCTGCAGTGAGACATTGATGGGCTGTTATGATATGATGATATATGTATTCTTAAAAACATTTTATCATAATTTCTAAAAGATATTTCACAGCAAACCACAAAGAATGATGCCATAATCAAACCTTTTATCTATTCAGTTCCTTTACCTTTGTATAAACATTTTTTCATTTACCTTCAAGCATCATGATTTCTCGTGGGATATTACCATAGTAATACTAAGTATTATACTTATTACATACAGCGCCTTCTATACATGCAGAGAACAATACGCGTAATCTAATGTCATTTTTGCGCAGAGCACGTATTATCTAAAGACGGGTACTATGGGTACTAGACTACGGATAAACCTACTTAAATACTTTTTTTTTGTTGTAAATACGTGGGTCAATCTCCAAATCGGGCGTATTCGTGTGATCGCTCTGGTGCTTTTCAGATCTTGATATTTTTTGGTAATTATGTATCTCATTGAAAATAATGATATTAAAATACTACATTTTTACTATTGGCCTTCATTTTTGACAAACAGTTATGGAAATATTTAAGTTCAAACATATTCGCGTCCAGAGCAATCATGATAGGCGCTAGAGCGATCATAAATGGTGAAACAAAAATAATAAAATTGGTAATATATTATTTATTTAGTCATTTTTAGTCTTGCATGTTACAAGATTTTATGATTTTATGTTTAGGGGATATATCTAGAGCTTTTTGAGAGCTCATCAGTTGGAAACTTGTTCATTTTTTGGGCAGGCGTACCGATTTTGAAACAACGGAACCCTTACAGGATCACTTCGTTGTCCGTCTATCCGTCTGTCTGTCTGTTAAGACCATTTATCTCAGGAACGCGTGGAGGTATCAAGCTAAAATTTTCAACAAATATTATTAGTGATGAGACGTGACGTCATAGAATTTTTGACAGATAAGTAAGTCGTGACGTCACATAATTTTGGCAGGAAAATATTTTTTGACAGCTGAGTCGTGACGTCATTGAATTTTTGACAGATGTGTCGTGACATTACAGAATCTTTGACAGATGAGTCGTGACGTCATTGAATTTTTGACAGAATCTGTCAAAAACTCTCACATTCACAGCTGATCGGCCCTGTTACGACAAAATGCTGTAAACTTTGAAGTGCCAAGTTTCAGAAAACGCGGTTTTAAGTTTTAATATTCAACTCGTTACCAAATTACATCTAGTATAGATAGGCGTTTGATTTTTTTTTTAAATTATTGTTAATAGTGTTTGCTAACTTTCATTAGAACATAACATTATCAGATTTTGATTAGAAACCTCACAATTTAAGAAAAATTGTTTTGTTACGATAACATGTATTGGCCAGTAAGCGACAGTATTGTCATATAACGATGCAACCTGAGCTTACCGCGTTTTGTTGTGATAAGTATAGGAAGAATATAATAAGTTAGAATAAAATTTAAATAAAAACACTGAGCTTTCTGGTGTTTCAAATATAAATATTTCTGAAGTCTCATCTAAATCTTTAGTTATGTTAACATTGACTGTTAAATTATAATAAAAGTGGTGCCTGGACGTGGCCATAAATTTTAATAAATCTTTTAAATCATCTTTATTTTTTTGAGAAATATCTTTTGGTGTGTTCTTCTTAGTAGGCCAACAAACCCCTCAAAATGATAACACACAAAAAGTAGGGGGAGCTAAGAATCTCCGGGGGAGGTCAGGCTACAAAAACAACTGATCTTTGGCCCTGGCAATATACAACGCGCCACACTCCGTACCAATGAGAAGGTCGTAGAACTAGAGGAAGAATTGAACAGGTTACGGTGGGATATCGTCGGCTTATCGGAAGTCCGGTAACCTGCTCTATTTCCGGGAGGGCAACCAACAGTTCCAGGGTGGTGTCGGGTTTTTCGTCCATAAGTCGTAATCGTAAATAACGTAGTGAAGATCGAGAGTGTGTCTTCAAGGGTAGCGTACCTGCTCGTCAGAATTACCAAACGTTATTCGTTGGTAATACAGGTTTACGATCCCACATCAGCTCATGCCGACAATGAGGTGGAAGAGATGTATGAGGATATTTCCTAGGCCATACATAAATATCCAATACACCGTGGTCATGGGGGACTTTAACGCGAAGCCGGGCTCTGGAAGTTGATAGTGGGTTTTTTGCGTATGGGCAAAGAAATCCACAGGGCCAAATGCTTGCGAACTTCATAGAAAGGGAGGGACCTTTTATGATGAACTTCTTCTTCAAGAAGCGTAACTGCCGTAAGTGGACCTGACTTTGTCCTGATGGTGTCACAAAAATTAAGATAGAATTCACCAGGGCTAGATTAACGCAATACCATACTGACGAAATCCCGGAGGTCAGTCTGTGTGAGATTAGTGATGTTCTCCAACAACTAAAGAACAACAAGGCGCCGGGGGATGACGGAATCACAAACGAGATGCTAAAGGCCGGTGGAGAATCAGGCTCTTCAGAAGCTATTTAATTCCGTCATTACTCACGGGAAAAACGCCAAAGGCGTAGGAGAAAGAGGTGTGGTAGTGCTGATCTTGAAGAGTGATGTGTCTGTGATCAGAATTACAGACACATCACTCTTCTGAGTCACGTCTACAAATGGTTCTCGAGAATCATCACGAATCGTCTCGAACGTAGACTGGCCGATTTCCAGCCTTCCGAAGAAGCCGGTTCCCGAAAGGGCTTTAATACCACATTCATACGCTACGGCAAGTTATACAGAAGTGCAATAAGTATAACTAGCCTCTATGGTTGGCGTTTGTTGACTATGAGGAAGCTGTCAATTCTATCGAGACTTGGGCAGTGTTACGGACTCTCCAACAGTGCTAAATTGACTATCGGCACCTCTAAGTGTTGCAGTGTTTATATAAATATAAACGCCTCAATGTCGGTCAGTCTTTAAGATTAATGTTCGAGGCCTATCCAGCTGCAACGAGGAGTGAGACAGGGGGATGTTATTTCTCTTAAACTGTTTACCGCTGCGCTGGAAGAGGCCTTCAGGCTCTTGAATTAGGACGGATTTAGCATCAATACCAATGGCGAGTATATCACGTATCTCTAATTTGCCGATGTCATTGTGGTCATGGCCTAAACCGTGGAAGACCTAAACACAATGCTCGGGGACTCAGAGTCTCTCAACAAGTAGGTCTTTAAATGAACATGGACAATACCAAGATCATGTCAAATGTTTGGGTGTTGTAATTTCTGCGTATAAAACTATTTTCTTATAATCTCTACAGAGTTTTTTTTTATAAATAAAACATACTGTTGCTTCGGGCAGATTCGCCTTCGTGCCACAATATAGTCGTCACTGCTTTATTTCCTTTACCTATACTGGCAAAAGTTTCATTAAACAAATTTAATTTTCTGCTAAACAAGAAATCTTTATTACATATAATATCCAATTTTGGCATGGTTATACATTTCTGCATATCTACAGTAAATAAGCCAATTTCCAAACGTACCGAAAAACCAAAACCGAAAGCCATTTGTACGTAGTTAAACTGTGTAATTAACTTCAAATCAATTACTTAGTAAGTTTTCGTTTGTTATTTTGACAAAACGCGGCAACCCGAGTTTACAGCGTTATGTTAAAATAATAAGACGTTCGCCGCTCGCTACCATTTCGGTAGAACGCTGCAGTCTAGCATGCAGCGTTTTGTCAATATATTTAGTTGAAATTTGGGGTTGCAGTAAAATGTTATTTAGAATATTTCAGTAAGAAAAAGTGATATTGAAATTTTGATTGATTTAGTAGCAAGCTAACATGTAGCAGATTATTTTGAATCATGTTACGACAAAACGCTGTAACCCGGGTTGCAGTGTTTTGTCGTAACAGGGCCGTGATGTGTCGTGAAATCACAGAATTTTTGACAAATGAGTCGTGACGTCATAGAATTTTGGCGGGAAAAATAATATTTAGACAGCTGAGTCCTGACGTCATCACAATTTGGCGAGAAAGTAAATAGGTTTGTACGGAACCCTCGGTGCGCGAGTGAGACTCGCACTTGACCGGTTTTATAAGGGTTCCGTACCGATTTTGGAAAAACGGAACCCTTTGTTGTCCGTTTCTCTATCAAGACTGTTTATCTCAGGAACGCGTAGAGGTATCAAGCTGAAATTTTTACCAAATACTAAGGTCTGTTGCCTTTTAGTGCCGTAAAAAAAAACAAACTTCTAATCTAACGAAATCAAGACATACAGCCGTTTATGTCGCAAATTTTCGATGAGCAAAGGGCAAAAAGCTACAGGGTACTTCCAGTCTACATACAAACTTGAAATTTGGCATGAAGCAAGGTCTTATAGTGCATGTAAAGGAAAACTTCCGAAAACTTGAAATTTTGACTTCCGTCATATTATATTTTGATAATTTCGTCATAGTCATAATAATTATGACAGCTGAGTCACGTGACTAGTGACGCCATAGAATTTTGGTCACGTGACACGTGACGTCATAGAATTTTGACAGATGAGTCGTGACGTCATAGAATATTGGCGGGAAAATATTTTGCAGGGGAGTCGTGACGTTATAGAATTTTTGACAGATGAGTCGTGACGTCACAGAATTTTTGACAGCTGAGTCGTGACATTTGTCGTTGTAACAATCTGGTATTATTACTTAAAGTAGTTTTATAACGTACAATTATTGCAAAATATCATCGCTCTGGTCTTTTGGACCAGAGCAATCATAGCCATAGCGATCAAAAAAAGTCATAAAAGCATTAATATAGCCCAAAATGAAAACAGTAGAAAGTTGTGTTTACGCCTCATAAAGAACATCATTACTATCACTTAATTTACTTAATAAGCACATTTACAACCTTACTATTTAATTTATAAAACATGCCATATCAATCATCAAATTCGAGAACCAAACCCAGATAAATCATAAACTTACCCTCGTAATGTTGTAGTGGGGGACCGTGGCACAAATGTATCTTCCTCGGCGGTTAGACCACTACAGCCACTACTCCGGGGGAGGGGAATAGAGTTTCTATTTCGTAAAACGAGGGATGAGCGCGATGTTTTACTCCAGCGCAGAGCGATGAGATAAAATGCCAGGTCATGACGATAAATTTAAATTGTGCCAAAAATATTGTTAATATAATTTAAAAAAAAATATTACAATGAAGATTAACTATTTGTTATGTAATATAAAATAACATCGAACACATGAACCTTCTCAATAAAAAGTTACACAATGTTTTCTCATTCAATCGGGAGTTAGGTCAACCCAGAGCAATCAGGATTTTAGGGTTTATGATTTTTTTTAAAATATTTCTAATAAACTAATTCATAATTTTAGCCCTGCACCACATAGATTAGACACCAAAGTATACATAAAAAAATGTAATGAAAACGTTTATCAATTTCAAAATCGGTTTCTCCAGTCCGACACGATAAAAAATGCCTCTGGAGATCTACCCACGTACATTATACATAATAATATTATACAAAGTAACACTCAGACCAATGCAAATAATCATATTTATGCACACAAATATTAGCGTTGAGCGAAAATCGAACCCGAGACCTCTGCGTAGCAGTCATGTTATATAACCACTACGCCACAGAGGTCGTCAAAACTGCTGAGTTGATAGTGAAGATTCATCACACTCACGTAAGGAGCTGATATTACGGCGATGTTTTATGCACTCGTGGGGCTTCTTACTAAAATGAGATAGGTATCCAACCAAAGAGCTAAGCCTAAGTCTGTCTGAGCTTAATCCATCTGGCTTCTTTCATAGGTTATTAGGTCATAAGTTTTTATTTAAATAAAATAACATTTAAAACATTTAAAGGATGTGTTTGGCAATTCTAAGCTCATTCATCAATAAAGGATTAGGTACCATATTCGGTCTTATACAAGACTAGCTGACCCGTGCCCACTTCGTTAGACGGCGAAAAAAACGCGTAAAGCGCGCACTTTTTTAAACATATTATTATTATTCATTACTGCTCCACTCCTATTAGTCACAGCGTGATACTACATAGCCTATGACACTCCCCGATAAATGGACTATTCAACACAGAAATATTTTCGGTAATCGGTTCAGTAGATCCAGAGATTACCCCCTACAACATCACAAACACACAAACTTTACCTCTTTATAATATTAGTATAGATACAGATTATTTTTTATTACATAAACAATTTCCTCACTAGGGATCATGGGCTGTGTCGCGGGGACTTTTACAAACATCAGCTAGCTTGATATTATTAGAAGGCCAAAAAAGAAACTATTTGTATTCTTCATTATTTAATGGAAGAAGATGACTGATTTAAAAATTGCTCTAACATAGAATTCCAGTTCATTCCCGAATGTCATAGCCAGTTCTATTCTGTTTTTTTTAAATGACCCCATCGTTTACCGATGATTCTGCCAAGGTCAAAGTGGATAGAATAAAAAGGCCACGTAAATTAATATAGCGGACAAATAACACTGTCAGACATTAAAAGTACTCCAAAATTGAAGCTAAAACAAAACATCATCATAACAGCCCATTAATGTCCTACTGCAGGGACGGACCTCCTCCCGTGGCGGACACGGTTACTTGGCCTACTAATACCACGCTGGCCAAACGGATTGGTATAGTTTTCCTTCTTTTTATTCGTAAAGATAAATTCTCGGATAGTCTCTTAATGGGTTTTTACGACACCTATGGGATGAGATAGGGTGGTGACATATTGTATTCTTACTCCGTCACCACACGTCAAAACAAAATATAATAATGGCTATCTAGACAAAGAAGCACCTTCGCAAATGGCAGGAAAGCCAAAATACATTTTCTTATGCCATAGCAATACTTACACGTTTCTTTAAAAATTGCTACGCTAGTTTGGCACTATGCCATTTCGTCTGGCAACTGCAATAGTATGAACACATGTAATCAAACTGGAGCCTTTGATATAAAATTCCTTTTTTATCAAAAGATTATACAATTTTCTAATGGCTACCGATTTATTATGGCTAGTTTTTATTTAAGCTATTCAAATCGATACCAACAATTTATACTAAGCTAACTCATAAAAGTGAACTTTACAGTAGACGCGTATAAAGGGAAAAACGCGATAACTTTTATATTAATAAGAATATTGATTTGAAATTTTGTATAATTAATATTTCATTAATTTATAGTTATTTCATATTTATATTTTTCCTTAATTGTGTATATTTTTTAATTTAGTGCAAGTTAGCCGTATATACCCCTAATTCCACAATATTATTTTACGCACTACACACGTCTAACTAGTAGTCAGCGTAGTGTATTACGGGCGGTCACAGTACTAAACAAGTATGATTTTGATTGCTTTACATTGCTTACTCTAAAATATATTATTCATTCATTTAAACTTAAGCCTACAGTTAAAAATGTCAAATATGTTGTCTATAAAGTATTTAACATAGTTTGGAATCGCTTAGTACATTTAAGAAAAGGTTTAAAAGGTATTTGATGAATTTACAAACCAACAATGACGGTGGTCTTGATACCTGGTTATGGGCGTAGCTTAGTCTAGTTTGTGCCTGACGAGTGCCCTTTAGGATTTTCTTGCTGTTTGCATTTTGTTATGGACATGTTTAATTGTACATTACATACAATCTTATATTATTATGATTTATATATAGCTACCTACTTTCTTTGTTTGTGTTTGTAGATAAATAAAAAGAAAGTAAGTAAGCGTAGTGTGAATACCTTCATTTGTTAGTTAAATATCATTGAAGTGCATATAACACATAAATATAGATTGGTAATAGCATCTCATTTTAAATATTGAATTTATATAGATCCGTGCGTTATTTAGGGGGCAACTGAAAACCAGCGTCATGGTTTAGGCTGTGACATTTGCTGAGTTCTCTCCTTTGGTACTAATGCTACAATGAGTAAAATATAAAAAATGTATCAAACTTCAAAATGCTTTATTTCATAAAATTTATCACAAATTGTTTGAAATCGTCTTTTAGAATTTACTTGAAATTGAAGCTATAGTTAAAATTATAGATCAACACAGACAAACGCCACAGCACTAAAAAAACCGCGTTGTATTGTCCAATGTAAATTAAAAAAAAAAAAAAGTATATTAATTAATTTTATTGTATGAATTGTATTTATTGTTAAGTGTTATTTAAACTATATTTTATTTTTTTGCATGCATATACAATTCCTATAATTTTGTATTTTTTGTGGCTTTGGTCAATAAATATTTTCTATTTCTATAGAAATAATATAAAACACACAGTCGCTAACTAGTGCATGGCCAATCGAAGAACGAAATCCGATCGGGCTATATTAAGCTAAGTAACAGTTAGCGTAATGTTACACGAACTTTAACCAAAGCGGCTAAAACTTACAAAATAATATAGTTAACTCTATAATCCATATTTTATATACTTAAATATACAATATAATATTTAATAGAACATTAAACTTACCTCTTTTAGCAGTAGAAAGCGGAATCTCATCCTTTTATCAACACTCCTCAATGAATATTTTACATTTTTTGTAAATTTCACTAAATATTTAGCTCGTTTTCGTGTCATTTTTGTAAAAATACACTAACCCTATTAATATTTAGACTAACTTGTAACAATAGCTCTATTAATTAGCATTATACTAATAAAGTGTTTCAAACCGCGCACTTCCATCTTATAATGCGACAAGTGAAGTTAGCGTTAACTAAATCGAGCGATTCTAAAATTTACCTTTACTTAGCGTTGTATAAAATGTGTAACTTCTTTATTTTTGTATATTAGGTACTTCATGATTTTTTTATTACAAATAAAATAGCACATTTTAAGCACTTTAGCGTAAAAAACGATTTTTCCTAAAATTCGAGTTAGCGTAGTATAAATTGCTGGTGTCGAAATTAACCCTACGGTGTCTGAGGTAAAGCAGTCAGTGAATGTTTTACTAAAGGCTAGATACTTACTCCAAAAGCTAAGGATGAAGAGAACACATGACTTGGCGTTCAGTTCCACATCTTAATAATGACATTATTCTAACAACGTCATCGGAACGGCTTTGCCAAGTATCTCAGGGAATCCCTAAGCCGATTGCAATGCCTTGCTTTCCTCAGATTCTAATAAAGTTAATCGGACTTTAAACTAAAAATTGTTTATTTTTTTAAATTAGAACTGGGTATAATTTGCTATGTTGCAGGAATCAATACACATAATTATATAAATAACACAATATGATTATATTATTGCAATTATAATAAAAGACAAAGGGTTATTGTTTTTAAACTATTTGTTTATTACTTTAATAACATTACAAATACCTTCAAATTTCTACTAAGTAGATGTATCTGTTATTTCATTGTTTTTATAATATTATTGTTATTGCCATCATAAATAATATTATTTTAGCTCCGCGATGAATCTTCCATAGCAGGTTGTTTGAACCTAGTATAGTAAAACAAGGTCACACATACACACAAAACTCAAGCCTTATCCCGTCCGGGGTAGGCAGAGACGACAGAACGCCACCTTGTCAAAGGTATCATAAAGGATACATAAGACAGGAGAGGTATCAAATAATCAACTAGCATATTGCAGTTCTCTGCTGGACATAGACCTCTCATAACACGCGCCACGGTATATGCCATTACTACCTAAATATTTAGGAAAGGTATACTCGACAATAAACATAAAATTGTTGTTTACAGAAATACTTATTTAGTCTTTTGATACAAATTATTCAGCAAAAGCAAAATTTTTATTATAAATATGAAATAGCGAAATGTTTGTCAAAGGATTCCTTTGTGACTCGGAGTATCTAATGTTTTTACAAATAACATCTGCCTAGGGACAACTTTGTGTTTGTAAGCTGCTGTAGTTATATCCTTTGCTATTTAAGTGTGCCTCAAGGAGAGAAAACTACATAATGTCTTTTAAATTACTTTAAAAACAGTCATCATCATAACAGCCCATTAATGTCCCACTGCAGGGACGGGCCTCCTCCCATGATGAAGGTATCCTTGGCCTACTAATACCACGCTGGCCAGACGGATTGGTATAGGGTTTAGTTTCAAATTTTCCTTCTTTTTATTTTGTAAAGATAATATTCACAGATAATCCCTTAGTTAGTTTTTACGACACCCATGGGATGCGATGGGGTGGTGACATATTGTATTCTTACTCCGTCACCACACTTAAGTGTGCCTTAAGGAGAGGAAACTACTTAATGCCTTTTAAATTACTCTAAAAAGAGTAGCAGGTACTTAATTCGGTTCTAGTTTTTTAATGTCTAAAATCTAGAATTATTTTTTTTGTAAATTCATGGAAAACGGTGCATTACGTTGCGTAAAATTGAAAAAATCTAACAACACATAAAAGAACAGTAACATTTAAAAGAATCCTTAGAAGAAGGTTTAAAACAAAAATGCAAACCTTTATGTACAATTCAAATGTTCGCACACAAATATTTGAATTGTACGGGAATCGAACCCAAAACCTCGGCATATCAGTTATGAACCATTACGAGTACGCCACAGAGTTCTTCTTTCTTTTATATGGCAAACTATGCCGATGTCGACAATTCAGCCAGAGTTCGCCACAGAGTTTGTCATCCTCCACAGAAATATTGACATCACCTATTATATAACTACACAGACAAAAAACTCTTTCACATATTTTTTTAATTAATTCTCTCCACGTAAACAAAGCCTTCGATGACCTTTATTAAAAATGTCTGATTTATTACTTCATCTATAGCCTAGGCTTTAACAATTAAAGTAAACAATGAACTGCCTTCCTTTTGTTAGAATCTACTGTCGCATGGAATAAAAGTATTTATACAAAGCCTGGGTAGAGAAAAAAATACATCTATAACATATAAAGTGTCTTTTCCAGAAGGCTTTTTATATGCAAGTCTCCGTGTGGTGAAGTAAGAATACAATACGTCACCACCCATGGGTGTCGAGAAACAGACTAAGGGACTAACCGTGAATATAACGAGTATCTTTACGAAATTTAAAGAAGGAAAACTTGAAATTAAACCCTATACCAATCCGTTTGGCCAGCGTGATATTAGTAGGCCAAGTATCCAGCCGTCACTCAAGGAGACCCGTCCCTGCAGTGGGACATTAATGGGCTGTTATGATATGCCAGTAATAGGTGCAAAGGCTCCTAATTCGATTCTATTTATTTTAATGTTAAAAACCAAATTACTTATATATTTGTGTATACGAGTATCTCGGTCTAGTTGAGATTGGGACCAATGAGTGAAAAAGTCGAAAAATCTTTTACAAAGTATTTCATACATTTATTTATTAATTTTTTTGTTTTGAAATAACTGGTGGTTTTTAATGAGTAAGGTACGTAAAAATTACATTTATTTAGCTTCAAAGGGATGGCAAAGTGTTAAATTACAACCGCCTTCATTAAAACCTTGTTTATGTGCTGGGCCTGAAAATTGAGTTATTTTTTTTTTGAATAATGAGACGCATTAACCACAATTTAATCATAACAGAAAGGCCTCTTTCAGTGATAGAGAAAACTTAACTTACTAGTACTACTTACTACACTAGCCTAGTGGTTGTGTAGAATTTATATCAGGTATTCCTTGTTTTTTTTTCGTAATTTATTTCTTACATATTCCTCACACTTTCACACAACGCCATCTAGTCCCAAACTAAGCAGAGCTTGAAAATGAAAAAAAATGAAAAAATATTTTATTTCATATAAGTCAAATCAATGACACTTATGAACGTCGGAGTTTTTATAGTGATCACAGCACGTCTAACTTAACGGCTAAGTTTACTGAGGGTTCGGAACACTACCATGACAGAGAAGACACCCACAAGAAACTCTGCTGGGTTCCTATCGCTCTTTTAGGTGATCACTTCACAAATATTTTATTAAGAAAACAGGACAATTCAGATCCAGGCATTTTTATCGTTTAAGTAATCCTTTACACTGTAATATGATTTCAATATTAACTTATGTTTAATGAAAGATTTAAATTTATTAATTGACAATTCTTTAACTTCCATAGGGAGCTTATTATAAAAACGAATACCATTACCAGCGAAAGAATTACTTATTTTATGAAGCCTAGTGTGGAGAACAGCAAGTTTATTTTTATTTCTTGTATTAACATTGTGTATATCACTCATTTTTTTATATTTGTTTATATTTTTGTGTACATACATTAGATTTTCGAATATATACTGGCAATGCACAGTCATAATCTTAATCACTTTAAATTTGTCTCTAAGAGACTCTCTTGGGCCCATATTATATATACAACGTACCGCTCTTTTTTGCAATACAAATATTGTGTTGATATCAGCCGCACTACCCCACAACAGAATACCATACGACATAACACTATGAAAGTAGCTAAAATAAACTAGCCTAGCTGTTTCTATGTCTGTTAACTGACGTATTTTTTTCACTGCGTATGCTGCTGAAGAAAGCCTACCTGACAAGTTTTCAATATGGGGGCCCCATTGTAATTTACTATCTAAAGTAATACCTAGGAATACTGTAGTGTTAACGATTTCTAATTCCTTATCACTAATCTTAACAATTGGATTTATATTAAGTACGTTTGGCAAGGTAAATTTTACGCATTTTGTCTTGGTTTTATTTAATAACAAATTATTTGAATTGAACCAATACACTATTTCCAAAAGAGAATTATTTATGTAGTCTACCGCAGGTTGTCGTCTATTAATCTTAAAAATAAAGGATGTATCATCGGCAATCAAAATTATCTCGGGGTTCTTTTTAACTAAATATGGCAAATCGTTTATATATATGAGAAATAGAAATGGTCCTAGTACTGAGCCTTGGGGTACCCCCATTTTAACAACCGATCCAGGCGAACGCTTACCATTTACATCTACTTTTTGTACTCTATCGCTTAAATATAATCTAATAATACCTAAAGCATAATCCCTAACACCATAGTGACCTAGTTTTCCCAGTAATGTCTCGTGTTCGACACAGTCAAATGCCTTAGATAAATCGCAAAAAACGCCAAAAGCATCTTGTGATTCTTCCCAGGCCTCAAATATATGTTCTACTAAATTAGCTCCGGCATCGGTAGTTGAACGACCACGTGTAAATCCGAATTGCTTATCGTGAAGTAATTTATTCTCATTAAAATGACTAATTAATTGATTAAGAATTAGTTTTTCAAATATCTTACTAAACGTAGGCAACACAGATATTGGTCTAAAGTTTGTAGGATCTAGAGTACTACCTGATTTGAACAGAGGTGTTATTTTACTAGGTTTCATAAGATCAGGGAATATACCTAAGTCTACACTATTATTAAAGATGACAGCTAACTCTGGTGCAATAACATCTATCACTGTTTTTAAAATGCTAACAGAGATTCCCCATAGATCAGCTGTTTTCTTAACACTTATTGAATTAAAGATTTTAATAATCTCAAGTGGACTAACATGGCTAAATTTAAGAGTTTTGTTACATTCTGGTACATTTTCTGCTAAGAGAGTGATAGCTGCATTGGATGAGGAGTTCAAAGATTTAGTAATATCTATAGAAATATTTGTAAAATATCTTTCAAATGTATTCGCTATATCTAAATTAGAATCAATAATTTTATCTTCAATTTTTAATTTTAGGTCTTTGTGTTGTTGATTTTTCCGACCTGTTTCCTCATTTATTATATTCCAAGTAGTCTTAATTTTATTATTACTGTTTCTTATCTTAAAGGTTATAAATTGTGCTTTGGTATTTTTACAGTTGATTTTAAATTTTTTTGAAAACTCTTTTACATACTCTTTGAACTCATCACTAGTGTTAATTGATTTTTCTGCATATAAGTTATATAATAATTGCCTATCTTTGTGTAACTCTGCTGTTGCCCAGTCATTAAATACCAATGTATTAGTAACTGAAAATGTTTTAGAGGTAAAAATCTCACTAAATAATTTATGAAATGAAGTAAAAAAAGAGTTATACATTTCATTTGGATGTGATATATTTAATAAAAATGAATAATCAATACTAAGTAACTTTGTTTTCAAATTGTTCAAACGGTTTGCAGTTACCGGTACACAAGTAATATACTTCTTTGATATTATTTTATTAACATTATGGAATTGGATTAATTGTCCACTATGATCTGAATTTAATTTGTTAATAACACATTTCTGAATAGGAATTATATTTGTAAAAATATTATCTATACATGTTGCACTAGTTGACGTTATTCTAGTAGGTTCCATAAACATATTAAGTAAGTTGTATGATTTAAATAGATTTATCAATCTAAGACTCAATTTGCTACGTTCTAAAATATTAACATTAAAGTCTCCACATATAATAAGTTTCTTGTTAGATTTTGACAGTTTGAATAACTTGTACTATGGGTACTAGACAACGGGTAAATATTAACATCACTTAATTACTTTTTTTTGTAAATACATTCATAATATTATACATAGAAAACACCCAGACTAATGCAAACAATCATGTTCATGTACACAAAGATTTGCATTAAGCGGGAATCGAACCCAAGACGAACATGTTATATAACCACTACGCCACAGAGGTCGTGAAATTATTACTACGAACTGTCTACCAACTATCCCTTAGTCTTATTTAATGACATCTACGAGATAAAATGGAGCGATAAAGTCGTGTATCCTAATCCATCAGCACAGCCCAGCTGCAGTAATTTTTAGATTACAATAAAATTAGTTCACATCACAAACCTTAAAACAAAGGCTTAGCACATAAGAACTTCAACAAAAAATATGACCCCCGGGAATAAAAGCGAAGAAAGAAAACTTTGAGAGGCATTGTCTTTGTGACGTCATAGGCTGGCGGTAATGGCAGCCTTTGTTTATTTCAATGAGTACAAACAATATAGTAACTATTTGTTACAGGCTTGTGTCTTTGGGTAATGCGGCAGATTTAAATAAAAATATATTCATTTCTTTTTATTTTTGATAAGAAATTATTTTTTTAAGTTTTAATTTTGCGTAGCAATCGGACACTTTTATGAAGATTTATGTTTAATAATCAACATATTAGTAGCTCTTTGAGTCTCACTGCATGGACGGGCATTCTCAAAAAATGAGAGTAAACTTGGTACACCGATACCACGGCAACCAGACTGGTTGGTAAAGAAATAGGAAAGAAAGAAAGAAAAATTGTTTATTTTTTTTTTATTGGTAAAGGGTGTTTTCAACGATTTGTTCCTGATTCGTCATCTTCCTAATTGGTCATCTTCCAAATTCGTCACCTTCCTAACTCGTCATCTTCCAAACTGGTCATTTTGCAGATTCGTCATCTTCCAAACTCGTCATTGTACTGTCCAATTGAATTTTGAGAGAAACTAAAAGAAATCATTATTCAAGAATGGGCAGGAACAATATGTTTTATATCTGAAAGTGTATAATTTTTTTATGAATACAAGTGCTATTTATCTTAAATACTATTGATTTTAAATGAATATTTATATCTGTAAAGGCTACAAAAAAGTTATGTCTACAAAATAATTAAATTGACTTATTTCAAATGGTATGCAATGTCACTTGTAAAAAACATTATCATGTTCCTAACATTTTTGTACTAATAAAATAATTTAATCAATTAATTTAACAATTTAATTATCACTTATCTATTTAATATGCATTTAGTTTAAATAAATATTTATTTATATAACATTTAGGATAGTACACAAATACATTTTTATTAGTAATTAGTAAAAATTAAAATTGCATAAATGTCAATTGTGAAGTGCACTTCCGATTCGGTTTTTTTGACGTTCCGTTTGTTGTCATTTTTGATTTTCAATGTATTTTTCGTCTTACTACTTAATTATTTTCTAAAGATAAAGTTCAAAAACTTTTTCTCTTTCTCTAATGAAAAAAAAAATATATTCAGGTTCATCAATTCATGCCTAATTTATTCTTATATATTGGCAAAGTGCTTCTTCTCTTATTTTTTTTTATAAACTTCATGATAGACAAGTAACACTCATACAGGTTATACTACAAAGGATTTATGTAATAAATTTTTGTTGACAAATGTACACGGTATGACGAGTTTGGAAGATGACGAATCTGGAAAATGACCAGTTTGGAAGATGACGAGTTAGGAAAGTGACGAATTTGGAAGATGACCAATTAGGAAGATGACCAATTAGGAAGATGACCAATTAGGAAGATGACCAAATAAGAAGATGACGAATCAGGAACAAATCTTTTCAACTTATGCTTTGCGTACCTCATCAATGATGTGGCTTGTACATTTTGATGACGAGATTCTACGTCTCGGTATTAGTAGTAGTATAGAAAAAATCGACTAAAAGTGACCTGAAGAAATAAAACGTTTTAAAAAGGTCAAATAAAGTGGCCGCTTCTCGCAAGGATCCTTTTCCCATGAGGATAGGCAAAGACTACGTTAAAATACGTTACTAAAGCCAGAGTTGTTTGTTTCCATTAGCTAAGCTATTACAAAGATAGTGACATTAGCGACATTTGATATAAGAACGGAGATTCTCAAAGTTTTTTAAGTGTATATTTTTTTGTCAAAGTAGAGAAAAAGAGAAAGTATTTTGACGATGCATGAAAGTTTTGCAATTTCAAAAATCTAATTAAAGAAATTACTCATCCAGAGAACTAGGGAAACTTAACCTACTTATACCAAGTTAGGTAGACGAATTCTTGACGAATTTTACAATCAGTTTTCCTACTTTTGTGCATAGTACTTAGTAAGAAAAAGGATTCTATTTCTATTAAGGGTCGTTTTCTTAGTAGCGTTATAGGTTGTTGCAAATAATATTATTTTTAAAGCACCCCAGGTTAATGCTCTCGTTTTATTTGTGGTTATATCAACGAACTGTTAAGTTATAAACAAATTACTGTGTAGAAACTCGAGCCACAATCAAATTAACAACGTTTAACTTTATAATCAAACTAACTTATGCAACTTTGTTTATACTCAATACTCAATCATTTATTGCTTCCATAATGTATAACAGATGGTAATATTAAATTAAGTTACAATCATGGTCCCTGTCGGGCACAGCATAGTAGTAAATAGGAGAGAGGAAGAAAGCTCTTTAACTAGAGAATTATGTTGATTCTTGAATTCTTTAACAATAAATAAAACTTCATATATTAACATCGTATTAGTCTCCCAGAACAGGTACAGATATCTCCTTTTTTTTATTTAGCAAGTATTCACGGTGTGAATACTCTAGCTCATTATAAGGGTGTCGTAAATGGCAAATAAGAGAAAGTTAGCAGCAAAATCTCTCCAAGAAAAAAAAGTAGCAAGACCTAACAAAAACCTTGAATGGCCTTCCAAGTTCCTTTATTTTAAGTACTATATTTTTATTTAATTTGGTTTAATTATATATTTTTATTTCATAAAAGATGGAATTTTGAGAAATGCATTTGATAAATGAGTTTATGGATGACCAAGAATGTATGTATGGTGCTGTTCCACAAACAATGGAACATCTGCTATCTTGTCCTCTGGGACCAAACACATGCACAATGGAAAATCTCATGCATGCCACTGAGAATGCAATACTCGTGGCAAAATTTTGGGCTGACACAGTTTTATTGTCATCGCCACGCAAAGAAGAAGAAGAAGTATTAAAATCGGTAGCTTCTTAATTTGAAAAGTGTAATTTTAAAAAAACTTATTTTTATTACGATAAGTACTAATACACACATCAAAAAAGTCTAAGCAACATGCATGATATTACAAATTTACCATTTATATTAATTTATTTTACCATTTATTTTAATTATAACGTTGTATTTTATTTTTAAAATAATATTTTTAGGGTTCTATGATGTAAAAATAACAGCTGTTTTCTTTATAAGTTCTTTTAATAACAGAAATTAACAATATTAGAATATACAGGTACATAAGAAACTAAACTTTTTTTTTACAAATTGAAATTTCTTAAGAAAATGAATTTATTGTGAAAGAATAGGACAATTTAATACAAAGTATGGCCTCCTCTGCTATTCAGAACTTGTCGGCAACGATTATTCATTGAATTAATGAGACTGTTTATGTCATCTTGCGGTATTCGCTCCCAATGGAATTGTAGCAAATCCTTCAGCTGTTGGGTTGTTGTCACTCCGTCCAAGTCCTTCAAAACACGTCTCTGGAGCATGTCCCATGCGTGCTCGATGGGGTTGAGGTCTGGCGATTGTGCAGGCCAGGGCAATACCTGGATGTTCTCCGTTGCCAAGTATTCACTGGTTCGCCGAGCTGTATGTGAACGCGCATTGTCATGCATTAACGTAAAATCGGAGCCAAAGGTTTGTGCAAATGGATGGACATAAGGTCTGAGAATATCCTCAACGTAATTTTCAGCGTTCATGTTTCCATTTACAAAAACGAGCTCAGTTCGCCTGTTCTTCATAATACCCGCCCATACCATAACTGTTGAGCCGCTGTATGGATGAACTTCCTGAACGCACCTGAGTCTTTCAGTATTTCCGGGTCGACGGTACACTCGCACCCTTCTTGTATCAGGCCTAAACCCGAATCGCGACTCATCGGAAAACATAATTTTATCCCATTGTTCCTGGGTCCATGTTATGCGTTCTCTACACCATTCATTTCGACGAGCGCGATTCCCGTGACGTATCGGTGGGCACCTGATAGGGCGTCGAGCTCGTAGGCCGTACTCATGCAGTCGATTTCGCACAGTTTGGGGACTTACATCAACACCACTTGAATTTTGTAGCCTCAAACTTATCTCTCGAGCGGTTAACATCGGCTGGCGTCTTGCAGTCAGTTGTATGTACCGGTCTTGCCGAGTGGTTGTACTCCTTTTACGGCCTGGATGCTGTTCAGCGGGTTCCCCTGTATTATTGTAGCGCTGCCAAAGACGACAAATAACACTTCTGAATACCAAAATGTCGAGATACCTGAGATTTATTACTTCCCGCTTGCAACATCCCTACAGCTCTTTGCATTTCATCTGCCGTCAAATGACGTCGCTCCATGACGTAAAGAATATCTAACAATTCAATTTTGTCGCCAACTGTATTTAAATGGTTGGTAAAATTATAAAATCAAGACTAAAACGTAGCAATTAACATGCACTCAAATTCAAACAAATTCGCAGTCATTTGAATTTTATGAAAAAAAACAAAACATAATCGAAATTTTTTTTTTACAACCAGCCAGTATGTCATCAATAACAAAAAAGTTTACTTACCTATACACTTTGAGTGAGTAAATACTTAGAAATTAATTAATATAAATGGTAAATTTGTAATATCATGCATGTTGCTTAGACTTTTTTGATGTGTGTATATTGAAAATTGCAGCGGTCTATCACCACTTGTCTTCGAAAAGGCCAAAAAAAGGTTTCCGATAAACCTAACCTCAATTCAAGCAATTTTCGCGCTCTTTTACAATGGCGGCTCAAAACCTGGGCGCTGATTGGTCGATTCAGCGGCGCCGGTGCGGTGAAGCGACACTATTGGTCGATTGCGACGGGCAATGACCTCGGATAAGAAATATCGCCTTGACCTTTTGAACTGTGTGTCAAAAAGGTTTTGTTTGATGGATTTTGTTGAAGGCTCCATTTTTTGACGAGTTAGATATTCGTTTATGAGCTTTAGTTGAAATATGAAACTTTTTATGAGTCCTAGATATATCTTTATAACAGGCCATTAATTTTTGCGAGGACGAGGCAAGCCTTGTGAAAAAGGGAATATTGGCCTACTTATATTTTTCGTGTGGTGACGGAGTAAGAATACAATATGTCACCCCGTCTCATCTCATGGGTGTCATCAAAACCGACCATCTAGTCCCAAACTAAGCAGAGCTTGTACTACTTAAATACTACTTGTACTGCGTAAATACTTACATATTATAAATAGAAAACACCCAGACCAATGCAAACAATCATGTTTATGAGCACAAAGATTTGCATTGAGGGAATCGAGCCCGAGACCTCTGCGTAGCAACCATGTAATATACCGACTACGCCACAGAAGTCGTCAAAATGTCTACTTTCCCTTAATCAGATTTTACGACACCCAAGAAATGAGATGGGATGGTGACACTAGCTATTCTACTAGCGTCACCATAAGGACAAAACCACACCTACTAGGTACAGTCTACTGCAAAATTAATGTGTTTTAACAACATCCTTGAAATGTGATGGGGTGACACCATGTATTCTTAGTAATTACTAATTGACATTATTGTTTTGTTCTCAGGTAAGCTTGATTTGTGTTAATTTGGGTGAGTACGATCAACGTTAGGCGTAGTCCTTGTCGGTGTACAACACCCATGAGATAGAGGGTGGAGCCCACTGAAGAAAGAATCAGGTGGAAGTGCTAAGTAGGCGTGGTAAGCGTGTCACTAATACGCGCTAGTACGCGTAACTTGTCGCTGGGGTCATAGGGAATACATAACGCGAATATCACCCTTATGAACAACATGTTAAAATATATAATTGCCAGAACTGCGAATACCGCCACCTATGGACAAACGGCGGAATTAACTCGAAAATTGAATCTATTTAGATTACAAAACGTCATAGAATTCTTTCCTCGGTACAGCAAAATAACTTATATTTATAGTAAATGAAGGTTGACTCCTAGATTTAGGATCAGCTACATTATTATGTTATTTTTTTGTATCATCACTTGTTTTTATTCTTACGGCCGTCGCCTCACAGACAGCAACTAAATAATAATTATAATCATTTAAAAACGGAACTAAGAAAACGTTCCCTATTCAAAACCACTGAACCGCGTTATATCTAAAAAAGGTAAACCACAAAGTTACGTCATATACTCTTACAAAAAATGGCAAAGGCTGACGGTCATACAGCCAATGCAACAAAATAAAGCGAAATTTTATTATGTTCGTAAAAGAGCCAGGGATACAAGCATTTTTATAAAGTACTTTTTGAACAAACTACGTAATTTTTCTTGCTCGTAATTATGTAAATTTTATGCCAACAGTGTTTGTTGTATACAAACAGTAGTCCGAGGTGTTCCATTCTAAAAAAGTTTTAATACAATCTTGAACGTTTAATACAATCTTGCCGATCCGTTTACGTTACGTTATATGTGCTACGACCCTAAGATAGTATTTTATTGAACCCAAAAAGTAGAACAAATTTCTAATAAACACTGTTTAATGTTTACATCAACTCGACATAACCCTCTAATCTATTCACACAGGTGCTAGTAAAAAGCGGTCAACATCCCTAATAAATATCCCTAGGGATGCTAATTCTATCATTACTAAGCTCACCTACAAAACCAGATTGGTAGCCTCCATTTGGAGTATTAGGACACAGATGTCATTATCCTTGCTAATACCAAATTTATATTATACTATTAATCTTGACAACGAGTGGGTAGGTACGGATTATCGTGTATTGAAGTCCCATGTTGGGCGCCAATATGTATTATTTATTTGTAAAAAATTCCATTTAATTATTTAGAAACTAATAAAATTATCATAATATTTAATAATTAAAAAATAAATAAAAAAACAACAGCTTTCTTCCTTCATTCATCATAACAGCCCACTTATGTCCCACTGCAGAGACAGGCATCCTCCCGTGACGGAGGGATACTTGGCCTACAAATACCACGCTGGGTAGACGGATTGGTATAGGGTTTATTTTCAAGTTTTCCTTATTTTTATTTCGTAAAGATAATATTCACGGATAGTCCCTTAGTCGGTTTTTACGACACCCATGGGATGAGATGGGGTGGTGACTTATTATATTCTTACTCCGTCACCACACGGAGAAGTAAAATTAAGAAGTAAATGTCACAGTCAGTCAGTCGACGTCACCAACGCGCATGTACCTATGACACGCTTAATGAATGTGGACGAGGCCGAATCTGTTTGCCAGGATCGTGACATCGTGTTCTGTCGTCTCTGGCTACCCCGGACGGAATAAGCGGAGTTTATGTATGTATGTATGTAAATGTCAGTAAAAATAGCTCTTTCATTATCAACTAAAAGCGAGTTGAACGCTTACAAATAGCTTCTTACTGGAGAATAGAAACTATTCTGCAATGTATTTCAATTGTTCTTTAATGTTATTTATTCAGAATCTTTTAAAAAAAGCTAAGACTATTCCTTTCTATATTCCTTTTACTTTAAAGTTTAAATCAACACTGTTCAGATTAATCTAATGCCCGATTTACACATCGACAAGTACAGTGGCGAGTTAAGTAGTATTTTAAGATTAAGTTGATTTAAATAGATCTCCATCCTATTTTTTGGCGAGTTAAGTTGGCGAGACGCGAGAGAGGGGGCTACTTCGTACTTAACTCGCCAAAAAATAGGATGGAAATCTATTTAAATCAACTTAATCTTAAAATACTACTTAACTCGCTAGTGTACTTGTCGATGTGTAAATCGGGCATAAGATAAGGTTATCACTATCCATGAAAGAAAGTCCTTAAAACTTTATCAAGAGCTCAGATGAAACGGGGTCATTGAACACTGTAGCTAGAGTTGAACTACCCGTTTTATCCCCAAATTAAATTCAAGTGTAAAGAAGGTATAAATTATACTACCTACACATTAACATAAAACAATTAAAGAATAATTCGTCTAATAAGTTCCGGGAAAATCGAATAGATGGCGCCACTTGTCGCTTAACATCCAAATTAAGATTCGTTGTAGTCTGTTGCTGCTCACTTTTAATAAGATCAAGCTCTAATTAGTAATAATTAGAACGTTGCATCTTTATGTACTCTACTTTCTTAACCAGATTTCAAGCGAGCTAATCGAGTCCTTGCATTCAATTTATTCTCTCTTTTATACACTACAAAGTTTTCATGCAAGAATAGCAAGCAGATATAATAATAAAACAAATAAATATTAGTTTTGATAGAATAGTATTATTAGTTATCCGTGTGGTGACGGAGTAAGAATACAATATGTCACCACCCCACCTCACCTTTAGTCAATTAGCCTATCGCAGTCCACTGATGGATATAGGCCCCTCTCAACTCATGTAATCATCTTTCGTCGATATCATAACAGCCCATTAATGTCCCACTGCAGGGACGGCCCTCCTCCTGTGACAGAGGGATACTTGGCCTACTAATGCCACGCTGGCCAGACGGATTGTTATAGGGTTTAATATCAAGTTTTCCTCCTTTTTACTTCGTAAAGATAATATTTACGGTTAGTCCCTTAGTAGGTTTTTACGACACCCATGGGATGAGATGGGGTGGTTACATATTGTATTCTTACTCCGTCATCACATGGACAATTCGTCGATATAATAAGACTGAAGATGAGTTTTCGATACAAAACACCAATGAGTAAATGTTTACCACCATTGACGTATGCTCTCCACACTCTCAACCCATTAGAGGTCACCGTACTCAATCGGGTACAGATTATCTTCAATTTTTTTTTTATTAGTACAATAACTGAATGTTTATCCATGTGGTGACGTACATACAATACACAATATGTCACCGCCCCATCTCATCCCATGGGTGTTGTTAAAATCGACTAAGGGACTATCTGTGAATATTATCTTTACATAGAAAGAAGGAAAACTTGAAATTAATCCCTGTACGAATCCGTCTGACCAGCGTGGTATCAGTAAGCCAAGTATCGCTCCATAGGAGGAATCCCATCCCTGCAGTGGGACATTGATGAGCTGTTATGATGATGAAAAACTGAATGATTTTTATACGCTTACTTTATCCTATTGCTGCAGAAAGAAACCGCTTAACATCATCATCATCATATCAGTCAATTACTGTGCACTGCTGGACATGGGCCTCCTCCAAGTATTGCCATCTTATACCTTTTCTATCGTATTTATTCAGCAGCATATATTGTCAAATACAGGAAACATTTATCATAATGCATTCCGCCGTTTTTTGATTCCCATTTCTCAATATATAAAAGTTACTTCCAATTAATCATAATTTAACATCAAAGGAGGCTGTAAATCAAAAAGATTGCTTACAAATAAAGAGATAAAATCGTACTGCTGCCAATATTATACAAAACTTTTCTGTACAACTCCAATGTTGCTGTGCTAAGAAAATATTTATTTACTTGGAAACATTTTGAAAGAGCTTTCTGAAGTTATTTTGAAAAAGTTACACTGTAGTGGTGAAGAACTATGAATACAAAACCTTCTCGTGTTTGTAGTTGTAAGCAGTGTACCTATTTATTCTCATCTATCAGTGGGACATTAATGGGCTATATAATGATGATATTAGCAAGCCGAGTAACGCAGAAATTACTATTTACTTAGTGATTTACTTATACATTCCTTTACATAAAATTATGCTATATATTAAAACTCGTAAACGTATCGTTTTAAAGCTTTAATAATTTGTATCCTTATAAAAGGACCTAATACGAATGTCTGTCTATAGACTGTACAACTAACTCCTTCGTAAATAAAAAATAATTACTTACTTTAAAATTAGAACGCCCCCTTTTTAATGTTCATAGACAAACCCGAATTTTATTGACATTTTTAACACACCCATGTCCATCCAAATATAGCGGGGCACCGGCGAGCGAGCGGCCGGCCGGTGCGTGCGCCCCAGTCTGTGGTATTGATCCCACCACCTGCTTACTAACCACCACTCCCACTCGCTCCACTTCTTCTAGTCGGCCATCGCCCCGCGACTCGAAACTACATTATAAACAAAATTACGTCAACGAATTACGCCATTTAAAATATAAATTAACGTTTTTAGAGTTCTATTTTTAAATTTCAAGTGTTCTAGAACGTTTTTTATACCATTACGTGTTCAAATTTCAAAATTTTGAATTGAAAAGTGTTCGATTCGGTTTAGTTTTTTAATTATTTAATCACGTGTTTGTACAGACCTACTATAGTATTATGAAGTGTTAAGTGTTGCTAGTTTATTTAAGTAGATTATTGAAACAATGAGGTGACTAATGTCGACCTGGATGTTAAACGCGAGGTATTATCTCGTTTACAAGTGAACGTCGTAATTGCTCGTGTTTGCCGGCTCACTGGAGTTCATACTAGCAATTTTCCACAAAATTTCAACTCTCCAAGGATTAAGTAAAGTCAATTGAATAACAAAGTTATTCTTTTCGCAACGTTTAATCGCAAAATTATCAATTATCAACCGGCTATCAGATGCAAATTATCGCGCCACTTAGAGTCCCCTCTAGATAGAGCGAGATAGTGCTATCATCGTTTCGCCTGGCATACTAACCCGATAGAGCGTACTAACAGATTTTTCTTGTAACTACCTATATATCAGCTGTTTGCGTCTGGCCGTGTCAGATAGTAGATGTTTTTTTTTTTAATAATACTCGGGGAAAAGGAAAATGCGATTAAATTTGCATAGTTACACGTCATAGAGTTAAATAGTTAGTTAGTAGAGTGACTCAGACGGCAGTCGATGGTGCGAACGCGAATTGTAACAATTATATTTTTTGCTAAAACAATTTTCTAACAGATAGCCACGCTTCTTGCTAGAAAACGAAACGATCGTTTTTATATCGATTCTATTTACGAATTTCGAGTGAATTGAGTTTTTTGTGCTGTGCATTTTTGACTAGTGTTGTGCTTTGTGAGATGTGATTCGATTTTTTTTGAGTTTTATTTTTGATAATGGAAAGAAGTGTTTTGGCGGAACCGAGGCATGTTAGATGGGCTTCTGACGTAAGTTGTGGTTTCTTTTTTAATGTTTTTTCTCTCTCTAGATATTTTGTTCTTCATGTAAGCCGTGTGTAACCTCTACTATTTTTAGTCTCGAAGGCCGCTGTTCAGCGGGTAAATAAGTTATATGTTTCGTCTCATCAAAACAAGTGTTCCATAGGGAGTTTATTAGCCTACTTCTAAAAGAAGGGTTTTATGTTTAATTTTTTTATGACTCCGATTGTAAATATCGGTTACTATTTTTTTTATAAAATATTATAGGACATGGCAATTTGTTTTTATCGAATCTAATGGAAAGCGTGACGTGGAGAGTCATTGGTCCAGAGGTAAAAGATGGTGGGAACCATCACTTTTCCGGTTTGACCACACAATGTTGACGACCTCTATGGCGTAGTGGTCTCGAGTTTGATTCCCGCTCAATGCAAATATTTTTTATGATCTTTGTGCATGAACATGATTGTTTGCATTAGTCTGGGTGTTTTCTATGTAATGTATAATATGTATAATTAACAAAAAAAAGTATTTAAGTAAGTATGTTTATCCGTTGTCTAGTAGGTACCCATAGTACAAGCTTTGCTTAATTTGGCACTAGGTGGCGATGTGTGAATGTGTGCTCGATGTACACGGCCTGATTCTTGAACACATTATGCGAGAACAAAGCGTTTGGAACCCTCAAACTTTTTCACTCGAATTAAGGTCATTAATTGATCAACCAATAAAAAAAGAAAAAAGTCTATACACCTCTTACGATCCCCATGTACAAGTTATGTTCTGAAGCCATCTTCACGGCTATAATTCATCACACATCCAGATTTTAATGGACCGATGGCCGTTGGAGCAAACGTGTCCTAGGGCCAGATTCAGAGACCGCACTTTGACTTTACTTTAGCAAAGTCTAGTTATTATCTCTGAATTTGAACAACATTAAAGTAATTTTTCGCATGAAAAAGTTTACTTTGTAGTAATAAATAATGAAAGTAAACTTTTTCATGCGAAAAATTACTTTAATGTTGTTCAAATTCAGAGATAATAACTAGACTTTTTTAAAGTAAAGACAAAGTGCGGTCTCTGAATCTGGCCCCTAGAGTGGAGTCCGCGACTCGGCAAACGTAGTGTAAGACGCCCCTCAGCTAGGTGGACCGACGACCTCAAAAAGATCTCTGGGTCGGACTGGATGCGGAAGGCGCAGGACCGAGTTCTGTGCCGCGTGTTGGGAGAGGCCGATGTCCAGCACTGGACTGCAATAGGCTAGTTGATTAGTTGAGATTTTTAAACAGTAATTTGTGAATCGTCAAGAAATAGCATTGCACGGGAGTCGAAACCACGACCTCGTGCACGACTATGGCATACTTCGATTACGAGGCACTTAATTATTACATTAATTAAGTCTTAATTACTGTTATGTAATACCTACTTACATAAATTTGGTAACATACAATAGTTATGTTATTTGTTTATGTAATTTTAGCTTGCTTCGTTAACTTAGTAGTGAATGTATGCGGATGTCTAAGTGCGGGTTCCGGGTTCCAAGAAATAAAATAAGACTACACTAGGTTTCAGGGAATTTGAAATTACTGTAGGTATAGCAATAACTTAACTTTAACAGACATAAAATGAGAGTCACAAAGTACCTACATCCAAAAATAACACACGTGGAATTCAAACCCGGAACCTCGTGAATGTGCGGCTATTCACTCACAATATTATACTAATACTATTTAGCAATGAGAGGAGTAGGTCTAGTCTAGTAGCTGCAAGCTTGTCCGTATAGGATACAGAATAAAATGTGCTTAACAAATACAAAATTCACGGTGTCTTTATATTACACTGTGATCTCATATTCTCGTAATGTCACTAGTTAACTCATATTAGGTCGAAGGGTACAGCCTATCACCTAAATGACATAAGCACACTACTGCTGGTTTATGTACACTTCCATTCAAAACATTAACATTAGCACACTAGAGAGTTCAACATTTTGAGAATTAAAGATTTTGCAAATTCAATATAAGAGTGACTATGATGGAGCGACATAGTCATATTATGACAAAGCTCCGTAAATAAAGATTAAAAAAAAAACATTGTGGTCCTAAAGGTACTATTGTGGTCTATAAAAACAGGATAAATTCAACGACGGAGAGATTCTAATTACGCTAGACTCTAGACGAAACCGCATGCACAGCTAGCTGGTTATAAAATGAAAAGTAATTAATTATAACATAATTAGAGCAAATTCCTTCTGTATAAAGTATTTTATTCGGTTTCTTTTGCATTATTAGTGATTATTGGAAAGCTAATAGTGACTTGTTTTCTAGTGAATCATCTTTATAATGGTACCCCACTAACGTACCAATGCCGCTGCAGACTTCCTACAAGGGCAAAAAATAACTTGGACTTCTATCACTACTTTACCCAAACAATTTAGTATAAGACTTTTCTTTCTTCTTTATCGGTAAGAAGCCAACCTGTTGTCGAAATTTATTTAAGCCACAGTAGGGCTATGACGACAGCCAGAGCTGACTTTTACGTGCCTTCCTAATCATGGAGACCCTCAGTTGATGTCATCCAACTTTGCCGACGTTGCATTACCAGCATTTCTTTCACAGGAAGAATGTTTATGTATAATATGGTAATGAAATAATATGCCATTGTTTTTATTTACTAAAAATATTATAAACCAATAAAGTAATTGTTCTAGATAACAATTGTATTATGAAATCCATTCACTGTATCGCATTTTTATTCTTATTTTTATTTTGGCTGTATACCTATAATGAACCTTAGCCTTCCCTTCGCGTGTAAAACATCGGCATTTCTCTATGAATTATAAATGTGTACGAGCTTTACTTATTACCACTCTTATACACACAGACTTATTTATGAACACCTATTAAAAAGGTTTTATTGTTTTCGTTAAATGCATTTTAGGAGGCTAGTTTTATGAAAAAGGCCTGATTTGCTTATTATAACTGTGTGGTACTGAAAGTGGCAAATTATTAACCCAGCAGGTCAATTCTCGAAACATACTATTTAATTTAACTTAATTTTTAATTTTTTTAAATTTAATTTTTAATTAATCCAAAGTGGTATTCTTGTCCGGAAAAGAAAAAGTTAAAATTAAGTTAAATGGCAAAAAAGAGTTAAATAACAGAGTTGCCAGTTTACGGTTTACAATTTAAAAGATTGGAAATTTTAATAGATTTTCTAACACTCCATATACAGAAATAAAACATTAATATATAAATCAACTACAGGAAATTATCTTCGGTAAATTAAAATATTATAAATTCCGTAAACTTCTATTCTAAGAAAAAAAAATATGAAAATCAGGGTCTTTGAATGTAATAATGCGATATCCCTAACTTGTTATTCCCGCTCGTTTCGCTTCCCTCACGCACGCGCACTGCCGCTTCTAAAATAAACGCAAAAGGTTTTGACGTTTCTTAATGACAAGAATACTCATTTTAGCGCGAAAATTACAACTGTTACTTTAAAAATTACAAAATGCCGTTTTAAGCTTAGTTACAGTACGATTACAAAATTTTAAAAAGATTTTAAATTATAAATACAAGAATACCTATTGTGTCACAATTTGACAACTGAAAGTTAAATTAACTTTATTTCTAACATTTTTAAGGAACGAGAATTGACATGCAGAATATGAAATCAAAACCAAGACCTTTGCCTAGCAGTTATGGACGATAACCATTATAGCGCTGAAGTCTTAAATTATAACTATTTTTATTAAAACATGTAGGGTGATGCTACCAATTATCAGCACTTTAAGAGTTAGTCTTACTTTAATATCGTTTATCTTTAGTTATAATACTGATAACGCCTTTAACAACATGCTTTCTCGGTTCACTATTAAATAAGTAATTGATTTTTATTATAAAAAATTGTCTTTATGCATACACATTTTATTTAGATGAGTTTGACTAAATAATTACCCAAACACCAATTATTGGCACCATCATCACCAATTACTGGCATAGACCGAGCCAATTATCAGCACCTTAAAATTAGACATAAAATTAGGTAGATAAATGAAATAATCCAATGTTTAAATCAGAATCTCTTTTATTTATACCTAGCCTAACAACCGATGTTTCAGAAAAATAAATACATAAATATAAAAAATTCCAAAAAATAATAGACTTTCTTTTGATCATAATATCAACACTATGAAAATAACTAGCAATGTTAGTTTCAGCACCATGCCAGGATATGAAATCCGAAATCATAGAGTACTTTTTCCAAGAATATTGAATTCTAGGCATAAAATAATCACGCTTTACAATAAAACATATGGATTAACAATTTTACATACCACTTTGTCATGTAACAGTACCAGTGCCGATAATTAGCAATTCGCAAAAAAATTGAACCCAGATGTCAGCACCTCATTTATAAACATAAAATCAAGATAACGTTCATTTCCATTGTCAGACTAGCCTTACAAAACATTTTAAACATGAATAAAACCTAAAGGTTCAGTAAAAAATATCTAAAAGATCTAAAATAAAGTAAAATAAAAAAACCTGAACTTACCTACGATCATAAGAAACTGTCAAAACAAAATAATTTGAAGGACATGTTCCCGCGTTTAAAAAAAAAATGGCTTTTTTTTAATCGAAGAATGTAGTTTGGCCCAGTTTATAATTCCAAAAGGATCTTATTTTTCATTTCTTTTAACGGAATCCCAAATTAATTAATGGTAAGCTTATAATTTGAGTTTTAGTTGGGGGTGCTGATAATCTGGTGCAGTGCCAACATTAGGACGTGTGCCCCTACTTAGTCTTTTTGTATTCGTTCAAGGAGAAAAAAAGATAAATGTTTTAAAGTTATAATTTATGAAGCTGACTGAGTATAATCTTCCGGTTTCTCGATAAGAAAGATAAGGTTTATCTTAATAAGTGAAGGTGTTTCTCAGATAATCTAATATTATTTTCACCTTCTGCGTGAATCTTGTACACAGATCGATTAATCAGCATGTCAATTCTCGTACCTAAAATTCGGTTAAGTAAACTTTTAGTTGTCATGTCTTTGCTATTGCAATTGTAATCTTTTGTAGTCGTGTTATGGTTTAATTTAGTGTGTGACAATTTGACAACTAAAAGTTAACTTAACCGAATTTTAGGTACGAGAATTGACATGCTGATAAGATCTTTATGAAGTAAATAGTCATAAATGTTGCAAAAATAAATACATCATACTTGTCATTGGATGACTCAAAAATATTGTCCAAAGCTGGGCATAGTTTATCTAAATGTCTCTAAACCTTTCTCAACCTTCCTCAATCATCGGAAAATTAAACAAAAATAAATTAGTTAGTAAGTAATAGAAAGTAAAAAATGCCAAAGTAATGGATATGAACTGCTTATTTACATATTTTATCAGTCTGTATGGTGACTAGATTAAATGATAAAATAAACTCATCCTAAGGTTGTGGTAAAAACCGACTAAAGGAAATATTGTAGGTACTCTATTAAATAAAGGACAATGAGCAGAAGTGGTCCAAATTTCCACCACTATTGAGGGCTATGTAAGCTTAAAGTCGACTAAATACCATACAATTTTGATTACTAGGTGACAAAAATATATTCACTCAGAAAAAAGTTATGACTGTTTTAAAAATACGTATTTTTAGTTATTTAACCGTTAATTTTTTCGCACATAGCCACATTTCAAGCAGTAAAAACATGGTAGACGGATTCCCCCTGTTCTGTAATGCGCTCAAATCGTCTGCAAAGTATACAATGATAACCTTAGCGCACCTACTCATATAAAAATGTAATCGAGACGGTTCGCAATCGTGCTAAAAGTATTTTTCGCACGTGCAAGACAACACTACACGTATGTAATGATCCATAATCGAAAAACTATTACGAACTACTAACTGTTCTTGTCTTTCTGGAATGCGAACTGTGGGGTGCTGTGCCCATGTCATGGTAATTATTTGTTATTTTGGATGGGCGAGACACCAACCCACAATTCTACTTCCAGCTGCGAATTTGGACAATGTTATTGTGGGTGAAGACATAAGATGTATTCTTATAAGGACAGACTCCACACTGTGAGACAAAAATAAATAAAACTTGTGTGATATTTTTGTGTGTACATTCTTCCCAGTATTACAAATATTTTAAAATAAACATAAGCATTGTAAAGATAGCTATAAGTCCTTTCATTTGATTTGATACCCCACTTGATAGGGTTTTTTTTTGACGTAGCGAGGTACCTACCGCGACCGCTACATTGTTTATATTTTGGCTCTTAGAGCTCATATCAACCAGAATACCGTATGAATTACAAAGAAGTGTCATACTCATAAATCAATCGAGTAGTTTAACAGATATAGTTAAATAATTAAGCATAAAAAGGTTTTTAAATTGCAAGTTCTCATGGGGTCATAACTTTTTACTGAGTAAATATTTTGGGTTGCGGTCTTCTTATAATGATTCAGAACGCAGTGTTTCATCATATGTCATAGTTCTTATTGATGGTGGAAATTTGGACCAAGCTCCATATATTTTTGCCCATTCTCCTTTAAATATTTACTGACATCTCTACACATCGCCATCTGTTCCCAAAGTAAGCTAGGCTTAACCTGCTTGTGTTATGCGTACAAAACAACGGATATTAATACTTATATACTTTTTTTTTGTAATTACATAAATATTACACATCGAAGAGATTGTCTCTATTAACTTAACGAGAACAATAGAAAGCATTATTCAAATGGCCTGTCATGGATATTATTATTTTATTTTTATAACAATTATTGTTTTATAATAAACTAAGGTAGGTGTACTCATTACAATAATAAAATATAAAAACTTGAAAACCTACCTAATAACTTGAAAACCTTAATACCTAAATAACTACAGTAATATTTATATTACGTAAACTGCACAAACTAAATAACTATATACATAATATCATATTATATAATTTTTAAAACTATCTAATTACAAGCAATTAATCTAAAGTAACATTTTACCCGCTATTTTACAAGATGGCGGGTTCTTCAGGCGCCTGTAGTAAAATAATTAAATGTGACACGACAATAATTCGTTTTGTTACATCTAAATGATTGATATTAAAATTTGGCAACGGTAATTATCATCAGCATAATAATATAAGTTATTATGAACACTTCTGGGACTGGTCGCCTCCCATAACGGAGTTGTATCCATACTAATATTATAAATGGGAAAGTGTGTGTGTCTGTCTGTTTGTCTTTCTTTCACGGCAAAACGGAGCGACGAATTGACCTGTTTTTTAAAGTGGAGATAGATTAAGGGATAGAAAGTAACATAGGCTACTTTTTTTTCTTCTGTGTCCAGGAAAGGGGAACAGTGCTACGCCGAATTTAACGCGAGCACAGCCGCGGGCAAAAGCTAGTTACTAATAAAGGGAAGATAATTAACCACCCTGGCAATGGTAAGACCAGAATTGGAGTAAGATTTTACCTATGCAAAATTTTCATTTCGTTTTCTTTGCGTACAGACATACCCCCTTACTCATAAACGCCTCTTAAATTTTAGTCAATTGATTAATTAGCTTAAACTCTTACGTTGTTTGGTATAAGGTTGGTTTTCGTTATAAAAATCTCGCTAAGCAGTGATTAAATTTAAGAGGCGTTTATGAGTAAGGGGGATTATCTGTTGTAGTTTCTTAATGTTATGATTAATTAAGCTACTGTACTCTTCGATATTTATTGTTTCGTCTGTTTTTTGTATACTTAATATTTGTATCGGGTGTGTCGAATAAACTAGTTTGTTTCCATTAAAAACATCTAATCTAATACTTTATTCACATAATATTAAATTACCTCCTAAAAAATACATTAATCCATGTTTTAAGAAGGAAGTAAAAATGTAAAATACAAAAATAAAACATGACTTCATTAAAAGCGAAAGTATAAGATTTATTAATATAATTATTGTGTGACGATATTGTGGGGCTCGTGGGAACCTTGAATAACGTCACACATATAATGGAAAGTGATGGGAATGTGGAGACAATACAAACAACCTACCTCTAGACATTTTCAGAAAGAATAAACCTTTATACTTTTACAGAAATAATACAAGAATGGTTGCAGCACTTTATTACAGTTACAAAATTTTTGTAAAATTATTCTGTATAGGTATTTCGTGGCTTTTTATAATTGCGATGGGCTGTAATTTTTGGCGCTTTCAACTAATAACTACAGTTGTTACTACTTTTCACTTGATATGGTGACTCTTTCCGACTCAACTACTTTTAACTTATTCAGCATTGTAATCGGCTCCTAAATTTTACTAAAAAGCATTTTTTTGTCTATGATAGCAGCAACAATTTACCAAGTATTATACTGTTTTGGGATCCTTACTAAATTCACCAACATTTGGCATAACTTGCCAAACTCGCGTAGTATTTTTTTTTTCACTAAGTACAGCCAGTTAAAAGTATGCATTTTTCTCATATAAATTTTATTTTAAGATATAAGTAAGTCCTTTTGATGTGAAAACTAGACCAGCTGGTTTTAAATTATCTATTAGAGTTTTAAGAGGCATTATTTACGGTAACACAGCAAAAAAAAAGTTGGAAAAAGTTAAGATTTGTGGTCTTTACCTATGAAATTGCCGTTTTATTTCTGCGCAGTCGTTAGAGTCTATATTCTTTTAAAACATACATTGTTTAAATATTTTTGTTATGTATGAAATATAGGATATTACCAACATCTAACAAAAGATAATAATTTAAAATAATTATTATATTTTGTATTAATAATAAGCCTGTGAACATGGTCCAATTTAAAACAGCGGATTTTCGCATTTGTTTAATTGTTACTTCTTCCCTGATACTTTTTATTCTTTGTTTTAATACAATAGTTAGCTTAAATGTGTGCCATTACTTATATCAAATGTCATTCTATTATGTTTAATAATTATTGAAAAATTTAAGAAAACGTTATTATGAAAAAAAAGTTAGTATGAAAAATTTAACATCTTATAAAATCTTCATATAAAACGGCAACTTCATAGGTAAAGAACTAATATTTGTATCCTGTCTCCCTCATCCATCGGCTTCCCGTCGTCCTATAACGAAATGCCTAATTTTTTTTTATAACGAAATCGCCGCTCCACCGTGTGAGGAGCCCACCCACCCTGTGTCTGCCGGTATACGGTTGCTATTCCAGAACTTTTATGCCCCAACGGCTGTCAGTACACCGCAGTATGTGTCAATTAACTAGTGCGTCAAATCGATACACAATTTCGAATGTTTTCAAACTTAGATAAAATCAAAATAAAATAATCTTCTTAGCGTATCGATAGTAAAATGATACTGTGAACTAGATTAATGTAGCCCAAAACTCTTAGACACTGACTGCGTTATCCCTGGCCATCATTAGCTCTTCCTTAGTGCAGGTGTAAGGGCATCCAGGACATGATGAGAGATAGGCCATAGTTTGTGGAACGCCGCACAGGCAACTCAGTCCGCCACAGTCCGTTGAATTCTATTTTTAATATTTTATTAAGGCGCTGACTCCACGAGCGATAGAATCGCGACGAGTCTGAACAAAAATCGCCGCGATAACATCGCCGTGTGGAGACACCTTCATACAGAGTATATAGAAATACATGGCACGACGATTATATCGCCGCGATTTTATCGCTCGTGGAGTCAGCGCCTAATACAACTATTACATTTGAACATTTCAAACTTTTTTATATTGTGACTCGATTAAGAGCCGTTATGTACAGCGACCTCTATTACAGAACTATGCAATACGCTGAAAGCCTGACCGATTTCTTACAAGGCAATAATTCTGTGCTAAACTCTTGTTAGTCACGGTCACGCAACACGCCATGTCAGATTGCGACAAGATATAGTTTTTACAACATGTCTGTTGCACTTATTTTTAGCGTTTAGCTTAAATTTTGATGATTTTATGATTCATCTTAGTCAAATTTCGTTCACTGCTGGACATAAGCACTTAAAAATATAAAAGATCTTGTGTACCTAACATGGCTACCTGGGTTTGATGATGGGGAGTATTTATGGTCTTATTACGCCATCTTGGGCAAATCTTGCAGTATGAGATTTAGACAAAGTACGATCATAGTTTTTTGTAAATACATACATACATATAAAAAAGTATCTAAACCAAAGCAGCACAAAGATTTGGCTTGTGCGGCATCTAGCAGTCAGATCTATGACTAGTTCGGCACAGGCAGAGGTCCTTAAAATGTGCTTAATATCACGGAGACCTCCTTTAGTGCTAGAAAGAAACTACAGTAGGTATTACTGAAGGCCAATCTCTGCACTAGAACATACATTAAAACACAAAAACATATTACAAAATACGACTAAGTATAAAAAGAACATAAAATGGCATCACCACCATTTCCGCGACACTTACACTCTAGGGAGAGCGATCTCAGCTTCGCTAGAGCACTCTAGACACTCTCAGACACTAATGCGACTTGCTGACCCAATTCTATGAGAGCTGACGCGAGGAACGATATTTTTCTTGACTTTTTCTTTCTTGAAATTTTTTTGTACAAACATTTTGTGAATATTGTAAATAAATATACATTAGGTCTTTACCTATTGCCGTTTTGCATAAAGATTTTATCAGAAGTAAGATTTTTCATACAAACGTTTTCTTAGATCTTTCAATAATTATTAAACATAATAACACATAACATTTAAGCTAACTATTGTGTTTAAATTAAGAAAAAAAAGTATCAGGGAAGAAGTTACAATTAAACAAATGGGAAAATCCGCTGTTTCAAATTGGACCCACGTTTACGGGCTTATTAATAATACAAAAAATAATTATTTTAATTTATTATCTTTTGTTAGAAGTTGGTATAATATATTAATAAATAACAAAAAATATTAAAACATTAGGTAAATGTTTTAAAACAATATAGAGTCTAAAGACTGGGCAGCAATAAAACGGCAATTTCATAGGTAAAGACCTATTTTAATCACGTTAATTTACAATAGTGATGAGACAGGCACAGGATAGAGAAAGGTTAATGGAAGCCCAATTCCAGTTGTGGTCGTCTTCTGACTAAAATAATGACAGAAATGTAACTCCTTCAATGTCGGTGGGATTGGTAAAGTGTTTTACATGCAGCTTACCTACTTTTATTTTCGTTTTTAGTCAGCTAATATGGACTACAACCTATATTATTCTTCCGCACTAGTAAATAAATAAATAATCCTCACACATTCACACAACGTAATTTAGTCCAAAACTAAACAGAGCTTGTACTATGGGTACTAGACAACGGATCATCATCATCATCATAACAGCCCATTAATGTCCCACAGGAGGGACGGGCCTTGACTGAGGGATACTTGGCTTATTATTACCACGCTGGCCAGACGGGTTGGTATATGGTTTAATTTCAAGTTTTCCTTCTTTAGACAACGGATAAACATACCTAAATACTTTTTTTTTGTAAATACATACATAATATTATACATATAAAACACCCAAACCAAAGCAAACAATCATGTTCATGCACACAAAGATTTGCATCGAGCGGGAATCGAACCCGTACAGAGGTCGTCAAAGTAGTAGTATATGAATTTAGTTGTGTAAATATAAGTTTCAAAAGTTAAATAAGCTCGCCAGTTTCAGTTTACGTCACTAAGTAGAGTGCCAAGTAATTTGGCTCCCGAAGTTAAAATTTAGTATATACTCGTAGGTACTTACAGTTTAGGTATGCCACTGGGGTCAAGGCCTAACAGTACACATGTTACCACTGCGACTAAACTTTGCATTGTCGGGGATAAGGGATAGAATAGGTGAACGATTGCATTGGGAAATTCTTTCTTTCTTTTCTTTTTTTAAAAGACCAATCCCGCACTAGGGATCATGCCCTGTGTCGCGGGGAGTTTAACAAACATCAATTTAACGGACACAAAGAACACCCACACTCAGGACAATAGTTTGTGGATCTCACAAATTATTGTCCTGCGTGGGGATCGCACCCACGACCTCGTGCAAGGCACCCGCTTGTGCTACCGCGGCGCCGGCGCCACCGAGATCGTCGGAAAATTGTATTTATTAAAATTGTAATAGGACATGCAAGGAAATACGATTCTGATATGAGGAGATCCCCAGAAGATTTTAAGTAAACAATACCGGTAGCGTTTAAGAAATACCTATTGAAGTGGCCATGTGCTCCTATAACCGATGACCGATAGGGTAGAAAGGTTTTGGAATGGCGACCGCTTACAACAAAGAATAGGGAAACCTCTTACGCGATGGTGAACTGAGGGAGGAATTAGATCGCGCGCGGCAAAACGCTTAGACAGGTCTACGTCCGGCAGATGACATCTATTGGTTTCATCATATGTCCCATCAATGTCCCACTGCAGGGACGGGCCTCCTCCCGTGACGGAGGGATATTTGGGCCTACTAATAGCACGCTGGCCAGACGGATTGGTACAGGGTTTAATTTCAAGTTTTCGTTCTTTTTATTTCGTTAAGATGATAGTCCCTTAGTCGGTTTTTACGACACCCATGGAATGAGATGGGGTGGTGACATATTGTTTTCTTACTCCGTCACCACACGGAGATATTGGTTTATAGAATAATAATATGATTCAGGAACTGCTACGATAGTTAGGATTATGTATTGACAATAGCTCTTGCCAAAAATAAGCTAGCTGTTGTAATTAGTATGCCGCACGAAAAACTAGCCTAACCTTTATTTGGACCTGGCGCCATCTATTACAATTATGTCGATGTGCTTTTTTAGGGTACCGCATCGTAAAATATAAAATGAATCATAAATACTAATTACAAATGCCGTAGTAACATTAATTGCCTCGGTAGTCTGTGGCGCGTAGAAGTAGCGGTTGCACTGCACAAGGTCGCGGGTACGATTCCCACGCAAGGCAATTTACTGGCACAAATTATTCTCCTGAATCTGTATGTTCTTTGTGTTTCCTAAATTGATGTGTGCCTTTGATTGATGTCAGTCCTTGAGACAAAAGGAATAATCACTTGTGGGGGATTCGCTTTTAATAAAAAAGCACGGTATCTAAGGTGTCAGATTTAATTCGACTTAATCCATGCTAAAAAGCGAGTCTGTACTTTGTACTTCATCATCATCATAACAGCTCATTAATGTCCCACTGCAGGGACGAGCATCCTCTTCCCTCCACTTTGTACTTAATTTTCGTTAATTTCATGTCTGTAAACACACAGGACTCGATCCCCAGTGCGGTAGTTGTTTGTTTTTTAATAAAATTAAACAAAGTGTGAAAGCAAAATTTATTATGCCAAGCGATTAAGAACCTTATTACTACTAATAGAAAATTTAAATTTGACAATAACATTGAACCATGTTCAAGCAAAGTTTTGAACTAATTATGTTAAATCTACTTCCACATAAAAAGTAGGTACCTACTGGAGTTTAAAAAAGTTTTTATTTAATTTTAAGAACATTGTGAAGGAAAACCTTATTGGTTATTCGGAAAAGTTTTTACTTACCATGCCCTTGGTATCTTGTGAAACAAAACAGATTTGGAAGAGCTGACTTTATTTTCTTACAAAACCAGAACGTATATAGCCTTTGTAAAAGTCTACTCCAATTTATGACGAAAAGAGGTTAAAACAATTGAAAAGTGAAATAGTCATATCTCATAAACGAATAGGTTTTTTCGATAACTCAAAATATTTTATTCAAAATTAATACAACTTTCGTTCTATCTTTTTGACGTCCTATAAACTACTTAATCTAAGTTTAAATACATTTCAAAGTTTAGAAAACTTTTCTACCCTCTCTAAAGCGCATGTAGAGAAGAAGCGGGGCAACAAACTCTATTGCTGCATTTTCTTGACGTCATAAATTTTTAACATTGTAGATAAAAATTTAGATATTGAAGTTAATAAAGTTAAGTTCATAATCATAATCATCATATCAGCCAATCGACGTCCAGTGCTGGACATAGGCCTCCTCCAAGTTATACTCTACCTTATGTTAAAATTAATACGCTATTCATGTTCAGCCAGTATATAGAAAAATATAAATCCGTCTTTACGCTTATCAACTAAAGTAATAAGCAGAGATAATCTACTATATAAGGAACCCAAATAAAATATTATACTCCAACCAAAGATTAACTCATTCGTAACCAAAAGTTATTGTGTCCATATAACAGATATGATTGCATGGAAATTGTTAATAAAATTAGCTATAGTGTGCCCATCAGGTCATCTACGAGATCATGTCGTACAACCAGAGTATTTCATCTGCCTAAGTCGCGTACTAATGCAGGTACTCGCTCACCCATCCGTCGTGTGCTTTGCACTCACAACGAATGCTTCAGTCACATTGATATCAATGCGAGTGGAGTAGGCACTTATAAAAAGGGTTTAATGGATATATTAAATAAATGTAATAATGTGTGTTAAAATGGTTTAATGCAATTGTTTTCCATTATCTATCTAAGTATTATTATTTAAATGTTAAATATGTTACTTTAAGCTGCACTTTACTTACTTTCAACACTGTACTATTTTTAACTGCTAATTTGTGGTAAACGATGTGGATGTCACAATTATCAACACATATTATGTACCTAGTAATTAAGAAAATCCTATTGTGATATTGTTTGTTACCCAAATAAATGAAAAAAAAAAAAAAAAAAAATTGTCAGCTATTACAACAACTTGATGAATAAAAACTACGTTATTCATAGACTTAACGACAATAAAATAATTGTTTCATTATTAGCGAATTGTTATTTATGAATCATGAATGAAATATGATGTAATTGTAATTTTAAAATGGTAGTCATAAATAGTTTTTTTAGACATCTCTCCCCATGTGTCGCAGGGATTTTTACTGACATCACATTATCATAAACAAAAGACTTCCAGACGCATGCCAATCATTTGTCGATAAAACCGGAGAAAACCCGGTTTTTTTACTGAACCGATTATCTTCGGTTAAATAACTAAAAACTGATTACTATTAAAAAAATACAGTAACAGTATTCTGCTAGATGCATGATAAATATTTAAATGTTCGCTATCACACAAATGTGAAACAAACTCAAAGCACGAAATCACCACCATCCACTTTGAAGCGAATCACGTTAGTCCGAAAGTACACCACATCGATACATATTACATCAATATTTCTATCGCAATGCACGTAAGTGCGAAAGTATTCCACATCAGGTCATATTTCCATCATTATCATCATAACAGCCCATTAATAACCCACTGCAGGGCCTTCTCCCGGAACAGAGGGATACTTGGCCTACTAATACCACGCTGGCCAGACGAACTGGTATAGGGTTTAATTTAAAGTTTTCCTACTTTTTATTACGTAATGATAATATTCACGGATAGTCGTAAAACCGACTAAGGAGTCGGTTTTACTACACCCATGGGATGCGATGGGGTGATGACATATTGTATTCTTACTCCGTCACCACACGGAGAAATTATAAAAATGACGATATTTCCATGTCCTTGATTTTACAAAACGTAACCTTGTCAAAATATTCATACTTCAATTCAGAATTCCTAACAATTTCCACATATATGAGGTCCCCAAGCTTAGTCTGAATAACAGCGTACTCGTATGTACAATTAAAAACATCTCGTTTCGTTCACATACTGCGCTAATGACCCGCTTGACTTGACAAATAAAATTAAGCTTGGTCTTTTTTGCAATTATTCGCTGAATGGTACTATAATATTGTAAATGTGAAAGTTTGTGAGGATTGGATTTTGAATGAATTTGGAATATAGATAGTTTAGGGTGTAAAATAACATTTAAGCTACCTATATATATATTATTGTGTATCGTGAGTGTTTGGCGTTCTGTGAGCAGATGGATGATCGTTGAAATATCTGTTTATAATAATAATTTAATTTATTTAGAATTGATTCCTTTTATTTTAAGTACACGTTTGTACCTGCGCGTACAATAAACTATTGTTTCACGGCGCATTGGCGCCTCGGCTCTGTCATGCCGTGAAATTTAATTTAAATAAAATAAATAAATAATACAACTCGGGTGAAGCCGCGGGCAACAGCTAGTAAATAATATGTGTGAGTAGGTAATACGCAACGCTATTTTGTGGCAAACTAAGCTGATCTTGTACTATGAGTACTAGATAACGGATAAACACATACTTATATGATTTAATTTTTTAAATTGTTACTTTCGTATCATACATAGGAGAGCAATCATAGAGCAATACAAAAATTTGGAATAATGCACAAAAACAATCTGTATTGAGCGGGAATCGAACCCAAGACCTCTCCTTAACAGTCATAAAATACCACTATGCCACAGTAGCCATCAATCCAAAAAAAAACATTGATAGAAAAGCGAATATGATTTATTACACCTCTATTTTTTGACTACTGCCCAATGCATATCCCTATCACAAATATACCCTTATATGAAAAAATACAAAACATAATAATCTATAAACCATAGTTACAAAGATGACCTTATAAAAACCCGAGTGTACACGTACTAACTATAAATCGATTATCGAACTACAAAAACTATTTCGAGATACACTTTGATGTTCACGTTTATACAAACTTATAGTTATTGGTATAAACATAATATAGAAAGCTTATAGATTTTTATTACGTTTGGTAGAAATTGGTAGTTTTTATCTTAGTTTATCATAACAGCATATTCGTGTTTCACTTTAGTGAAGTAGGGAAATTGGGATTCGTAGATTTCCTCTTTTTTAATATGAACCTAGATGGAATAGTAGATTTCCTTAGTAGCTTTTTTATGTAATGTATTTTTTAATGGATAATGCACACTACGCTATGCGCCAGTATAGTTCTAAACGTAAGTAGAGTTTTTATGAGTACTGTCTGTTACAGTACAGTCTCTGGGAAAAAAGCGGTCGAGTATACGGCTAGGGCACACGAGGACGCGGGTTCGAAACCTACTTAAGATAATTAACTATTTGTATAATACACAAATTCTTAACTTGAGCCTGGTTTTTTTTGTCACTGAATTCACATACTTACTATAAATTGAATAAATATCGAACTACAAAAACTATTTCGAGATACACTTTGATGTTCACGTTTATACAAACTTACAGTTATTGGTATTAACATAATATAGAAAGCTTATAGATTTTTATTACGTTTGGTAGAAATTGGTAGTTTTTATCTTAGTTTATCATAACAGCATATTCGTGTTTCACTCTGTGAATATTATCTTTACGAAATAAAAAGAAGGAAAACTTGTTATTTAAACCATATACCAATCCGTCTGGGCAGCGTAATATTAATAGGCCAAGTATCCCTTATCGACATAAGTGGGCTGTTATGATGGTGACTCCAGTGAGGAAGGTAATCTGGGATTTTGTTTTTTTTTTAAATACGGGCCTAGACGGATTAGTAGATTTTTTAATGTAATATAATTTGTCCGTGGACCGAGACCTGTGAAAGTCAAGGGGGTTTCCCCAGCGGTGGGACAATATGGACTAAGAGTAACAGTAATATAATATTTCTCGCACATTCACTCAACACTATCTAGTCCTAAACCTTTAAAAAGAAGTGCTTTCCTATGTGACATATAAATTGGCTTAGAATGAAATCTATCTCTACAGTGGGACTAATGCTAGTATAATAAACTGAAATGTACTATATAAAGTAATTTTACTCCACAATAAAGAATTAAGAACATACAAATATAAACATTCAACACACGTACTAGTGCTGTCGTCAAATCGGGGTCGTATCAATTATTCGTACTACTCGGCCAGTAGTACCTCTACTCTAGTGTTGTACCAAATTAGTTTTACTAACTAAATTATTCACTGTATTTTGTTTAATTTCATTTCTGTTATCATGCAGAAATTATATTATGTCATCATTATAACAGCCCATTAATGTCCCACTGCAGGGAAGGGCCGCCTCCCGCGACGAAAGGATAATTGACCTACTAATGCCACGCTGGCCAGACGGTATAGGGATTAATTTCAAGTTTTCCTTCGTTTTACTTCGTAAAGATAATATTTACGGTTAGGCCCTTAGTCGATTTTCACGACACCCATGGGATGAGATGGGGTGGTGACATATTTATTGTATTCTTACTCCGTCACCACACGGAAATTATATATGATGGGGCAGAATAGTTATGTAATAGCGACTGCGAGCCGGTAAAAACAGAGTGGGACCCTCACACGGTGATCAACGTTGCGGTAAACTTGGCTCACTAAGGCCAAAAGGTCAAGTAATTAATAAGACAAATATACCTCCTTCGCTGGAAGGTCGTCCCTGCAGTGGAACACTATATCGCACAGTTATGAGTGTTAAAGAAAGTTCAAAAACATATTCATATATCCCAAGTCACCTGTGCCACGATGTCTGATCTATAATCTCCAATACTACAGAGATTAACTTTTTCTATTAACATCATTATGGCCAGACGGGTTGGGTTAAGGTTAAGCTTTAATTTAAACCAAAAAAAATATAATTAATTGATTTTACTTTTTGCAACCCTGACAGCTACAGTTATCTGCGGCAAACTACTCGTCCACAACAAAAAATTCAACCCGTTACATTCTATTTCCAACATTTTATTTTATTTTAAGAAATGTTTTAAGTATAAAATTTCTTTTTAAAACTCATTCTGACAACTTCAAGATTACTTACAAGCTCAAGAGTATACGAAAACTTCTTCGAATTGGCAAACTCGTACTGAGGGTATATTTTAAGGACTTGTATTCTAATTTCGTCACAAACTCGGACACAGAACTGTTTTATTAGTTCTTCAAAACACAAAATCTTTGTCATCATCATAACAGCCCATTAATGTCCCACTACAGGGACGGGTCCCCTCTCGTGACGGGGGGATACTTTGCCTACTAATACCACGCTGGCCAGACGGATTGGTATAGGGTTTAATTTCAAGTTTTCCTTCGTTTTACTTCGTAAAGATAATATTTACGGTTAGGCCCTTAGTCGGTTATTACGACACCCATGGGATGAGATGGGGTAGTGACATATTGTATTCTTACTCCGTCACCACACGGAAAATAATAATAATCTTTGTATTGATGAAATAAAAAAAAACACATACAAAAATTAGAACAGACACAATCCAACGTTAGCTAAAACTCATAACGATATTTTATGTCTAGACAGTAATAATAACACGTGCAAATACATTTTACATATAAATTGAAATATCGAGAATATCGATAACTCGCAATCGCATCACTATAACGAAGTTATATCGGTAGCGTCGATCGTACTTTCTAGCTAGGGTTGCCACTAGATAAAATAACTTTATTTTATTTAAACATACGTACTCCGTGTGGTGACGGAGTAAGAATACAATATTATGTCACCACCTCATCTCACCCCATGGGTGTCGTAAAAACAGAGTAGGGAGGGACTATCCGTGAATCTATACTACCCTATATAAAGCTGAAGAGTTTGTTTGTTTGTTTGAACGCGCTAATCTCAAAAACTACTTTTTCGAATTGAATTTAGTTTTCAGTTTTGGATAGACCATTGATCGAGGAAGGCTATAGGCTATATAAGATCAGGCTAGGACAAAAAAAAAATTCAAATTTAGGGGGCATAAGGGCCTACTCAGAAGGCTCATGGTCACTCAGAGGAAAATGATGAGACCGATGTTGAAGCCTGACCTATGGACCTACTCAGAAGGCTCATGGTGTCTCAGAGGGCAATCGAGAGAGCTATGTTGTAGCTTGACCTATGGGCATAGTCAGAAGGCTCATGGTCACTCAGAGGGCAATGGAGAGAGCTATGTTGTAGCCTGACCTATGGGCCTACTCAGAAGAATCATGGTCACTCAGAGGGCATTGGAGAGAGCTATGTTGTAGCCTGATCTATATGGGCCTACTCAGAAGGCTCATGGTCATTCAGGGGCATTGGAGAGAGCTCTGTTGTAGCCTGACCTATGGACCTACTCAGAAGGCTCATGGTCACTCTGAGGGCAATGGAGAGAGCTATGTTGTAGCCTGACCTATGGGTCTACTCAGAAGGCTCATGGTCACTCAAGGGCATTGGAGAGAGCTATGTTGGGAGTTTCCCTGCGTGATCGAATCAAAAATTAGGAGATCCGCAAGAGAACCAAAGTAACCGACATAACCGGTTAAAGTGGCGAGAAGCAGGGCACATAGCATAAATATATTTTATTTATTTTCAAATTTAATCGCGGACGTAGTCGCGTTCACAGCAGCTAGTATATTATATATTATCTTATTATATTATCTTTACGAAATAAAAAGAAGGAAAACTTGAAATTAAACCCTATACTAATCCGTCTGGCCAGCATGGTGTTAGCAGTCCGAGTATCCCTCCATCATGGGAGGAGGCCCGTCCCTGCAGTGGGACATTAATAAGCTTATGTTTATGTTATGATACGTACATAAACTCACGCCTTTTTCCTAACGAGTCAGGTAAAAACTACAGAGTGCTATGTACTACGATCCTGACAAACCAACACTCCACAACTTACTTTAGGAACAACGCTCTGTGTTACGCGGTGTCCTACGTGTGACAAGTGTTATACATGAGTACTATGTCTCGTCTCAGACGGTCACATAGGACACAAGTAATGTACGCCGTTGATTTGATCGCGTACGTCGCGTTCATCGTGTCGCATTCGTCGCCCAAGCCGGACACCAGGTAGCCTTTTGCATTGTGTGTGGCGGACATTACTTCATTTTATACAAGCCATCTACTTCTAAACTAAGCTTGAAGGTTTTACTATTTAGATAAGTTAATTAACTAACAGTGTGCAATATTATAGACACAAAAAAAATTGCATTGTCCGGGTGTCGACTTTATCTTAGCAGTCATGAACTGTAACTACTTCACAACCTGTATGTTATGTAATGTACACACATCAAAAAAGTCTAAGCAACATGCATGATATTACAAATTTACCATTTATATTAATTTATTTTACCATTTATTTTAATTATAACGTTGTATTTTATTTTTAAAATAATATTTTTAGGGTTCTATGATGTAAAAATAACAGCTGTTTTCTTTATAAGTTCTTTTAATAACAGAAATTAACAATATTAGAATATACAGGTACATAAGAAACTAAACTTTTTTTTTACAAATTGAAATTTCTTAAGAAAATGAATTTTTTGTGAAAGAATAGGACAATTTAATACAAAGTATGGCCTCCTCTGCTATTCAGAACTTGTCGGCAACGATTATTCATTGAATTAATGAGACTGTTTATGTCATCTTGCGGTATTCGCTCCCAATGGAATTGTAGCAAATCCTTCAGCTGTTGGGTTGTTGTCACTCCGTCCAAGTCCTTCAAAACACGTCTCTGGAGCATGTCCCATGCGTGCTCGATGGGGTTGAGGTCTGGCGATTGTGCAGGCCAGGGCAATACCTGGATGTTCTCCGTTGCCAAGTATTCACTGGTTCGCCGAGCTGTATGTGAACGCGCATTGTCATGCATTAACGTAAAATCGGAGCCAAAGGTTTGTGCAAATGGATGGACATAAGGTCTGAGAATATCCTCAACGTAATTTTCAGCGTTCATGTTTCCATTTACAAAAACGAGCTCAGTTCGCCTGTTCTTCATAATACCCGCCCATACCATAACTGTTGAGCCGCTGTATGGATGAACTTCCTGAACGCACCTGAGTCTTTCAGTATTTCCGGGTCGACGGTACACTCGCACCCTTCTTGTATCAGGCCTAAACCCGAATCGCGACTCATCGGAAAACATAATTTTATCCCATTGTTCCTGGGTCCATGTTATGCGTTCTCTACACCATTCATTTCGACGAGCGCGATTCCCGTGACGTATGGTGGGCACCTGATAGGGCGTCGAGCTCGTAGGCCGTACTCATGCAGTCGATTTCGCACAGTTTGGGGACTTACATCAACACCACTTGAATTTTGTAGCCTCAAACTTATCTCTCGAGCGGTTAACATCGGCTGGCGTCTTGCAGTCAGTTGTATGTACCGGTCTTGCCGAGTGGTTGTACTCCTTTTACGGCCTGGATGCTGTTCAGCGGGTTCCCCTGTATTATTGTAGCGCTGCCAAAGACGACAAATAACACTTCTATGAATACCAAAATGTCGAGATACCTGAGATTGATTACTTCCCGCTTGCAACATCCCTACAGCTCTTTGCATTTCATCTGCCGTCAAATGACGTCGCTCCATGACGTAAAGAATATCTAACAATTCAATTTTGTCGCCAACTGTATTTAAATGGTTGGTAAAATTATAAAATCAAGACTAAAACGTAGCAATAAACATGCACTCAAATTCAAACAAATTCGCAGTCATTTGAATTTTATGAAAAAAAACAAAACATAATCGAAATTTTTTTTTTACAACAAAAAGTTTACTTACCTATACACTTTGAGTGAGTAAATACTTAGAAATTAATTAATATAAATGGTAAATTTGTAATATCATGCATGTTGCTTAGACTTTTTTGATGTGTGTATGTTGTGTTAAACATAGGTACAATAAAAATATCCATACTAATATTATAAATGGGAAAGTGTGTCTGTTTGTCTTTCTTTCACGGCAAAACGGAGCGACGAATTGACGTGATTTTTTAAGTGGAGATAGTTAAATGGAGAGTAACATAGACTACTTTTTTTTTCTGTGTCCAGGAAAGGGGAACAATGCTACCCCGAATTTAACGCGAGTGAAGCCGCGGGGAAAAAACTAGTAAAATATAATCACGGCAATAACTAAAACTGCCCTATTTCATTGTTGCAGCTGCACTCGGAATACCGCAGCACGTACAAATGGCACGAGTACAAGGAACAGCAGCAGGGCGTGGTGAAGCAGCCGGCGCCACAACCCACCCCACCTTCAGTACTGCCCATACACAGAGGTAAGTTTCATACAAGTCCCGCACTATACGTACAAGTGTTACCATCTGAGTACTCCAAAAAAGATACAATATAATTACATGCGAGTATGTCGAAGCCAGAGGCAGGCCATTGTTATTAATTAGATCTTACATGCACCATGGTAGAATAAGAATATGGTAGAGAAAGAAATATGGGTTCAGATGGAGGATTATAGAAATGATCTGGTTGGACGATGGTTCCTTGGTTATATTGGATTCATCGCGTTTCCTAGTTTTGTAACCGCTCAGATTATAAGACCTATAAGTGCAAGCGAGATAGATATAGAGAAATGATGGTTTTTAAACTCAGGTGATAACTCGATATCTTTTTTTATAGGGTTCTTGCCTGGAACGGCAAACAGAAACACGCTTTTTACCGATCTAAAATCTCTAAATGGTTTTGGATTCGACATAGGTAACTTTTACTTTACATACTTTATTAAAAGTAAAATTAATTTAGCAGTAAACAGTAGGTACAAACAATACCTAATCTCTTAGAGTGGATAATAATTTACTTTGAAATAACAAAGAGCTCGTGAATAATTTATACTTAGCACTTAACAGAATAAAAATAGAATCTTAAGACATCTTAGAAACATTTTTTATGTTACAATATTTGTACCTGATCGATCCCGGGAAAGTAGCGAGTCCTGATATAAATAATATATAAGTATATAATTAAAAAAAAAATTCGTGTCCTGTCTCGGCCTTCATATTTCTGTTTGACCACAGAATTTTCTTGAATCTTTTCTAAACTCAAACTCTTTATTGCATTCCATAGGTTATCCTGTTGATTTTAGGTACAGAGTACATTTTGTTCCATATGGACCCTGTCGGGCACAACAATATTAAAAAGGCGACATATTTAAACATCCATGGTCCTATGTTATTATTTTCAGTATCCTATGTATATCTTCAAAATTAAAACAAATGATACTTTTACAGAGGCAACATTAAACCCAAAAACGACTATAAAATCACGTTATATAATCATGATTATCTTTGTTAACCAGGGCCAATGGAGCCAGCAATGCCTCGGCGCAAAAAGTACCCAGGGATGGCGTATAAGACGAATGAACTGTTCGACCCTGCCCCAGCTGATGACATACGGCCTCAACAAACTTCTGCCTTCGATCGTGCCAGGGTAAGTCACAATAAAATAAATAAATAAATATTCCTCACCCATTCACACAAAGCCATCTAGTCCCAAACTAAGCAAAGCGTGTACTATGGGTACGTAATACATTATAAACCAACAAAAATACCCAGACTAATGCAAACAATCATGTTCATAACCTATGCCGCTTAAACGTCAAAGATTTGCATTGAGCCGAGACCTCTGCGTAGTAGTCATGTTATATATATAACCACTACGCCACAGAGGTCATTAAAAAAATCGACAAAAAAAACAAAGAGTTGGAGGCGACGCGACTAGAGTTCCCATTGTAGGGTCAGGAATGATTTCACTCCGTGCACCGCCTCGTATGGGGTTTTAGAATACGTTATTTTAGTAGGCCAACTTTTCCTCTAACGAAAGAGGAAGCTTGTCCTTATAGTGGGACATTTAGTCTGCCTATCCAACGGAGCCGGATCCAATTGATTGGCAGCGGAGAAAAATATTAACCAATATGAGTGCACAAAACAAAGGCAAAATCAGAGAGGAGATTTTATGCAATCCTATTCGTTTTTATTTCCACTTCTTTGCCACGCTGTGCTTTGGTGAAAAGGTAGGGTAAAAGGCTGGTAAAAATATTACACACTTGAAAAAAAGTGAAATAGGAAAGAGAAATATTTGTTTGTTTTTCTGTCAACTCTGTTAATCTCGATCCATTGGCCTTCTGATAAGATGGAGGATCTGTTATTCTTTATATTTTACATGACATTGAATGGGACACTGATGTGTAGATGGACACATGATAACGTCTGTCATACTTTACGGTTTGACTATATGTTATCAGTTTTGATTGTATAGTAAGAGGTCATGACAATATCTTATGAAGGTCAAAAAGTTGCATTAATTGCATAGACCACACAGTAAACCAAATCCCTCATTGATTCTAGAAAAATCAATGAAACTGTAATTTTTAAGGCTATTATGTTTTTTTTTTTAATTTGTATCCACAAACCAGTAACAAAGACTCTTAAATTGTGTCAAAATTTTAGTAATTTGGGATAATAGGCAATCAATAGAAAAACTCGTTTAATTAAATATTACCATGAAGAAAACTCAAACCTAACCAGAGTAATAAAAGTAGGCTCTATTACAGTAGAATCCTCTTCCATGCATGACAAACTCAGTGACCTGGTGGTACATGATTGCTACATAGAGGACAAGGGTTCGATCCCCCCACGAGTCTATAATTTGTTTGCAAACCACTGTTTCATTATTCAGTTGTCTAATACCTACAATACCGATCTTAGTTTAGGACTATAATAATAAATAGCGTTGCGTCAATTGTGAGAAATATAATTAAATGCATTAAAGGTTTTCAGTAATTACCCGCACCAGACTAGCTTAATACTACCCCCCCCTACTTATAAACGCCTCTTAAATTTTAGTCAAATGATTAATTAGCTTTAACTCTTACGTTGTTTGGTATAAGGTTGGTTTTCGTAATAAAAATCTCGCTAAACAATGATTATTATTTAAGAGGCGTTTATGAGTAAGGGGGTTTATGTATATTTTTTTATGTGCAGAGTGCTCAAAGGAACGACAACGATCGCGCTGGACGGCGTAGCAAGTCTGAGGGACCACGGACTAGATGGACTGACACCGTGGAACCTAAGGTAACGGAAATAACCAGAACTATTATGAAATATGTATAAGAATTGAGCTCATAGCAAAAGACATTCTGCTATGGGAAAAGAATAAGTCTGATGAAAAAGAAAAAAAATGGTTGTAGGTCAAACCACATGTTCCTTCAGAAACTTCTTTTATTAAATACTAGCTGACCCGTGCCCACTTCATTGGGCGGCGAAAAATCGCGTCCCTTTTTTAAACATTTTTCATTACTGCTCCACTCCTATTAGTCATAGCGTGATGCTATATAGCCTATGACACTCCCCGACCCGATAAATAGACTATTCAACACAGAAAGAATTTTTAAAATCGGTTCAGTAGATCCAGATATCCCACCCATGGGATTAGATGTGGTAGTGACACACCGTATTATTACTCCGTCACCACACGGAGAACCAATGTGCTATCTGAAAGTCAATTTTATGGAATAATGCCCACTGAAGCGAATGCCTATGATAATATTTACACAAGAATGACCTCCGTTAACTATTGTGAGTCAGTCAGACAGTTTTGTCAATGTTCTTTTATACGAAATGAAAACCAAACATCAACTTGACAAAAGCGAACATAAAAACCAAAGAGGAAAACTTACGCTGGCTAACCTGGTATGACCATATACCTCATTCCAGTCAGGAGGTGGTTATTTGGTTTCTATAGCGATATATTTTATGTACCATGTACATACATACTCAGTGTGGTGCCTATACTGGTATTGTATAGGCACTCACATAACATCTCACAAATATTAAAAGTCAACTAAGATTTAATAAATATTATATTATATTAAAATAAATAATTATAGGAGAAGGCCATACTTACGTTTAGACCAGGAGAAGGCCACCCCAACAGTAGGACACTTACAGACTAGGAATATAAATTATACCAGCTTTTAGGGAGTAATTCTAACTCAAAACATTTATTACTTACATACCCTACTGTAATTTTAATTAAGCCCGTGCCATAAGGCTTACCGCAATGACAAATACATCACAAAATATGAATAACAAACTACATTTGCTTCGTAGAAACATACCCCTGAACTAGTTACCTGCATATCGATCTGCCGTCGACTAAACAACTGCGTAATATTAATGTTTACATTGTAAATTATATGGAGAATACACTTTTGAACGACATTAAGTTGAAGACTGTGTCTGTATTATCGCTGTGACAGTTTAATATACGTTCAAACATAAGGATTTCCTTTTTTTCTTGCATAATGTCGGTAGACGAGTTATAGCTAACGCAGAGCGGGACGGCATGGCAAAGTATTTTAATTTTTACTAATGGAAATTCAACCGTACTGTTACAGAAATACGACATAAATTGCTATGCTTTAAAATGATGCCGCGGCATTGAAAGGGATTTTTCAATGCCTATAGCTAATGAAGTAATTCTGACCGGTTGTGTTAAGAAGCAACATCTTAGACTAACCACGCTGCGTGATCGTGAACGCGTGATCTGTAAATGAAATAAATAATATCATTAAAAATGTGATATGAAATAAAATTCATTCATACTGCCTTGGTGTAGTGCAGATTGCGGGTGCTACTGCGTGCACGAGGTCGCGCATACGAATCACACAAAAGACAATTATTTGTTCGATTAGTTAAATTTGATGTTTGTAAAGACCGCGCGTCACAGGACAATCGCTAGTACTGAACTTTTAAAAAAAAAAGTTGGTATCATTAAGTACTTTAGTGTTAGATGTTTCCCTGCTACGCAGAAGGAACAATGAACTATAAAGGAGTCCGGGCAAGCGATGGTCCTAATACACTCCGTTAATAAGACCAATTGTCCATCTACCGTTGTCCATAAATATCACACTTCTCTTAAATTGACAATGACACAGGCGATAGAACGTCAAAACGAGGCCCGATAAGAATAATCTATCCTTGATATCTTATCTCAGTTTGGCATGTAAAATAAAAAAGTCGAAAGTAATTTTCGACAAACAATTGTCACTGTAAGTTTAATTAAAAGAAAGTTAGTGTAATGTTAAATGAACCCAACACTTAAAAACATAAACGAATAGCTACTTTTTACGATATTTCTGTATGATATACAATACTCCTCTAACAATCAAAGAACGCCTTCTGTATCCATACTAAGCAGTCCTTGCAGGTCTGTACTAGACAACTGCTACACATACCTACTTTAGATACCTATAATCAACACAATATACTTTGATTTTTTTTTCGCAGATCGGTCATTCACTATTCCGTAATAAATAATATTTTAGAATATACTTTGTTATCACAAATGTCATGGCTGCACTATGTACCATAAACTTAAATAAGTGCCCTATATCATCATGTCTTATCTACTTTTCGTCATTATTACTTCAAGAAGAGATCTCTTATCCACAACTCCGTAACTAAGACAGAATTAAACAAACAAAATTATAAAATTATTGAGCCATATCTCGTAGACAATTTACTCATCAGTTAACTTTCTCTTTGTAAGATAAAACTTTCTTTATATTGTCTCTGTCAACAATATTACACTGTGCACATGACGATGTGTGTTTTGTGTCATGGCGGAATATAATTTGCGAGAATTTATGAGTCATTTGTAGATAAAAATCATTATAACAGCCCATCAATGTCCCGCTGCAGGGATGGGCCTCCTCCCGTGACGGAGGGTATTATATTATTACTGATATTACTCTCCTGAATCAGGCGAGTAAAAATTTCGTTTACTATGATTGTAGATGGCGTTGTCTGAATGTGTGAGGATAATAATAATATCACAAATATAAATAGACATTCAACGTATATTAAGTAAGATATAAGCCACAAAGCAGATAACTGACGGTTTATCTCCCTTCCTGGCTCTAGGTGAAGCTTGACTAATGCTCTGGCTTGCAATGCAATTAATTAGTGTGGTTTATTAGTTAAACTGGATCTATTGCGAGATTTCTTTTATGAACTCTGGCATTTTCTTGGTAAAAATGTATGTAGATACTCGTACTTGTACGTAAGTAAATACATTTTAGGTCATCCATTGTACGTGTGCTGACGGAGTAAGAATACAATATGTCACCACCCCATCTCATCTCATGGGTGTCGTAAAAACCGACTAAGGGTCATAGCACATATAACGTAAACGGATCGGCACCCCCTCGCCTTTTTCTTCAGTGTCAAACGTCAAAAATCCGATTACGTTACGATTCCGATTAGTGTGCGTTGCAGTAAGGAGTTTCATACAAATAATACTGAACGGCTCGAGTTCATACGGTGACGTTCCGCTTACGTTATATGTGCTACGACGCTAAGGGACTATCCGTTAATATTATCTTTACGAAATAAAAAAAAGGAAAACTTGAAATTAAACCCTATACCAATCCGTTTGGCCAGCGTGGTATTAGTAGGCCAACTATCCCTCCGTCACGGGAGGAGGCCCGTCCCCACAGTGAGACATTAATGGGCTGTTATGATGTGGGATTTGAGACCGCAATCTCGTTTGCTACCGAGACAGTTACGTTCTTGTATTTAACAAGTCTTTAAATCTATAATTAACAAATTATAGACTCTTTCTTACACTATGTTATTAATTGAAGATGTCCAACGATGCGAGATGACGCGAATATGCGCATAAATATACGTTATAAAGTGTTTTTTATTCGTTTTAAGATTACCATAATTAATGGACCGTTATAAAGACAAATAATAGAGACAATACGTTACTAATAACGACTAATAGGTGACAATCAATGACTTAGTAGTTTGTTAAAAATCGGAACACCCTGCAAGTTTGTGTATTGTAAGGATTATAAGAAAAATGTTTATATTTAGGAATATGAGTTATTCATTTAATAGGGAATTTAATGAGGTTTTCAAAAAATTATGTTAATGTTCAAAATTCAAATTTAATTTTCGAGCAATTTACATTGACAATTACGATCCTGTCTCTGAAGTTCGGCACTATCGTACAAACAAATCAAACTAAACTTTCCGAAAATTTATTTAGGAATAACAAGACGATAATCTTAATTTGTTTCCTCCCTAGGCAACAACAGCGTTAGGCGACGTGAAGGCAGCCAAGGAACCTGAGATGGTGAGCACGGAGTACCGCAACCAGTTCGCCTGGCCGAAGGACACTACTGACTCGGTCATACCTAGGAAGAGCATTTCCATGGGAGCACTTAAAAAGGCTGCAGTTGCTGAAGGTAATTTCACATTAAATCTATATAAATATATTAAAAAGGTAGTTTGTGTGTATGTGACGTTGTAGGCGGTAATCTCTGGATCTACTGAACCGATTTTAAAAATTCTGTCTGTGGTGAAAAGACAATTTATCAGGGAGTGTCATAGGCTATATTATATAATATAACGCTATGACTAATAGGAGAGGAGCAGTAAACAAATATGTTTAAAGAGGGACGCGTTTTGTTCGCTGCTCAACGAAGTGGGCACGGGTCAACTAGTTATGTATAAATTAACTTATAATAAGTGCCCTATGACGTCGGAGCCGAAAAATTATTTAAAGAAATTGTAATAGAATTCGTATTTGTATACCTATCTTCTGGGTATTCGCCTTGTCCGTTAGGTAAGGTTATCCACGCGTACAGCGTATTGAGAAAAGTAGAAAACACGTTATTTCGTAAACATTATTTAACTCTCCGTGTGGTGAAGGAGGAAGAATACAATATGTCACCACCCCATCTCATCCCACGGGTGTCGTAAAAACCGCCTAAGGGACTATCATCTTAACGAAATAAAAAGAAGGAAAATTTGTAATTAAACCTTCTACCAATCCGTCTGGCCAGCGTGGTATTAGTAGGCCAAGTATCCCTCCGACATGGGAAGAGGCCCGTCCCTGCAGTGGGACATTAATCGGCTGTTATGGTGATGATGAATTACCAAAATAAACCTTTTTTTTTAAACTAAATGCTTCCCTAATGTTATAGTCTTCATTACCATATTAGCCAATGAACGACTGCTAGAAATAGGTCTCCTCCAAATAATTCCACCTTGCGAGTTCCTGTGCCTCCGTCATCCATCAGTTTCCCACCGTCCTAATTTCACAGTCATCATCATAACAGCAAATTAATGTCCCACTGCAGGGACGGGCCTCCTGCTATGACGGAGGGATACTTGGCCTACTAACACCACGCTGGCCTGACGGATTGGTATAGGGTTTAATTTCAAGTTTTCCTTATTTTTATTTCGTAAAGATAATTTTCACGGATAGTCCCTTAGTCGGTTTTTACGACACCCATGGGATGAGATGGTGTGGTGACATATTGTATTCTTACTCCGTCACCACACGGAGATAAATGCAATTTCACAGTATAACTAATTTATTTGTAATCTTTAATAAGTAACAGTGGCTTATGTTAAGTGGTTAGGAATATCTTGACATATTCGTACAGGTACGAATATGTCAAGATATTCATTATGTTATATTATGTACTACGCAATGCCTAAATAATTTATACCTTGTACCATTTAAATTATTAATTATTATATTGTCATAAAGGTAATGAAGGTAGTTTAGCAATTAATTTGGCTCTATGCCTACTATGTTCGCGTTCCCAGGAGAAATATTTGAACCTATATTATGTAACCTATGATATGTTATAAAGATTTATAAAGCATTTTTTTAACAGATCTTTGTGTTTCAATACGAAAAAGATCTCCCCGTAATTTAAACATATTACGAAATAAAGCAATAAATCTTTTCGATAGTCATTTTAAAAATACATTTTTGTGTACGTAGTCCTGTCAAAATAGACTAAATTATGATTCAAGGTCAGGTGCTATTTTTTTTTTACCTCGAATAAAAAACAACGCACAAGCGGGATTGATGGGGACTTTTGACATATCATTTGTAATGACGTATTCAAGGCCTGTACAAAAATCCAGCTTGTTGGGAATTAATGCAAACTGGAATGTCTATTTTGACTGGACTAACACACCACATTTAGGTACACACCATAGAAATGTATAACACACACAGTACACAAAGATTAAAGTACATCTATGCACTCTGTGCATCTTATTCATTATTTATCAAGTACAGACTCCTACATAAAGTGTTTGATGTATATTCTAATACCTACTCGTATCTGCTCCGAGAATTTTTCACTTAAAACTTTAAACAATTGCACTTATTTACGATTGTTCCTTTGAAAACTATTTGAATAAAAATGTTTTGCATTTCTTGAATGTGATATTGTTCATATTGTCTAACGAATATGTAATTTCTACGTATTGTCTTATTGTTTATTTTAGGTATAAACTCCCGTACCTAGTAGATCATATCCTGTGTCATAGAAACTTTTTCTGTATAGTATGTTTAATAATGATCATCATCATAACAGCCCATCAATGTGCCACAACAGGGACGGGCCTCCTTCCGGGACGAAGGGATACTTGGCCTACTAATACCACGCTGGCCAGAGGGATTGGTATAGGGTTTAATTTCAAGTTTTCCTTCTTTTAATTTCGTAAAGATAATATTCACGGATAGTCCCTTAGTAGGTTTTTACGACGCCCATGGGATGAGATGGGGTGGTGTCATATTGTATTCTTACTCCGTCACCACACGCATAATGTTGTTTTATGTATAATAATAAGAAAACAAAATTAAAAACGTAACTAACGTACTATAAAATAGAGACAATACTAAAATTACGAGAAGAATAAATCCGTGACGACCTCGTCTTAACAATGTCGCGGTTTCGTAATATTTCACACCAACATCACAAAAAAGAACAACTGCAATCTGTATTTCGCTATCGTACGTGATTTTTCAATGTTTGGAATGGTAATATTATTGTATTTCTAATATACGAGTAATGAATACCTATGACAACGACGATACGATAACTTGCTCATGTAGTTGTGAATCTACACATTTCTTAGTGTAGCACGTGATTTCTAAATAATAATAATAAAATTTATAATAAATTTATTATTGTTTCTCTCACATAGGTTTACAAAAATGTACATATTAATGTCTTAAGTACTATGCTTAACTATAAATATTATATAAACGGGATATTAACGCGCATTTAATTTACCTTTATTTTACTACTATGTGAGAGACTGGCGGCTGTACTAGGAAACCTGTATTACAGCTTACCAGCCTCTCCTAACTCTGGATAGGCGACATTATTAAATAAGCAAAATGCGATGATTATAATTTGCAAAATGATAATACATTCCGGAGATAGTTCTTAGCTGGATTCCTCTACGTTTAATACGCTATCAAGTACCTTGGCAGAGTGTCAAAGAGTAGTGCTAATATTTAATTTAACCCCCCTCCATAGGTCTGCATTGTGGGTCTCTTTACCCTTAACCGTTTTTCCTGAATTTTATTTATAGACCTACGTGTCTCAATCATATTATTAAGCCTGACCATGCCATTTGGTCAGTGATGACAAAGAACTCGTCAATCTATCATAGGACAACAGGTGTATTTAAAGCCACTTTATCAACAACACAAATTACCATAGTTATTTAAAAGACCAACATAACAATTCCAGGTTCAGTAGAAGCAGAACCACTGATTAACCACGTTGATGGAGACCATGGTGATCACAAGAGATACATCGAGGACTATCTCTGGAATGGACAGAAGCCAGGTGTTCAGAGGTGGGTATTCCTACAACTTCAAGCACAAAGCATCTTTCTTTAGAAGTGGTTGGTTTATATTGACGATCTTGTACTATTTTCTCTAAACATTCAAGAGCATAAATTTCTCTTTTGTGTATATTAACTTATATTTTAATGTTGAAGTATTAGATACTTCTTTAATTACTTTACTTAGTTATAGTATATACTAATTAAAAAATAAACCAACTAAGTCTATAGAACACACATTAACTAAACTTCTAGTTAACGCCTAAAATATTTTTGCAAAATCTGTTAAAGTTAATAAGATTTTGTAAATTTATTTAATGTCTTAATCAGCTTAAGCTTATTACATTTCCAAGTTAAAGCTTTCCAAATCTTCTAGTCTTTCTTATAGATTGTTTCATTTTTCTTTTATTATCTCTATATTTCATATCAGCATGCTTCTTTCTAACTTCTAACACTTAACAAAATAAATGCATTATCTAGAAACAGTCTATAATCATGAACTAATTCAATCATTGTCACAAAATGCTTTGCTTACGCTAAAGCAGCTGCTTTTTAGCAAACTGTATCATGTAATAAAACACCAATATTATTTGGTAAAGAAAAAACTACATACAACACACTGGATTCAAAATTAACATTATCACGAAAACAATTACTTTTTTAAAATAAAATCCGTAAAAGTCCGGACTATTTTCTTATAATATTGTGATTATTAGAATTTATGTACATACATATTTTTGTGTAATAATTAAAAATATAATCCCAAACTTTTTCAGGTGAAGACAATTTTTAATAATATTTGATTTTTTTTATTCTAAAATTGCTATAGCTTTCAAGTTTCTATGTGTTTAGCTTTGTGTACTAACTTGGTTGTGGAGGAAACTTTTGCGCTAAATACACTTTCTATACTTTATGGTATCGGGCTAACACTAGCACATGTTAATTTATCGTTTACTGACAATCTGTGTTCAACTATATACTCACATCCAAGCTTCATTCGTTGTCCGTTCAGTAATATAAAAATGTTTCAAGCTCATACATATTTGTACTATTTTGTGATAATAATAGCAGAAGTTTCAAGCTTCATAATTTTAATCAATTAACTTATTATAATCTGCAAAAAAACCGCTAAGCAAACATCGATTTGGATAACATTGTCCTTAAAATCTTAATCCTCCTCACAATTTATAACATCTTTATTAAATTCTTACAATTGCATAGGTATTAATGTTTTGGGTAATAATGTTCATAAACAGAATAACAGTACATTTATCAGCCATAATAACGGGCTGCAGCATAAGATCCTATGTACTGTTTGATTCCATTAATCATTACACTTGATTTCATACATTCAATGTATTATGAAAATGTGTAAAACAAATTTTAATTAACAGTTTAATCAATACACTTATGAAAGATTCCTCCACGACTATGTTCTGCCCCCAATTCTTTACTACAAGCCTTTCATAGCAGAACAAAGTCTAAATTTCGTTTTTGATATTTGCTTAACATGTAAACTCCTCACGGTGACGGTGTCTAGGCCGAAGTAGATTTAGTAAAACAACAACTAACATTAGAACGGAATGACAGCTAGATTTTTTAATTACTCAATGTGTCCTGCACTTTTGTCGATGTGAACGTTCATTAATAATGTTTTATTAGAACCTATGTATGTCGATGTATCACCACACTTGAACACTGGAGGTAGAGAGAGGGCACGGGGCAGCCGCCCGCACTGTCTGTCGGTCCTTCTAGACTCTTCTAAGTTACGACATCCTAACCTCACCATTGCGAGCTTAACAATTATTTGAAGCATGTCTGTACTACTAACCTGACTCGGCGCGAGTCATTTCTGTTGCAACATCATCATCACAGACGAATCAACCAGGCGTCTAAGACTTAAATGGAATTTTCCAGAAAATCGACGTTCCGTAACGCGCTATCGGCCCTCATATCCAACGGGGAGGATCGTTCCAAAGATAATAGGAAACGTTACAAAAGCGAGTACAAAAAGAAATTTAGACCGTTCTCTCAATACGTGTACGAGGCGTCTAAAGGGAAATTTACAAAATGCAGGGGGAAAGGAAAGGCAAATGAGGAGGCGAGCGAGAGGATGCTGGGGGGCGAAGAGCGCGGGGAGAGTGGGGTGGGAGCGGTAGGGGGCACCACGGGGTGTGATGGCGCGGAGGACAGCGCCCACACGCTGCGCGCGGCGGGCCTGCAGCCGCTCGGCCTGGCCCAAGGCGACTCCTGGTACCGGGAAGTGCTGGACCTGCGCAAGCGCGCCGGTGAATATAAGGTCTGCGCCTATTACATATTATATGTAATAAATTATTAGGGACATCTCTCGGTATATAAGATTAAATAACAGTTTTTGATTCGAATCTATGGCAGCTGACAGAGAATTTTTAACATGTGTAATAATTTTCAAAAAAACTTAAAAATATACACGGATCAGTTACGTGACTAGGTCACCTAAAAACTTCTTTTTTATTTTATTGTTCACAAATTAAGTTCAAAAAACCTTTTTGTAGAAACTTTCATTTCCTAATCCAATTATTTTTAACGTTCCGTTCTCTTAAAACTTCTCTGTCCTGTCTCAATCTCTGTATTACATTATAGGTATTATAAAAAAAAACTAAAAAAAAAATATTTAATACTTGCCAAAACGTAAAAAAAAGTTAAAAATTGCAATCCCAGTCAGACATATTCGTACATCAAACGAAATTGCTTCTCCATGATCATGCTTAGTATTCAATATTGGCAATATTTCGGCAGTACCGCGGCTGGGGGACTGAAATGGCCCCAGAACACATCACACAGCTTTACAATAAGCAGATTGAACTCTGGTACCAAGTCTCCCGCCGATCCTCGCTGTCGGCCTTATCACTAGCTTCCACCAATCACAAGTAAGTGCACCAAGCGTTGGCATAAACAGCTTGAGGAACACGAGAATTCATTGAGAGCACTTCAAAATTCATTGCTGAACATTGGCCTATCATAATTTTTATCGTGACAGTGAATATTGATTGGTTTTGTTTAAAAATTGACCTTAGGGTATTGATTGGTAATCGAGACCTTGGAGATCTTCTAGGTGGTGTTTTCAACCGACTCCAAATAGGTGTATGTCCCAAATTTTTGGTTATTTGTTAGTTCTTACTTCTTACCTTACAAAAATAAGGCACAACTAAAACTTGGTCCAAACATAGATTTATAGAAACTCTAAAGGAATTTAATTGGAAAATGGTATAGGAAGGCATTTGGAGTCGGTTTACAACCAAGCAAACTGTTTCCTCAAGCTGAGTAATCCAAATCGCTTTTTGTTATCCATAAGTACATTTAGTGCCAAGAAGGCTGATGCAAAGAATGGCTTCGATGGCGGATGAAAACCACGAAACTGCTGATCGAACGTAGAATAGATTATATCATCAAAATATCCAAGTAATTACCTCTTAAGAAACTTGACAGTGGTGGTAAGTCGTTAAACCCAATAGTTTTCAGATGTGTTGGACTCCGAAAATCTTGAATTTTTCCTTATTAAGTCAGCGTTCATATGTTTATGGTGAGTCCAGATGTAATATTGGCAGTGTTGCTCAGCGTATTGCTATATAGCTTTTTAAGAAGTTTGTATCTTTAGTTGCCGTCAGTTTCGAAGCGTCCAAAAAGAAACTGATCAACACAATCTATGTAGATGATTTAACTAATTGTTCATCCTCAGGGCATTACCTAGAGACGAAAAGGATGGAAAAGAATCAAAGAACCACTCTCCGAAAAAGTACAGGTCGTTCCGATCAGCCCCACACCAGAGTATCCACGCGAAACTTCAGGAAACGAAGGCATTGGAACGTTCGCCTCACAAGACTTCACCACAGAAGCAAAGGAAGAAGTTACAAGGACATAGCTTCGATGAAGGTGCTACTCAAGAAGGTAAAACAATAGATTTATTTAAATTCTCTCTACGCTCCTGAAACTTACAGTTAAGATAAAGGAGTTCCATACTTAGCCAACATTTCAAGACCTAAGAACAAAATGTCGTATTATTTTAATACGACAATGAAACGATATTTTTGTTTCTATCAAGGCTATTCATAGTTTAGTAGGATCGCGCAAAGTGGAATTATTTGGAAATGGCCTATGGCAGCAGCAATGGACGTCCATTGGTTGATATAACGATTATGATTGACTGTCAATTTAAATATTGTGTGCTGTACCTGTACCGCAAATAATTGTATTACTAGAGAAATAGTTTCTGCTGAACAGCGAACATAAAGCATGATATTAAAGTTGTTCTAGTAAAATAAAGTGTCTGACCAATATTTCCAGGAGCGAAACCTGGTGAGAATGCAGCTTTCAGGTCTCCACGTCGACGACCTCGCTCAGCTGACCCCGCACCGGCCGCGGCACACGCCAAACACATTCCTAATGGGCACGAACCTCACCCACCACCCGTTAAGCCTACTGGTAAGACACTGTAAATTTTAGCGAAATTAAAAAAAACATTAAAAATCTTCATTGTCTTTTATGGTGCGGAACTGATCTTAAACGCTCAATATTAAAAACAATAGTTCTATTAATAAACCATTCCATTTTTAAATAAGTATATTTAACCTAAGATGATGATTTCAGTTTAAGATTCAGTTAAAGTACCGTATGAAATAGTTACCTTATTTCAAAATTAGAAGGAACTAGGGATGTATGCTTAAATCTGTATACGTCTAGAGGTAATGATAGATGACGGTTGTTTTTAGTAAATTAATAAAATTAAAAAAATACCATTTTACTTCTTTAATTTTTTAACTATCATTTCATATTATTAATAGATAAATTCAAATTAAACCATCTATTAAAAAAGTAATCATAAATTCTAAATAAGATAGCATTTTACTTTAATCGTTAAAGTTAATTTTACTTAACTTTGCTTTAAAACATTTACTCAATTTTAGCAGCTTTACTTTTTAAAAGTCTTCCATTTTCTTCTAGATGTCTAGTATAGATTGAAGCTAATTGATGTCTATACTAATCAATTGTTGTAATCCTGCCTGATGCTTGACCCTTCCTTTGGCAATTTTTGAGACAATGGCTCTTAACACTTTAGTTAATTTTATTCCTCAAATGTCTTCTAAATATCTATAAATACTTCGCTAATCTATAAAATAATGATGCTACACTTTGACTTCAGATACCAAACCATTTTTACAAATCTTTGGTATTTTATAATGCACGTCCATAAAACCCGTAAACTATTTTATACCAATACATTGACCTCAAAAGCCAGCCAAATAATCCAAGAGCCATATCTCAAAGCCAAAAAAAAATAGAGAAAAATTTTCTTCTGTAGGTTTGCCGTTGAGTAGAGGGAGTAGTAATAGAGTTAGGTCGACAACGAGAGGTGGACGGTCGCCGTCAGCACCGAGCAAAACGGTCACTGGGGCTTCAGGGACACTTGGGGCATCATTGGCTAACGGAGCCCCAGGGCGAGGGCGCCGCAGTCGCAGCGTATCCAAAGTCGGCATAAAGTTGGGTGCGTAACTTTAACAGGTGACAATTACAGTTGCGTCGACGCTCTATGTTGTTCAAGCTTATAAATATAGCTCAAAATGCTTATGTCCTGTTCCGTTACTATTGGCATTGTCAGCCTGTGCGGCTTGTTATTGTAATTTTTTGCTGTCTCGTTCTATTGTGTGTTAATTTCTAATTTGATTGGCATTTCAATAGTAAAAACATTGATTTTCAAAATTAGTCTGCTTGAGACTGTGCAAAATTTGGTTTGCGATTTTTACTTCTGCAAAAATTTTTGAAGTAAAATTTGTCAAATTATAAAGGTTTTAAGCATTTGTTTAATTATTGTCGTGTATGTTATCTGTGAGCTTATTTGGTAATATTCTGGTTAGTGCGTCAACGCAACCTTGGTCACTGAACGCAATGGCACCGACTGGCAATGGCTTGACACGACACAGATGTGAATATATTATGTTTTAAATGTTCATGTGAACACTTTGCGCACTCCACTAGTAGATGTGACAATGTTGGATACAATCCAAAACACAAGGAAGTTATTACCAGCAGATATTCAAATATCTAAATTTGTAAATAAATATTAGTAAACCCAAAACTGATAAATCTTGAATCAATGTATGTCGCTTATAATATTGTCGACAACATAATAATAATGGAAGCATGCTATAGAAACCACGATGGTAAAGATGCAATGTCAAAATTCACAAGCAATTTTATTATCAAAACAAAATTAAATGTCCTAACCACACATAGAAAAGACGCAATACTTCAATCAACAATGTGAGTTACACTTTTGTCACTTAGTTAATTAAAAAAGTAGATAGAAGACCAACCTACCAAAAAGAGGCTGACTTACTGTGCATGTATTTGAAATTTTGGTGTACGTCATGTCACAAATGTTGCACAATCACCTTTGAACAAGCACTTTAAAGTGTTCCAACGAAAGATTCTTTCGAAAAGCACTTAAAAATGCTCTAACTAAAGAAGGGACATAGTCTTTTAAGAAGGAAGAACTATTGATCTGGCTGAGAGATATACCTACTTGCTGTACTAAACAGTGGAGCAAGAGTATAAAGGAGCTCTCTGAAAAGTCCTTAGAAACATAGTCTATTAGTTTTTATACGTCTTGAATTGCTACGATTAAAGAATTTCGTGTAAGTGAAACCCTTTCTACATAATGATCTATTGCTCGACAAAGTACTAGTTATTTTATGAAACAATAGCCAGATATGGATTTTATTAAATCAATAAAAGATAATGTTTTCTATTTTATGTGTGAAATAAATATTGTGTAGCAAATGAATGATAATGTAGTGTGTTATGCAATTGGTTGTGTGTGTTCTAGATTCACGAAATTTTAGTGTTGACTGTTAGAAATAATGATTTAATTTGCATGCAGTGTGTTTGTTATTTAATGTTTCTATTTTTAGATCAGGTAAGACAACTGGCATTCGATCTATAGTGTAAAAATTATAGACAATGTTTTGAGTCCAGTTTTTTTATATTTTGAACGCGCGTCGTTGTTATATTTACTTGTATAATTGAATTGCCGTTATGTTAGTATCTTTTATTATTGATTTGTTATTTATAATGATTAACGAATAATTTATTAGTATTAATAATGATTATAAACTTTGGTTCATGATCATCAATTATTGAATTTTAAAAATATCTTCATAACTTATAATCGTCTCCTCTTATGAGCTTAAGCATAGGAATTTATTGCAGAATAATTATCATTTTAGCTGCAAAACAAAAGTATTAGTTATTTAGTTTCCATATAACATAGTACCCGATATTCCGATAGCTGTCACATATCTATTTCTCTGTCGGGTAACAATCATAATACTACAAAGTCAACTAAATAACATTAAGACCATGTGAAGTTATACACTTGCCATTCTGACAGACATTGTTTACTCTAAAAATCACATTTCTAAATATTTTTTCTAATTCAACATGTACGATGTTGTTTTCATGTGACATCCATAAAAAACTGCGTGCTCGGTGTAAACACTTGTGCAAGAGCCCTATGTCCTGCAGCTATCCGCCTTTTAACTGATTAAATGATGATGATGATTTACAATTATTAAATTAAATATTAGGTACTTATTCTTCTTTTCGATACTAATTACATACCTACGCTTCAATCGACAATTATTCTGTTACAATTTTGTACATTGAAACAACCCTAGTTTAAAAAGATAACGTGGCATTTGCATACCGGCGTCACTTATGTTTTTAAGTATGTGTATTTTTGGGTAGTCATAACAAATCAATAAAACGTAAATTTACACTTACTACTTACTATTTTCTACTCTTATTTTATACATGAACTTATAAAAACAATGTAAAAACATAATAATTAAAAGGTGTACAAAATATTTCACTACAATGCAACAGCCACTGTTTTATATACAAACGGGTATGTATACAGGTGTGTTACAGTGTAAAGCTATCTACAGCTGTATTAAGCGCCGATTACACTAGACTACATGTAGTCTCCTACATCATGTAGGATAAGGACGTCCTAACTTTTTAGTGTTAGGACGCGTTCTGTTTACAGTGTCCTACATGTGATTACACTAGACTACATGGTAGTCTCCTACATCATGTAGTTGACTACATGTAGTCTAGTGTAATCGGCGCTTTACTTACTACTCGTGCGAATAAAGAATGGTGTTAGAATTGGCGGTGCATCGATTCAACTCTCCCTCGAAAATTATTGATCCTATACATTCTATTTAGATTAAAATTATTGATTCTATTAGATTCTCTTTGGTGACAGTATTATCATAACAGCCCATGAATGTCCCACTGCAGGGACGGGCCTCCTCCCGTGACGGAGGGTTACTTGGCCTATAATACCACGCTGGCCAGACGGATTGGCATAGGGTTTAATTTCAAGTTTTCCTTTCGTAAAGATAATATTCACGGATACTCCTTTACGACAGTATAGTCGAAAATAATTTGCGAACAAGACAACAAGCACTGGTTTGGTACTTAGGCACAACTTAAAAAGGTGAATAGATACACCGCCATTCTAGTCAACTTTACGAGCACGAGTTTTACTTATTTAAAACCGTAACAGCTTTCAATGTTACCCAAAAAAAACCTATTATCGGGCCTAGTATTAAGAAGAGTTTTTAAAAATCATTTTGAACTTGTCAATGCAAAAGTATTAACTTTAAATAATATATTTTAAAGTTAAAATGTTCGTGAACAGTAAATAAAATGCTATAGATAGAATAAAACTAAGTGCGAATGGAATAAGTCGTTATTTTGTTCACTGTGTATTGACGGGTTCAAGATAATATCTAGTTGCAGGTAGGTACGACGTGTCACCTCCATGCATGACATATTAAAAAATATTTAGTCCTAACTACCGCTAGGTAGAATGTTTTACACTGTGGTTTTATACGTGCACATAACATGCAACGAAAGTGACCACTCAATCTGTTTCACCACGAAGCAGCTCATAAGATGTTAACGAAAATGGTGGGCTCCGGTAACATTTTCGTTAACATCCCTGCTGTCAACGAACTATTTGTATATGTCGCAGGGAAATGAGGAAACCAGGGATTTTACGAAATCCCTAGGAATATGACGGAATCCCGGTAAATGTCGAAACGCCCTGCGTTATGGTCACAGTTCTAACCTAACCTAACCTACAGAAGTTGAAATACTTGTGTTTTATAACCTACAAACAAAAATATGAGCATTTCTTTTCTAGTAGAAACGGCATTTTCGTCATTTACCGGGATTTCATGTTACCCCTAGTGATTTCGTGAAATCACTGGTTTCCTCATTTTCCTGCGACATATACAACATTTAAATTCTACATTGTACAAAGCGGAAGTTAAAACTAAATATTTCTTATAATTGAACATAAAAAATTACACTTTTTCCCCCTTACTCATAAACGCCTCTTAAATTTTAGCCAATTGATTAGCTTAAATTCTTACGTTTTTGTTTACCATAAGGTTGGTTGTCCTAGTGAAAATCTCGCTAAACAGTGATACAATTTAAGAGACGTTTATGAGTAAGGGCGTTTTTGTCTAAGGCATGAAACAAAGTTACCTAGAAGTAACAAAACGCCTGCCACAACACAACTGTAATAATACAAACTCTTATAAATCACACAAAAACTAACTATTAACATAATTTCAGACGAAGACATTCCTTCGCTGCGTAGCGCTTCGGTAGCCAAGGACCACTTCTTTGACGACTCGCCGGTGGTGAAATCCCCACCAGAACCGACCAGAGTCAAGTCTCCCGAACAGTTGAACATGAGATCTCCAGACCCAGTCAACTGGACGGTTCCCCTCGACACCGGGAAGACTTTCACTGTCACCCAGAACGTGAAAAGTGGTGAGTGCAGGACTCTTCTCAGACTGGGTGGAAAATTTAGCTAGACTAGTTAATTTTAAGATTGTGGGACTGATTTTACGGATATTTTGAGACCTAATAAAAAATATATAATTTTTTTTGGTAGATGTGGGTATTTCGAAATGTATAGACTTTTTTCAACTTGACCCAGTAAGGGATCGGTGTTAGCGACATATTTATACACAAGTATTTATTCTTTGGATCGTATTTTAGACAGTTAGCTTCGAAAGCGATAGGTATTAATCAGGACTGAGTATAGAATGGTAAATGACACTAGATATAAAACATAATTCTTCGTAAAATTAGTTTCACTTTACTCAAAAATGTACAAAGGAGTATCTTTTTCTTTTCTTTAAACGTCATTTTTAGATTTAGAATCATGGTGGAGGTGTTGCCATGTAAAATATCGCATTTTTCTTCTATGTCTAGAAATATTTTTGAATAAGATACTCTTCGAATGATCAGTATTCTAAATAATTATAAGATCATTGACTTGTTATAAATAATATTGTAGGTAAGGTATGAATAGGAATTTTGGAAGTCGATTGTAAGCCATCACACTATCATATCACAACACTGCTAGTATAAACGATCATAGTCATTTATCATTTCGTAAAGTGTGATCACTTAGGACGAGTAGAGCTTGCAACACTTACACAAAATGAACACAATTAAATCATATCCATTACTTAAATAAATAATTAAATTCTAAATAAGAGAGACACAAAAGTCCGGCCATCTTACATTTCACACCTTTTTTTGACACACAACAACGTATTTTATTTAAATTTGTTCTAAGTCCACAGAAAGCTCGAAAGTCAAAACCTTGTTTTTATTTTTCTAAAATAGTCTTATTTCTGTGGGCTTGGAAATCAAAGTTAGATCACGTCATCCGACCATACAACTCGCTCACCATTTCAGATGAGAGCATTAAGCGCCCTAGCTCTGAGTTTAAGGGTGGTTCCGTAGCGGAAGAAGTCACCATGAAGCCGGCAGGTACGACGAACACCGCCACAGCCTAGAACATCGACCATACACACGTTTTAACGAGTGTGACAGAAATGCGACAGTGAACTCTATATTAAAACTAATAGAGTTCACTATCACATAAGCACGACACACGATCGACACCAGAAAAAAAATATATAATCTGTTTTATATTATATCTATTGAATAGTTCATGATTAAATTGTGTTACTCCAATAATTGAGATGCTTTTATTTATTTTGACCGTACTCCGCTGAGGCGTCGACCACGTATGTATTCACTTGTCTGTGTGTGTGTCTGTTTCGATGTTTGCGTACACTGTCACTGTATGGCACTGAAATTATTATTGTTTTCCCCATTATCATTATGATCATTCACTATTGCATGCTGCCTATCCTATTCTGTCTATGGGATGATGTTTCGGTGTATGCTTACATGTCATGATTGTAGACTCTACCTAGTATCATTTGGCATCATTAAAGCTAGTTAGTTTAGGATTCAATAGGTCTTTATAACGTTTTAAATATAACATTGTATTTAAATAGTAATTCCTTGATGATTTTTAAAAGAAAATAGTTTGCATGTAACCTTCGTTGATAAAAAAAAATAGAAAAGTTATTTCTTAGTGTTAGTTATACTCGTATCTGGCATGAATCTGAGGGAATCATAGAAGAAGGCATGTTCAAAAGAGGCTCATCTAAAAAGTATCGGTACATATTTGACTGTAGTTGTCAAATTGCCGTCATGTCTGGAATTCTAGGTAAGTTGTTTGAATAGAAACTGGAAGTATATGTTGAGCACCCTACAAATACAGGCTAGGATCTTACTCGACCTGTATTCTTTCATTTCCTTTTTAATCTATTTAATGACTAAATTATGATCATAATATTGCTACTCTATGTTTTTTGTGTGTAAACAAACAAATGAAAAAAGCAAATGAAAGATATATTGTATGTGCTTAATTGATGTACCAAGAATGGGAGTTTCAAAATAGAAAACGAAACAATAAGTATTCAAATATCAATGATCAAGTTTTAGTATCATATAAATAATAAAATTTTTGAAACTCCTAATAAAATAGGACCCCGATAAATAATCTAAGAGCCCTTAAAACTGTTCCAGAAATCGCTCCAATTCATCATCAGCAAATGTCACCAATACGCTCATTAAAAAAAAGCGAATCGCCAACCAGCCTGAGCAAGCGTACTGACAAGACACCAACTACTCCAACAAGCCTTACTCCTATAGACGAGACAAGAGCTCTTGACATGAAGAAAGTTAATGGAGTAAACGGAATGAACGGTGTAAACAGCAATGAGCTCACTCCAGAGGAGCTCACCAATGAACAGTTAAAAGAGAAAGAAGTGATCAAAAAGTCGACTGAAGCCACTCAAGTAGCTCCCGGAGTTGTCGATACAAATGTGGTGAATGAAATACCTAATACTGGTGGTCTCACCGCCGCGGAGATACTCGACAGAGCTCGTACGAGGTTTGATAAGTTCTGGGGAAAGAAAGAGGAAGACAATGTCTAATTGTGTATTAGAATTTTCAGAGTAAATTGTGAGAGTTGTAGGAAAAATCAACTTATCAAAAAAGATAATAAAATCGTACTCATAATTATGTTTTTTTCCGAAAACAATCACAATTTATAACCTGAAAAGGGGAAAATGAATAAAAGTAGGGAAAATTAAATGCAGTGTTTAAAATGGATAAAAAATATGAAAAAAAGCTTCGCTTTATAATGACGACTGTATTATCTATTAATATAATTTGATATTTTTAATATCATAAAATCACTGTCTATTAAATAGGAGTGTGGTGGCTTGTGATAGTAGTAACGACTAGTATATAATTAATTATTGTATTTTAATTATTATTTATTAATTGTTTAATTAGTTTATTTAAATATATAAATAACGATGACGTACGACAGATTACGATCTAAATAATTTTAGCGTAAGACCCAAAAATATTATTGTTAACATTTAATGGAAATCAGTTCCCAATTTATTTTGCTTTGAATTTATTGAAAATGTTAAATTGTAGGTAAATATTGTTAATGTTAAGTTTATTATAATATTGTATTTGAAGGGTTTCAAATATTATTTATATTAATTTAGCTTAACATGCGAAACTTAGCCCCAACATTAACACACGTGATAAAATCCATGAAATGGTTTTAAGCTTTTATAACATGCTTCACTTTGTTAATGATAAAAACTGTAAGTAGTATAATTTTATTTTACTTGTACGTACATTACAATTAATTTAAATGTAACAGAAAATAAAATTAATAACATCTCTTTAAACAAAAACAAGGGCAAAGTATACAGTAATTTAAATGAAAGCCGTCCATGTAGCGATTATCGGCAAAGGTAATTTAGTTATCCGCGTTTCAAAACGAAATAGGTTTCATATTCCGAACGCATCTTTAGCTCAATCAATCAAAACAACTGTCAAAAAGTGTTATATTATGGCGGGAAACTTTAAAGTTTAATTGCTTTTTTATTTGTTTTTGAAAAGACTGTATATAGTAAACAATAATTGGATACTATTTATTATTATCTACAGTTAATTTAGTTACAATGAATATATCTCGAAAATCTTGCCGCCTGTGTCTATCAGAAACAGAATTTAATGTGTCTTTGTTTGGTAGTTATAGCCAAAGGACAAGTTTAGTCGAAAAAATTTTAGTCTGCCTAAAATTAGTGATAGAGGAAAGTGACTTTATGAACACAGTATGCTTCAGATGCGCTGAGAACGTCGAAAGGTATTACGATTTTGTTAATTTTATAAAGAAATCACAAATGAAACTCGCAGAACCGACGCGTAAAGTAGAAAGCCCTGTAAATCGTCGACTGATAGCGTCCTACGTACATGAAAAAGTTTACGATGCAGATTATACTTTTTCCTTTCTTGAAATGCCCAAAAATGAAGAAGTTAAAGAGACTAAAGTATCTAGCCCGTTCTTTTCATATTTCTCTCCGCCAAATATGATGGCAAAAGAAACAGGGGAAAAGCCTCTTTGGAAAACACCGAAAATGCGTCGCGATGAAACATTTAAGCCTCTAAAGAAGCGAGAGGAGGCTGTGAAGAGGCCCCGCGGTCGAGACGGGCCTCGTCATCATTCGAGGGACCTATTTGAATCACAATCACAGGATGAAAATGACTTTGGTAACATTGACTGGAAGTTAACGCCAGACGATAATATTATAAAGATGGTGCGAGATAAATGTTTTGGAAAGTCTGAGTTTTAAATGATTATTTAATACCTATATTGCACTTTGACTAATTTTAATTTACTACTACGTAATTTTAATTTTTGTCTAATTTTTTATTGTATTATAATGTCTAAAACTTCAATCCTGTCATAGCTATTTTTAAAATAAAAATATGGATATAGACAGAGAAGTGAAATATTAACGATTAGAGTAACATTCTTATAGTATTATAAATTAATATTATAAATAGATTCATGAAAATTTACTTAAGAAGTTAATTTTAAAATCTTAAAACATTCGTCATCTTACAAAATGTTAAAATGTTATTTTGGAAGTACCTGTTTGGAATAAGATGCATTTTCGAATGACATGTACCTATTATAAAATTAAAACATTTCAGAGCTAAACATTCAATAATTTTTATTGTTTATTTAAAGATAAAAAATCCGTATTTTGTTAAGTAAGAACTACTTTAGATAAACCTCTTTAAATTTATTTTTTTAGAATTTATTTCTATGAATTAAGTATTATCTTCTTCAAAATGTCAAAGAGTAAAAAAGGTATTTAAAAAAGGTTAGGTACTTAAAGTACTTACATTAATTTATAAATAAATAGATTTTAATTGGTAAATTTTATTTTTAATAATGATTACAATTTCTGTAGACAGGGTATTTAATCATTCACGTTTTAATAAAAGTACCTACTTAAAAGCATGAAAAATACCTACAGTATTTTCAAAAATTTTTTTAACAAACAGGCACTCATAACTATTTACAATGTATGTTTCCATGGCATTGTCTGAATCAATTGCCTAAAAAGGGCTTGTCTAGTCTATTCTTAATAGTATTTGTATTTGAATCCGAAATTAAATTTTTGGGCAGTCTGTTCCATGAAAAAGAAGATCCCTAACTTCTTTGCGTGTGTGTTACTTAGCTATAATAGGTATATTCTAGGTACTTAGGTATATCATTTTGGTACCTACATAAATAAAATTACCCATGCCTACATAAATAATACCGCTGGTAACAAAGATAATGTATTTTGGATGCCTAATTGATTGATAATTGTATGAAAAAGTAGATGAAAAACATGTATTGTATGAACATTGTTGTATGTATGTAACATCGTAGCTAAAACAAAAATATTTATAATTTAGTTCCTATCGGAGTCCATTCTCGCATCCTTCCATAAAATAATAGTTTAATCTTATTTTGTAAAGCTTTTTACAATGGCATTTAAAGTCAAATAAGAATATCGCCTTCAAAAAAACTGGCCTAGATCTCGAGCATTTTTTTGATAAGCTAGTTATTTTTTGTTTCCTTTATTAACTACAAAATAAGCTAAAAATAAAGTATTTTTGTCATATTGCTAACGCAAAACGGCTTGGTGTAGACACTATTGAATGTCTTCTATGTGTTTTGACTTCTAATAAAATAGGCAGGTTTTTTTTTGGATTGTCACAAAAAATCGGTTTTGTAAATGTAACAACATGGTTTTTTTAAATTAAATTTACTTACAAGCATTGTGGGCGGCACGACACTAATTTGTTTAACCCTCTCCAGTCGTATTTTTAGAAGGGTATTTTGAAAATATAATTTTGAAATATCAAAGACAGTTTTAGGTACATTAAGCTCGAGTTTTACCTTAAATGTAATTTAGAAACGTATGTACGTAAATGTGTAATATGTATAAGTATATTTAGTTATAATATTATAATTGTTATTACCCGAAAATTTATAACTTTTGTTAATGTATTGTCAACCTTATTCCTTTAACAATAAGTTCCTGTTTGAATTGTTTGTTTTCGCACAAATATGTTTTGTTTTCTGTCATGTATGTAACAAGCCTTGCCCGGTAAGAATTTAGTATAAATACTCCTCCAATAGCAGATAATTATTACAAATAGCTTTGCTACGGGTTTATAATAGCGTGTGTTAATTTTCAGTTGTTAACATCAAAATGGACACCTAAATAAAAAATTTAAAATATACCTGACTTTCTATTGTTTCCCTCGCCACAAGAATCCCACGAATTCCTTCCCTTGCACACTGAAAACCTCTGGTTTCGAGTCATCTAAGAGCCCGGCTAATATTGTCGCACAGCATAGACGGTCCTTCAGTGACACAACTAGATACTTATGGCCTAACCAACCCGACAAGAAGGATTGGTATCCGGTAATGTCAAGTTTATCTTATGTTTCCGAGATTATCATAACAGCCCATTAATATCCTACTGCAGGGACGGGCCTCCTCCTGTGACGGAGGCATACTTGACATATTGTATTCTTACTCCGTCACCACACGGAGGTTATATCTATTATTATCTGCGAACTTTCCCATACCCAGATTTTTGAGTGGGGTTTGTTTTTCTCTCTACAGAATCAATAAATGTTTTGACTAAGGACTAGGTTAGGTTATGCTAGTTTGACCACGAGGAATTGTCAAAATTCCTCGTGGTCAAAAGACAAAATAGTTTGACCACGAGGAAGAACCGCTATTTACAGCCTCATTATAGCAAAAGTATTTCTCAACGATTTGGACTACGGCTTCAAAATGATCGTAAGTAAATAAACAATAACTTTAAGTTATCTCTGTGGGAGGAGAAAATAATCCCTTTATGCATCAAAGGATGAGGGTCTGAAGAGGAAAACTTGGCATTCGTATACCTACTTACGATACTGGCAAATAAATACAGGGTTTGTTAAAGTTACTTTCTCCTGTTATGACACGCAAATGTGCATAAGGCGTGGAAATCAATTTTACGTCATACTAACTATACCATACTTACCTACACGAGGCCACAGGATTGTCCTTCGTCTGAGCAGTCTTTTACTCTAGTATTCTTCATCACACATTTATTTATTTACCCTTCACTGCAAGTATACGAGGTCCCAAAACCTCATCCCAGTATAAAACAAAACCAATACAGTCTGATATTTTTAAGAATGTTGAACGTGAATAAGCTGGACTGTTAATTTACCATGAGGTATTCATATGATTAATGTTAATGTTAATTCGTCGGTCAAGGATAAAACAACCACTAAAAGATATACGGGTATAAATAAAACATGAAATTCGTAATAAAAACACGTTCTTGTGTGTATATATATTAGTTGTTTGAAATATTTACGTCTGCGTGGAACAATAGTGTGGTGTGAACCACATATGGATAGGAAGAGCAAATCACCATTCACACAAAAACACATATTTCTTTGAAAACAAACGTTTGCGCGATGCAAATTATGTTGCACCGCCATCTAGTGATAACTTAGTGAAACTCTTTAGGTAACAAATAGTAAAACTCATGATGACTAGTGATAATTATAGTATCTAGAGAAATTTAGATATGTATATAATAATATGATAGTTTTCATTGAAATTTGAACTGTACAGTCACAATAATAAGATATAAAATACTTATTTGTTACCTAAAGATTAATTATAGAAACTAACATTTCGTTTACTTTGAAGACAGATATTAGGGTGCAATGAATTTTACTTTTTGTATTTTATAATGGCGTCTTTATAGTAACAACAAAATAGTACATTCTGTCTATCTTAAGTATGTTTGTGTGAATAACGAACCAATTTCTCCTTAAATTTGTTGCAAGTTGCGACAACTGTCTAATGATTTTTTTTTACAAACCTACTTTCAGTACTCATTCAGCGTTTGATTGCGTCAGTGTCTTGTCGTCTCATTTGTATATTATTTAGGAGTAGTTTGAATAAAAGAATTAGATTATATTGTACTTATTAGCTCTTTTTGTGAGCTCACTCACTTATTTAGCTTGGTATAGGAACTTTATATTCTTAGTTAGGTTCATGTATGTTATTTTTACTTAAATAATTATGATTTTAATTAAGTTAAATACATGAATAACATTATTCACTTATCTGTAGAAGACTTTAATGAACAATTATTGAAAAAAGTTTAAAGAGGAGATATATAAATATGCCATAACCTGTTCTGATGTCAAGAGTCAAGATAGTGAACCATGACATTTAAAACATAATGAGCAAGACAATAACGCAAACAAAACGCAACAAACATAACAACAATTATCAACAACAACAACACAATAAACAGTAATCGCAACAAAAAACAAACTCCACACATTATTATATCATTTCACATCTTTTTATCAATTTCACATCACTGAGCGTTTACCAAATTAATACAAAATATATATCTACCCGTCCGTTTGCTGCATCCTCATAAGATCATTTTCAAACTTTGACACAAAATATTGACAAATGTTTCATGAAAAACAAAAAGGAAATGCCAACTAGACCGGTCTATCAATATTTCCCAGAGGCAAATATTTTACACAACAGAGAAAAAAAACATTTGGTTACTAGTATTATATCAAAAACTTAACGCATAATATTTACAAGATCGATATGACACTTAAGATAAAAAGTGGCAAACTAAAAATCAATTAGCAAAAATTTTAACTTAATTTCTAACACAACTTTTTGGGGCTCATTTTAACACATATTCGTTTATAATAATTTTGGTTTACATTATATGATTTTTTTTCTAGTATAATATCACACACGACATACAATCATTCGGGATGCATCGCAACGCCTCTATCCTTATTAAAGTCATATTCTATTCTTCACCCCGTTTGATGGTTACCTAATTTTGGCACATGGCATGCTCAAAGACGCCTATGAATCAGAGGGTTTCCTCTTATTCATAGGCGTCTTTTTCCTTTTATATAGTTAATTGGTAAGTCAAGAAAATGTGAGAATGGACTGGTGTAAAAACTGAACGAAATTTTGATAAATATAAAATTGAAGTAAGATTTTCAGTTTTTATCAAGGACAGGAAAGATTTTATTAACGTCTCTGGCAGTAAAGTACAGTCAGCTGCAAAATAAATCTAACTCCTTTAGCGCGCTGTTATATTCTTAAAGGGGGTTAGATTTCTTTGCAGCTGACCGTACTGTCAAGGTTTTACTTTTTCTCAAACAAAATTGGAAGTAAAAAAACCATTACATAGGTTAAATAGAATCCGAGTAAGGAATAGTTTACAGATATTATATAAACAAAAATAAAATAGAACTTAAGATAAAAACTTATACCAATATTACCAAAGTGGAGTTAGTCGGTAAATTTTGTTGTGTTGGTATCAATTTCCTTTTGAAACAGTCGTGTGTAACGGACGTTTAATTGTGGCTAACTAATAAAACTATATACAATAAACACCTTTCATAATCCCGCAACCTGACTAGTAAAATAAATAAGGTTACATTTATTTACATTCATATATATATAAATTCACTTATATAGTCACCGTCATAATTATATTCCGTAGCAGACATGGTGATCAAATATTTCTGGACAATTTAAAATGTCACGTTCTAGATGCTAAAAGTGATCATGAATACCTGAATATCAAACTGACTGCTTATTCATTTAAACAATAAATGATCAGATATTAATTATTACTTATTGTGTATAGAATTCGTTGACATTTTATTTGTTCATAAGTATTTGGTTCTCATCTAGTCTTCTACGAAATATCAGATGGTGACTGTGTATACGGCAAATAACTTTTGAGAGAGAAATGCTTAGACGGTTGAGCGGCACCTGTAATAGATGCAAAAGGAACTAGGTTTGACTATAAAAATGTTTCCCATAAAGTTATTTTACCGTAACATGTACAATCAGAAAAAATACATGTTTTTAGCATTTTTAAATTTTAGCTACATTCAACTAATATTATATTTGTAAGTATGGATGGATCTCTTGTACGTAAAAACTAAGAATAGATTTTAATGAAACTTTACAATAATATAGCTTATACATCAGAATAACACATACGTTAAAAATTGTTGAAATACCTTGAAATACCAATTCTGCGCTGACGAAGTAGGAACCAAAATCTGGCAAAAATTCTTTCAAACATTACGTTTCTGACTGTACAATACAAGATAAATCTATATTATAATAACAAAATTATCATTATCAGTGAAAATGAGCCATTTCAAATAAGAACATAAAATTACAAAGAAATTAATTAACAAAAGAACAACTTCATACATAATAATATTTAATATTTTTTGTTTAATTCGTTTAAACAACATTGCAACAGACGGACGGTTTGTAACATTCGTATTAGGTTATCATGTAGGTATTTTAGTGGTGGTAAGAACTGTATATGTATTAATGGTGCTTGATGGAGAATCTAATGTAGTGAAACAAAAAATCTGAACAAATAATTATTGTAAACTACTCCAGAACTAATCCAGTTGAAATGAAGAACACTTCATTGTGTACTTAACTCTCTTTCTCTTTTAGGTTCTCTCTCCTACATTTTAAAAGTCAACAATTATTTTCTAGATCATTCGTAAAGTGACGTGAATGAAGTATATAAAAGAATATTACTTTGTCTGCCTTGCCACAGGTCAGACATATTCAATCTCTGTGTATTTAAATAAAATTTGTAAATATTTAAGGGTTTCAAGTCAATCTAGTGTCTAGAGTCAGAGAAGGTTTTCATCTATTACCATTTGCACATAAGTCTTAACACCACTATATATACTATACACAACAGCACAGTTGTGACATACCTGATGTATCTATATTTAAATGTGAAAATGTTATACAAAATATCAATGATACAATAAGCTCGCAATTTAGTCTTTCAGAGGATACATCAAACAATAAATAGACAGAGAAACAAAAAGAAAAAATTGATTATTTCTATATCAACATGTCTCTCCTTTGAGAAATTTAACATTTATAATAAATATTGCTAGGGAAGAAAATATTGGTTAATGTGTAAGACTATGGTCACCCAAAATAAAATGGAGATCAACACTTGGCCACAAAAACGAGATATCAATCAACAATGTAGTTTTTTTTACAACCCATATTCACCCTAATTATATTCATAATCAAAATTGACATTTCACCAATCGTAATTGTTACAAAAAGACCATGGCATTGATTTGTTCAGAATCTATAAATATCAGATAGCAAAACATAATAAAGATAACACAAAATTCTTGAATGAAATTAACAATTTTTTTAGTAGATAAACAAAATACATAACCAAGCAACAATTTAATTACAGATACATCAGATATTATGGTGAAAAATTTACCAAATTGTCAAGTATCAAAACGGTTTTTAATGTGCCTAATCTACGTAGTGACCGACGAATTATAGTTTAAAAATAAATCTTAAGGTTAGTAGCATAGTGGTGGAAATTGAGCTAACATTTGTGATGCCAATAATACGACATAATGATTAACCTATTTCCATATAAACCAATTTTATGTACTTTTATTTTAACACCTAACTACATATATTTTGATTTTTATTGACATAATGTAGCTTTTACTTTTAGACACTATTATATCAAACAATTATAGCATAATATTATATCTTCACAATCACTACGTAAATTTAGACAAAAACCAAATTAAGCGGCAAATAGTACTTTGGTAAAAATATTTTTTGGAATTTATCTATTTTTTTTAATATATGTTATATATGAGGCTTATGTTATTGTCTATGTAACAAATTTTGTACTTTTCTATTTAGAATTCAATCATATCCAGTAAAAGATAGGGTATAAACTATTAAGTCCACTTTAGCTAGTAATTATTCAAATAGGAAAATAATTACTACAAATAATTTATCAAAATGAATCTTCTAAATACTTTCTGGCAATAGTAAATCAGTCTTCTATTTATTAGGTAAAAATTTATTAAAATGTAAGAAATCAAAGTGGCACTAAGATTAAAGAGTGGACCAAATGTATAATATATTGATATATTTTTTTTGTTTTTATATTTTTATATAATATCTATATGTTTGTGTTATAGTAGTATTATTAATTTTTAATAGGATTATAAGATTAAATGGGATTTCAGTAGTTATACAATTATAACTGTATGTTGAACAGTGCATCTAAAACAATTTGACTGTCACCACAGACAATAACACATGCCATCTACACTCATAAACAATTTGGTACAACTTTTCATAATCGTTTTTATTTATAATAGTATTTTTTATAAAATTTAACATTTTTTTTCTTTTTATACCCATCATTGATATCTCGACTCACGATAGATGCATTAATTATGTATAATATACAATTGGAACTCCTATTAATTATTAATTACCTAATTTTTTCTTTATTTCATTTTATAAATCACAAAAGGTAACGACAACTCATGAAAACAGTCGACAGTTTTATTATTTTAATCTTATTTGGGAATTTCTATAACTATACATGTTTGTGGTGGACCGGATCATGTGTGTGTGTGAAGTGCACAGAGTAACAGGCGATCATTACCCGAAATGTACATTAATGTATGTGTGTCTATGTAATGTATTCACTATTACATCGCTTCAGTTATCATTTTTCCTAATACCAAAAACAACTCGGACAGCTCCATAATATTATGTTTTAAAGGCACTTTTTAAGCTAACTATTCGCAATCGCGGGATGCGCTCCGAATTTATATAAACTTTAGAAAACAATTTGAATAATATAAAGCTTCAATTTAAAAAATATTGTATAAATGAACATTCACAGTACAGGGTAGTTATGGAGCCGGCCGAGCGGAAATGCAAGTACATATTGTATAAAAACAGGCGTCGCTTTGACTGTCTACATCGACAACAAATTCTGTGCACATTAACAATATTTGTACATAAACAATTCGAAATGAGCAAACACATCAACTAACAACTCGTTCGTATTATCAAAAATATCTTCCAAGTATTCACTATCCGTAACATTAACTACACGAGGCACATATTCCGCGACGTAGCGCGCAGTCAAAGCGTCACGACACACACTCGCCTGCACCTGCGCCTCCGCGACACTCCCGGGCCACACCCGACACACCCCGGCCCACTCCCGCTCTACACCGACACGTCCACTCGTTCGAGCGCGGGCACTACACTACACGTAAGGACACTTGGTGCGAGACGCGTTTGGCACTCAGTCGTCAGTCGTCAGTCGATCACCACGTACGGCAGCGCCACCAGCGAGCCCAGCCGCGCGCACTCGTGCCACTCGGCGAAGCGCGAGGGCAGCTCGGGGCGCTCCGGGGGTTCCGCAGGGCACTCCGCCGGGGCCTGCTCCTTGGCGTGCACCTCGGCGGGGCCCAGCAGCGCCGCCACGATGGCCTCGTCGTCGTGCAGCGCGGCGTGCGGCAACATGGGCGCGGGCGCCAGCTGGCAGTAGTCGTAGGGCACTTTGTCCCGCGCAGTGGTGACGGCGGCCAGCAGCTCGCGCCCGCCCCCTGGTCTCGTGCGCTCCACCGTGCGGTGTGGGGGCGGGGACAGCGCGTGCGTCACGAGCGACTCGCTCGGCGGCGCCTTCACTCTCTCGCAGGGCGCCGGATCGACCTCCATCTTGAACGACGATTCCGGCGAGCGCTCCGCTTTCGTTTCGGTGTCGGACGTCGGTTTCTCCTCCGCCTCCTCCTCGTCGACCGGGTAGGGTCGCATGGGCGGAGGGGAGGGCGGCGGCGGCAGGTCGGGCGGGGGCGGCGCGAACTCCGTCCAGGGCAGGTGCGGGCAGAGGGGCACGCGCGCCATGTTCTTGACGCAGTAGTCGTCCGCGTAGTCCGAGTACTTGTAGAGCGGCACGACGCTGGTGTAGAGCGCGGGCTGGTCGGGCACGTGTAGCGGGCGCACGGCGAACTTGTGCGGCAGGCGCGGCGCGCGCGTGCCGTTGACCCCGGGCAGGTAGGCGTGGTGCAGCGCCAGCACGGTGGCCGGGGTCACTGCCCGCGTGACGGCGGCGGGGCACGCGTCGCTGGCCAGCTCGTCGCACGTACACTCGCTGTACTCGCGCTCGTCCTCTAGCGGCTCGTAGCTCGGCGCCGGAGAACTTTCTTTCTCCTCTCGCTTTGGAGACTTGCCTCCGTTGCGTAGAGGAGACTCTGCTTTCACTGTCGCTGGACCTAATACAAAAAAATAATTTAAATTAATTAAAGAAAAATAACTTATTAATGACATTCTTTACACATCTTTAAATTAAAAGACAAAGAACATTTATGCGCAATACAATTTTTGTAGACCACATACATAATCATTGCAACAAAATACCACTAACGATTACTCTTATATACAAGACACCCTTGACCCATTTCTTTATATACATTTATTACAATTAATTTTTAAATATAAAATAAAAACATAAAATTAAATAATATAAAAAAGGTAGACTCACCAGCATCAGGTACATAACATAAACTTACTTAAAGTTAACCGACATAATACTGACCATCAGGTTCTATTAGCATCACATCAGGTGAACCAGGCGATATAGGTGACCGTGGGGAACCCGGAGATGTTGAAGGTTTATTCCCTCTTGACTGGATCTGTTCTAATAATTCTTTTGTTGTTTTTACCTGGAAGCAAAAACTATTATAAGGATAACGTTTTGAAAAACGTTGAATTACAAGTAAAATGTACAGTAAGTACTGATCAAAAATATGTTTTAAAAAAATCAATACTAAGTACTTAATATATTTTTTTTATGATATGTTTTGTGCATGTAATGCAATGTCCGAACTGGACAGCTGTTGATACCTTTTATAATGTTTAAGACCACGTACAGTTACGTAATAAAATATATATTTTATGTTGAAGTTTACCTTCTTCCCCCCAGCAGGTGGGAGACGCGTGACAAGCGCAGCGTATGGATCAAGCGTCCTAGTCCCGTTCCGGTGCCGGTCGTGCGCGCCGGTGCCGTTCCTCGCCGCCCAGCCGGTGCCGGTGCCGGCACCCTCGCCCGGAGAACTGCCCGTGCCGGCGCGACTGTGGCCCCTGTAACCGTTCACACCACTGTCGCGGATTTAAATATTTCATCTTTTAAAATAATGGGGTTCTGTTTTCCAGAAATTTGCTTTTTAAAATAAAAAACACGGTTATAGAACCATTGTAAAGTTGCAGAACCTTGGTAAAGTTCGAAAACTTTTAATATGTAAACTTAGACAAGTAGTTTTAAACTGACGTCAATAAGCCATTATTTTGTAACATTATGTTGAAAAATAAAGAAACTGAAACTGAAAACATATCGAACATGAAAAGAAATTCCCGAACCTTTATATAATATTATAAAACTATTTTGGAAAAAATAGAAATCGCGATTTGTTAAGATTAACATAATACTAAAGATTACAAAGTGATCTATGGTGAAGAATGTTTTTATAACTCACCTTCTCTTCTTGGGTTTTTTATCTCTTTTCGCTTTCTTCTCATCGTACAGAGGTTCAGGTGATGGTGGCCTCTTCACAGCTAAAACAGAAAGAAATAATTATTTTTTAAAACACTGCAATATCAGTTACGTATTTATCATTACTTCAAGACTAAACAGACAGGGTGGAGTAAGTTCATAATTATGTTTTCTTTATAGGATAGATTTATATCTGTTCTCACATTTTAATTTTTACTTATGTCGATGGGTATGTAGTCATCATATATCAATTCAAAGTTTGGTATTCAAAAATACTTTCCAAAAATAAAGTTTTGCTCAAATTACTTAAACAAACTAAGAGAATGCGCGAGGATTCCGCGGAAGGCGCGCGACTTTTTTTAAGCTCGTAGTTAGTTTGTTATACACTTGACATAAAGTTCATTATGCAATGTACAAAAACTTCCATTCCGTTCCATGACGCAGCTGTATAAATTGAGGCTTAGGATTAAGACTATGTAATAGTACCGAACAGAATTTCTAAATAAAACATTATTAATCAATGTTTGGCGATGTCTAAGTAATTCTAAGTAAATGTAATACCTACTGTCTATTAAACAGACTTGCTCTAAAACGTAAACATATATGGCGTCGTGTCAACCACAGACTAAAGACTTTAGTCTTTAATCTTTGAAAAATGTATAGGAATCAAGGACAAAATTCTATAATCTACAAATGTCAAATCGTAAAAATAATTTTATCTGTGAAATTTTATGTTGGAAAAAAATACATTTATTTAAAATTTACGAAAGATAGTGGATAAATCAAAGTGATTTACGTGTTTTCTATTGCATAAACGTTTAATGCTACTTTCCAGAAATTTTCATCCATATCAAAGTGTGCGATTGATGTAAAAACTAGTGAATTTGCAATATGTGGTGTTTGTTTACTAAATAAATCAAGTAAGGATGAATACGGTATAGTTAAGAATGGTATGCATACTCACGTGGTGTTAAAGGTTTATGTGTATTGGATAGTGGGTTCGGTACCGGCGCGGGAGGAGGCTCGTCATCAACCAGGATCACATCCTGAGAGTCTGACTCATAACCACCCCATGCTGGAATAACATTATACATATTTATTAATTACACATATTATCATTTTTACTTTAATCGCATAAAACAGTTAAGTTTTAAAATCATTATTTAGAAGGAAAACACATATTCATATTTATTATAAAGCCTATGAAACAGAAATGTATAATTTGTCAGTTTAGATTTTAATTGATACAGTGACAGTGTTTCTTTGTTTGATCTTTTGACTATCAAACAAATAAACTGATTAGTTTAATTGCTTTATTGGAGATTTTTCTTCAGGGATAACACATAAAATATTAAATATACTAACCCTATCCCGTGTTTCATATATGATACATTCACATTTTCAGGCACTGACAGGCAATCTGTTAATGTTACTGTTAGCCTATATCACCCTATCCATCCATCCATCCATATCAGCCTACGTCGACGTCCACTGCTGGACAACTCATGCCTTGTGCATCATCACAATGTCTTGTGCCTTATATCTACTATATAAAAATAAGTCGGGTTTTCCTTCCTGACGCTATAACTCCAGAACGCACGAACCGATTGCCACGGTTTTGCATTCTTTGGAAAGGTATGGGGCTCCGTGAGGTTTATAGCAAAGAAAATTCAGGAAAAACTTTAACTGAAAAGCGGGAAAATAATGCCCGTGCGAAGCTGGGACAGGCCGCTAGTCACCCTATATTATTATATTATCATGGCCTCTTGAGTTCGCCATGTTCCGATCCAGTATAACTGTGCTGTGTGTTAAATGTAATAAATAATTAAAGATCATTACCCGGTCTAGACGGTGGTCGTGGACTAGGCACCGCCGGACTGACCACGTGCTGCAAATTACACACATTATATGTTTGTGTATGTACATAAATATGTAGGTCATACCAGCATGTAAATATGTAAGTACTAAGTCTTTAACATTACTCTTTATGGAGAATTTTACTTATTAAAGATTGGCATTAAATTTTAGTGGACATAATTCAAGTCAATTGATACATGTCGCAGGGAAATGAAGAAACCAGGGATTTCACGAAATCCCTAGTGATATGACGAAATCCCGTTTCTACTAGAAAAGAAATGCTCTGCAATATTTTTGTTTTTAGGTTAAAAACACAAGGATTTCCACTTCTGTAGGTTATGTACGAAGCGAGCGAGCGAAGCGAACGTCCCACAGTAGCGGCCGCCGAAGTGCAAGGCATTTTCGACATTTACCGGGATTTCGTGATATCCCTACGTGAACTCCCTGGTTTCCTCATTTCCCTGCGACATACATACAGACGTAAATTCAAGCCTTATTCCCATGGAGTAGTAATAGACTGAGCGGTAATTTCGTAGACGAAACAAACTGATAGAAAGCACCATGGCGATGAGAAAGTATATGATAATAATTTCCTAGGAGAAAAAAAGCACAATGCTATCCCTAGACAATACATTCTTTATATTCTACTATAGGCCGACCGTTTATCTCAGTCCCCGCCTGCGGTATGAAAGGGACGAGGGAGCGGGGTAGCCGTGTCCGTTATGGTAGCGTACACAAAAGCTATATTATCGAGTTGGTTACTATGCCAAATAAAATATTTTTTTCCAAAAAAAACCGACTTCAAAGACAAAAATTGCACTAAAAAGTAAAAAATAATAAGTTGTATTTTGGTTTTGCAACATTAAATCAGAAATTCTTTTTACTTAATTATAATCTAAAGAATAGGTTTTTTTAATTATTGTAACAAGTACGTATTGTTAAGGATATTTCTTGAAGAGTCTACAAATATTATTTATTTGTAGATTCTTTAAAATATAATCAAATTATTACAAATAATGTAATATTATTGTTATTTTTGGAGTCGGTGTCAGCCACGATAGTTATATTCTATTATTTATTCCTGACTATAAATTTAAAGAAATATGATGTCGTGTTATACACTGACTAAAGATTATGATGAGAAATAAGTACTACGAATCAAAGACAATTACTTAAAATTTGCATGCGAAAATGAAACGGCCATGTTTGTTTTAAATAAAATATTTATCAAATTAAAAACCATTTAAAGTGATCAGGATGTGTTAGACAAAACTCTATTGCCTTTTCTAACGACTTTGTAGACAAGATTTTGCATTATTGATCCTATTCCCGAATTAAGATTTTTTTCAATTGACGGTGCTGATTAGGCCTATAAACGCCCATAAGTTATGGAAAGCTTTAATCAGTTACTAAATAGGTATATTAAAACGATTGAACGTGACACAGGTATTTTAAAATATATTTATTTAAATATGTTAAAAATAGTTATTTAATATTTGTTTAATTTTTAAACCAATCCATAAACAATCAACAACTTTATGTCATAATGTCGAAGTCATATAATAATATAATCTGTAATTCATGGCCGCCATTCCATTAGCTTATGTATTATCGTATCTCGTTGGCTGACACCGACTCCAAAAATAACAATAATATTACATAATTTGTAATAATTCGATTATTTTTTAAAGAATCTACAAATATTTTGAATAAGAATTTTTTGAAAAAAATAACATTTAGTTACTTAAATAAGTTTTTGTTTAATTTGTGTAGTTTTAAAATATTATATTGCTATAATTTGCATATCCGATGTTGATAGACTGTTGAGACTAATGTATTCATACACTAACACCTGATGTACACAGTTTTGCAATAAATCTTTATCTTTTATCTTTAGTAAATATATTTGTTATTATAAGAATGGCTGATTTAAACTATAAATATAATTATAACTAAAGTCTTAGAAAATATTTACAAATACATAATAACAATTGTACAATCATTAATTATATATATTAAAATCACAGTATAATCACATTACAATAATCACAGTTTACATTAAAACAGGTATGATTTAAACATATTAATTTGTAAGAATCATTCTTAGAAAATATTTACAGATAATAAGAACTATTGTTCTTATTATCTGTAAATATAATAAGAGTTTTTTTTATTTTTACACTCTTATTTATGCTACCATAACCGACACCTAGTCAGTATGTCAGTATGACACTAGTGCGGTATGCTAGTCCGTCTTCTATAAAATTTACAAATGTCAAAGATGGTGGCGTCATCTTGCAACTAGAACTCGTACTTTCTTAGAGAAAATATGCAATCTAAATTATTACACAATTTAAAGCCTGACCAGAAAAATAAAAAAACCTCTCCAGGTATTTCGATTGGTTTAGGGTATAATTTCAATTTTTCCTTCTTGTTATTTTATAAAAATAAGCTAGCTAAAAATTAGAGCTGTGTTGTGATGTGATGTAGTTCGGGTCACAGTATCTAGATGGCGCCGTTTTGCCAAAAAATCAAGAGATAGCTCTCTCCTTTGTCCTCGCCCCCCGCTCACCCCTATTACCGCAGGCGGGGTCTGAGTTAAACGGTCTGCCTATAGTTTAGAGATTATAAGCTGTTAGGTAAAAAAAACTATTTATAATAACTCACCCTCGATAGTGCCGGGGATGTGAGGGGAGTACCGCCAAGCCGCCGAACTTGCCTCTCTGCAGACGACCGGTTTGAACCTGAAGAAATAAAACAAAGGAATTTATTAATTAACAATTACATACAACGCCATCAAGTACTCGTACATAGCTAAGCAGAGCATGTATTTATTTTTACATATTTAATGACACCTAGGTGGGAGATGGGTAGAGGACCAGAAGGAGTGTCGCAACTTTAGAGTCCTATGTCTAGCATTAGGCCCCTCATGGTTAATAGAAACAAAGAGACAATACCTCCCATGAAAAAACGGAAACGATTAAAACCTCCACAGAAGCCATTTTTAGCTGTTATGATAAGTTATAGAAACGCGATGGCACCGTTAAGTAAAGTTTTAAAATAGTAAAAAGATTCTACAATTAAAAACTTTTACGCAATATTGCTACAACTTTATTGAGCGAAATCTTTCACGGCTGAAAGAGCGCGCTAAAGAAAAAGGAAAAAAGATATTACATAATACAATAAAATGGCAGTTTCTTTAAACTTTAGTAAAGTTTAATTGCGTCGTGTCAACCACGACTGTTTGGCAAGAGGTGGTCATGACATATTTTGTAGAACAGTTCACAAGAATGTTGTTTTGTATGGCTTTAGATGACACTTAGTTACAATGAGATTTTAGAGTATACTTTAAAAAGGCTGTTTAAGCTTTTTTTAAGCAATTAATTTTCAGGGACCGATCTCCTTTAGTGACAGAGGGAAATTTATGGAATTAGTAAAGGTTTTATTGAGTTAGGTCGCCACTCGTCAGTTTCTATGATTGTTTCCCTAATTCGTCAGTTTCCTTCCTTACTCGTCAGTTTTTTACATTTCGTGAACTGGTCACTTTCGCTATCTCGTCAGTCTCCCTAACTAGTCAGTTTACCCGATTAGGGAAAATGATCAATTAGAGAAACTGACGAGTGGCGACCTAACTTGTTTTATAATGTAAAATTTTCCTTCTTTAGTTTTCGAACAAAGAAAAGATTTTAATAATTATATAAAACAAATCACTACAAGGCCCTAAAAATCATTTTCGCCTACTTAGACTTCAAAAGCACAATATCTTCGTATACGTGCCTCAAGCTTTATGATGCACAAAGCTTACGCGGTTATTACTTGAAAACTACCTAGGCGAGACGGTAGCTGTCTGGCTATTTTATTAGTGGGGCGATATTTATATTTAGGTCACCAATATTTGAGGTGGAATTTAAATAAAACTATAACTTTTCAGTGTGGTAACAAAGTATACATAGTATAGTATAAGCTCTGCTTAGTTTGGGACTGGATGGCGTTGTGTTTATTTATTTATTTAAAGTAAGAATACACAGTGGCACCGAGGGTGTAGTAAAAGCCTAAATAAGGCTAGCTTTTCCTCCACCACTGGAGTAGGCTAGTGGGACATTAAATAACTTTAAGTAAAAAAAAACCTAAAGTATTACAACAATCATATCACATAAATTAAGGTTCTAAGTTATTTAAAAATGAAATCAACTATAAAATACTCGTAAAAATGTAGAACAAACTCCATAAAGTAAAAGTAAACTTTGAAATAGGCTTTACATTGTTAAATAAAAAGGTAGGGGTCAAATAATAGAATTGTTTACAGAATTTTGCAAAAAGAGCAACTTGTAAAACTTTTTACAGCGGGAACATACTTCAACGTAAGATTTCATTTACTTGAAAGAAGTAAATTACGTAACGGTTTTTTTTTTCTGTATTTTGACATTATAAACATAAGCATCATTCGATTAGAACGAATTTTGTAGCGTTGCGGGAACAGACATTTTGCTACGTTTGAGTCGCGGATTCGACTCAAATATTTGTGTGCTTTGCTTAATTTGTAAGTTCTTAATTAACTCTTAGGATTTAAACATAAGAGCTTCTCAGAATGATTGTTTTTTCAAGTTTGTTACCATCTCTTGACCAATCAGAAAAAAAAAATGGTTTTTTTTTGGAAATATTGTTAAATTGGTGCAATACTAATCACGAAAATTGGATTCACTAAAAAGTTTTTTTACCTAATTTATAGTATTACTGTGTCATCCGACTAACCGAAATTGAATTAACGCTCTGGTTTTAGTAGATTTTTTCGTAGAAAACATTATTATTTGTTTTGGGAGGCCCATAGGCCTCCAAAAACTAAGGCTAGAACTAGGACATATCGTACCTATCTTTTGAAGTTCTAGCCTTAGCTTCAAAATCATTAACCTTATTACCATCCTTGCCATAAATGATAAAAATAAATATATTACCAGTATGTCCGGGAGACGCGACGGTAGGTATAACTAAATCCCGCCATCTTTTAACGAGCACTTTGGCTCGCCTGGCGAGAGTCGGCTCTGTTGTCTTCCTACGTAGTTCGTTCACGTGCTTGCCAAGTCGGGTGGTCTGGAAATGTGGTTAAAAATGGCTTAGTTTATGTAAAATTATTTTATACTATTGTCAATGTAGGGACGTTCTTAACGATTACCTATGGTTCTGAATATTTATGGCCCCTTGGTAAAGACCCCGAAAGGTAGCAAAGTTAAACAATTAATAATAAAAACAAAAAATTGATAATTATAAATTAACAAAAAATAAAAAAATGTAAAGACAGAAAGAGACATACACAGGGCCGCGCCTATGTCCAACAGTGCATGTCCTTAGGCTTATAATAATATGATGATGATGGAACACAGATAGGAAAAAATATATAAATCTGAGCATTGTGAAAAAATCTTTTTTTTTTTAGGCAACTATTTATTTGGTCTGCAAAAGACTACACACATGGCTTAATACTTATATCGGGATTTAAAGATAAAGATAGGCAATGTTTTAAGTACTACACTTTACAATCTATAGAAACACGAATAAATTACACGTTATACAAGGTATCAGGCAAATAGATCGCTTCCGATAATAATATTTCCGGTATGATAACTACTAATAATAATCATCAGTATATTTTTATCTATACCAGAATTAGGGTCATAGCACATATAACGTAACGTAAACGGATCGTCACCGTATCAACTCGAGCCGTTCATTATTATTTGTATGAAACTCCTTACTGCAACGCACACTAATCGTAACGTAATCGGATTTTTATTTTTTATTTATTTAAAACTTTGGTACAAAATCATGCACAAAGGCGGACTTAATGCCAAAGGCATTTTCTACCAGTCAACCTACCTATTTTTGACGTTTGACACCGAGGAAAAAGGCGAGGCGGTGCCGATACGTTAACGTTACGTTATATTTATGCGCTATGACCCTAAGTCAACTGAGCTAATTTGACAAAGGCTTGATTGTGTTTTGTTTATAAGCATAGGTCGGTTTGGGACTTGGTGACCAGTGCATGGTATAATTTGCAAAACCGCCTTTCTCTTGGATTTCATCAATAGCTGTTCTTGGATGGGTCTTCTTCAAACCGGACAATATCTCTGCCTAAAGGTAAACTTGAAATAATACCATATTTTGAAAAAAATACTGGGACAATACAGCGTGGCATCAATAATTCCAATATTAATATTACTAAAATAAGATATGACCTGCCGCACCATTTGTTAGATTTTTGAACTACCACTTGACGAATATATTAAAGTGTTTTTCATACAGCCATAAGCATTCCCCATTCCAGAATCGTTCTATTGCATCAGCTATCGATTTCGTGTATTATTTTTTTTATAAAATTGGAGGCAAACGAGCCAGCCGAGCCACTTGATGGTAAGTGATCCCCGCCCCCCATGGACACCCGCAACACCAGAGGAATCACAGATGCGTTGGCGACCTTTAAAAGGGAGTACGCTCGTTTCTTGAAGCTCCCCAAGTCGTAAAAAAAAGTAAATAAAGTAGTATAGTAGGTATACTATTTATATTAAAGTGTTTTTCATACAGTAGCCGTTAGCATTCGCCGTTCAAGAATCATTCTACTACATCAGCTATCGATTTCGCGTGTTATGTTCCCAGTTGCGGGCATCTTATGGTCGATATAATATTGATAAAGATTACTTAAAAGATCTTGTGGTGACGGAGTAAAAATACAATATGTCACCACCCCATCTCATCCCATGGGTGAGTCCCCCTATCCGTGAATATTATCTTTACGAAATAAAAAGAAGGAAAACTTGAAATTAGACGCTATACCAATCCGTCTGGCCAGCGTGGTATTAGTGGGCCAAGTATCTGTCCGTCACGGGAGGAGGCCCGTCCCTGCAGTGGGACATTAATGGGCTGTTATGATGACTTAAAAGATCTTACCTCCAACAGCTCTTTTGTGATATTGAATCTCTCCAGTATGGATATAATTTCGTTGACAGTATGCATGTCGACAACCTGAAAAGTAACAAACAATATTTATTAGTAATAATTTTATTAAAAACTGGAATTAGATAATTGATGGACCTAAAACGCTTCCGGAATTTTGGCAGCCAAATAAAAGACTACGACAGCCCTTTAAAGTACAGCATGTCAGCATTGTCTTACCTATTGTGTGACAATTTGACAAATAAAAATTAACTTAACAGAGTTTATAACAATTTTAAGGAACGAGAATTGACATGCAGATTAAATTTAATCAATCAATCAATTAGCTTTTCTATCCACCTTTGATAGCATAATCCTAAGTGCAAAAGCACACACAACAGAACACAAATTGAATATAGTAGTACGAATACAGTCGCACAATGCTGATAAAGTTTCACATTTTAAACTAGAATATCCACAATTCACATACAAAATACGTATTAGATATCTATAATTGACCCCGAATCAGTCAAACGAAATTACCCAAAAACACAACAGAACCAAAATAGCCGATTATATGGGTAACAAAAAGAACAAACCATTTCAAAGAATTATCAACACCTTTAAAAAAACATATCCTATAAAGAAAACATTGAATAATATTGAAAAAGTAGTAAAAACAACATACTGCCGATAGAAAAAAATCATAGTTTATTTTTCTGTTAAATCGAGTTTATGATATTTCTACGTTTTTACGACGTTCCGCAATCAATGGAGAGAAAAAAATAACTAACGACAGTTTCCTATTATTGTAGTTCGTATGCGAATATGTACAATACACACTGGCTATTACACACATCTGATAGGCATAGCATCAGATTTGATTCTGCCCGGTGACGTAATTTTCTAAAAGATTTTGACCACTCTATCGAGCAGAACGGGTATTATGCATAATATCCTATTTAGACCCAATGAAAAACGTAACCGTATACTTAGTACGAGAAAGTCTGAAAAGGAGCTAGAGTAATGCCAGTCTTTATCCTATCCTGGCCCTTTTTTCTAGGGATATGAGGAACACCTTGGGATTCTAAGATTTCGAAAGTATACGGTTTCTAAAAGGATTCCAACGTTAAGAGAATAATTTAGGGCTCCTAAGCTATTCTTTCAACGTATCAGATTTTCCATAATCTGAGTCAGATTACCCTTAAAACATAGGGTTTTATAGGTGTTTCTTTCGGAATGAGCATAGTAGCAGAATGCAGTTAATCCGCCTAGAACCTATAAAACTATAGCACCGTTGCAGTAGCAGATTACACCAAAACTTTCATCATATTAAGGAGCTGCGTTGTCTTTGAGCCTAAAGTTGATTTAAAAACTTATAACCGTATTCACAAAATCTAGTTTTCGATCTAGAATTCTAGACCAAGGTAATATTTATAAAAAAATCTAGGCTATAATAACTTGCTGATTGGGGTGACATTTGATTAATTTGTAAACGATTTCTTTACGCAATTATAACCTTCCTAATCGAGCAGTTAAAAATGTGGGTAATAAGTAGGATTTTTATGAACATAAAACTTACTTTTGATATAAGCCGAATCAATGAACTTAGTGACCACAAATGACAAACACAAATTAATAAAAAGTTAATCAGTTTGTTGCGGGGAAAGTCCCCACTAAAGATATGGGCATTTTAAAAATCTTAGGGTAAATACCCCTGCACAAAGCACAACCCGTAATTTAACACCAGCCAGATACTACGAACAAAAACTGCAGGATGTAGATATTATTATCTCGAATGAACTAGGAAATTACCTACTAACTGCCTATATATTGTCTGATGCCTTATAGAATCGGCTATAGAAAGATATCCTTTTTCCGCGCCGTTAATTTCCCATTGCACGGAAGAGCATCTTCTAGGAGACACTGGTCTTGGTAATACTACTTTAGATATACGTGTACACTACCCCCTTACTCATAAACGCCTCTTAAATTTAGCCACTGTTTAGCGAAATTTTTATTAGCAAAACCAACCTTATGCCAAACAAAACCGTAAGAATTTAAGCTAATCAATTGACTAAAATTTAAGAGGCGTTTATGAGTAAGGGGGTATGTTGTAGCATTAAGCGCTGATTACACTAGACTACATGTAGTCTCCTACATCATTTATCAGACTACATGATGTAGGACGGTCGGGACTCGCCAATCTCCGATATGCAGTGTCCTAACAGCCTAAATGTGATTACACTAGACTACATGTAGTCTCCTTCATGATGTAGGAAGACTACTTGTAGTCTAGTGTAATCGGCGCTTTAGTTTCGTTCCAAACGCTTCATTGCTCCTGTTTTCCTAGTCGAATAATTCTTCAAACTTTTGAAGGTTTATTTCTCATAGGGATTATATTTTTACGTTATTGACCGGTCGCGAAATGGTGTTGACATTTACTTGATACGCTCCACCACCATGGCAGGAAGCATAATATACTAAGCAAATAAACAAAATTTAGAACCGTCACTTTCAGCACACATTTTTAGTAGTAAATTGGACTTAAGAGTATGTTCTACCGGCTTATCAGGCTTATTTCAAGGTCTATAAACATTAATTGATAAAGGTTTTATTAGAACTCTAAATTTCATCTCGTGAAAACCAACCAAGTAGAAGACTACTCTACACGTTGTAGTTATAATTTGGGTCTTTAAGTGTAAGCTTTTTAAGAAAATAAATGTAGTAATCATACATTTTATTTAGCCATACACAAGCTTTTGAGTACAAATCGCATTTAGGACAAATATTTGACTACACGTAAAAAATACAAAATTTGTATTTTGTAATGATTACTGTAAGCCTAGATATCAGTGTCCGTTAAAATGTGCAGATAATGAAAAGGATAAAGCCCTGTCTTGTACAAACGTAAAACAATTAATCGTGCCAGTCAATTATTTATTAACTAACCTACATTAAGTGCTTGTACTTCCGATACATATGAAAACAAGTAACAGGAAAATAAAAAACAATAAACTTTGTTTACATCATAACAGCCCATTAATGTCCCACTGCAGGGACGGGCCTCCTCCCTAGACGGAGGGTTACTTGGCCTACTAATACCACGCTGGCCAGACGGATTGGTATAGGGTTTAATTTCAAGTTTTCCTTCTGTTTATTACTGTCTGGCCAGCGTCCTCCCTCCGTCCCGGGAGGAGGCCCGTCCGTGCAATGGGCCATTGATAGGCTGTTATGACAATGCACTTATATTAAATATTTCTGTTAGTTTTCTTGCAAATATTATCTGCAAACTTTTGAGTTACTGCTTTTACTACATTCAAGAGATAGGTCAGCCACATATATTCATACTGCATGACCTCCTCCAGGGTCCTTTCACAATGGCCTTCTACTATATCTATCTTATATGTAGTAAAATATCACTATTTAAAGATTGTTCTCAACCTTGTAGTAGATCATATTATTTATAAAATGTCAAAGGTCACAATGAGTTGCTTAGTCATTATAATCAACATTATCAAACAGTACATATTTTTTAACAAATAATATGTTCCTTGTTTTTGTTTTTCAATGTAACATACAGACTACACAAACATAAGTTCCTGTTAATGTTTGTATTAAATGCATTAAGTTACATATTGTTAAACTTTTATTTCTTATGTATGTATGACAGCCTAAACTTTTAAATTTCATCATCCTAGTACTTGCAAGTGATATAAATAAATAAAAAGATTGTATAAAATAACAGTGGTGATGTGTATCAGAATACATGGTGTTACAATCTCAAAGACTAACAGAAAAGTTTGCATATATCCCTAAAAAAAGTAAAAGCCTCAATACTGAAGGAGTCCTATCCTGGGACATTATAAATGGCTGTGTATGTGCCAGGATCCAAGGAAAAAATACAAAATATATCTACAAAATGCACCTAATAATACAAATTTAGAAATTTATCTATAAGATGATTTTATCTGTAGTTAATTATGATAAATCAACAACAATCATTAAGTTAAAACCAATTTTAAAAAAAGTGACCAAATGTTTTCATGGGCCATTTTTTCAGAACTCTACACATCTTTAAAAGACATAGTAGTGTGCCGGTTCGGCAGATATTATTTCTTGGGACATTTAAATGTAACTTTATAACTAATGTGACAAATAATTTGACAATGAACTGTTAAATACAGTAATAATTAGCCTTCAAGCAAACCTCAAGAGAATCAAATTCTTTTTAAACCTAGTAATATTGATGTAGTAAATTGTATAAACACTCCATCAATTTATTATGAGTTTCATTCACAAAGTCATTGACTTGGGGCTGTTACTACTAGTTTGTACCTAACAAACAACAGGTGTAGTGTTGTAATAGAATAAAATGTTTGTTAATTGGCTTTTACTCGGAATTGATGAAAGAAAGTGATTAAAGAAAGGTATCATATTATGTTCTGTATATAAAGTTAAAATGTATTTTTTTCTCTCTTCATTTTGGTTTATTTTAATTATCCTTATTTTATTAATCTTAGCTAAAATATGACAGTACATGTCTCAATATTACAATGTACTGATACCTGTGTAGTACATACGTGATAATATTACAATTTATACTTTGCTATTTTGACCATCTTGGTCTGGATCTGTGACCAAAGTCATTGATACCAATATTTTTTGCTGAATAACATAATGGACCTTCGACATTCATGAAGAAACCATGCTGGAGAATACTCATAATTGGGTCTAATTGACTTTATGTCATCAAAATAGGTACTGTATTTTATGCAATTTGCAACAGTAAATGCAATACACCAAAAAATATTGATAGGTTGCAGTAAAAGATAATAGAATAGGCAATGTTGTCCCTTTATTAAACATATTTGGCATTTCTCTAAATAAGGATTGCAGAGACTTTTATAAATTTATACTTATAAAACCCATGATTAGAATTAAAATAAATTACGCAAAAATGGCCGGAGGCTTAACTATTATATTCAATTAAGAAGACAAAACTAGCAAATGGCTAGGTTTTATCCAAGCGATTGGAATAAGTTTGAATTTGATTTCTGTGAAAATTCTCACAAATTTCATAGTAAGAGAATATATTGAGAGATATATTTGACACAAAGATATTTTCCTTTGTATTCTAGACAGCAGTTTTAACAACACCAGAGATAACTTCAGTAAGTTTGATATTTGAATATTAATCATAAATAATAATAATATTACATAACTAACTATATTCCATATAGTTACACTACACAAAAGCTTATTTCGCTACTAAACAAATCCTCCATTAATCATGTTATGAAATAGAAATGCAATATTGCGAAATAGAAGTAAAGTAATAAAATATTCATATCAACTTAAATGGCTGGCTTGTGCTTAGTTGCAAATATGTTTTAATATTTGTTTTATTAACTGTAACCTAGTTTTATTTATTTAATAGAATGTAGCAAACATTTTACTAGAATGTGAATATCTTAAACTGTGTATTAAGAATCTGTGGGCTGTAACTAAAGCAACTAATACGAGAGTTTAGTAACTATCCCCGTGCTATAAGCAATGTTAAAGAGGTAAGAAAGAAACATTACTAATTAGACATGTAGACTCCACTTCGATGGGCGGCGAAAAAAACGTGTTTCTTTTTTAAACATATTTCATTACTGCTCCGCTCCTATTAGTCATAGCATGATACTATATAGCCTATACACTCTCCGCTAAATGGACTATTAAACACAGAAAGTATTTTTTAAAATTGGTTCAGTAGATCCAGAGATTAACCCCTACCTCTTTATAATATTAGTATAGATTATTACTGAGTTACAAATTTTGATTGTGTAATACTTGGTGGTTTGTGGATTTTACAGTTATAATCTGGTGAGTCCTTAATGTCAAATATTGTTCAATAAAGTAGTTATTTATCTGTATTATGTAAAGTATACATCTGTAATGACAAGATGTGGCTCAAAGGAAGATTTTCACAATTACAAAGCATAAATGTTAAACTATTTTTATAATGGGGCTGTGTCTTTGATTTTCAACAGTGCGGGTTTAGAAAAAAAGCACTAATCAAGTAGTTTGAGAAAGCTCAATATATTGGGATCTAGAATTATTAACAATCTCCCATATACAAAGTATAATATTGTGTGAAAATAAGCTAAGCCGTTGTAGAATAAAGAAGCACAGAGTTATTTTTAAACATTTTAAAGAAAAATTCTAAAGTTTGCAGTAAACATCATCATAATTCATGAATTAATAAAACAGCATATTACACTTGCATACTTTGAATAACGGTAGTTTACAGTTATTCAAAGAAACCACCACATTATGTATGATAGCAGTTTCTATTTATAACATTAACAAGTCAGCTGTTAAGTCCAAGTAATAGTTTGAGTCCAAATTATATTTATCTTTTTATATCTTAAATATGTATTAAGTTTTGTTTTGTCTACTGGATTTTACTATTATGTAAAGGGATCCTGAGTTATTAAAACCTAACCTAAGTTATAGCTGAACATAAATATCATGCATAAATAAGAAGTATATCATAACATAGGTAAAACTAAGTTAACAAAATGTTTACAGCCATGGAAAAATTAGACAAAAGTACTAAATCTATGATAAAAACAATACTTTATGGTAGAGTAGTATAAGTATTAATAAAAACGGTACCTAACCATAATTAAAAATTGAAGAATTGGCATGCAACCATTCTCCTTAGCAACAAGCAGGGACCAAAAAGTAACACGAGTATGCTAAAATAAAGGACTACTCAATACCAATTACACAACCTGGAAATCAGAACATAAATTAAAATGAGTCAATGTTACGATAATGGTGTGATGAGGACTAGCATACGGCACGCGGAGGCGCCAGGTGCCCGTCACACCACCTATATCTACGTTCGTACTCACGTAAGGTCAATCGGTACAATAAACACATACTCGCAGCAGCCCATTCGCATAGTCATAGCGACGAAGAAGATAAACGGGAAAGGTCGCGCGTGGCACAATTCCATACTTTCACATTGCAAAATTTTTGGCACTAGGGACGGAGGGACGGGGCGGCGGGCTGGCGACGTCAGTGGCCCCTCTAACTCGCAACGCTCACGTATCCACACGCTCCGTTTCCGCTCCGCGAATCGCACTTTATTCCGAATTAACGTTTGAACTGGTGTCGACACATCTCGTGATCATAACACTGCACAAGGCACTCCCGAAGCAACCTCGCAAGTGGCCGAATCGCAACATCGAATCGGGTGTCATGGGCTCGTGGACCGTTTTCGTATCTCGACTACTTTAACGGACTTACGGTCATCAAAACTCTGAAACTTACATTGTAATTGTTATCCAACGCATTCAGAAGTCGATTACTTAGTTCATGAGCGTTATTACTCATTTATAAACGAAAATATTTAACTAAATACGACGAACGTGTCTTCGGCTGCGTCGTAATGGCGGACCGACGACTACGTATGCCCGTGCCAGGGCATTTTAGCCGAATAATTCAACTGATATCTACCGAGGCGACGCACACTCGTGTTTTTCCGTTTCTTTTGACGGAACAACTTTGTTTTAACTCCTTTCACTCCTAGATGGCGCAAGTGATGCTTTTTCATTAATACTTTAGAGTGTATAAATAGTGGCTGTTTATTTTATTTTAAATGATAATATTGTATTCAAGTACAAGTTTAATTGAAATATTATGATAGAATTAATTTAAAACAGACTAAAATAGTCAACAATTTCTTATAACTTGGCAACACTAACCGTAAAAGTATTGTTGTTTTTTTAACTTGGCAAAGTATTTTAAGTAGCATTTGACGTCCGTCACAAGATGGCGCTGTTATAAAATAAGTACTTCACCACAAAGGATCCAAGGAGGATTTAGTATCCTTAATTTATTTATTAAATACAACTCACCAAGCAAAAACCACAAGATATTTTATTAAAAACAATACACTTGTTGACAACAATTATCTAAAAATTAAATAATTCTAATCACTTAAATCTGATACTCACATTTTTTATCTGTAGAGATAAGAGCCAAGAAACAAAGAATAAGTGGAATGCTTAAGGATTTTAACAATATTAAAATGTATTATCCAATATCATTAACAACTCATTGGCCAAAAGACTTTCACTGTTGCACATAGACCTCTTCCAAATTTTATTCCTAAATACGAGGAATATAATTATAATACAAATTGGTAGTATTATGAACTGTTTCTATGCTTAAACTAGTTTTAGTTTAAAGCATCAACCTGTTAATATAAATAGAATACAGTATAACCCGCTTAAGACGATTTTCCAGGGACCCCACCAAAAACGCGTCTTAAGCGAGAAAGCGTATTAAGCGGGATAGGAAAAAAAACGTGCTACATTTATTATGTTTTTTGTTCTTATTATTTGAAATTATGTACCTACCTACATTCAATACATTATTAAAAATAATCACTTATTTTGGTTTGACAGAGAGATTTTGATGCATTAGCAATTACAGGATTTTCAACTTTTGCACCGCGTCATCACTTTCATCCAAAGAAGCAACTTATTCATTCATTAAATCATTAATAGCCGATAATGCCTGACTCATCTTCGTCCTCATCATTATCAGTTAGGCATAGGGGCCTTGTTTTGTGTGTTATTCATGTAGCTACTAGCGACATCGGACGCAATATACTTAAGTTATTTGGCTGGTACGGGTCGCTGCACGAGCGGCTGTAGCAGTTTTCTATTAAAACACAGTCATTTTTAAAACTCCAAGATAGTATTTACATTATTGTATAGTTTTAAGCGTAAATAGGAACATTATTTGAGTATTTATAATGTAACTTTGAGAAAAATGACATCTAGCGGAATGTATCAAATACTCTAAGAACATGAAATTCTTAAAGAAAAATATAATGTTCGAATTGTTATGACACTGCCGTCAAAACTCGTGACGGCAGGTAGGTGTTCGTTATGGTAGCATACACAAGAGCTATATCGAGTTGTTTACTATGCCAAAAATTTCTGCATAAATAAAAATTAAAAAAAATCCAATTGTTAAGATTAATGATGAGGAATTAGAAATCGTTAACACTACAGTATTCCTTGGAATTACTTTATACAGATTATCCCCTTACTCATAAACGACTCTTAAATTTTAGTTAATTGATTACCTTAAATTCTTACGGTTTTGTTAGGTATAATTTTGATTTTACAAATAATAATCTCGCTAAACAGTGATTAAATTTAAGAGGCATTTATGAGTAAGGGGTGAGTTCTTATTTATCACCTGCATATTTTTAATAAAATATGAGTATATTTGGGTTACATTGTGATCAACTAAGTAAGTGTAATATTATATTACTGATATGTCTATAAAGTCGTCAAGTTGGTAATTTTTATTAGTTCATTAATCTACATTAAACTAATACTGACTTACGAAGAACAATGTAAACAATGAGTAAAGTAAATCAAAGTGGCACGCGGGAAGTGATTTTTAAAGTTATAAGGCGATGTTTAGCGGAGCACGATTCTGGTCAACTTTTATGCGATTTGGATGATGTTTATGGGCGAACTGCAACTTTGATGGGTATGTAATCGTGTTACTGTTTTTCGTAATCTGTCTCAAGTAATAAATTCACTCCATTTGAGATCTAGAGACCTAAAACAGGCATTGTGTACATAGCACATTTTTAGGTTAGATATTCATTGTAAGTAAGAAAAATCGTAGTACGACCATTTCTGTTGATACATTATCAGTTTCATTAGTATAATTCAGTCAAGATTTATCCCAATTTTAATTTGAAATAATTGCTTTATGTCTATATTACGGTTGATATTGATAACTAAACTATGTCACTTTCGCATCGACTGGTCTGTCTACAAAAAAATAATTAATTGCAATATTTTATTAAATTTTATATCATTTAGCTCTTAGTAAATCCATGTTAAATTATATCTTGTTGGTTAATATTTAACACTGAATTTTTAGTTAGGTATTGTAGTTATTCTTTACATTCCATTAGAATTATTAAATTTAAAAATAACAGATTTAAAAATAATGAAAAGCTTGAAACTCCTGGTAAACACAGGCAAGGCCGGCCAAAGAAAGAAATGTATGTTTCTATATTTCTGCTCTCCCCCACAAAATACAATTATGTTGTACAGTAAAAAAGAGGTATATAACATTTTTCTTCTTTTACCTGTATTTTGTTTCTAGTTATGCCTAAATTTATATTTGTAGGTATAATCATATGTTCAATTTACATAACTTTTGTAAAATTTCGAGTTCCAACCCTCAGAAAATTGCAGATGATAGCTAGAACTGAGATGGATTTTAATTGTAGTGTTGAAGTTCTACGCAAAACTTTAAATGCACCAGGCTTACCTACAAGAAATGTCCTAGTATTATAAGTGCTCTAATAGTGTAGTTTTATTTGAACATAATTGTTTTGAAAACTATTTTGTCAGACTAAATAGGATTGCTACGTGTAGCACAGTAGCACCCTATTTTTTTTGTCAGGACTTTATAGACAGACTGTACCTACATTTAAAAAAAATAGTTGTTGTAGTTTTAATATTATAGCGTAATGAAATAACTCCAGCCCGGCCCCTAAGAACCGCTAATATCTCCGATAATATTAAATCTTGTATTGAAATAAAGTGTTACTTCAGGGTTACATTTCTACTGTATTAACAGAATTACTGTACCTATGTTTTGTAGTTCTCGAGATATTCAAATCACTTGTGAGCATATTATCTGTACCAGTACTATGAATATAAATTAACATGGATTTTTGACATATTCCACTGTGAATTCGCATAAAGCATTTACCTACACTAATTCAGTCAGAATTTCACGCATTATTTTTACATAAAGAATTTATCAAAAGAAAAGTTCCCTTTCTATCAGAACTATCACGTGTACGCTACCATAACGGACACCTATTTTTTCTTCGTCCCCCACCTCGCCGCGCATACCGCAGGGGGTGCACAGCTCGTATACTCCTTATCTTAAAATTCAAATGCCAAATATCAGAAATAAAAACGCTGAGTATTTTAGCGTTTTTCTTAACATTGATTAATTTTAACATGTTATCTCTGTTGGTGAAGATTTTATAGAAAAAGGAAACATTATGTATGGCTTATAAATCGTCTCTGTTTACTTTCTACCTTAATGGATTCATATGTCTACCATGCATGGTACAAAAAATGAGCAATGATGGTAACACTGCTTCTTTCAAAATCAAATTTGTCATTTCGCGATTCGTGTGAAGTCGTGTGTTGCGTTAAATATCATGGAAAATAAAAATTGCATAAAATAATAGTTTGTGTACATCTCGTTTTTGTTAATATTTTATTTACGCCTATTTTCAAAGATGTCATGTGTATAAACAGTGATATTAAATAGCAACGTTAGGGGGTGATAAATGGGGGTATTATTAGTGCATTTGTGTGTTGTGCAGTGATGAGAGCAACGATGGATCGCCGAAGTTCCCAGTCGGTACGGACACTTGTGTTCGACGATTCGGATTCTGATCCGCCGAAGGCTGTTCCGAAAAAGGATTTGTCTACGTCTGTGGCTCCATTGTCGCTGAATCAGAGCGCAGAAGGTTTGTGTAAATGATCAATATTATTGTTGAGAATAATACATGTGACAAGCTATTTACAGCGGTTTTAATGTTTTCAAGGCCTGATTTTTGCAAAATTGATGATTACAATTTGCGAAGACGTTGATTACAGTCCATCATTTGTACGCTAAGATATAAATGCATGTTTGCGTTATCGACGCGTATTCGCGACACCACTTGTTACAATTGCGAAACTTCAAATTGCAAAGTTGACCCACTTGATGTTTTTGCTGATGAAAATAAACAAACACGTTTTTGATAAAATTGTTATTAAAACACAAATGTTTTGTCTAACGTTTTTGTGTTTTTTACAATGTTTATGAAATATTAGCTTTCAAGATACATTTTATTCTGTTTTCTATCCTAAATGTGATTATAACTATTACATTATTTTATCAAAACAAACAAAATTCACTGGGTTATGTATGGGTTTTTTTTGTATTGAAGTATTTATTTTTTTTATTTACTACAATAAGGATTTAATATTGATTGGTTATTATTATATTGTGGGTATATATGTGTGAAATCAACTTTTGTTGTAACACATAATATAACTATGAATGGAGTAAAACAGATGATACTATAATATGCATTCTGAAACTCTTCTCTTTTAGCTTATAATTTTCTTTATGTAAACAACCAAGCGGACAGGAACAGGACCGAGTTCTGTGACGTGTGTTGGGGGATGCCTATGTCCAGCAGTGGGGTTCTATAGACTAATATGGACAGGATCCACACAACACCATATAAACCCAGTTTAATGACAAGATAAATATAAACATATATATACATAATCCGTGTGGTGACGGAGTAAGAATACAATATGTCACCACCCCATCTCATCCCATGGGTGTCGTAAAAACCGACTAATGGACTATCCGCGAATATTATCTTTACGAAATAAAAAGAAGGAAAACTTGAAACTAAACCCTATACCAATCCGTCTGGCCAGCGTGGTATTAGTAGGCCAAGTATCCCTCCGTCACGGGAGGAGGCCCGTCCCTGCAGTGGGACATTAATGGGCTGTTATGATGAAATATAAACATACTTATTATATCACTTTGTATTTTACACTGTTTGGTCTACTATAGCAATCTTTTTTGTGCACCTCTCTCCTCTCTATTCATTTCATTGGGCTCCTAATATGTAAAATGCACAAACTTTTAAACAAGCATTATACACAAGCTTTAATATTTACCTAATGACTAGCTAACCCCCTTACTCATAAACACCTCTTAAATTGAATCACTGTTTAGCGAGATTTTTATTAGCAAAACCAATCTTATACCAAGCAAAATCGTAAGAATTTAAGCTCATCAATTGACTAATATTTAAGAGGCGTTTATGAGTAAGGGGGTAAGTGTCCATGTGACTGATTTATAATCCATAAGGCTAAAGCAATTGTGTATTTCGCTGCTGTGCACAAAGGAGGATTCAGATCCCAAACAGATCAATTCTTTGTGCAATCCACAAATTATTGTCCTAAACCTGAATGTTCTTTGTTATTTTGATGTTTAGTCCCCACAACACCTAGTATAGGAGTTGTGTTTAAAGGAAACAAATACAGGTTGTCATCAACTTATCTTTGACAACCTCTTTGGTGTAGTGGTTATATAACATGACTGCTAAGCACAGATCTCGGGTTTGATTCCCGCTCTATGTAAATCTTTGTGTAAAGGACATGATTGTTTACATTGGTCCGAGTGTTTTCTATGTATGATATGAATGTATTTACAAAAAAAAAGTATTTAAGTATGTTTATCCATTGTCTTGTACCCATAGTACAAGCTCTGCTTAGTTTGGGACTAGATGGTGTTGCGTGAATGTGTGAGGAATATTTATATTTATTCATATCTTAGCCTATTGGGGTCAAAAAATCTGAATAAGGGAGCAAGTAAGAAGAAAACTTTACATAAAATCAGATATCAATCAACCTGGCTAGCATGTTATTAATAGGTCAAGTTTCCCTGCACCTTCAAAGGAGGTCATTCCCAGCAGTGAGACTCTTCAATATTTGTATAGGTTTAAATTTATTGCATTATCATAAATATATTCAATTTTTAGATTATCAAGAAAGTATTTATCAGTGATTGTTACTATATCTGTCACATTTGAGTGTGTTTTCCTCAATTTGCCTAAAATATTTAACTCAGTGTAAAAATTTAAAATGTTACCATATTTGTGGTGTAAAAAAAGATTAGAACTAATAAATCTGCTGATATTAAATCTGCATCTTGAAAACATGAGGCCCTTACATTGGGTGAGAAGGTTTTTCATGTCAGAGCCATTTGGTCTCTTATACAAGACTCAGATTCACTCCTGCATTGAATGATTCGGCACAGTACTTACAATCTTTTTTATATCTATTTAGTGGAGTTAGACCAGATTTCCTTTCATTGCTAAAATATGCCTATGTAGTGGAATGTTTAAACCTGATTAACCTCGTTTCGTAACCTTCATATGCTCGCTTTGATGAAATTATACATATAGGGCACAGTTTACGTCCACTGCCAGCCACTCGACGTCCTCTGCTGGACATAGGCCTCCTCCAAGTATTGCCACCTTGTGCGGTCCTGTGCTTCCCTTATCCATCGGCTTCCTGCTGTCCTAACTAGGTCGTTGTGACCGTCTCCCCACCCTGCGCTTTCCGGTGCGCGGTCGCCATTCCAGAACCTTCCTTTCTGCCCCAACGGCTATCGGTTCTTCGCGCTATGTGCTCTGCCCACCGCCACATTAAACGGAGAAAGATCAAGTAAAAGACGGAATTTAATATCGGGTCAATACCGAATATCTCGCAAAACAAAAACTACGTAAGTACACGAATCTTTTTTCAATCCACCTGTTTTAATAAGACAAATTCTTTACCTACATCTTGTAACCCTATTAGGTAACGCACAGCACAAGTGTACAAATATATTAAAATATATCGCTAGCTTATATCTACGAGTATACTAATATTATAAAGAGGTAAAGTTTGTGTGTTTGTGACGTTGTAAGGGGTAATCTCTGGATCTACTGAACCAATTTTAAAAAATCTTTCTGTGTTGAATAGTCCATTTATCGGGGAGTGTCATAGGCTATATAGTATCACGCTATGACTAATAGGAGTGCAGTCATGATATGTTTAAAAAACGGCCCCTTTTTTTCCCCGCCCAACGAAGTGGGCACGGGTCAGCTAGTTTATAATATAAGCTACTTCAAATACCAATCCTGCGCAAAGTCACGGGGAGCAGCTAGTAGCAACATAAGTAAGACGTGTAATGCTACTGTTAACATACTAAACGACAAACAATGAAGAGTCGTCGAGTTGAACTCACGCTCTAATTACTTACGAGCCTACATTGTACGGTATGCGCGAGGTTCATACCTGTTCTCATTAAACTGATTAATAATTAAATAATATATATAATTATTGTAATTTATTCTCATTTTGTTGCTTGCATTAATAGGTACGTAAACTTATTAATATTTCGTATAAATTTGTCTGTTTGTATGGAGTAATCTCAGGAAATACTCGCCCAAATAAAATATTTTTTCATGTAAAGCGCCGATTACACTAGACTACATGTCATTGTAGTCTCATAAATAAGGACGTCCTAACATTTAAGTGTTAGGAGGACGTTCTGTTTACACTGTCCTACATGTGATTACACTGGGATCCTGCCGTTTGGCAAAATATGTTCCGTCAAATTTCACTTCCCAAAAAACTTATCACAAAGTTTCATTTCCCAAAAAAATGCTTAGCCAATTTACATTTCGCATTTTATTCGCTTGGTCAAATATTTATTTGGCAAATTTTTACTTGCTCAAATTTTATTTAGTCAAATATACAATAAGCAAAATTAAATGCTTTATTTTGTCAAAAATATACTCTACAAGTAAGTTCGTTTAAAATTTTAATATAGGTGAAAAATGTAGGTTAGATTAGAACTGCTAGAAAAGTTGGTTAGGTTAGGTTTGAACTGTGACCCCAACAGAGCGCGAGCCGAGCGAGCGCAGCGAGCGTGCCGCGGCAGCGGCCGGCGAAGCGCCAGAATAAATTTTTATTGCCAGTGCAAATTAGACCAAGTTTTTAATGGAGTGAATTTAGACTCAATAAATAATAATGATATTTTGAAATAAATATATTTGCCAAACCATATTTGGTAAAATGAAACATTGCTATGTAATTTTTTGCTAAACAAGAATTTGCTAAAAATAGTTTTGCTATCTGTAAATTTGCGAAAAGATGGTTTTGCCAAATGATAATTTGGGAAAGATACTTTGGTAAGTGTCACTTTGGGAAACGTTTTTTGCCAACGGACGTCAATTACTGGACATAGGCCTCCTCTTTATATCCACACCTTGCGCGATGCTGTAGCTCCCATCCATCAGTGATCCGCAACAGAAGCTCAAAAATAATAATACTGTTTTTAAATTCTGACCTAAAGTCTATTTTTTGATCTCTGATACTAAAATGACAACTACAAATGTCAAACATAAAAATAATGTGGCCAGCTTTTAAGAAACAGTGCTGTCCTGTGTTTTGATTCGTGTTGTAATTATCGTAAAATATTTACGGTTATTAGTACCTAAGTACCATTATGATAAAAAAATACTAGATAGATTCATTATAGAAGTAGGTGACGACTCGGAGGATTCCGAATATTTAAGTAAAGAATCCATTTCTGATTAAACATTACTTGTACAATAAATTATGTACCAAAAATAAAATTTGTTTTATTTAAGATGATACATTGATAAAATGCACTATCTTTCATCAACTACTACAGGACTATGAAAAGACCTATTGATCTAGAATTTTAATATAGGTAAATTGATACCTTTAACTAGGTTTTTGTAATTACCAAAACGCGATAGCTTGATTTTGGCTCGATCATATTTATTTTTGAAAACACCTCTACAAAAACAGTTTTTTACATATTACACGGAAAGTACACTATCATTATGCTTAGGAATTACTCAAATACATTCGTAACATCAATATTAGTATTACTGTAGAATATCATTACATAACTACAACCAATAATTTTTAATGAATCAAATAAGATTTTAGCAATTTCTAAGCGCTCCGGATCGTTGCGGGCGCATCGCAATTTCAGACCTTATACCGATTAGTTAACGATCGATACAGAATGAGTACGGTCGACGATTCAGTCGGGCGATGGCCCTCTTCGACGTCGGACCTGTGCATGTCGACTCACCGTTCGTACTAAATTTTATCGCGTAATTTTTAATCGTAGGTAAAATATATAGGTTAGGTTTAAAATATATACCTAAGTTTTTATTAATACTTTGTTCTCTTTTATAAGTAAATAATAGTAATATTTTATAATAGTTATTTCGATAACATTGGTTCGTAAAATATTTTTGTAGTTAATATGTCTTTTATAAAACTTAGGTAAAGTTCGCCATAACTCAACCAAGTACCTAGTTACTGTTGACCCTTTTGATAATGCAAGCGTTTGTTTATATAAGCGATTTTAGACTATATGCTCAAGTGTAATAAGTTTTATAACCGTTTTCGTCAAGATCACGTAATTGAAATGGCCTCAGTGGCGCGGGCAGTGCGGGCCGGTCGCGGTAGTGGCTTGCGTGCACGAGGTCGCGGGCTCGAATCCAACCAAAAAAGTTGTTTGAGCGATTCACAAATTACTGTCCTGAGTTCGGATGTTCTTTGTAAAAGTCTCCGCGACAGTACCTAGGAGTTGTGTGAAACTGAAAAAATCTAAGAAATAATATTACTCACCTATTTTATTTGCAAGCTTAGGTAGGTAGGTACTTACTGATAAGATCTAAATAATACTTTTTACTTTCGCGGAAACTTTTACAAACATGAAACAAACGAACACAAAGAACGTCCAGACTCAGGACAGTTGTTTGTGGATCACACAAAAAAATTGTCTTACGTGAGATTTGAACTCTCATGCACTCCACCGCGGGAACGTTTACAAACATGAAACAAACGAACACAAAGAACGTCCAGACTCAGGACAGTTGTTTGTGGATCACACAAAAAATTTTCTTACGTGATATTTGAACTCTCATGCACTCCACCGCGGGAACGTTTACAAACATGAAATAAACGAACACAAAGAACGTCCAGACTCAGGACAGTTGTTTGTGGATCACACAAAAAATTTTCTTACGTGAGATTTGAACTCATGCATTCCACCGCGGGAACGTTTACAAACATGAAACAAACGAACACAAAGAACGTCCAGACTCAGGACAGTTGTTTGTGGATCACAAAAAAAATTGTCTTACGTGAGATTTGAACTCTCATGCACTCCACTGCGGGAACGTTTACAAACATGAAACAAACGAACACAAAGAACGTCCAGACTCAGGACCGTTGTTTGTGGATCACACAAAAAAACTCTGCCTGTAGTCGTGTACGTCTGCCTTAGGCAGTGGCGGGCGCAGTAATCGGTAATCGTAAGTCAGCATGAAGAGTCCACCACAAGGGCGAGACGAGACGAGAATTGAAATCGCACCGAACTCTTTCCACCAAAAATTGACATCGCGACATGCGTGTTTCTTGTTAATGTATTTTGAACTCTATTTAAGAAAAAATACGGTTCATTTTTACACAAACAAAAAGTAGCAACAAACAACAATAGGCCTATCGCGAGAAGCGAGTGTTTTTATTACAAAGTTAATATATACTCTATTTCCTAAGCAATACGGTTCATTTTTACATAAAGATTTCAATTTTTGCCTCGTTTCGCCCCTCTGGTGGAAAATCACCTAGAGTTCAAATCTCACGTAAGACAATTTTATTTGTTCCATCCACTAATTATTGTCCTGAGTCTGGATGTTCTTTGAGTCAGCTAAGTAAATGTTTGTAAATACCCCGCGACACAGGACAATACATAGTGGGGCTATTGTATTTTTTTTAAAGTTCTATTGTTTTGCGTGAGATTCAAACTCGCGACCTCGTGCACTGCGACCGCTACCCCGAGGCGGTCAAATTATTTTTGTGATCCCCAAATCATTGTCCTGAATCTGGATGCGCTTTGTGCCTTCATAATACCTTGCGCGGGTGTAAATTAAAAAAAAATAGGGGCTACATCATAATAGACCGGTAGATAGGTTTTTCTGTAACAGAATTTTCTGTTACCTACCGCGGACTGACGTCACAGTATAACCAGTAGTCAAACTGGGCCGAATATTTATTATAAATGGGTGCGCGGTACATAAACAATAGTAAACATGCGATCTACTTTGTGTTTCCATTTAGTTTTGTAATTGTATATTAATACTTTTTATTTTTCTATTTTATATTTAAATAAATAGGAAGTGTTCTGTAAAAAACGTGTTGTTTTATGATTGATACATTTAATTTAAAGAAACATGTATATGTTTGTATTTATATCCACCATGTTTGTGATATAAATAAAATACTAAATTATAATATTAAGAAGGTACTTAACAAGTCATTCAGTAAAGTAGGTACAGTACCGGGCCGTTTATATTGCATATCAACCTATAGAAAAATACAATCGGTCAATTTCGGCTTCGTAGAGCGTCAGAGAAAAAGTCGATGTGTAATATTTACGGCCGGGTACTGTATTTATTATATTGGCCATGTTTGTTTGAAATTGAATTTATCGATAACCAAAACCAAACTTTAAACAGGTCTATTAGATCTATTCTAACGTCAAAATAAAGGCATCGAGGTCACTTTATGGATGGGTGACCAATCCATTCAAAAAATGACATCGATGTCATTGCTTAAATTTACCTAGATCAAAGTGAAAGACACGCATGGGGGATTACATAAAGGGGGGCTAAATTTTCATTATTATTGACCTAAGTACAACAAACCGTTTTCGTGATAAAAAAAATACTATATTATAATATTAAATACCTAAGTCATTTAGTAAGGTAGGTATTTATATCAGCCATGTTTGTTTGAAATTGACATATGAATAATATATTTAGTTTCAATTTATAACACACAGTCCGCTCGTTACTGCGGCACAGTAGCGACTGTTCCCTCCGCGATCGTGAGTGTGTAGGTATAAACTCACGTTTCGTCCGTTTCTATGAAGTTGAAATACTGTATATATTTGTACTATGGCACAGAGCGATAACGTGTCCTTGAGGGCCGGTGGGACGACGACGGCGCACACGGCGCGGCGGCGCGTGAGCGAGAGTATATCCGTCTCATTCGCGCGCCGAGGGGCGCGCCCCTCTGGCCACGGCCGAATTCAACTCGAAAATTTTCAAAGCAGCGTCTTAAGTACCTGAGTTTTATATTAGAATTTGCACATTTTATATTATTACTTCCAACAAAGTGTATAAAATTTAATTTATCGTTAACTTTTCATAGAGGTGGTACATCACTATACATAAATTGCAAAAAAATAGGTAACACATAAATATACAGGTAATGATATTTTTGTATTCGAGATTAAAAAACAGCCTATAGTCTCTATTTACCGTAATCGGCGGTACTAACCTATATTTTTATCGGTAAGTACTGGCTGTACCGCATCACTATTTATTAGTTGTAAAAAACAGGCAACACATGAAATGTCATTTTAGTATCTGAGATAAAAAAATAGACTTTAGGTCAAGAGAAATAGCTAAAAAGTAGGTATACATATTTTAGGATCGTCAGGTAAAAATAGTGAATAGATATAATTATAATGGTAATTTAATACAATGCTTGTGAGAAAGTATGTTCCCATTTTCGTTTTGAATATGTTGCGATGCTCATAAACTTTAACATAACTCACAATTATTCTCACGGACGATATTTTGAAGACCTCTTTAGTTTTTAGAGGTTTTCTCACGAAAGTTAATGAATGTAGTAAAGCTTTTAGCGGTCAACGTGTTGTTAAAAGAATCAGGTTCTAGCCCAGCATCTAACTTTAATTTTGTCTAATATTTTTGTTTTTCTTCGATAATGCTAAATCTTTTGCTAGGTTGAACGCGATAATATCAGATATTATTGTCTAAAACAACTGTATGTTTTTGAATTTCCTGGGTACACATCCTAATAGGTTAATTAAGGTTGTTTAAGACAATAATTTTTGTCTAAAATTTGTCTCTTTGTGTAAAAACGGGAAAAAATTGAATTTTGAAAGCTGTAATTAAGGTGAGTGAAACGACATGCACAGCTAGCCTACTTAGGTAGTTTATTTCAACTTTATATTTCTATACTATATTGGTTTATCAAATTATGTTTAATGCTGCAATTGGCCCGGGCCGAGGGTTCCTCTAATCACACCAATCGACAACTCTGAAAGATAACTCGATAAACGATATAGTTTATAGTAAACACAGATTACTCTGAGCAGATATTTTCTTACTGGCTTATGATAGATCAGGATCATTCTTACAACATAACGTAACTCCTACGAAATTCAGAAACGATCCGTTTCCGTACCATAATTTGGAGTCGGTTTATCACCCTACGTGTTTTTACTTACCAGCTTCTAAAATTTCAATGACTGAAGAAACATAATAACACAATGGGGTCAGCTAAATGGGAATTCCATTTAAATGACTTTTACAACGAAATAGAAAGGGTTGCTCCTCTTTATACTCCTACTCTGTCTCTTTGTCCCCCACATAGACACTTTAGCATATCGGAAAAACAGAGAAATTAGTTGAATAGGGTTGCGTCCCTTGCTATCCTATTGATTAATATTACCCTGCTTCTCCGCTTTGCATTTACGTTCCTTTTGACAGCTGATTGACAGGCTGCGTTATAACAAAAAAATATATGTTATCATTTATCAGGCAATAATACCCTTAATTAAAAGGTATATTTCTAATTAAATTACAGCTTAATATTAAATTAAATTGATTTCAAAATGTCATTTGGTTAATTAAATTAATTGGTTTATAGTTTTATAATTACTTAATTTAATTACACAATAATATACTACAACATACCTACATAAACACACGGCTTATTTTCATGAGCTTAAATAGAGACTACTAAGTGCCAAGTACTTATATACTTCATCATAACAGCCCATTAATGTCCCACTGCAGGGACGGGCCTCCTCCCTTGACAAAGGGATACTTGGCCTACTAATACCACTCTGGCCAGACGGATTGGTATGTATATGGTTTAATTTCAAGTTTTCCTTCTTTTTATTTCGTAAATGTAATATTCACGGACAGTCCCTTAATCGGTTTTTACGACACTCATGGGATGTGATAGGGTGGTGTGACATATTGTATTCTTACTCCGTCACCATACGGAGATACCTTATATCCTTAGAGCCCTGCTTTACGTCGTCCACTTTCACACACATATCTTCATACATCCAATTTTACAGTATTTACTAGTAAAATGTAAACAAATTTTTTGTCTTAGTTACTCTTACTATATAGTTTCCCTCGCCTTGCGTACTCGAGGGGAATTTTAATAGTCCATTAAAGTTCAATTTGTATTCGTGAGAGCATTTGAACGAAAACGTTTCTCCGTACCTACCCTCTTTTGCAATGTTAATTTTTATCTGTCAAGCTACGTATTTATGTATACCTATAGTGGAAATACCTCGATGCTGTGGCAGACACAATGTGTATAAGTGGTCGCAGATTTGAATTTTACGCAAGATAATTAAAGTCCTTTAAATATTGTTTGTTTGTTGTCTATTTTAAAAATGATGAAGTTTAAAAAAATGATTCAGTTTATTTTTTGTCACTACTTCAACTCAACATTAGTTGAAGTAGTGACAAATGGGTTTCGTAAAAGGCGACTGAAGCAATGTTCATATTTTTATCTTCATACAAGCCCATCGAATCCTAGTGCTAAATCCATGGTCTTTTCTAAGGATGTCCCCACTTAGGTCCCTCGCAGTACTTCTAATAAATATTTATTTATTCCTCAAACTTGTTCGTGTGGTGACAATTATAAAAAAAGTTGTTTAATTAGTCGCCTACTGATATCAGAAGAGCGATCAAGAGATCGTGCCGCTTATACACGATGGTATGACATAGATGTTATTTCTATAATTATAACATAATTGGTGCGTGTACGCAAATGTCACGCAAACGTCACGCCATCTTCATGGTGTGTGTTTTAATGATTTTTTATCTCCGGAAACCGCAGACAGGAACGCGGTGGACCGAGTCGGATCTCGGTGGATTAGGAAGGCACAAGATCGCGTGTGGTGTAAACGTTTGAAGAAGAGAAGTTCAAATGTTTGGCTATTGTAAGCCACTGTTGCTTTATCTCTTTGCTATACGGTGTTGTTCATTAACGCAGTTAATTACATTGACTTGAGTGCAAACTGCAGACGGGTCATACTGTAAAACATTCTATTTATTCTATGAAACATAATATTTTCTGATTATAAACTGACTCCAAAACCTTTGTTTGATTCTATGACACAGTACCTAATTCCTCATTTATTAAGATAAAATAGTTTGATTTAATTAGTCTAGAAATGACTGACTTTTAAGGTAATAATATAGAAAAAATCAACCTAATTTAGAAATTATTGTGGTAAATAGCTATTTTCTAGCAGTTTTTACTGTAGTAAGACATACTTTAGCACTTAGCGTACACTTACAGAAAATCTTATTTACCCCATGCAAGTGGTGACACAGCCTACCGCAAACCCACTTATGCAATCACAAAGTTATCTCGTCGAAAGCCGGCGCTGATTGTAAAACATATCTAGCGATTAGATTTAGTGCGTTACACTTTATTAATATTAATCTATTATATAAATACTTCACGGTATGTTAGTGTTGAAATTATTTAGTAACAATGATAATTATGAAGATTTTTATCGTATTTAGTTTTAACTGCTACGGTAGCTGTCGCGATGATGGATTGCCTTGCACGTGAACGCATCTTATCCATGATGCTAGGTCTTTTCACCAAGATCAAGATAATTACCGCCGTTTAATCCACTTTCAAGTTAACGTGAATAGGTACAGAAGCTAGTGACATTACAGTGCTGAACTAGGTAGGTCCTTAATTTCACATGTTCAATTATTTCCACACGTTAAAAAAAGGGGATCTCCATTTAACTATCTTGCGTGGGATTAGAACACGAGACCTCCAGAACAACAGCTGTATACTTACCGAGATGGTTTTATTAAGTTTGAAAGGAAAAGTCCAAGTTTCTTGGCAGCATTCTTCTCAAAGCAGTACTTTTCTTATCTGTGAAAGTGGTGTTAGTTTGACGGTTTTTTTTTTCTTTCGATGTTTTAAGTGTAACTAACTAACTTTGTAACTAAAGATATTTTATATAAAATGAAGGATATGGGACTTTCACGATAGGACTACAAGCGGGTAGTTGCATACTGCTATCAGTATGGAGCGTGGTGATTATAATATCTATAGTCTGCTACCCCACGGACTAAATAATAATGAATATGTATATTGTATGTAAACAATAAGCTTTGTTATCAATTTTCAATACATAAGTTATCTAGAAAATCGATAAAATCTAGAACATTGTTTACTGAAGTGCAGTTCAAATGACGCGGCTTAATAACTTGATAAGATATAGTTTTACAAATTAAGATTATATTGTTGTATAATTGTTAATTACAAACAGAAGTAGCCGTTTATGCCGGGTAGCGGGTTCCATTCCCCCATGTCACCAATGTAGCATCAAGCCCATCCAGTCCATACTAAAATCTAGGAAGAACCTTCGCCTTTCTATCAAGCCTGGTCTGCCTATGTCCGTCTCTGCAGTAGGGCTTTTATAAACATTAAGTAAATTTGTAATGAATATTTGTATTGAGTGCAATTAAATTATTCAGTAATAAGTACAATGTCTGTCATTCATTGATTTACAAAAAACCAAAGATACACACTCCACTTCCCAAAAACGTCCGCAACAAATAGGCGCATTGTGCACTTTTTTTAAATTAGTATCGCGTTGTTCTACCGGCAAACGTCAATCATTAAATTTTATTGCTATAAGGGCATTACTTTTTAAATACAACTTTATGTCATGCGTGTAAGATTGAATTTGAAAAAAAAATATGTTTACGATATTACTATACGTATTTATTGCGTATGTTTAATTTGGTGACACTTTTGGCTGTTAGTTTTGTTTGAAAATGTGCATCTAGGGTTTTTTATAAATCAATGCTGTCATTGTACAAATTTAACAACTCGTTAAATTGAAATGTTAAGTACAATTATTCGGTTAATTATATAAATGATGTGTCGATATCATTTCGGTTCGCTTAATATGTAGATCATTTTGTGTACATTCATGATGTAGACAGGTAACTTTAGGTATTTGTTAAAATATAATTGTAAATATAAAATATTCGCGGACATCTCTACACAGCGCCATCTGTTCCCAAAGTAAGCTAGGCTTAACCTGCTTGTGTTATGGGTAGGGCATGCAATACCGGTTTACCGGTTTTGATTTTTACCGGTAAACCGTACATTTTGGCTCCCGGTAAATTACCGGTATTGAAAACCAAAACCGGTATTTTACCGTTTTGATTGTGTGAATAGTGTGAATTAATATTCGCTATTATTATTAATTTTGGCTAGGTATGTCTGTGGACTAAAATGTATAACAATTTAATCCAATAGACACATCGTAAATGAAAGATGATGAGGACTTATGATTACTGAGGCATGTAGTACCGGTTTACCTGTATTGTTTTATTGTAATGTAATGTTTTTCAAAATCAGTTTTACCATTCAAAATTGGCGGCTTATTATCCTCTGTTTCCAGAGTCAGTGTAAAAAAAGCAGTTCAAAGGCACTTAATGACATCAAGTGTGATATTTCATTTAGTGCGGAAGATATTTTATCTATTATAATTCTTTTTAACTGCTTAGATCTTTTCAAAAACACACTAGAAATTATTTGTAGACGTGACGCAACGTTTTTGTCTATGGATGCTGCATTTAATTTCACTCTAAATGCGCGCAGCTTGGCAGAGGCTTTGCCGAGAAGACTGAAAGAAAGAAGACTCATCGAAGCATCCCTTCTGTTATACCTTCGCAATCCTGCCAAATACTTTGTCATGAATGAAGACTACGACAATGTCACCTTTCCCAAACCATCATGAGAGGAGACTATGAATATTTATATATAAAGTATGGATTCAAAGACTTGAGCCCGACCTACATGTTGAACCAGAAAGGAGCATATATACATGGTATTAGAGGAAAATGAGATTGTAGTAGAAGAAAGCGCTACTACGAGTATCAAGGAACAAATGCAAAAAGCGATGCAACTTTAAATAGAGGAACTCCAACAGCTACCACAATGGAACAAAGGGATATCAAACTCAAAGAAAGAGGAACAATAAATATTGTAAAAAAGAAGTGTGATGTCATTTTTAAATTAATAATGTATTGTAATTACTATTTTATTGTAAGTACCTACAATCTGTTATGTTTTTTATATTGTAATTTTTATTATTGTAAAATTTTTACTGAAAAAGATGTAAAACATAATACGTGTAAGCAGGCATAGGAATTAGATCCCTATGTAAAAGTGATTATACGAGTGAGTCTGTTAAATCTTGCATATAGATAATAAATAAATGATTATGTACAAAAAACTATTGTTTTATTTCATTTTGTAACTACTTTGAAGTCAATTTAATAGCTAATTGTTGAAATACCAATATATAGTACTAAGTAAATAAAGCGCTGAAAAGTAATTTTTTAAACATCTCACCTAAAATTATGTCTTTTACCGGTAATACCGGTTTACCGGTAAAAAAATTGCCAACACCGGTAAATTTACCGGTAACCAAAATGGCCGGTAATTGCAAGCCCTAGTTATGGGTAACAGAACAACGGATATTAATACTTATATACTTTTTTTTTGTAAATACATACATATTATACATAGAAACACTTAGACTAATGCAAATAATCATGTTCATGCACACAAATATTTGCATTGAGCGGGAATCGAACCCGAGACCTCTGCGTAGCAGTCATGTTTTTTAACAACTACGCCACAGAGGCCGTCATTTATTAAAAGTTTTGTACTGCTATTGCTTGCGATGTCTCTTGGGTGTGTCATCTCAGTCAAAAGACGTTAGCTGCTAGATGTAGTCCTACTCTAAACGTCTCCACCTGACGTTCTCCTTCCACATCTCGTACTTCCTCTGTCCCATGATTCCTTCATCCAACAGTTATTTGCAACATTAACCAAATTGTCGGTTACGTTTTACCACCTCGTGAGAGCTCTGCTTACTTTAAATCTTCCGGTGCACAATCACCATTCCGTAAAATTTATACCCCATTGGCTGGTTCTACGTTTTATATACTTAATTAATAATAAGTATAAGGATCTAAGTCGTCGGTCCCCCAGATAGATGGAACGACGACCTCAAAAAGGTGTCTGGGTCAGACAGGATGCGGAAGACGAAGGACCGTGTTCTTTGCCGCTTGTTGGGAGAGGGCTATGTATAGCAGTGGACTGCGATAGGCTAGTTGAATGATTGATTTATGAGGATCTATATTTTAACTAAATCCAAACTAATATTCAGCTATAAAAAAACATAAGAAATAACTACATAGAAATGTTTATAAATGTAGTATGTCGTGACCTTGAAAATTGTTATCACGTAAACATCGACTGGCAGTTAATAAAGGGTAATTAAATAACATTAGGTATATTGTATAATAGTGCATTTAATGTTATGTCTTATGTAATAGTTTAGCGTGAAATTTTTAGTTTTTGTCTTAGTTTAAAAAAGACAACTCCCGCACTAGGGATCATGCCCTGTGTCGCGGGGACTTTTACAAACATCAATTAACGGACACATATATACGTAAGTAAATGATTTTATATGTAAAAAATACACTTTTATGACTTATATAGCTGCTATGCAGAGGTTTTGGTTTCCGCTACTAAATAGAACTCCTCTTTTGGGTCGTAGCGCATATAACATAACGTAAACGGATCGGCAACGTATCAACTCGAGCCGTTCAGTATTATTTGTATGAAACTCCTGCAACGCACACTAATCGGAATCGTAACGTAATCGGATTATTGACGTTTGACACCGAGGAAAAAGGCGCGATCTAGGCGAGGCGGTCCCGATCGCGCCTTTTTCCATCGATCCGTATACGTTACGTTATATGTAATTATTATTGTGCTACGACCCTTTGACTGATTCTAGGTTGTTTGTTTCTGAAAAATCTGTTCTTCCTACGTATTTAAGTTGGACTAAAGAACAGATTATATTTGTCCAAGTAGCTCCTATTAAAATATCATCTAAACTGGTTAATTAATTTGGTTTTTATCTCAAAACCATAGAATTTCTATGAATCATAGAAACATGTGTACCTATCCAAAATAGCGTAAATATTAAAATCGGTGTCAACGTTTAACACCCAGATCTAATAAACAGTTATGTTCATGCACATAAATATTTATCTGTTATCTTCATATCGACCAATAGAAGTCCACTGCTGAACATAGACCTCCCTCAAATATTGCCACCTTGCGTGGTCTTGTGCCTCCCTCATCCATCTTACATCCACCTATTGCGGGAACTAAACCGCAACCTCCGCCACACCAAGCAAGATTCACCAACCACCACGCCATCTAGTGATCAGATAAGTTTTCTCAAAAATCTATTAGGTATGTTATGACATTTAGTTTAGCAAGTCCCCCGACCATGACTTAGTTAACAGTTCAGCGCCCTTCATGGCTGATTATAGAGTTTGATTTATCGTGATTTATTAGAGGTAGGAGCACGATGTAGGTTACGGTCAGTTAGGAGTTACGGTGGCCATGATTGTAGCCTGTTTAAGGATTAGGTGGAAAGTGTGTGTGTAGATTTAGGTGTTATTTTATATATGTAGAAAAGAAAGATGTTTATGAAAATTATATTTTTACAAAAGTTTACGTGCGTCTATTGGTTTATTTTATGCCGAAAACAAAAAAAAATACCTTTGCTGAAGTCTTTTAAGTTTGTATAAAAATGCGTTATTCATAATGAAAATTAGACATCATTATTTTGGGCCTGGAGTGTCTAAGTAATGGAAAGATTCTATGATTCGACGAAGCACGTTTCGTCTATGAATACTGACTTCTATTAGCTGTACTTTCTATAAGCATCGTACAATCGTATTTCTATTTGACGTTTCAGACCCCATTATTTTATAGATTGCTGCTGCGGTAATATCTACAGAATATAAGCTAGCGATATATTTATTTAATATTTGTATTCGTACACATTATGTGCTATGCGTTATTTGATACGGTTACGAAATGTAGGTAAGGAATTTGTCTTATTAAAACAGGTGGATTGAAAAAGGTTCATGTAGCTACGTAGTTTTTGTTCTGTGAAATATTCGATATTGGCTTGATATTAAATTCCTTTTTTCTACGCTTTTATCTAAAATTTATTGCTGTTGAGCATTGTATTCTTTAAAATAACAGAACTTATACAACATCACTTGTATAAGTTCTGTTATTTTAAAGGCAAGAGAAGCACACATATACTCAGGTAAAGTGGTGTAGTAGACGTTTTTAAATGTTAAATTCACAAAACGTACAATTGTAATACTCCATTTTTAATCTACCCAAACACAAACATAACCCGATTTGATAAAGATTTTACTAAACGTCACAATAGCAAAACTAAAAGAATGAAATTATTGTTTTTTATTGTTTTCTAAACAGGTTTATAGAGACAAATAGTGTGATTTGATATCTACTGATCTTCTTATCTGCACTAGGTCATAGTGTAGTGTGGTAAATTTCCATTAGTAAAAGTACTTCCACTTTTGGAAATGGAAATTGGGGCACACGCCCCTTTTATAACTTGGGATACCTTTTAGACGCCATCCACACACCTTTGGTTTAAACGGGTAAGTGTGTCGGAATCCCGAAAGATGAAGTAGGTACGGTGTTCCTTTTACCCATGAAGGACGATGACAGGTTGTCCGTGTGGTGCCAGAGTGAGAACACAATATGTCACCACCCCATATCATCTAAAGGGTGTCGTAAAAACCGGATAAGGGACTAACCGTAAATATTATCTTTACAAAGTAAAAAGAAGGAAAACTGAAATTAAACCCTATTCCAATCCGTTTGGCCAGCGAGGTATTAGTAGGCCAAGTATTCCTCCGTCACGGGAGCAGGTCCGTCCCTGCAGTAGGACATTAATGCTCCAGGCGACAGTCATCTCGTCGTTTCTTGAGCCGCCCTGCCCTATGCAGGACACACGTTCCATTTCGACATATTATTATATGCTATGAATACTATGTCAACTCTGACGTCATTCACATTCGTAAAATCTACATAACGTTAATTTAATTCGTTATAAAACGGTTATCGGAAGACAACTTTCTGAGACCGGTTGATTGAAAGCGACTAGTTGTTACGTTATCGCTTATGCCCGATTTACACATCGACAAGTACAGTAGCGAGTTAAGTAGTATTTTAAGATTAAGTCGATATTAATAGATGTCAATCCTATTTTTTAGCGAGTTAAGTACGAAGTAGCCTCCTTTCTCGCATCTGGCTAACTTAACTCGCCAAAAAATAGGATGGAAATCTATTTAAATCAACTTAATCAACAACTTACTACTGTACTTGTCGATGTGTAAATCGGGCTTTAGTGTTTATTAAACAACAGGTCATGTGTTTTGTTGACAGTTGTGAGTTTTAGAAAAACTATGGCCGTTGTAGCGGCATTACGTGATACGATTTTAAAACGTAAATTGTAACTTATTTAGATTTATATCTTAGCACTTTGATCCAGTCTATGCTTTGACGGAATAAGAATCCTAAATTACACCACTTTGTCTCGTCCTGTGGGTGTCAAAAATGGCGATTAAGGTAGATTTCAAAGTACACTATTATTTCCGAATGATGGATATGTCGAAACTTGGTCTGGTACTGGTAGACCAAAATACCTTCTGTCGTATTTTCGTGGCATAACACAATAGATTTAAAAAAATACAAAATCACTGGCTTGTCCTTTATTTTTGATTAATTATATGGCCACCCAACTTTTGATATTGTGCATGCCTCTCTTTGTAATGCACAATCGGCTCTTTACATCTGTGCAATCATTGTTGTGTTTTATCTCTTGCGAGGGAGACAAAGAAGTCATTCACCCAATAACGTTCATAATCATATACACATTTAGAAATAAACATGTACAATCTTTATTTATACAATATATTCTCCGTGTGGTGACAGAGGAAGAATACAATATGTCACCACCCCATCTCATCCCATCAGTGTCGTAAAAACCGACTAAGACTAAGACTATCCGTCAATATTATTTTTATGAAATAAAAAGAAGGAAAACTTGAAATCAAACCCTATACCAATCCGGCTGGCCAGCGTGGTATTAGTAGGCCAAGTATCCCTCCGTCATGGGAGGAGGCCCGTCCCTGCAGTGGGACATTAATGGGCTGTTATGATGAATCACTATTTGTATTACGATACGTTCCTGCCTTCTAACTCGCGTTTCTGCCGAATATAAGATACTGTAGTTTTCCTCTTGTTAAAGACAGTAACTTTACCATGCTGGCCAGGTTTACATCCATCACAGCAGAATCTGCGTCTCTAGACGATGACTTGAAAAATATACCAATTCTATTCTTTTTAGAATTTATTTTATTTAGTGAAGACCTAAAAAAATACAGCCTAGTTTATTCTTGTTTTTAAATGTTGATTTTTACTAAACTTAAAAAAAATTACTTTGTACTGCCTTTATATATCCGAGTTACTTCGTGAAAATCCACTCTGGTTTTTAATTAGTTTTTTTTTCGTTCATGCTAGGTTCAAAAGAACGTGCTTTAATAACTGCCTCGGTGGGGCGACGGTAGCGCAAGCGTCTGCCGTGCACGAGGTTGTGGGTTTGATATCCACAAGACAATTCTTTGTGCGATCCACAAATTATTGTCCTGATTTTGGATGTTCTTTGTGTCCGTTAAATTCATGTCTTTTTTATTTTTTTATTTAATAGGAGGTAAACGAGCCAGCAGGTAAGTGATCACCGCCGCCCATAGACACCCGCAACACCAGAGAAATCACAGATGCGTTGCCGACCTTTAAAAAGGGAGTACTCTCGTTTCTTGAAGTATAAGTATATGTCTGTAAAAGTCCTCGCAACACAAGACTCGATCCTTAATGCGGAAGTTGTCTATATAAAATAAAAACTACTAAAGTACCTACCCTTTTATTTTAGTAGCATTTTCATCCTACCGTTTGCAAACAATATTTATAATTATAGTACACAGTTTTGCTATAAATAAATCCTTATCTTCATCAATAAGCAACCTCGGTAAGAAACCTGCCATCAGTAATTTGAAGATTTTGTGCAAAAACTTATTTCGACTAAAAGTAGGTAGATATAGATATTTTTCCACAACCTTCGATTATTAATTTAAGCGTAACGGCATGGCTCCGTAACCTTATTATGCATGAACTGTATACTAAAGGGAATAAATATCCATTACGCTCAGTCTGCCCGGTATTACCTAACCCTCTCTTAGACTTAGCCACGGTCAATAAAACGAATATACGATAACTGCGATAGCGAATTGGGACTCTATTTCATCTGCAATAGAGTGTATATTCGTATGTGTGGATTGGAATAGCTGTCAGATGCAATCAGTGTATTGGAAATGTAGTTGGAAGTTATCTAAAGATTATGTTTTGATATCTATAGGTATCTGTTGTTATGTTGCAATAGATCGAGTTTATAAATGTTGTTGATACTTTTCTTGTTGATTGCATTAGTGTTAGTATGTTGGTATTACGGTTTGCGTGGTATGTGTATCTCTGTCTTTAAGTTACGTAATGTCACCGCTCCGCAATGTCTAACTGCTTCCGTGGCAATGTGGTTTATGTACGAGAAGCGTCTGTTGGGGGAGGTCACTGGTTCGAATGTCACAAAAGATATCATCATAACAGCCCATTAATGTCCCACTGCAGAGACGTGCCTCCTCCCGTGACGGAGGGATACTTGGCCTACTAATACCACGCTGGCCCGACGGATTCGTATAGGTTTTATTTTAAGTTTTCCTTTATTCATTTATTAGATCCCAACGTCACAAACACACAAACTTTATCTCTATAAAATATTTGTATAGAAAAATGGAAATCTTCATGAGTTTCGGAAAATTTGACTAAAAAACTATGGCATAATTTTGATAGAAATCTAGATATCGAGACCTTGACCTGTATGGTATAGTATGAGTAATACCTACCCTTGTAATAACAAACGAGGCACTTGCCCTATAGCCGAACAATAATGTCTAGAATGATGTAGATTACCAGATATAAGTTGCCAATATTTCTTCCGACTTTGTTTGTCTGACTATAAAAAGAGAAGGACGTTATCAAGTAATTTGTATTTTGTGTTTATTACTTCAAAACTCATTCAGTCTTCTTGATGACAGAAAAATAGTACAGCAAAGTTTTACTTTGTATTAGGTATGTATTTTTTATATGTCTATGTGAACTAGGTAGTTTAAAAAAAAACCGCAAATGTAGTGATAATGCCATCCTCAAGACACTTATCATCATTACCAGGCTAGCCAAGCGGTTTGGTTGATAATACTTGATAATATTATATTACAATTGCCGGTTTTCCCTTACTCGATATTTTCGACAGCTATGGAACAAAAAGAGGTAGCGCCGAAAAAAACGCTTCCTTTTTTTAAACATATTTCATTACTGCTTCACAACTATTAGTCATAGTGTGATACTATATAACCTCTGACACTCCCCGATAAATGGACTATTCAACACAGAAAGAATTTTTAAAATCGGTTTAGTAGATCTAGAGATTACCCCCTACAACGTCACAAACACACAAACTTTACCTCTTTATAATATTAGTATAGATTGTATATTAGGGACATGACTTCAAATAATAATTTCATTGAATACGATTCTCGCTATCTAAAAAATATCGTTACTAAAGATACGATGAAAGTAGTATGTCTGTCTCGACCTCATTACACTTGGACCTTTTTAATCAATAGACAGCTATGATTGAAGCGAAGCAATGGCAAGCCTAAGGGTTGTAGCACATTTAACGTAATGTAAACGGATCGGCACTGTATCAACTCGAGCTGTTCATTATTATTTGTATGAAACTCCTTACTGCAACGCACACTAATCGGAAACGTAATCGTTTGACACCGAGGAAAAAGGCGAGGCGATGCCGATCCGTTTACGTTACGTTATATGTGCTATGACCCTAATGCAATTTTTATTCTTCGGTTTACGTTTCGACAGAAAATAATAGTATACGTTTGTATATTCTTTTGTACATTTTTTTAAATAAACTTATGATGCGCTATATTGTTGGTTTGTTCTTTTAAGTTAAAACATAAAAAACTGATTTAGAAAATTAGAAACTTTATTTTCCAGGAGCCTTCTAATAAGCATCTCGATTCCAGCTAGTTTATTTGTGATAAAAGTTTATACAGGGTGGAATGTTTCAGTGGGGCAGTAAGACAAAAGTTTATACCTTAATCGTTGCAGCCAGCCATTCTGACGGCAGAATGGGTGGTGACACTAACTTACCTTATATTTTTAAAATTAATGAGGTAGCAATTATTTTATTATAGGTAGCAAAGAGTAGCAATTAGGTAGCAATTTTTAATCAATGCCCCGATGCTAAATGAGGCAGGCACACATCCATTCTGATGGTCACATTATACTCATGTTCACAACAAAATCTTTAAGACTACAGAGTACGCTATAGATATTTTATAGGCAACGAAAAGACTTCTAATTCAAAATCCAGTTTACCACAACCACTTTACTAATTAAGCACTGAATATAATTAACCTACATCTATAAACAGAAGTAACCTTAATATCTGCCTACACTATCTCTGTATAGGTACTTATGACCTCAGCAATGTTAACTGTCAACAAATATCGTTATTAGTGATGTTATATGCAGTGCTAAGTTGTTATATCATGAAAGTATCGAATATCCGAATCTGATTTAAATATACAGATAATTTTCTCCGTGTGGTGACGGGAGTAAGAATACAGTGTGTCACCACCCCATCTCATCCCATGGGTGTCGTAAAAACCGACTAAGGGACTATCCGTGAATATTATCTTTACGTCATAAAAAGAAGGAAAACAATTGAAAGATCGCTTAGATAAATAAATAAATGTCTTCCACGGGGTTCGAACCTGGCTGCAGTATACACGATCGCTTTGATATCAAGGCAATTTACAGTTATAATATTAAAGTATCCGTATTAAAATCCGTAATATCATACTCATAACATCCCTAGTACTTACGTCATGACATTGAAAACGATGCCAAAACTTTTGTGTACCAACAATAGTTTTACTGTATCGATAACTGATAAAGGGATTATTGAATTTATTGTTGCGTAAACCGGGGTTTGTTTGTTACTATCCCTCTTATACCCTTTCAGTCTCATTAATAAACATAGACTAACGCAAGATTAACTTTACTCCATGGTTTAAGTGTCAAATTATTAATGTTTGTATTAATAAACGCGAAGTAAAGAAGGAGTTAGCTAATACCGCTTTACTCTTGGCGTAAAAGTTATTCCGTACCAAGACCTAGTTTAACGGTGGATTAGTGCAGACTTATCAGTATTACTTTGACGTGTTATTTATTTTTATCCTTCAAAAATAAATATTTGCATCAGGTTCATATTTGGACTTCGTAAATATGACCATATCTCAGAATTTCGTCAAAAACTCAAGTGGTTTCCCATTCGTCTTCGTCGGGATACTCATATTCTATCTCTACTCTATAATATTCTTTTTAATCCTCATACTCCTCCTTACCTTAAAAATCGTTTTGAATTTCTTCACAATACACATTCGAAGGCCCTGCGGTCATCAGAGAATCTAAAATTAAAAATGCCTTCACACACCACACGATTTGTCGACAAATCCTTTTCAGTTCAAGCTGTACGACTCTGGAACAATTTGCCTGAAACAATAAGACGATCCCAAACACAGCAGACATTAAAAAACCGTGTAAAGGAGCATTTTCTCACCCACATAGCTAATTCTTTCCAAAATTGATAGCTTATTACATTTTTATAGTATCTGGTTTGCTATATGTTTATGTATCATTATTTATTGATAAATGCGTCACTAAACCGTATCCTATATTATCTTTCTATATATTATTATTTTATTTCCTTTCAGTATGAGTAAGTATTAATATTACTATTTTTATTACCTTATCTTTATAATTTTCTTTTCCGTTTCTACTATTATAAGAATATATAATTAATATAATTATACTATTCAGTACACCACACAACATAAAAATCATATTACACATTTTCCATCCAAAGGTTGTCTGGAAGAAATCACTTCGAGTGATAAGACCGCCATTTGTGTCACCTAGTTTTTAAGATAATTTGTGTACTTACCTGTTGTATTTTATTTTGGTGTACAATAAAGCAATAAATAAATAAATAAAAATATAATCCTGTGATTGAATAAGATGAATAGAGACTATTTTGTTCATGATTTACGGATATTATATTTATGACAAATGTAGTGATGTAAGTTAGTTCTAAGATATATATGACATGTAAACCTTATAATAAACAGTCTTATTCCGATCATCAGACGTTTCACTTGATACCTGAAACCCCCGACATTACATGGCGACCCTGCCAGCTCCTAATATGGACCGGGCGGCGCCACGCGTTAGTGAATCGCGACGGGACTCGTAATACTTCGGCAGTAGTACTTTATGTTCGTTAGTTACTTTTTTTTTCTTCTTCTTTCGTTGACCTTCTTGCGATAAAAAATGGGAAAAACGTATTCCAAAGAAGAGACTATCATCGCCCAAACTGCGGCTGGTGATGGCAAGAACAACGCTACTGCGGAAACGAGTTATTCGAGCATTAGTACAACGAATATATTGCTCACGTTAATCGTGATTCTTTTGCTGGTTGCCGCTTTATGGGCATTCTGCCACCTGTATAAGAAGATGCACGCTAAATGGATGGACAGCCATATGAATCGTCGATCTATTCGTCGCAGAGAGGCCCTAATGTACTTCAAGCGCCAGGTACCTACTGAGCAGGTATAAAGGTAGTGCGTGTGCGTATACGAAAATAACAAAACATGTAGTGCGTTTGTGTGTATGAAAATTACGAATTAGGTAGTGTGTATGCGTATTAAGAAAGATACTCGTAATTTGTTTTTTAAATACATTAACTTCAGTGAAATTCTACCGTATCTCGCGTAAACACTGTAGATTTCGGCATTGACCATGAAATAAACATTTGTGGATCACGGAACATTGTGGTGACTTTAAGTGCGTTACGATGGAACATTTTAAGAACTGTAAGTGTATCGGAGTTGATTTTTTTTAGAGTTAAAATAAGTGAAAATAAAATAGAATATAATAATTAATATTGTTTATAATAATTAAAAAATTAAAAGAAAAATCATTTTTAAAAAATAATAATAATATTAAATATAGGTAAAAGTTTTATACATAATAGCTTATTAGGTTTCAATATACTCGTATACTCGTACTTAATTATAATATATCGCTATCTAAATGTAATTTACTCAGTATAAGTTTTTATTCATCATAAATAAACATTGCTTAAAGAGTGCACCGTGACTCTAGGAACATGATACGGAGCGACGTATATGGTATGTTTAGGAATATTTGTCGTATTGGGACGCTCTTAGTAACGATCGAGGAATGTTACAATGATGTAATCACGACAATTTTTTTTATTTTAATGTAGTACTATGGCAGAAAGTTTTACTGACATATATGAAGAATTGTTAATAATTCGTAAGTATTTAATAAAAAAGGGTAAGAGTAGATTTAAAGGGTTAATTACGTCTAATAAATTAAAAGAAGCTGAGATTTTATATAATCAATCTCATTTGTTGTTGTCTGAATTGCAAAAAGATGAGATACCTGAAATAGTGACCTCTTTGACGACCACTTATGATAAAATTCGTCAATTATTCACAGAAATAACTCAGTTGTGTACGCCGAGTACAACTATTTTAGAAAAAATGGAGTTTGATTTACGAACCGCGTGCTCGATGATTCCGCTTATGGACGACAAGGAGGACACTACCAAAAGATTGATTGATGCTGTTGAAATGTACGGCGAAATGCTTGATAATTCCGGTCAAAACAGTTTAGTTAAATTTGTACTGAAAGGCAGACTTTCCGAAAGTGCCAAGTTGCGTTTAGCAACGCATTATCCAACAATTTCAGACCTTATTACTGATTTAAGACATCATCTTTTGCCTATTAAATGTCCCTCCGCTATACAATCACGACTTCTACGAACGAATCAGGGTTGGAGATCAATCGATGAATACGGTACAGAGTTAGAAAAGCTATTCACCGAGCTAACGATCTCTCAGGCTGATCGTGATTCAAGTAAGTATGCTTTACTAAAGCCAATAAATGAAAAGATGGCTATTAAAAAGTTTTCAGACGGCCTAAAGGACGCCAGGTTAAGCACGATTGTAGCTGCACGCCACTGTGCCAGTCTCAAGGAAGCAGTGCAGGTGGCCAAGGACGAGGAATCCTCATCAACGTCCTCTTCTACCAGACCAGAAGTTATGCAGTACTCTCGAAGACCTCGAGGTAAGTACAGAGCTTTTAATGCCCCAAGAGTTTATCAAAACCAACGTGGTCATTACACCAACAACAATAATAATTTTCATTCTCATGATAGATCTTTTGCAAGTTATAGTCGGGGTAGACCTATAGCAAGTTATAGTCGTGGTAGACCTTTCGCTGGTAGATATTATAACCGGCGCCGGGGTGGTCAAAATCATATAAGAAATGTTTTTCCAGCTCAGCCCGCTGCTGAAAATATTGCTACTACGATGGACAATAATTATAGTTCACGTAATACTGACCAAACTGGCAAAGGGAGACATACTACAAATCAGTTTTTTCGAGTTTAAGGAGTATGTATTGTCTTGTAAAGGCCAAAGTAAATTCGTTTCATTTTTTGTCAATAATAGAAAATACATATTTTTAATAGATACCGGAGCGTCAATATCTGTTATAAAGAAAGATGAACTACCTAGAGATATACATATTAATAGTGATGATACAGTTATTAATGGAATAGGAGGACAAATTAAGTCCTCAGGACAGATAACATTAAACCTTACATTAGACTATCGAAATATATTTTCGCATACATTTCTTGTGTTTGAGAAGTTACCTATGAAATCAAGTGGTATATTAGGTTTAGATTTTCTTTCAACTTATCAGTGTAATATTGACCTATGTGCTAATATACTAACTATTAATTACGGAGATAATACAGCTTATTTGCCACTGTTTGACAAACCAGATTTTTCTAATAATTTAATTTTACCCCCACGTAGTGAGTCAATTCATTATGTCTATTTAAATCAAAAAGGTAGTAGTATGACAGAAGACTATTTTGTTAAAGCGAGTGAGATAGAGAAGGATGTTTTCCTAGGAGGTACAATAGTAAAGGCGAAGTGTGGTAGAATACCAGTTAGAATACTGAATGTAAGAGAAGAAGAGGTTAGGCTAACAGATTTTACTCCTGAAGTTTATGCTTTAAGTGAATATAACATGTTTTCTTTTTCGAAATGTGAGTCTAATAGCAATAGAGCAGAAGCCTTACTTTCGTTATTAAACCTAAGCCATTTAAATACTGAAGAAAGAAGTTCTATCGAAGTGATATGTTCTAAGTATTCTGACGTCTTTTATATGCCAGGTGATAAGTTAACAACGACAAATGTTTATGAACAGTCCATAACGCTCAAACCTAACACAAATCCAGTCTATGTTAAGCCCTATAGATTGCCTCAGTCAATGAAACCAGAGATAAAGAGACAGATAAAACAATTATTAGACAATGATATAATAGAAGAATCAACTAGTGAGTGGAATAGCCCCATTCTTTTAGTACCAAAGAAATCAGACGGTACTAAAAAATGGCGTTTAGTAGTAGATTACAGAAAGCTTAATGATATCATTGTTGATGATAAATTCCCATTACCAAATATTACAGACATTTTAGACTCTCTTTCTGGCTCTATTTATTATTCTCATTTAGATCTAAACCAAGGGTATTTTCAGGTAAAACTTACCCCTGATAGCCGTAAATACACAGCGTTTACTACTAGCACAGGCCAATATCAATTAAAGCGACTACCAATGGGTTTGAAGTCCTCTTGTAGTAATTTTAGTCGAGTGATGTCAATAGCTATGTCAGGTCTGACGTATGAAAATTGTTTTCTATATATGGACGATTTGTGTATTTTTGGCCGAAATTTGGCTATACACAACGCCAATTTATTATCTGTACTCGATAGACTAAGAAAAGTTAACCTAAAACTAAATCCTGAGAAATGTCAATTTTTGAAGAAGCAAATATTATATCTTGGTCATCTTGTTTCTGCTGAAGGTGTGTTACCTGACCCAGAAAAGACTAAAATCTTACAAAATTACCCTATCCCAAAAAATATGGATGAAGTGAGACGATTTGTAGCTTTTTGCAACTACTATCGTAAATTTATCCCCTCTTTTGCTAAAATCACTGTACCTTTAAACCGATTATGTAGAAAGAACGTAAATTTCTCTTGGGATGAAGAATGCCAATACGCATTCGAATTTTTAAAACAATCTCTGACAACACCACCCATACTACAATATCCAAATTTTTCAAGCACAAATGAATTTGTAATACAAACTGATGCATCAGGTACAGCTATTGGTGCAGTCTTGTGTAATCAAGACATGAGACCTGTTGCTTATGCTAGTAGACCGTTGAACAAAGGTGAATTAAACTATCCAACTATCGAAAAAGAGCTTACTGCTATTGTCTGGGCAGTTAAGTATTTCAGACCATATTTGTATGCTAGACACTTTTCAATAATGACCGATCACAAGCCTTTGGTATACTTGTTCGGAATGAAAGACCCCTCGAGTAGACTTTTAAAGTTCCGCTTGACTTTAGAGGAATATGATTTTAAAATAATCTATGTAAAAGGAAAAGATAATGTAGTTGCCGATGCATTATCCAGAGTGATAATAACATCGAACGAGTTAAAGAGTATGAATGATGAAATTATGAAAGTGATGGTTTTGACCAGAGCGCAAAGGAGAAGGTTGAATGATGATAATATGGATAATATGAAAGCTTCGCAGGTGCTTAATAAACCCACCGATGACAGGTCTGATCAGCCAAGATTCGTGGAGTTATTAAGAAAACCTCGAGATTTAGTGGAGATGATTTTACTAGAAAAAGATGAAATTGAGAAATATAGAAAAGATAAGTTAATAGACGTAGAGGAAGAATGTTTTGTTTTCATTCGTAGCAAAATGATATTGGGTATAAATCTCTACTTTAAGGCACATTTTACGCGAGCCGAATTTGTGACTAAGTTAGAGAAATTTTGCCTAAATATAAATATAAATGAATTATGCATAATTAAAAATAAAAATAATGATGAATTTATAAAAGGAATTTGTAATGAGCTCAAAATGTTGAAGGATTGGACCGGTCCAAGAATAAATATATTAAGAGGAATAGAGAGAATAGATGACGAGAAAAGTAGAAAATTTATCTTACACGATTTTCATTTGCTACCTACCAGTGGACATGCTGGGGTACGCAGAATGATCAATAATATAAAAAGACAATTTTACTGGCCAACGCTAGAAACAGATGTTTACGATTTTGTAACTAAGTGTCCTAAATGTCAAAAGACAAAGTTTAGTAGATACACAAGACAACCTATGACTATAACTTCTACGGCCACAGCAGGTTTCCAAAAGATTTATTTGGATTTAGTTGGACCGTTAGATAAAGATGAGGATGGAAATTGTTATTTACTCACTATCCAGTGTGAGCTGACTAAGTTCATCGAGGCATACCCGTTGAAGAATAAGGAAGCGGTAAGTGTTGCAACAGCTTTTGTTAATAATTTTATATTGAGATTCGGTATACCAACCACTATCGCAACAGACAGAGGTGCTGAATTTACCTCCTCAATTATGGTAGAGGTTTGCAAATTGTTGGAAATTGAAAAATTAACTTCCGTAGCATATCACCATCAATCAATTGGCTCTCTAGAAAACGCTCACAAACATCTAGGTGCTTTTCTAAGAGCGTATTGTGGAAATAATGGTTATTCATGGTCTCATTGGATACCATTTTGGTGTTTCAGTTATAATAACACAATTCACACTGAAACCAAATATGCCCCTTATGAACTTATCTTTGGAAGATCTTGTAATATTCCAAAAGCAATATATACTAATGTAGATCCACTATATAATCCGGATCATTATCCTCTAGATTTAAAATATAGGTTACAAGTAGCTCTTAAGGATGCTAGAAATAATTTAATATGTAGTAAGGAAAAACGTAAGCTAGTATATGATATGAAATGTAATCCTATTACTTATAAATTAGGTGATTTAGTATTAATTAAAAATGAAAATGCAAAAAAATTGGACAATGTTTTTGAAGGACCTTATAGTGTATTAGAAGATAAGGATCCTAATGTAGTTATAGTTAAGAATAATAAAAATGAACTAGTTCACAAAGATCGAACTAAATTGTTTAAAACATAATTATAATAGTTAAGTACTGTCTATGTTACTAGATTTAAAAAAAAAAAAAAGATTTGTAATCAATATCTTTTTTTTTCTATTTGCCCCCGGAGGTGTAGTGATGTAAGTTAGTTCTAAGATATATATGACATGTAAACCTTATAATAAACAGTCTTATTCCGATCATCAGACGTTTCACTTGATACCTGAAACCCCCGACATTACACAAAGACGAGATTGAAGATGTGGTTCCATTGATTAGACAAGTGAAATTTTATAAAATTCGAAAGAATCTGTTGGAAGAACTACAAGAAGCCAAGTTTAAATCTAAATACAGATTTTCCCAATCTACTGCTCTTTTCATCATTGACATGTTGAAAAATCATTTAGCTGGTGGATACAAGCGACATATAAGTACAGCTTACAAGCTCACATTAGGACACGTAATACTGTTGAACGGTGCTTTGGAGTATGGAAGCAAAGGTTTCAGTGTTTATTAAGAAGCTTTCGTACAAAATTAGAAAACACAAAGCTTTACATAGTTGCACTGGCTATATTGCATAATATTGCAATACAACAGCAAGATTTGATTGAGCATGTAGAATATATGATGTTCCAGTAACACATACATTAAGTAACTCTCTTAGAGGAAATTCAGCCCGGACTGCATTTATTAATGATTTTTTTTAAAATAAAGACTTTTAAATTTAAATTATGAGTTTATTCATACTTTACCAGCACCCCTCAGTATAAAATAAATTACTTAATATGATTATTACTTATAGTACTAATTAGTAAGACAAATATTTTAATATAATAATGGTTTATTCTAAAGAATAATTACATAATTTAACATTTTAGCTTTCTTTAGCTTAAGAATTTCCCGTTCCAATGTAACACATTTTCAGTTTTTCCTTGTGAATTGCCATTTTAATTGAATGTTCTTTCTCAGCCATTTCCATCTGTCTCAAATGTTCCTCATCTTTTAACATTTTGCTGTATTAACTATTATTATTGTATTATTTTATTAACTTGGATAAATTACAATATGACGACAAAATAAAATACACACACAATAATAAATCAAACGATTCAAATTTGACATTAGCAATCTATCAAAATGATATTTCAGTCATTCAGCTCACTCTTTTTACCTTTTCACGTATCAGGGTTGCCATAGCACACGCGCTAATTCTGGTGTAAGTGTGGTATTGTTAATCCGCGGTTACTCCAAGTTTATTAATAACAGAGTTAGTCCGAAGATAATACTTCGTTACACCGGTATTAACTAGTCCAAGTATAAGTCTGGACTATGCTAGGAGTAAGCGATTTTTATTAATAAGGGTGTTTAGGTATAAATACCTATATGACATTATGTATATCTATTACTCGTATGTATAGGTATGTCGCAAGAAAAAGAGGAAACCAGGGATTTCACGAAATCCCTAGGGATATGACGAAATCTCGTTCTTACCAGAAAAGAAATGCTCATAATTTTCTTTGTAGGTTAAAAACACAAGGATTCCAACTTCTGCAAGTTAGGTTGGTAACTGTGACCATAACGGCCGCCGAAGTGCAAGACATTTTCGACATTTACCGGGATTTTGTGATATTCCTAGTGATTTCGTGAAATCCCTGGTTTCCTCATTTCCCTGCGACATATATAAATATAGTTGTACTCGTGTTACCTTGGCATTTATGTAGATAAAACCTTGTTGTAGAAAAGAAATCAGTCGTGAACGTTCGGTTGCCATCAAGATCGCGTAGGATTCTTCTTCTTTTTATTATGTGTGAAGGAGTTCCGAAGACGGATATCACGGTTTGCCTATTAAAACCATGGTATTACTTTCTCCTCCGTGTGGTGACGGAGTAAGAATACAGTGTGTTGCCACCCCATCTCATCCCATGGGTGTCGTAAAAACCGACTAAGGGACTATCCGTGAATATTATCTTTCCGTAATAAATAGAAGGAAAACTTGAAATTAAACCCTATACCAATCCGTCTGACCTGCGTGGTATTAGTAGGCCAAGTAACTTTCCGTCACGGGAGGAGGCCCGTCCCTGCAGTGGGACATTAATGGGGTGTTATTATTCCTTACTCACTTATTTTATTGGCCTAACGATCAAAATATGTAATATATTCATCGTCTTCTTTTACATTATTTTGACCTCTTCTTCAAAAATACAACTACACATACCCCACTCAAGATTTGAGACTAAAAATACCAGTACATTCCACAATATTTTAGAACATTTTTGAAGCTCTACTTCTGTTGAACGATTTGTCTGCAAATTTAAAAAAAAATGTCAAGGACCAAAAATGTGACTTACGATGCTTACCCTACCTATATATAACTATGTAATTGTTTCTATATAAACTCTATTGCAAAAAAAACGGGCACTTTAGTTTTTTTTCTCTATTTCAATGAAGAAGAACAAGAAATAGGTTTTGTTAATTTGACGATGTATTGGTATGTTTTTTGAAGCATCCTGGCATGATTCTTTACGTTCCAAATTTAAAATTTGAAATTATTAAAAGAAAAATAATGATTATTGTGGATTTTTCTAAAATTGCTTTACTAATGGCGCGAATTGCTGAAATGATTTTTAACTGATTACGATATTTTAAAACTTTTTGGATATATTTCTGCAAATTAAACAATTTAATCTTTCTTTTTACATTAAATACCACTTTTTGATATGAGTGATAAAGCGATAAGGGCCGGTAAAATTATAGCCCTACTTGAAGAAGGTTGTTCGCAAACTTACGTGTCTCAGCGGCTAAATGTGAGTCGTTCAACTGTCCAGAGGACTTGGCAACGGTATCAAGAGACTATTTCGGTCAAAAGAAGACCTGGTTCGGGAAGAAAACGATGCACAGAACCAAGAGATGACCGCTTTTTGGTGAGTCAGGCGTTGCGTAATCGTAAGGCGTCAAGTGTAGACCTGAAGAAGAGCCTTGAAGAAGTAAGAGGAGTAGAAGTTAGCTTGTGGACGGTCAGGAGGAGGCTTTTGGCTGCCAATATCAAAAGTTACCGCCCAGCTCGGGGCCCTAAATTACTCCGTGAGCACCGTGTTGCTCGACTTCAGTTTGCTCGGAACTGTGCTTCATGGACTCTGGAGGACTGGAATAAAGTATTGTTTTCTGATGAAGCTAGAATCTCTTTGTGTGGAGAGGACCGACGCCGGCGTGTGCTGCGAAGACCACGGGAACGCTATGCGGAAGTGTATTTCGAAGAAATCACTCCTTATGGCGGAGGCTCCGTTATGTTTTGAGCAGGAATTAATTCGACGGAACGTACGGAGTTAGTTTTCATAGAAAATGGAACATTAAATGCATACCGGTACATAATGGAAGTCCTAATTCCATATGCACAACCCACATTGACTGCACTTGGGGAAGATTCCATTTTTATGGACGATAATGCTCGCCCGCACCGTTCTGGCGACGTGGAAGCGTACATGCAAGAAGTTGGGATCCGTCGTTTAGATTGGCCAGCTCGAAGTCCTGACCTCAATCCAATTGAGCATGTGTGGAATGTTCTAAAGAGACGGGTAAGATCAGTGCAACCTGCTCCACAAAACATCAGGAAGCTAAAAAGAGTCATTGCAGGAGAGTGGGAACGTATTCCTGAAAACGTTATTAGAAACATCGTGGAAAGCATGCCCAGAAGGATTCAAGCTGTGATTTTGGCAAGAGGAGGTCACACTACTCGTTATTAGGTTTTTACATTTGTAACTTTATTTAATTAAAAAAAGTAAAAAAAAACTAGTCTTTACTGCCGACCACTTCTTATTGTTTGGGCGTGTACATCGATTTTAAAGAATATAAAATATTTTTTTATTGTAAAGAATCCATCGTTTTTTTTCTTTTAAATGCTCGAATTCACTTCACGCGCATTAATTTACACGAATATAAGTATATAGACTACGTCAAAGAAATAAATTTCATTTAATTAACTAAAATCGACCCTAGAACGTAAATTTCCTTAGGTGCCCGTTTTTTTTGCAAAAGAGTGTATGTTATGTACCCATTGTAGTCTGTGCCCGTTCATACCTTAGTTTATGAGTAATGAAGTGTAAGACTATGGCAATAATAAAACAAAACAAACAAATAATACTTTTTACGGCCATAATCTTTTGTCAAACTCTGAACGCACTGATGCATACCGCCATAGATTATTCATGCTCGTTTCCTATGATTTACGATAAACTATGAGAGTTTGTCATCGTATGCCTCATTGTAATGTCAAACTTTTTGTAATGTCTTTCGATATGCGTCGTTGGATAACGTCTTAAGGTCGTGGTAGATTACGTTGGTATTTTTTTTAACAAGGTTAGTTCCTAAATAGATGGGTGACTGAGAAACAAGGACGAATTTTAGCCCGAGTTTAAACGCTTAACCCCTTTTTGTAAGCGCGGGTTACCTGCTTTAATTGTATAGATTTTTAATTTTATTCTACTTTTTCTTCGGTAATTATAACCATCATAGTGGTGAAAGGATTTGAATAGCTTAAACGCTTTAGCTCATACGGTATATCAAATACTAGCTGACCTGTGCCCACTTCGTTAGGCGGCGAAAAAAACGCGTCACTTTTTTAAACATATTTCATTATTGCTCCACTCCTTTTAGTCATGGCGTGATACTATTTAGCATATGACACTCCCCGATAAATGAACTATTCAACACAGAAAGAATTTTTAAAATCGGTTCAATAGATCCAGAGATTACCCCCTACAACGGCAACGTCACAAACATACAAACACACAAACTTTACGTCTTTATAATATTAGTATAGATTATCACTGTTCGTGAAACCGCACGTGGGATGTACTTTCTGGCATACGATAACGGAATCCAAGCCCTTGCCGTTTCATTAGCTTCCTTAAAAGCATTTCTCAACAGTTACCTTTCGCATTTCTCTGCTTGCAGAAATACGTCAAGCATAAATAATGCTAATTATCCGTGTGGTGACGGAGTAAGAATACAATATGTCACCACCCCATCTCAACCCATGTGTGTCGTAGAAACCGACTAAGGGACAATCTGTGAATATTACCTTTACATAGAAAGAAGGAAAACTTGAAATTAAACCCTATACCAATCCGTCTGGCCAGCGTGGTATTAGTAGGCCAAGTATTCCTCCGTCACGGGAGGAGGCCCGTTCCTGCAATGGGACATTAATGGGCTGTTATGATGAAATGATGCTAATTGAATGAGCATCAGTTTACTACAACTCTACTTAATTCAATATTCACTGTTTTCAGTATCTGTAAATTAACACGTAATTTGTAAACAAAGTGAAAACGGATCTTAACACAAAGACTTAATTAAAGACGACACAACACATTATCTTAAAAGTAATTAAACATACAGAGTGATAAATTTATTTACTTTCTATCGTAACAGGAAACAGAATTAATAATTACTGATATATATGTATATGTTACAGCCAAAGTAATAAATATGAATATTATACATAATGACTAGCCATTATGTATAAGGGCTACTTAATTTTGATAAAGTGATTAACTCATTAACTTTTACCTTTTAACTGGCAAAAGTCAGAAGCAGTTGGTTAGGTTAGGTTAGTATGGTGACCAAAGGACGCAAGAAGCATTTTTTTTTATGTAAAAATAGAATATAGTACATATTACTAGATTCTACCACTCGCCGGCCGCTACGGCGGCACGCTCGCTTCGCTCGCTCGGCTCGTGCGTCCTTTGGTCACAATACTAACCTAACCTAACCAACTGTTTCTGACTTTTGCCTTAATATTGTATTTTTGCCAGTGAAAAGGTAAAATTTCAATGAGTTTTGACTAACATCGATGGTCAAAACCACTTTTGACTGAAAAAACCAGTCAAAAGTGGTTATGAGTTTTGACTATAACATATATAATGGCTAGTTAATGTGATTAATTCTGCGACATTTATCACTTTATCAAAATTGAGTAGCCCTTATACATAATGGCTAGTTATTATGTATAATATTCATATTTATTACTTTGGCTGTAAGAAAGAAAGAAAGAAAGAAAGAAAGAAAAGAAAAAGAAAGAAAAGAAAACATAATATATGTAACATATATAAGGCTCATAGCACATATAACGTAACAGTATTCTTTGTATGAAACTCCTTACTGCAACGCACACTAATCGGAATCGTAACGTAATCGGATTTTTGACGTTTGACACCGAAGAAAAAGGCGAGGCGGTGACGATCCGTTTACGTTACGTTATGAGCCTAAAGGAACACAGTGTTGATCAATATGTGTGCTTAGTTAGGTTTATTGTAAAATTACTCTGGCCTTGATCATGTCAGTTATCGCTAGCCAAATATATACCTACTATCTTCTTTCCTAAGCTTTAATTTAAAATAACCACAGCACAATAATTTGATGTTCCAATATGCCTCCCTCAGTGGCGCTGCTCCCTCAGTGGCGCTGCCGGGTGTATGTAAACATGGCCTATTTATTCTACTCTGGCCTGACGGATTGGTTTTATGGCAAGCTTTTCTACTTTACTAGAGTAAAAAAAATGTCCCCAATACCGCGTGCGTCGGTTTTACAATACTCTGCATTGTGTGGTGTTTTTCGTAGTTATCATTCTTAATCCGTCACAATACCGAGACGGTACTACGAGTATATCTGTATCAATTTTCATGCCATACCATATTTTTATCGAGATAAAATTATAGCTTATAAATTGTATGCTAATTGGTCTTTAATAAATATCAATAAACCAACGAGTCCAAAATATATTATGTCATTCTTAAATTATTACGTTAACTCCAACATACAATAATTAAAAAATTACAACGTGGACATTTTGAATAATTACTCGTTTGTATAATTTGTTTTCAGTAGGTAATTAATGTTGTTATGTTTATAGTAAGTAAATTACTTGTAAGAATTTTAATGCCCATTATACTAAACATAAACAAAATATTATAATGCCTGTAAGGAAAGCGTAGAGTTGAAACATGGTACTGAAATGAGCGAGCTCTCAGTTCGATATCTTAAAAAAACTAAAACAAAACATACCTTTTCATTTTTTAAACATTTAAAATACAATATTAAATTAATATTTTTACGCTGTATTTTTTTTATTCCGAACGTACCTTATGATACTGACTATGCCGGCTGTCACTGTTAAATGGGCGGCTTAGGGGTAGCGGGCGACAATAGAAAGATAACTGAGAACTTCTTTTAGTTGACTTTTACGACACCCTTGTGATGAGCCAGTTTTGTGTGGCGCTGGAGTAGGTAATGGAGTCACCATTACCTACTCCAGCGCCACACAAAATTGCCACTACACTGTAAGCCATTAATAAGTTAGTATAATGATGACTATCGTAACACCGGAAAACCAAAAACAACGGAAAGTAATAAACGATTTAAAATTACTTCCAAAAGGACCACATTACGGAGATATCAGTATCCTACATCCTATACCGGGTCAGGGTCACCCGCCCCAGCCGGATAGGCGGCGGGTGGACGATCTGTAAGAATTTTCCCACGGTAATGGGGTCAAGGCCGACCCCCGTGCCGAATATGTAACCCTCGAGGGGGTAATAAAATAACCATTACGGTGTCTCTTAAAAATAGATATCTAATTATATTATTATTATTTGTAGCGGGGTGGGACTCTCATATCAGCTAGGGACGGGCTTTATCAAGGGAGTTCTCACAGGTTTTAGCTACAAACTGACCGTTGTGTGTTAAGATTTTTGTCTTCGAACAATATTTTATAAAGTAGCTGGTTGTATTTTGACACTTACTCATTTTTGCAAATACCTACATAAAAGCTACGTGAGCAATGCAAGCATTCATATTCATGCACACAAGAAGATTAAAACAATACCTAGACCAGGATAGCAGTCATAATATGTACCATTACACCATAGAGAAAGCTAAAATATCGCAAAGCTCGCTGCGGCGATATTTTTCCGGACCGTTACGACTTGGGGAGTTTTAAGAAATGTGCGTACTCCCTTCTCAATATATCTTAAGACTTCTACGGCGTCCTTACGTTTGGGAAGGTGACCTTATAAATTCTTATCCTTTCATATCAACCATGAGACGAATACATTAACTTAACTATCCTATTCTATTACCAATACCTAGAAAGACAAAACAACGGATTAAAAAGCTCAGGAGCCACAAAAAATCTTTAGCATCAAATCTAAACTAAAAATAAAAGATGCAACAAATTGTCATTGGGGGGAACCTGGGCATATCTTTAAATATAACATTTTTGTGTTAGAAGCTTTTTCTTTCGCGTCATATGCAAGAATGTGCATTTACAAATGTTGGCGCCTGGTTGGACAAATATTTGATTTTATGTGTGTGCCAACAGTGTAGTGTATGAGTAAGCTATTTGTGGATATTGATAGTTTTTAGTCTCAGTGATGTATGTTTGGCTCTGTCATGCCGTGAAATTTAATTTAAATGATAAATAAATAATATATATACACACATCAAAAAAGTCTAAGCAACATGCATGATATTACAAATTTACCATTTATATTAATTTATTTTACCATTTATTTTAATTATAACGTTGTATTTTATTTTTAAAATAATATTTTTAGGGTTCTATGATGTAAAAATAACAGCTGTTTTCTTTATAAGTTCTTTTAATAACAGAAATTAACAATATTAGAATATACAGGTACATAAGAAACTAAACTTTTTTTTTACAAATTGAAATTTCTTAAGAAAATGAATTTATTGTGAAAGAATAGGACAATTTAATACAAAGTATGGCCTCCTCTGCTATTCAGAACTTGTCGGCAACGATTATTCATTGAATTAATGAGACTGTTTATGTCATCTTGCGGTATTCGCTCCCAATGGAATTGTAGCAAATCCTTCAGCTGTTGGGTTGTTGTCACTCCGTCCAAGTCCTTCAAAACACGTCTCTGGAGCATGTCCCATGCGTGCTCGATGGGGTTGAGGTCTGGCGATTGTGCAGGCCAGGGCAATACCTGGATGTTCTCCGTTGCCAAGTATTCACTGGTTCGCCGAGCTGTATGTGAACGCGCATTGTCATGCATTAACGTAAAATCGGAGCCAAAGGTTTGTGCAAATGGATGGACATAAGGTCTGAGAATATCCTCAACGTAATTTTCAGCGTTCATGTTTCCATTTACAAAAACGAGCTCAGTTCGCCTGTTCTTCATAATACCCGCCCATACCATAACTGTTGAGCCGCTGTATGGATGAACTTCCTGAACGCACCTGAGTCTTTCAGTATTTCCGGGTCGACGGTACACTCGCACCCTTCTTGTATCAGGCCTAAACCCGAATCGCGACTCATCGGAAAACATAATTTTATCCCATTGTTCCTGGGTCCATGTTATGCGTTCTCTACACCATTCATTTCGACGAGCGCGATTCCCGTGACGTATCGGTGGGCACCTGATAGGGCGTCGAGCTCGTAGGCCGTACTCATGCAGTCGATTTCGCACAGTTTGGGGACTTACATCAACACCACTTGAATTTTGTAGCCTCAAACTTATCTCTCGAGCGGTTAACATCGGCTGGCGTCTTGCAGTCAGTTGTATGTACCGGTCTTGCCGAGTGGTTGTACTCCTTTTACGGCCTGGATGCTGTTCAGCGGGTTCCCCTGTATTATTGTAGCGCTGCCAAAGACGACAAATAACACTTCTATGAATACCAAAATGTCGAGATACCTGAGATTGATTACTTCCCGCTTGCAACATCCCTACAGCTCTTTGCATTTCATCTGCCGTCAAATGACGTCGCTCCATGACGTAAAGAATATCTAACAATTCAATTTTGTCGCCAACTGTATTTAAATGGTTGGTAAAATTATAAAATCAAGACTAAAACGTAGCAATTAACATGCACTCAAATTCAAACAAATTCGCAGTCATTTGAATTTTATGAAAAAAAACAAAACATAATCGAAATTTTTTTTTTACAACCAACCAGTATGTCATCAATAACAAAAAAGTTTACTTACCTATACACTTTGAGTGAGTAAATACTTAGAAATTAATTAATATAAATGGTAAATTTGTAATATCATGCATGTTGCTTAGACTTTTTTGATGTGTGTATAATAATAAATGTTATTCTTCTTCAGCTGTCATGACATATTAATACAAAACAAGTTTGACAAACAGTAAGTACTTTTTTAGTTTCTTTAACATGTCGATTAGGGAGTATATAATACTATTACTATATAATATACTATATACATTTTAAAAAAGAAAATATAATTAACTGAATACTTGATGAGCAAATTAAAATAAAATGAAAATAATGTCTAAATTATTTAAACGTACTAATCAAAATTTCTATCTTGTTCTATGTTTTCTAATCTTCCTTAGTTACCTTTGTTGACGACCTACTCGTGCCAGGAAGGGTTTTTAATATTTTGTATTCTCAGTCCGTCACCACACCACCCTGCTAATTTGCTAATTTAAATATAAAGTAATAACCTAACAAAATAATGTCAATGCCACTTTACCTATAGGTAAGCACATAGCGGCGTGTTTAGCGTGTAAAAGGCTGTATTTGTCGAACACGTCACGCATGTCGTACAAACTACATGTTAAATAAATAAAGTATACATACATACCTAATTCATTATAGTATTATGTCGGTATGTGCATGTTGCATGAGAATTTTGTGTAAGTGTGGGTACTTGGAAATTTATTTACGAATTTCGATTAAAAATGGGTTTTATTTCTTCACACATTCACATAAAGCTGTCGTCTCAAATAGAAGATCTTATTTACAAGACAAGTGATTTAAGATACGTATACTGTTTTTGTACATAAAAACCTTACATAAACTCAGTTATTTCAATGTTTAATTTCCTCGGGAATCAAACATGAGAATTTCGTCGTGGCAGGTACAAACAAACAAACACGGTTACACGTTTGTATTGTATTTGTATGTGAATACTACATGATGCCCGCGGCTTCGCCCGCGTAGTATAGGTAGGCTAAAAGTTTAATCTACACCCTAAACTACCTATATTCCAAATTTCATCAAAATCCGTTTAGCAGTTTTTGCGTGAAAGAGTAACAAACATCCATCCATACATCCTCACAAACATTCGCATTTATAATATTAGTAGGATAAGATCGGATGGCGACACTATGTATTCTTTCTCCGTCACAAGAAGGGCGTTATATCACTGTCTTCATTTTGATTTTTCGTACTAAATTGTCGTGTTGTTCATAGTTCTCCAGTCTATCTGACTTTTCGTCACCGTGTGGTGACAGAGTAAGAATACAGTGTGTCACCACCCCATCTAATCCCATGGGTGTCGTAAACACCGACTAAGGGACTATCCGTGAATATTATCTTTACGTAATAAAAAGAAAGGAAACTTGAAATTTAACCCTATACCAATCCGTTTGGCCAGCGTGGTATTAGTAGGCCAAGTATCCCTCCGTCACGGGAGGAGGCCCGTCCCTGCAGTGGGACATTTATGGGATGTTATGATGATCTGACTTTCTGACGATAAGCATATTGAAATTACCCCTAAAACCACGTCTTCCTGCCACATTCTTAATACTGTGACTCCTGTAAGCCTCTATTTTGATGAGCACGACACGTTGGGTGTGTGCCAGCTAAATTAAAAATGTCCAAGCCATTCAGTCAGTAAATAAATCAATCTACGAGGAAGTTTAGGATTATGCTGCTTTAGAGAAAAGTGAATATTTTAAGTGTATAACCAAAGTATGTTTCAATAAAAATGTTTAAATATTCGAAAAGAAGAAAGACAATGGAAAAACTGATACTCGAGGCGGGAATCGAACCCGCGTCTCTGGACTATACGCCTCCAGCGCCATGACGTCTAGGCGCTGAACACGTATAGTCCAGAGACGCGGGTTCGATTCCCGCCTGTCCCTTAAAATTAAATAAATAAATTATTATTTTGGAGTAACGTTAACATTTGTAGTAATGCTAATCCTTCCTAATTGTATAATTACACAGGCAAATTAATCATTCTGTCGCAATTGTGTCGTATGTTGTAAATGCTATACAAATGTAATTGAATAAAACAAGCAATGTTTTAAGTATAACGGCATATTTATTATGATCATATCAGATGAGTAACGTCCTCTGCCGGAAAAAGGGCTTTCCCCAAACGTTTCCGCCTGTCCGCTTCATCCAAAAGTTTTACACTGCATTGAATGTCGTGACTTAATTTCTCGTTCGTACTTTTTAGACCCTTTTCATTCCGAAGAATTATTTATATAACGTTATAGAGGTTGTAGAAATGAAATGAGTGAATGGAGTGGTTAATATTTGTAATATGCTATACAAAGGTCTGCGATTCCATTTTAGCTCAAATTAAAATATTTCTGCGAGAGAACATAATGCTTAATGATAAATATGTATGATATTTAAAAAAAATATAGTTCAACTTCTGCTTTGTTTGTAACTAAATGGAATAGTCTGAAAAAAGTCTTTTGTATGAATTCAGTAACTCGCCTTTCTTTTTTTGCGGACCTTTGTGAAATTTTGCAGTAGCAAAATTTCTTTGCCTTCCCTTATCAAAACAACATTTAATATTAAATTATAACGTTTAAACAATTAGAACAGCAACGAAATGTAACAAATAAACAATATTTAATAAGCTAAATGTACACGATATAATTATTTATAGTGTGGCTGATAACAAGTAGGTACTAGTGTCACGAATTTCATTTTGTGTTTACATCGAAATGACGGCTTTGGCGCCACGAAATAGGACACACCTATCGCCAAGCCCCTATGTCATGTTAATGCCAACTATTACTGTGTATAGCTCAAAATTAGTTAACTGTAAACTGTATCTGTCATCCGTGTGGTGACGGAATACGGAATACAATATGTCACCACCCCATCTAACCCTATGGATGTCGTAAAAACCGACTAAGGGACAATCCGTGAATTTTAACTATACATAATAAAAAGAAGGAAAACTTAAAATTAAACCCTATACCAATCCGTCTGGCCAGCGTGGTATTAGTAGGCCAAGTATCCCTCCGTTACGGAAGGATGCCCGTCCCTGCAGTGGGACATGAATGGGCTGTTATGAAAACTGTATCGTTTATCGAATTGCTCGATAAAACTGCATAATATTTCTCAATCTCACCCTACATTTAGTCCATGAATAATCAGTAAAATCATTTCTAATTAGTTTTATTCTATTTTATTTTATTTAAAACAATAATTTTAAAATAAGTTCAAGATCTGGCTAAGAGTACAGGACTCTGATTTTTAGAATCTTCTTAGTTCTTTGTGTATGTTAAATTTATTTTTGTATAGTCCCCGTGAAACAGTGCAAGATTGTGCACCCTAGTGCGAATTGTCTTTAAAAAGATAAAAGAAAAAGCAAGAATAACATTGGGATCCATTTTCTCAAAATATCCCATACCTACTCATAATACGTCATCGTATATTTGTAACAAAATGTCAATGTTGTTTAATATTCACATAAACATGCCACATGAACGTTATATTTTCTCTTTATGGTAATCAAGCTTTATATACAGTACTTTGTTTGTATGTTTGTCTGTACTGAATTTAAATGTTATGTAATGAGTGTATGATAGTTTATTTAGTCCGTGTGGTGACTGGGAATATGGAATTGTACAATATAACAGGTTAAAGAATCCTAAGGTTTGGTTGGTAATCGTCAGTATCTTTACTAAAGACGAAATAAATATGTTAGTATTTATGGTATTTATAAAAAAAATAGAGACCAATATTAGGTACTGCAGTGACAGGCTTCGCTGGCCAAACGTAACGGCGTTATATAACAAATTCTATTTTCGTATAAATAAAATACATTCCCTTCAAGGTCTCCGTGTGGTAACGAAGTAAGGATACAATATGTCACCACCCCATCTCGTAAAAACGGACTAAGGGACTATCCGTGAATATTATCTTACGAAATAAAAAGAAGGAAAACTTGAAATTAAACACTATACCAATCCGTCTGGCCAGCGTGGTATTAGTAGGCCAAGTATCCCTCCATTACGGGAAGAGGTCTGGTATGGTATGATGACTGTGTCGTAACTTCGTTACTACAGACCATTTAGACCTTGAAGAACAAATTGCTAATATTACAGGTACTACATTTAGTCGCTGACTCAGACTAACGCTATTTGATCTAATTTTTTTCTTTCGTCTTGAATACAAATGTTAGAAATTGTATGACACAGCGAAATAAACGCCTATCATTGTTTGAATGTCGTGTAAGTGATTTGAAATTTTGTTAGAGGACAAAACCATTTTGCAGGTTATGTACAGAAGTCAATCTCATATCATTATGTACTTCACTTTATGTATGTGCAGAAGTGAAACTTATTTATTTATTTACTTTGCTCGGTGTTTTTAAGGGTTGATCTCTTGGCTCAGGCGCAAAACGTCTCTTTCGCAGAATGTCTCTTTCGCAAAAGGTCTCTTACGCAGAATGTCTCTTTTGGACTTAGAATGAAACTTCGATTTTCGAAACAAAATCATTTATTAAAATTGACTGTCACATAGAACAGAAGTAGGGTACGCCGCCGTTGATTTGATCGTGTACGTCGCGTTCGTCGCCCACGTAGGACACCGCGTTAGAACGTTATACATATTATGTCGATTGACTTCTGACATGCTTGCTATGTGACGATGTGCTCTATTCTTTTTCGAAGAGTAACGATGTTCTTGTCTTACATAAAATATAGAAATTAATCAGACCCATATCTAATTTATTAGTATAATTTAGATATCACATTAAATATAATTTATTTACTCTCATAGTGTATTCTTGTAGGTAAATTATTATCTTTCTTTGGTTGTAAAGTCTAGACAAAGTGATTTCTATTATCTTGGTGAAATATGTGTAAACAAGAAATTAACCTATTGATATGTATTATAAATAAAATGTTAGTAGGTAGTAAGGAGGATTACATAAATTTTAAATTTACCTCCGTGTGGTGACGGAGTAAGAATACAATATGTCACCACCCCATCTCATCCCATGGGTGTCGTAAAAACCGACTAACGGACTATCCGTGAATATTATCTTTACGAAATAAAAAGAAGGAAAACTTGAAATTAAACCCTATACCAATCCGTCTGACCAGCGTGGTATTAGTAGGCCAAGTATGCCTCCGTCACGGGAGGAGGCCCGCCCTGCAGTGGGACATTAATGGGCTGTTATGATGCTGATGATGATACTAGGCTGGTGGGATTAGGCAGAGACTACCAAGTGCCATCACTCACTCCTAGTAAATATTAAGTACATATGTACTCAGTCATGGTATGGCGGCCGCTAAATATATAACAGATATATACGAAGTCCAATTCCACGCAGGATATGTGTGTTTGGTGTGTGAGTGTGAACCACAAATTGTCATAAGCTTGCACGTTCTTTAGTTCCTTTACTTTGTTGTTTGTTTCCGTGACTTTTCACAAACGCTTGTGAAACGTCCACACGGCACAGAACGATCTCCAGTCGATCCGTGAATAGTCTTTTTGATTTATAAAATGTTGGATTACTGCCTGGATAATAATCTGGATTTACCTTGCGTCAGTTATTTGGAAGAAAAATACAATTTAGACTTAAAAACTTTTTCTAATACATTACATCGGTAGTTCCGCTTGATGTTCTTTCTCATACTAGCTGACCCGTGCCCACTTCGTTGGGCGGCGAAAAAAACGCGTCCCTTTTTTAAACATATTTCATTACTGCTCCACTCCTATTAGTCATAGCTTGATACTACACAAAGAATTTTTAAGATCGGTTCATTAGATCCAGAGATTACCCCCTACAACGTCACAAACACACAAACAAGCAAACACACAAACTTTACCTTTTTGACGACCTCTGTGGCGCAGTCGGTATATTACATGGCTGATACGCAGAGATCTCGGGTTCGATTCCCGCTCAATGCAAATCTTTGTGTGCATGAACATGATTAGACTATGTATTCTTTCTCCGTCACAAGAAGGGCGTTATATCACTGTCTTCATTTTGATTTTTCGTACTAAATTGTCGTGTTGTTCATAGTTCTCCAGTCTATCTGACTTTTCGTCACCGTGTGGTGACAGAGTAAGAATACAGTGTGTCACCACCCCATCTAATCCCATGGGTGTCGTAAACACCGACTAAGGGACTATCCGTGAATATTATCTTTACGTAATAAAAAGAAAGGAAACTTGAAATTTAACCCTATACCAATCCGTTTGGCCAGCGTGGTATTAGTAGGCCAAGTATCCCTCCGTCACGGGAGGAGGCCCGTCCCTGCAGTGGGACATTTATGGGATGTTATGATGATCTGACTTTCTGACGATAAGCATATTGAAATTACCCCTAAAACCACGTCTTCCTGCCACATTCTTAATACTGTGACTCCTGTAAGCCTCTATTTTGATGAGCACGACACGTTGGGTGTGTGCCAGCTAAATTAAAAATGTCCAAGCCATTCAGTCAGTAAATAAATCAATCTACGAGGAAGTTTAGGATTATGCTGCTTTAGAGAAAAGTGAATATTTTAAGTGTATAACCAAAGTATGTTTCAATAAAAATGTTTAAATATTCGAAAAGAAGAAAGACAATGGAAAAACTGATACTCGAGGCGGGAATCGAACCCGCGTCTCTGGACTATACGCCTCCAGCGCCATGACGTCTAGGCGCTGAACACGTATAGTCCAGAGACGCGGGTTCGATTCCCGCCTGTCCCTTAAAATTAAATAAATAAATTATTATTTTGGAGTAACGTTAACATTTGTAGTAATGCTAATCCTTCCTAATTGTATAATTACACAGGCAAATTAATCATTCTGTCGCAATTGTGTCGTATGTTGTAAATGCTATACAAATGTAATTGAATAAAACAAGCAATGTTTTAAGTATAACGGCATATTTATTATGATCATATCAGATGAGTAACGTCCTCTGCCGGAAAAAGGGCTTTCCCCAAACGTTTCCGCCTGTCCGCTTCATCCAAAAGTTTTACACTGCATTGAATGTCGTGACTTAATTTCTCGTTCGTACTTTTTAGACCCTTTTCATTCCGAAGAATTATTTATATAACGTTATAGAGGTTGTAGAAATGAAATGAGTGAATGGAGTGGTTAATATTTGTAATATGCTATACAAAGGTCTGCGATTCCATTTTAGCTCAAATTAAAATATTTCTGCGAGAGAACATAATGCTTAATGATAAATATGTATGATATTTAAAAAAAATATAGTTCAACTTCTGCTTTGTTTGTAACTAAATGGAATAGTCTGAAAAAAGTCTTTTGTATGAATTCAGTAACTCGCCTTTCTTTTTTTGCGGACCTTTGTGAAATTTTGCAGTAGCAAAATTTCTTTGCCTTCCCTTATCAAAACAACATTTAATATTAAATTATAACGTTTAAACAATTAGAACAGCAACGAAATGTAACAAATAAACAATATTTAATAAGCTAAATGTACACGATATAATTATTTATAGTGTGGCTGATAACAAGTAGGTACTAGTGTCACGAATTTCATTTTGTGTTTACATCGAAATGACGGCTTTGGCGCCACGAAATAGGACACACCTATCGCCAAGCCCCTATGTCATGTTAATGCCAACTATTACTGTGTATAGCTCAAAATTAGTTAACTGTAAACTGTATCTGTCATCCGTGTGGTGACGGAATACGGAATACAATATGTCACCACCCCATCTAACCCTATGGATGTCGTAAAAACCGACTAAGGGACAATCCGTGAATTTTAACTATACATAATAAAAAGAAGGAAAACTTAAAATTAAACCCTATACCAATCCGTCTGGCCAGCGTGGTATTAGTAGGCCAAGTATCCCTCCGTTACGGAAGGATGCCCGTCCCTGCAGTGGGACATGAATGGGCTGTTATGAAAACTGTATCGTTTATCGAATTGCTCGATAAAACTGCATAATATTTCTCAATCTCACCCTACATTTAGTCCATGAATAATCAGTAAAATCATTTCTAATTAGTTTTATTCTATTTTATTTTATTTAAAACAATAATTTTAAAATAAGTTCAAGATCTGGCTAAGAGTACAGGACTCTGATTTTTAGAATCTTCTTAGTTCTTTGTGTATGTTAAATTTATTTTTGTATAGTCCCCGTGAAACAGTGCAAGATTGTGCACCCTAGTGCGAATTGTCTTTAAAAAGATAAAAGAAAAAGCAAGAATAACATTGGGATCCATTTTCTCAAAATATCCCATACCTACTCATAATACGTCATCGTATATTTGTAACAAAATGTCAATGTTGTTTAATATTCACATAAACATGCCACATGAACGTTATATTTTCTCTTTATGGTAATCAAGCTTTATATACAGTACTTTGTTTGTATGTTTGTCTGTACTGAATTTAAATGTTATGTAATGAGTGTATGATAGTTTATTTAGTCCGTGTGGTGACTGGGAATATGGAATTGTACAATATAACAGGTTAAAGAATCCTAAGGTTTGGTTGGTAATCGTCAGTATCTTTACTAAAGACGAAATAAATATGTTAGTATTTATGGTATTTATAAAAAAAATAGAGACCAATATTAGGTACTGCAGTGACAGGCTTCGCTGGCCAAACGTAACGGCGTTATATAACAAATTCTATTTTCGTATAAATAAAATACATTCCCTTCAAGGTCTCCGTGTGGTAACGAAGTAAGGATACAATATGTCACCACCCCATCTCGTAAAAACGGACTAAGGGACTATCCGTGAATATTATCTTACGAAATAAAAAGAAGGAAAACTTGAAATTAAACACTATACCAATCCGTCTGGCCAGCGTGGTATTAGTAGGCCAAGTATCCCTCCATTACGGGAAGAGGTCTGGTATGGTATGATGACTGTGTCGTAACTTCGTTACTACAGACCATTTAGACCTTGAAGAACAAATTGCTAATATTACAGGTACTACATTTAGTCGCTGACTCAGACTAACGCTATTTGATCTAATTTTTTTCTTTCGTCTTGAATACAAATGTTAGAAATTGTATGACACAGCGAAATAAACGCCTATCATTGTTTGAATGTCGTGTAAGTGATTTGAAATTTTGTTAGAGGACAAAACCATTTTGCAGGTTATGTACAGAAGTCAATCTCATATCATTATGTACTTCACTTTATGTATGTGCAGAAGTGAAACTTATTTATTTATTTACTTTGCTCGGTGTTTTTAAGGGTTGATCTCTTGGCTCAGGCGCAAAACGTCTCTTTCGCAGAATGTCTCTTTCGCAAAAGGTCTCTTACGCAGAATGTCTCTTTTGGACTTAGAATGAAACTTCGATTTTCGAAACAAAATCATTTATTAAAATTGACTGTCACATAGAACAGAAGTAGGGTACGCCGCCGTTGATTTGATCGTGTACGTCGCGTTCGTCGCCCACGTAGGACACCGCGTTAGAACGTTATACATATTATGTCGATTGACTTCTGACATGCTTGCTATGTGACGATGTGCTCTATTCTTTTTCGAAGAGTAACGATGTTCTTGTCTTACATAAAATATAGAAATTAATCAGACCCATATCTAATTTATTAGTATAATTTAGATATCACATTAAATATAATTTATTTACTCTCATAGTGTATTCTTGTAGGTAAATTATTATCTTTCTTTGGTTGTAAAGTCTAGACAAAGTGATTTCTATTATCTTGGTGAAATATGTGTAAACAAGAAATTAACCTATTGATATGTATTATAAATAAAATGTTAGTAGGTAGTAAGGAGGATTACATAAATTTTAAATTTACCTCCGTGTGGTGACGGAGTAAGAATACAATATGTCACCACCCCATCTCATCCCATGGGTGTCGTAAAAACCGACTAACGGACTATCCGTGAATATTATCTTTACGAAATAAAAAGAAGGAAAACTTGAAATTAAACCCTATACCAATCCGTCTGACCAGCGTGGTATTAGTAGGCCAAGTATGCCTCCGTCACGGGAGGAGGCCCGCCCTGCAGTGGGACATTAATGGGCTGTTATGATGCTGATGATGATACTAGGCTGGTGGGATTAGGCAGAGACTACCAAGTGCCATCACTCACTCCTAGTAAATATTAAGTACATATGTACTCAGTCATGGTATGGCGGCCGCTAAATATATAACAGATATATACGAAGTCCAATTCCACGCAGGATATGTGTGTTTGGTGTGTGAGTGTGAACCACAAATTGTCATAAGCTTGCACGTTCTTTAGTTCCTTTACTTTGTTGTTTGTTTCCGTGACTTTTCACAAACGCTTGTGAAACGTCCACACGGCACAGAACGATCTCCAGTCGATCCGTGAATAGTCTTTTTGATTTATAAAATGTTGGATTACTGCCTGGATAATAATCTGGATTTACCTTGCGTCAGTTATTCTGAAGAAAAATACAATTTAGACTTAAAAACTTTTTCTAATACATTACATCGGTAGTTCCGCTTGATGTTCTTTCTCATACTAGCTGACCCGTGCCCACTTCGTTGGGCGGCGAAAAAAACGCGTCCCTTTTTTAAACATATTTCATTACTGCTCCACTCCTATTAGTCATAGCTTGATACTACACAAAGAATTTTTAAGATCGGTTCATTAGATCCAGAGATTACCCCCTACAACGTCACAAACACACAAACAAGCAAACACACAAACTTTACCTTTTTGACGACCTCTGTGGCGCAGTCGGTATATTACATGGCTGATACGCAGAGATCTCGGGTTCGATTCCCGCTCAATGCAAATCTTTGTGTGCATGAACATGATTATTTGCATTGGTCTGAGTGTTAACTATGTATAATATGTATGTATTTAAAAAAAAAAAGTATTTAAGTATGTTTATCCGTTGTCTAGTACCCATAGTACAAGTTTTGCTTAGTTTGGGACTAGGTGGCGATGTGTGAATGTGTGAGGATTATTTATTTATTTTTATTTTATTTATTTAATAATATTAGTATAGAAGTATAGACTATAAAGAAGTTCATGCCTTCGCAAGTATAAGGTACTTACAGAGGTCATCAAGAGGCCGACAACATACCTAGAGGTTGGTACCGCTGTGCACGCTTATCTACCTCTACACAGTAGTATGTAAATGTGTAAGCCACTGATTGCATTGCATTTGTAATAGGTATATGTTTCGGCGGAGGCGTACATAATGTGGTCTATACTATATTACGACGACCTCTGTGTTGTAGTAGTTATAGTCCGTAGCTGCGAGGTAGAGGTCTCAAGGTTCGATTCCAAACCGTGTGCATTCATTCACATGAATGTTTGCATTGGTCTGGGTGTTATTGTTATTAATATGTACCTATCTATTTATAAATAAAATATATAAGGATGTTTATTCGTTGCCTAAAGCCCGATTTACACATCGACAAGTACAGTAACGAGTTAAGTAGTAAGTTGTTGATTAAGTTGATTTAAATAGATCTCCATCCTATTTTTTGGTGAGTTAAGTTGGCGAGACGCGAAGAGAGGGCTACTTCGTACTTAACTCGCCAAAAAATAGGATGGAGATCTATTCAAATCAACTTAATCAACAACTTACTTACTTCAATCGGGCTTAAGTATTTGTTCTTATGGTAGCATAATGCTCTGCTTAGTTTTGAATATGATGTTGTTGATATTTGTTAAGCAACGAGTTTCTGCATCAACGTGGATATTCAACACGCAATTGACATGCTACATGTTCATCTATGCCGTACAAAAATATTATTTTAAATAACAACTTTATTTTTTTAAAGATTCGCTAAGAAGACGCACGACCTATGAAATATTTATCACCCTGTAACTCATAAAAAGAAAATGTAGTTTTGCCAGTAGTAAAAAATAAATAATAAGTGGTAACATTTTTAGCATAATATTGAGTAGTGTTACGTTATAACGCCCACGATTTGTGTTTTATTTTGAGTAACATATAATAATATAACACAAGAATTTGGCAGCTTTCGTATATAAAAATATATTTTAAAATATATCGGGTATTTGGTTAAGAGAGTGTATATCTTGTAGAGAGGAATACAGTGATAAAATATTACTGGTAGCAAAGTGGTCTTGTATGCGGCTGTCGTGTGCAAGGTCGCGGTTTTGACTGCCACACAAGATAATAATTTTTGCGATTGACAAATAAATTATCGTTTTAAATCTGGCTTTAATTTTCATAATTCCCCGCAATACACGGCACGAAAAGTATGTCTGTTCTAATGAACCTAATGTAACCTAATGAACCACATGACAAAAACAGTTTTTACACTGTAAGACGAGCAAAAAAAACACCTTTCTTCTGATGCAAGAGGAACGGCTTAAGAACCTTGTGCTCTAAATTCGTAGTCGGATGTTGTATAACCGAATTTCCTAATGGCGAATGCTCGAATTCCATAAAGAAGATGTCGTGTTTAATAAATATACGGAACAATATAATATATCGGTTTCGCTTGCCAAGAATGTTGTGTGTTTTCTAAATCTTATATCATCTCCCGTGTTTATTTTAATGTAAGTAAATAATTTATTGCTTCTTGAAACTCTTGTTATAGTGATACTATTAATACTTCTTATTACCCCTTTGGCGTTTAATGTCCACAAATGAAATAAACTACTTCTTAAATTGTCCACATCTAGAAATGACCACTCTTGGAATGTCTATTTCTGGAAATAACCACTTCTAGAAATGACCACTATAATAAAGCCATTTGGCGTACTGCTAAGAAATTCAACTTAACGCTGTCAGCAGACAGTAGAAAAATGGTGAGAATGGTATCTTACTTACCTCTTTTACCTTCAAGATTTATTGAAGACGCATGGAATTCCATTATTCGCGAGACTGGTGACACAGAAGATATCCGAAAATTTAAAAAATATTTTAATAAACAATGGATTCCATTAGTTAGAGATGAAATTTTAAACTGTGCTTTTGAGCGGCACCGTACGACGAATCCCGTCGAGGGATGGCATCGTCGAATAAATGCGCGATTTCAAAAAAAGTGTCCCTTTTTTAAATTTGTTTAAAAACTGAAGAGGGAAGCGGATTACCAAGATCACAAAATTATGAAATCCTATTTTGATGTACCAAAGAAAAATAGACGGGATCGACAAATTTACGTAGACAAAAAAATTACACTACAATTCATGCAAGATGTTGAAACCGACATTATAACACCAATTCAATTCTTAAAAAAAGTTATTTACTTTAAGTTAAATCATTGAAGTGATTATTAGTTTAAGTGTAGCTTCTCCCTCTTGTTTCAATTAGAAAAAGTGTTGTGTTGTTTTATGAGTTTCTTTTATTCCTGAATATTATTTATCAAACCTGGTATTAAACAGTTACAAATAATAAATAAATGAATTCCGATTTAACTCTTATTTACAACTGTCTCAGAATTAGGTATGTCCAGTCCAACAAGCATTAGGTATAGTCTAGTTAGTTCGAGTTACACGCAACCATTATGAATAACTATCTAAAGATATTTTTTAGCAAATGTGACGATGCCGATGCTGATTACATTGTGGTCTATTCTAGAAGTGGTCATTTCTAGAAGTGGTAATTTTAAATTGTGGTCTATTTCAATTGTGGACATTAAACGCCGAAGGGCTTATTACGTGATAACAGCGCGTGTATGACCCACTGCTGAGATGAGTTTCCTTCGTGTATAGGTGGAAAACTTGGTGCCTACGAATATCGTGCATTGGTATCGTGTTTAGAGGTGAACAGGTTGAGGTTTTAGTGAATAGGTATAGGTAGTAGTGGTATTGTGGACTTTCTTAGACAACGACTAAAGCCTGACAGTAGCGATATTTCTAGGTCTATATAAAAAGATTTGGTAACTAGACTTAACCACCCCACACCCCGCCAAAACTCACATGAGTGAACCTGATCGCCTCGTAGAATTTCGCTCATTTGAAAACTACCTCGGTTACAGCTGGTTACCATCCAGCTGTAACCGAGGTAGTTTTTAAATATCAGGCTCGCTTTAACAGCTTAGTCCAGATTACGATAGCCCCGCTTTTACCTAAATACGTTTAGCTTAAAAATATAAATTAGGTAGTTTATTTTTTGCATTTTTGGTAATATATTTTCTAGATTAGCTGCTGGGATTTGCTAACGATAAATGGTTATTACTTTAACGACCGCTTCCGTTGTCCTAACTGCGTTTTTAAACAATATTTTTTTGTGAATTGTAAAATTATTTTACTTATTAGCGTAATGAGTTTTAAAAAATTATCTATACGTATGTAAGACGATGTGCAAATGGAAACCATTTTGCAGGCTTTTCGTTTGAGTGTACGAGAACCGTAATCGTTACTCTGCTTTGTCTAAAGGGAAAATGGTCTTTATATTCTCATTCGCCCCCTTACGACCCCACGGATAAAGGAGCCTTTTTATTCCAAAGCAATAAACCTCATGCTTAAAACATCGTTTAAAAATGTACAGCGAAAATAACTGTTGGCTAAAGAAATAAATTAAGAAACATAAATGATTTAAATAACAAGTATGACATAAATTTTCTAATCTCATGTGCTCATTTGATCTCCATATAAATTATGTAAACATATGTGAGGAAGTTATAATTAACTTAATGAATGTTAACTAAGTTATTTGTAAGCTAATTTATAATATAATGTCATACATATTCATGCTAGGTCAGTGGCGAGGTGAGCAGGACTAGATGTGCGTGTAAGGAGTAACGCATATGCAGCTGTTATATATCTTAACAAGATAATCACGGTCAGTTGTCAATACGGATCGATATGACATAGGTTAAGCAATGGCAGGTAGATCATACTGTAGATTAACTGAGTTAAATTTGTCTGGTTAAAACAAATAGATTTTATTGAAGGTTGAGCGTAGTATTTCAACTGAACGGCCCCGTGCTCGTAAAAGTTGGTCCCAGTTGTTATAATTCAGCAGTCGTTACCAATTCGACGACCTATGTGGCGCAGTCGGTATATTACATGACTGCTACGAAGAGGTCTCGGGTTCGATTCCCGTTCAATGCAAATCTTTGTGTGCATGAACATGATTGTTTGTATTAGTCTGAGTGTTTTCTTTGTATAATATGTATGTATTTACAAAAAAAAGTATTAAGGTATGTTTATCCGTTGTTTAGTACCCATAGTACAAGTTCTGCTTAGTTTGGGACTAGATGGCGTTGTGTGAATGTAGGAATATTTATTTATTTATATCGTGTGCACGAAAAGTGTTTGAGTGTTCGTTTTTAAGCCGACTTTTTATGTAGATAAACTTCTACACCTACTCTGTTTAGTAGTAGTAGTTGTAATAAAAATATACATCTATTTGAATATGACTCACATTCGAGTAGATACTAATGACCCCCATTCATTACTTCTAATGATTTATTTACTCTCTTGATAACAGTATGCCAGCTTTACGTCATCGGTTGTTGAGAAATTTCAACAGTGGGTTTGTAGGCGCGTTATGATATTATGAATTTAGATGTACTTATGTTTTTTGTTTATAAAATTTTATTTGTCCCTTAAGCTAGGCGCAAACGGGCCACCGACCATAGCTACTGGTGGCCAGAGACAGCCACTTAACACACTTTTTATATATTTTGTATAGACGCGCCGCAGATGTGTAGCCGGTGGCGGCCACTCGCTATAGATACAAAATATATGAGAAAGTGTGTTAAGTGGCTGTCGCTGTCCACCAGTGGCTGTGGTCGGTGGCCCGTCTGCGCCTGGCCTTAGTTGCTGTTTGTGACACTGTCGGTATGGGACGAGGTGGCGACGCCATGTATTCTGAATTCGTTAAACAAGGATAGTCTGGGACTGTCTACTGCAGCTGGTTTAATATTGTAACCCGAAAAGGTTGAATCGTTGACTGCGTGCAAACAAATTTTAACAATAACTTTTTTATTCAAGCACACGTCAAAAGTTAGGGACTGTTTGGTCTCTAGAATCATCTATAAGTTTTTCTTACTCACTTTTTATTAAGAATGTGGCCATTCTCAATAAAAAGAGGTCTTAGGGTCTTCATCGATTTGTAATTTAGTTATTCTTAGTAAAATTTTCAATCCTACTTATTAGTTCCCTTTCGGCCGCCATGCCAACTATACTTCGCAACTGATTGTGTGTGAATAATTGATTACTTTAAGCATTGTATTTATATTAATAATTTATTTTGTTAATAATAATGTTACCAATATTATTTTCTCTTGACATAATTTAATCTATGTTAATATGTTTTTGTTACAGATGCGACAAAAACTTCTCGTACGAACCTTGTGCGTATGCGCAGGTCGGCTCTCGGGAAGTCCGCACCCACGCTCTCTGTTCACGTAGTAAGTACTTCATTACTTTTAATATCAAAAGGTACTTTTGAAAAAGAAAAGAAGGAAAAGAAAAATCGGAAATAGAATTCTCATAAATAAATTTGTTAAAATTCTTCGACAACTACTTACCTATTTTCCGAAAAACACTTCTCCTCACCCGGCGACTTAAACAACCGGTAACCGATGGTTGAGAGGCTGATATGATGATAAGTACTTTCCAGTACAATCTCTGTTGGATGGAACAGATCTAAAAACAATAAGAAGAATAAAATCTTTATTTACTTACATGAATTTAACTAAGTTTGGAAATGGACTCGTTAAATCAAACAAACAAACAAACAACTTTTAATAGGTAGCTTTTACTACATTTGGCACTTCACTCATTTGGTATTCGTCCCACTATTGGACACGTGTTGTGTTCAGAAATTTCAATTAAAGTTTCCCTAATGTGTTATGGCAGGCAAGAACGTTTTGGCGTAAACATTTGTGTTGAATTTTCGTTGCCATGTTGCTGAAATAGCTTCTCTTTAGTTACCTTTTATGACACTACCGTTATGGAATTTCGTTTCGTATATCGGTTTCGATGAAACTTGTATTATCATAACAGCCCATTAATGTCCCACTGCAGGGACGGGCCTCCTCCCATGACGGAGGGATACTTGGCCTACTAATACCACGCTGGCTAGACGGATTGGTATAGGGTTTAATTTCAAGTTTTCCTTCTTTTTATTACGTAAAGATAATACTCACGGTTAGTCCCTTAGTCGGTTTTTACGACACCCATGGGATGAGATGGGGTGGTGACATTTTTATTCTTACTCCGTCACCACACGGAGTTGTTATAGTAAGAGATAAATGCTTAGGAAAAGACATGACTACCAATAGCAAAAAAGACTTGTGATATGTACACAACGATAATATGTCTCATGATAGATATAAATATGGTGACAAGAGGAACTAATTAGTTTTCTGATGCTATGCTCGCCGCTTGTCTTCGACCTCGGTGGGGCGACGGTAGCGCCAGCGACTGCAGTGCACGAGGTCGTGGGTTTGATCCCCACGCAGGATAATTATTTGTGCGATCCACAAATAATTGTCCTGAGTCTGGGTGTACGGTTGTATCCGTTAAATTGATGTTTGTAAAAGTCCTTGCGACACAGGGCATGATCCCTAGTGCGGGAGTTGTATTTTTAAAAAAGAAAAAAAAAGACGCAAAAAAAAACTTGGAGCTTTAAAAACATAAAAAGCTTAAAGTGTCTATTGTGTCATTGTTCTCGACCCCCTGAGAGTCAAAGTGTTAAGTCCCATACCTCTCTTATTTCACTAGCTACTGTACCACACTTCTCTTGAAGTGTTTTCGGAGGTACAATCCTGCATAGCGTCTTTCTAAATGGAACTATCGCCAAGAGGGAATGACTAAGAAAATAAGGAATACGGGTGCTTAGATTTGTGTATGTACAGTCAGGTGCAAAAATATGTAAATACCCCAAAGTCTCATAAGACGTCACCATTAACAAGACCATAAACATGTATTCAAATAAGTGTTCATATTATGCACACATTGTATTGTTAATAAATATGTATTCAATAGGTAAAAAAATATGTATTCATCAAAAGAAGCATAAACATGTACACTACCAGCGATGTTGCCAACTCGTGCAGTGTACGGGAGCCGCGCATGACTGAATGGCAACGTCGCCCGCTGCGTCGCTTATCTGCGGTCGAGTTTCAGTGTAGTTGTTGTGAATGATTTTGACAGTATACAAAAGTCAAGGCCCATTTCAAAGCGCAATACTAGATTGACAATTTGATCAAAACTGTTGTCATCACGATAGCTTTGCTTGTATAGAGCTTGGCTAAGAAGAAAACAACTCTGGTTCGATCCTGATGAAAGGATTACTTTTTGTGTTTTTTTTATTTTTTCTTATTTTGTTTTCTACTATCATTATTCAATACGAGCTGTAACCCGCGACTTTATTTACGAAAAAAATGTGTAGTCGTCAATTAAATGACTTTTTTTATATTTGATTAAACTTAGACTGGACTATTATTATTATCTACCTATAGATAAACTGCATGAAAAATACTGATTTTTTAATTACATAATAAAATATTTAATATTTTGTGATTGTATTTATATATTTTAACGGTATTCAGAGCCCTGCCTCGTATAGTTTTATTCAATTTGAATGTTAAGATTCTATTATGAACTTATTTTGGATTAAAATGATATTATTAAATTATTCAAAAACTATTCATAACTGTCTTTTGCTGACCTATATTAAACAAATTATAATAAAACATGAAATGTAGAGTAAAATGTGTTTTTATTAATTTATTAACCATAAAAAAATGTTGTTTTTAATTTACTTAAAAAAAACTTATATCTGTTTATTAACATTCTTTCTTAAACATAACTAAACACGGAATTCTAATTACTACTATAGGTACTGGCCTCTTAAAGTGACTACATATATAAGTCAAAGTCATAATAATTTATTAAACTTACTCAAACTAAAAATAAATTTCACCTAAAACGCAACTTAAAACGAAAAAAATTTATAAATAAAAGGTTTTTAATTCACATTTAGGGACCGATGAATGTAACAATGGTCGTATTATTAATATTGTGTATATCCACCATTAGCCAAAATAACACATTCAAGTCTGCTTCTCATTGACCTGACCATATTGCTACATACATCGGTCCCTAAATATGACATCCAAATATCTTCAACATGTTTATTTATATTGTCAATGGTTCGAACCGTTGAAGCATCCCACTGTTGCACCATTAAACCCTTAGGTTAGGTCTGGGCTTTTTGGAGGCATTTTGATTAAATGAACATCGCCTTGATCACGTATCCATGATTGTACTATGTCAGCATTATGAATAGACGAATTGTCTTGCATGAATGTGATTGGTCTGTTTCCGAAAACAATTTTGGCTGATGGAACTAAAACTTGTTCTAGTATGTCTCTGTAATCGATACTATTTAATCGCCCTGAAATTTGATGAAGTTCTCCTGGTCCAGTCGCAGCCATCCAACCCCAATAGCCTATAGAAATGCGACCACTTCTGCGATTGGGGAGTACGTTACCTTCAACATATCTGGTGCGGTTTACACGCCATAAACGTAGGCGACCATCAATATTAGAAGTAAAAACTTTCTCGTCCAGGAACAATACGTCACTAAAATCATAATTTAAGTAGTTTAAGGCAAAATTTAACCTCATTGCCTTATGTCTATCTGTAAGTTGAGGCTTTTTTGCGGGGACTCTGCAATGTATTCCATTTTCATGAAGGCGACGTCGTATTGTATGCGATGATACTAAATATTGAGCTGCATAATTATTTGTGTTAACAAATCGACGGTATCTAACATCCTCAATTATTTGCGTGTCTTGCTCCATGGTAGTTTTTCTTGGTCGACCCAATGAAGCGTGATTTCTTATCGCCCCTTCACTTGCCCATCTTCGCTTCCACAAGTAAACGGTTTTTCTCTAAAAAAATGTTGAAACATAGTTGAAATTCAATTATTTTCCAAAAGAATGTTAAAGGTATTTGCACTAGACGTTGTTCATCAATTAAGCTTACCGTGATACCCAATTCGTCAGCAATATCGGAGACGGACACACCGGCTTCACATAAAGCAACTATTCGGTGTTTTTTATGCTCATCTATGCGATACATATTAGTAATTATTTATTACTTTTTGTTTTGTAGTAAGCTTGAATTTCAGATCCGAAAATGCCTTAGAGAATAAAATTAAATTCTTCCAAAGCTGTTGACAGTTTTTTTTAAATGTCAAAAAAAATAGATCAGGCACTTTTCATACAACGAAGACTGGCCATATTGACTAACTAACCAAAAAGGTTTGTGTATACATATTTATTTGCTTAAGAACGTACACATGATTATTAGCAATTGGTAGTGTACATGTTTATGCTTCTTTTGATGAATACATATTTTTTTACCTATTGAATACATATTTATTAACAATACAATGTGTGCATAATATGAACACTTATTTGAATACATGTTTATGGTCTTGTTAATGGTGACGTCTTATGAGACTTTGGGGTATTTACATATTTTTGCACCTGACTGTACGAAAAGCCGCGGGGAAAATTCAATATTAAACTTAAACGGCCTTATTACAAAATACAGTCTAACTATAAACCACGATTTATTACGTCACAAAACCACTGTTTTTGAAATTTGTTATAACAAAATCAGTCTTAACGCTAAAGTGTTAAAACTGATTTTGTATTAACAAATACAAAATCATAAATCTGTTAATACAAAATCAGTTTTAACATGACTGATTTTGTAATAACAAATTTCAAAAACAGTGGTTTTGTGACGTAATAAATCGTGGTTTATAGTTAGACCGTATTTTGTAATAAGGCCGATAGACATTAAGCTATTTAATATACGGCAGTCGTACTTGTATGATACTAGATAGTTATTATGATAGCAATTTAAAGCCACGTCTATCGAAAGAGTTATATGCTATTAATAAAGCTACCGGGCTTTTATTACAATTGTAGGCGTTGAGTGAGTCATTATGTAGTAACTTAGTATAAGCTTATAATAACATATGTTCGATAAAGCTTTACGTTTTTTTTAAACACGACGGCCGTGTGGTGACTCTGTCTCCGTGTGGTGACGGAGTAATAATACAATATGTCACCACCCCATCTCATCCCATGAGGGTCGTAAAAACCGACTAAGGGAATATCCGTGAATATTATCTTTACGAAATAAAAAGAAGGAAAACTTGAAATTAAACCCTATACCAATCCGTTTGACCAGCATGGTATTAGTAGGCCAATTATCCATCCGTCGCGGGAGGAGGCCCGTCCCTGCAGTGGGACATTAATGGGCTGTTATGTAAACACGACGGCCTCCTCTACTGCAGAGAAATTTTGTCAACTGTTTTGTCCCTATTCGGCTTGGTATAGGGTTTGTTTCTCTGTTTGTGTTTGTTGTTCCCAGTGCAGTGTACCATATGGTACACGTGCATTGTTTCACTATTGTGTCTGCTACGGTACTGTAAAAGGGTTAAGGAGGCTTGTTCCGACAGTGGAATCTGGTAGGGCTCGTAAGGCAAATATAAAACTAAATATTCTTAGGCTCAACTCACACCGAAAGAGCGGCGAAGCGAAGCGACCCGCTAGGTTGATAAATTAGTTTTTGAAATTCGCCGGAATTTCCGCAAGGATCCGTGCGACTTGATCAAGTGTCATGCGATAATAAGTATTATGTTAATGAAAATAAAGTTAAAATTCGTATGACACTGAAACTGCGCTCCGCTTCGCTGCCCTTTGCCGCTCTTTCGGTGTGAGTTAAGCCTAAGAATATTTAGTTTTATATTTGCCTCCTAAAGTTATTAGGAAATACATAGAATTTTAGCTTTAATCCGACTAAACCACTCGGTGTTCTTCGCAGATGTATATGTCGGAAGGTCCAAGTTTCCGGGTTTTCTTACGTCTCGCGGACAAAACCATGATTTCAAAGAACATTTTTTTTGTTTACTTTTTCTTTATACTTACCAGATTCATATGTGGGCGCTTATGAATCACTGTAAGTATATGCTAACAAAGCACTTTGTTTATTCGCAGAAGGATCCGTGTGCGGTGTCACGACGACCGTCGAGGTTGCCGCCGCCGCCCCCGCATCACAGGCTTTCACTTGTGGTAAGCCTTTATATTAGTTTTAGAAAAGACTATTATATTTAAGATAAGTTCTTGATACTGTGGTTGAAACATGCGATTTCAACTTTCGTTCCAGCTTAATTAAGCATTCTGAGAGTTTAAATAATTCCAGCATATAATGCTAGATTTTTAAAATTATTTTTGTGTTTACAAAAATTGGCAGTGTGTAGGTTATAATGGATACATATATCTATATACTGCCAATTTTCACAACCTCTACAATCATTCTTGAGCCTATTTGAGACTAGACATAGCGCTGCAATTTGATTTTATCTATTAATTTGAAGGTATGCCGTGATCTTGGGCTTGTAACACTCGGTTGCTACGCAGATATTTCGTTATCAATTTCTAAATAGGGCAACATCGTCTGTGAATACGAAAAAGAAGAAACATTTTTTCCAGCTTTAAAATATTATGACTTATGCCCGCGATATTCGCATTGATGCTCCGCCTGGCTCATCTATTTAGTATCGTTTACTGAGTTGATGAGTTTTGTCGTAGTCCTTTAAGTCACTAGGAGTTAGTTAGCCTAATTCTTTGTATTTATTCATTTTTATTAGGCACAACTACAGATAAAAAATTAACACATACAAATAACATAGTTAGTTAAAGACATATAAATGTAAATTCGATACCCGATTGGTTGAGTATAATATGCGCTTGAAAGAAAGAAAGAAGCTTCACTCATTCATCAAGTGTTTTACATTGTTTTTCTTTTTACCATACATTGCGTCAGTCTCATTTTCATTAGCAGATCATTGATTGACAAGCAACCTCTGATGGGTTCACAGCTCCATTCATCATATCATAACAGCCCATTAAAGTCCCACTGCAGGGACGGGCCTCCTCCCGTGAAGGAGGGATACTTGGCCTACTAATACCACGCTGGCCAGACGGATTGGTATAGGGTTTAAGTTTTCCTTCTTTTTATTTTGTAAAGATAATATTCACGGATAGTTTATGTAGTAGTATTATGGGATGAGATGGGGTGGTGACATATTGTATTCTTACTCCGTCTCCACACGGAGACTAGACCTGTGATGGGTTCACAGCTCCATTAATCCTTATTTATTTATCGCATAGATTAAGATAAACAAAAACAGAATATCACAGGTAAGATAAATATTAATTTCGTTGATTAATTTACACTCCATTACTATGCCAAGTGTAGATACAAAAGCAATCTTTTTGGCACTTAAACATATTCATATTTGGCGATCATTCAAAATGTGTACACTCCCATATTTTCTCATTATGTATCGTAATTAGTAACTGTGTGTCTATTTTTAATTGATGTTGATGGATTTTTTGAACTGGCTATTTATGGGCAGCTATGTGCTAGATTAGATTCTTTGGTCCAAATAGATATATAATTAATGAATGGTTTTAAAGGAGATTGCTCTAAAATTGGCCAAGCATGTTTGCCGTAGAATAGTCGAACGATCCATTCAAACAGGCTTTAAATTATTTAAAATCAACAGTTTTTACGCATTTTTAAGGCTACAAATAGTTTTTAAACATATCTTTTTTTTAATGTAGCAGATTGTCGTTGATTCTCTTATTTTATTTACAAAATTTATCTGAACTTGGAGTTAAGATAAATTTTTAAAACTATTTAAAAAACAATTTTACTTTTGCGGAATTCAAACCAGGGACCTTTGTCGTGGCAAGCCGATACACTACACCATCTAGTCGTCAACATACATTTTGTAACAAACATTAATGTACAAAATTAATTAAATTCCATGTAAATGTGTAGACCGTTAAGCTTTTAACCGATAACGATAGTTCGCTTTCCACGAAATAGCGAAAGTATAATAGCTTTATTATATCTATTGACACGCGTCACCTAAAATGGGTATCATTATCCTACTAATACATATTATAATTGCGAAAGTTTGTGAGGATGGATGGATGAATGTTTGTTACTCTTTCACGCAAAAACTACTGAATGGATTTTGATGAAATTTTACAGTCATTATATAATAACAGCCCGTTAATGTCCCACTGCAAGGACGGATCTCCTCCCGTAACGGAGGGATACTTGACCTACTAATACCACGCTGACCAAACGGATTGGTATAGGGTTTGATTTTCAGTTTTCCTTCTTTTTTATTTCGTAAAGATAATATTTCACGGATAGTCCCTTAGTCGCTTTTTACGACACCCATGGGATGAGATGGGGAGGTGACATATTGCATTCTTACTCCGTCACCACACGGCTACGGAAACTTTACAGTAATATTGCTTAAATATCAGAATAACAGGCTTCAATTTATAAAGATATTGTGTAAATTGTCTAAAATACACAGACGAAGCCGCGGGCATCAGCAAGTACATACATATATGGAAAATTTGAATAGAAGGAGATCATTATACATCGAATGTGACATTTGATATAATATCGTTTTATTGACGTCTCCCACACACAACGTGTTGAATTGGTATAATAGGCTTAACGCCCTCGTTGAGTTATTTTTACTTTTAAATATGAATTATTTCTTGTAATAAATATCGGGGCTCCTTTTATAAGAGAATTCCGTATAATATGTATATGATTATCACAGTTCATTATGTTGGCTCAGGGACGGGGCTCCTCCAATGACGGAAAGTAACTATGATACCGCTGGCTAGACCCGAATGACTATACTAACTTGCAGTCATTCGGACCTAACGAGCGTCAGCGGGATATTAGGAAGCCAATTTTACTAGGAGCCATTTCCGCGGGTTCTTATACCACACAAAATACAATAGCTTCTGGTAGTCACAAATGATTTTCTTGAGCTTGGGGTGTTCTTTGTGCTTGTTAAATTGATGTTTGAAATCTCAGTGACCCTCGGCAAAATCTCTAATGCGAGATTTGTGAAAAAGTAGTTTTCCGAAGTGTTTTCTTGCAATGTTGTTCTTTAGTTGTCTTTAACATGTACGGGATAAGGAGTGGTAAAATTTTATATCCCTTTTCCGAACAAATGCGCTTACGCAGGTACGTATAATGTAGGATTATAAAAAAGGGTTTACCATATAAAGCATTTTACTGACCATTTTCTTTTAAAGAACAGAATGTGTGTAATAAAACTACTTTAGTTTCCTGCCCGATAATAAAACTTGTAATCAAGTGTGCCTTTTGCAAAGTAGTTAAGGGTACAAGTAAACTTATACGGTTGTTTACTGTGTATCTTGCTGTTAAGTACCTATTTGTTACCTGAACTTTGTAGGTAAATCTTTTGGGTGTAAAATGTGCTGCTTTTGTTGCCTATTGGTCACGGTATACAGCTGTTCTTGCATGCAGGACAATTGTTTGTGCGATGTACAATTGATTCTTTTTTTTTTTAGATACAACTTCCGCGCTAGGGTTCAAGTCCTATGTCCCAGGGAGTTCTGCAAACATAAATTTAACGGACACCATAAACATACAGACTCAGGACAATAATTTGTGCGAATATATCAATTAGTTTCCGACTGGGAAGCAAAACAAGTCCGGTTACGGTGTGACGTCATAGCACAACTCGCTCTCTCAGTCCGCTGGCGGTTTCGCGCCCGTGCCGTTGAAAACTTGAAATTATACCTCAAATTTGAAAAAAAAATGGCGTGCAGGTGGTTTCAGGTTCGAATTCCACGCAAGATAATAATTTGTGAGGCCTACAAATGAATATCATGATTGATCACCTGGATTGACTTTGGGTCCGTTAATTTCATACCTGTAAAAGTCCCCCGCGTTACAGGACTTGATACCTAGAGCGGCAGTTGTCTTTTCAAATAGAAATATAAGAAACTTGCTGACACATGCCCATTTCGTTGGAAGGCGAAAAAACCGCGTCCGTTGTTTAAACATATTTCATTACTGCTCCACTCCGACAATAGCCTATGACACTTCCCGATAAATGAACTATTCAACACAGAAAGAATTTTTAAAATCGGTTTAGTAGATCCAGAGATTACCCCCTATTACCTCTTTATAATATTAGTAAGTATAGATAGAAGAAGAAACCCACTTCCACTAGGTATATATGATTTCAATGACCATCATCCTATCACGCGTATACAAAGTGAAGATCAGAAATTCAAGTGGTTGTTGTAACCACAGTGCGGTAACACAGGTAACGGTAGAAGTATCATCATAATATGATAGATGTAGGAATAGTTGTAGGAAAAATGAATCAGCCGACGACGTGTAATAAAATCTAGGTCTAGTCTAAGTTACCAACTACAAAATAACGCTCAAATTTTGTGGCGGTCAGACCATAGACGTCCAAAATAAGAGCAAAGTTAGTTTGAGGATCAAGCGCCAAAATACGCTCTTAAAAATTTGAAACCTTATTCAAAAGACGCAGAAAAATTCGCTGATTCCAAATATGTATATAACTCAATATCGCAAAAAATTTCGCTCAGACCAATTAGCCTTATAACAATCGATATGTTATATGTAGTATTTATATTACATAGTTATGTAATTTAGGACCGCAGATGTAAATTTTTTTCTCTCCTGGGAGATGTATGATCTGAGAAGTAGATTTTTTAAAGATAGCTCCTTGGATGGGTCTTTTATTACCACCATATTAACGGATATAAGGCCCTTTTGGTAATATTTGAATAAGAGAAAAGCTATGCAAATATTCGCTATGTGAAACAAAGAAGCTGTAACGTGGTTTTGTAAGTCCAAATCATCTCTGAATGAAGCGCGTCTTTGTTAAGGGTCAATTAAAGGCTGCTGTTAAGACGAAAAAAAAATAAAGCTTAACTTTGCTTTTATGACTTCTAACCAAGAAACTTACACTCTAACTGGAATGCTTACGGTCACAAAAAATCCGTTCCTAATTTACAGCTTTATGAGTGGAGTGTGTCCCTCTTTAAACGAGAAACCAACATTTAACTTACAGTTGCAAAAGAGAGATGCAATCCCCCTTTGTCCTTGTCGGAGTATTTTTCCCTTTCATGTTATACATATAAACAAATATGTATAAACCTTATGTTGTCAGTAGTAATGTACGATTTAATTTGTCTCAATTTGCTTCGTAAGCATTCCAGTTAGAGTGTAAGTTGCTTGATTTTAACAAGTTTAATATTAGTATAATTATTTTCCCACGACCGTGACTGTCAAATTTTTCTAACGCCAAAAGAAAAGACATTAAAATAAAAGTATCTAAATTTGTTTATAGACATAATCACAAACTGCGATGGGACCTCGTATAACCGGAAGATCATTGAAATACCACGCCTTGGATACTTGTAGGTTTCACATGTTTAATCTAATGTTTAAATCGAATTATGTTAAAGGGAAGTGAATATTCCTAAGTCCTTTCGACTGTCATGGTTGTTCATGATACTTAATCTCATGATGAATTCGGCATACGTAATCCATGGAAAGCTATACATAGTCATTGTTCTCAAGGTTCCGATTTAGACGGCCTCTAACTGAAGATACTTCTTCAATCACACGATGATAAGGCAGAATCAAATTTTATCTTTTTCTGAATTAGCTCTGTCATTGGTGAAGATGCTAACTTCTCTGACATGGTAAATCTCAATTGGTAATGTCTCAATTGGTTGCGCTGATTTACTAGTCATAGTCCAGCGCTGAACGGAATATCCAGACGCTCGGAAGAATTAAATCTAAAGATGAGATATACAAGAAAGTTATATTAGTGTTTTTCGTGTCCATTTGCGGATGTTTTCCTTTATGTTGGTGGAACTGTGGTCTAAAATCAAACTAAACTAATGCCGCATGCCGTGATATAGTTTAGCCGGCCAAGAATGAGGACGCCAACTCATAATTGAACGAATTATTTGGGTTGATCAATCATTTTAAGACAGGCTAGTAGATAAATAAATTGGAAGGTTAGATGAAGTCCTATAAGCTCAACATTGGAACAAATAGGCTATTAAAAAAATTGTACTAAGTTGATTTGCTTCGTCGCTTTGTTACTCAGAAGTTTGAGGAATAAGGCCTCCTTGACGCTATCTATGATGTTTACTTGTCGTCATCATTTCCCTGCCCTTATGCCAATTTTATTTGGGGTCCGCTGCATTTCTTATTCCATACTTACCTATCAGACGTCATCTCACAAGTAACACTCTTCGCAGCTATGATGTTTACTTGTACATTCAAGACTTTTTACGTAAATTAAGCATTTGAACCAAGTAAAAAAAAAAAAAAAAATAAAAATAAAAATAAAAATGTTTATTTTCAGATAACTACGCAATCCATAATTTGTTAGTAAACTTACATCTAATTTTGTTAGTACTTATACTCTATTAGTGACAAATTTATATTTATTAAGTTGCCAACAAGCTGACAATTTCCGCTTTCGGCTATTTCCCTCAGAACACTGTTATCGCTCCCCCGTATTCGGCGCAACAACGAACCTGCTTTCTTGCGTAAAAGGGCACCAAAACTATCCACGCCTGCATGTGCAAACATGGCTGAGGCGCTACAAAAACGTGGCAACTTTAACAGTGCTCTGAAGGCATTGTTGTATTGGACCCGCAGGGCGCTAATCGATTTTTTCGTATAGTCTGCCCACAGACTACTCGAGTACAAGGACGTGCAGAATGCTTTAAATAGAGTAATCTTTACTGCACTTGAGCAACGTACAAATCTGCGAGCCAACATGTTTGCCCTAACCGATAGCGCCCTGCGTTCCCTTTCAATATCAACATCATCTTTTAAATCGTCGGTAATAAAATGCCCAAGATATTTAAATTGATTCACTCTCTTAAGAGGTTGACCATTTAGTTTTAGTGAAGGTACAACTGTTGGACACTTTTTACCTGCCTTAAATACCATGTACTCGCTCTTCTTGTCATTATACAGTAAGCCGTGCAAACCTGCATAAGACTCACAAATTTTTAAGAGCTTTCTGAGCGCGCTGACTGAGGGGGCCAGCAGCACGGCGTCATCAGCATACCAGATATTGTTGACGCATACTTTGCCAATATGACAACCGACACGTGCGCTGCTGAGCTCCTCAATCAGCTGATTAATATATAAGTTAAAGAGGCCAGGCGAAGTTAGCCCCCCCTGCCTCACCCCACATTCCGTCTTGTATGGCTCAGAAAACTCCTCCGCCCATCTTACAAGATTCACCTGACTCTCATACCAATACTTAAACATTACAAGTAGGTCTCCTGGCAAACCAGTCCTATGCAGCTTATCCCAGAGGAGGTCATATGAGACAAGATCAAAAGCTCTTGAGAGGTCCAGGAAACATGCGTATACCGGAGTACGCCTGTCCGTATAGTATTTCACCGTGTGCTTTAAACTCATTATTGCGGTTTCCGTGGATAATCCACGTCTAAATCCATGTTGACCGTCATGTAGAGTTAAAACATTTTCTAACTGAGAATAAAGCACACGATCAAACACCTTTGCGATTACTGTCGCTAGAGAAAGTAAAGCTTAGTGTCAATTTTGTTTCCCAAGTAGACAAAATTGACAGAAATATCCACAGGGTACAGATTAAAGTCATGTCTCAAACTTAAATAGCTTTATATAAATAATTAAGTCATAATAGTCGTAAGCCCATTAAGGTCTCACTGCAGGGACGAGCCTTCTCCCGTGACGGAGGGACACCTGGCCTACCAATACCACGCTGGCCAGACGGATTGGTATAGGGTTTAATATCAAGTTTTCCTTCTTTTTACTTTGCAAAGATAATATTTACGGTTAGTCCCTTAGTCGGTTTCTACGACACCCATAGGATGAGATGGGGTGATGACATATTGTATTCTTACTCCGTCACCACACGGACAATAATTAAGTACTTCAATTAAAATTTTAATGAATGAGTCCTCTTCATTACGTCTAATTACAATGAGATCTGTATTGTATTGTTTGCGCAGTTAATACTAATTTGTACCCTCCATTATTCTCTTTAGTTAGGGTAGGACGGGTCACAAGGTGAATTAGTCAACTATCAAGTGAAGTAGAATGAATGTTCGGTTCATTTGAATGTCTATTTCAATTAACTGTTTTTAGTAAATATTAATCTTTTAAGTGATATTTTTCATTGTTGGATAGTAGGTAATACAACTTCACTGCTTGCAATGTTGTACCTTCTTTATCCATCAGCATTTCGCTACCTTTATGAGGTTTCCGATCAATCATGCAAGGGTGTGTTCATCCTGCTTCTTATGAAATCTGGGAATGCTATCTGTTTTGACGGAAATTGGAAATTTCCCTCGGTCGGATAATTCTGCGTATTATGTCGTTTACTTTGGTTCTTCTCTTAACTGATAGAAACATCCACTGGAAAACACCAAGCATTGATGCATTACTTCATATGTATGTAGTTAATCTGTCCACGTGTATTCCATCACTCGTTCTATATCCGTATCAGAAATTTCCGAAAACAGAGGATGTTACAGAGGGACAATAACGATCATGTTTCGTAATATTTTGACTGTAATATTAAATTTATGTGGGGCAAAAATATTTTAGTCACGCTCCGATTAATTAAATTAGATACGTAATAGAATATTATAAACAAAGTATTTATATTTTTTTGGTAACATTGTGGAAACAATCGTTAGTTATAAATAAGTAAATATAGGACACGAATAGAACGGGACTTTTGTGTCTATGGTTAGACCTAGTTAAGTTTCTAGAGCATATATGGTGAATAGGGTGATCATACTTTTGAGTAGAATGACGGAAGCGTAAGAATGTGTGTAATAAAAAGGTTTAGGCTGAGCGCACATTGGAGACTAGACTGTTTCAAGACTGACTTGCCTCATATAGACAAGTCTGTCTTAAAACTAAAACGAAACAGTTTTGACTACGATACGTAGCACACATAAAACAAAACTGTCTATCTGAGACAATATTGTCTATACGACGTTTTGTTCCAAGTGTGCGCATATTCATACATATTGTAAAGCAATAGTCTGTCTTAAGACTGTCGTGTTCCAAGTCTGCGCTCAGCCTTAGAGAAAGCCTACTGATTTTTGTTTGCTCAATGTTACAACATTGACAGCTTCACAAATACTGCTGTAAACGATGTTTCAAGTTGTATTTATTTCCACTCAGGACTATTGTTTCCAGTACTCTACAAATTGTTGCCCTGAGCCTAGAAGTCCACCGCGTCAGTTAGTAAAACGTACAATATCAGCCTTAAATATAGAGAGCTGTCTATTATAGGAATAAATCTGAATTGCAGATATGATAGTGATAGTGGGTCCGATTGCCTTTCTTTTCGCTCTTAAATAAGGATGCACTAAAATTTATAAAATAAGACCACGTCCTTATATTGAAGCTATTGCGGATGTCACAAAATAAGAACGTGACCTAAAAAGCTACCAATTCCTTTTGTCTATGAAAACAACCTTATATAATTAAGAGTATAAAAGGTTGACATCTGTACGTCAAAGTTTTTTAAAATTTTATTTATATAGGCGTTGTCGCTTAGCAACCACATCGCCGCCTGTAGGTATTACGTCAAAGTTAGTCTTACTTTCGTTCGTACTTATTTTCCGTTTTTACTTGTGATATCTTTTAATTTGTTTTTATAACATGGAAACAGATAAAAAGAGAAGGATGAAGAAAGAACAACACAGTTTTATGAACACTGTAGTTGTCACATCGAACGGATCAGAATTATCGATATGCCGATATATAAGTCTTCTTTTTGTCTGTAAACAAATAAGAAAAGACGCACTTTTTTATAAGGAACAAAGGCATTCAGTTAGGTAATTTTAACAGATTTAAACCCTTTTACCGTTGATGTTCTTCATTTAACCTTCTTTGTTACTAAAAATTCAAGAAATACCTATATTTTTTAATAACTTAAATTAAGCTCGCACAGAATTTCAAGCGACTTTAATTAAGGCAGTTTTTATACCGCTTCTACTTAAATAAGGTCAGTCAAATGTCAAATAAGACGAAACGCAATCGGAATAAGAAAACTACTATCACTAATTAAGTTTAGAATGGCTCTATTTTAGTGTATGTTCTTATTTAAAGGAAAGGTAATACCCATGTGTACTAAAAATTTAAGTTTACATTTAAGTTCATTTTGTTGTTCTTAATTAAAGTCAATTGAGAAACGCAATCGGACCCAGTGTTCGTTCAATTCTTAAGCCTTAGCTAAATCATGTTATAATAATAATGCCAGAAAATCCGATACTGCAATGTTAATGAAGAAATCAATACGTTTGTCGATTGTCAAAGGAAACGGTGTTCGTGACCCTAATCAATATTTGACAGTTCTATTGACATGTCTTATGATAACATAATGACAGATTGACGGGATTAGTGACAGATATATGTTACGCAAATAAAAACAACTTGACTTGGAAACCTTTAACCGTCTCGTAAGTGTAACGGTAGCGGTAAGCGGCTGCCGAGCACGAGTTCGCTGCCTCGAATGACCCAGGATAAATTGTTTGTTTGATTTGCTAATTATTCTTATGCCTATTCGTATGTGTTCTTTAATAGTATTTTCCAAATACATTCTAAGAGGGTTATGAGTTTATCAAGTTATGTATGTGAGCATGTTTGTATTTTTGTGGTACTATATCTATCTCTTCTTGTATCTATCGATTTGTCTTATTCTTGCGATTGTCACTGAACTCATAATATTAATTAAAATTCAATAATGCGACTTCTAAATGATAAAGTTTCTTTTAATATTTTTTCATTGAGAATGATCCCTTAGGATTTATTACGAATTAAAATTAGTTAGCAAATACTCTTACTCACCACAAACGTAGTAACATTAGCATACTACTGCTTTCAGATTCAACGGGGTCAGTCACTTGGTAAAGAGTATAATATGGTTCAGAAAAGATATTCATTTTCCTTGCTCTTACTTGACTATGACGAATAATTATTATTCTTACCACACACTACTAACTAGAGAGCACAACATATTTATAGAACAGCTCATCTCCTTAAACTCATTAAGCGGTATCACATCACGACCCCATTTAATAGATCGTTCATTATCTACTGTTTACAATAATACGTACACTTACTTGTGTAAAACCGGCTGTTAAATTCAAAATAAACTACTTTAATGTGTTTATGTATGTGTATGTTTAAAAACATCATGGTTTTAATGGAGTTTTATCTATACTAATATTATAAGGAGGTAAAGTTTGTGTGTTTGTGACGTTGTAGGGGGTAATGTCTGGATCTACTGAATCGATTTTAAAAATTCTTTCTGTGTTGAATAGTCCATTTATCGGGGAGTACATTGGCTATATAATATCACTCTATGACTAATAGGAGTGGAGCAGTAATGAAATATGTTTATAAAACGGACGCGTTTTTTTCGCCGCCCAACGAAGTGGGCACGGGTCAGCTAGTTACTTATAGTACAACTCTGCTTAGTTTGCGATTAGATGGCGTGGTATGAATGTCTGAAGAATAATATTAATATACTCGGTATAAACATAATCAAAGGATCACGTGTTAGGCAGGTGTTTTCTCTGCCACCCACGTTATCACGTGGTTGTGGGTGCACCCTACTTAACTAGGTTTCTAATTATGTTAAAAGCTTTACTCGATCAAATGTTTACGTAATAGTAAATTGTATCGTGGTACGAGGCTGACGTGCACGAAGTTGCTACTTCAAATTTTCTTTCATCATAACAGCCCAATAATGTCCTACTGCAGGGACGGGTCTCTTACCGTGGCCAGACGGATTGGTAAAGGGTTTAATTTCAAGTTTTCCTTGTTTTTATTTTGTAAAGATAGTATTTACGGATAGCGCCTTAGTCGGTTTTTACGACACCCATTGGATGAGATAGGGTGGTGACTTATTGTATTCTTACTGCGTCACCACACGGAGAATCTTCGTTAAGTTGGCGTTTTTAATGTTACAGTGAAATAAGGGATAATCGCTTGTAGAGGTATGCTCTATTTTAAAAGGGGGACACAGGGAATGTGGATGAAGTTTCAAATCTCACAAACAACTAAATTTAGGAAATTATCATCATCATCATATCAGCCAATCGACGTCCACTGCTGGACATGGGCCTCCTCCAAGTATTGCCACCTTGTGCGGTCCTATGCCTTCCTCATCCATCGGCTTCAGGAAATTATGTTTGTCCTTAATTTATTTTACCAAAACCTACCCTTTTAGTGTGTAATGGTATACTTATAACTTTGCTGCAGTTTATTACTTATACCTAATAGGGGATTAATTATAGATTATTTGCAACTATTCGACCCCATCTAGTCTGAAACTGAGCGTTGTACAAATCGAGCATTGTTTTTTAGTATATTAATATCCGTTTTAACCATTTACACGTACACACAGCAACACATCAAGTTATACATTTTGATTGAAATTGTGTCTTATTTCAAGGTATTAAGGTACACGAGTGTCTAGGTTGATTAGTTGCTGTGTGTACTATGGAAAACAAAAAAAATAAATAAAACTAGATTGATTGGTTGTTAATATTCCGGTGCAATAACAAGTGTAAAAAAAAAGAAAGGAAAATTTTATAATCAAAGGATTTTCCATAGATTTTTTCTTGTTTACGACGAGCAGTGCTTACCCCCGGTTGCCAAATGACTGATCAAGTAAAAATCGACTAATCAAGTGTCAAAAGTATCATTTTCAGGAACTAAAATGACAGTTATGACACTTGATTATTTGATTTTTACTTGATCAGTCATTCGGAAACCGGGCGTAAGTGTATTTAATAGACACGCCAGAAGTCCCACCCTTAAAATAATACATAAATTTGGGGCTAAAAAACTGCCATTTTAGATAACCATACGAATCGAAAGACACCAACCCATTCAGGATGCGGAGCGTGGCAAACACGTGTCCATGGGCGGCGGTGATCACTTATGCCCGATTTACACATCGACAAGTACAGTAGCGAGTTAAGTAGTATTTTAAGATTAAGTTGATTTAAATAGATCTCCATCCTATTTTTTGGCAAGTTAAGTTGGCGAGACGCGAGAGAGGGGGCTACTTCGTACTTAACTCGCCAGAAAATAGAATGGAACTCTATTTAAATCAACTTAATCTTAAAATACTACTTAACTCGCTACAGTACTTGTCGATGTGTAAATCGGGCATTACCATCAGATGACCTGCTGTAATGCCATTGAAGTGGCCACTCACTATTCAAAAACTGTTTGATTTCACGACCATTGACACGAGAGAAGAAGAAGAAGGTGACCTGCTGGCTCGTTTTCCTCCCACTACATAAAAAAACAAAAAAATATAATTTATAATAATATGTACCAGTACCCGACCGTAAATATTTTTCTCCGTTTGTATTTTTCTTTTAAAACAAATTATGATTTGAAAGTGTGCGTCAGAGATGACGCTCTACAAAGCCGAAATTGACCGATTGTCTCGTTCCACAGGTCCATGTGTAATATAAACGGCCGGGTACTGTATATACAAACTCTGAAAAATCATAAATCTCCTGGATTTGTAATAGGGTAAAAATTGTATTGTTATGATTAACAAGTTTTGTTTGTTGTGGTAGATAAGATTCTTTATCATGAAATCTTTTTTGTTTTTAATTACATCTACTTTGTGTTATGTCTTTCTGTTTATTGTTTTTGACAGCTCGAATATTTTATCAGTGTGTATTTTTTCTGTGCGGTAACATAACTTACTCATAAACGCCTAATCACTGTTTAGCGAGATTTTTCTAAATAAAATCGTATGAATTTAAGCTAATCAATTGACTTAAACTTAAGAGTTTATGAGTAAGGGGGTAAGTTACAAAGTAACTCAAAGTAATAGTTACGGGACAAAGTAACTAGCAATCGCACCAACTGTCGCAGATGACTACACTCATTATAACAGCCCATTAATTTTTATTTCGTAAAGATAATATTCACGGATAGTCCCTTAGTCGGTTTTTACGACAGCCATGGGATGAGGTGGCGTGGTGACATATTGTATTCTTACTCCGTCACCACACGGAATCGCCACCACACAGATTTCAGTCACTATTATGTTTCTAATAAATCCAAAGCTTAGATGTTTATTTAGTAAAGTTCGGTGCCCTCTCCTTCCATAATTAATAGCTTTTGACATTAAACATATCAACATGTCCTGCTATCGTTCACCTCAAACAACATAGACCTTGATTATCTAATTAAATAATAAAATATAACAACACAAAACCTGTTCTATAATAAAAAAACAATTACAAGCTATAATATCTTTGTTTATCATGACTCATGGAGTCAAAGATCTGTCAAGGTGAAATTGAATTGGCTATCATAGTGTTCAAGAAAATAAATTATTAATCTATACTAATGTTGTAAAGAGGTAAAGTATTTGTGTTTGTGACGTTGTAGGGGGTAATCTCTATACTACGAATTTTAATTCGATTCCAGATTTGACAATTTCAGTGTAGCAACGTTATGACAAGTATTAAATAGTGACGTTGCGAAATTATTCGATATGGAAATGAAATATTTCCGGATCGATTCTTCTCGTTTAAAATTAGTGGTATTTTTAGTTTTGACGATTAATTAACGATCTGAGACTTTTCTTTTATAGGTAATTGTGTGTGAAATGAATAAAAACTGTGATCATGGTGTCTTAGCCCAGCATACTCACAATAAAATCTTGATATTTCATGAATGCCAAAAAATGGTTCTGAAATAGTTATAAATAGTGCGAAAAGGAAAAAAATAGTGCTCTTATACTTACGAAATTACAGCCATTTTATGAGTCACATAAATATTGTTGAAATAATAATTTATTATGCCTATAACCACAGAATATAAAAATTAAATATGAAATAAATAGTATTAAATATTATTTCCGATTCACGAGCATTCACGAAGGACTAATTTTGTATCCTAGGTAACCGATATTGTATTGTCATCCCCACTAGTGACAGCCGACCATTGACTTTTTTATTGACTGCAATATTTAATAATAATGTACTACTCAATCGGTAAAGCAGACTGTGATACTCTGCTTTATCAAATCAGTATACATATACGTAGTACATACTGCATAAGCACACGAAAATAGGCCTTAAGGTGACGAACCAATAATTACCTTAACTGTACATAAAAAAAATATTGTAAATATTTTTATAAATTGTCGCCGTCATCGCTTTCGCTATCGCTGTCACTTTCTGTAACATTTATTATAAATGTGTCTGTGATATTGTCAATTAAAGTATCTAGCCTACACATTTTTTGCTCTTCTTTGACAATATGGGATACGCATTTAGACCATTCGGTAGCCGTAATTTTTTGAATGCCTTCCTGAAATAAAGTTCTCACGTCTGTCAATTTGAAGTTTTTATTATTTTGAGCTACATGCCCCTTTACCTGCGCCCATATCAATTCGATAGGGTTTAGCTCGCAATGGTAAGGGGGAAGTCTTAAAACAGTGATCCCATGTTGTGCTGCAATTTCATCTACAGCGTACTTATTAAAAGACTCGTTATGTGGAATCAGTTCTAAAAGCGTAGCTTTAACCATATCTGGTTCGTAATAAATATTTTTATTTAAAAGCCAATCTTGAATTTCAGCTTTTTTCCAGCTCATTTTTGGTGCCGTTTCCAATTTTCGGGAGTGGTAAGGTGCATTATCCATCACCACAATTGAGTTTGGTCTTAATTTTGGTAAGACTCCAGCGAACCACTCCTCAAAACAAACTGCATTCATCTCATCATGGTAATCTTCACAATTTTTCTTTGCTTCAAAAATCATGAGCCCCTCTTCTAGGAAGCCTTCTTCACTACCTATATGGCTAATTATGAGACGTTTGCCTTTTCCAGATGGATTTTTTAATCCAGTGGTCAGTCCCTCCAAAAACGCTTGTCGAGATGATGTGACTTTCATGTCCACCCAAGTTTTTTTTACAGTATGACCTTAAAGTAAATATAGTACATTAACATTCAATATTACTATTAAAATGTAAAATGTATATAAATTCATTTTGTGTATAAATGTTAGCCGTACCTGCGTTAACCCAAGTTTCATCTTGATAATATATATGTCTCCCTTCTCGTCGAAACTGACATATAGATCGCAAGTAACGCTGTCGCCAAGTTATTATATCATTTCGATCAATAAGTGTGCTCTTGCGTGACCGTGAAACAAATTTAAAATTAAGATGTTTCAAAATTTTTCTGAGGGTGTCTTTGGAAATATTGGGTATTTCTGGATCATCGTTCATCACTTGTAAAATCTAAAATAGTAAATTTTATAATAGCTTGGAATCATTACTTAGGTATATATATAAAAGATGTACTTAGGTTTAAAATAATACAGTGTGACTGATTGACTAACCTTTGAAATGGTTGGAGGTTCATTTCGGTAAAAGAACTGATGAACAATTCTTCGTATTGCAGAGAATGTAAATTCATCAATTTTATCTTTAAAACTTCGCTTTGGTCCAGATTTTTTAGGAGGAGTTGGCGGCGCACCTTTATTTACTTCCTTCAAAACGTTACAAACAGAGCGTGAGGTTATTCCCAATATGTCAGCAACTTTGCTCATACATTCATTTTCTTCCACAACTTGAAAGGCCTCCAATTGCGAAGAAATTTCATTTTTCACGTATTTGTAGGCGTTGCGGATCATTACTTTTTCAGTAACAGTGAAAGCTTTTCGTGGACGTTTTTTTCTTGGGGACAAGAAAACATCCACGTCTTTTTGTGATGTACTTGGCTGAGGATCCATTTTGATGGAAAACCAAAACAAATAGTTGACAAAAAAACTAATATCGATTCGCAATGAAATAAGATAGGTATTCGTGCAGTCAGGCTGGGAGAATGAAGCCGAATGACACTATAAACAAAATGACGATAGCTGCACGAGCGCACACAGGCTGCCAATACTAAAATCTATCTAGGCTCAATAAGTTTTGTTTTTAATATAAAAACATAAATTTTAACTTTTTATAAAATAGAGCAGCGATTACTAATTAATAAATTATTATTATGAATAATTATGTATTTATTTAAATAAAAATCAATAATTTAGTCTTTAATTGGCAAACTGCTGGCACACACACTTATTGTTTATCGATTTTTGTGTTCATCACTACACTATTATATGTGGTATCATTATTTCACAAAATGACAGTAGCTAATGTCAAATCAGGAATCGAATTAAAATTCCTACTATAGATCTAATGAACCGATTTTAAAAATTATTTCTGTGTTGCATAGTCCATTATAGGGGAGTGTTATAGGCTATAATACAAAGTGGGCACGGGTCGGCTAGTTACTTATATAAAAAAAGAAACATTTTTTTAAATTTGGTTTTACTTTACCTACATACAATTGCCGTTTGGGTCAAAATGATATATTTTTTTGGGTTTTCATAAGTAGTAAATTCACCGCTAACGGTAAAAAGACGATATACCTTTACCTAACCATAGCGACACGAAACTACTTTATTTGCAAAAAATGAACTAAGTATGTATGTCGGAGATATTTACAAAATCCATCCAGACTTTGGGCAATAATTTATCCAAACAATTGTCCTGCTTGGCAATCGATCCCGCGACCTTGATTCTCCTGGGATCGCCGAATGAGTCCAACGAACACATTCGATCATTCGATTTGTCATATTGATAGGCTAAGTTTCCCTCCGTGTCAAGAAGAAGCCCGTCTCTATATAACACACTAGCTGATGCTCGCGGCTTTACCCACGTTGTCCACAAATGAAGCCAACGGATAGAAGTCTAAAAAGTACTAAACTACCTACATGTAAGAAAGAAAGAAAGAAAGAAAAATCATTTATTCACGTAAGATATAACAATACCGCTTGTGAAGGTCGTTTTATAGTGATCACATAATATGCTCGTCTAACAATTTGTACATATTTGGCATACATATGTATGGTAGTATAGGATGCAGAATAACATTTAAGCTACTTACTATCGCACTTTCCATCAGGTTCGATATAATCATATTGCCGTGTTTTGTACTTATATAAAAAGAAAATTTAATCGAAATCCATTCAGTAGTTTTTGCGTGAAAGAGTAACAAACATCGATCCATCCATACATCCTCACAAACTCTCACTTTCGCGTTTATAATATTAGTAGAATATGTAGCATGAACTGTTACAAAATGTTCATCATAACAGCCCTTTAATGTCCCACTGCAGTGACGGGCCTTCTCCTGGGACGAAGGGATACTTGGCCTACTAATACCACGCTGGCCAGACGGATTGGTATAGGGTTTAATTTAAAGTTTTCCTTAGTCGGTTTTTACGACAACTATGGGATGAGATGGGGTGGTGACATATTGTATTCTTACTCCGTCACCACACGGAAACACAATGTTACTCTCTGTTTACTTCAAGATATACACGCGTTCATGATGATCTTAAACTGATAAACAGATTAATTAGTACGTGCCGACTAATTATTATTATCCTAATTATACGCAGTCATTAATCATTAGTCAAACAGTGTATCTCTGTTTAACATACGTAAGCACATCAACTGAACCACCCGTCCTCCTTATTCAATTGTAATAAGGCTCATTTTCGTGTTATAATATCTTAGTGAATGATCCTATTACAATAACAGTGTAGGAAGAGGAAAGCTTGTAAACGTTACACTTTTAGCTGAAATAGCGGGACCGATTTCAATAAAATTTGTGTGGAGATAGCTAATACATACTTTGCTATAGGTGTACCTACTTATAAAAAAACTAGCTGACCCGTGCTCACTTCGTTAGGCAGCAAAAGAAAAACGCGTCCGTTTTTTAAACATATTTCATTACTGCTCCACTCCTATTAGTCATAGCGTGATACTATATAGCCTATGACACTCCCCGATAAATGGACTATTCAACACATAAAGAATTTTTAAAATCGGTTCAGTAGATCCAGAGATTACCCCCTACAACGTCATAAACACATAAACTTTACCTCTTTATAATATTAGTATAGAAGTACGAGTATAATATATTATTATGTCTTTTCTTAAAAAAATTGTAATTGAAACAAACATCTTTTAGGATATAACCTGCATTCACGCAAGTGAAGCCGCGTACAAAAGGTGCCTTATAAACCTTATTTCCTAATACATCTAAAATCTCGTCTTAGGCCATTGTACCGTACGTACCAACTAGTTTTTTTTATCCTTACCTTGATCGTGTAGCTTTTTATGATAGGCAAAAAAGCTCAGTTTCAAATAAGACGGGTTCTACTTGACAGACGAACCGTTAGTTTTTGCTTATTGCCTGTTTCAATTTCACCTTTGGTTCTACAGATAGTGTTTTTAACAAATATTTGACGGGGTTTAAATGTATCCGTTTGAATGTATGATAAAGGAGTATATGCCAAACAATCTGCTATATATGAAGTTTGTGCCATTAGTAATTGTTGTGCAAAATTAAAATCTACGAAATAAAATTCTGAAATGCTGAATTAAAACTGCAAACTTTGTCGTTATTAAAAGATGTATTCGTTGCGAATCAACGTTTGTAATAATCGATGGATGTTGGTTACTCTTTCACGTGAAAACTACCTAATGGATTTTATTAAAACTTTACAATAGTATAGCTGACACGTCAGAATAACACATAGGCAACAATTTATTAGGAATCACCAGCTAGTTTCCTAATATTTTTTTTTCCCGGACATCTCTACACAACGCCAGCTGTTCCCGAAGTAAGCTAGGCTTAACCTGCAGCAGGTTAAGCCTAGCTTACTTTTTTAACACAAACAGCTTGTGTTATGGGTAATAAAACAACGGATATCAGTACTTATATACTTTTTTTTTGTAAATAATCACATATTATACATAGAAACACTAAGACCAATGCAAATAATCATGTTCATGCAGACAAATATTTGCATTGAGCGGAAATCGAACCCAAGGTCTCTGCGTAGCAGTCACGTTGTATAACCACTATGCCACAGAGGCCGTCAAATATTGGTGAATATAGGTCTCTCCCAAGGCACTATACTTTTCCCCTGCTTGAACTTAGTTCATCCATCTTTTAGCGCATCTAATTCTTCAGTGTTTCCGACGCAGATGTAATCAAAGTTGGTGTGAAACTATGTAAATTCTAGTTAACCGCATGCGCATGTAGAACAGTAATTAACGTATTTAAATTTTAAACTATATGTACTTTTTAGTATATTACAGCTGTAAGCCTACTGCTTTGAGGATAGTAAAGGAGCAGAAAAGTAGGCTTTCCAAGATATTTGATAAATGTTCTAGGTAGTCTAGGACAGCATTTATTAATAAGGCGAATTAGTAATCATTAATTAATATTGTTCTGTTTGCCTGTAGTCCCTATAACTTTCGCTTGAGACTTTACAGTTCTTAAACTAACCATAACAAATCAGAAGAATATCCAAGGATATTATGTAAAATAATAATAAAAACTAAATGCCACATAAAAACGTAATATTTCGATATAAACAAAGTAGTAGAAAGCGAAGAAATTAGATAACAGACGCATATTCACCTAATTGGCTTGATCCCAAAATTTGCTAGTTCCCATCTCCTACTACTTTTACGATATTTTTATCGTTGATGAAATCACTAGAAATGTAGTAAATTTTGACCTCCATAGTTTTTTATTATTTGCAATAAAAATATCTGCATTGATCTTTCCATAATAGTTGACTTCTCGTTAATTCAATCTGACATTATCGCTTTATGGTACAGACGCTGTCGAATCCACGAATCCTGAAATTGACTAAGTATTTCTCACACAGAGAGTAGCAAAGGAGCGGAGCATCGGTGAAATATTTACCAATAGAATTGCACAAAATCTTGGTGAATATATTTCTCCGTTTTTCTGCTTCGGTAGACAAAACAGCCTTAATGAGAAAATCCCTGAAAAAACTTTACCCAACACTTTTACTGAAACTCATGATGTGTCCGATAATTACTTGTTAATAAAAGTCCGCCCTTCTTCACCAGGTGGGATCCGGTCGCTGCAGTTCTCCTGGCACAGGTCCACTCTCGCCAGCTGAGGGACCTCGGTGGCCACACGTACATCATCCGCATCCGCTGCACCATGCCTTGTTGTCATCCAGCGTCAAACGGGGCAAGGAACTGTGAGTATCTGATGAGTATTTCAACTTAGGAATTTGGTGAAAGAACGCCTGATTCTGTGGTATGGTTTCAAACAGCATTCGGAAGAATTGGCTTATAAAGTTTTAGACAAAATTCGATTTTAAGCAGTAGCGTTTATAAAAGCTAGGTTTACATAATACTGTTAAATGTTTGGCATACCAAAACTATTCTACATAGATTGCATTATGCAGAGTACCTAGAACATATTTGCCAGTAATTTAATTTTGAGAGATAAAAATTGAAAATATTTTTGGTTAGCCAAAACTGTTTTTTTTCCGTATATGTCCGTACTGATGTCCCTAATTTTTATTTACTCTACTATGAGTACAAACACAGCTATGTTTGCTCAATTAAACCTACCTATTAAAGACAGGAATTAAAGCAGCGTTTTTTGTAAGTACGTTTAATATCCAAATCTATCCATTGTTTTGAAAACAACACATTGACTGTGACTACAAAACGTTTCAAATTACTATATTATTAGGTTTCGTTTTAAAACGGAATAATCTTGACAATCAAATGCTACCTTTTTGGTTTTTGATGAGGGCCTTTGTACTTAATTAAACTTGTTTTTAATATTTAAGGGATGAGTTGTATTCTTGACTGTGCGATTTACTTTTTAATATTTCAGAGTTATGTGTACAATGATTAAGTTTTCTTAATAAATCCGCCGTTTTTACAGGAACAAACCCAACTGGTGGTACCTAGTAAGGTGTAATTCGTGATATATAACTTAGTTTTCTTAGAAAAGAGTAGAAATCGTACTAATATAAACATTTTTTTAATATAAATAGGACTTCATTAGTAGTCTTTTTATAAACAGGGTTACATGTTGATAAGGTTTAAAAAGATTGGATAGGCTGTTACACATTACTGCATGCAGCATAATAATATCGTAAGAGTTAAGTTTTACAATAATGAAAAAAAAAAAAATTAAAAAGTAAAATAAATGTTTTAATGCTGCAAGTCTTATTAGCTGCGTGGCATTTCTTGCCTTCATATTATGATCGATGCTTTAAATCACATATAACCCTGTAATACAAAAATAAATCATTATGCCATCACATTATACATAACACATTATTTAGAATATGAAAAAAATAAAGGTGTTTAGGAAGTAAGAAGCGAATGTAAACGTTTGTTGACTTATGATTCAATATTATTATGAAATATTTTCTATCCATTGTTAAAAGCTTGAGACATACGAATAACTTTGGTGAATCAATAATTAATTAGAAGCCCACTATGCACGAGCCTTTTACCTTACTCACGTTTGTAGTTCTTATGAGATTTTAATTAAAAACCCCCTTTTCTATAAAAGTCTGGCTTCTAATCAAATTTTAGCTATTGAGTTTTATATAAAATATATAAGTTGGACTAGATGTATAATATAATTGGTTTATCTTTATACTACCCGGTCACATTATCTCGAGACCTGGCGTTGATGACGTCACATCGCGTCGGACGAATCACTGCTGCGCCCGTGGCGAGCGCGGGGTTTGAAAGGAGAACGGGACGCGTGGTTCGCATTCCAGCGAGGTCTCTAAATAATGTGACCGTGTAGTACTCAAGTATTGCGGGGATTAATATTGTGGCGAAATTTTTTTAATAAAAAATTAGATCAAGCTCTTGTTATACCCGACAAATAATCCTTCAAATTAATAGAATATTATTATAAATTGAGGACTTGATCAATACCTAATTAGCTTGGTTTATTTTCATTACGTCATATTGTTTAAGCATCTAGTCTTAAGACTTTTAATTAACATTAACAGTCGGTCAACTATCGATTAGTTCATCATTGTGCACGTTTAGTTTTACACTTTTTTTTATCTGAAAAGGGTATACGTGAAAAATAAATTTTCTGGTATAGTGTTTACTTTGAAATTAGACACCTTTATACGGTCACTCTATCGTGCTGAAAAAATACTCCCGTGTGAAAAAGTGTCCATTTAAAGGTCATAGCACATGTAAACGATTCTGCTCCCACCCGGCAAAAAGAATATAATTCAAGTAAGGGCTTTAAATATTGCTCTTTATATATATTTTACATTGGCATCCTAAATTAGCAGCCAGCTCGCCGCCAGGCTGCTCGGTAGTCGTCGTTTAGGTGTGCTATGACCTTAAATCAGCTTACTTCATTCCGAAAACATACTACCGCGCGGTCCTGCTTCAAAGGGCAGGCGATAGTGTGACCGTATAAAAGATGTTTTTATTGCTGCAATAGTCACGATTGTATACTCATTGTACATTTTTCAAAATATTACCCGTTTCTAGACTATGTTTTATATAGTTCTAATGTAGTTTAAAGCAAACTTAACGAGGAATTGCACTTTGTCAATTTTATTTTAGTTACTGAAATTGTTTCTATTAAAAAAAGGCATTCTATCTATAAGAGCACTTGCAGCTAAGAGAAAATATTTGCTTTATTAATGGAGTAATGATTGCGAAAAAAGTATCTTAGATTAGTAATAATTTGGACCAAAATTTTATTTTGGATGTGCAATTAATCAATCGGCGATCACTGTCTTAACCACCTTTAGATGTAATAATATACCCTTTTCTTCCATTTTTTAATTTTATCACGAAAGTACATTGAAAACTCCACATCCATTTCCAAGATATTAGTTTTTCAAAATCATTGATGTAATCAAAAGGGTAGCAGGATTGTCTAATGTCACTAATGTGTTGCCTACATGTCTAACCGAATTAGAACTAAGGATATGTGAGTATATATTTAAGTAAATATGCTTAGTAATGGAATGTTTCACTATCGCTTTCCATCAGATTCGATGTAATCATTTTATCATGACATATGTAAAAGAAATATACATTAAATGCTTATAGAAAAATAGATTATTATAGAATAATGTGAAGTAAGTCAGGGAATTGTTTTATGAAATACGGTTATCTGAAATGAACTCTATCATCCAACGACTATGAAATGGACTGAACCGCCCCATCTATCGCGCCGTACCCTTTTGCTGGCAGTGGCGATTATATATCCACCTAATTAGCAACTCTAATGACCTTGTAATAAAGGTCAAAACCAATGAAAAAACGAAGTTACTTGTGCCTGTTAAAGGGTTAAGGACTTGTCATGTCAACAGACATCGTGCCTGACAAAGTCTTAAACATGTAAAACCGGCACTCAGATCAAAGGGAACGCTTCTTGTTTCTTATATGTACAATATTCGTCTCGATCTAATCGTGCTAACACGAACGAAAGAACGTAAAACGTACTGGCACTAAGGCATTGACCGATTGCTCTAGGAGACAATAAATGATACGAGTTTGAGGAGAACACAGACAGTGTTCAGTCTGATGTCCTTTAAAGAATCAGAGTTCGGAACGCAATTTGATGATCAATATAGTTTGTATTCAAACAAACTCGAACTCCTCCAACTAGATTAGTTATACTCAGCAAATGTGGCGGTTCATCGTCTTCTTAGCTATCTGAATTTAACCAATAAATGTTCCAAAAAGTCGTATTCCGATGTTTATGAATCATCGAATCTTCAATCGAATTATCAAAATTTTGTAACTGCAATTGCCAATATGCAGTAAATTAGAACGGAGAAAAGGAGTTCTTCTTTGCTCTTCCGAAAATCAAACGATGCGCTAAATCGAAATCTGTAGACATTACAATGGTGGATATATGCATTCATTTGTTCCCATAGTGGAGGCGGAGCATGATAATCTACGCCATTCATTCATTTGTAAATATTCACTTTTGTAACAGGCATCCATATTTTATATAAAAAGACTGTGTTTATAGTTATTATATTTTTTATTTGTTATTGCTTCTATCTTAAGTTGAAAGAACGGATAGTCGCTCTTTTTAGTACAGTCAACAACAAATGCTACACATTTTAAGAATTATTTGGAAAGCAATTTGATGTTCCCATTCGCACTTAAGGTTTCAGCAAGTGGATGATTAGATTAAATATTAATTTGGTCTTTAAAAACAAATCAATAAAAAATAAGCACATCTGGAAATGGTTGTCATATCAGTAAGGTGTAAAGATTTAATTATTGCTAATTTATATTAATTTATTTTTAAGGGATTAATTTATTATAAAAATTTAATTATATTAGCCAAACTTCAAAACTATAATTGCTCTAAGCAATTATTTTTTTGACGTATATTCTTTAAATTAATTAAAAGTTTATTTATTTATTTATTCACACAACGCCAGTACCTAACGAAGCAGAGTTCATACTGCGCTGCGGCTACTATTAAACTGTTAAACATATTTTTTATACGCATAAAAGTCACAAAATCGTATACCAAATAATTTAACATACGCAGAAATCGTAACAACGACCTCTGAGTGAAACTTAACTTTTGCCAAGCTTTAAAGCTTGGCAAAAGTACAAGCTACAGCGGACGTAAAAATTAAATATCGATCAAGTTTTCTTAAATCTCAATTGTTCAATTGAGATTTAAGAAAACTTGATCGATATTTAATTTTTACGTACTTATCTATTTATTGTTCTCATCGCGTTATGTTTTATACCCTAAACTTTACTCATCACCTGACAAAGGCTTTAGCTGATTTAAAGGTTAAAAATCATCAAACCTTCAAATCACATATCTCTCTCAATCTCTTTTCACTTGTCATATTTCTAATTCCTCGTTCATTAACTTATTTCCAATTAATAACATTTTAAAAATTAAATAAATGTCTACTTTTGTTGCTGACAGTACATTGTGATAATTTCCAGTGGTATGTGCTCATTAGTTGAACCATTTGAAGACTGGCACTACCAGTTATCATTTTTTATTAAGATCAATTAAAACATTTCGCAATTGATTGATGGTCTGTAGTACATTCATATAGGTTGCTATAGAAGTCAGTGATGATATCCAATATATTTTTTGCTGAACGAGTCTTGTTAATTTATTTTTTCGTTTCTTGCGAAGAAGGAAGATTTTTAAAATGATAAATAAATAAATAATTAATCCTCACACATTCATTCAACGCCATCTAGTTCCAAACTAAGCAAAGCTATGGGTACTAGACAACGAATAAACATACTTAAATGCTTTTTTTGTAAATACGTACAAATTGTACATAGGAAAGACTCAGACCAATGCAAACAATCATCTTCATGCACACAAAGATTTGCATTGAGCAGGAATCGAACCTCTGCGTAGCAGCCATGTAATATAACGACTGCGCCACAGAGGTCGTCAAAAAAAGATAAAAATAGCCTAGCGATGAATTTGATGAAGGACAAGAAGTTAGTAGTTCTCTTTCGATTGTATTGTAGAGCATTGACTAAAGTATGTCATAAACTTTTAAGTTAAACCTAATTTTAGTATAAACTGGTGTAGTTATAGTGGTTATATTCGATGATGGCTACGGATATTTCAAATTTCAAAATGCTTTTAATACGTTTACAATTTACAAATACGATACAGTTTACAATTTACAGATAGGTTTCATTTTCGTTTTAAATCTTTGTGTGCATAAACATTGGTTCGCGTGTTTTCAAAGTATTGTATAAAAAAGGATGAAAATATGTTTATTCACTGTTTAGTACTTAAAGTACAAGTTCTGCTTAGTTAGGGACTAATTAAAAATTAAAAAAATATCCCCCTTACTCATAAACGCCTCTTAAATTTTAGTCAATTGATTAGCTTAAATTCTTACGGTACTGTTTGGCTTAAGGTTGGTTTTGCTAATAAAAATCTCGCTAAACAGTGATTAAATTTAAGAGACTTTTATGAGTAAGGGGGTATATGTTTTAAAAAAAATGCTATGTTTTACTTCACTACACTCTGTTTTTGCCACATATCTTTTTTCGTAGTTTTTAATGTTATTATTACTTTATGGTCTAAATTACTACCTAATTTCGTACTTCCTTAATGTGACTTAGAATTTACTACCCGGTCACATTATCTCGAGACCTGGCGTCGATGACGTCACGTCACGTCGGACGAATCACTGATGCGCCCGTGGCGAGCGCGGGGGTTGAAAGGAGAACGGGACGCGAGGTTCGCATTCCAACAATATCTCTAGATAATGAGACCGTGTAATAATTATTATATTTTTTGGAATATATGGATCTCTTAGTCCAAACCCTTACTGCCTTATACGAAATAATTTGTAAGTATTTTAACGAATATTTTGTACATTTTATAATAAACCATTTGTTTCGTTTGTACAGCGATGGTCGCAGATGGTCGGTGGCTTCGCTTCCATCATCCGGCTACGGGACGACACCGGGCAGCTCTAGTCTATCAGTAAGTATCAAATATCTTATAATACTAATGCTCTAAGGCTAAATTCTGTATGTAAGATTTTTTTTTGTAAGTTTTTATCATATCCAAGTTTTATTAATTATGAACACTATCTTATTGTTTACTTACCGATTTAAAATCTGTACATGGTTTTGGAATCGACATAGGTAAACTTTTACTTTACATACCGAATTGTTCTACTGCGCGCGGTCTTTATGCATCAAGTGCCAAGTTTATCGATAATCGCAAACACTTTGCGGAAGTACATTCAAGTATATTCTATGAAATGTTTTGTACACAAATCGGGCACACACGTGTCGGTCGTGTCATTGAGTTCGCTAATTATTATCGGAACTAACATCTTGTGATTCATTTTACTTAGAATCTTTTGTGTGTTGGTGGAGATTCATACAAACATTATGAATATATCGATATAGAATGTAGTGTCCTCATAAGCTATTAAAAAATTAGAGCCAAGTCTCTTTAACCCAAAAGTGTGTAAATGGGAGTTTAACGTGGAATGCTTGTCACCTCTGCCGGAACGTCAAGACATTCTGGCAGAGTCTAGTACACATAGTACGTTTTACTGGTACCAGGTACAAAATAGGCTTAAGTTCCTACTGATAATTAATATTCCACTACAAGATCAGGTCTCATACGAAATTTGGAAAGAAAACTTAGCAACCGATAAAGGATAGCATCTGAGTTTTGTCAATGTTTTCTTATAGCAAATAGGGACTTAACTTCAAATTTATAGCCTCTCAGTCGCTTTTCATTGCAACAACATCCCATCCTTAACTGAATTTTGGTATAATTAAATTATTCGACTGCGTCGATGGCCTCTAGCTGCCGTGCACGAATCCGTGAGCTCTGATCCTATGCAAATCAATTATCTGTACGATCCTCAAATAATTGACTTGGTCTGGTATTTCCTTTGTTTACGGTTCTTGCGAAATCCGGAAATAGAGCTTAAGGATTATTGAGGGTTTAGCTATCGGACTTACGGGTTTTGGGCCCCCTGTTGTCGAACGTACTTTGGAGAAGCCGACAATGTTTTATCGTAACCTGCCTTATTCTGATCTTCTACTTTACTTCTTCTTCCTTCCTTCTTCTTCTTTTCTTCTGGCCACACACAGTGTCTGTACTTCTGAGTCCCAATAGGCTTTGTGTATTGCTAAGATTAGCTATTAAAACAGGTAGTTGGTAGGTATTGGCCTTAATAAACCTCTACCACGGCCATTGGCCTACCTAGACTAGGAATAACATTATGAGCGGGACAAGGACCGTTTTCTTTTTTAAAATATTTTGTTTTCTTTAGTCAACGGTCAGCTGCAAAGAAATCTAACCCCCTTTTAAATATAAAAGCGCGCCAAAGGGGTGAGATTTCTTTGCAGCTGACCGTACCACTCTAGCCAGATCTGTTGGTAGAGACTTTTCATTCTTGTTCCTTTCTCGCACTTTCGTTTTTCTTATTCCGATAGATCCCGATCTATTTCACCGTACTGAGGTCGTTACGACTGGTTATATAAGAAATCTAATGACGTATAATACAGCATTGATATGTAGTTAACATGTGCCCTAGAGGATTATACGGACTAGGCATACATATGAGAAATCTTACAAATAACGCTTATCGTTTTGCATATATTTATTCTCTCTATTAAATTATTTTCTACTGGCTGATTCATCAGAGCCTAAAAAGGGATTTATAAAATTAAATGTATTTCGGGAATTAAACTCAAAACTGAATAGATCTCCATCCTATTTTTTGGCGAGTTAAGTTGGCGAGTCGCGAGAGAGGGGGCTAATTATAGTTCGCAAATAGGATAAATAATGTAAAATGTTGATAAAGTCTTGAGAAAAGGGCAATAAAGTATTTGTATAACACACTCTCAACAGTTTAAATATTTTCAGTTTAATATTTTATTCAGTGAGGCCTATTGCAGGAGTTCACCCCTGAAATGCGCATCTATAATATGATAATTATGTTTATCCGTTGTCTAGTACGCATAGTACAGGTTCTGCTTAGTTCGGGACTAGATGACGTTGTGTAAAGAATGTATGTAAAAGAAAAGTGGCAGTACTTATGACTAATATTTAGTTCAACATAATATCGTATGTATTTCCCATTGTTGCAGTCGCAATGCTCGTCACAGGAGAGACTGCTCGCGGTGCAGGCTGTCTGCGAGCCACCTCGAGCACCATGCCCTCACTGCCATCAACATCAGAATTCGCTCAAGTAAGTTGTACATTAATATATTAGGTTGGGGAAAAAGTCTTTTCGTATTTTTGTATGAAAAGTCAAGACATTTTTTTCAAAGTTTATTTACATATTATTATATTTACAATATAATATATGTACCGTTTTGTTAAACAACTTTCTGCCATTTTGTGGGCAGAGACATTATCCCGTTACTGTAGAAACTTTGGGACTTCTGATCAAAAAAACGGGACAAATAGTTTTGGCAGTCCTCTCTTGAGGTCAACCTTACAGAACCTAAAGAATTCTGAAGAGACCGAAACAGGTGAAAAACTGAAGGCGCAAGGTCAGGGCTATATGGTGGATGCACTAGGACCTCCCAGTCGAACTCTCTTAATTTTTGCTGAGTGGCTAAAGATGTGTGTGGTCTAGCGTTATCGTGATGAAAGACCACACCCTTCCAGTTGATCAATTCCGGCCGTTTTCTCTCGACTGCTTCCTTTAATCTCATCAGTTGCTGGCAGTAAAGATCAGAATCGATGGTTTTGCCGGGCGGTAAAAGCTCATAATGAACAATGCCTTTCCAATCCCACCATACACACAGCATCACCTTATTTCGTGTTAGGCCAGGTTTGGCCACAGTCTGTGAAGCCTGGCCAACTTTCGACCACGACCTTTTTCGCACGTTCTTGTCGTACGTGATCCACTTTTCATCGTCAATCTCTTCAAAAACGGCTCGGTTTCATTACGTCTCAATAATGAATCGCAAATGAGTACACGGTTCATTAAGTTTCTTTGAGTGAGCTCGTGTGGCACCCAAATATCGAGCTATTTTGTATAACCAGCTTTCTTCAAATGGGTCAAAACTGTTTTGTGGTCAATTCCCAGTTCTTCAGCTACATCGTAACTACTAATATGCCGATCTTGCTCCACTCTTTCAAAAATGGCGTCCATTTTATTCGTAACTGGGCGACCAGAGCGAGGTGCATCTTTAACATCAAAATTTCCGGACTGAAAACGTTTGAACCAAATTTGTGCTACTCTTACTGACACTGCATCAGGTCCATAAACATCACAAATTTTTTTCACTGCTTGAGTTGCATTTTTGCCTTTTTTATAATAAAATTTTAAAATGTATCGAATTTCTTCATTAGATTCACTCATTTTTACGCAGAGAAAAACAAATGAAAAATAGCGGGAAACAACTTTTTTTTATTTTTTTATTTTTTTTATAATGTAACCTTTTTAATGTTACCAAAACCAGCCAGACACAAGTAGAACAGTCAAAGAAATTTTATAATAAGTTTATACCTACGTTATGCGAAAAGACTTTTTCCCCGACCTATTATATTCTTTGTTTTGTTAGAGGTAGCTAGGGATCGAGCTTTTTGCCGCGGGGAGTTGTCTTTTTTTCTGATCGTTTTGTCCTCAGTGTATACTTACAATTATTTTTAGTAATTAAGCTAGTCTACATACATAAAAGGATCATACAGAAAAAAAACCCAGTATCAAAACAATAATTAAAATTTGTTGATCAGACATACATATATCCTGCGTGGAATTTCGCATTGATCGTATTTTTTGAGACCCAATCAATTGTGCGGTATTAGCCCCAAAAGAAAAAATAATTGCGGTCTCTTCTATTATGCAGTATTTATTTTAAATAGAACCTTTATTAATATATCTGTTAAATGTAATAACTGATTTTATCATTACAGCAGTTCACAAGGAAGCGGCATGAACAACTGGGCGTCTTTATCGGACAGCGGAGGCTCCGGGCATACGGCAGCGCGGGCTCCCTCACCACAGTCACCTGCAAGACGCGTACGGAGCAGGAGTCTCAGGTATAACACTGAGTTTCAATGCGCGCAATCTAAGAAAACCGGCTTTAAGTTAAGCTTTACAAGAAGTTCGCGCATGTCGAAAAAAAAACGACCGCTCATTCCGCCTTGCGCCATTTAGGTAGAACACTAATATCTCCGCAGCCATGTGCTACAACTTCAAGCCAGCTGACTTAGTCAACGCGTACTGTACATTTATCCTGCCTCTACTAATGACGGAAGGTAACCTTGCCTTTTATTTTTGACGGTATGAAATCCTCATGTATTCATTCGCCCCAGGGAAAGCGACGGCCACACTTTTACTGATTAAAACCCCTGGTGTTCCGTGTTTTACATAGGCCAGGGGCAGAGGGAAACCATGATTATTCCGCAGCCTCTGACTGCAGAGAAAGTGAGGTAACCCTAACGTCTGTCGTCTGTTTATAGTGGCCAGACCTAAGTATGGCCTAAACTTTCCCAGTATCCATCATTATAACAGCCTATTAATGTCCCACTGCAAGGACGGGCCTCCTCCCATGACTGAGGGAAACTTGGCCTACTAATACCACGCTTGGCCAGACGGATTGGTATAATTATCGCTGCTTCTGTGTAATTTGTTTAAATAAATGTTTTCTTTCTTTCTGTATAGGGTTTAATTTCAAGTTTTCCTTCTTTTTATTTCGTAAAGATAATATTGACGGATAGTCTCTTAGTCGGTTTTTACGACACCCATGGGATGAGATGGGGAGGTGATATATTGTATTCTTACTCCGTCACCACACGGAGAATATCCAGTATCCATACTTGTTTACAACCTTTAGACTTTGTAGTAAGACTATGTATGTTTGTATCGTACCCCAGTTCACCATCCCGCACGGGCGGCGGGTCAGGTAGCGGCGGTAGCGGCAGTGCGCGGGACGACGCGGTGTCCGCCATGTCCGCACTGTTCGCAGCCAGGTTCCCCGCCGCGCAACGTGCTATGGATGACAAGTAAATACTTTTAACTTAGTATTTTATAGCGTTAGATTTTTTAAGTAAATCATAATGTATTGTTTTCTATGTAATATTGTTAAGCTGTGTGCGTATTGTCCGTGTCGCCATTCTTGGTGCCCTTCACTGTGCTATGGGTGTGAGTGCCCATACGACAGTGCTGAGAAGGGTACCCTTTTCTGGTCTCACACAGTAGGTACCTATTTTAGTTTAAGTAATTATAATGTATCTACATACGCTGTGTGAGAACTGAATTAAATATATTTTCTTTCATCTATAAATTCTACCTAAAAAAGTCGCAAAAAGGTAATCATAACAATTAATATTTATCACACAAGCACAACGCCATCTAGTCTCACATTAAGCACAGCTTGCTTTATGGTAACTGGTTTTGTGGATCACTAATAATTTTATTGTATATTGTGATTCGAAACTAGGACTTAGTGTTGCGTCGCAATTTTGTAAGTATTTATGTTGGTTTTTGCTTGAGATTGCATGCATAATATTCTTTGTTATTTTTACAGATTGAGAGGCTTGATCGACGAGTTGACGGAGTTAGACAAGAAACCTGATCGACCACCTATAGAAAGATTTGTTCAAAGACAGGTAACAATCACTTTTTCAATCAATTTTGAACACGAAAAAACAATCTGTTAAGCTTATTTCAAACGTATTACCAATTAAACTAATATTTTGGCGCTGAGTAACCTGGTTAGTAAGTGGCGTTTTGTCATTACTGCCTACGGCATAAGGCGTGAGTTTATGTATGTATGTATGTATGAGTAACCAGGTTTTAAAACTATTTTAGGCATCTGGCCTTCACTAATGCGAATACAGTTATTCATTATATTTAAGTCTAGTATTAAGCAAATTTGTGAAAGGAATAAAGATTATAATTATTTATTGATTTCATCATAACATCATAACAGCCCATTAATGTCCCACTTCAGGGATGGGCCTCCTCCGGTGACGGAGGGGTACTTGGCCTACTAATACCACGCTGGCCAGACGGATTGGTATAGGGTTTAATTTCCAGTTTTCCTTCTTTTAAAGATAATATTTACGGTTAGTCCCGTAGTCGGTTTTTACGACACGTATGGGATGAGATGGGGTGGTGACATATTGTATTCTTACTTTGTCACCACATGGAGATTTATTGATTATAAATTTATTGATTTGTTCTTTTTAATTCGGCAGGTGTTAGAGATGGGTCGCGATTGCTTACACAAGTCGGAATCGAAGCAGGTCACCAGCACTTACTTCTACGACATGGCTGACAGTCTTGACAGGCTATTGGCTGAGGTAAAATTACTTATACACTAGCTTAATATATAATAGGGTGTACATAAATTTCGCCTTAATTTAACACAAGATAGACCATAATTTTACCAAGCAACAACAAAAAACATTATCGGAAAATACATAAATATATATAATCACTTTAATTTTTTATTGTGCTTATTTTTTTGTTTGGTTTATTCGTTATTATTAAAACAAGGAACCTTGTCAAAAACAGCTCTTTTTACATGAAAATTTAAAAGGCCTAATCTTCTATACGGAAGAGAATTAAAAAAAAATTTGCTTCGTAAAGTTATACTCTACCTTATGTTAAAATTTGTGTGCTATACTCATGTACTGGTACACCCTATATACTTTAAAAGCTTTCTTGTTGTCTGAACAATATAAGAACAAGATAATTTTGTCGATGTTTCGATTATAAAGTAAATATATTTTTCTAGACGCGCGAAAAATCAGCGGACGCCGGTAACCAAGTAGCCCCGTTGGTGACGAGGCTAATACTAGCGATGGCACGGCCGGCCCGTCTACTGGAGTGTCTCGAGTTCGATCCCGAAAGGTTCTACAGATTACTGGAAGCTGCTGAAGGACATGCGAGACATTTACAGGTATATTATCTTTTTTTTTCAGCGGTCCTTTAATATTACTTTGTAGGAACAGTGAACTTTGAGTGGTGCAGAAAAACTTGACCTACTATGGCCGACGTGGGCACGCTCTAAGTAGCTGCTCTCTCTCCGCTCGAGGGCTCTCAAGTGCTCGGGGCGAACCGACGCGCGCTATAAGGAAATGCGCTTCGCCGCGCCTCCAGCGGTCGCTCGAATGCTTAAGTGGCCAACCTCCATTTTCAACATTTTACACCAGAGACGTTTAATTGATTAGACGGGATGCCACGCTGGCCACACGGTTTGGTATATCCATAGGAATCATTGTCAGCCTCGGCGACTTTGCGATCTCAAAAGAGAATTATTTGTTCGAGCTACAAATTATTGTCTTGAATCTGGATAACCACAATAGAATCGATTCTCTTAGCTCGTGTTCATTCAATTTTACAGGCATGAAATTAACATATCATGTCCACAAAAGCGACACAGAAGTAGGTTCTTAGTGCGGGAGTAGTCTTTTATATAATCGTAAGGTCTTTGTGCAAAGTAAACATTCTGCACGTGATTTTAGTCCATGTATATCCTACAAATGTTATAATGTAATATGTTGTTTTCGCAGGGTATAACGACGGACATACCTCAGTACATAATACACAAGCTGGGACTGTCGCGGGACCCCCTAGCCGAGCTGCACGCGCCTCCACCGCCGCCGCCGCCTATGAACTCCTCACCTTCCAAGTAAGTAAATACTTTAACTCCAATTTAACTATGTAATTGATGGACTAAATTCTGGCATATGTTGAGGTCCTTTAAACTAAGCGTGAAGGTGTGTGCAGAAGCAACTGGCCAGGTTTCCTTTTAATTTAAAATAAACATGCTGCAGCATTTGTCTAAGAATCCTGTAAACTTAATGTGCAGTTGGCCAGGGGTGCATTGAATTGAATGTGCAAAACCAGTTAACTAACAAAGTTGTGCAATGTAGTACAGTGATATATCAGTCCAAGTTAGTCTATACGAAATATGTGTTCGAATATTCCTTTCAAAATAATGAGTCGTATTATAAAAATATTTCTTTATTCAATACTAGCTGACCCATGCCCACTTCGTTGGGCGGGGAAATAAAAACGTTATTAAGTTATTAAGCGTCCCTTTTTTAAACATATATCATTACTGCTACACTCCTATTAGTCATAGCGTGATACTATATAGCCTATGACACTCCCCGATAAATGGACTATTCAACACAGAAATAATTTTTTAAATCGGTTCTTTAGATCCTGAGATTAATATATTCCTATAAAATATTAGTATAAATTTCATTAATTTTATTCTAATTCCTACTATACTATTAGAACTGGAAATGTTTTGATTCCACCATCCATTACAAAATTTAATGTTTTTTTCCCCACCACAGAAGCAGAGGTCGTCAGTCCCCCCCATCAGGTCAGGGTGGCGCGCCTCCGTCAGAGAACGACTACCAGGTCATCAAGCTGATCTCGAACGGTGCTTATGGCGCCGTGTATCTTGTCAAACATAAACAGACTAGGCAGAGGTAATTTATTTATTTATTTGTATTTGTAGCAGTTTTTTTTGTTTCTTAGAAGACTAAATCCTACTGCTGGGACGAGCCTTATGAGGTACGGTCAGCTGCAAAGAAACCTAACCCCCTATAAGAATATAACAGCGCGCTAAAGGGGTTAGATTTCTTTGCAGCTGACTGTACAGAAGTACACTCCTACCACCTAACTACTAATGCAACTACCGTCACATGTTGTTTTTTTTACTGTACTGCCCCTGGTCCCGTCTTCGAGTCTACCCATTAATTGTCTTATAATTTTTTTTTACACGAGACCAAAAGAAGTAGGACTTTAAATTATGGGTTTTAGATTCTATTACCGTGGCCATATTATACCCACCGTTTTGTTTGTGATTTAATGAATTTATAAGTCATGCATTTATATTGCGATTATAACATATTTTTTTACTAATATGTGTTTAAAAGTTATTCCCTTTTTTCTTTTAAATTATTATTTCATGTCTCCTTTCCAGATACGCAATGAAAAAAATTAGTAAAAACAATTTGATCCTGAGGAATCAAGTTGAGCAAGCTTTTGCAGAGAGGGATATTCTGAGCTTCGCTGACAATCCTTTTGTGGTAAGTTATTTGAGTTTATATATTTATTAGTTTGGTAATGAATATTAAATAGGGTGTACATGTCATGTTACGTATAAATTTTGACACAAGGAAGGGCATCATTTTATTCGGTAGAAACAAAAAAACATCAAAAAAGGTCCATTAGTCAGATATGACCATTTAAATTTATTTATTTATTTGTTTATTAGCACAACCACATCATATATATTATTACATGTACAAGAAACCTTACATTATAAATATATCTGATATATATGACAGTTACGGTATGCATAACATTGGCCAGATAGATAGATAATGAGAGCTTATTGAGTTAATATTCTATACAATATTTTATAAAAAGTTTTAAAATAATAAAAAAATTTAAAGAACCATATTAGACACACCTATGTACATTACATTAGAGTTGCAAAAACTCACAGATTTAAAGAAAGTAATTTTGACAATTTGTTTTTAAATGTATCATACGAGTCATTAAAGATGTCAATGTTGGGCTCGCGAGTTTGGATCATGTTGTATTGATCAAGAATTCTATAAATTGGTGACTGCCGGCCTAGGTTGGTTCTACAGAATGGTGCATGAAAAGATCTAGTAATTGCATGTCGGGGATATGCGTGAGGAATGGCAAGACAAACTTTCTCTAATAGGCAGCTACATTGTATTTTATTATTAATCAATTTATGTAAGAAGGAAAGGTCGGTGATACATCTGCGACTGTCAAGACTGGTCATATTAAATTTAATTAAACGTAACTCGTACGAGCTTCTGTGGGAAAAACCAATACAAGAGTATGCAAGACTTCTGGTAAACGCTCTTTGAATACTTTCAATCCTTTGTGAGCTCACAGCATAGTAAGGTGACCATATGATACTAGCGTATTCCAGATTGCTACGTACAAGTGTGTTATACAGAAGCAATCTGGTGTCAAGTTTCTTGAAGCCCACAACATTTCTTCTTAGAAAACCAAGCATTTGAGCAGCTTTTGTAACCGCTTGGTCAATGTGAGCTTTGAAGGTCAGACGTGTATCCATTGTAACACCCAGGTCACGAATTTCAGCGACCTCCGTCAGGTAAGCTCCTTCAATCTCGTACCTCGAAGCAAGTGGCTGTGCTTTTCGGGTATACTTAATATGATAGCATTTGTTGATGTTTAGTGTCATATCATTTACATGGCACCAACGCACGATTTCACTAAGGTCATCCTGGACTAGTTTAGAATCACTGGTTGATTTAATTGTTCTGTATATTTTGAGGTCATCAGCAAATAGGGACATTTTACAATGCTTAATAGAAAAACTTATATCATTGATGAATACAAGGAATAGCAAAGGACCTAAGTGAGACCCTTGGGGTACGCCAGATATAGCACGGTAAACTTGCGATTCATATCCATTGACAGCTACTTTTAGAGGTCTATCTTGTAAGTACGATTTAAACCAATCCAGCAATGAACCTCCCACACCATGAGCATACAATTTTTTTAATAAAATTGCATGATTCACCCTGTCAAAGGCGCTACTGAAATCAGTGTATACAGCATCTATCTGACACCCGGCATCGACTCACACTCATCACTCGTCAGGAAAGATACCGACTGTTATGGATCTATTGTAAATTAGCATAAGTGGCAACCCTAACCATCGACCGCATCGTTTTACAAACATAGGAGGAATCATATCAGGTCCTGCACCCTTTAGGCCATCGAGTTTTTTTATAGCTTGTTGAATATTTTTTTCTGACAGCTGCAGTTTTGAGATATGGCTGTTTGATAAGGACGTTACCGGATTGAATGAGGAAACCCTAGAAATTTTGGAATATACTGAGGAAAATTGATTCGCAAATAGGTTTGCTATATCATTACCGCTTTGTGCAACCGTATTATCCATAATAATTTTGGCTGGTATTGCAGAATGACCACCCCGTTTGCTCTTAATGTAACTCCAAAAAGCTCTTGGATTCGAAGACATGTTAGACTCTATTTTGTTTTTGTAATTTTTGTAACATGAGTCTAGTAGTTTATGACAACGATTACGCAATAAATGAAATTCCAGCTGATCACGAGGATTACCATACTTTCTAAATTTTCTACGAGCTTTATCTTTTTCATTTAAGAGTTTTATCAGTGCATTATTAAACCATGGAGGATGACGAATATTCCCAACTTTCTTTAATGGGACATGCTTAGCAATAACTTGCCGTAAAATTTTGTAAAATTCGCTTACCATTTCATTGACACCCCTACAAAGACTGAAAACATTATGCCAGTTAATAGTTTCTAGATCCTGAACAACTGACTCGTAATCGCATTTAAAAAAGTTATATTTCTCTGTATGATTAGGAACCAAATATCTAATATTATTCTCGCAAGGCAAATTCACTAATAAACAAGGATGATACTGGTTACTCTTACTTAAACAACACAAAGGTTTAGTTACATACGTATTTGATAATGTACTCAGAACCAAATCCAAGAGACGATCGTCACCATTTTTGATACAATTAAATTGTGATAAGTTGTTCGTTAACATAAAATCAATAAGGAATTGTCCTAAACTTACATTATAATTAAAAGGACTTAGGAAAAAAATTGAACTATAACTTAAATTGAACTATATTGTACATTACAGTGTCTAGATATGTATTTCTTTTTCCGAGTCTCCTTTATAGAAATTGTTGTATGTTGTCTAGGTGACGATGTATTGCTCGTTCGAGACCAAACGTCACCTGTGCCTGATCCTGGAGTTCGTGGAGGGTGGGGACTGCGCCACGCTACTCCGCGCCGGCCCTCTCCCTCCCGACATGGCGCGACACTACTTCGCGGAGGCGGTGCTCGCCGTCGAGTATCTGCACTCGTACGGCATCGTGCACAGGGACCTCAAGCCTGACAAGTTAGTACCTCGACATATAGTAAGCACCAAAATATATAGTATATACAGTACGTGCCAAAATGTACAGTATATACAGTACGCGCCAAAACGTACAGTATACTAAATTCGCCGTCCTCAAGTAAGCTGTCAGAGAAGTACGCGCATGTTCAGGAACTAATAAGATACCCTTACTGATATTTCCAGTTCTCAAAATGCAAAATGCATCCTGAATTAATATCCCGTTGACATTTAATATTATTTCTCCTTTTTCTACTACTACTCCAATATTGTGATTTTAACTTGTTTTTCTTCGTTTTGTTTCAGTCTCTTAATAACTGCAACCGGTCACATAAAGTTAACAGATTTTGGACTCAGCAAGATGGGTTTGATGTCATGTAAGTATTATAGCGGCTTTTGATAATTTCTATAAGGCTTTTTCTTATATTTTAAGTTTTAATAAATATTGAAAATGAACGCCATTATCTTGCATTTTATTTTAGAAAACTTTTTTTTGTTCGAACCTGTGTGTATGATCTTCATTGGCAAGGCAAAACTCATACCTTATCAGGGTGAGTCGTGCCTATAATGATATAAATCGTGGGACAGACATAGACTTATTTAACATCAGTCCTGGCAAAATATAAAATATATTGTGTATTCATTTCTTCTCTGGTTCTGCAAGTCATTAAGTGGGTAACCCTGTAATTTTAATTTTACTTATGTCATATTAATTGTATCATCTATACTAATATTCTAAAGAGGTAAAGTTTGTGTTTGTTTGTGAGTTTGTGACGTTGTAGGGGGTAATCTCTGGATCTAATGATCCGATTGTATGAGGATATATAGATCGCCGCCCAACGAAGTGGGCACGGGTCAGCTAGTTAATGTATAAATTTAGTTACCCGAAGTATATTTCGGTCCCTACTCTTTTGTAAGAGCAGCAGCTAATTGACTTGACAAAAGCCCTGACCTGCAATATACAGTACACTATATTTATATAGACAGTTTATTGATATCTTAAAACAAACATTCCTTTATTACAGTGGCGACTAATCTATACGAGGAGTATGCCGACCGCGAAGCTCGACAGTTCTCAGATAAACAAGTGTGCGGCACTCCGGAATACATCGCTCCTGAAGTTATACTTAGACAGGTATTTACGTTTATTTTTTAATTATATGACGTACCTACTTTAGAAAAGAGTATCCTTTTTCGAGAGTTTGTCTTTTTTCCAAAAAAAGAAACAAACTCTCGATCCTCGCCACGTACCTGACACTATCCTGCTATTGATGGTCACCTTAACGGTAATAGAACAGATTACAAGACTTTAGTTTAGGCGTCAGAGACTGTTTTTTTTTGACAAGTTTCCGTCTGAAATTACTGCACATAATAGCCCCAAAAATTCCCACTGCATAGAAGTCTCGGAAACTTTGCCTATTGATTCAGCAAAAATGGGTTGTTTGAATTTTTGTTAAGTTTTCGAATGAAGAGAATTCTCGCGAAAATAATATCTGAGTAGTTGTATTCTTTAACCCTGCTTTATCCCCACCACGAGATTTGAATGGGTGGCACATTGTTTTTATAGTCAGCTATAACACATATCTCCCTATGAACTCACTAATTTCTTTTTGTTTCTAGGGTTACGGCAAACCGGTAGATTGGTGGTCTATGGGTATAATATTATACGAGTTCCTAGTCGGATGTGTGCCCTTCTTTGGTGACACTCCTGAGGAGTTGTTCGCTCATACTGTCAATGGTAAGTAATTATCATCATCATATCAGCCGATTAATATCCCACTGCAGGGACGGACCTCCTCCCGTGACGGAGGGATGCTTGGCCTACTAATACCACGCTGGCCAAACGGATTGGTATAGGGTTTAATTTCAAGTTTTCCTTTTTATTTCGTTAAGATAATATTCACGAATAGTTCCTTAGTCTGTTTTTACGACACCCATAGGATGAGATAAGGTGGTGACATATTGTATTCGTACTCCGTCACCACACGGAGAATTATTAGTAATTGATTTGGTACCTTAATAATCTCATATACTTCTAAAACTATAAAGTAACCTTTTAATGTACTTACAGATGACATAGAATGGCCTTCAGAAGAAGACTTCCCTATAGCGGTGGAAGCGCGGGCGATTATAACAGAGCTACTTGCGAGGAACCCTAGAGATCGTCTGGGCACTGGTGGCACTCATCAAGTTAAGGTAATCAGTTCGAATTTAACCTATTTTCAGCTGTTTAATTTGACTCTCAATCACATTACTGAACCTACAGCATTATTATATTACCACGAAAACATACAAACACGCGGCTAATTATTTTTTACTAGCTGACCCGTGCCCACTTCGTTGGGCGGCGAAAAAAACGCGTCCCTTTTTTAAACATATATTATTACTGCTTCACTCCTATTTGTCAAAGCGTGATACTATATAGCCTATGACACTCCTCGATAAATGGACGCAGAAAGAATTTTTTTAAAATCGGTTTAGTAGATCCAGAGATTACCTCTTTCAACGTCACAAACACACAAACTTTACCTCTTTATAATATTAGTGTAGATTTGTCTCCAAACTAATTTTATCATCAATTCTCATTCTTACACTCGCCGGCTACTACCGCGGCACGCTCGCATCGCTTACCTAAGTTATCGAAAATGTGTGAAGAATGCCAGAATATAAATTTGTGATAAAGTTATTTTGGAGTCTTATAATGGGATGTTAACTTACTAATTTTGTTGTTTGTCTTGAAACAGGAGCACGGTTTCTTCTGCGGTTTGGACTGGAACAACCTTTTGCGGCGTAAGGCTGAGTTCATACCGCAGTTGGAGAACGATGAGGACACCAGCTATTTTGACAGTGAGTACTGTTCTTAACTAAATGTCAAGGAGCGGCTGTTTCCTTTGTTCTTGTACAGTTACGAACAATAATATATAGGGTGTAATCGTTAAGTGTGCACAGGCGATTATTCCGAAACTATGAGAGATATCAAAAAATTTAAAACTGATAACGAAAGTACTTTATCTAATGAGTAAAATGACATCAATAACTTTTTAAAAATCAAACGAGAAGTATCCAAAATTTTGACATTAAACACTCCCATACTTTTGTATGAGATTAGTAGAAAGGTTTAAGAAAATTTTGTATTCAAAGTAGATGTTCGAAATGTCGTCCTTGTTGTGCGATACAATGACAAGCTCTATTTACAGTTTCTAAATGAACTTTCCGTAACATTTGCGGAGTAATTAAAGCAATTCCACGACGTTCACGATTCTGCAACTTCAGTTCAGTTCAAATTAATGCGATATTGAAACAAGGTTTATTATTAGTTAAAGTGGTAAGATACCTTATTAATCTACACGTGTATCTACTTGAAAATCATAATTATCATATCATACTTAATCATAAAATATGATTAAGGCAAAATTAATACTAGACCACTTAAAACAAGGAAACTAAAACCTTTCTACTAATCTCATACAAAATGTATGGGAGTGTTTAATGTCAAAATTTTGGATACTTCTCGTTTGATTTTTAAAAAGTTATTGATGTCATTTTACTCATTAGATAAAGTACTGTCGTTATCAGTTTTAAATTTTTTGATATCTCTCATAGTTTCGGAATAATCGCCTGTGCACACTTAACGATTACACCCTGTATACACATCGTCAAATTTTCTAAACTATCTAAGCGTCTATCTAGACATTAGAATACCAAAATTAATTCGTAATTTAGAAAAGGTTCCGTACAGTTTTGAACTAATCTTCGAATATGCAATTTTGGATAACTGTTTTACAAAATGTGAAAATGTGTACATATTATTGCTCGTGACTGTACATGCGCGATATTCACTAATAGCTAACTTCAGCCCAGCCAAGTAAGATTGTGCTAACTATCGGTCTTCATAACTAGTCATTACATGATAAGTATTTGTATCTCCCAGCTCGTTGCGACCGCTACAACCACAGCGAGGTGGACACCGACGAGGCGACCGAGCCGGCCGAGCCGGTCGAGGAGGCGGGAGTGTTCGCCGCCTTCTCCAGCACCTCGCCGCAGTGGAGGAGGCACTACCATCACTCGTGTGTCGAGCATGACTCCCGGGTAAGCACTCTAATTTATTCCTACAAAAAAATCTCATTTATCCCTAGTAAATATTAAAATTTATCCCTACTTAAGACACAAATTTATCCCTACTTAAGACACAAATTTATCCCTACCTAAGAGTCAAATTTATCCCAACCAAAGAGCCAAATTTATCCCTACTATAGATCAAATTTATCCCTACTAAAAAGTCAAATTTGTTCTAACGAAAGAGTCAAGTTTATCCCTACTAAAGAGTTAAATTTATCCTTACTAAAGAGTCAAATTTATCCTTACTAAAGAGTCAAATTTATCCTTACTAAAGAGTCAAATTTATTCTAACCAAAGAGTCAAATTTATCCTTACTAAATAGTCAAATTTATCCCGACCAAAGAGTCAAATTTATCTCTTCTTAAAAGTCAAAGTTATCCCTGCTAAAGAGTAAAATTTATTCCTACTATGGATTATTTTTTAGAGCAACTAAAGAGTCGAATTTATTTCATTTAAAGAGTTAACTTTATCACAATCAAAGAGTCAAATTTATCCCTACTATCTCATGGAAATTCAACTAATATACAGTTTTACTTACTTATTATTTAATTTTATCAGAGTACAGACAGTTGGCCGGGAACACCAGACAGCGCTGGACCACCAACTACACCTACTGCACCCTTACATCATCATCCTAAATGCCCGGTAAGCATATTTTAACGTAAGAATAATATGTTTCTGTAAATTTTGTGCTTTTGAAATCTTAAAAAGCCTCTTTAAAATTGGTATAATTGATAAAGATTGTGTAATAACTAAGCATAATATTTTATTTATTTTAATCAAGTATCAGGATCAGAATCTCTAAAATGCCAGACTTAGATTAGGTGGTGACAAACTGAAACATGAACAAGAATCGACACCCATTGGGGGAGAAAGGTTTTCGGATGGCGATGGGGAGACCGCTCACAGGGTAGTCGAATCGGTTGGGGCGGCGGAAAACCGATAGTAAAGTGGACGTCATTTGGCTGATATGTATGCTGTTGAATGGTGGTGATCTTGAGGTTAGCCGTTTAAGTCGCGCTACTTTGTAGTTAAAACAAAATGATTGTGTATGTGCAGATAATGTGCGGCAACATATCGACGGCGGAGTCGTCGCAGACGGACAGCGACGACGTGTCGCCCGCCGCGCGCCGCCGCGCCGCGCTCAGGTCGCACGCGCACCACCAGCCGCACCAGCCCCACCAGCCGCACCAGCCCCACCAGCCGCACCAGCCCCACCAGCCGCACCAGCCCCACCAGCCGCACCAGCCCCACCAGCCGCACCAGCCCCACCAGCACGCGCACCACCTGGCGCACGCACACCCGCCCGCGCAGCTGCTGCCCAGGATGTGAGTGTGACGCATTACGCGCTATCTAATACGCCGGTTTGAAGTTGTTTATAATGGTTGCGCACATGTTATTTTCTAAATAGCGAGGAAAGGGATTGTTTTAGATAGCTATTTAGCTAATTTTAAACCGTACAAGTAAGATTGCGCGAACTGTAACTAGCATTGCAATGTATTTTAGAAACCAGTTGGCGATAAGTGACCAAAGATTGGGCAAAGTGGTAAAAAGTGTGACCTGGTGAATGCACTATGCATGGTGTGTGTCAGGGAAGAGATAAAACATCTTTTCATCAGAATTCGCAAGTAAAAGCCTGCCTCGGTGGCGAGACGATAGCACAAGCGACTGTCGTGCACGCGGTCACGGGTTCAATTCCTGTTTTTTAATATCCCAAAACTTGACATAATTATAGTATTCTGTTTCACTTACTTCTTAATTCTGCCTTACAGTTCGGACATGTCAAAGAAGGACGAGAAGAGTACGAGCTTAGACCGGCCAGACAAGCCCGAGCGGCCAGAGAAGACTCGACCCACAGCCATCGTCGCCAAGTCTATGAGACGGTCGGCCAGTACTTCCGGCCTATCGCTTGTTATACATCCTGGTAATTATTGTGATTTACAGATATGTGTTCTGAGTTTAGTTAGTGTTTAGTTAGTGTGTGTTGATAACCATTACACCAGTCAAAGGTCCCACCTTTGACTGGTGTAATGGTTATCATAACAGCCCATTAATGTCCCACTGCAGGGACGGGACTCCTCCCGTGACGGAGAGATACTTGGCCTACAAATATCACGCTGGCCAGACGGTTTGGTATAGGATTTCATTTCAAGTTTTCCTTCTTGTTATTACATAAAGATAATATTCCCTTAGTCGGATAATCCCTTAGTCGATTTTTACGACACCCATGGGATGAGATGGGGTTGTGACGTATTGTATTCTTACTCCGTCACCACAAGGAGATCGACTGACTGTCTCGTTAGCCAAATTAGTCCACTGCTTTCCATTTGTGTGAAAACTAAGCCACTGAAATTCTTCATCATATCATTAGATAAACCACTCGACGTCCACTGCTAGACATAGGCCTCCTCTAAAAATTACCACCTTGTGCATTCCTGTGCCTCCCTCATTCATCACCTCCCGTCCTAACTAATGTCTAACTGACATTCTTAGTCATAGTTTTTTATAACATTCATATTTATTTCAATAGCGGATGACAGCGCTTGGGCCCTGGGAGCCGGTTCACCTTGCGCCGGCAACACGTCCTCAACTAATTCCTCGCGTGATTCTTCACCCTGCAGGGATCCCCCATCACCTTTCGCACTGCCGAGTCACTCGTAAGTATACGAACCCAATGTTATCTTATTATTGTTTCAGTAACAATAAAGTTTTATATTATTTAAGTCAAGATCCTTGTTGCCAAGCTGCCGTGAATTGTGCCAGTCTGGCTGAAAAACAAAAAACATATTTATTGTTTTCTAATTGGTATCAATTTGTAAAGTCAATTGAAAAAGATAGTTATAAAAATCTAACAATGTAACATTTTTTATCCTGGAGGTTTTTCGAGCCGCTTTCCATATTTTTTTCTACAGAATCATAAAACTTTTTAAAAATTTAATTAGCCTATGTTTCGTGCCGTTAAATCAGCTATCTACCATTAAATGATTCATCAAAATTGATTGGATTTACAACACAGTTAAGCCCCTTAACCCTGCAATTTCACTAGCTGTACATATAACTAGCACTAACTAATTACTGTAACATTATCCTATAGACTGATACAATCATCAAAACCGCCAATAGTGGTGCGTCGTGGTCCGCGTGGCTTCGGCTTCACGATACACACAGTGCGAGTGTATTACGGAGACACCGACTATTATACCATGCACCATCTTGTTTCGGTAAGTTATATATTATATTATTGCCTTTTATTTTTTAAGAATGACATCTTTTGTACTAGATTTCATGCAAATGTTTGTTCTTTTTCTTGAGTAGTTGAAAGAAAAGAAAGAAAGAAAAGTTATTTAGTCGCTGGGAAGTTAGTTGGTCGCTGACGACCGTTGCTATACACAAGAGTTATGGTTTATCGGAGGGCCCTTAATCAAATACATTTAAGTGACGTGCCTCATGAGAATCCTCTGGTCTTCCGGCACTGTCCAAAAGCAATAGTTAATTGTTATGTTTGTTTATCCGTTCTCTAGTATCCATAGTACAAGCTCTGCTTAGTTTGGGACTAGATGACGTTGTGTGAATGTGTGAGGATTATTTATTATTTAATTAACCATCGAACAGGGCGCCGATCGCCGCCTTTGTGTCTTTAACACTCTCGAAACGGTCGGGAATACTATCTAGGGTTTGATAGACGCGAGTTTCTTCTCGAGCCTCTTCTAACACGTGATTACTTTAATGGGGTTGTAACCTAAGTCGCCGTATGGGCGGCTTTTTAAATGTTTTGTCCCTCTATTTATTGAACGCTACTTTACATATAAAAGTAAATGTATGTACTTACGATACTCACCTTGTGTGTGTGTTCTGGCAGGCGGTGCAGGAGCAGGGCGCGGCGTGGGCGGCAGGGCTGCGCGCCGGGGACCTCATCACGCAGCTCAACGGTGAAGCTGTGCAGGGGCTGCTGCACACGCAGGTACGTGCGACTACGTGTACATAACTAATGCATATCAAACTAATTAAGCTGCATGCTACTACATATTATGCAGAAAAGCGGACTTATGGCTAACGCAGACCTGGACGGCATGGCAAAGGATTTTAATTTTTACTAATGGAAATTCAACCGAACCAACAAAGGGATTTTTCAATACCGCGGCATCATTTTAAAGCATAGCAATTTATGTCGTATTTCTGTAACAGTACGGTTGAATTTCCATTAGTAAAAATTAAAATCCTTTGCCATGCCGTCCAGGTCTGCGTTAGCCATTAATGCTGAAAGCATTTTTTACCTGTCAACCTTAGGAAGATGCAGAGACGAGTAAAACATAAATAGGTAGAAGATATCCAAATCCTTTTTAATATTATCTGTCTTTTATCTATATAGCTATGTTTGACACTAAAAAACAAACGCTCCCCGACATGTAAATACGAATGACATCTGCGCACCGTGAAGCAATAGCTTTAAGCCGGCCGACTTAGATTGCGCACAAATAGTATTATTATAAGGTATAAAAACAATAAAGCATTCGTGGTATTAAGCATACAACAACAAGTCGATTCTTATTAATGAAGATTTAATTTTGATTAATCTAATATTATATTATTAAGTAACATATAATTTTTAAGTAAAGTAAAATATTAAATCAATGCCTTAAGACATTAAGCCCGCCATTGAGCAACTTTGTGCAATAAAGTGTAAATAGATAAATAATTAACTATTTAATATAATTAAACAAATTAATAATTATACTATTATGCTCAATGTAGTATATATTTAAATGTTTGTATAATTTTCAGGTTCTTAGATTACTGCTAGCGGCCCCTCATGCTACACTACGAGCTACTCCATTAGATCAAACAACTATACAGGTAATTTATATTACTTATCTTACATGACTGAGTTCATAAGGTGTAAAAAACAGAGTTTTCGTTGCTAGAGTAAAAATAGTTTGACAATACAATACCAAACCAAAACAGCGTCAGTAAAAACAACTTATAAACGTCTGTTAAAGTAAAGCGGCGCCTGACTTGACTTCTTCGTGAACGCCCTCATGTGAAAATAAAGCGGCGCTTAAACTAGACATTTGTATGCGTGACAGTTTTCATTTAACAGACGTTTGAGTATTCGGACATAAGAGTAAAAAATTGACTTTGATGATTTTTAGATTAATGGTCGACACATTCAAAAAACCTTATAGAATACTTGAATATGGTGTAATGAAGGCCGACTTAAGGAAAATTTGAAATATTATCTCTATGAAAATACCAATAACATTACCATAAACCCCCAATACCAGTCGTTCTAGCCAATGCGGTATTACAAGGCCTTTATTTATGGACTATCGCTCCGTGTAGGACTATAATAGTCTACAACAATAAACAAAATAGCTATAATAAAACACGTTCCACACAGGCGGGCGGCAGACGGCGACTGTGGTGCGGTCGTAGAGCGACGGCGCCGGCACGACCGCGGCCCAGACGTCGCTGCTCACTGTTCCGCAGGATATCTACTAAGAGAGCCTCGCAGGAGATGCATCAGGTAACATAAAAATATTATATTCTTTAAAAATAAAATAACAACATTTCTTCTAAATGTGGTCTCTGACAACATTGTATTATCAAAAATATCAATATAAAATATGTGTGCTGTATCTCATTCAATTCAATTACCTATATTTGCTATTATTATTTCAATTACTTACCTACAATGTATTATTTGCATCAATTTGTAATATAATTCAGCCTTTTATGTTTTGTTTTTAACTTCATTTCATTATTTTGAGAAAACTACGCACCAACTAATCCTGCCGGCCTAAAGTTATTTACCAAGAAGTTCGCGCATGTACATGATCAAATAAAACACTCGCTCCCTATGCCCCCGGCCATTTACTGACAAAACTGATATATTGCTGCAGCAACAACTTAAAGCCGGTTGGATTAGTTGGCGCGTACTATTCATTGGCTAAAATTAGCTTTTCTATACTGAAATCTTTAATTAACAATATTCTTCGCAGAGCAATTATTTTACAAATTTCCAAGAGTGTTACTTTCTGAGGTAAAATAATAGTACTAAAATGAGAAAGCATTTAATAATAGAATAAATTATTTATTTGCCTAAATTATGTTATTTTACTGTTTTAAAATTTGTTAATAATGTAGAAGCGAATACGTTTGTTACTCTTTAACGCAAAAACTTACTCTTTAGCGCAAAAACTTACTCTTTAGCGCAAAAACTTACTCTTTAGCGCAAAAACTACTTTACTAACTGAATGAACTGCATGCATTAAACTAATACAGGGCATATAAATGGGGAGACACACTGCTTATTTATCCCGATAGGTGGCGCATTGTCTTTGGTTTAGTTTGGCTGTCAAACTTCATACAAATTGTAACTATAATTTTTTTAAAAGGTTTTGTATGTAAATAATGACGCTGTGTAGTGCATTTAACTGTAAAAATAAAGGTACTCATCGTTTTCCTTCTAATGAATAAATAAATTATTGTAATAATTATATTTCTTTTTTGCCAGCTAGGGACGCATTTCTCTTCTTCAGCTCTACTTTTAAATTTGTCACGGTCATGCAGGAATACATTTTCATTGAAAAATTCGAAAAAAATATCTTACGTATTTACAAGTAAATGTCTTAACGACAAGAATGACACCTACCAACGATGGTGTCGCCATCTGAGATTAGTTTTCCCTGTGCCTCCTCATTGTCGCGATCACTGATAGCCATGGGTGTAAACCACGATGGAAATCTAATATGAAATATTTCTTTAAGTAAGTAATTACTTTTTGAATTGCAATTGAATACGTCATAACATTTATGTTACAGATGGTATCATCAGGAGAATGTGCGTCGTCTCCTTCGCCCGCCCCGGCGTCGCCTGCGACTGACAGTCCGCTACACAACACGACCACTACGCATTATCAACGGTATGTTACATACATCGACGACCTCTGTGGCGTAGTGGTTATATAACATGACTGCTACGCAGAGCTCTCGGGCTCGATTCTCGCTAAATGCAAATCTTTGTGTGCATAAACATGATTGTTTGCATTGGTCTGGGTGTTTTCTATCTATAATATGTATGTATTTACAAAAAAAAGTATTAAAGTATGTTTATCCGTTGTCTAGTACCCATAGTACAAGCTTTGCTTAGTTTGGGATTGTGTGAATGTGTGAGGAATATTTATTTATATCTATACTAATATTATAAACAGGTAAAGTTTGTGTGTTTGTATGTTTGTTTGTGTGTTTGTGACGTTGTAAGGGGTAATCTCTGGATCTACTGAACCGATTTAAAAAATTCTTTCTGTGTTGCATAGTCCATTTACCGGGGAGTGTCATAGGCTATATAGTATCACGCTATGACTAATAGGAGTGGAGCAGTAATGAAATATGATTAAAAAAGGTACGCGTGTTTTTCGCCTGCCAACGAAGTGGGCACGGGTCAGCTAGTACATAATACGCAAATAGTATGTAGTATACATTATAACACGGAGTTATCCGTGTGGTGACGGAGTAAGAATACAATATGTCACCACCCCATCTCCTCCCATGGGTGTCGTAAAAACCGACTAAGGTAATATCCGTAAATATTATCTTTACGAAATAAAAAGAAGGAAAACTAAAAATTAAACCCTATACCAATCCGTCTGGCCAGCGTGGTATTAGTAGGCCAAGTATCCCTCCGTCATGGGAGGAGGCCCGTCCCTGCAGTGGGACATTAATGGGCTGTTATAATGATACATTATGAACAAAGAAATTTAAGATTCTGTGGTTTTAAAATTGACTTAAATGTATCCATATGCTATGCAAGAGCTTGCGGATTGTCTAAATAGGTAATAATATATTGTCTATTAATCGTATAACTTGTATATGCGTGTAGGCCGTCGTCGCTGCACGGGCTCAAGCACAAGCTGGTGGGCGGCGTGTCCGCGGAGGTGCGGCGCTCGTCGCTGCAGCACATGCCGCTGTCCCCGCTGGCGCGCACGCCCTCGCCCTCGCCGCAGCCGCACGCCACACACCCGCAGCCCGCCTCGCCCACTAGGTAACACTAGCTGACTGTCTGTGTGTACGTCTAACTACAGGATCGTGGTAGGCTACTCTATATCAGTTGCATAACCACTCTATACTGCTACGAATATTCAACTAAATATTTACTAAAGATCTGTCCTTCTACAACTAAAGTCCAACAAATCTAATAGGTACGGTATGACAGTTCTGACAAATTGAATAATAAGGTTGGGATAAAAAAATCGATTAACTATAATATCCGCAATTTAAGAAATCGATTACGATAATATCCGATTTTTAAGACACTTTAATAATTAATCTCATTATTAGTAAAGAGTAGAACCTTTTGTAAAAAAAATCACCACATATTGCAAATTCTCTGGTTTTTACATCAATTGCACACTTTGATATGGATGAAAATTTCTGGAAAATAGCATTAAACGTTTATGAAATAGAAAACACGTAAATTACTTTGATCAAACCACTATCTTTCTTATATTTTAAATAATTAGTAATTTTTTCAACGTCAAATTTCACCATTTGACATAATTTGTAGATTCTAGAATTTTGTCTTTAATTCCATTTCTCAAAGGTCAAATACAGTCTTTAGTCTGTGGTTGACACGACCCCATAGTTGTTTACCTTTATATTCAAGTCGTAATAAATAAACAGTACTTACTATTAGATCTAGTACTTTTAGAGAAAAAAAAAATTCCAAACATTACTTTTATTTAAATTAGGTATAATTAATTAAATAAAAGTAATGTTTAGGATTTTTTTTATTTACTACTAAGACCTTAATAAGTTGCCTCCCGTCACCTTCGACCACGTCGAGTACTAGTTATAAGTAATAGTTAGTTACGTGTCTAACGATAATAACGATTTTTCGTTTATGTAAACGATTTTCTTGCATACAAGTGTATCCGAAGAGTCGCAACACTACGAGCAGTAACCTAACTACGTGACTTTGCAATGAGGTCAAGAATAGAACTATTAGATATGATTTACTATGTAAATATGTGTTATTTTGCTTTGTTTGAACGTTTTTAATTAAATTTATATATTAAGAATTGTACATTTTTAGATACAATAATAAAATCTTTCTAAATTCATGGTTTTACGAAAAAGGTTTTCGAAACTGAATAATGTACGCATGAACAAAGTTGTTTCAGTTTGAAAAATATGAAACGTCATACTGTATCTTTTAGATTTGTTGAACTGTAGTATAAATTAGCGTGAAACTTCAAGCAGGCTACTCGTTTCTTCACTATGTTATACGAAAAATAATTTTCAAATTTTAAATCTTCTTCTAATTATATATTTTTATATATTATAACAATTCAGATATATTTTTAGGTTAGTGTATTTCCTTTACAGAAATGTTTAAAATCAATCATCAATTATCATGATAATTCATTGGTATTTTCATCATGGGTTTCATAACTCGATACCATGGTGACTTGCAATATCGATTTGTCCTGTTTTCAATACATTTGCTTTTGTGTAAGTGTCTTCATTGTGAGCATGTGTGATTAATACTGCATATTATTTAGATTATATTTCTATCTATTGTTAAAAAAGATAATTAAAAAAAAATTTTTTTTCGCTGTTGGATAATTGGACGCTTTGTAGTAAGGCTATGTAGTATGGAATAGGCTTCAAAAAAGTATGTATTATTATACCTTACCCATACGGGATAAATTATAGGTAATATTTATTTATTTATAGTTAGCTGGTTTACTTTTGTATGATAACATCCTAATTATATTTTCTATGTCATTTTATAAACACATTGTCATTTAGTAAACCTTTCCCCACAAACAACATTGTTTATATAAGTTTAATAACTCATAACGCGTATTGCACAAGATACATCTTATCACATTAATTTAAAAAATCTGGTTCTTGAAATAAATGAATAATTGTTTAAATAAACCGATAATATAAAAAACATAATTGCTTGTATTCAAAGGTAGATCTGTAACACACATGAGAATGCAAAATGCCGCTTCCATATTCAATTTCATTTTTATTGCACTCCATAATGTTAGGTACAATTATGGACCCTGTAGGGCACGGCATATTATATAGAAGAGAGGAAGAAAAGCGCATTGATATATAAGGTTAAATAAAATAATTATATAATTTAGTAAATTATGTATTCATTAAGTGTTAATTAAGAATTCATTAGCCACAATCACATTGCGTCTAATTATTAATTCCCAACAACAACCATGTAAAACATATCGTATCTTAGCACATCCTATCTCACAAACTAACATCCATGATCACCCGTATACACCAGTCGTTGCGAGGCGCGCAGTCCTTCGCCCCTGGCGGCGCGGGAGTGCGGGGCCGTCACCTCGGTCGCGGGGGGGCGCCGGGCCTGGCCCAGGAGGGACCCGGCCTCTCCGCTGTTGAGGAGGGCTTTGTCACCTGACAGGTATATTGAGACCAGATGATAATGTGTCTTTATATTATTTGCTGAATAAGACTTGTGTTACAGTTTAGTATGCATGCTAACAAAAAGGGGTTAAATCCTTTTATAGTTTTTTTATCATATAATTTACTTACTTTTAATTAAACAAAAAAATTATTTAAAAATATAATGAAATATGTTTTGTATTGTTTTCATTTCATTGTCGTTATATGTGCTTACTACATTTTATATTATTACATTACTACATTCAGACATTTTGTTTTCATTATTTCATTGTTTATGTATATCTAATTTCTATACGTATCTGTTTTTAACTTGTTTGTCATTTTAATTTTTTTGGAACGTATTTTGATCACTCGTTTATTTAGATTATTGAGAGCTATATTAACCAACCTCATCTGAGTTTCATTATGAATTTATTTCGAGTTTGAGAGCATTTGTTTGCCGTTTCGTTAAACGAGTCGAGTTGTTAAAGAGTTTTTAAAGAAAAAAACATTTTTGACTCAGCGTTCTGGCTAACTTATATAACATAAAAAACTACTTTTTGTTATTATAAAAAACTTTGATATGCAGGCTGCACCCACGTTCAGCCGAATCGAAATGCTCAATATCTCCGCTCTGCTGCGTGGGCTCAGCGGGAGGCGGGGCAGGAGTGGGCGTGTCGGGGGGCGGGGCCAGGCGCGGCGTGGTGTGGCGCGCGGCCGCCCCCGCCCCGCCCACACCGACCCCGCCCCCTGAGAACAAAACTGACGAGTCTTTAGCGCCATTACCGCGTATTGCTGAAGAGAAAGATTCGCCTACACATCACGCTAAGAATTTGCCGCATAGGTATGTTTTATCTTATTAATATAATATGTTGTATGTTTGTTATTTAATTCTGTAGCACGGCGGTCTCGGGTTCGAATCCCACGCAAGATAATTTATTTGTACGATATAGAAATTATTATCTTGATTCGGAATGTTCTTTGTGTGTGTGAATCGATGTGTGTGAAAGTCCTCGGCACACATAAATTAATCACACACACCTTGTCACACAAATTGGTACTAAAAAGGACAAAAACTTAAGAGGGGACATGCTATTTTTTATCATGCCTAAAGTAACTATTCCTCCTGCAGAACAGTGTCAAGCTTACCTTTGTCAATGGAGAAAAAACCGTCCCCAAAAAAATTACGACATTTACCCAAAAACATTCCTTGAACAGGACCCCAGGCAAGCAATCAACACCCAGCATCTTCACGTCGTCTCCCAAGACATGTCTGGACAAGTCCGCGTGCGAGGCGTCCGTATCGTTCGCGTCACTGTCGCTCTCGGACGAGTCGTACGCGCCCGACACCTCGCTAGACATCTCCGCACTTGACACCTCCAGGGATCTCTATATCGGTAACTATACCTAGTTTTATCTTACGTTTTATCTGTGGTAATTTCAAAAAGATTGCACGACATTGACAGCTGTCAAAGTCGTATAATACACTAACTGACTTAAAATTAGTTTACTTCAGTTTCCTGACTGACATAATGTCAGGGCTGCCAATTAAGACTAAGTCTTCTAAGACAATTCAGGGCAAGCCCGTTGTTATTCCAGTACAGTATGGGGACGTTGATAATGTGATTGGCTTTTAAAGAAAGACAGCAAATCAATGAGTAAGAAAAGTACATCCGATTACCGAAAATAGCTGAATAATTTTAGCATAAGTTTTGAAAATTATCACATTAAAATGTATCCTAAGGCGTTCGGCATAAGGTTGGAATTATAAAAGATTGAATCCCTACTTACTTCTATTTGACATTGTATGTTTCATCATCATGTCTTACTAAGTGACACTGGTGACGGAAACATTGCACTTCGATAAAAAGTCATTGCAGTGCAACAAAATATAGCACTTATTGTTTACGTTATAATATACAATTTCAAAATCATCAATAAATTATAATCTCACTTTCTCGCTTCCTCATTGTTGTCTGTCTTTCTTTAAAAACCAATCATATTATCAATGTCCTCATACTGTACTCTATGTTTTCTATACCACAATAAATAAAACAATAAAAATGATATTTTTCTGTCTCAGGTGACGACAGTCTAACAAGCACGGAACCAAGCATGATAATAGAAGAAAAACACAAGCCTGCACTAAAATGTCAACCAGTTGTCATCCAAGAACCACCGCCAACGGAAGTCAAGGCCAGAAAAAAGTCAGACTCAAGCTTGAAAGACGAAGACTTGAAAACGAAAGACAAACCCAAACCCAAATCAGAGAAGCCGGAATTGAAAAAGCAAGAATCTATAAAAATAGAGGAGAAAATAGATGTAGTAAGAGAAAGTAAAATTGAGAAGGTTATGGAAAGAACGGGTTCTGTCAAGAAAGTGGAGAAGCAAGATAAGCCGGAGAAGAAAATGGAGAAAGAGAAGAAGTTCGAGAAGACTGAAGCGAAGAGGAGTGAGTCTATTAAGAGGATTGAGTTGAAGAAGCAAGAGTCTGTGGACACTTTAAAGGTAAGATATAAATTAAGTATAGCTGAAGCAATTTCCAATAATGTTGGAGGAGAGAAGAAAATGTGAATGTTATGCGTCTCCAAAGTCGGTGGGTCATTCACTAACGTTCCCTGCGAGCCCAGAGTCTTGTACGCATAAGGATCTATTTACCCACCAAATGATAAATGGTAACCAAAGCCCATCGGCGTTTGCTGACTACCCAAGACAGAGGTTGTTAAGTCTCATACACCAGTAATTTCATTAGCTCATCTATGCTTTTATATGTAAGCTATACACAGTTACATTTTCATGCTTGGAGGTTCATTAAGCGGGCACGGTAGTGGTACCGTCTAACCCCCGATTAGCGTATTTACCTACATACGCTGACGAGTCTCGTGCTAAAGGCAACGCCCAAAAAAATTATTAGGTCGGATTTGAACCCGTCTTGCACAATATCGATGTGTTTATTTAAATTTGATATATTTATGTTTAATTTTGTACAGTCGCCAGAACCGCTAGAATCTGAGGGTCGCAGTAAGAACAGCATGGTGTCCAAGTTGCTCGGCGTGATGGGACGTAAAGGCGCCCGGGATAGAGACGACGACGAACATAGGAACTATAAGAAGACTGACAAGCATGCCAAGAAAAAGGTACGTTTTATTACAAGATGGTGTACAGATCCTCTCTCAAATATACACTTCTCATCAAAAAAATCGAAACAGTTGCAAGTTTGTGTTTTATAAGGATTATCTGAAAAATGTGTATATTTAGGAATATGTGTTATATATCGCACTCCCCACCGAATAAAGTCGTAAGATTAAAATATCAACTTTTCAGGAAAAATAAAAAACCGTTTTTATTGAATAACTTAAGAACTACAAGTCCTATAAACATGATTTAAATGTCAATTGAAAGCTATTTTTTTTTCTGCTTAGTTTGAATATTTTTTAAATAAATATTGATAAAGTTCTATTAGATATGAAATAAAACGTGTAATACCACAAATTAAAAGGATTATTTTGGTGGTAAACATCTATTACCACTGTATTCGTGGCAAAAAGTACTTCTCGCGATTAGCGTATTAACCTATAGTCACTATATTCGGTAAACTTGCTGGTTTATAACTTACAGTAATGTATTATTACAGTTTTATTTGGATAAAAAACAAAGCAGGTTTTGGGCGTTACAGTTAACAGTGCCTTATTTTCTATGTAATTAGTGAACTTCTCCATGCTCCTATTTTTTTTCTATACTAATATTATAAGGAGGTAAAGTTTGTGTGTTTGTGACGTTGTAGGGGATAATCTCTGGATCTACTAGACCGATTTTAAAAGTTCTTTCTGTGTTGAATAGTCTAATATAATATAATATGTATAATAGGGGAGTGTCATAGGCTATGTAGTATCATGCTATGACTAATAGGAGTGGAGCAGTAATTAAATATGTTTGAAAAAAGGACGCGGTTTTCGCCGCCCAACGAAGTGGGCGCGGGTCAGCTAGAATATTGGATACAATATTCTCCTACAACTGACTTCAAAAAACGGAGGAGTTTCTCAATTCGGTTTTTTTTTTCTTTTTATATTTTTTGGTTATTCATACGTTCGACTGGGTTAACCGATTTTGATGCTTCTTTTTTAGTTTGACGTGAAAAAGTTGTCATTTGGTCCCATATTTTTTTTACCAAAAACCATCGAGCCTATTTGAAGTCGTTTTTTTTGAAGAGTTATTACTATGGTGAGAAATAAAAGTTTAAAAGTAGGTACAAAAATTTGCTGTCAGTGTCCACAAACCAACTACGTAGCTCACTGTAGGTAGAACGCATTGCTCGAAGATTTTTGTGTTAAAATATTCAAAGAACGTGAAAACGTGACTTTGTATCCCGAACGTCGCCCAAATCAGCTGAATTCTTCTGTTGGCCTTCTTTCAAAGTTGTTCTCGCCAAACTGTACTTTATATTCTAAATACACGTATTCTTGGATAGCATCGCAAATCTTTCCCTGCACGATAATCGTAATCAGTACGTTAAAAATGCCTTGGTGTTGTCCATGTTCATGCCGAGTCCAACAACGTTTGGAAGTTATAGCTGGGCTATTTAGCACTTCATCCAGCTCCTCTGGTGACTCTGCAAAGATGACCTTTGTATTGTGTCAAATTAATAAATTGTATAAAAACAAAAACTATCAAGTTAAAATTTGTATTATAAGAATGAAAAACATTAGGTTCATCTTGTATTAGGTACACCTAATACAATTTATGTCTTTAAAACGTTCCTTGAGATAGTAGTCTGTCTTGTCTAAGCAACTAGAGTAACTATTGCCGATTTTAGTTAGTGTAATCGCCGAAAGTAGAAGTAACTAAGGCATACCAACCTTGCAATACCTACATCTGTCATCTGCCAAAAAGGCAAAAAAGTAGTCCCTCGAGTATAGCTTGTAAGCGTAGCTTAAAACTATGATCAAGCTATGAATAAAGCCACGACACCGCTCGGTAGAGTTTGCGATGTTATACTTTGATGCAAAATAGAATTAGACGGTTGACATATTCCGTTGAGGATAAGAGTGCCATCCGTTTTGAGCAGTTCTGGTGTAAAACCGACAGCCGTCAAACAATCTAGATAACTTTCCATTCTAAGTTCTCTTCAGGGCTGCACCAACCTCGCTTACGTCGACCTCCGGGATGTTATCCTTAAAGCGGCGCGTTAGCGAGGCACATCGATTGCCAGCATACCTAAACATAGATCCCTCCACCCCAATGAGCTCAGTCACTCTGCCGAATCTTATGCGTTAGATGGCTCTAGCTTACCATAGAAAATTAGACCAATCGCTGTTTTCACAACATGCATTAGTTAGAAAGCAGATTGAGCAGACGGTATCTCTCGTTTGAGTCTCATAGTATCCTAAGTTTCAAGCGGAAGCTTAGACCGATTGACTTCGCTTATGCGAAATAACTTATATTCCGTCCATTCGTTTATTTTCTTTTTGACACATTGAGAAATTTCTAAATTAGTGACGACCTCACACGATTTCGATTCGGTTTGTATTAATTAGGTATCGATTTTATTTAAGAATAACTTTTAATTGATTTACACATACATATATTTTTAGTACAAATACTAATAAAAAATGATACATGCAATAAATAAATATTAAACATAACGCATCTAACACGCGTTTACTTTCGTTAAATTTTCTTTCTTATTTGTTGTTTGCTGTTTTTTTATTTCATCTTCATTATAATACATTGGGGCAATTTTAAGGTGAACTTAGATTGAGCAGAGAACATTGTTCGTTAAAATGCGAAAAGACATGGTTTGAATGGACAATCGGAAGAATTATGTATTATATAAAATACATAATAAAACTTATCATGTCACACATTCGAGGGTAATAGCTAGTCTAAAAATTATATTTTTCATTTTATAAACATATTATGAAGAGTTCAGGTTTATTCGTAGCATTTATTACTACCGATTATTTGTAATATGTTTCATAATTTTGGTAATCGTTATGAGTGTCCATCACTAAGTAACCATGGTAACCGAAAAAAACATGGATCCGTCAATTAAATACAAAATTATTTGTTTAAAAAATAAGCGGAAGTATTACGAAAAGTCATAGGCGTGAGCTGTCAAAAAGAAAATAAACGAATGGACAGGGTATAGTCCAAGCTCTTGTACGGTTTCCACCACCTTCTTAGCTATCTCGCCGTTCTTCGTATTTCCAATGGAGCAAACTGTTTTGTAGCTCCAATTGAAAAAAAAAGGTACAAGGTCTATTTGGGACAGCGTAGTTCAAAGAGTTGACTTAAACAGGCGGGCCCTTTAGACTTACAAAAAAAACATTTAAAGTGATTCTAAGGTTCATATTACAAGTTATCTGAAAAAAAAAGCAAACCTCCGATCTTGTAGTTAAGATAAGACCTAATCTAGGCATTCCATGGACTCTTCGTGCGGGTGCCGGGCCCATAGCGTGGTAGAGGACGGAACACTTGCATAACAGCTAGTGTTGGACGGGACTCGAGTTTTTTAAGTCCTAATTTAGCGACTGGACTCATTTTGACAGAGCTCGCAAGACTTTGACTAAAATAAGTCCTGAGTTATTAGTCTTGAGTCCTTTTACTGAGTCCTAATGCAAAAAGACTCAACTCAAAGGACTGAGTTTTTATTGTAGAACTCAAGTTCTTAAATAAAACTAAAGTCATATTAAAGAACTTGAGTTTTTCAAATAAAATTGAGTCCTCTTAAGTTTTTTGACAAATTACTTATTTACAAATACTCTGTAACCAACTTATTCTTATACATAATAATAAACGAGATTATACGTTATTATGCTAGGTTCAGTATTTATTGCTTAAAATCTAATTAACAACCTATAGCCTGGAAATGAATAATATATCAACAGAATGAAAATAAAATTCACTTTTTTTAAAAAGACTGGAGCTCGCATTGGACTTGAGTCTTAAAAGTTTATTTAAAAATAATAAAGACTCGAGTTCTCAAGTCATATTGTGAGGACTCGTAAGTCTATTAGTACTCATAAATGAGAGCTCAAGCCTTTTTGTCAGTGACAAGAAGGCTTGAGCTCTCATTTATGAGTCCAGTCTCCAAAAATCGAGTCCAGTCCCTAAATTATGTTCCACCCAGATGTAGGTTTAAGGAGGCCCCCTTACAACGCGTTAGCGGTCACCTTCACTGTCTGCTATGTTCCGCCCTCTACCTATCCAAATTTGGTAGGAACCTAACAATGGCGTTTTGGGCATTCGTGATAGTAGTGAGCTTACTGATGTTCTCGGCAGTCCTAATTCTTTTAATAGGTTGTAGAGGTATTTAGCTGGTGTACCCCCCGCACCTATTTCCACGGTATATACACGCTATCCATATTTCTAGTTATCTCATTTGTAAAGTCAAAGTATTTGTTTGTCTTAATTGCGTGGTCTTTAGGGATTTTAGTTTCCCACGGTACCGTGAGCTCAAGTACTACACGATTTTTAATTTTGAGTAGAGGAATATGTCTGGTACTTCGGCGACATGGAGATATCCTCCGGGATATTGTAGTGTGTTTCATACGTGTCGTTCATTTGAAGCGAGTCCTTTTCTAGCTCTAGCAATCGATAGGCTCACTGCCTCGCGTATAATCCCTAGTACTTTGTCGTGACGTTGCGAGTAATGACCTCTATCCAAAAGCACTTTGCAGGCCACCAATAAGTGAATTACCGTACCAATTTCTTTGCCACATTCCGTGCATTTTTTGTCCGAAAAGTTGTAATTTTTCACTTGCGTACTTCTCCCACGATGGGGGCGAAAGGTTGGTTTACTAATCGGTACAAACAAAATACTTAATTATTATAAAGTATTTGCCTGAATTCGCACTGGCGGTGTAAAAACATTCCATGCAACAAGGAGGCATAGGGTGCGGGCGGTGTAATACACTATTACGTATAAAATGTGGATACAACTAGGAACGATACATCAATTTACGCTCTAAAATAGTATTACTAAAGACTTAAATCATGTTTACAACAAAGAATGATAAAATGAAATAAAATGTTATAGATTGTTACTGAATACTGAGTAATAAAATATTTCCTGAATAAAGCGGTCAAATTTATTTTGAGCAAAATAAGACAATGCCTAATTCTTTAACATTCACTTACCAAAAATCAACGTTCATTTCTTCACGCGAATAAAGTGGTAAACGCGCCTTACAAGATAACACGGTTTATTTTATTCCGATGTATACAGTCGCAATGGCGTATTACAAGTTCGTTCAATACTTGTCCGAAATGTAAGTGTTTACTAAGTCTTTATTCGATAGTGGAACGTATTTTTTTCATGCGAAGAATAAGGAATTTTTATTATTATTATATTCAAAATATTAAAAAAAAATCTGAAAAAAATCTGGGAGGTGTATTTGACCTTCAAGATCACGAAAATGAAAAAACCTTAAAAAGGTGGTAACCGCGTTTACGACTTTATTCGGTGGGGGGTGCGATATCATTTAATAGGGAATTTAATGAGGTTTTCAAATAATGATGTTAATGTTCTAAATTCAAATTAAATTGTCATAGATTTCGTATTTTGTTTAACAAGTCGTATTTGCCCTGTACGTAATTTGACAGAAAATGATAAAATTAGGCACGTAAATAAAAAAAAAGCTAGGAAACGTTTATTTAATAACTCGGATACCATTCCCGACCTCTCATTACTGCTTCTGTACGGTTTTTCAGCGATCGGATGAGAGTCACGATCAAAAATAGTGGCGCTCTATTCCTTTCCTCTTGGATTGCATTTTAAAGCTGGCTAAGTGTTTTTGAGGCATGATCTTTTACACTAATTCGTCTTTTTTATTCATCCCATAGATGTTTAATCGGATTCATGTCCGGGCTTCTTGCTGGCCAATCAATAATAGAGATATCGACTTCAGTAACATAATCTCATACGCGGCTCGCGGTGTTTGTCCTAGCATCCTCGTACATAAATATTAAACCGGGGTCAAATAAATGTGCATAGGGCATCACAAGAGGTTCAAGATACTGTTCGATGTACCTATGACTGTTAAAAAAGGGCAGACGAGACCCAAACACAAAGACAAACTCGGTCTTGTCGTTGCCACTAATTTCTCCTCAAATAGTCCATGAACCTCCACCATGGATGGCCTTTTCTTTTAATCCTGCATGGTGCAAAGCGTTCTCCATCACTTCTGTAGACTTTAGTCCTTCCATCGTTACCATACAATACAATTTTGCACTCATCAGAAAGGAGGAACTTGCTCCACTAGATGTATGACCAATTTAGGTAATTACGTAAAAAGTTAAGGCGCGCTTTTCGATGATCTGCAGGTAGTTTCTCCCTATTTGCTGGCTTGTACGGTACAAGTCCACGTTTCTTCAACCTTCTTCTAATTGTAGAGCCACCATAGGTTCATCATGAAGCTGCTGCTGCGGTTGAAAGACATTAAGGCCTAGACTTTGTAAGAAAGGTGTTACTATAAATCGATCTATTTGGTCAGAAGTTACCTGTTTTCTGCCAGATCTCTAACGGAGCGTGAACAAACCAGTCTCTTGATAGCTTTTGCAGATTCTATGAAAAGACGAGAGGCTAAGATGCAATATTTCAGCCGTAATAACCTGACTAAGTCCAGAATTCAGCAATGCCACCACTTGGCGGTTTTTGCGGGTAAAAATCGCATGGACGCAGTAATAAGAGGAGCGAGGAACTCTGGGTGCGCGATACGGGTTATTAAATAAACGTTTTCTAGCTTTTTTTTTCATTTACGTGCCTAATTTTATCATTTTCCGTCAAACTACGTACAGGGCAAATACGACTTGTTAAACAAAATACGAAATCTATTAATAATTTAATTTGAATTTAGAACATTAACATCATTATTTGAAAACCTCATTAAATTCCCTATTAAATGATATATAACTCATATTCCTAAATATACACAATTTTCAGATAATCCTTATAAAACACAAACTTGCAACTGTTTCGATTTTTTTGATGAGAAGTGTATATTGTAAATCAAATAATAAAAAACAATATAAAGAATACCTAGAATTTAAAGACAATATTCACTTATTGAAATAAACATTACACAATTCTAATATAATAATTACATATTAAAACTAAGTTTGCTAATTGAATATACATATACTTAAAATCTAGCATCCTCCTCTCTTCTAAAGTGCCATACCCATCAGGGTTCATATTGTATCTGTGATATTATAAGTAACACCTTTTTGTAACATATGGAGTGCAATAAAGATAGAGTATTGAGTATAAATCGTGATTTCCAGGAGAAAGCTATCCTCATACAAAATTATATTAAAAGTGGACCAGCCTCTTCAACGTAGAAAGTATTTGTTAAGGCTTTTGTTAGTAATTCAAACACTTAAAATTCATATACTAACATATTATGTATAATATGTATATGGTATTTGTGAATTTTAAGGCCAAGAATTTTACAATAATGATGACATAATTTCTTACAATATATCATAATCATAACAGCCCTTTAATGTCCCACTGCAGGGACGGTCCTCCTCCCGTGACGGAGGGATACTTGGCCTACTAATACCACGCTGGCCAGACGGATTGGTATAGTATAACAATGCTTATAGCTCAAAAATTATTATTTGCTCTTTCAAAAATTGTCCGTTTAGGAAATGTGACCATTTTATATTGTGTGAATACTCTATATTATCTACATGGTATGATAATTTTAAATTGTATACATTTCCAGAGTGGCAACCAGCCCCCGCAACCTCAACAAGCACAGAAACCCGAGCCCATACAAGACAAACAAACAGACAAAGACAACGACGACAAGAGAGGGAAAAAGGGGCGGGGCCGGGCCTCTAGCTCCTCCTCCGGCGAGAAATAAGACTTATACGTGTATCCTACAAGTGCGAGCGAGACAACAATATAACTCTCTGTTCAACTTTTATTAGTTTCTACAAGACTTTTGTGTGAACTTGTGTTTTGTAAATCTATTTGCTATGTTAAGCAATGTTTGTGAGGACGCGAAATGGTATGGTGAGCAATCTTTGCTTGGCGTTTTTATGAGTATATCTTGTGTGTATATCAAAAAGGTAATAAACACCATATTTTGAAGGATTAGCAGTGTTCAATTATCGCGTAATAAGCTTTGTTTAGTGAGAAAATTGTAGGTTTTAAATGTTTAATTGTAATAATATCGATTCTAAACTGTGTTCTATATTAAATGTACGTGTTTTTAGCCGGTTTCAGAATAATAGGGAGTGGTTTGAGAATATCTAATACTATATCAAAATAATTTATTGAAATATATTTAGATGAATAACAATATTTACCGATAACTAAACAAACAGCACCCCTATCGGACATTAAAAGAACTAATATTAAATTTCTTTTGTATTGGTAATTGAACAACGCCCCTAACGTGTGTAAAACGAACTTATAAAGGTTCAAACAAAAAATATGAAAAACAAGAATTAAATTATTTAATATAACAATAAGTAATATATATTCTACAATATTTTTACAACTATATTTCAGTTTTAAAAAATAATATTGACCAATTTTGAACTTTGTATTAATTTTTCTATTTAATTATTAAATATAATTAATTAAGAAATTTATGATATTACAACAAAGTTGTCTGCCTTCCTAATATTAAATCTGATAATAATTATGTATTAAAATCTTTATTTTAATAGATATTCTCAATTCATTATCTATAGCACTTATGAATTAATAATAATAAAATTATTTTATTGAGATTTCATAACCAATATTATATAAATAACATATAATTGACCAATATAAAGTTCCATAAAAAAACCGTTTACTTTGATACTACGAAAATAAAAATTGGAGTACCTACAACTAAATTATGCAATTATATTCGAAAATGTGTCTTAAAAGCAAGCTGATAAGGTTTATTTTAGATCAATACGAACATACCCTTAACATCACTGCCAAAGTCAATAAAACTCTTAAAATAAGTAAATCATTTAATGTTTTTAACTGCCCCGTTACCAAGACAGACAGACAAGAAGAATGTCTCTATAATTTTCTTGTTTCCGGATATATTTTTGTTAAGGGCTTTTACGTGTCTCACTATCGCCGCCAATAGAAAAAGAAATCATAATTCGCAAATAGAATAAATAATGTAAAATGTTGATAACAAAGTCTTGGGAAAAGACAATAAAGTATTTGTATAACACACTCTCAACACTTTAAATGTTTTTCAATTAGTTACATTTCGCATTCGAAAAAATAACGGCTGTTTTTGTTTATAATGCAATATTTATTATATATTATCTCTTAATTCGTTAAAAAAAACCTCGCGACACATCACATAGGACATTTTTTAAATTTATTTTAGTAACAGATAAATTAATCGCGAAATAAAAACATACGTCACCCATGTAATCACCTACAATATTATAAAAGTAATAATCTTTAAAAAATATCATAAATTAATCAAAACAAAATTATTATGTTTCTCTTTTTCATAATACTCGGGTCTATTGGAGACCCGGTTCTTTGGAAGGCATACATCGGGCCGAAGCCAACAGGGCAGATACCATCTCTGAAGGCACAATATGATACACCCAGAGATAGTCCCTGCCTTATTATTATTATCTTTACTTTCATTTTTCACATTTATTTACATTTTTAAATATAAATATTATTATTATAAATTCATAAGTGCTCTGAAACCGGCATTTTGGTGTCGTGATTGAAATAAAAACTAATAAAAAAAAATATATATAACTATTGTAAAAAGGTGTTGTAAGCTTTTATTAGACTGCTAATAGTTTTAGTCGCTAATCTGTATAATATATGATTCGTGTTATGACGCCCCACCCTGTCCCACTATTGGGACAGTTTGCCCACTTGTGATAAGGGAAAAACAAGGCTTCTATTTCCACTTCCACATGTTTCAGTCCATGGCCAATGAAGGCTATTGTTTCTGTGCCCTGACTAGCTCTCCATCTCTTACGTCTTTTATTTCATTTCTCTTTATTAAAGTTCTTATAAGCCAAATGATGTCCTGAGTATGGCCACATTCATCATCATTATCATAACAGCCCATTAATGTCCCACTGCAAGGACGGGCCTCCTCCCGCGACGGAGGGATACTTGGCCTACTAATACCACGCTGGCCTTGTCTAAATATTAATACCTTAAGCGGTTCTATGCCTCCCTTCTTGTTTACATTTAACCCTTCGCAAATGAGTGAATTAACAAAAGTCGTCTACTGCTGGACTTGTTCCTCCAACTATTCCACCTTCATCCATAATTCCTTAATCAGATTGTCGGTAAACCACGATAGTCACAGGATCACATTCACAAATAATAATAATAAACTTTCGTCGACACGAATCATTTAAAAGATTGATTTCATAAAAAAAATTTAAAATGCTTTTCAGTATTAAAATATTTTGGGGTTGTACTATTATACGTGATTTATATTGACATTAAATAAAAAAAAAATACTTTGTAGAAAAACATCCTGTGTGTGTATCGAAAAATAGACAATTTTGTAATTCCTATTAATATTTTAAGTTGTCAAAATTCATCACTTGGCAAAACATTTCGCGCACGTTTTGATTTAGTGTTTGTCCCAAATATGGGTTTAAATGCTTTTGGGACACGATTTGATCACCCAATTACTTTTAAAGCCTGCGCAATTTAACTCGGTCGGTTTGAAGTTGCTGCTGCAGGCTGCGCAGATTTCAGTTTTGGAATTAAATGTCCGGGAACGGATCTTTTCTTAGTGACTGTAAATGCGTGAATTTATCTGATAGTATTTTTTAGGTCGGCCGAGTTAAATTGCGCAAGTAGTATGTAGTGACTTTAAATAGCGCGAAGAAAGATTTTTTTTTTATATCCTTTAAATAATAATTAAAATTTTAATCAACACTTTTATTTAATGTCTTATTTTAATTGATCACGTTGTGTATTTTATAAATTGGGTTTTTTTTTTAGATAAAATGCTGATTTACATAAATTAATGTATTTGCGGCGACTGATGTTTTTCTTATTAATAATATTATTTTTGTAATTAATCATTGTAAGTTCTTTTTTTTAATCTCGCGTTTTTAGTTTTAGATTTTAGTTGCGTTTTTTCTTTTTAATTGTTTTTCCTGTTTGACGTTTCATTAACACAATATCGATACATATTAAACAAATTTTGACTTTTGCAACCTCTTTTAGCACTCGCCATAATAATGTCATAAGATTTCCTTATTCAGTTCCTTTTAACTTTTTTAAGGTTATTGGTTTGTCGAGGGAGCGACTCCAAAGCTCATCGGTGTGTTAAATAGACGGTAGCACATATTTCGTGTTTTTATTAGCTATATAGTAATTATTATATTGTAATTATTAAAATCAAGTAACTCCACAAAAAAAAATACACCTTCACATAAAAGTGATTTTTAATATTTTTCGGTTTTACTAATACAGAGGCTATTCCTAACAAGTAAAGACGTCAAAAATGTTTTTTTTTATACTTATCTCTGTTTTAGGTTTTTGCCTACATGAGTCCCAGTAGTGGGAAAGGATTATTAGCGTGTTTTGGTGACGTCAGATAAGGATTAGTGACGTCATGTGATATATTTAAAAAAAAATATGTTTCTAAATATCACTGAATGTAATATTTTATTTTTTAATGTTTTTCAATTATGAACTAAACTGTTTTATTGCTCGCGTTTTGTTTTTGTAACTAGTAATTATTAATTTACATTTTTTTATCCTCATGTGTTACAGTTTACAGTTAATAATAACATATAACTGTTTTTGTTTTTTTTTTATTTATTTTTTAATTGTAACATTGTAATTGCTAATGCTGTCACTATAATGAATTCTTATCATAATTGTTGGAAAGGTATCCTAAAGTGATAGAAAAACGTTTGAGCTAATGTACCATGCTGGTTTTTCCGAAATTTACGATAGGATTAAGACGCAATGGTTCTTACTCCTTCACCACATGTTTACATTTCTATAATATCATTATCATTATAACAGCCCATTAATGTCCCACTGCAGGTACGGGCCTCCTCCCATGACGAAGGAATACTTGGCCTACTAATGCCACGCTGGCCAGACGGCTTGGTATAGGGTTTAATTTCAAGTTTTCCTTCTTTTTATTTCGTAAAGATAATATTCACGGATAGTCCCTAAGTCGATTTTTATGACCCCCATGGGATGAGATGGGGTAGTGACATATTGTAATCTTACTCCGTCACAACACGGATAATATCATTATGGATAAAAGCAAATACAATGTTATAATTAAAAAAAAGTTTGGAAAATTAAAACTAAAGTATATTCTGGATACAGCCTGTGATAGGATTAGTTAATATTTTGCTAATGAACATTCCAATTAGTTGATATCAGTGCCATAATATATGTTGTACCTCCTTTATTTGTAAAATTATATTCTAGCTCGATGTGTAATAATTAATTGATCTAAGATTATTGATTCTTACATAAAATAACGAACTTTGAAAATCAAACTCTGAACTTAAATCGATTATTTCGAAGTAAATCGGACTTACGTGTATTAACACTGAAAGTAAAGTATAGCTTATGGATTTGTACTTTTGAGTAGTTACTTTGACATTGACATCTCCGACATTGTTAATTTATATAAAAATTATAACAAAAATACGTAATAAATAAATAAATATTTCTTACACTCTAGTCCCAAACTAAGCAGAGCTTGTACTATGGGTACTAGACAACGTATAAACATACTTAAATACATTTAAAAAAAATATTCAATTAATTAATTCCTAAGATAAAAAAAAACTGCAAAAACAAAGGAGGTTACAACTAAAGTCTTCCATTTAGTTCAATTGGCTTGTTAAACATTGTTCTGTAACTTCATAATATTAATATTTTTTTCAGTTAAAAACGTTACATTTTAATAGAAGTATATTTTAATGTAGGAAGTCACTCGTAGATAACGTAAATCTCACAGTAACAATTTGCTTATAGTATTATAGTAATTACAGTACACGCCAACTAACGCCAGCCGGTTTGAAGTTATTGCTGCAGGCTGCGCAGATATCAGTTTTGAAACTAAACTCATACTCATAAACGCTTCTTAAATTTAGTCACTGTTTAGCAAGATTTTTATTAGCAAAACCAACCTTATGCCAAACAAAACCGTAAGAATTTAAGGTAATCAATTGACTAAAATTTAAGAGGCGTTTATGAGTAAGGGGTTAATGTCGGGGAGCGAATTATTTATTAGTAACTGTACTAGCGCGAGCTTCTCTAATAGCTAACTATAATTAATTTAGAGACCAACACTATTTTTGTGTCTATGTTTTAAATATCTTTGCTGAAAAGGGTGATAGAAGTTAAAAACATGGACAAATGTTCTTTATTATAAATTATTAATTTAATGTCAATCCCTTAGAAATTAATGTCAAGAAACAGTAAAAAAAAATAACATTGCGCTTACGTGAAATAAAATTACAAAATGTTAAAATATTAATTTGTAATTAATATTATTTATTGTTTTATGTTAATATAGATTACTTGTCTATGTCTTGTATGTATGCAAGAATGAATAAGTGATCTATGGTTATTTTATTTTTTAAATAATTTGAGAGGCAACATTGAAATTACATCGAATTTTGTAAGCTGTGTTTTTTTTTTGAGTAAACAACTGTTTATAGATTTTTTATTATGGATGTTTGTAATAAGTTTGCGATCATGAAATTTTAAAATATTTTTTCTGTTTTTTTGATAATTAATTTTGTATTGGTTTTAGTAAAACTGTTTATGGCTGCGACTCGTAATTATTTAAATGATTATTCTCTTTTGTCAATTTTCATTATAATATTGATAATAAGGTTGATAATATGTGTTATGTAAAAATTGTTTCATTTTCTTTTGGCGTTAACTATTAGTTTGGTATTTTTGTAAAAAGAAAAAGTTTTAATACTCAATCGGTTAATTATTTGTAAATTTAGTCTAAATTTAGTTTTCGTGCATGGTAACACAGGGTGGAAAAAAATGTTTACCCGTTAATATAATTTTGTAGCGCTATGAGCTATTAATATTAATTTATGGCAACTATTATTTAGATATACCAAAAAAATATGGCAATGAATTTTATGTAGTAATTTGTTTATGAGCGTAAGTATTGCTTTTGGGACCAGGAGTTTAAAAATTATTTCTTTAATTGTATTAATGGAATTAAGCATGCTCGAATTGAGCATTACTCCGCTCTAGCAAAGCGTTGAGCTGTTCAATAATAAAAGTTTTATCATGTGTAGTATTATTTCTCATAATAAAATAATATTTGTGTATCATGTAGGCTACTTATGTAATGTACTTCAGTAATAGTTTAAACTTAGCGTTTAAAATGTTAAATGTGATGTATAAATAAACGAGAAATGTCTAGTGAAGGAGGAATTATTTTCTCTAGTTGTAACTATTATGTGTAATGAATTTGAATGGATTATGATAAATAAAAGTCATGAAATAACTGTTCTTATTTTATTGTTTTATTTTATTTTTATCTTTCTTAAGAGCGCTTATAGGGCTCACTAGCGCTGCCAATAGAAATAAATTATAATTCGCAAATTTTATAAAAAAAAGCTGCCGTTTTTGTTTATAATGCAATATTTATTTAAATTAAAAAACATTTCAAGTATTGAGAGTGTGTTATACTTTATTGCCTTTTCTCATGACTTCGTTACCAACATTTTGCATTATTGGTCCTATTTGCGAATTATGTTTTTTTTTATTGGCATAAATTCCCTTAAAAGCAAACAAAAGAAGGAAAATTTGATTTGAAACCCTATAACGACTGACTAATAAGAAGACTACAATAGGCCAAGTACAGTGGGTGACCGAAAACGTCCGCTAGTTTTCTTTTTCATTCGTTTGTGAAGCCTAAAACTCTTAGTACCTTTTGAAACTAAAGCATTGTATAGACAAAACACATAAAACTATACTCACACAGTATGATAATAAGGGTCAAATTCATTTTCACCTTTGGCTTACGTCTAATTACATGTCAACATCAAACCTTTTTAATGAACTATTTAGTCTGTTCCGTTCTATTTTTTTATAATGGCTCCTAAGTTAATCGATAATTCTGCCAACAGGCCTGTTTAGTCATTACAAACTTTTAATTTGCTGTGATATCCTCTGTTTCATTGTCAATGTCTATTACTGTTTATTTATTACTGTTTAAATAATAATTTATTATACCTATAGCCACAGAATATAAAACTTGAATATTAAATAAGTAATATTAAATAATAATAAATATTATTTCCGATTCACGATCATTCACGAAGGACTAATTTTGTATCCTAGGTAACCGATATTGTATTGTCATCCCTACTAGTGACAGGCGACCACTGACTGCAATATTATGTCATATTCAATTGGTAAAGCAGAGTATCGCTCATACTGCTTATGCACACGAAAATAGGCCTTAAGGTGGCGGACCTTTAAATACCATGACTGTACCTACACTCCTACATATACGAGTACAGACACTAAGAACATCCATGTTTTAAGCAAATTGTCGATTACATTAATAAGACCTAATCTTAGCATTCCATGGATTCTCCGTGCGGTTGCCGGGTCCATCGCGTGATAGAGGACGGAACACTTGCATAACAGCATCTGGGACTTACAACCTAGATGTAGGTTTAAGGAGGCCCCCTTACAACGCGTTAGCGGTCACCTTCACTGTCTGCTATGTTCCGTCCCCTACCTATCCAAATTTGGTAGGAACCTAACAATGCCGTTTTGGACATTCGTAATAGTAGAGAGCTTACTGAAGTTCTCGGCAGTCCTAGTTCTTTTAATAGATTGTTGCATTTTTGTCCGTGGCTTTTCCCCATCTTAAGAGATTGCTTTGATCGGGGAGAGTCAATTGGAAGGCGTTGAGGTAGAATTTAACCATTATTTTTTCACCAGAATTTGACCAGTCGTAAAGCAAAGTGCGCCACTTCAAGGCTAAAGGTATACAGTAGTGCCCTAGAGTAACCTTCATTTTGCATTTCTAGGTTCATTGCGTGCACTCTGTAGCTGTCATTCTCATCTTGGTTTATGAAAGATTTTATAATTTCTTTGTCCGATTGACTTTCCGTGTTTCCTAGACCTACTTTACTAGTTTGTGCGCCTATCATGAACTTTTTGTGGAATTGCAACCGTGACTCGAGCGCAGATGATTTTTTATCAGTTGGGTTTGTTTTTACAATTTCGTCTTTAGATGTTGATAAGACTTGCATTTTAGTAACTCTTAGATGTTTGTAGAGTTCCGATGGTTTTTTTAGTTTCATCCCAAAGTTATTTCTGTCTCGATACAGAGCGGAAGAGTCTGCAGATTGAGCTAACCCTAGCCACGATTTCAATGTTTTCGTCACTTTAGCATCTAGTTGTTTCAAGGGGTTCTGGTAAAATCATACACAAGGAAAGGCCAATTGAGACTTATTCTGCCGCAATAGCCGAAAACCTAAGGAATTAAAGCACGATACCGGTTGGTCAAGGATAACATAAGTCTTTCAACGTGGTATAGAGTAAATATCAAGTTCTCGTTCTTTAGTTTTTGTATCATTATCAGCCCATGATATCCTACTGCAGGGACGGGCCTCCTCCCGTGACGGAGGGATACTTGGCCTACTAATACCACGCTGGCCAGACGGATTGGTATAGGGTTTAATTTCAAGATTTTCTTCTTTTTATTTCATAAAAATAATATTCACAGATAGTCCATTAGTCGGTTTTTACGACACCCATGGGGTGGTGACATATTGTATTCTTACTTTGACACTACACGGAGATTTTTTATTTTATATTGTAAGCAAGTTATTTTTGACGTATCATGACGTCATTGAGCACATTTTGTTTGTTCGTCCATCGTCTGGTGTTCAAAAGGTAAATGTGGTTAATATTATCAAAAAATAAAACAAATATTCAGTTAATAAAATTTATTAATAAAAAATGACATTATCTTTATACAAAAGTATGTACTTAAAAGTAAAAATATCAATAATGGCACCTTTGTTAGTTCAGCTTTAGAGTACATAATAATAAACTTTATTTATATATTTATTATAATAAATAAATTATCGAGAAATTGACAAAAGAAACTATTGAAATCTTAAAATTATTAAAAGTAATGTAAATAAACATTACATTATAATTTGAGATTCAATAAATAAATGGCTTAACTTAGTTTCAATTTTATTAAAACTGGTATAAAATAAAATAATAATAAGTAATTTATATATTTCTTATTTAAATATGAATTTATTGTCAATTGGTAACATTAGTCTGAAAATCGCTGTAAAAAACCGATTAATTTGTAATATTTTAAAATATTTTTATTTTTATAATTCTTCCATTTGAAAGTCGGTTTATAAACTTTTAGACCTTAAGGGTCGGTTACAAAGTCGGTTTATGTATTTATAAAGTCCGTTCTGTTTTGAAAGTCGGTTAAACTAAATTAATTTACATTATATTACAGAAAATAGCTGGAACATTTATTTAGTACATAGTTAAATAACTTAGAACGTACACGGTAGTTAAGTAAAGTACTGTTTATAGCATAAATGGGCTGACTTGAAATTTTAATATCAGTTTAATTGTGCTTTGTGCCTTTCGTTATTCTTGATAGAGTACAGCAAAACAAAATTAACTTTTTCCCCTTTATTGACCAATATATTACAATGATCTTATTTTAAACTAGGACACCCACTTATACCACAGAGGTGTTTAGGCGAACTGCCTTTGTGCCCTGCACTAGGACGTGGATTTGAATCGCACTCAAATCAATGTTTATGTGATACATAAATAATTGTTATGAGCTTGGAAATACTTTTGTATCCCTGCGACACAGGCATCTAAAACTATTGCGAGAGTATTCTATATTTTTAAAAAGCAAAACATAAAATGAAGTTATGAAGACATATTAAGCATTATAACACCTAAAAAAAAACAACCGAATTGAGAACTTCCTCCTTTTTTTTGAAGTCGGTTAAAAATGTCAACAAGCTAAAGAGTTTTACAGCGTGATCAAGTCAGCTTATTAATACTATTTACAGCTATACCCATCATCATCATCATACAATTTAGTACAAGAGCTACAGTTTACAATATAACGCACGGCATGGCACAGCAGAGGGGCAGACAGATCGGCACAGCGGTCTTGGTCTCCGAGTGTTTCTCCTTCATCTTGGAGCCGGACTCGTACTCGTACATGCCGCGACCTGAGGCGTACGCGCCTCCGCCTTGTTGCATCGCCGCCTAGAGGACAGATAACATAAGTTAGAAAATATAGGAAAGGATGTCAGGAAGAACATCTAATAAGGTCTCTTTTATTATTATTACTACATATTATTATTTAAGTATGTTTATCCGTTGTCTAGTATCAATAGTACAAGCTCTGCTTAGTTTGGGACTAGATGGCGTTGTGTGAAAGTGTAAGGAAAATATTATATAAATTATTACGTTACAGTTATAGTACAATTAAAATTATAATAATTATAATAAAAAAAAACAACAATTATTAATTCGTAAGACAAAGGACCACAGTTTTTAAAGGAATGTGATTCAAGTAAGTAGTAAGTACCATTGAGGCAAAATGTTTTGACCTTGAGTACTTCGACGTCACATTTTTATCATCATTTTCGGCCTTATTACAAAATACGGTCTAACTATAAACCACGATTTATTACGTCACAAAACCACTGTTTTTGAAATTTGTTATTGCAAAATCAGTCTTAAGTCTAAAGTGTTAAAACTGATTTTGTATTAACAAATACAAAATCATAAATTTGTTAATACAAAATCAGTTTAAACACTTTAGCGTTAAGACTGATTTTGCAATAACAAATTTCAAAAACAGTGGTTTTGTGACGTAATAAATCGTGGTTTATAGTTAGACCGTATTTTGTAATAAGGCCGTTTGAGTTTAAAGTCTGCTTAGGTGTAGGCGCCCTCTTAGGCGAGCAATCATCTGTCAGGGACGCGAGTAAGGGTCATAGCACAAATAACGTAACGTAAACGGATCGGCATCGCCTCGCCTTTTTGCTCGGTGTCAAACATCAAAAATCCGGTTACGTTACGTATCCGATTAGTGTGCGGTGCAGTAAAGAGTTTCATACAAAGAATACTGAACGACTCGAGTTGATACGGTGACGTTCCGCTTACGTTACGTTATATGTGCTATGACCCTAATGCTGTCGCTATTGTAACTCCGACCAAATAGGTAAATGAGAAACACAGAGTTTTTATGCATCTGGTATAGACAACCGTGCATCTTACCATCAAACACGATATTAGTATATCTCATCACCATGTCTTACATATAAACGAGAATTACTTCTCACACATCCACACAACGCCATCTAGACCCAAACTAAGCAAAACGAATACTTTTATATTTAAAAAAACCAATACTACTTACACTAGCCTGATATCCACTCACAGGCGGATTATCCTTCTTCACAAATGGCGTATGTCCGGGCGGGTAGTAGACCGCGGGTCCGGCGACATTGCGGCTGCTGACCGGCACAGGCTTGGCGGGAGGTGCGGGAGCTGCCGGACCGTCGCGCACGTCGCGTGTGTCGCGCACGTCGCGGGAACTGTGCTGAGACTCGTGCATCTCTACGCGACGACGGACTATGCCTTCTGGCTGCGTCGGGAAACGCTGGGAGAACATAATAATTTATCATTAAAACAGATTTTTCTTTATCATGGATGATTCTAAGAAGTTCTATGTCGATTTTCCTATATCCTTTTAAGCAATATAGGGTTTTGAAATTGGTCAAGAAATTACTGAGTTTGTTTTAAATAATATTGTTTAACTTCATCATAACAGCTTATTAATGTCCCTCTGCAAGGACGGGCCTTCTCCCATGACGGAGGGATACTTGGCCTACCAATATCACGCTGGCCAGACGGATTGGTATAGGCTTTAATTTTCTTTTTATTTCATAAAGATAATATTGACGGATAGTCCCTTAAGCCCGATTTACACATCGACAAGTACAGTAGCGAGTTAAGTAGTATTTTAAGATTAAGTTGGTTTAAATAGATCTCCATCCTATTTTTTGGCGAGTTAAGTACGAAGTAGCCCCCTTTCTCGCGTCTCGCCAACTTAACTTGCCAAAAAATAGGATGGAGATCTATTTAAATCAACTTAATCAGCAACTTACTACTTAACTCGCCACTGTACTTGTCGATGTGTAAATCGGGCATTAGTCGGTTTTTACGACACCCAGGGGATGAGATGGGGTGGTGACATATTGATAAATATATAGAAACTAGCGGTCCGTCCAGGCTTCACACAGGCATTATTTTCCCGCTTTCCTGTTGAAATTTTTCTTGAATTTTCTTTGCTATACACCTCACGGAACCCGAGACCTTTCCAACAAATGCAAAACCGTGGAAATCGGTTTGTGCGTTCTGGAGTTATAGCGTCAGGAAGAAAAACCCGACTTATTTTTATATACTTAGTAGATAATACTTACAGCTTCAGGAAAATCAGCAAGTAAGTCATCTAGCTTCTTAGGCGGCTGCTGAGTACCAGGGGAGGGAGTGGTGGGGCGGGGGAAGGGGCCCGGGGAGGGGGAGGGCGCGGGGTGCAGGGTGTGTGACGTGTGAGGGAGGGGGGGGGGGGGGTAGCGCTGCGTCGTGTTGTGAGACGAGTACGACGTCTCTGAGTATTTGTAGGATTGTGGACCCTGGGAATGAGATAATATGATTGGTATTGCGATTAATATAATAAACAAATACATCTAAATTAAAATATACCTACTGCGCTATTCCTTTTTACATTTTTTTAGGGACCGTATTCTGTGGCACGCATTGGTAGAGGTCTATGTACGGCCATGGACAATGATTAATAGTTAATGATTAAATTTTAAACAATAATAATAAGTTGTTTACTATCTTCATATACATTTTTTTTTGTTGTAATTATCGTGGGCTATAGTTACCTATAATAAAAAATACCTCGCTGATATTACACTGTTTCCATCAATAGTTAATATAATAATGGATATTAAGTATATAAATAGATAACTTACGTAAGGGCTATGTCCATTATGCGGTTCGCTCGGCACTATCTTAGTCTCATTGGCCGGGGTCGGGTACACCATGCGGGAACTCGTCTGATCTGCAATTACAATCATAATTATACTATAAAAACTAAAGTTTTCATCTATAAATAGTATTTATGTATCAGAATACAAATTAAAAAGAAAATGATATAATTAAAATTAGTCAAATTTTATAATCCGTGTAGTCTTCGAATCTTAAACCATGGGTGTCGTGAAAACCGACAAAGGGACTATCCGTGAATATTATCTTTACGAAATAAAAGGAGTTTTCCTAAACTTGAAATTTAACCATATACCAATCCGTTTGGCCACCGTGGTATTGGTAGACCAAGTATCCCTCCGTCACAGGAGTGGGACATTAATGGGCTGTTATGATATTTATTAAGTCGTGGGAAAGCTATTATTGTCAAGAATTTTAGCCAGGATAAAATGACTTCTTCAACCAAAGCACCGGCTCCAGTACTATAACATTTATCTAATTATAATGTTTTGAAGTTCATCTATGAAATATATATTTTTTTAAATGACTTGTACCATTAAAATTTTAGTTACTCACCATCAGACCTGGTAACGGTCCTATATTCCCTGATGCTGTTATTGCAGTGAGTGCAGTACTGACACCCGCCTGGTGGAGGGGAGGTGGGGGGCACACTCGATCTACTCAGCGTACTGGAAACATTAAACATATATTATTATAAAATATTTCTAAAACATTCATATAACGCCATCTAGTCCTAATTAAGAAAACATTTGTACTATGGTTACTAGACAACGGATAAACATACTTTTTTTTTTTGTGAAAACATGCATATTGTTTATTGAAATTAACTAGACCAACGAAAAATTTTATGATCATGGTTACAAATATTTGCCTTGAGCGGGAATCGAACCCGAAATCTCTGCGAAGCCATGATCTAATCACTACGAGCGTCCGGCAAAGTTGGCTTTCATCATATCAGCCTATGGACGCCCACTGCTGGACATTGGCCTCCTCCAAAAGTTTCCACTCTGCGCGGTCTTGTGCCTCCCTCATCCATCGGCTTCCCGCCGTCCTAACCAGGTAAAGTTGGCTTTATTCGTATACTATATTCGCTTCACATCACACAACGACTTGTCCTGCATGGGAATCGAACCCACGACCTTCGCGCTCATGACGCAGTTTTTTCAAAGCCACTTTCAATAAAAGTTGACTGATGTGCCGCCTAGATGGCGTTGTTAGAAACGTAAATAAACTTACGAAGAAACGTTCTCCTCAGTGACATAGGTAGTGTGGTGATGGTGGTCAGGTATGGGCACGGTCGTGGGGTCCTGTCCCGCGGGGGACTTTACAAACATCAATTTAACAAACAAAAAGAACGTCCAGACCCAGGACAATAATTTGTGGATCACAAAAGGACTTATCCTGTGTAGGAATCGAACCCACGACCTTCGCGCTCATGACGCAGTTTTTTCAAAGCCACTTTCAATAAAAGTTGACCGATGTGCCGCCTAGATGGCGTTGTTAGAAACGTAAATAAACTTACGAAGAAGCGTTCTCCTCAGTGATATAGGTAGTGTGGTGGTGGTGCTCAGGTATGGGCACGGTCGTGGGGTCCTGTCCCGCGGGGACCTCGTAAGTGTACGTCTTTACTGTTGTCGTCACCTTGTTCATTGGCGTGCCTCGGGGGAGCTGTGGGGGGAGAAATGTATTAAATTTAGTAACTAATTAATAACGAACTATATAAAATAAGGACAAAGGTAACTAACTATACCCTTTCCAGCGTAAGTTTAGCTTTTTGACAGTTCACGTCCATGGAGTTTCGTAATATTTCCGCTTATTTTTCGAACAAATAATATTGTATTTCATGGATGTACCCATGTTTTTCGTAATAAGTTTTGCTTTTACGCGGGCAAAACAAAAACGGCTCCAATGCAATATTTATCGAATTTAAAAGCATTTAAAATGTTGACAGTGTATTATGCAAGTACTTCATTGCCTTTTCTAAAGACTTTGTTGACAACATTTTGCATTAGTGATCCCATTTGCGAATTTTTATTTTTTTTTCAATTGACGGCGCTAGTGAGCCGCTATATTAAGATATAGGTACTTACAGTGCCTGTAGGTTGTTGATGGCAGTGACTGCATACTGATAAGACTGGGGGAACTGCCTGCGGTATGGCAGGAGATATCTGTGATGGTATCACGCGGGACTCTGCAGAACAAAATAAATTAGGATTAGTAATTTTTCAGACATTTATAGATGATTTTTTTTACAAAATTTATTTAGTAAAAATATCTATAAGTCTCTATAAGTGTATCTCCTCCGTCATAGGAGGAGGCCTGTCCCTGCAGAGGGACATAAATGGACTATTATGATGATGATGATCTATAAGTGTATTCAACATAATCATTTTCGTACCAACGTATAATGTCTTACTGCAGATACGGGCCTTCTCCAGTGACGAAATCATAAACATTTGGTATAAGGTAGAACAAGCTTTTCTTCATTTCTCTTCGGAAGAATAATATCAGACAGTTGTTCATTATTTCATTCATAGGATGATATTGGGGGTTATCGAGATATAATATGTTTATGATATTTCTTTACCTCAAATAATTAAAATAAAGTTAAATTATTTATTAATAAAGATTAAATAAGTATTGTGACGAACTTTTGTCAAGTCCGGGGATCGAATCCATGACCATCTGGCCACCATTATATCCTAACTCATTATAAAAACAGCAATACAAACCAGTTTTCTCTTCTCTATACAATTCCTGGCGCACCTCTTGAGCCTTGGTGATGGTGGGAGGTGGGCTGGAACCCCACGAGGAAGACTCCAGCCGTTCTTCGCGCTTCAATGTTGAATAACCACTGGATGGTGCTTTGCCGGGAGTTCTGGAAAATACCATTGTTATGAAGTTAGAGGTCATAAGTGATCATTAATATGTAAAATAATTAATTAATTCCAAAAACAAAAATACACTTGTGTAAAATCATCATAACAGCCGATTAATGTCCCACCGCAGGGACTGGCCTCCTCCTGTGACGGAGGGATATTTGGCCTACTAATACCACGCTGGCCAGACGGATTGGTATAAGTAGGGTTTAATTTCAAGTTTTTCTTCTTTTTACTTCGTAAATCTAATCAAGTATCAAAACTATTATTTTCGGGAACAAAAATTAAAGTTTTGACACTTGATTAGTTGATTTTTACTTGATCAGTCATTCAGAAACCGGGGGCTAGCCTAGTAATGCTAATTTTAAGATATATAAAAATAATAACTTACCCTCTTTTATAGTCGAACGATGTACTTTCAGCGGTGTCCGATGAGTACCCATCTGAAATATTAAGTTTCTAATTATAAACATGTTTTTAATAAATACTTTTCTGATTGGCGTCTATTTATTTTTTTATCGATTCATGGCCACTGTGCTATCTTCATCAATAGTTACAACACCATATCTATTTACAAAAAAATTTAATATGCATAGATCTATTTTATAAAATTTTACTTTTGCTTGTCTATTTTATAAAATTTTACTTTAATACTTTTATCCGTCCATATCAGCCTATAGACGCCCATAATACAATACCCAACAAGCAAAGTAGCGATAACAGGGTCTAAATTTAAAGCTCTAAGTTATATAGTAGCTATGTAAGATATAAAATAATACTTTTAAATGATAGTACGGATATAAGAGAGCTTGCTTAAGCACCAGCGATAGTAAGGTGATATAAAAGATATAGAACAATTACGCTGCAGCTTAAAGTTGTAATAAGGTGCTATAAGCTAGAACTTTACAGTTTTATTGCAATCGTTAGTTTAGTGTATACACTACATAACCTCTAGATACTGAAACGATTTTAATAATTCGTTCTGTGTTGAATAGTCCATTTATCGGGGAGTGTATGTAATAGGCTTTGTATCACGCTATGACTAATAGAAGTGGAGCAGTAATGAATAATGTTTAAAAAAATGACGCATTTTTTTCGCCGCCCAACGAAGTGGGCACGGGTCAGCTAGTCTTATATAAAACTTTTGGGTAGACACAAAAAAAATCTTACTCTTATAAAGCTGCCTCTCCTGGTCTTTCTGCAGATCATCGAGCAGTGAATCTAGTTCTTCTACGTTCTGTGTCAATTCCTTCGTTGTCTTCGTGTTTTTCACTTTGGTATAACCTGCCAGAAACGTAACTGTGGTAAATAAATATATAAATAAGCACGGACATCTCTACAGAGCGCCATCTGTTCCCAAAGTAAGCTAGGCTTAACCTGCTTGTGTTATTGGTAACAGAACAACGGATATTAATAGGTACTTATATACTTATTTTGGTAAATACATACATATTATGCATAGAAACACTCAGAGCAATGCAAATAATCATATACACAAATATATGCATTGAGCGGGAATCGAACCCGAGACCTCTGCGTAGCAGTCACGTTATATAACAACTACGCCACAGAGGCCGTCAAATGTGGTAAATAGGTTGATAACAGATAAATACCATTTTAGAACCACATCCCGTTAGTAAAATGAAAAAAATGTTTATTGTAGTATAGAGTTAACAACCGTTCCTGCGCAATCTTACTTGGCAGGTCTGAAGTTAGCTTTCTGAAAAGTTCGCGCATGTAGTCACCAAGAAAATAAACGGAATGAGAAAATAATTGGCGAGATGGCGGAGAGCGGTCTCGCCATTTAGTTCCAAAGACATCTAACTTAAAGCTAGTCAATTTGCTGAAGGGATTATTATTATTGCGTATGGCTTCTGCTTTGAACCCTATACGTCTTTATCCAGCTGGAGGAGCCAATCTTTTGCGGCCGGAGTAAGGTTGTGGCACGCATTTCCCCAGAGAAACGAGACGTCGGGGCTGAAGGGATTGACAGATTGGTACAGGGTGTTTATTTTAATCAATATTTTTTTGCAGTGTTAATGTCCGCGCTTGTCCTTATGTCAGTTTTTTTTTCTCTCTTTCCTCTCTCTCATACTAGTAAGAACTGGACTCTGATGACTTAGAGATGCTGCGAGGTGGGACTGTGACAAACATACCTGGTCTAGAACTAGATGACTCGTAGTTATAAGTCCTGGTCCCCGTGTGAGAGATGGCCGGCAGATCTCTTTCCTCTCTCTCGTAGTAGTAAGAACTGGACTCTGATGACTTAGGGATGCTGCGAGGTGGGACTGTGAACTCCTGGAATTTTTTTTCATTATAATGACTTTAATCCGTGTGGTGACGGAGTAAGAATACAATATGTCACCACCCCATCTCGTCCCATGGGTGTCGTAGAAACCGACTAAGGGACTATCTGTGATTATTACCTTTACATAGAAAGAAAGAACACTTGAAATTAAACCCTATACCAATCCTACTGGCCAGCGGTGTATTAGTAGGCCAAGTATCCCTCCGTCACGGGAGGAGGCCCGTCTCTGCAGTGGGACATTGATGGGGCTGTTATCATAATGGCTTTAGAGGAGTGGTCATGGCGTGGAGCTGTTGTGCACAAGGTAGCGGATTTTAATTTCACGTATGACAATTCTTTGGGCGATCCACAAATGAATTTCCTGATTTTGGATGTTTTTTTTGTAATCTCCGTTTGGTGAAACCGACTAAGGACTGGGTTTTACGACACCCATGAGATGAGATGGGGTGGTGACATATTGTATTCTTACTCCGTCACCACACCGAAGATCATGCGACTTCATTTAAACAATGTAAGGTACAAATAAGTCTTTCATAAAATGTGATATTTATGTTCTTGATCCTTGCGAGATGACGGGTGTTATGACTAATAGTGCGACGTCATAGTTGCAGTATTCAAAGTTTAAGTACCTACAGGTCTTATCGACGAATGTATGAATACTTTTATTCATTAACATCTTGAGTTTTGAGAATTATGCCAATTTAATATCTGTTTAGTAAAAAAAAAAATGTTTTGCATTCGGTTGCTTGTTTATTTCAAAGAAAGAATCCAAATTGGTGCTGTAGACATCATCCAAATTGGTTAAGTAATTTTGTAAATTAAGTTTTTTACAAAAATATGGAATTCTTGTAGTAATTTCAGCCAAGTAAATGTGAATAGCAGTCGGCAGAAAAATATTTAAACGTATATTTTTTATTTCAGAATATTTGGTATGTAAAGTCCTTAATATTATTTAACTAAGTACCTATATGAAAAGTCATAACTGAAAAAGTGTAATATTTTTGGAATAGAATTAGGAAAAAAAGAATATTCTTACCTCAACAGTATGTAAATCTTTTCTATCATATTTCCCTGAAGGATGTTTTTCTTCTTTATACTCGTAATGATATTCCCGAGTACCTCCTGTGCCACGGTCTAGGGAATCGAGCTTACTACCCTTAGGAATCAGGTCCGATTTTATCATATCTGAAAAAAACAACATTCAACTCTTAGGTATTTTAGTTATGCAGTTAAAGAAATGGCGCGAACTTGACTGCCTCGGCGGCGCATGGCAGGACGGTCTCTGTAGCTACTTCGAATCCCACGGAAATCTTTGTGCTGTCCTGGATCTGAATTTACTTTTTGTCCGTTAAATTAATGTTTGAAAAGCGAAGATATCTTAATAAAAATGCTGGATGAGACAAGCGAAGGAGAAATAAAATTGCGCTATTTTGGGAAGGCCTGGTCCACCAGAAGACCGCTTATGGCTACGATGGGTAACTGTTGTATATGCTTAGCTATCGTAAAAGATAAACTTTTATCTTTTTGACAAGATAAATCTCGCTCCGACCATACTCTGTGTTGCAGGGACTTAAAATTATTATTAACTTTTTAGAGACGGAAATATATCTAGATTTGGGAAAATTTAGATAATTATGAGTCTACTAAAAAAGGATTGACTGCCTCAGTGGCACGAACGGTCGTAGATGCACCTACCGTGCAAGAGGTCGCAGTTTCGAAGTAATCCACAAATTATTGTCCTGAGTCTGGATGTTCTTTGAGTCTGTTGAATTGATGTTGTAAAGTCCTCCCGACACAGGGCAGGTCCATAGATAAGGGGTTGTCTAAAAAAATTAAGAATGAAAGAAAGCTGTACCATGTAGGTACTTATAAACAAAAGTGTCTTACCGAACTGTTCATCCGTGTAGGGTATGTTTTGTTGTTGTTTGGTGGAATACTCCTTGTATTCCTTATGCTTACTGTACGACTTGGTCGCCATTATGAATTCTTATCTGAAACAATTATAATTACAAAATTAATTTTGGTTTTATCATGCACAAAACTATAGTAACTAGAAAGTACAGATATTATTATCACTTCTTTTTTTAGTTTTATAACTACCGCCATCTAGTGCGCCTAGAAGTACTAGAATGTTCATTATACAGTGTAATATTTATATGATACTAGCGGCCCCTCCCGGCTTCGCACGGGCATTATTTTCCCCCTTTTTTGTTAAATTTTTTTTTGCTATAGGTAAACCTCACGGAGCCCGAGACCTTTCCAACGAATGCAAAACCGTGGAAATCGGCGTGTGCGTTCTGGAGTTAAAGCGTCAGGAAGGAAAACCCGACTTAATTTTATATAGTAGATTTAATATTCTCACTCAATGCAAATCACATTGATTTACAGAATATCGTTGATGATGTGATTCACAAAAATTCCTCATATAAATTAGTAGGTAAACCAATTTTGATGAATATTCACAAAAAACAATTTAAATTGGCAAAGTTTTAACTAAGTACCTACTTCTGAGGTAGGTCCAACAAACATATGTAATTCCAAAAAATATGCAACAAATTGTAAAGTTAAAAAAAGGCAAAATAAAAATAGAGCACAAAACAATTTTTCAAGTATGTATGTACGATAAGATAAATAAATAAATAATATTCCCCACACATTCACACAACGCCATCTAGTCCCACACTAAGCAAAGCTTGTACTATGGGATAAGAAAAATATACTAATCATACACAGATTATATGTTTCTTAATACATAATAAATGATTTTGTCATTCCTATTTGACATTTGTATACAATATGAAAGGCAAAGATTGCCTAAGACTTCGCGTAGGTGTGACTAAATACGGTTTCATCACCTTAAAAGGAAGGAGCGTTTATACGTTTCAATAATAACTAGCTCTGCTTTAAATATTGATAATATTTAAGATTATTATTCCATAATAATTTTTAAGCTTAGGTATAACTAGAAAAAGAAGAAAGAAAGACAATGGAAAAAATTGATACTCGACGCGGGAATCCTACCTTGAGTTTTTTTTACTAATAATAACTTGTTACATTTGTCAGTCAAATTAACAAACAAAATTTAAAATAACTACATTTATATTTCACACACACAACGCAATCAACCCAGTCCACTCCTAACCTAAACTAAGATAAGCAGAGCTTGTTTGATGGGTATCTACTAGACAACGGATAAAAGCTAACATTGACATTATTCTAAATAGAAAATACCTAGACCAATGCAAACATTCATGTTTAGTCACACCAAAAGTTGGATTAAGCGGGAAGCAAGCCCATAACTATGCGAACAGCCTGTTCTATAAACCACTACGCCACAGAGCTCGACGAATTCATTGCACCTAGATCGAATTTTTTTTCGAAGTACCCACTCTCAAATATGAATAAAACCTGTTGCATTCCAAACATAAAAATCCTACATCGCGCAACCAAAGTATTTCCACTAATCAGTATATAAACAAAAGTTTGTTACTACATCTCGGGGGGTCAGTCGCCTCGAAGGTAACCAGCATAGCCAAGCTGGTCTAATTTGGCGCTCAGTCAGATGTACTCAATCCTTCTATGAAGGATGGTAAACCAGTCCACGTCAGGGTGGACAAAAAGAGACTTGGAGGGGGATTCACAACCTGCCGGGTTAACTCGACTCCTTTTTTGCCCTTTGTTCGTTTACTAGATATTTTTTTTTATATCACTCTCACTATAGGTACTCTATTCATCTGGGCCTGAGAAATTAGGTAAATAAACCCTTTTAATGTCACGAATACTCATTCCTACATAAAATCTATGGTCACGAACTCACGACTCACGATGAAGACTCGTAAATCATTATGAAAAAAATATTAATAAGTCAACGACTTAACAATAAAAATAGAAATTTCATTAGTAATTTAAACATTATTTTCATTATATTTTAATTTGATCATCATGTATTCAATTAATTCTATTTTTCCATTTTAAAATATTAAGTATACTCCTTAATCGACATGATAAAAAAACCTAAAATAGTACAGCTGAAGAAGAATAACATTACAAATTGATGTTTTTAGATCAAAAACTTTGAAAGCCTATGGATTTTTGCAGTTTGACATGTTTATATTATTATTTCTTATGCTATTTTGAATAGAGTATAGAGATCCAACATCGAACCCTGTATTTCAAGAACTTAAACATTTAAATAAAGGATATAAAGTACATTCAGGGCTCACGTGGATCCAGACAATAATTTATGGATGTCACAAATGTTTTTCTTCTGTAGGATTCGTTCCCGTGAACTCACGCACGCACCACTTACGCAATCGCTGTGCCTCCGGAAATTATTATTAAGTATTTTGAATGTGTAATAGAACTTGTATAGTATTAGAGATCGGATAAACATAATTAAGACAATATTTTTTTTGTGGTGACGGAGTGAGAATATAATATGTCACCACCCCATCTTATCCTATGGGTGTCTTAGAAACCTACTAACGGACTAATCGTGAATATTATCTTTACGAAATAAAAAGAAGGAAAACTTGAAATTAAACCCTATACCAATCCGTCTGGCCAGCGTGGTATTAGTAGGCCAAGTATCCCCTTCCCTGCAGTGGGACATTAATGGGCTGTTATGATGACATAAATATTATGTATGTAAGTGTATTTATAGTTAACCTAAAATCTTTGTGCAATTAAAAACAGCTTTATGACAGTCACTTGAAGATGATGACATCATGAAAGTTATTTCCTCTTAGTAAAATCAAGGACATAGCTATAAAAGTTATACTAAGTAATAATTCAAATATTTACTTAACACTTTTAAATAACGCCATCTATTGCTAACTAACAATGTAACTAAATACTCATCATCGATCACAGACTTGGTGAAATTTTTGTCCGTTTATTAATTATATAATTATTTTAGGTAATGTATTTAACTTACGACAATATGACTATAAAAATAGCGACAGCAAAACCTAACGAATAGCGCATACAGTTCAGGAATTATCGCATCTGCACCCACGGGTATGAAATTTTAATTAGGTATTTACATACTCGAGAAATGCAGCTGTGCTCAGTATTATTTTCTCATATTTGCTCAGATTATGACGGTGGCAATTAAGCCGATGGATGAGGGAGGCACAGGACCGCACAAGGTGGCAATATTTGTAGGAGGGCTGTCCAGCAGTAGACATCGATTGGCTGATATTATGATGATGACGGTGGCGTTAATGTCGAGTATATTTAAAAGAAAAAATGTGGGTAGTTTACTATAACAATCCTACATCGCGCAAGCAAAGTTTTCTTGTTAACTTTAACTTATACAAGAATGATTGTGTATTGGATGGGGGGTCAGTTGCCTCGAGGTAAGCCAGTATCGCCAAGCTGGTGTTAATTGGCGCTCAGTTAGATGTACTGAACCCTTCATGAGGGGTGGTAAACTTGTCTACCTCTGGTAGGCAACAATACCTCGAGGGGGACTCACAACTTGCCGGGTTAACTCGACTCCTTTTTGGTCCTGAACTGATTGACTTGACGTCTGGCATAATGCTGAACCAGGGTCCTTTTTATAGCCATGAGGCACTCATGGCCACAGAGGCAAAGGTATGCTGTTGTACTAAGTATGTTTGTTTTTTTTTCTCATTGTGTTTTTGTGTATGCTCATGTACCTACCTGCTTCTGTGTAATTTGTTTAAATAAATGTTTTCTTTCTTTCTAACTAGCAGATTTTGACTGTACCTAATTGCTTATATTTTACTATTGTTTTTTTTTTATTTTGTAATGTCAACTACACCAACACTAGAAAACTGATAACTATACTTAACGAGTATAAGTACCTCTCCTCAAATAAATTTGTGTAAAAACTTTAACTTATGTTAAAGTTTATAAATCTTTGGTGATGATAAAATAAAAGCCTCTATGAGGCTATGTTAATAATTCATTCAGCATCCCAAAAATATCAAAATAGGCAAATTTATTCAGTATATTTTACATTATTTTATCCCTTTTAAACCGTATAAAAATTAACAAAAAATGGGGTCTAACAAACTTGCGTTGCGACGTCGTGTTGTTATGTTATGAACTGTGAAACAACTGAGCGGCTACAGATGACGTGTACTGAGAGGAGTATGACCATGATATATTATACCATAACTGAAATAAACATACCATAATAATATACAAGTAGGTATTTACTGTTAAAATGGTAGTCGGTCATATAACAAAATCTACAGCTTGCATTAAGACCATCAAATGAAATTGCTGTTTTGTATAAAGATTTTATCAGATTTTATTTAATTTTGCATACCAACGTTTTCTTAGGTTTTTCAATTATTAAATTTAATAGTATGGAATTTGGTATAGTAATGCCGCACATGCTTACTGTAGTGTTTTATATCACAGAGAAAAAAGTATCAGGGAAGAAGTTACAATTAAACATATCCCATAATACACATTTCAGATCTATTCTCAAATTCAAATCATTATTCGATTCATCCAGGTAAGGAAAAATGAGGGTAGACGTAAAATATATAATGTCCATTGATTGTATTTACCACTGCCCTTGATAAAAAAAATTTAAGCTTTTGTTTGGGTGGGTCAAGTTTTGGTTGAGGGTCATCCGCCCCACCACAGCCCGCGTAAAGTAGCAACTGTCGTCAAAGACAAACTACTCGTACTCAACAAAAAAGAAAAAAGCTTTTGTTTATAATATAGAAATCCTGCATCGCGCAAGTAAAGTTTTTCTAACAATAACTATAAATACAAATTATGTTCTATATTATACCGGGGTCCGTCGGTTCGAGAAAGTCAGTTTGGTCAAGCTGATCTAACTTGGCCACCAATGAGATGTACTCCCGCAAGGGTGGTGTTATATCGGAACAGTTCTGCTCACATGCAAGTCAAAGTCATTACTCAGCGACGGCTGACTCGCCTTGTAACAGGCGACGGTCGATCAATGTATATCACTCGCATCGACAGTGCCGAAAGGCATGACCCCTTTTTGGTAAAATAATAACTTTATTTTTTATGTTATTTAATCAAAATTGAAAATGATAAAATAATTATTTTTTTTAAACTAAAAAATCGGGAATCGATCCCGAGACCTCTGCGTAGCAGTTATGTTGTATAAATAACCACTACGCCACAGAGGCCGATACATAGGATCATTTGGCCAGAGCGGTAAGGTGACAATGCCAAAAAAATATTGAGTAAATATACTGTTACAGTTCATAATGTAACTTTTATTTTAAGCTGAATTTCAAAAAGACAAAAAGTTTTTCAAAACTACATATACTTAATTATTTAAGAATCCACAAAATGTTTTCATCACATCCCGTGTGTGTCGTGAACCAACTAAAGATAAAATTGCATGTTGGTATACTTCTTCAGCAATAGAAGAAGAAAACTTGATGAAGAAACCTTCTAGACAACATGGTAATAATCTATATCTATACTAATATTATAAAGAGGTAAAGTTTGTGACGTTGTAGGGGGTAATCTCAGGATCTACTGAACCGATTTTAATCATTCTTTCTGTGTTGAATAGTCCATTTATCGGGAAGTGTCATAGGCTGTGGTATCACCCTGTGACTAATAGGAGTGGAGCAGTAAAGAAATATGTTTAAAAAAGGGACGCTTTTTTTTCCGCCGCCTAACGAAGTGGGCACGGGGGACGAGCTAGTATTGTTATAAAACAGTACACTTAAAACTTTAGGTATAGATAAAACTGTACGTTTTTTTAAATTGGTTTATAAAGGAGTTATGAAAGTAACAAAATACAGATGAATTGCGAGCCTCTTCCTTTTTTGTAGTCGGAAAACAATAAAAAGTTGGAGGTAAATCAACCTTTCGGAATCCTGTTGTTTCGAGTGGGCACTTTTGAAAGGCACCATTTGTTTGCAATAAGGCACAAGATGGGAACAAATTGTGCGTGATGGAAATATTGCTTAGCCGCAACCAGAGGTGGCCAGGTCTCTGGCACGTGACCAACTTAGACCAGCTTGGCTAGACTGGCTTCCTCGAGTCAACAGACCTCCGAAGTTATGCAGCCTATGTTTAATTAATATAGCTGCTTGGACGTGTAAGCTTTGCTTGCGCGATCTATGACTTTTTTTAAATATAGAATGAATTGCAAATTCTATGATAAAAATTCTCCTAATACCCTAACCATCACTTTCGAAGTTCAAAATTCGAATAATTCTGAATCGCGCATGTAAAGTTTTACACTCGATAACCTTATATACTTTACTTGGCGTATTCAAAGTCGGGGGTCAGTTGCTTCGAGGGTAACCAGTGTCGCTAAGCTGGTCAGAATTGGCGCTCAGTGAGATGTACTTTGCCCGCAAAGGTTGGTATACGCGCTCACAACTGGGTGAGCAACAGACAACCTCGGAATCGACTAACACCTTTCACGGTTAACTGGATCCCTTTTTGGGTATTTTGTATTTCTTTCTTTTAGTCTATAGTTACCTTTCAAATTGACTATATCCTATTCAAGATAGCATGAGAAAAAGTATAAACATGTCAAATCTGTCAAACAGCCAAAATGCCGCGGTTTTCAAAAAATTTCACTAAAAACATAATTATACAATAAATAACTCTGTGTAAATATAAATAAGTGTATTCTACCTGGATAAGAAAATGTGAATTTAGTAAATAATACTTGAATTAAGGCAATAAAAGTTTATTGAGAAGCAGAATATATAAATGAAACTTACGAATTAATAAATTGCTTTTTAAAAACACTTTTTTCAATTTCTATTAATCGGAAACTTCTAATTTAGATTCAGAAAAACTGTTCCCAGCTTGTATTATAAATTCATTATCAAATTCTTCAATAATCCCATTAATTTGTAATATTATTCTTCTTCTGATATGACATATTAATGCGATTTAGGACATTTAAGACATTGACAATTGTAGGCTCTTCATCATTGTCGTTCCGTACGTATGTAATGTTAAAAAAGGAAAAAAAAAATAATTGATTACTTGGTGATCTTATTATAATATTTAAATTATTTAAACATATTATGTAATGAAATTTCTATTTTATTGTAAAGACGTTAAAATATTCATATTTTTTAATAATTTTCGAGTCTTCATCATGGCCATAGATTAATTATCTATAAATGAGTAATCGTGACAGTAAAAAGACCCATTTTTTTGTTTGTTTACCAAATTTCTCAAGCCCGGATGAATAAATATGGTATAGATCTATTTTTAGTTTTTTTTTATATTTCTTGGTTTAGTTTATGGTTTTTAGTATTTTTATAAAATCAATTTATGTGCATGATTATACTTATTATTAATGTGTGTATGTTTTGAGTCAAGGATCGACTGAAACTACTTGAGTAAGCATACGCAATTCCTTGTAGGATAGGCTACATTATACATTTGTATTTACGAGTATATAAAATAGGTACAAGTCATGTTTTAAAAGTAAACATAGATAAGGTCGCTCCAAAATAGAATGTTATAATGATGTTTTATTCTTTAGTCACTGTTGTAACCTTCTGATGAGTAATTAGGATAAGTTGTGGTTTTAATAGAAAACAAACTGTTAACGTCCCACTGCAGGGAGTTTTATGACATGCTTTTCTAGTTATAAACTAACTCTAGATATTTATTTTGTCCTTGCTAGGCATCACATCATGGTATCTTCCTTAGGTGACTTTTTAAGTGGCTTCTCAGTCACCCAGAATTCTCTAAAAGGTTTCCACAATATAAAAGAGAGATACTAAGTAATCCTCCCAGAATACTTGGTATACCCAGAAGCTTATGCTTCGGCTATTGTGGTTAGAATTTGTTTAAAGTATACTCTTCATAACTAAACCGGTTTAATGAAGCCGCAATGTCGAAATTCTATACTAAAATAACTTAGTATTTCTTGCCATTTAAAAATATACTTTATTTCTCTAGATATAAGGTTAAGTTTAGATATGAAATATATGGTATAGTTTACTTTTCTGTTGTACTAAAATAAACAGTAGCTGTTATAGATCAAAAGGAGTTTGTTACAAAATGTCCTAATTTCAACTAATTAGTGTTAAAATAGTTTTAAAATAGATTATCTTTATGATGTTTTTGTAATGTTTACTAGTTCAGAACGTAGATAACTAAGAGACACCTACGGTGGACATGCATGATAGCTACGCGGTCACGGGTTCGATTACCGCAGAATTCAAACATTTATGTAAATAAATTAAATAAATAAATATTCGTCACACATTTACACAACGCCATCTAGTCCCAAACTAAGCAGAGCTTGTATTATAGATACTTAAAAACTTTTTTTTGTAAATATGTACATAGGTACATAATACATATTATACATAAAAAACACTCAGACCAATGTCCATGAAAAAACTAAAAGATTCGCACACCGTGGAGTGTATTTAGGAGGTCCATCGAGCTAAAGATGAGATAGAAAGTGAAAAGTGGGCATAATTTTTCTGATGTTTTATTTACTCGTGGCTTCCTTCCTAATTCAAAGTATGTTTGAAAAAAGTACTTTTGTCCTAATTTGATGATGATGGAACCAGAACTATTCTCCAGAAGATAGTGAAAACAGGATTATTCTGCAATCTTGTCTGCGTCACGCACGAGATTGTCGTGCGTCGGTTAGATTCCCACGTATGACAATTTTTGTAAATTTTTTTTTTTGGTATATTTTTATTAAGGTTTATTAACTATAAACAACTAATTTGACTATTTTTGGTTTCCTACCTATAGTTTATTTTTAATAAATATTTTAAGTTTTACTTGTGATGAAAGACAAAGTAAAATTTTCCTTTTAATTGTAAAAATGAACACCATCTTGCGGTTTATTGCGCTAAAAATATGATTTTATTCCTTATCGATCTAAAATCTCGAAATAGTTTTGGAATCGATATAGGTAAACTTTTACTTTACATACCGAATTGTTTGTGTGATCCATTATTTTTGTCCTCATTCTGGATGTTCTTTGTGTCTGCAGGCCAATTCTCGAAACATAGTATTTAATATAACTTAATTTTTAATTTTTTTAAATTTTATTTTTAATTAATCCAAAGTGGTATTCTTGTCCGGTAAAGAAAAAGTTAAAATTAAGTAGGCGTGAGCGTTGCGACGTGAAACCGTTTACGAGAACCGTTTTATGTTCTGCGACGATGAAACAGTTTTATACAGATTCCCAAAGTAGTTATCGTTGCAAAACCAGTCTTCAATCAAATACGTTCTCCGTTTTCAAAACAGTCTTCGTTATCTAACCAGTCCTTTAAAACGTCATGCAACTTTTTACTTTATTCTTAAGAAAATAAAGCTCAGGATGCAATAATTCAAAAATGACAATCGGTTCGTGACGTTGCCGTCGCGCGCCGCCCGTCTCAACTTCGTTTTCATTAACAGTTCTAAACATTAAAAAGTGAGCCTTAACATTAACCAAATACAGTCGAAAAAAATATTCATGCTACGTGAAACCGTTTTATGTTCTGCGACGATGAAACAGTTTTATACAGATTCCCAAAGTAGATATCGTTGCAAAACCAGTCTTCAATCAAATACGTTCTCCGTTTTCAAAACAGTCTTCGTTATCTAACCAGTCTTCTAAAACGTCATGCAACTTTTTACTTTACACTTAAGAAAATAAAGCTCAGGATGCAATAACTCAAAAATGACAATCGTTCGTCGTCTTTGTTGCGTTTCGTTATCTTAAACCAGTTGCAACGAGAACCGTTTTTTGCAACCGTTTTCATCGTCGCGAAAACGGCTTCGTTTCGTTCGTTAAAAATGCGACGACGACCCACCACTAAAATTAAGTTAAATGGCAAAAAAGAGTTAAATAACAGAGTTGCCAGTTTACGGTTTACAATTTAAAAGATTGGAAATTTTAATAGATTTTCTAAGACTCCATATACAGAAATAAAACATTAATATATAAATCAACTACAGGAAATTATCTTCGGTAAATTAAAATATTCTAAGTTCCGTAAACTTCTATTCTAAGAAAAAAATATATGAAAATCAGGGTCTTTGAATGTAATAATGCGATATCCCTAGCTTGTTTTTCCCGCTCGTTACGCTTCCCTCGCGCATGCGCACTGCCGCTCCTAAAATAAACGCAAAGGTTTTGACGTTTCATAATGACAAAAATACTCATTTTAGCGCGAAAATTGCAAGATTTTAAAAAGATTTTAAATTATAAATACAAGAATACCTATTGTGTCTTAATTTGACAACTAAAAGTTAAATTAACTTTATTTTTAACGTTTTTAAGGAACGAGAATTGACATGCTGTTTAAAATAATGCGACAGAGGTCAAGATCACTATTGAAAGTCAGCTATAAATTATTTCTTTTAAAAAAGTGATTTTATAAACTACTAGCTGACCCGTGCCCACTTCGTTAGGCGGCGAAAAAAACGCGTCTCTTTTTAAAGATATTTCATTACTGCTTCACTCCTATTTGTCATAGCGTGACAAATATAGCCTACTAGCTGATGCCCGCGGTATTACCCGCTTAATTGTTATATTACACCATAAACTACATATATTCCAAATTTCATCAAAATCCATTTAGTAGTTTTTGCATGAAAGGGTAACAAACATCCATCCATCCTCACAAACTTTTGCATTTATAATATTAGTAGGATAGGATAAGCAAAGGTGTGTCACTTTAGTGCCTAACAATTAAGGTGAATATTATCTTCACTAAATAAAAAGAAGGAAAACTTGAAATTAAACCCTATACCAATCCGTCTGCAAGCGTGGTATTAGTAGGCCAAGTATCCCTCCGTCAAGGAAGGAGGCCCGTCCCTGTAGTGGGACATTAATGGGCTGTTATGATAAAATAAGTTGACAATTACGAATTTAAGCTCTCTAGATATATCAGACTCACAGCTTAAAAAACCGGTCAAGTGCGAGTCTGACTCGCGCACCGAGGGTCCTGTACAAACGTATTTATTTTCCCGCCAAATTTCTGTGACGTCACGACTCATCTTTCAAAAATTCTATGACGTCACGCCTATCTGTCAAAATTGACAGCTGTCAAAAGTGACAGAGGTATTAAATATTTTCCCGCCAAAATAATATGAGGTCACAAATCATCTGTCCAAAAATCTGAGACGTCACGACTCATCAGTCAAAAATTCAAAAACGTCACGGCTCAGCTGTCAAAATATATTTACCCGCCAAAATTCTGTGACGTCACGAATCATCTGTCAAAAATTCTGTGACGTCACGACTCATCTGTCAAAAATTCAAAAACGTCACGGCTCAGCTGCCAAAATTTAATTCTGTGACGTCACGACTCAGCGTTTAAAAATTCAATGACGTCACGACTCAACTGTCAAAAAATATTTTTTCCGCCAAAATTCTGTGACGTCACGACTCATCTGTCAAAATTCTATGACGTCACGTGACCAAAATTCTATGACGTCACAGGTCACGTGACACAGCTTTCCCGCCAAAATTCTATGAAATCAAAATATCATATGATTGCTAATAAAAAGTAGCCTATGTTCTTTCTCAGGGTCTAAAGATTGTCTGTACCAAATTTCATCGAAATCCGTTCAGCCGTTTAGGCGTGAAAGAGTAACAGACAGACAGACAGACAGACAGACAGAGTTACTTTCGCATTTATAATATTAGTATGGATGACACTCCCTGATAAATGGACTTATTCAACACAGAAATAATTTTTAAAATCGGTTTAGTAGATCCATAGATTACCCCTTACAGGCCTGGGCACACCGGGACGGCATGGCAAGGGATTTTGCCGTGAGTCAGCGCACACTGGCCGCTTAGATGCCGCGGCATGCCACGGCGCGCCGCGGGACGGCATGGCAAGGGATTTTGCCGTGAGTCAGCGCTCGGTCGCGGTAGGCAACGGGATGCCGTTGCCTACCGCGGTATGCCGCGGCGTCCCGCCACTAAATCCCTTTCAATGCCACGGCATTATTTTAAAGCATAGCAATTTATGTCGTATTTCTGTAACATTACGGTTGAATTTCCATTAGTAAAAATTAAAATCCCTTGCCATGCCGTCCCGGTCTGCGTAGGCCTTACAACGTCACAAACACACAAACCTACAAACTTTACCTCTAAATATTAGTAAGTATAGATAAAATTCTTCCACAACTGCCCAATAGATGGCGCTGATCCACATACTTTATGTAAAACATCTGGCAACCAGGTATAATAAGTATTGTCATTACACAAAAATGCGTTACAAATAAGGTTGTGTTTGTACCGTGCGTGGGCGTGTATTACGTCATCCATTCAATAATGAACCTACTACATGTATTTATAAGTCCATTGATATCAATAACAGTGGTAGTAGGTATAGCATTAGCATAACTTGTCCTTATTTTAAGACGATTAAAGAAAACGGTTTTTACATACATACATAAACTCAAGCCTTATCCCGTCCGGGGTAGGTAGAAACGACAGAACGCCACTTGTCACGATCCTGGCAAACAGCTTGGGCCTCATCCACATTCATTAAACGAGTCATACATGCGCGTCGGTTACCAGTGCTCTATAATTGGGCTTTCTCCAATATGCAACCTATCTGGTCAGCATAATATGGTTTTTAATATCATATTAATATTTCTAATGCCATCTAGCTTGTATTATAATATATTACAGAACTCCTTGTGGTGACGGAGTAAGAATACAATATGTCACCACCCCATCTCATCCCATGGGTGTCGTAAAAACCGACTAAGGGACTATCCGTCAATATTATCTTTACGAAATAAAAAGAAGGAAAACTTCAACTTAACTTTACTTACCTATCATAAGGATTAAATAAATAAATTCAAATTAAACCCGATCCGTCTCACGGGAGGAGGTCCGTCCCTGCAGTGGGTCATTAATGGGCTGTTATAATGAAACTTATGAGGAGTCATATTTCAAATTCATTACTTAATTTACTACCAAGTTACACCTACATCGCAGGTGTGAATATACATATTAATTACCCACTATCAAGTGCGTATTTTACAAGTTAAAGTAGTTTTAATTGCTACCTCATATGTAACGTAGTAGCTTAGTTATTTATGTGCATTTTTGTTAGTGGAACGACTAACTAGGCCTTTTAGAGGCCTACCACCAGCTTTGACTTAGGCGAGCAGCAGCAGAGGTGTGTCGAAGTACCGAAAAGATGGAAGTGCGGTGTACCTACTAAAACCTTACGGCCAACCTGACTGCCTTCTCCTTTTCGCGGACAAGGACAAGGCTGGCTTTGACAACCTCTGAGGCGCAGTCGGTATATTACATGGCTGCTACGCTGAGGTCTCGGGTTCTATTCCCGCTCAATGCGAATCTTTGTGTGCATGAACATGATTGTTTGCAATGGTCTGAGTGTTTTCTATGTATAATATGTATGTATTTATAAAAAAAAAAATTGAAGTGTGTTTATCCGTAGTCTAGTACCAATAGTACAAGCTTTGCAGTTTGGGATTAGATGGCGATGCGTGTGAGTGTGTGAGGATTATTTATTTATGATTTATAACTCGATCGAAAAATAAAAACAGACCAAATTGAGAAGTAATCTTCACGTTTCATACAGTTAAAGTATTTCTTCCAAGTAACTAGTTCATAGTAATGAAAATGAAAGTGAAGTTCACTTTCATCTCGAAAAAATATTAAACGTATACATTTATTGACCGTGTTTTTTTATTCTTCGCATGTTTTTGTAAGAATACTCTGTCTATCACGTCTGTGAAGTTAGCACCCCATGTATTAAAATTATATATTTTTATTAGAGTTCCTATTGCACGCCAAAGAGTTCTAGAGTTCTTGATAAAATTTAGAAATAGTTCTAGCGGATTAACATAAAAAACCTAATTTCAGAGTTTTGGGGTGCTAAGTTCACAAAATTGAATCAGATATTTTGCGATAACTTTTTAATGGCTGCAGCTAACGAGTTACATGTTAAAGACTTTTTATAGAACTCTTGAGGGGCTACCAAGAACTCCAGTCAGAATAGCAAACTAAAAAAAAAAAGAAAAAAACATATTTTCAAACGGCTACAGTGTCTTTATCTTTGGCCGCAGCTCAACCATCACTTCAGATGATCGATAGAACTCCTCGGGGTGCCATCAGAACTCCGGTAAAACTATTAAAATTATGCTAAAAAAAATACCCCTAAGGAACTCAGTACATTTCACAAAATTTGTGTTTTCGAAAGTATCTTTGGCCGCAGCTCAACCATCACTTCAGATGATCGATAGAACTCCTCAGGGTGCTATCAGAACTTGGGTAAAACAATTAAAATTATACACAAAAAAATACCCTTAAGAAACTCAGAACATTTCACAAAATTTGTGTTTTCGAAAGGCTACAGTGTCTTTATCTTTGGCCGAAGCTCAACCATCACTTCAGATGATCGATAGAACTCCTCAGGGTAACTCCGGTAAAACCATTAAAATTGTGCAAAAAAAAATACCCCTAAGAAACTCAGTACATTTTACAAAATTTGTGTTTTCGAAATGCTACAGTGTCTTTATCTTTGGCCGCAGCTCAACCATCACTTCAGATGATCGATAGAACTCCTCGGGGTGCCATCAGAACTCCGGTAAAACCATTAAAATTATACAAAAAAAAATACCCTTAAGAAACTCAGTACATTTCACAAAATTTGTGTTTTCGAAAGACTACAGTGTCTTTATCTTTGGCCGCAGCTCAACCATCACTTCAGATGATCGATAGAACTCCTCGGGGTGCCATCAGAACTCCGGTAAAACCATTAAAATTATACAAAAAAAAATACCTCTAAGAAACTCAGTACATTTCACAAAATTTGTGTTTTCGAAAGGCTACAGTGTCTTTATCTTTGGCCGCAGCTCAACCATCACTTCAGATGATCGATAGAACTCTTTGGGGTGCCATCAGAACTCCGGTAAAACCATTAAAATTGTGTAAAAAAAAATACCCCTAAGGAACTCAGTACATTTTACAAAATTTGTGTTTTCGAAAGGCTACAGTGTCTTTATCTTTGGCCGAAGCTCAACCATCACTTCAGATGATCGATAGAACTCCTCGGGGTGCCATCAGAACTCCGGTAAAACCATTAGAATTATACAAAAAAAAAATACCCCTAAGGAACTCAGTACATTTTACAAAATTTGTGTTTTCGAAAGGCTACAGTGTCTTTATCTTTGGCCGCAGCTTAACCATCACTTCAGATGATCGATAGAACTCCTCGGGGTGCCATCAGAACTCCGGTAAAACCATTAAAATTGTGCAAAAAAAAATACCCCTAAGAAACTCAGTACATTTTACAAAATTTGTGTTTTCGAAAGGCTACAGTGTCTTTATCTTTGGCCGCAGCTCAACCATCACTTCAGATGATCGATAGAACTCCTCGGGGTGCCATCAGAACTCCGGTAAAACCATTAAAATTATGCAAAAAAAAAATACCCCTAAGGAACTCAGTACATTTTACAAAATTTGTGTTTTCGAAAGACTACAGTGTCTTTATCTTTGGCCGCAGCTCAACCATCACTTCAGATGATCGATAGAACTCCTCGGGGTGCCATCAGAACTCCGGTAAAACCATTAAAATTATGCAAAAAAAAAATACCCCTAAGGAACTCAGTACATTTCACAAAATTTGTGTTTTCGAAAGACTACAGTGTCTTTATCTTTGGCCGCAGCTCAACCATCACTATAGATGATCGATAGAACTCCTCGGGGTGCCATCAGAACTCCGGTAAAACCATTAAAATTGTGCAAAAAAAAGTACCCCTAAGGAACTCAGTACATTTTACAAAATTTGTGTTTTCCAAAGCCTACAGTGTCTTTATCTTTGGCCGCAGCTCAACCATCACTTCAGATGATCGATAGAACTCCTCGGGGTGCCATCAGAACTCCGGTAAAACTATTAAAATTATGCTAAAAAAAATACCCCTAAGGAACTCAGTACATTTCACAAAATTTGTGTATTCGAAAGGCTACAGTGTCTTTATCTTTAGCCGCAGCTCAACCATCACTTCAGATGATCGATAGAACTCCTCAGGGTGCTATCAGAACTTCGGTAAAACAATTAAAATTATACACAAAAAAATACCCTTAAGAAACTCAGAACATTTCACAAAATTTGTGTTTTCGAAAGGCTACAGTGTCTTTATCTTTGGCCGCAGCTCAACCATCACTTCAGATGATCGATAGAACTCCTCAGGGTGCCACCAGAACTCCGGTAAAACCGCCAGTTTATGAGTGTACATAGTAATTGCAATATTGTGGTTTCTGAGGTTCCATATAATAGATATCTAAATAAGAAAAAATTAAATTATGAACTGAAGCTCATTTGCTCAAAATTTAATAACGCTGTCTTCGTGGATATGGGTTACAGTGCATATATCCCGATGCGCAAATCTTCTGCTCTTAATAAATGCCGGTTTCTGCTAAAAGAAATATTACGTATAGACTATAAGGTAAAATTTGATAAATTTTGTAAATATCAAAATGACAATCTTGAACATAAGCAATCTGTTTTTGAGGACAAAGGTACTCAAACAGATTTTGGAAAAAACGAGGTTAAATATAGCAATACGATACCCAGTTCCTTAACCGTTACTGAAAATAGGGATGAAACAAATAAAACAGAAATAGGTAATAAGTTTTTTCTCTTGCAAACAGATTAATATCCTACATCAAAATATTAACGGTCTTATTTCAAAATCGGAATTATTAACGCTCAACCTTGCTACTCTCAACGAACAACATGGCAATGTTGATATATTATGCATCACGGAACATAATATGGTGGAGAGTGATCAATGTCTTCTTAAGGTTCCTAACTACAGGGTTGGGTCTGCGTTTACTAGAAGAGCCCGTCGTGGTGGGTCTTGTGTCTTGGTGCATAATTCGCTTAGTTTTAAACCTATTGATGGTATTGGCAAATATTCATTAGAGAATATATTTGAATGCTCAGGAATTGAATTGGTAGATAATTCAATTTGTGTGGTGTGTGTGTATAGGCCTCCTAAGCAGTCAAAAGTAACATTAAATACGTTCTTTTCTAGATTGGATCAACTTTTGTCAAATTTGTGTTACCTTAAAAAGAAAATTATTCTATGTGGCGATTTTAACATTAACATTTTAAACAACAATGCTGACTGTAGGGACTTTGTACATACATTGCAAAATTTTAATCTTAAGCTAGCGATTAAAAAACCAACACGTTTGGAAAGCGGGACATGCATCGATAACTTTGCACACAATGTGAGAGGGTGTAAATCACACATAATTGAACTAGCTTTATCGGATCATTCAGCTCAATTGCTAAAATGTCCTGTGAAATACAAGTGTACGTTGAGGTATTGGTACACTGAAAAGCGGGACTATTGTAAAGAAAATTTAGACAAATTTACTGATTGTATAAACTCACTTAGTTTTGAAGACGTTTATAGTCACGATGATCCAATTTTAGCTTTTAATGCGTTCCATGAATTGTTTTCTTTGTTCTACGATTTATGTTTCCCAAAAATTCGTATCAGAGTTTCTACCAAAATGCAACCGAAATGGATCACTAAAGGAATTAAAATATGTTGTGGGCGTAAGAGAACACTTCTGTGGCAATACAGAAAAAACCGGAGTCTAGAAGTTAAGTCACGTTACGTAACATTATCAGCACGGCTTAATAAAATTATTAGATTAACACAAAAAGCTAGGAACGTGAATTACATTAATAAAGCTAGAAACAAATGCAAGGCTACATGGGACATTATAAATAATAATAAATTAACTCTACCCTCTGATGATATTCAAGAAATACGTATAAATCAAACCATTATTAAACAACCACAACAAATTGCCAATACTTTTAATAACTTCTTCATCGATCAAGTAACAAAATTGGTGCCTAATGAACCTCCTGTTCTGATTGCGAACAACTCTAAGTCACTATTTATGCTGCCTACTATCCCAAGTGACATAAAAACAATAATACAAAATTTAAACAATACTTTGAGTACTGGCTATGATGAGATAGCCACCAGAGTTCTGAAATGTGTTGCTGACAAATTATCCTTTGTTTTAAGCTATGTAATAAATATGTGCATTTCATCTGGAGTTTTTCCTGATAAACTTAAAATAACTATTATAAAGCCACTGTTCAAAAAGAATGACAGACAAGATATGAACTGTTACCGACCTATAGCTCTTGTACCAGTAATGTCAAAAATTTTTGAAAAGATTATTTACGACAGTATTTACAAATTTTTTGAGCATAATAATTTACTTTGTGATGAACAGGTTGGCTTTAGAAAGAATAGGAATATAAACATGGCAATTTACAGCTTTCTTAATACTGTTTATAGCAATTTAGATAAGGGTAACCAGGCATGTGCACTTTTTATGGACCTTACAAAGGCTTTCGATCATGTGGATCATGATATATTAATCAATAAATTGTACGCTTATGGCATTAGAGGAAATATTTTAGATCTCGTAAGATCTTACCTAAGTGACCGAGAACAAATGACACAAATCACTAGAATGTGTCCTAGCTCTAAAACACTAATAAATTATCAATCAGATAAGAGAAAAACACTTTTTTCTGTACCACAAGGGAGTGTCCTGGGTCCCCTTTTGTTCATTATCTACATAAATGATCTACCAGCACTTACAACACATAAAACAGTATTATTCGCTGATGACAGTACTATTATATTTACAGGTAAGAAAGATTCGAGATTAGAGAACGACATTAATAGCACATTAAGTAATGTTATTAACTGGTTGACATTAAATAATTTAAAAATGAATTTTAATAAAACGAATTTTATGATATTTAAAAATAGAGTAACAAACAATATTGGAGTAAATTATTTAGGACATGATATTAAACAAGTAAACAATACAAAATTCTTAGGTTTAAATATAGATTATAATCTGGGTTGGGCATCGCACACAGAACAATTATGCTCTAAGCTACATAAGTTTGCTTATGCTTTGAGCAACTTATCAAGGGTTGTTGATACTGCAGCCGTTATAACGGCTTACCACGGACATGTTACTCCTCTTTTAAGATACGGGGTTATATTTTGGGGTAACTGTACTGACAAAGAAGCGGCATTTGTAGCGCAAAAGAGATGTGTAAGGGCAATATTTAAATTAAAGCAAATAAATAGCTGTAAACCTTATTTCATAGAATTTAATCTCTTAACTTTACCCTGTATTTATATACTCGAAGTGGTGTTATTTGTAAGAAAGAATTTAAATTTATTTGAGCATCTTAATAGTTGTAGACACGGCATGAAAATAAGAATACCTGTAAATAAAACAGCACTATACAATAAAAGCATGTTTTGTATGGCTCCACGAGTCTATAACCATTTACCAAATACAATTTTAGAAATAAAAAATTTTAATGTATTTAAAAATCGTGTAAAATCTCTTTTGGCATGTAAGGCGTACTACTCAACCAATGAATATCTCAAAGATAACTCGTTGTAACTGTCACTCTGTGTGCTAGCTGTACTTTATTGTTTTCTTTTGTTATTTTAAATGAGTCATTTTGTCTCTATTGTGTCACTTACTTGTATTATATGAATTTTTATGTAAATTGTTGATGTGTTTATTGAATGTATAATTTTATAAATCTTAGTTTGACATCTTTATTTTAATTATGTAATATAATGTAAATTATCATGCTAATCATTTGTAATGCAATTATCATTAATAAATTGTATTCTAATATTTACTTTGCATGCTGGAAGGCTGATATATGGTGAAACCTAGATACATAATCTAATTTTAAGATCTCATGTAAACCCATATTTCGCAAATAAAGAATTGTATTGTATTAAAATTGTGCAAAAAATAATACCCCTAAGGAACTCAGTACATTTTACAAAATTTGTGTTTTCGAAAGGCTACAGTGTCTTTATCTTTGGCCGCAGCTTAACCATCACTTCAGATGATCGATAGAAATCCTCGGGGTGCCACCAGAACTCCGGTAAAACCATTAAAATTGTGCAAAAAAAAATACCCCTAAGGAACTCAGTACATTTTACAAAATTTGTGTTTTCGAAAGGCTACAGTGTCTTTATCTTTGGCCTTAGCTCAACCATCACTTCAGATGATCAAAAGAACTCCTCGGGGTGCCATCAGAACTCCGGTAAAACCATTAAAATTATACAAAAAAAAATACCCTTAAGAAACTCAGTACATTTCACAAAATTTTTGTTTTCCAAAGGCTAACAGTGTCTTTATCTTTGGCCGCAGCTCAACCATCACTACAGGTGATCAAAAGAACTCCTCGAGGTGCCATCAGAATTGAAGTGATGGTTGAGCTGCGGTCAAAGATAAATACACTGTAGCCTTTCGAAAACACAAATTTTGTAAAATGTAAGTACTGAGTTCCTTAGGGGTATTTTTTTTTTGCATAATTTTAATGGTTTTACCGGAGTTCTGATGGCACTCCGAGGAGTTCTATCGATCATCTGAAGTGATGGTTGAGCTGCGGCCAAAGATAAAGACACTGTAGCCTTTCGAAAACACAAATTTTGTAAAATGTACTGAGTTTCTTAGGGGTATTTTTTTTGCACAATTTTAATGGTTTTACCGGAGTTCTGATGGCACCCCGAGGATTTCTATCGATCATCTAAAGTGATGGTTAAGCTGCGGCCAAAGATAAAGACACTGTGGCCTTTCGAAAACACAAATTTTGTAAAATGTACTGAGTTCCTTAGGGGTATTTTTTTTTGCATAATTTTAATGGTTTTACCGGAGTTCTGATGGCACCCCGAGGAGTTCTATCGATCATCTGAAGTGATGGTTGAGCTGCGGCCAAAGATAAAGACACTGTAGCCTTTCGAAAACACAAATTTTGTAAAATGTACTGAGTTCCTTAGGGGTATTTTTTTTTGCACAATTTTAATGGTTTTACCGGAGTTCTGATGGCACCCCAAAGAGTTCTATCGATCATCTGAAGTGATGGTTGAGCTGCGGCCAAAGATAAAGACACTGTAGCCTTTCGAAAACACAAATTTTGTAAAATGTACTGAGTTTCTTAGGGGTATTTTTTTTTGCACAATTTTAATGGTTTCCCCGGAGTTCTAAAGGCACCCCGAGGAGTTCTATCGATCATCTGAAGTGATGGTTAAGCTGCGGCCAAAGATAAAGACACTGTAGCCTTTCGAAAACACAAATTTTGTAAAATGTACTGAGTTCCTTAGGGGTATTTTTTTTTTTGCATAATTTTAATGGTTTTACCGGAGTTCTGATGGCACCCCGAGGAGTTCTATCGATCATCTGAAGTGATGGTTGAGCTTCGGCCAAAGATAAAGACACTGTAGCCTTTCGAAAACACAAATTTTGTAAAATGTAAGTACTGAGTTCCTTAGGGGTATTTTTTTTTGCATAATTTTAATGGTTTTACCGGAGTTCTGATGGCACCCCGAGGAGTTCTATCGATCAACTGAAGTGATGGTTGAGCTGCGGCCAAAGATAAAGACACTGTAGCCTCTCGAAAACACAAATTTTGTAAAATGTACTGAGTTTCTTAGGGGTATTTTTTTTTGCACAATTTTAATGGTTTTACCGGAGTTCTGATGGCACCCCGAGGAGTTCTATCGATCATCTGAAGTGATGGTTAAGCTGCGGCCAAAGATAAAGACACTGTAGCCTTTCGAAAACACAAATTTTGTAAAATGTACTGAGTTCCTTAGGGGTATTTTTTTTTTGCATAATTTTAATGGTTTTACCGGAGTTCTGATGGCACCCCGAGGAGTTCTATCGATCATCTGAAGTGATGGTTGAGCTGCGGCCAAAGATAAAGACACTGTAGCCTTTCGAAAACACAAATTTTGTAAAATGTACTGAGTTTCTTAGGGGTATTTTTTTTTGCACAATTTTAATGGTTTTACCGGAGTTCTGATGGCACCCCGAGGAGTTCTATCGATCATCTGAAGTGATGGTTAAGCTGCGGCCAAAGATAAAGACACTGTAGCCTTTCGAAAACACAAATTTTGTAAAATGTACTGAGTTCCTTAGGGGTATTTTTTTTTTGTATAATTCTAATGGTTTTACCGGAGTTCTGATGGCACCCCGAGGAGTTCTATCGATCATCTGAAGTGATGGTTGAGCTTCGGCCAAAGATAAAGACACTGTAGCCTTTCGAAAACACAAATTTTGTAAAATGTACTGAGTTCCTTAGGGGTATTTTTTTTTGCACAATTTTAATGGTTTTACCGGAGTTCTGATGGCACCCCAAAGAGTTCTATCGATCATCTGAAGTGATGGTTGAGCTGCGGCCAAAGATAAAGACACTGTAGCCTTTCGAAAACACAAATTTTGTAAAATGTACTGAGTTCCTTAGGGGTATTTTTTTTTTGCATAATTCTAATGGTTTTACCGGAGTTCTGATGGCACCCCGAGGAGTTCTATCGATCATCTGAAGTGATGGTTGAGCTGCGGCCAAAGATAAAGACACTGTAGCCTTTCGAAAACACAAATTTTGTAAAATGTACTGAGTTCCTTAGGGGTATTATTTTTGCACAATTTTAATGGTTTTACCGGAGTTCTGATGGCACCCCGAGGAGTTCTATCGATCATCTGAAGTGATGGTTAAGCTGCGGCCAAAGATAAAGACACTGTAGCCTTTCGAAAACACAAATTTTGTAAAATGTACTGAGTTCCTTAGGGGTATTTTTTTTTTGCATAATTTTAATGGTTTTACCGGAGTTCTGATGGCACCCCGAGGAGTTCTATCGATCATCTGAAGTGATGGTTGAGCTGCGGCCAAAGATAAAGACACTGTAGCCTTTCGAAAACACAAATTTTGTAAAATGTACTGAGTTCCTTAGGGGTATTTTTTTTTGCACAATTTTAATGGTTTTACCGGAGTTCTGATGGCACCCCGAGGAGTTCTATCGATCATCTGAAGTGATGGTTAAGCTGCGGCCAAAGATAAAGACACTGTAGCCTTTCGAAAACACAAATTTTGTAAAATGTACTGAGTTCCTTAGGGGTATTTTTTTTTTGCATAATTTTAATGGTTTTACCGGAGTTCTGATGGCACCCTGAGGAGTTCTATCGATCATCTGAAGTGATGGTTGAGCTTCGGCCAAAGATAAAGACACTGTAGCCTTTCGAAAACACAAATTTTGTAAAATGTACTGAGTTCCTTAGGGGTATTTTCTTTTGCACAATTTTAATGGTTTTACCGGAGTTCTGATGGCACCCCAAAGAGTTCTATCGATCATCTGAAGTGATGGTTGAGCTGCGGCCAAAGATAAAGACACTGTAGCCTTTCGAAAACACAAATTTTGTAAAATGTACTGAGTTCCTTAGGGGTATTTTTTTTTTGCATAATTCTAATGGTTTTACCGGAGTTCTGATGGCACCCCGAGGAGTTCTATCGATCATCTGAAGTGATGGTTGAGCTGCGGCCAAAGATAAAGACACTGTAGCCTTTCGAAAACACAAATTTTGTAAAATGTACTGAGTTCCTTAGGGGTATTTTTTTTTGCACAATTTTAATGGTTTTACCGGAGTTCTGATGGCACCCCGAGGAGTTCTATCGATCATCTGAAGTGATGGTTAAGCTGCGGCCAAAGATAAAGACACTGTAGCCTTTCGAAAACACAAATTTTGTAAAATGTACTGAGTTCCTTAGGGGTATTTTTTTTTGTATAATTCTAATGGTTTTACCGGAGTTCTGATGGCACCCCGAGGAGTTCTATCGATCATCTGAAGTGATGGTTGAGCTTCGGCCAAAGATAAAGACACTGTAGCCTTTCGAAAACACAAATTTTGTAAAATGTACTGAGTTCCTTAGGGGTATTTTTTTTTGCACAATTTTAATGGTTTTACCGGAGTTCTGATGGCACCCCAAAGAGTTCTATCGATCATCTGAAGTGATGGTTGAGCTGCGGCCAAAGATAAAGACACTGTAGCCTTTCGAAAACACAAATTTTGTAAAATGTACTGAGTTCCTTAGAGGTATTTTTTTTTTGCATAAATCTAATGGTTTTATCGGAGTTCTGATGGCACCCCGAGGAGTTCTATCGATCATCTGAAGTGATGGTTGAGCTGCGGCCAAAGATAGACACTGTAGCCTTTCGAAAACACAAATTTTGTAAAATGTACTGAGTTCCTTAGGGGTATTATTTTTGCACAATTTTAATGGTTTTACCGGAGTTCTGATGGCACCCCGAGGAGTTCTATCGATCATCTGAAGTGATGGTTAAGCTGCGGCCAAAGATAAAGACACTGTAGCCTTTCGAAAACACAAATTTTGTAAAATGTACTGAGTTCCTTAGGGGTATTTTTTTTTTGCATAATTTTAATGGTTTTACCGGAGTTCTGATGGCACCCCGAGGAGTTCTATCGATCATCTGAAGTGATGGTTGAGCTGCGGCCAAAGATAAAGACACTGTAGCCTTTCGAAAACACAAATTTTGTAAAATGTACTGAGTTCCTTAGGGGTATTTTTTTTTGCACAATTTTAATGGTTTTACCGGAGTTCTGATGGCACCCCGAGGAGTTCTATCGATCATCTGAAGTGATGGTTAAGCTGCGGCCAAAGATAAAGACACTGTAGCCTTTCGAAAACACAAATTTTGTAAAATGTACTGAGTTCCTTAGGGGTATTTTTTTTTTGCATAATTTTAATGGTTTTACCGGAGTTCTGATGGCACCCTGAGGAGTTCTATCGATCATCTGAAGTGATGGTTGAGCTTCGGCCAAAGATAAAGACACTGTAGCCTTTCGAAAACACAAATTTTGTAAAATGTACTGAGTTCCTTAGGGGTATTTTTTTTTTGTATAATTCTAATGGTTTTACCTGAGTTCTGATAGCACCCTGAGGAGTTCTATCGATCATCTGAAGTGATGGTTGAGCTTCGGCCAAAGATAAAGACACTGTAGCCTTTCGAAAACACAAATTTTGTAAAATGTACTGAGTTCCTTAGGGGTATTTTTTTTTTGTATAATTCTAATGGTTTTACCTGAGTTCTGATAGCACCCTGAGGAGTTCTATCGATCATCTGAAGTGATGGTTGAGCTGCGGCCAAAGATAAAGACACTGTAGCCTTTCGAAAACACAAATTTTGTAAAATGTACTGAGTTCCTTAGGGGTATTTTTTTTTGCACAATTTTAATGGTTTTACCGGAGTTCTGATGGCACCCCAAAGAGTTCTATCGATCATCTGAAGTGATGGTTGAGCTGCGGCCAAAGATAAAGACACTGTAGCCTTTCGAAAACACAAATTTTGTAAAATGTACTGAGTTCCTTAGGGGTATTTTTTTTGCATAATTTTAATGGTTTTACCGGAGTTCTGATGGCACCCCAAAGAGTTCTATCGATCATCTGAAGTGATGGTTGAGCTGCGGCCAAAGATAAAGACACTGTAGCCTTTCGAAAACACAAATTTTGTAAAATGTACTGAGTTCCTTAGGGGTATTTTTTTTTGCACAATTTTAATGGTTTTACCGGAGTTCTGATGGCACCCCGAGGAGTTCTATCGATCATCTGAAGTGATGGTTGAGCTGCGGCCAAAGATAAAGACACTGTAGCCTTTCGAAAACACAAATTTTGTAAAATGTACTGAGTTCCTTAGGGGTATTTTTTTTTTGCATAATTTTAATGGTTTTACCGGAGTTCTGATGGCACCCCGAGGAGTTCTATCGATCATCTGAAGTGATGGTTGAGCTGCGGCCAAAGATAAAGACACTGTAGCCTTTCGAAAACACAAATTTAGTAAAATGTACTGAGTTCCTTAGGGGTATTTTTTTTTGCACAATTTTAATGGTTTTACCGGAGTTCTGATGGCACCCCGAGGAGTTCTATCGATCATCTGAAGTGATGGTTAAGCTGCGGCCAAAGATAAAGACACTGTAGCCGTTTGAAAATATGTTTTTTTCTTTTTTTTTTTAGTTTGCTTTTCTGACTGGAGTTCTTGGTAGCCCCTCAAGAGTTCTATAAAAAGTCTTTAACATGTAACTCGTTAGCTGCAGCCATTAAAAAGTTATCGCAAAATATCTGATTCAATTTTGTGAACTTAGCACCCCAAAACTCTGAAATTAGGTTTTTTATGTTAATCCGATAGAACTATTTCTAAATTTTATCAAGAACTCTAGAACTCTTTGGGGTGCAATAGGAACTCTAATAAAAATATATAATTTTAATACATGGGGTGCTAACTTCACAGACGTCTGTCTATCCTAATTATTCCACTTTGCCCCACCAAGCGCCCCACTGGTGGGACAAAGTGGAATGACTATAATTTTGCAGTGGAATCTGCCCCAATAAATACATACCGAGTGGGGCAGTTTCTACTACCTTAAAATTAAGTCAATTCTGCCCCACTAGGGTCTCCACTCAAGAGTTTGTGTAGATAGCCTAACCCATTCCGTGGGCGTCGTAAAAGTGGACTTAGGGAAACCTTGACAAAATACTGTTTACCAACTCTTGTGACTAGCCTTGCAGTGGGTCAAATAGCATGTAATGTTTTACACATCACATTATTTAACAATATATCTTTATCTCAACTCGTACCCTTGACCGCTATTCGCCTTACAAGTCCTATAACATCATTGCTGTTCACTTTTTCATTTTATTTTTGCCACAGCTTCCCTCTCGCTTACTCTTATGAAACAATATAGTTATCTCTTTCTTACATATGCTAATTAGCATCAGATTTAGAATAAAGGGCTTTCTTTAATGGCTTCTAAAGAAATATTAAGTTGTGATGGTATTTCTTAGAAACGAGTTAAAATTCATAACATATACATAGCTCTTTGGGAACTATATTTATGTTTCGCATTTGGTTTGAGTTTGTTGTAAAAGATTTGTGATGTATATCCAACTGGACAATCATCATAACAGCCCATTAATGTCCCACTGCAGGGACGAGCCTTCTCTTGTGACGGAGGGATACTTGGCCTACTGATACCACGCTGGCCAGACGGATTGGTATAGGGTTTAATTTCAAGTTTTCCTTCTTTTTATTTCGTTAAGATAATATTCACGGATAGTCCCTTAATCGGTTTTTACGACACCCATGGGATGAGTTGGTGTGGTGAAATATTGTATTCTTACTCCGTCACCACACCGACTACTGGACAATGATGACATCAAATTCGTTTTTAAGCAAGGAAGTATTTTTTTCATTGGACCTAACGAGTAAGTATAATATACAAGAGTATTGTTGGCAGTAGCCTGGTTAGTGGAATCAACTACCCAAGCTCTTATTCTCATCACTGTGTTGCCTTGGTAGCGTAAGTCGAATCCCACGCAATACTTACGTAATTGTAAAAGTCACCACAACGCAAATCCCCACGACACAAGGTTTGAATCCCTAGTATCTACGGGATCCCTAGTTATTTTTTAATCTTGACTCATATATCGAGTTCACTGATCTAAGAAGCAATTAAAGAGTTGATAGTAACCGTTTTAATAAAGTACCGGACATTAGATGAAATTAGATACACTTCACGTACATTATACGTATCTGTTGATAATTGACTATTTGGTGACGGACTTACAATATAGATATTATTGTATACATACAACATATTATTTATTTTCAAACTACAGCTATAATTACTTACTGTCATGAAAAAAAAACATTTAGTTTAGTTCAACATCTATCATCCCACGGCTGGGCAAAGGATAATCTCATGGATAAACATACTTACACAGAAATGACACAAAAATTTGCATTGAACGGTAATCGAACCTGGAATGCGTGAAGGTGACTATGCTAGACCGGAAGATATTACCTATGTATCTCTAGTCCATATGAGAGATTAGAGATATAGAGTTATATAAATAGGAATCTATAATTACCCAAACTATTCTATTTACTCATACAATACATACCTATAATTACTTAATATTTACTGTTCTATATACAATCTTCATAACAGCCCATTAATGTCCCACTGCAGGGACGGGCCTCTTCCGATGACGGTGGAATATTTGGCCTACTAATACCACGCTGGCCAGAGGGATTGGTATAGGGTTTAATTTCAAGTTTTCCTTCTTTTTATTTCGTAAAGATAATATAATATTCACGCATAGTCCCTTAGTCGGTTTTTACGTTACTCATGGGATGAGATGGTGTGGTGTCATATTGTATGCTTACTCCGTCACCACACGGACAATACATATTAGTACAATCTATATACAATACATATAGTTAATATTAGCAAAATAAATACAACATAACATACATAAGAACGTGAGATAAGATAATGATATGTAAATACTTAGTGATAACAACCTTCTTAGTTAATATTCAGAGAACAGAGGACATTATAAGTGGTTATACAACACTATTAAACTATATACGAGTAGATTTATACTAGTAATATAGCACTAAAAAGTATGTATGACATCTCTCGATTCTCGTACCTTAAAATACGTTAAAAATTCGGTTAAGTTAACTTTTAGTTGTCTAATAGTCGCACTCTAAATAAAACTATAACACGACCACAAAAGATTACAATTGCAATAGCAAAAACAAGACAATTTGAAAACTAAAAGTTAACATCACCGAATTTTTAACGATTTTAAGGTACGAGAATTGGCATGCAGATCCCTGTAGTGCAAAGTTTAAAAGAGGTTTTAATGGATTATTAAAGTGGTAGACGAGCATAACTAAGGCACTGCCTGCCTACTACAGACTATGTAACCTTTTGTCTAACCGCAGCGGTACCTTCCTAGACGATTTTTACTGACCCCCATACTCATAAACGCCTCTTAAATTTAATCACTGTTTAGTGAGATTTTTATTAGGAAAACCAACCTTTAACCAAACAAAATCGTAAGAATTTAAGCTAATCAATTGACTAAAATTTAAGAGGCGTTTATGAGTAAGGGGGTGAGAGTTTAAAAAACCTACCACCTATTAATTATCACCGTGATCAAATCAGAAAATTGACGTCAATTACTGGACATAGACCGCAGGTACACAAATACCTACCAGAACCTTCCCTTCCAGGCTAAGACAATCCTGAGCGCTATGTCGATCGATTTGGTTCTCCTGCGGGTCTTCTTATTTACGTTCGACAGCCTTTTATTGTCAAAAAGTAATCATTTTAACTTTTTTTTTGTACTAAGTACTGCTAAGTACTTGTTTCTTGACGAAAACAATATGTACTCATATGATATAACATAGAACCGATTGTAAGTTCTGACATCATACTAGAGGGTCATCTGTTAAGTTAAGCGACCTCGACGATGTCATTTAATCGAGTGGGTCAAGAGTGTTACTGAGAGCTGTATTACCTTATCGAGTTTATCATTAATACATACACTCACGACTTGTTCTCATTGGGAGTAAGCAGAGAATATGAAACGTATTTGTTTATTCCTAAAGGCGGCAGAAAAGCCAGCGGCACACTTATTGGTAAGAACTAATGCTGACGTCAGCAATGCATTACCACGGTTAGACTTAGACTTAAGCATATTATAAGTCTCGTCACAGCCCTGTAATTTACAGAAACTGTGCTCGATATTTAGTGCTGAACTGTCTTGTTTTCAAATAAAAAGAATATGAAAAGAAGGAATCGTGGTTTTAGGAAGCTAATTTACTCTATTACTAGAGGAGGACAGTCCCAGGATTGGGACCTCAATAGACTGTATAATACCACAGATAATTACTATGAGTTTAAAACATAACATTAGTCCTAGTATTGCAAAACTATACGAACAACAAATAGTGTCCTTGTCGACTAGTCTATATGATTGTAGCAACGCCTACACATAGAATTACTTAATTTATGATCTAAGCTAGGGTTGTCAATTTACTTTAGTTTATTGCTTAAGACATAAGTTGCAATCGAAGTGGAAACACAATGTAATGGGTTTATGATAGTAGGTAATTATTGTAACACTCCTAGCTTCCCTCTGTTTTTTACCTTATTGTACTTAACTGTGCCCGACAGGGTCCATATTTGATCTATATATGTATTGTTACCACCTTTGTAAACATATGGAGACCAATAAATATTTGAGTTTGAGTGCTATTCTTTCTAGGGCTTACTTGTAGCCACAGGCAGACAGCTGGATCAACGTCGTGTGGTGTTAGTGGGTTCGAATCTGGCATGCTCATAGCATTGACGAAATTCGAGAAAACATATTAAGAGTGCATAATTAACTACCTCAGTGGCTATGTCATCATCATAACTGCAGGGACGGGCCTCCTCCCAGGACAGAGGGATACTTGACCTACTAATACCACGCTGGTCAGACACGAGGTACCAATCTGGTACCTCGTGTACCCGTGACACTACCGTCTTGCACCACCGTGTTTAATTACAAGTTTTCCTTCTTTTTATTTCGTAATGACAATATTCACGGATAGTCCCTTAGTCGGTTTTTACGACACCCATGGGATGAGATGGGGTGATGACATATTGTATTGTTACACCGCCGCCACACGGAGACTATGCGTTATCCACAAATGATTGTTTTAAGCTTCGATGTTCTGTATTCTGTCTGTCTATAAAATCCCGAATTTTCCCTCTGCTTGATCTATTGCTGGAGTTATATATTTATACAATAACAACAACAATAGGAATTATTACCTACAGTTATTGCTTTGCGATAGGTGGCTACTGTTAGTACCACACTAGCTGTATCAATTGTTACCAAGTTTGTTTCAAGATTTACTTCAGATGAGAGATGCCAACCCTAAGCATAGGAGAAAAGGTATATTGAGCTAACATAATATTAGAGATAAGTAATGATTCTAATGATGCAGATTAAACCTAGTTAGGAATATAGACATATAGGACATGCAGTATTTTCACTTCTACTGTTGCGATATTAGTTTAAAATATCGCAACAGTAGAAGTGAAAATACTGCATGTCCTCATTTTTTATCATTAATCTTTATTTTAAGGAATTATTTATTGCAAATTGACGTCAAAAAGGCTGAAGTAACGTTTGTTTTTAGGTCAGAATTAATGCAAAACTTTCCATGCATGATCCATGGTCTGGGTATTTTCTATGTAATGCATTACAATTTCAAAAAAATCATTTATGTTTTATTTAGTACTCCATAGTACAACCTCCGCATAGTTTACCACTAGATGGCGTTATACGAGAAGTATCAATCTTATTGTTGATCGATGATGACAACACCAACTCATTACTAAAAGGCCATACAATCATACAACAAACACCTACATAACGTTTAACTTAAATATTAGCACCCATTCATAAAACAGTTTTTACGTTCATACACACAGCAACTAATCAACCTAGACACTCATGTACCTTAATACCTTGAAATAAGACACAATTTCAAATGAAAATGTTTAACTTGATGTGTTGCTGTGTGTACTAAATCTCCTTGAGAGCTCACCTATAAAGCGTAGGTGCGAAAAAAGAGACAGGTATATCCGTTACCTACTAAGATAGAAAGAGATAGAACATTGTTTGTTAAGGTGTATGGGCACAGCATCCGTTGATCTATTTTAGATATATCTCTGTAATATCTCATAGAAATAGAAACTATATAATTGTTTTAACTATCATGTTTCTTGACATGTCTATTATGAGGCATGTCTTGCCTTTCCATTTCTAACTATAGATAGAAGATTATTTTTTTCTCTAAATACACTAAGGATCATGCCTTAAGTCGCGGGGACTTTTACAAACTTAAATTTAATGTAAATAAATAACATCTAGATTACAATATTGATTCGCTGAGTTGCTAGGTACCTATTTGCCTCCCCTCCTTACACTACTAGCCCTCGACTACTTACAGGCTACTGCAGTAGTCGAGGGCTGGACTGGAGCCAAATACGACTGCCATGCTAAACTTTTACAGGCATGAAATTATCGAGCCCAAAGAATATACAGGCTCAAGGAAATCATTTGTAGATCACACAGAAAATTGCGAAGATTTAAATTGAGAGTTGAAACCTCTCGCACGGCAGCTGCAGACACGAACCCTTTTCCAAGCATTTATCAATTTAAGAAAAGCAACAGGCTTAGGATAATTTATCATAATAACAGCCCATTACATTATCATAATAACAGCCCACTGCAAGGACGGGCCTCCTCCTGTGGCGGAGGGATGCTTGGCCTAATAATACTACGCTGCCCAGACGGATTGGTATAGGGTTTAATTTCGAGTTTTACTTCCTTTTTATTTCGTAAAGATAGGAAGGGATGAGATGGGGTGGTGACATATTGTATTCTTACTCCGTCACCACACGGAAATTAGGATAATTTATGAATCTCACAAACAATTTCCCATGTGTGGGATCGAACCTACAACCTCACGCAAGACACCAAGGTAGTTTTCTTACATAACCTCGTAACTTTTTTAATTGTAAGAGTAAATACTACTCGGTAGTAGTGGGCGGGTTACATTCTGTCTACCCACTAATACAAGGGGCATTTGGACTCGCGAGTTGTGTAACAGATTCGAATATATTACTTATTTATAACTTGTTTATTTGAGTAGGTTTTTGTAAGGTGCTATAAAATAATTAAAAAGACACACGTCTTTAAAATATATAGGATTTGATAAAATATACATTGTTTTACTCAATACGTATTTATGTTTTTTTGTTTGTCTGTCTGTTTGTTCAGGGTAGTCTTTTTAACAGTTGAATCGATTTTGATGGTAATTTGATTGGTTAATTTCTAATTTTACGACCCCTAACATAGGCTACTTTAAGTTTTCCAAAAAGAGAAAATGAAACCATGAAAAATGTAACTCCTTCAATAAATGTATGATAAAAGTCATGGGGTAACAGCTAGTCATTTATAAATATTAAAGACTTCATGTACAAGTAGTGAGGTGACGGATTTCCAATAACATTTGCCTGATACTATTTTATACGGGTCTTATTAGCGGTATATACTAATTAACCTTGATCCTAGTAAGATAAATACCTAGGTTTTTCTCCGACGACGTTTCGGCCGACTTGCAAGGGCACTGGTCGCGGAGGGACAGTCCTTCCATTTGCCTGCTTTTCCATACCCGGAAGATTGTAAGAGGCCAGAGACCATCTTTGATATATATATTACACACACGGTTCAATCGAACGAAAATCCCCCCAAACGGTTTGAACTTGCATATCGAGTTTGGAGATCAGCCGGAACAACAGGCGTTTTAAACAATAAAGCTATCGAACTAACAAGCAATCGCTGTAAGGTTTTTCGCAACAGAATTTTTCGCACTAACGTTACATCGCACTAATAAAGCATCGATATAATATAACATCGTACTACTGAATTATCGGGATACCGTGTTTGATATAATAAAAATCGAACCAACAACTTTCGCAGAAAGGTAGGGAACCCCATCCAACATACGTGTTACCAGCCAGACCGACAAAATGATGCCTTTTTATTCTTGGGCTCTTCGCGCTTTTCATAAAGTTTGATAGTCTTATTGTCTTGATATTATTTTTATAAATAACAAACAGCAAGGTCGTAAAACAACGGAAACTAAACTTGTTAGATAAAAAACCAGTTCTAATTTATTGCTATCCTAAAACTTAGGCTGTCGCGGTATGCGACTGGCGACTGCTTTGTACCCACAAATTCGCGTGTATGAAACCCATGGACGGTTGTTAGATTCTACTAGATGCTTTCTGTAAATATTTAAGTAATAAACACAATATGGCTTGATCGAAAGTACATAATATTGTCTTATAATATTTAATCGACTTTCGAAGGTTTTCTAAATGCAATTCGACGTATGCAGAATCAACAAAACAGTATTTACGAAATAGCCCTGTTCGTTTCTGTCTCGTAGAGGTGCAGTAAAAGTATAGAGACGGAAACTCCAAAAAAATGCCATTACAGAAGAAGATCGCAATAGGATATCATCATAACAGCCCTTTAATGTCCCACTGCAGGGACGGGCCTCCTTCCGTGACGGAGGGATAATTAGCCTACTAATACCACGCTGGCCAGACGGATTGGTATAGGGTTTAATTTCAAGTTTTCCTTCTTTTCATTTCGTAAAGATAATATTCACGGATAGTCCCTTAGTCGGTTTTTACGACACCCATGGGATGAGATGGGGTGGTGGCTATAGGATATGAATTCATGATATTATCACTTCCCCATCTCATATTACGGACGTTGCATTAACCGACCGTCTGATTACTGAAGATCACATATTTCTTGACAAACATACAAAATTAAAACTTTACACACGATTATAAATTTAACCTTTACCATAATAAAACATAACAAATAAGGACATGAATTAACAAAATTAAAAATAATAATAAATATTACAATATGACGTCACACATTTAATTAAAAATGTCGTTAATATGATATGAGATAATTTAGTTCGTGGCGCTTACAAATAAGACCAAGGTTATCAGTCTGGTTCGCCAAAATATAAATTAGTGCATAATATTTAAAGACTGGTTTTTTATCTACCTTTTTTATATGGTTTAAATACTACGAGTATACAGGGTGTCCCGTTACTCGACGTTAACCCGAAACCAGATGATAAAGTAAGTCATGCTGGTTTTCAGAAAAGTAAAAAAAAATAAAAAAAAAAATTAAAAAAAAAATTATAATAATATAAATTATTAAACCAGATGATACAGCAAGTCATGCTGGTTATCAAAAAAATAAAAAAAAAATAAAAAAAAAATAATAATATAAATTATTAATAATATAAATTTTTTATTTTTTTTAAAGAATGAAGTATTATTGTTATGAAATTAGAACAGCTGGTTTTATTTTTTTTATTAAAGTATATAGAGGAATTATTCAGGGTTAACCAGCAATAACAAAAATTTCAAATGCCTATAACTTTACAACCATGCAACTTAGAATTTTTTTTTTATTTTTCTGATAACCAGCGTGACTTGCTTTATCACCTGGTTTCGTGTTAACGTCGAGTATTGGGACACCCTGTATAAAGATAACTACAGAATTTAAGTGTGTTTGGGCAAAGCAATTGACAAACTCGGATAGCACTAGTTCAGAGTTTCCCCCCCGTTCCCCAACGAGAGGGGATGCGTAGGCATTTGAAGGCCTACGCAGACAGGGACGGCATGGCAAGGGATTTTAATTTTTACTAATGGAAATTCAACCATACTGTTCCAAAAATACGACATAAATTGCTATGCTTTAAAATGAAAAATGCCGTGCGATAGAATCCCTTTCAATGTCACGGCGTCATTTTACATTTTACACGGCGGCGCGGCGTAACAAAAAAAAAAGGTTACGTGACAAAGTAATGTTTTTGTACTAAATGTGTATTTACTTTTCAGTAAGTATCTATAGAGTTTTTGTATAAAAAATATCAAACTTTCCCTAAGTCGGTTTTTACGATATCTATAGCAGGGTACGTGTTTGTGACAATATTATACTCTTACTCTTCTCTCACGTGCAAATAGGTACATACATCAAATGAATGACAATGATAGTTAAAATACGAAGATAGGCAGAAGATATACTATCATTATGTTGTAATAATAAATGGAGTGTGATCATTCATGAGTTAAAACAATCAAAGGAACAAATAATCATGCCCAACCCAATTTCAATACATCTAATCTACCAATAGATTGTGGTGTTGTCAGTTTGACGACTATTTTCGAATGCATGCTATTGAATGGTTCCTGTGATTACAAATCAGCTGTTTATTTGGTTAATTAAATTATTATCAACTGTTTTGTGGAACAAGCTCGCTGCGACGATATTTCCTGACCGTTACGACTTGGGGAGCTTCAAGAAACGAGCGTACTCTCTTTTTAAAGGACGGCAACGTGTCTGTGATTCTTTTAGTGTTGCGCGCCCATGGACAACCCCATGGGCGGCGGTGATCACTTACCATCAGGTGACCTGCTGGCTCGTTTGCCTCCTATTACATAAATTTTTTTTAATAATCTTAAGAATTACTCATCCTCTATCATAATCTATCATACCGTCTCCTATTTGAGTTTAATAAGCAACTCACTTTCCGTTCCAGGTTCGTGTCAAACATAACACACAGAGGATTAGTTACGTATAGTAAATAGGATAGAATAATTATATTTTTAGATGTAAGGGTACAGTAGCCATAGTTAGTGTCTTTACAGAGCAGCTTGCATGTCAGTGACGAACGTTGATAAGAGCTTATTTATTTCGATCTTAGCTTTATTTTTGTACAGTATACTTCAGCATTTGGTACGTGAATTTTGGATGGAATTATCCGTATGGTGACGGAGTAAGAATGTATTCTGGGTATACCAAGCAGTCTGGGAGGATTACTTAGTACTTATCTCTCTTTTATATCGTGGGAATCTTTTAGAGAATTCTGTGTACTGGGTGACTAAGAAGTCAACTAAGGAAGATACCATGATGTGATGCGTAGGAATGACACAATACATATCTAGAGTTTATAATTAGAAAATATGTCAACACCCCATTTCATCCCATGGGTGTCGTAAAAACCGACTAAGGGACTATCCGTGAATATTATCTTTACGTAATAAAAAGAAGGAAAACTTGAAATTAAAACCTATACCAATCCGTTTGGCCAGCGTTGTATTAGTAGGCCAAGTATCCCTCCTTCACTGGAGGAGGCCAGTACCTGCAGTGGGACACTGATGAGCTGTTATGATAAAACGTGAAGCTTACCATCTAGCACATTTGTCTTATCATAGCGACAACTACTACTAAAACTCTAAAAGAGTTTACATAAATTAATTGCAAAGAAAATTGAGCCTAATTGTAACAGTTCATAAATGACCTTAGAAAATTTATTCAATTATGGAACATCTATGAATCTGTCCATGCTAATCATAATTTCATGATACACAGACATTCGCAATCAGAATGAGATCATAAGACCTTGGTATATTAGTAGAGCACTCAAATAGGCACCTTGCTTGGTATGTACTGTAAGGCACCAGAGGCAGAATAATCAAAGCCCTTTTAGGTATCTAAACGTAGTCAGAAAAAGTAACATAGACTAGTTTTACATTATCTTCAAAGTAAGGGATTGAATTATCGTCGCCATCATCATAACAGCCCATTAATGTCCCACTGCAGGGACGGACCTCCTCCCGTGACGGAGGGATACTTGACCTACTAATACCAAGCTGGCCAGACGGTGGTATAGGGTTTATTTTCAAGTTTTCCTTTTATTTATTTCGTAAAGATAATATTCACGTATAGTCCCTTAGTCGGTTTTTACGACACCCATGGGATGAGATGGGGTGATGACATATTGTATTCTCACCACACGGATTTTAGACAAGTATTCTTTGTCTATTTGATAAAAGTTTTATACTTGTGAAATGTTAATGACTTATCAACTGTTCTCAAATTCTATAAAACAAAATTAAATGCTTGAAATAAAATAAAATGATAATTGATAGAGGACTTGAGCCGTATTGTGGAAATTCTGTCGTCTCTTTAAATTATTATATATTTTACAAAATATTAAGCTGTAGATTGGTTGTGTGTACTCCTTCCCAACTAGCCAAAAATAAATCTTAACTAATCAAACTAGTCGTCGCAGACCGTCTTTCACACGTATGACGTAACTTCCTAATGATACTACTAGGGTTGTCAACACTCTACATAAACTAGAAAAACATTAAACTAATGAAAAAAATATTTCAGTGCTTAATGCTATCAATTAGGTAATAAGCCAGAATATTTTATGTAGGTACATAAAATATTCTGGCTACGAATTGACGTGATTTTTTTAAGTGGAGATAGTTGAAGGGATGGAGAGTAACATAGGCAACTTTTTTTTTTCTTCTGTGTCCAGGAAAGGAGAACAGTGAATTTAACGCGAGCGAAGTCTCGGGCAAAAGCTTGTGGTAAATAATCCGCTGAACTTCTTTTAAGATTACTTGTCAAATGAAGTACAGTCGACAAAGTTGGTAGATCGATCATCGATTTTGAACTAATGTGCCATGAACCAACCAACTAAGCCAGGCGTTTGAGAGCTATTTAGCCGAAGTAGTTCGAAGGTGTATCACCAGAGAAACTGTAGTTCGAACTTCGAACTACAGTTTCTCTAGTGATACACCTCTAGCTGTCGACTGTATTTTAAAGAAAAGAGTGATTATCATAGTTACCTAGCATGTTAGTTCTCCGTGTGGTGAAGGAGTAAGAATACAATATGTCACCACCCCATCTCATCCCATGGGTGTCGTAAAACCGACTAAGGGACTATCCGTGAATACTATCTTTACGAAATAAAAAAAGGAGAACTTAAAATTAAACCCTATACCAATCAGTCTGGAGTCTGGCCAGCGTGGTATTAGTAGGCCAAGTATCCCTCCGTCACGGGAGGAGGCCCGTCTCTGCAGAGGAACATTAATGGGCTGTTATGATGAATATAAAATGACTTTTTAGGACTATTAAATAAAAAGAAAACACGAAAAAATATTTATACAAATTCACAGTGTAAGTTGTCAACCCTGCAAGCACGGATGTGAACAGTCCCAGTTGGCGCTTGCACAGGTAACAGAAATAAATTAATAGTAACACTAATTTTAGTTCTGCGTCAGAACACATAATATGAATTGGCATTGCCTATTGTTGTTCTTTTTATTCTGTCTCTTTTTGAAGTGTCGCAGATTGAGTCAGTATTTATTTATGAAATGTCAAGCTGGTGTAGACCTATTTGTCATGATTAGTTTAAGCATCAATTAAGAGGTCTTGCTCCTTAAAATGGCATTGTATTTCAGTCATCAACATCATATCAGCCTATTGACGTCCACTGCTGGACAATGGACATAGGCCTCCTCCAAATAGTTTTAGCTTGCGCAGTCCTATGCCTCTCTCATCCATAGATTTCCCGCCATCCTAACTAGGGCGTCACTCGGTCCACCGCCCGTGTGATGGCTCTTCCCTTCCTCAAGAACTTTTTTGCCCCAACGGCTGTCAGTTCTCCGTGTTAAGTCCCACCGCCACTTTAACCGGGCAACCCTGAGAGCTATGATGTCGGTCACTTTGGTTCTCCTGTCTCTTCATTGCTAATTCGATTACGCATTCCCCATCTGTGAATCTGGTGTAGCTTGCAGACAAACCTTTCAAAAGTATTATTATGGAATTAATTAATGGTTTGATTTTACCAGCTTGCCCAAAAATCATAAAAAACTCACAATTTAAAAAATAATATTTTCTTTAAATTAGGTCCGGTCCGGTTTTGCGAATGTTAAGGAGTAATAAAATGCCGTCATGGCAACGCAGAGGCCATGACATAAATTTATTATAGCAGTAACACAATTTGCTAAATGCGTTTTGTATTCCACGTAAGTACAACTGAACTACTAATGACCTTTTTATTTGTCTGTAATGTAGATAGACCAAAAAAGCATGCTGTTGAAATATTTCTGTAGTAAATTTTCCTTAATGAATACATCCTTCACGGTATGGTGGTGACGGTCTAAAAAAATATGGTGTAACCACTTTTTCTAAACGACTTTGTCGTTAAAGATGACTGACGACGGAAGACTACTGACTAAACTTTAACACAAAACCCTAATCCGAATTTCCCTACGTCACTCACCACACACGAATTCAAATTCAAATACATTTAAGTATTGTTTGTCACAAGTGCCTGTACCTGCAGAGAAACATTAAAAAGCCGTTATCTAAAATCACCTCAATGAATACATCTGAGTGAATCTAAAAGTAGCACCTATTGCTGACAATGCAGGATAGTCTTAATTGAGACGGTACATGCACAACAGCAAATGTTACGCCGAGAAGAAAAAGAGAATTTGTAGATAGGAATTTGTGTATGTATAGCAAAATAAAATGTGTAACATAGAATAAATAAGATAAAGAGAAAGATCGAGCTTATGTAACGACATAGTAGAGCTAGAGACACCAATTTTGATTAGAACTTTGCCTTAATTGGTTGTAATTGGTGGTACTTACCACATGGGATGTGATGGCACCGTCTTTTCTTACAACCTACATGAAGTAATTCGACCGTAAATCACAGCATCCTTAAAAGGATTAAGATGTCAAGAGATCATCGTATCCAGGAAGCCCTTATCTATTACTTAATAGGTCTTATCAGTAACTTAATAAGGCTAGGCCACCCACGAGGTGTCATATTATTAGTCATATATCATTTGGCGTTATACCAATCACGATGTACTCTGGGACAAAGCCAAGTCTTTCCTAGAATTGTCTGTACTATGTTCCTTGTTGGATTACTTCAGGGTAATGTTATATTTAAGTATGATAGGTGATGATAGGTCATAGGTTTTTTTAAGTAACTAGTGTTAATCACTAGCCCCCTTACGTATAAAAGCCTCTTAAATTTAATCACTGTTTAGCGAGATTTTTATAACGAAAACCAACCTTTTATACCAAACAACGTAAGAGTTTAGGCTAATTAATCAATTGACTAAAAATTAAGAGGCGTTTATGAGTAAGGGGGTAAATGAGGCGCAACAGTCATATATAGTTACCATAGACGAAGGTCGGGGGTTTGTAAGGTTGAATTGCCTTTACGACATAGCTTGATCACTAATAAGGTGTCTTTAAAAAATTGCACTCAAACGAAAAATCTAATTTGTGTCGGTATTTCCTTAGTTTTCAGAGACCTGCGAACTTTCCTTTAGTAGCTTTGAAAATACGCGCTAGTTGAGGGCTTCCTGAGGCTATCGGAAAGTAAATAATAAAGGTCGGCAACGCATCTATAATTCCTCTGGTGTTGCGGGTGTCCATGGGCGGCGGTGATCACTTACCATCAGGTGAGCTGCTGGCTCGTTTGCCTCCCATTATATAAAAAAAGCAAATCTAGTTATTTAAGTAGGTTATTGTAGAGGTATTTAGCTAGACTTCCCCTTCCATCTTCTTACACTGTGTAACCATCCATATTATAATCATCATCAAATCAGTTTGCTAAATTACACAAAAATCTATGTATAGAGGAAAAAACAGTACTAATATTGTACAAGACAAAAATTTCGGGTATCCCTAATCTAGAATCTATATGCCCATGTTACCTGACCTCGAAGGATAAGGATAATTGAATATAAGCTTTATTTAAGTCCTCATTAAGGTTATTTTGCTAATAAACAAGTTGACCTCATCTGTTTCCAATGACTTAATGAAGGTTAAATGAATTTATTCTTGTGTTTTTTTAAGGGATCTTAATAAAGAGTCTTTCGTATTATGTGCATAACTTTGTATAGAACATTGATATACAAGTAAATATGGTAGAATCTCTCTAAACAAACATTTTGTTTTTTTTGTCTTTACATAGTCAACTACCTGAGATACAAGGCCCAGACTAGGCATTGACCCTTGTATCGCGGGTAATTAAGTAACTATGACTTATCATATGTTTTCATTCAATACTCCATTTAATGATCAATGGGTTTATTAATAAAATATATTGTTTTCCTCTAATCTCCATTACGAGAACAGGTGACGAATAAGCTGACTGATGCATTACTCACATTTAACTAACTCTTAATCGAGAAATATTTCTTAGAAATTTAAATCAAAACACTATGTTTCATAACGATAATTAAGAATCAATTAAGTATTTGATTTAACATTTTAAGTACTTATTTGTGATTTGATTTTTATGTATAAACTTGAATGTGTACATTGGTCTGGGTGTTTTCTATTTATAATTTGTACATAAGTATTTACAAATAAAAAGTCTATAAGTAATTATGTTTATTAAACGTAAAGTATAGGTCGCTTTTCAGCTAGGTAGACCGACGACTTCGAAAAGGTTGCTGGATCGGACTGGATACGAAATGCGGAGGACCGTTTTTTGTGGCGCGTGTTGGAAAAGGCTTATGTGCAGTAGAAGACGGCGATAAAAGGCTAATTGAAGAATTAGCTAGTACTTGCTCTACTTAGTTTGGCTATATAATAATAGCTTAGTTTGGCTTAGCTAGCGAATGCTTGCCCTGCAGTTCAGCATTGATAATAATTAGGTACCTAACTGTACCAAATAAATTTGATATTATTTACTATTTTAAAGTAGAGCTTCGAGTATACGGTCTAAATCTTTTTAGACCGTATTCGAAGCACCTGATATTCTCGACGGTATTCATAAGCAAATCTCCGTTTGAAATAATGGTTCATTTGGATTTTGTTTTTGTAACCTATTTTTTTAACCGTTGTTAACAAATAGCGACGAATCGTAAATTCCAAAGAATAGACGATTTCAAAACTTTAAACTATCGCGTTTTATGACTTAAAATATTAAACGTAAGCTGGAGATTACCGTGGCTTACTATTTATACATATATCCCTGCTTATATCCTATTTAACTATAAGTACAACTTTTACGACAACCTCGGGATGAATCGGGATGAAAAAGATAAATAAACTTTATTTAGCTTGACATGTTCTCAGGGAGAGCTAGCTTGAGATCGCGGCCAGTGTAACCTGTGCCAAACCTCAAGCAAAATAAACGTTAATGGAGTCTGCCAACTACACCGTACCATGCCATGACCGTATCAGGCACGTAAAGTAACACAACGACTTTACTGGCCGGTTACGGAACGGTCTAGTGGGCATAGTCTCAATACTTTTTTGTCTGACACGTTCATAGCACGGTCCTAGCACGGTCATGGTATAATAAATAAATAATCCTCACACATTTACACATCGCCACCTAGTCCCAAACTAAGCAAAGCTTGTACTATGGGTACTAACGGATAAACATACTGAAATACTTTTTTTTTTGTAAATACATACATACATAATATTATACATAGAAAACACTCAGACCAATGCAAACAATCATGTTCATGCACACCAAGATTTCCATTGAGCGGGAATCGAACCCGTGAACTCTGCGTAGCAGCCATGTAATATATCGACTGCGCCACTAGCACTAAGGTATGGTATGGTGTAGTAAGCAGACTCTTTAATACGTTTACTTTGCTTTACGTTTTATTTGCATGGCACGTTAATCTCCCTAATCATCAACATCATAACAGCCCATTAATGTCCCACTGCAGTGACAGGCCTCCTCCCGTGACGAAGGGATACTTGGCCTACTAATACCACGCTGGCCAGACGGATTGGTATAGGGTTTAATTTCAAGTTTTCCTTATTACTACGTAAAGGTAATATTTACAGATAGTCCCTTAGTCGGTTTCCACGACACCCATGGGATGAGATGGGGTGGTCACATATTGTATTCTTACTCCGTCACCACACGGAATTTCCCTAATAATTTAATAATATCTCTCTGTCACGGGAGGAGGCCCGTCCCTGCAGTGGGACACTAATGGGCTGTTATGATTGTGGTGACTATAATATTTATATACGAATTCAAATTTATTAGTAGAAAGGTTACTATTCCCTACCAACATATATGTATCATATAATATGTAGGACGTCAATGCCAATGCAACTATAAAAAGACTTAAGAAATATGCGTTTTTTTGTTTAATCCAAGAGAAATACAAGAAATTCTTAGTCTTAATATCTAAAACATGATGTTGATGTTTTGTGGAAGTATGCCAAGTTTTAATATTAGCGGGTTTGGTCTGGGTGATGTCATCGGCATATTGCAATGTTTATTCCTTGAATTGTAACAGTAGGTATAGCTAAGCTATGTTGTTTGATAAATTTTTGCGTTATTGTATTGTGAGGTGTTAGAATGCAGCTCTGTGTTGAAATGAGCTAAGATAGTGATCTTAGCTCATCAAAACCCTGCTTCTCTTTCTAGCTCTAAAGCCCGATTTACACATCGACAAGTAGAGTAGCGAATTAAGTAGTAAGTTGTTGATTAAATTGATTTAAATAGGTCTCCATCCTGTTTTTTCGTGAGTTAAGTAGGCGAGACGCGAGAGAGAGGGCTACTTCGTAGTTAACTCGCCAAAAAGTAAGATGGAGATCTATTTAAATCAACACTTACTACTTAATTCGCTACTGTACTTGTCGATGTGTAAATCGGGCTTAAGTCAAGTAATAAGTGGTGATGAATAGATGGTCTGTCTCAATGTTAAAACTTTATAGCTTAGGACATCCGGACGAATGTATTTCAGTAACCATTTTTGAACTCGCAAATCTTTAACGATTTAGTTACTTCAATGGGTTCGATTTGAAATATTTGTGAGCTTAAATGAGTTCAGCTTAGTTTGAAGCTAGAAGGCGTTGTTATTATTATTGCGTATGGCTTCTGCTTTAAACCCTATACGTTTATATCCAGCTGGAGGAGTCAATATTTAGCGGCGAAAGAAGGCGATGTGTAAATGTATTATATTATATAAAACCAGCGTACTATCTGTAATGTAAATTTTCTTTATATTCTATCCAGGAGAACTTATCCATGGACGTTGGACACTGCTAAGTATACACAAGAAATCACGATGATGCATCAGTGTTATGATTGGCTACTAAACAAGAAAACAATAAATTTACAAGGAAACGTCTAATGGAAACGTCTAAATACACGATCCTTCCTATCGACCAATCGGCATGACGCTACCGATTGGATCAGTCATACTTTAAACTACATCTTCATTTTGTTTACATTTTTCCTAAGTCATTCTGATTACCTCAATGGTAATCAGAATGACTTAGGACCTTCATCCATTGTGAATCACTATTACTTACCTCAAACTTCACAATAACATTAGTAATACGAAAATACAAAAACAAATCAACCTTCACTTCTTCCAGGATTATAAAATCCTTGTTCTCATTTACACAATCGTTGGTCATCGGTTTATTTTCGTGCATTACGATGTTGAGAACGAATTTGAAAATCGCTTACATGCGTCAGCAAAATCATGAGTACGAAATATTTATTGCAATTTATTTTCTTATGTATTCTGTTTATATAACCTTCGCTTGTTTTGGTTTTTAACCGCAGAATTGAGTCAGGTTTTTTATAGCTAAATACATCATTGAATGAGGTGAAGGGTAAATATGACACTATTTCATCTGATCCTGAGTCGAAATTACAGACCATGTCATCGTAATCATAACAGCCCATTAATGTCCCACTGCAGGGACGGGCCTCCTCCCGTTATGGAGGGATACTTGACCTACTGATACCACGCTGGCCAGACGGATCGGTATAGGGTTTAATTTCAAGTTTTCCTTCTTTTTATTTCGTAAAGATAATATTTTTCATTTCATTTTTTTAAAAAGACAACTCCCGCACTAGGGATCATGCCCTGTGTCGCGGGGACTTTACAAACATCAATTAACGGACATATAGAACACCCAGACTCAGGACAATAATTTGTGGATCTCACAAATTATTGTCCTGCGTGGGGATCGAAACCACAACCTCATGCACGGCAGCCGCTGGCTCTACCGGCGCGCCACCGAGGTCGTCAATATAGTATTCACGGATAGTTCCTTAGTCGGTTTTTACGACACCCATGGGATGAGACGGGGTTGTGCGTGACACATTGTATTCTTACTCCGTCACCAGCACGGAGGCAATGGGTAATAAACTATGTATTAAAACAAAATATAAAAAAGTTATCCATAGCCATACAAAACAGTTAAAGCCATGGTCTTTTGATTTTATAATCTGTTTTATGTCAGGTGTAGGTGTGACTATAAGCACGACCTTTAGTCACCAAAGTCTCAACCCACACATATTTACTAACAGCTGTCAATGTGGGGGCGAAAGGAAACACCAAGTACCTACTAATCTATACTAATATTAAAAAGAGGTAAAGTTTGTGTGTTTGTGACGTTGTAGGGGGTAATCTCTGGATCTACTAAACCGATTTTAAAAAATCTTTCTATGTTAAATAGTCCATTTATCGGGGAGTGTCATAGACTATATAGTATCACTCTTTGACCAATAGGAGTGGAGCAGAAATGAAAAAATGTTTAAAAAACAGACGCGTTTTTTTCTCCGCCCAACGTAGTGGGCACGGGTCTGTTAGTTTTTGATATTATAGTACTTGTTCTTCACATCTATACCACGCCATCTAGGCTAAACTAACTAGAGCTAATACTATGATTACTAGACAAGTGATAAACATACTTATTTGTTTGTAAATAAATTCAAATTATACATAGGAAACTCACGTTTATGGACACTAGTATTGGACATTAGTATTTTTACGACTTTATACGATTATTTTATACGATTACTTTGAGCGAGAATCAATCTAGAGACGTTTGCGTAGCAGTCATCTATGCTAATACATATTATAAAGAGGTAAAGTTTGTGTGATTGTGACGTTGTAGGGGGTAATCTCTGGATCTACTGAACCGATTTAAAAAAATCTTTTTGTGTTGAATAGTTTATTTATCGGGGAGTGTCATAGGCTATATAATACAAATAAACTCGCAAACGTTTAATGATTTAGTTATTTGTAGTCAATGGCTTAATGGTTATACATGACTTCCATAGATCTCGGGTTCGATTTGAAATATTTGTGAACATAAATATGTGTTCAGATTAGTTTGAGGCTAGAAGGCGCTGTGTAAATGTATCTATACTAATATTATAAAGAGATAAAGTTTGTGTATTTGTGAGTTTGTGACGTTGTAGGGGATAATCTCTGGATCTAATGAACCGAATTTAAAAATTATTTTTGTGTTGAATAGTCCTTTTATCGGGGAGTGTCATAGACTATAGAAGAGGTAGCAGTAATGAAATATGTTGAAAAAAGGGACCCGTTTTTTGCGCCGCCCAACGAAGTGGTAAGATGTTATCCGTTTTCCTGTATCATACACGATACATTCGCATTGATGTAGGTACTTACCTTTATATAAGCTGGCAAGGTAGAGCTTATGTTGATAATATTTATTTATTGCTGAAGTACTTACTTATAAGATTGACGTAAAAGAATAATTATAAACGACGTTAATGCCAAATAATAAATAATGTTCTGTCGTCACTGCCTACCCCGGACGGGATAAGGCGTGAGTTTATGTATGTATTATGTAGGTTAAAGCCAACAGAGCCCTGAGAAAGTTAAATAGGAAGACTCTACTTCAATACTGAAGTTTAATACCACCTTATTATTAGCCACGTTCTAGAAGGCGCACGGTGAGCAGAACCCTCACCAGAAGGACAAGAAGGAAGAATAGTAAAATTTGCAAGGAGTATAATACATGTACCTACTTCTTGCAAATTTTATTACTTATATTTAAAACTAGTAGTGTCTCCGTGTGGTGACCGACTAAGAATACAATATGTCACCACCCCATCTCATCCCATGGGTGTCGTAAAATCCGACTAAGGGACTATCCGTGAATATTATCTTTACGTAATAAAAAGAAGGAAAACTTGAAATTAAACCCTGTACCAATATATATAATACCAAGCTGACCAAACAGTCAGCTTGGTATTAGTAGGCCAAGTACCCCTCCGTCACTGGAGGAGGCCGGCCCTGCAGTGGGACATTAATGGGCTTTTATGATGAAAACTAGTAGCATAACTTCAAACTATATTGGAGAAGCGCGTAGAGCAAAAGAATAAATAGCAAGCTCATTTCTTATTCTTTCATTGCTCCAAAAATATTTATTATATTCTATTCTGTATATGTACGTACGTTTTACGTATATTTTAACACATTACTCAACATTACTAAACTGATATTACGTAATTCGAAGACAGAACGCTATCTAAAACAAACATAGAACAAAATCGAATAATTAAACTAAAACCAATAGCCAACGATCCAGGTTAAATGTACAATACTGTTTATTAGAAAGTTAACATAAATCTTAAGGCAGCAAGTTAAGTTAACCCAAGGCATTTTACTTAGATCCTACTTAGTGCTTAGACCTACTATAACCTACCCATATTTGCTGAGCTAACGGATGGACTCCCTAAAAGGCAGTACTGGTTATCTTTACAGAAAAAAGAGCACACCTTTTTAAAACAAACTTATCATTCTACTCATGAATAATTTGGAGGTTAAAGAATATCTGTTTTACGTAAAAATATAAATAACTAGTTGATGCCCGCGATTTTCTCTGCGCAGGATTTGTATTTCAAATAGCTTATTTAATAAATACAATATCTTTAAGTATATAAATTGTAGCCTAGGTGTTACTCTGATGTATAAGCTATATTATTGTAAAGTTTCATTACAATCCCTTCAGTAGTTTTTACGTAAAATAGTATCAAACGTCCATCTATACTTACAACTTTTTTTAATATTAGTAGAATTTAATTTTGTTAAACTTACCGATTAATTTCCAAAATACACAATATAAAAACACAACACAATAACACGTACACACAGTTCTTTCTATTTAAAACATCACTAAACACACAGAATATTAAATTACGTTTATTAATTTTGTTTTCGTTTTGTATTTCGACAGGTTTATGTTCGTATGCGCGGGAATACGTTCGCGCGCGGAATGAGAATGAATGACGTTGCGCACACTTGTTGCGCGCGAGAAAAGTTGAAAGGAAATTTTAACGGAGTGAAGTTTGTCGCGGAACCTGCGATTGATCGATATTTAAAAATATTGGTGACTCTATAGCTATATTTAAGGAATAATATACATAAAATTATTTGGAGAACAGTAAGTAAGTAAATGGCGTAGCTAGCGTAATCGAAGCGACACGCGGCTGCGCAAGGTCGCCCGGTTCTAATCCCGCGCAATACAATTGTTTGGCCGATTCATATTATGATAGTCCGAAACTTGGATCTACTCTAAATACATAAAAATCAGATGTGTTTAAAATCCCACGATACTAGGTTAGAAGCCAAGGAATGTTGCTTTTTTTTTAAAATTTAAAAACGATTAAAACATATATTGTGTAGATACAAAATCTATCCTGAAACTGCAGGTAAAGAATTACTGTAATGTATCATAGGAGCTCAAAACAATTTAATTTCTCTATACGTAGGGCAGAAGAATAAGTACAATATTTCACCACCCCATCTCATCCCACGGGTGTCGTATAAGCCGACTAAGGGACTATCCGTGAATATTACCTTTACGAAATAAAAAGAAGGAAAACTTGTAATTAAACCCTGTACCAATCCGTCTGGCCAGCGTGGTATTAGTAGGCCAAGTATCCCTCTGCCACAGGAGGAGGCTCGTCTCTGCAGTGGGTCATTAATGGGCTGTTAGGATGATACGTAGAGCACACAAAAAAGAGCCTCTGGAAACAAAACGTAAAACATTATAATCGAACCAACGACCTGTGCATAGCAGCGGTCACATACACAGCCGGTTTGCTGCCGAGCCAGTTATTTAGTGATTCAGCCAAAATCAAACCCTAGACCTCTGCCTATCCTTCATGTACCTACTACCTACACGGACAGGAGTCGTGAAAATAATAACATAATCATTTGTTTTTACAACCTAACGACATAATAAAGTTACTCGCGTATTGTTCACAGTATAATAATTGTTTAGTTATAAAAAATAGATAATACAATAATTATATTGATTTTAACAATAAAACTTTTTATCATTTATTTAATGTAGGTACATAGGTACAAGTAATAACCGTTTAGCAGCGCTTAGTCACACACACTGCAGCAGAGATTGCCCTCCTCCAAGGAGAGTGGATTAGCATTCTATTGGACACCACACCTGGCCAGAAGTGTTTGCATAGAGTTCGAGTTTTGTGTTTATGTAAGTATGTTTTTCGAAATGACAAATTATTTAACTAGGTACCTATATATTTCACAATTAATAGATTATTATTATTTTTGAAAATGCAAAATGCTTACATAAATCTTGCTGCTAGAAATTTAAACTAAGTATAACAATAACCAAAATTATTATACTTAGCAGTTAAGTCACGGAAAAAAAACGATGAAGAAATACTATACATAGGTACAAGTAATACTCTACGCAAAAACCATACTAAATAGGGCTATTTCCAACCAGCTATAAAAACGTATTTATTATCTTATTTATTTAGTGGATTACTTAATCATTTATAAGTAAGAATGTTTTACATTTAATAATGTACTTAATCAGTTTGATACCTAAAAGTTAGTAAAGAAAAAATTAAAACATCATCACAAAACAAAACAACTATCACAAAATAATATTTATGACAGCGCCATCTATTGGCTACAGTAGTCCTTGTTGAAATCAGTTACGGTAACACTTATGTATGGTATGTAGTTACTATATACAAAAAAACATAGATGGAGTAACAGTATTCAACAAGTCGTTTTCTTGTTGTACTCTACTAAGTTTGTACAAAACTCGATAGTACAAAATTACAAAAGGAAAACCACAATTAATATTACTCGTTGACAATTACTGCATTTATTTTGTTTCCAGCTTAATATTTACGCAGAAAACGTGAATAATACATCTATATTTATGCGTATTCTAAGATCCAACAGTTATGATCAACAAGTTACCTACACATAAATAGGTTAGTAGGGAATAAAAGGGAGAGGGACCATGTAAATTCCTTACCCTTGATTCACATTTAATTTCAAGGGCAGACTGTAACCCATACGGAGCCTACACAACTTGCAACTTAACCTATGGAACCAATACAAATCCATGCTGGAAAAAGTAAATAAGATTTTGTTTAGACTTTAAGCAACAAATAAATGTAAGTAGGTGCTTTAATCCTAGTTGAATCTATCCTATTAGGTTTACATGATACCCGATATGATATTTGGAATTCTAACATCTAAGTGAAAAGTACCTATGCGTCATACATAACTCATAATAATGGCTTGGCCCTACAATCGCAATATCATTAGTCATCATTACAGACGGAACAAACAGACAGACAGAGTAGTCTGAAATGTTTTACCTACTTTGCATTTTGATAACCCTAAGACTTCTATGTAGAAGTATTTGATCAGCTCGCCGAAACATACAGGCTACGACACAGATTAGGTACTTACCTATGTAATTATTCAAGATTTTTCTGAATTGTAATTAGGTAGGTTTCTATTGTAAATTGGGCGTGTAATGCCGGAGTGAGAATAGTCACTCAATCTTATTTCATACCTAGGTATCGTAAAACTCTGTAACTATTCCTGCATAGGGACATTTTACTAATGAAATTATAAATTACATTATTCTACTTATACACCCCAAAACTGTATTGATCCTATGCTTTCAACACTAAAAATAGACCAAAGTTTAAACATCACTCCGGACATCGCGTCGTTTATGGACAAATACAGACACAACTTATTCATGTGTGCGTAGGATATCCGTCTGTCGTATAAATACTTCTAAAAAGACGTAATTCATTCAATTTGAACATTAATAATGATTATTTTAACTAAGAAGTATGTTAGAATGCACTTGTTATTAATAAATATGCTTTAATTTTAGTAGTTTTCTATAAAAATCGTCCAGACTGTGGCACACAAAGATATCTGCCGTCAAAGTGTGAGTGTGTGTGATTTCGCCGGTACAAGACAGCTGTTCAGCGTAAAGTAACGATTTTTAGTGTTGTCCTTACAAGTTCAATTTTAATATCGATATAAATGTCGATCAACTGGTGATATAGGTAACTTAACTTTCATGACTTTATTCTTATCTTTATCCTATTTATAATAGTGTGTTTACCGGTTCCATCACGTTGTGGAAAATACTGGAATTATCCTAAATAAAGAAAATAAGTTGAGAAACTTATTCGAAAAATATAGAATATAGAACAGGACATGATATACCTATTCTAGAAAACAATAGCATGTCAATTCTCGTACCTAAAATTCGGTTAAGTTAACTTTTAGTTGTCAAATTGTTACACTCTAAATAAAACTTTAACACGACCATAAAATATTACAATTGCAATAGCAAAAACATGACAACTAAAAGTTAACTTAACCGAATTTTAGGTACGAGAATTGACATGCAGGTCTGTAATACTAACATATCATGAAGATAGCCGCGACCGTGAAGTTGAAGTTAATTTCGATATCGCTTAATTCCCAGTAACGGTAACAAACAACACTAAAATGAAAAATGAATTAACTTGAATGAGTCACCGTCGCGTCACCGGCCCACTATCCCCGCAATGGTGATATAATGCAGCAGTGACCTTATTGGCTGGTCCGCCCATGCGGCAGTGTATCGACCAATGGAAACTTCGACTGAGTGGCGTCGGTATCCCCCCGCGGCATGATTATAAAAGCCCCGTCAACGGAATTCTCGTATTCACATTCGTTCGGCAAGCCTCTTAACCGGTAGCGCTGAACGACGACTGAATTTATTTAATTAATTTATTACTTTATTACAACCAAACCAAACTCAATTCAAAATGGTAAGTCCATTTTCTTTTGTGTTGTATATTTAAAGTTTAAATTACTTTTAAATACTTTCTATCAAAGTGCCGGGTGGCAACGCTCCATTTTGTCGGCGTGGTTACTGACCAATGGAAATTGACCTCTTTCTGAACTACACCATAGCTGAAACTTCACAATTCTATTACCCTTTTTCAAATTTGGAAAACTTTCCAAATTATTTCAGTTATAGAACGTCCTTTTTCAAACCTTTTTTTTTTAAATGTCTGCTTTAGCGCATGACCTCGTTCAAAGATGCCACGCCGGTACTTCGCCACGCCCAGTCTTCATCATGCTAAAAGTGACTAAAGACTGAGGAAATTGAAAATGGGAAATATTTTACGAGTTCTCAGTACTCCATACTACACATTTCTTTATATTTTGAGGAATATTTTGTCGAACTTTCAAACGATATCTGATGACGTGTTCATGACCGCATTCGAGGTCGCCGTAGATAATCTGACATGAGTAATAATATTACCTAATCAATAATAAGTGATTCAGTTGGTTGACCTTGCCAAATTTAATCTTATTTTTATTCAAATACTTACTTGTTTTCTACGAAAAACAAGATTATTATTTAAAAACCTATAAATAATAATCTATTTATTTCACTTTTCTTTTTGTTATTTAATTTTGGTATAAGTACATTTATTTAATTTTGGTAAACCGGATTCTTTTCTATACTTAGGTTTTTTTAAAATCGGATGTCTTAGTACAGTACAGCTAACAATAACCTTCTTGATCATACTTTCACAATTACCTTTTACTGTACTAAGCGGAGCTTTCTACTTTCCCTTGTAATGTTAGACAGTTCAATCTAACTTTGCATCTATCAAACTGTTAAAAAATAACAAAAGTAACTGTATAAATACTACATTAATTGGATAGGTACAAGTAGAATTTTTTTTATTAGTTCATTTTTTACAATTTGAATTAGGACTAAGTACCTACCTACTTTTTAGTTAGTCAACTATTTTTTTTTAAACATTTGACTTAATGTAAATAATAAATGGACTGCAGTTAAAAGGTCATTAAAATAAAAAAAAAATTGGTACTTATATAGAATCTTAAGACATTCAAATAAGTACCTACTAACTATCTTGTTTCACCATTTTTTATTAACAATTTTATTTACTTGTTAACAGCGTGAGTGCATCTCAGTACACGTTGGCCAAGCTGGAGTCCAGATCGGTAATGCCTGCTGGGAGCTTTACTGCCTTGAGCATGGCATCCAACCCGATGGCCAGATGCCCACAGACAAGACCGTGGGTGGTGGCGATGACTCCTTCAATACCTTCTTCAGTGAAACCGGTGCAGGCAAACACGTCCCCAGAGCTGTGTTTGTTGACTTAGAACCTACAGTAGTAGGTTAGTATCCAAACTTTATTTATTTCATACAACGTATTATTACACATATTATTATGAATGATTAAATTATATTAAATTAATTATGATGCAGTTCTAATCTTTATTTCTCTTTGTCCATTAGATGAGGTCAGAACCGGCACATACAGACAGTTGTTTCATCCAGAACAACTTATCACTGGTAAAGAAGATGCGGCCAACAACTATGCCCGTGGTCACTACACAATCGGCAAGGAAATTGTTGACTTAGTACTTGACCGCATCCGCAAGCTGGCTGACCAATGTACCGGCCTCCAAGGTTTCCTCATCTTCCATTCATTCGGTGGTGGTACCGGCTCAGGTTTCACCTCCCTCCTCATGGAGCGACTCTCCGTGGACTACGGCAAGAAGTCCAAGCTGGAGTTCGCTATCTACCCTGCGCCCCAAGTATCGACCGCCGTCGTGGAGCCCTACAACTCCATCCTGACCACCCACACCACCCTGGAGCACTCTGACTGCGCATTCATGGTCGACAACGAAGCTATCTACGACATCTGCCGCCGCAACCTTGACATCGAGCGCCCCACATACACCAACTTGAATCGTCTCATTGGTCAGATCGTATCGTCCATCACGGCCTCCCTGCGTTTCGACGGCGCACTCAACGTCGATCTAACAGAGTTCCAGACCAACTTGGTACCATACCCACGTATCCACTTCCCTCTGGTGACATACGCACCCGTCATCTCCGCCGAGAAGGCATACCACGAGCAGCTCTCTGTCGCCGAGATCACTAACGCGTGCTTCGAGCCTGCCAACCAGATGGTTAAGTGCGACCCTCGTCACGGCAAGTACATGGCCTGCTGCATGTTGTACCGTGGTGATGTCGTGCCCAAGGACGTCAACGCGGCTATCGCCACCATCAAGACGAAGAGGACCATCCAGTTCGTAGACTGGTGCCCTACCGGTTTCAAGGTCGGCATCAACTACCAGCCCCCGACTGTGGTGCCCGGTGGTGACCTGGCGAAGGTACAGCGTGCCGTGTGCATGTTGTCCAACACCACCGCCATCGCCGAGGCCTGGGCTCGTCTGGACCACAAGTTCGACCTCATGTACGCCAAGCGCGCCTTCGTGCACTGGTACGTCGGCGAGGGTATGGAGGAGGGAGAGTTCTCCGAGGCTCGCGAGGACTTGGCCGCGCTCGAGAAGGACTACGAAGAGGTCGGCATGGACTCTGCCGAGGGAGAAGGTGAGGGCGCTGAGGAATACTAAGCTGTTCAACAAGACGCACTCGCACCGATACATTCCGGTGACATGAAATACAAAAAGAAATTATGATGAATACTGTCGTTTTATTTTATTGCAAAAGGTCTGTACAGTTACATTGTTCTGGCTTAGGTGTGCCCTATTTCAATAATAGATACAATCCCATCATGAAAGTTCCTTAAAAATCCCCATCAATCCTCATAAATGCCTCATCCTAAATGGGGGTTTTTATTGTCAGTACAAACACTTATTTTTTATATAAAGTAATAGTATCTGGGGGGTCTTTATAAACTGACATCTCGTAAGGAAAGGTCTAAGGGATTTTAATATTATGATGGCCTTTGAAAGTTTGAATTGCTAAGTTTAAGGTGGACACCTCTATCATTAATTTATAGTCCTGGGATATCGTGGATGTTTTTGATAGGTAGATTAGGTACCTAGTTATTAGAAGACACTACCTATGTAACAATTTCAACAATCTTTGAGTGAATATTAATGTATTTGCAAAGAAAATCATTAGTACTTAGTATGTGAATCCATTTCATAGTACAAGCATCAAGAAGTAATAGGAATCTTCCATAAGGAAGTGAACCAAACATTTACTCCCGAAGGATTTCCTTATTAATTCATCCGTAATACAGTGATGTCGACTGCTCAATCACGTAAAAACGAAGTTGTAGGCGACGGTATACAGGAAAACCTCGGTGGCCCGAGCGATGCACGGTCGTAGAAACGGCTGCCGTGCACACGAGGTAGCGTGTTTGAATCCCTCGCAGAACAATTCCTTGTGTGATCCAAAAAATATTTTCCTGAGTCTGTATGTTCTTTGTGCTATTAAATTGATGTTTGTAAGTTGATTGGTATAATGTGTATTGATTATACATTAGTAGATGGGAAAGAAACATCAAAACATGGCGCAGTTATTACATAAAGATATTACGACTTTTAATAAGGGTCGGCCAACGTATCTCGTGACATGGGCGTGCGCCCGTGCCATCGCGTTGCCCGAGCCATTTCAGGTCATAGCGTGACAACGACAAAACTTGGTTGTCGAAATCCGCCATGATTTGGGAGTCAGAACTGCACTGTCTGGTCTCTAAGTCTCTAGCTGAGGAAGTTTACGTATTTTTTTTCTTTCCTATTCAGTATAGCAAAGACGAGACTTGTCCAACAACGGTTGTGCCAACCCGTCAAACAAAACTTTATTAAAAAAAGATAGCTAAGAATATTTTTTCTCATCTTCTTTAACTTATTATTTACGACAATGACAAAAAGGGTATGGTATCCTTTTGTATTCATAGTCTGTCACCATGCAAACTATCCTGTCTTATAACCATAAAATAGTTTGCAACATACATCAAATAGATTACGATTACGACCACGCGACAAAAGCTAGCAAGGACTTCTGTATAAAATAGTTAGTTGGAATTGAAAGTAATGGGCACAAGAGCGTCAACATGATACACTCATGTATGTAGGCGAGGTGACATCATACTTTGTAAGCTGTTTATGGTCATGTTGGCGGGAAAATAATTTTGTTGTTATGTAGGCAGCCATATTTGGTTGCAAGTGGTTTGGAAATATTTAAATTTTTGATTAATTACTAGTAAGTATTATACATACAATAAAGACGGAGTAAGAATACAATATGTCACCACCTTAACTCATCCCTTGGGTATCGTAAAAACCGACTAAGGGAGTATCCGTGAATATTACCTTAACTAAATAAAAAGAAGGAAAACCCTATACCCATCCGTCTGGCTAGCGTGGTATTAGTAGGCCAACTATCTCTCCGCCACGAGAGGAGGCCCGTCCTTGCAGTGGGACATTAATGGGCTGTTATAATGATGACTATAGTAATATATTAAATTTTTTCTCTTTTTTTTTTTTTAAAAGACAACTCCCGCACTAGGGATCATGCCCTGTGTCGCGGGGACTTTTACAAACATCAATTAACGGACACATAGAACACCCAGACTCAGGACAATAATTTGTGGATCTCACAAATTATTGTCCTGCGTGGGGATCGAACCCACAACCTCATGCGCGGCAGCCGCTGGCTCTACAGCCCGATTTACACATCGACAAGTACAGTAGCGAGTTAAGTAGTAAGTTACTGATTAAGTTGATTTAAATAGATCTCCATCCTATTTTTTGGCGAGTTAAGTTGGCGAGACGCGAAATGCCCGATTTACACATAGACAAGTACAGTAGCGAGTTAAGTAGTATTTTAAGATTAAGTTGATTTAAATACAGTTCCATCCTATTTTTTGGCGAGTTAAGTACGAAATAGCCCCCTCTCTCGCGTCTCGCCAACTTAACTTGCCAAAAAATAGGATGGAGATCTATTTAAATCAACTTAATCTTAAAATACTACTTGACTCGCTACTGTACTTGTCGATGTGTAAATCGGGCAAAAGAGGGGGCTACTTCGTACTTAACTCGCCAAAAAATAGGATGGAGATCTATTTAAATCAACTTAATCTTAAAATACTACTTAACTCGCTACTGTACTTGTCGATGTGTAAATCGGGCTTACCGGCGCGCCACCGAGGTCGTCGTCAATATATGTAGGTACTTACTTACTCATATAAAGTCATGAATTCGAATCAAATGCAAGATTATTATTTTGTGTCTTAAGCCGGGTACTCACTCACTATAAGTACTTTATAGCGATTCTTTTATACTTTATAACTTTATAGCGAGCTGTATGTAACCGTAACTTATGAGATACAGGTAACGGGGTTCTAGTGTGTACGGGGAGTAACGAACAGGGAGATTTGCTCTGCCTTCAGTTTTGGTTTGTAACTCCACGATGTCGGATGAAGTGTCTCTCGCCTTGCAGTATACTTACTTAAAGTTACCTTACTCGATGATCATGTTAATCATTATATCATTGAAATAGCACCGTTTGATCCGCGGCAAAAACCAACAAACGTCGGCTCGCAGCGAGTCACTCGTGGGGCGCTCGTTGCAGGTTCGCGAACCATGTACACATTATGTTTTTTGGTTACAGTGCATGCAACTGATGCAACGGTTACAGTTCGCTGATGAGTACCCGGCTTCAGACTAGAATATTTTTGTTAATTGTATGTCTGTTAAATGCCATACGACACAGGGCTCGAACGTGACTCGTAGTGCAGGCAGTCTTCTCAAAATAGAATCAACCTAGCCATATTTTTTTTTGTTTTATTTTTTTTCGTAATAATTACTAGAAAATTATTTTTTAAACGAATATAATACAATTTTTTTATGAGTAGGTAAGTACCTAAGTCTCGTAAAGTACGACGTTTGAGCCCGGCATGGGCATAGCGAATTTTGCTGTAGAACTATTAATATACCTAGACATAATTACATATTTCCTATTAAAGTCTATAGGTAGTTAGAAATGCTGTCCCTAGCTGTATGCTTTTCAATGCAGTTATTCATGTAAGTATGTTCTACAAAGCAGTTATTGTAGTTCGGATGTAGTATTATGACATCATCAAAATAGTCAAGTAACTCATGCGAGTACTGTATCGCATTTTTAGATTACAACTTCTCCAATATAGGTGATAGGCCCTGTGTCGCGGGAACTTTTGTAAAGATCAAGTTAACTTACAAAAAAAACATCCCGCATGTCGTTAACAATTCGGTTAAGTTAACTTTAGTTGTCAAATTGTCTTACCTATTGTGTGACAATTTGACTTACAAGTAAAGTTAACATACTTAACCGATTTTTTAATGTTTTTAAGGTACCTACGATAATTGACATGCAGATTCAAGGCAAATAATTATCCAGTGCGTGGGTTCAATCAAACCCACGCTACGTGAGAGTGGACAGCAAACGCTTACCACGACCAAACGCCATTTTGCCCCCGAGCAAATTAACTTGAATATAATTATAACATGTCTATGTCACAAGGGGTTAAGGGATGGGATGCTTTTTTCCTCGTTGTGTGGGTTATTTAGTCGCGCATGCGCTGTTGCGTAGTGCTAGATAGATAGAGGGTCTTGGTTAAATTATTTAAGCGTTTATAGTCCAGTCAAAACAGACTAAATTATGATTCCAGTTTGCGTTAATTCCCAACAAGCTGAATTTTTGTGCAGGCCTTGAATATGTCATTACAAATGCTATGTCAAAAGTCCCCATCGATTCCGCTTGTGCGTTGTTTTTTATTCGAGGTCAAAGGACATAAATTTGAGCTTTTTGCGTATATCTCTGAAACAACGAGAGCTATCGAAAAATGATTCAGACAAGATTTGTAGATCGTAAAATTGACTACAAAAAATAACTTAACACTTATCTCCTGCAAAGCATCGCTTTCGAGATATCGCGGCTTTAGAGCGCAGAAAAGTCGTATTTTCTCGACTAAGTATATGCACACATTTCCGCACCACCCACACCTCTGAGGCACACGGCGCGCTTTTTTTAACGTGGTTTCCCCTCTAGGAATACTCCACAATACCTATATTTTAATCGAGGGCATGTAATGAGACACTATTTTATAAATGAATTTTTTTTTATTTAAAAATGAAAATTTTAACAGCAAGAAATTACATCATCATTCAACATAATTCTTTATAGTCACTTATTTCTTCTTAATTTTGCTTCCTTTTTATTTTTCTTTTTATTCTGATACCAAGCTTTGCTGAGGACGTCATGCTGATTGTCGATGAAGTAAATGAATGTTGAACTTCCCAATTTCTCTGTTATTATGATTCTATTACCATACTTTAACTTGAGCTTTGACTTAATTGTTCTATTATCGATCGATGGTTCTTTGCAAATATTTTTCAATTCTTGTATTGAAAATTGACACTCATCACGATTTTCAATAAATGCAAATATTTCTTCCATCGCTGAAGTAATACAATCACTTTTAGGACGACCGATTTTACCTCCTCTAATGGGTTTTAGAAACGAAGTGTAACAATCACTGTGGTACGTAGCCTCAGCAGCAACTAAGTCATGTTCATGAATGCGGGCAATGACACTCCTTGCTAGCTCATCAGAACGAGTATGAGCTTCCTCCAAGATGGTTTTCTTGAAGCCAAAGGTTGTAACTTGAGACACTCTTCGTCGAAGATGTTGCGCTTTTTTCATTTCAGCCGTTTTATCTGCTTTATTGCCACAGAACAAACAGTATTTCTTGAAACAAAAAGACGATTCATTACCTCGTACTTTAGTAGGAGGAGGACTAATCCCAGATGTGGTAGCTATCTCCGCTTCACGCTGTCTTTTAGCTGCAGAGATGCTGCTCTTCCGGGAGTATGCTTTACGACACTGCTTATGTATCGTTACAGATGTTTTGTCCTTCAAATATTCATCGAACCGATCACCCCTTTCAGTACTTGAATCCATTAAAGTCTTAAGCCCACGATCAACAACTACAACTTCACCTTCAGTCAAAGATTCATTGCAAATAAAGCAAACATCTGACATTTTTACAAAATTTTGTAACGGCAAGGTTTAAAAAGAGAATAATGCACAAACACGTCCATTAACTACGAACAACCGTTCGAAACTGACTGCATTTACTAGAGCTATTATCTTATTTTTGACCTCGAATAAAAAATAACGCACAAGCGGGATCGATGGGGACTTTTGACATATCATTTGTAATGACGTATTCAAGGCCTGCACAAAAATCCAGCTTGTTGGGAATTAATGCAAACTGGAATGTCTATTTTGACTGGACTATTATGGGTGTCTGCCATATATTTGATGCCAATTATAATTCACATAGACACATTGTTGTATAAAAACGTACCTACTTATAGCAATTTAATTATTTATAGATGCAACCTATTTGCATTCAAGTGTCCCCTGCTTTGCTAGGAGGGAAATTCTTTGAACTCCGACATTATTTTACTAAGGAGGTTAGTATTTTTCTTCACTATTAATAATTGACACTTCCTTATTTTATGAAAAACATTTAGCTACACTGTGAAAATAAGATAATAGTTTTAGTTTGTATTGTAGCCCTGTAATTTTAACTATTGAAATAACATGGCTATCAGATTAGAATCTCTGTCAATGCTGACATTAATAAGCGGGAATTACCACTTACCATCAACTGGGCCACTTAGTCGTACCTTACCTTAATAAAACAAGAAAAAATGAGTAAGGTCAAGGGGGGGAATACCGGCATATTTCATTTTTTTTTAATTTTGTTTGACCGTCTAGGAGTACTTATTGAACCTAACTTACTTTTTTGTAACATATGTCATAAAGGATATTCTTCTTTACAAATTCCATTAATCATCAATACCCTAATATAATCCATTGCGAAATTAAAGACAATTTTATAAAATTTAGTCTGTTGACGAACTTTCCCGATTTTTTGGGGTAAGTCCATCATATAGTTGTTTTTTAGTGAAATTTAATGTTTTATCGAGTACGTTTATGATATGAATACGTAAAAATGTATGCTTATCAAAAGTAAATTCTCAAATCTTAGATATAAGGTACGATTTCCATTGAATTGCAGTAAAATCATAAAACGGGGTAATGCCGTCATATTGATTAGGCCAGGGGTTGTAAACATATTATACATACCTACCCACTAGGCAGGTAAGGCTGTTAGAATGTCAATGTGTAGATAAGTAAAACAATATTTAATATAATTAAATGGGTTTATTTTAAAATATTTGTACTGAATCAGTCTTTAAGAATAAGTATTCATAAGCACAATTTATTGATGTAGTCGGTAAAATCACAGTAAGTATTTAAACGAAAGTAATTAAACATATAACTGTTGATATCGTTCGAAATCAACTAACAAAATGTGTTGACTACAGAGTATATTATTGCTTACTGCTCGCACCGCATCTTCTAGCTTTTCTTTTGGATATGATGCTTTATCGGTTTTCCTTTTATAATTCCGCACCATTATGATGTTTACCTAAAAATAAAAATAACACACTAAGTGATAAAGAATATTAGTACTCGTAAATCAAATTGGTTGTTACTGCAACCACTAACTACCAATTTGATTCACCGCTTAAGGAAAAGTAGACTTAAATAGTAAGGTCTAGTAATAAAAGTCTAGTAAAGACTTTTTTTTACTTACCAACGATAATGTTTAGTCAAATATTACTAAATAAACTTATGGATTAGTGGTAGGTAAAATAATATCTACAAACAGTTGTCTACTGGGAAAAAAATACACTATAACAAAAGGTTTACTATATCTGGAACGGGGCAAGACCGGCACGACACGGCATTTCCCTAAACCAGTATACGCCATTACCCCAACATTACTTTTTGAGGTTAAGTTATTTAGCCGGCTAATATTTCTCGAAAAATTGCACATATTCACTTGAAAACATATGAAACTATAAATTTAGAACACAATGTAGCCACTTACCGTAAAAACACCTGTGAATTTCTTGTTTTCCACACCGAATTTTGGTAAAACTTATGATATCACTTACTTGACTACCGCCATAACTGACACTAAAATTTTTGAACTATTTTTTTACTGCTGTGAGAGTCGTAGCGACATCTGTAATTTGATGGCAGAACCAGCAAGAGACACTGTTTTACCCACATACACTATAACTGCTGTAGGTGGTTAAAAAAGCGCGCAAACGAGACGTGGACGGACTTAACCCGCTGCCGGAATTCCCCCCCTTGACCTTACCTAGGTACCTGTCTTTATTATGGTAAGTAAGTACCTACTACCTACACCAATACATACCTACATACTTACTCGAAAATAAATATACCTTAACATAACACAAAAAAGAAGATGCTTCTAAAAGTAAAATGTGTAAAAGTTGCCTTGCTTGAGTGAATACTGCGTCGATCAATACTCCGCACTACGTCCTTCGATTTATCCAATGTCACGGCGACATACGCAGTTCAGCTGGCTTATAGCCCTGTAATTTTCCTAGCTAGGTTCTGTACCTATCTCCATCTAAACACAGTAAAATTTTGCACACTACTGAATAGGTACTGTTAAGTAGTGGATTAGGTAGAAGCAGCGATACAGACCTAGACGGCTTATTATAATAGGTCTTTACAATAGTTAGCGTAAATTTAGCCATTACTTAGCATTACTTACCATTAATTTCATTCTATTATGTTTAATAATTATTAAAAAATCTAAAAAAACGTTAGTATGAAAAATCTTACTTCTGATAAAATCTTCATACAAAACGGCAATTTCATAGGTAAAGACCTATTATTTTACCTAAACTAGGTACCTGCCTGCTGAAATAATAATACTTACGTTATTTAAAATAAAAACCTAAGCTACCATATATTATCAGAGATAATTACTATTTACTAATTAGTATTACCTACTAATTAGAGATAAATAAATAAATAATTAGAGGAAAAGTGGTCCCAGCAGCGGATGTACTCACATTGTAATACTTAGTTCTTTTAAATTGTAAAAAAGGTGTCACAGCGGAAGATATTGATGGCAACTTTGACATACAAAATAGGTAAACAACTCTATACCTATATAAAAAAATATAGCAAAATATTATTATTTTCGGACTTCCTCACGACTGGTGTCTGGGAAAATAATTATATTCGTACTTATATTAATTTTTAGCAAAGATAATATCATCTGTAAACTTTTCCCAGCAGTAGAACTTTAGTCTATAAACTACTTACTATGAAGCAACTATCCATATTCCATACTTACCTAAATCTGGAACAAACGGCTACGATCATATGGAAACAGAATGTATAGAGATTAATCTATGTATAGAACCGCGGAGGTTCAATGAACTAAACGGTTAAATATAACTGCACAGACGCATGCCAGTTTTGCTGTAGTTATTACTTTTTATAACGTCGCTTTTAGACTAAATACAGAGAGAGAAAACTGACTCATATTAAGGGAGAAGATCGCCCTTTTTGTTACTAATCTGAATTTTGGGACAGCGTTGATTTAGTGAGAAAACGTTTGTGGATGCTGCTCTCTGCACTATGCAAAATCGGTAGGTACGGAACCCTAAAAATCACTTAGTCTTTAAAAATTAAATAAAATTAAAGATTTATTTATTTAATAAATAAATAAATGACACAAGATGAAAGACACTTAAAATAATAATAAATCACTAATCAGTCTTTTTATTTAGGATGAAAATAATCCTGTAGCGCCTAATTTTCAAAGTCATTCAAGGATGATCCGGGATCTCCTTGAAGGTTGGGCACTGCAGCAAACTCTTGTTGATGAGACTGTGGAGAAATGCTTAAATTAGAAGGCATGTAGTGTTATTCTACCTACTCTATGAAAATGGTTAAAATATCTTTAAAATTATGTTTGCTCTTTGTTATATATGACTAAGGAACTATACGTGAATATTATCTTTACGAAATAAAAAGAAGGAAAACTTGAAATTAAACCAATATATAATAACCAATATATATGTGTCTACACTCAGCGGGATCCCCTGTCTGAGAGACTAATGAATGATGCAGAAAATTAGATCTGGATATGTTCTACTGAATTATGCTGAAAACAGAATTTGTTCCGTATAATAAACGGAAATATAAACTTTTCTAACCGACCTCCAGCCAGCGGAATATTTACCAAAATTAAGTCTGGGGAACTAAATATTGGTATTAACTTTTAGTTCTGTATTTTTTCTGATTAACAAAATAAAAAACATACTTCTAATGCCCTTACTTCAGCCACAATCAAGCTGAAATGAAACCTCCAGTCAGCGAACTTTTTCTTCTAAGGACATTTTTTTGTAACTTTTACACTAAATTGATAACATTTACATTATTTACGACTATAATTTTACTTAAATTACCTTTTCGTATATCTACTTAGTATAAAAATTAAAAGTACCTATAGAATTTGAAAGCTAGTAAGTGGGTAGAATACAAAATCTCACCAGTCTGCATTATCTTCCATTAATCCATACTAATATTATAAATACGAATATTTGTAAGGATGGATATTACTGAATCGAAACCGATTCAGTAGAGTACATGCATACATATTAGACTAATATCCATCCTTACAAATATTTGTATATAAAATGTCCTTAGAAGAAAAAGTCCGCTGACTGGAGGTTTCATTTCAGCTTGATTGTGGCTGAAGTAAGGGCATTAGAAGTATGTTTTTTATTTTGTTAAACAGAAAAAATACAGAACTAAAAGTTGATACCAATATTTAATTCCCCAGACTTAATTTTGGTGAATATTCCGCGGGATGGAGGTCGGTTAGAAAAGTCTATGTTTCCGTTTATTATACGGAACAAATTCTGTTTTCAGCATAATTCAGTAGAACATATCCAGATCTAATTTTCTGCATCATTCATTAGTCTCTCAGACAGGGGATCCCGCTGAGTGTAGACACATCCAATATATCCATCTGGCCAGCATGGTATTAGTAGGCCAAGTATCCCTCCGTCAAGGAAGGGGGCCTGTCCCTGCAGTAGGACATTATTGGTCTGTTAAGATGATTACTCTTTGTTATAGATCTACCAACATGAAACACAGAAAGACTGCATGTAACATTTTTTATTTAAAATGAATTGATGCTGTTTACAGAAACACTGTTTCATTTAATAATTACATATTACAACCACTTAAAATCTACAGCTTTACTACAACAATTTCATTGGTCAACGAATAATAGAAACAAAAAATTACCTCATGTATACTTCATTCAGAATCTGAAGATATTCTATATTCTGCAACGTTTCTGTAAAACAATAATAACTTTAATATCACAGTTGCAACTTTGTTAATAAAGTTAAGCATACACTCAAGCTTTAAAAAGTAGCTGCGATCATTTAATGAGGAAACAAATTTTTATTGATGTTGAATTAAATTGAATAATCATTTTCCCTATGTTTTCTAATACTTGTTTCTTATAACTTATGAACCATGTTGGTTAATCTATAATTGGCAATTGTTTCAGCCAAACTACTTGTATTTATTATTTGTAACAATGTTATATACTTTTGCTGTAGTAAACCTTAATAAATAAATAATATGTTGCCTTTCAAACCATTTTATCAATATGCATCACCTAAAAATTAAGTTATTACCTTTTTTGGCTGTGATGTTATATACTGGCCCATAAGCTCCACAATTTTGTCAGCTGTAGAGGCCAGCCTTTCTATGGCAGCTGCCAACTTATTTGTAGCCTGCGCTTGCTGTACCATGGCCTGAGCTTGCTGCAATGTGGCCTGTGCTTGTTGTAGAACAGCATCCTCATTTATAACTTCAGTATTCTCCAAATTTGTTTCTGCAGTTCCTACATGGTGTTTCTCTATGAAAAAATATTTTCTTATATTAGAAGATTATTATGTAATGCTTAGCGTTAGAGTGAACAGGTTAATTGCCAGATCATTACCTTCCACTGCGTCTGGAGGCTGGTCTATAGTGGATGTCTCACCTTCACAACTTTCTTGTTCCGCCAAGCTGAAAAGTGTTATAGAATAGAATAGAATAATACTTATTTCAGATAAATTACATCCATATTGTTAGTAAACTTACATCTATGTTAGTATTTAAATGAAATTAAATTTCCCTTAAATTGTAACTAATTTCATACTGATAAAACAAATTTTAACCACAATTACAACAAATACAATTCCATTCATAATAAATTAACTTGATAAATTAAATTAATAAATTTAGTTTAAGTTATCATAACATTAGTCTAAATATACTTAGGCTGTATATTTATTTCAATTCATCTGGTAAAAGTTGTAGCATACCTTATTACTGGGGATGGTGGTCTTTGGCTTTCTAGAAGCTCCTGCTCATCTTCTCTTTTAATGCTTACAACGACTGAAGTGTGAAGGACACTTGGAAGTGGTGGCTCACCAAGATCTAGCCCTAAAATGCTATATAAGCGCTCTTGGAGTGGGGTTAAATGACTTGTTTTAGAAGGCCTACCTCCTAAAATAGAAGTTATATTATTATTATACATATAAAACCACTTTTATCACTGTACTTCTACAAACTACCAACTTAAAAGAATGGCTTACCTGTAGCACTTATACTTTTGCGTAATTTAATTTTTTTCATAATTTTGCTCTTGTATTCATTGTAAAACTAAAAAAAGAACCAGTATTACCATAACAGACTATAAATTAAGTAAGTATATTATTCGTTTAGAAGCTGAATTTAGGTAGATACTTACAGCGCGCCACTCAGTCGGCGTTTTAGTCGGGCAGTCTACTTGTACCGAATTTAATATTTGGGCGCACTCCATCCAGTATCTTTTTAATAAACTTCGCCCTTCCATTGTGCGAAAGGAGTGGCCAAGCGCCAGATCTGGGTGGCTCTCCACAAAATCGATAAGTGCCGAAATTTGTTTTAAAAGCACCATTTTGCAAGCCTTCTTATTATCGCAAATAGGAACTTAAATTAACCAAAAAAACTTACAAGAAAAAAACAAAACATAAACCAACAATAAAATAACAAAACAATTTGAAATGTAATTACAAATACGAAACGTATGTTGAAAGTCCGTAGTCGGCTAAATTCAATCACTGATCAGTCAGTGGAGTTGTATTGTTGGAATGGCATGACATAATTTTGGCATGTTTGTATTGTATTGCCATTATAAAATAATTATGCCATTGATTTCCATAATAAATATAATAAATAATACTATTCAATTTGAACATTTGTTTAAGCCAGATTTCGTTTACTATATTTTTAAACACTATTTAATAGTATTAAAAGCTATTTCCAGAGATAAGGACTCATTGAGGTAATATGTCAATGAGTAAACGGCAAAAAACATTTAAAATAGGTGTAATCAAGATCAAGCTATACCTACGTAATACGTTTAGTTTTCTAAAATTTTGATGTTCTAAAGTACCTTTTAATTGTTTTTAATTATTTTAGTTATAAGTAGGTACATATTGATTTCATCTAAAAGGGAACTTATTATTATAAAAATAATACAACTATTAGAAAGCCCAGTGACAATGATCATTCGCGACAATCAAAATAATGTGAATTAGTAATAACCTCAGCTATTTAAAAGTGTTTCAAAAAACTATTAAATACTTCTGTGGTTCAAGCTGTAGATGTTAAGTGCCTATAATAAGAAATTATTAAATTATAGGTACACTGTTTCTAAAAGGATCACCAATTTTTATTTGAAAGAGACAGGCACTACAGCAAGTTCTTATTGATAGCTCTGCAGTCTACCAGTATTGCAAGAAACAGTTATCTATAAGGTCCCGGTTCCATCGTAATATATTTTGATTATTTCATCATACAATTTCGGCGGGAAAATGTTTTTTGACAGGTGTCACTTCTGACAACTGTCACTTTTGACAGATGAGATGTGTTGTCATAGAGTTTTGACAGATTCTGATGAGTCGTGGCTTCACAGAATTTTGGCGGGAAAATATTTTTTGACAGCTGAGTCGTGACGTAATTGAATTTTAGACAGATGACTCGTGACGTCATAGAATTTTGGCAGGAAAGCATTTTTTGACAGCTCAGTCGTGACGTCATAGAATTTTTGCGGAAAAATAATATTTAGACAGCTGAGTCGTGACTCGTGTCGTGCCGTCATTGATTTTTGGCGGGAAAAATAAGAGGTTTGTACGGAACCCTCGGTGCGCGAGTCAGACTCGCACTTGACCGTTTTCATTTTTCTTATGATTAATAATATGCTTTATGTAAGCTAAAATGTGCGCTATTACATATACCAAATTTAATTCTAATAAGTTTAATAATTATTAGCTTCTGATAAAATCTTCATACAAAACACCAATATTATGGGTAAGTGAGGACCTAATGTAAGTGTTACATAGGATGGTGAGAAATAAAAATTTTGTAAACTGTTGATTTTTTATATTTTTATACCAATATTTCCAACTTATGGCTGTTGCAAGCTGAGTAGGTATCTAGTAGGTAGAAATGCTCTTAAGATATTCAATATGCAGCATGCATTCACAATCTTCCTTGTAGTTGATCGGCTATAATGTAAAAACACATGCTATAATAAGCAAACACCTGCAACAAAAAATATTTTTATACAACCTTAGGTATATAACAAAATCTTAGTTGACTGATTATTTCAGTTCTGTACTTATACAAACAACAGTCTAGGTAGTTACCTCCCTTGCCCCATTGAAACTTTCCTCCCTGTATAGTCTGGCTCTGTAACCTCATTAATTGATATAGACACTGTTTTTGGGAAAATATTGCAACTAGCAATCGTGTCTGTCAACGTAGGTAGACTTATATGGTTAGTCACTCAAACGCACTTTGTATCACAGTTTGTATGTAGAATGTTTTGTACCCGTCTACCTATATGTAGCCTATAGTGTCTAAATTTATCATTCTCTAGGTACTTCATTAGTAGAAGAAGTATTTGTATCGCAAATAAAATACGACGTAATAATTTATCGTATTGGAAATACATACACGCGCAATATAATTTGCCTGGCTGCTAAGTTCGTGCATATTATACAGTAGGTAACAAAAAAACTCCCGTTTCCCGCCATTTAGAAATGACAACTGCTTAGCCATTTGCAACAAATTCAAGCCAGCCGATTTAGATTTGCGCATATTGTATTAGAATCAATATCCATTACGGCCAGAGGGTACTTACATGAGAGTAATGTCATACGATAATCAGCTGTTAAACTTCTTAATTTATCACAGCAGCGCTTGAGAACGGCATGGTAAAACCATTATACTCGTATATCCATATCAGGTGGCTGAAATCGATGAAAAATAAGAGTAATAACTCTGGTACATAATAAAGCTGAATGATGTGGATGGGCTTATCTCCTCATACAAAAACTATGTGCGTGTGCTCTGAGGGCCACTTTCTCAAAATCCTTTGAAAACAAGGATTTTGTGAACATTCCCAAACAATAATGAAAGTTGCAATCAGATTTTTGAAAATCAAATAAGTGGCCCTCAGTTTACACAATCAGGAGTCAGGACACAAAATAAAAAGTCTATTCCATCGTCGTTTAACTAAAGGTGAAGATAGAGTTAGCGTTCTTGCGAATACAGAAAATTTTTAGCGAGCATTCTAGATCTAGAATGAAATCAATCTTTGCTTTATTTGAAACATATAATAATAGTTTGCTAGCCTCCACTGCATTGTCCACGGATGAGTCGTGGATGACAAAATTTTTTGAAAGATGTCATATATTTTGGCGGAAATATAATATATAAAACAGGAGGAATTTCACTGGACGCCATGACGAGAGGTTGAGCTGTCATTTTATATATTTTTTACAAATTGATTTTTCGAAGATTTTGTGATGCAGAAGAGATGCAGTTTTGTTTTGCAAGTTCGTCGTCAGTAAATTAATATGAATAAATATGCAAGTGATTGGTGAATAGCTGGTGGGGTGTTCCTGTCTCCGTTGTACGCGTTCCCGTGAAGTTCTCAAGCAAGACAATGAAAAGTGAAGCATCGACTTTTTATTGTTGTTTTTTATATGTTACTTTTATACATACTTACTTTTACTTATACTGAATGTAATATCTCTCACTTGACACTGGCAATATATGTAACTATGTTCATGAGGCCATTAATAAAGAAATACAATACAATACAATTTACAACAGCTGAGCTGTGGCGCTGTGAGATGTAATAGAATTTTGATGTGCGTGTGCTCTGAGGGCCACTTTCTCAAAATCCTTTGAAAACATGCTTAAGATTTAGTGAACATTCCAAAAATATTGTGAAAGTTGGAATCAGATTTTGTGAACATCAAATACGCGAGTTATAGGCTTTATAGTTGGACCCTCAGTCCACACATAGAGGATTGAGGGTCCGCTTGTACCGGCTAAACTAAGGGCACTAAAGAAAAAGTGTTTACGTCAAAGTTTAACGTAAACCCAAACAAAAATTATGTAAACAAGAAAATATAAGAATACATCGTATTATTTTCTATATCTCCGTTCAAAATTGGCCCTCAGGCGGAAAGTTTATACGCTAATTATAACCAACCCATAAACTTTTTGCTACTTTTTATAATCTTGTATTATAGGAAATATATTGTGAAAATTCGTGAAAGCAATAACAGATCTCAAAATCATGTTGGTAAAAAAATATCACCTTGTAAAAATTCGGACCCTCAATCCTCCACTTTTTTGTTTTCGTTTTTTGTCGCTAAAGTATAATAGCTAGGAAAATTACAGCAGTACCTCGTTCTGTAGAAAACATTGTGCAACAAACTGATATCATTTGTTAATAATAATAACTAATTATAATAAAAACGTCAAAGCTACAAATTTTAATATAACCTCAAAATTATTTACATAGTAAAAATAAAGTTGATTTTCTTTTACAGTAAAATGTATTGTTTTTTACCGAATGATACTGTATTTGTTGCACAATTTATTTTACAGAGGAAAGTACTTGTGTCATTTTCCTAGATATCATACTTTAGCGACAAAAAACGAAAACAAAAAAGTGGAGGATTGAGGGTCCGAATTTTTACAAGGTGATATTTTTTTACCAGCATGATTTTGAGATCTGTTATTGCTTTCACGAATTTTCACAATATATTTCCTATAATACAAGATTATAAAAAGTAGCAAAAAGTTTATGGTTTGGTTAAAATTAGCGTATAAACTTTCCGCCTGAGGGCCAATTTTGAACGGAGATATAAAAAATAATACGATGTATTCTTATATTTTCTTGTTTACATAATTTTTGTTTGGGTTTACATTAAACTTTGACGTAAACACTTTTTCTTTAGTGCCCTTAGTTTAGCCGGTACAAGCGGACCCTCAATCCTCTATGTGTGGACTGAGGGTCCAACTATAAAGCCTATAACTCGCGTATTTGATGTTCACAAAATCTGATTCCAACTTTCACAATATTTTTGGAATGTTCACTAAATCTTAAGCATGTTTTCAAAGGGTTTTGAGAAAGTGGCCCTCAGAGCACACGCACATGAATTTTGGCAGAAAAATAATTTTTGACAGCAGAGTCGTGTAGTCATCGAAATCGAACTACGGGAAAATATTTTTTGACAGCTGAGTGTTAATGTCATAGAATTTTTGACAGATGAGTCGTGTCGTTACCGAATTTATGACAGTTAAGTCGTATCGTCATAGAATTTAGGCGGGAAAATATTTTTGAGCCGAGTAGTGAATTGTCACACAATTATTGACAGATGAGCCGTGACTTTAAAGAATTTTTGACAGAGTTGTCATCGCATTTTGGCGGGAATATAAATAGGTTTGTACATAATCCTCTCTGACTCGCATTTGACCGGTTTCAATCCGAAGTGTTTGTATAAGTAAGAAGTTGAAGAGTCAAGTCATGAACTAAATATTGTAAGTGTATGTCCGGTTCACACGTTACTCCATAAATAAGAATAGTCGAGAACGAGTTAAACTAATCTAACGCTATGTTTCAACTTTCCACTTTTTTTAGCGCAGTACTTTGTGTGAAACGGACATACAAATACCTAACATTGTTCTGATAAATTAAAATTACAGGTAATGAAATGAAAGTAAAGTATTTCACATAATTGCTCTTTTTATTTCATGTCACCAAAATGCTTTGTTGTAACTTGGTGCTAGTGGCGTGATTAAATAGTCTAGTACTCTTCAGCACCCTCGCCTTCTCCCTCGGCAGAGTCCATGCCGACCTCTTCGTAATCCTTCTCGAGAGCGGCCAAGTCCTCGCGAGCCTCGGAGAACTCTCCCTCCTCCATACCCTCGCCGACGTACCAGTGCACGAAGGCGCGCTTGGCGTACATGAGGTCGAACTTGTGGTCCAGACGAGCCCAGGCCTCGGCGATGGCGGTGGTGTTGGACAACATGCACACGGCACGCTGTACCTTCGCCAGGTCACCACCGGGCACCACGGTCGGGGGCTGGTAGTTGATGCCGACCTTGAAACCGGTAGGGCACCAGTCTACGAACTGGATGGTCCTCTTCGTCTTGATGGTGGCGATAGCCGCGTTGACGTCCTTGGGCACGACATCACCACGGTACAACATGCAGCAGGCCATGTACTTGCCGTGACGAGGGTCGCACTTAACCATCTGGTTGGCAGGCTCGAAGCACGCGTTGGTGATCTCGGCGACAGAGAGCTGCTCGTGGTATGCCTTCTCGGCGGAGATGACGGGTGCGTATGTCACCAGAGGGAAGTGGATACGTGGGTATGGTACCAAGTTGGTCTGGAACTCTGTTAGATCGACGTTGAGTGCGCCGTCGAAACGCAGGGAGGCGGTGATGGACGATACGATCTGACCGATGAGACGATTCAAGTTGGTGTATGTGGGGCGCTCGATGTCAAGGTTGCGGCGGCAGATGTCGTAGATAGCTTCGTTGTCGACCATGAATGCGCAGTCAGAGTGCTCCAGGGTGGTGTGGGTGGTCAGGATGGAGTTGTAGGGCTCCACGACGGCGGTCGATACTTGGGGCGCAGGGTAGATAGCGAACTCCAGTTTGGACTTCTTGCCGTAGTCCACGGAGAGTCGCTCCATGAGGAGGGAGGTGAAACCTGAGCCGGTACCACCACCGAATGAATGGAAGATGAGGAAGCCCTGGAGACCGGTGCACTGGTCAGCGAGCTTGCGGACGCGGTCGAGTACTAGGTCCACGATTTCCTTGCCGATTGTGTAGTGACCACGGGCATAGTTGTTGGCCGCATCTTCCTTACCAGTGATAAGTTGTTCTGGATGAAACAACTGTCTGTATGTGCCGGTTCTGACCTCATCTAATTGACAAAGAAAAGAAAATTAAAACATCTGTACCAAAGAGAGAAAAATGATAATTACATCTAAATAAGTTCAACTTTAGTTATCTCATAGCATGCAATGAACAAAATATTGATGTCTCCGAAACGCAGAATCGGCAGGTTCCTCTCGAGGTAGACGATCAAGTAAACCTGCCAGGAGGGAGATGTTGTGGGCCTTCTATTAAAGTAATTTTCTTGATTTACAATGTGACTTCGCAGGAGACTTGCAGTTTTGTTAGTTCTTCATCTAGGAAGGTACTCCCAACCGCTGTCTTCTATAGTAAAAATGTTGGCAGAACAACCACATGCACATCGATGTTATAATGAAATTATATAAACCTAAAGGACATTTTGAATGTTACATATCGCTCGTTGTTATTCACGCGGTAATTCTGTTTTGCGGATAATCCCGACGGCAGCGTACTAAGTAACTTTCGTCATAAAATACTTAAAAGATAAAATTAGGTACATAATGTTGTTTGTACTAACCTACTACCGTAGGTTCCAAGTCCACAAACACTGCTCTGGGTACGTGTTTGCCTGCACCGGTTTCACTGAAGAATGTGTTGAAGGAGTCATCACTGCCACCCACGGTCTTGTCTGTGGGCATCTGGCCATCGGGTTGGATGCCATGCTCAAGGCAGTAAAGCTCCCAGCAGGCATTACCGATCTGGACTCCAGCTTGGCCAACGTGTACTGAGATGCACTCACGCTGTTAACAAGAAAAAAAAAATTTTAATTTACGATTTTAGACAGTTTCAAATAGTTTATTTTTCACGACTACTTTTTTTTATTAAGTTACCTAGTTGTAATAATTATATTCTAAATTATAAGATTACATTCCGGTTTTGATTAATAGCTTAAACATAATATATAATAATAGCATAAACTTAAATCGAATACTTAATAAAAAATTTAAAACAGATTTTCATTTCATTTCATAAAATTTGTAACAAGTTTATATTATCTATTATTGAGATAGTACCTACTTAGTGGAATGAAATAAAACAAGATGAACTCTCAAGAGGCAGTGACACTCGTCATACACGGCGGAAATGACACACGAGTACAATGGGAAAGTAAAGAGAAATCCGGCATTGTAAAAACCCGACGGGGAGTGCTACCTGAATGAGTCGAGTCGGCAGATGTTAAAATATTTATCCCCTTTTTAGTTTTAAACAGAAATTCAACATCCCATACAATTTAATGAAAGAGTTTTATAAAAATATGAAGTAATAGGTACTATTTAAAACACGAACGAGAGTAATATTGGATTCTATAGAAAACAAGTATTTTACATTTCTTCAAGGTTATCTACATATTGATTTAATTTACGTACAGATGTGACAAATACCTAACCATATACGGCAGTCGGCAACCTCCAATGAGGTCATAACGACGTCATCTGTTATATTCTTGTACAGTATGGTACTTAGAATATGAATTGACACGTCTGTGTATTAACGTGACATATTTTAATAAATAGATTTATTTGCAGCGACCCTAACCATTGGTGTAGTAGAGTATAAATTTTAAATTTCTAGAAATATGTTAACAAAACTTTAACAAAAATTAGGTACAATTTACAAAAATGAACATAACATTGCGTATGGTTCTAATTTTAAAAAGCTTACTTATTACAATAAATTAAATTTAGATCGATGATGTTCAAAAAGAGAAGAATTTCAATTCGTCAGATAGCACGCTAACAAAATGGTGGCCCGGCTTTTTTTTTTAATTTCTCTGAATCATTTTATTTCATAAATATTAATATATCGACATAGGTAGATTAAACCCTAGTTTGTCATTTATATGATACGGCCGGTAGTATCTTTGGTTAGGCACAAATCTTAACACAACTATTTAAAAAAAAAGTTAAAATTTCGAAATTCGAACAAACCACTGTACAAAGAGTTCTTATTTAAAAATAGGTTAGTTATTCAGTTTAAATTTGGATCGAAAATGTTCAAAAAGAGAAAACAACTTTGTCGTTGTCGGTTAGCACGCCTACAAAATGGTCGCCCGGCATTTTACACACAGAAAATAACCAAATCCTTTTTATTACGTATTATAAATAAAAAAGGCTAACACTTACCATTTTGTATTGATTTAGTTGAACTTTAACGATTAATGAAACAAATTAATTTAACTATTCAGTTAGTCGTTCAGCAAGACCGGTTAAGAGGCTTGCTAAACGAATGTGATACCGAAAATTCCGTTAACGCCGCTTTTATAACCTCGCCGCGGGAGGGAACAAGCGTTCGTAATTCAAACTGTTCATTGGTCCATTCAACCTCCGCATGAGCCGCAGCCAATAAGGGACAAAGCAGCATTTTGCAATAGGTGTTGCAAAAAACAAAATCTTTAACGAAAAGCGTATGAGATAAAAAGCATGTTAGTTTAAATAAGCATTTACTTTTGTTACAAAATTAATTCAAGATAGTTATTAAGTTTTAACTACGATAGTTTATAAATGGAAACAAAATTAAATGAGGATTAAAGTACTTAATTAACCTTTAAATAATAATTACAATGGGGTTCTAAAACCATTTTTAATAAATTGTATTTTTAAGTTGTTATTAAATGTTTGTATTTTTAGTCAACTTACTATGGGAACTGGCATGGGTAAAGTCACACAAGTATTTATTTGCGTCGTCAAACAAAGAATTGAGTACAATAATTAAGCAATTCAATAAACTTCAGCTTAGACAACAATCAGCTTAAAGCGGTTTGCCTTGCGCTTTTCGTAAGCGCCTGGTTGTGATTTGTGATATAGCCATATGTCTGTAAAAGTTATGAAAATGAATTTTTTTTTTATTTCATAAAAGTCATGTCAATAACACTTATGAAATGTCGGCGTTTTTATAGTGATCACATATGCTCATCTAACGTAACGGCTAAGTTTACTGAGGGTTCGGAACACTACCATGTCAGAGAAGACACCCACAAGAAACTCTGTTGGGTTCCTATCGCTCTTTTTGGTGATCACTTCACAAATATTATTTAATTAAGAAAACAGGTGACACGGCTCGATCGGAATGTAGGATTTACCTTTTATGCTTTTTTCTTGTACATTTTTGTTACGGATAAAGGGGACCGATTGTTATGGTTGTAAAAAATACCCGTTATAATGATTATTTATTATAACGTTTGTAAGCACTTTGGGTTTGTATATCTAGAGAATGGCTCTTTTAAAATGGGTTCTTTTTTCTGTAAAAGCATCCAACTATTATCTATTTTTGCTATTAAAGTAACTCCATGAGATACTGGAGTTAGAATAGACGGCGTCAGCATCTAATAGCGTCCCAAGGGTATATTAATAGCCGACTAAGGAATATTCTCCAGGAACATAAAAGAAGGACAACTTGACAAATTCATCTAACAGGTTGCCTGTATCGCCGAAAGACACAATAGTAATACAATGCGAATGTATCATATATGATACACGAGACAGGGAAAAGGATACCTATACGTCTGTATGGCGTGATATTAATAGGGCAAGTTTCTTTTCGTTACAGGCCCGTCCCTCCCTGCAGACATAAATAGGCCGTATTTGTAGAGAAAATAACTCGAAAACGATAAATTTGTCTTTTGCGCAAAAACTTACGAATGTTACATGATTATTTGACGACCTGTGAGGTTTATTGATCTCGCATTTCATTCCCGATCAATGAATACCTCTGGTTGTGTGCGTGGCATGGACATGAATTTTTGCATTGGTCATATTTACCGGTTAACTCGTTATTTAGTTAGTTGGTGTACATATAGGTATTCCTAGTCATTGCACAAGTTCTAAGTTTGGGACTAGATGGCGTTGGCGATGGAAAATAAATTATTCCTAATCGATTCACTAGTTCTAGAAATATCTTATGCAAGCGTCAAGTTGTACTAAACGGTGGTTCCCTACATGGTCACGTTATCTTTGTTTCTCGCTGGAATGCGTGCGATGTCCGCTTCTCGTTCCCTCGCCCCGCACTTGCCTTATCGGTATATCGGCTGCAGTGCACTAGGTTGCGGGTTCGATTCTTAAGTAAGACAAATCTTTGTGCGGTCCACAAATTATTGTTCTGAGTCTGGACAAAGGTCTGGATGTTCTTTTTTTCCGTTAAATTGATGTTTGTAAAAGTCCCCACGACTTCAAGTATGATCTCTAGTGCGGGAGTTGTCTTTTTAAAGATTGTTTCTTCTTAAAGATGTCTTTTTGAAGATGTTTTCATTTGAATATATATCTTATCACTACGGTTTATGGTATACAATAAATAAATATCTATGACTACAATACTACAGCGTCATAGTTGATAGACATGGGGCAACGCATCGAGCTATATATTTTCATTCTAAAATAATGTCTTACTACTACGGATTAAGGTATAGAATAAATAGCTATAAATTCCTTGCAAAAGCTACTACTAGGTTGATGTGTTTCTTTGGTATACAAAATTGATAATGTCGTAACTTTTTTGTTGAAAATTTGTACATTTTTAGAATAAGATGTGATGTTATATGCCCCTTACGAATCGGACATTGATAAATTTCAGACCAGGTATGATAGAAATATTTCGAGGCGGCTGATGTCCAGCCAGGATAATATGAAATTAATTCGTTGGCTAATAGGTATGAGGTCAATTAACTATTTATTGTTTTATAAAAACACGGCAATATTGAAACTGATGGAAAGGGTGAATACAGTCCAGAAACAAAGCCAACGGATGGCACTCTAAAAATAACTTTAAACCGTGTCGTCATCATCTTGCCGATTTGTCCAAATGCTTCTTCACACTACTTTTGGAAAAGCATTTGGCCAAACTGTATTGTATTGTACGTTTGAAAAAAGAAGCCGTGGAGTTATTTTATCCAGTTCTTTTATTCTTTATTTATTAAGTTAGACACTTGTTACCAAATTAAAAAAAAATTATTGTTAGCGTAGTAAGGTTAAAAAACATTTTGTAGGCTGGCAATTCGTAAGTACTTATTTCAATATTTTTTGTGTGACCTACAACTTGTATGTAAATTATTAACCCTTTCACTCCCGCCAACACAACAATACCAATGTACCATATATGGTACATTGGACTGAGAAGTGTTAAAGACTGTAAATGTACCTTTTAGTCATATCATACCTATTATAATTATTATGTTTAAAAATAATTCTTGTGACACAATACAAAAGTTCCACACCCCTTCTGATTTATAAAATGTCGTAAAAAGCGACTAAGGACGATTAGGTAAAATTAATAATTATTGCTAGAGATTTTTCTCTTTACTTTGTTATTTTAACAATTCTTGAATTGAGGCAAACAATCTGCTTGGCCAGAATCATTTTATTCAGTCCACATATTATCCTCTACATAAAAGCTGGTTAGTAATTGACTAGCTATAAGAGTATGCTAAACCTTAAGAAGGCTAGGTCCTTCTAATGCGTTGGCGGTCACCTTCACTGGCCGCTGCGCCGTGTTCCCTCGTATTATATGTAGCCAAATTTGGTAATATCCTAACAATACTACTTGAGCCATATAAGTACCTACGCTAGTACAAGCTTGGTAAAGTTTCAAATGACTTCATTTCTTTTTTCAACATAAATATTATTTAAGGTCAAGGGGGGGAATACCGGCATATTTCATTTTTTTTTTATTTTGTTTGACCGTCTAGGAGTACTTATTGAACCTAACTTACTTTTTTGTAACGTATGTCATAAAGGATATTTCTTCTTTACAAATTCCATTAATCATCAATACGCTAATATAATCCATTGCGAAATTAAAGACAATTTTATAAAATTTAGTCTGTTGACGAACTTTCCCGATTTTTTGGGGTAAGTCCGTCATATAGTTGTTTTTTAGTGAAATTTAATGTTTTATCGAGTACGTTTATGATATGAATACGTAAAAATGTATGCTTATCAAAAGTAAATTCTCAAATCTTAGATATAAGGTACGATTTCCATTGAATTGCAGTAAAATCATAAAACGGGGTAATGCCGTCATATTGATTAGGCCAGGGGTTGTAAACATATTATACATACCTACCCACTAGGCAGGTAAGGCTGTTAGAATGTCAATGTGTAGATAAGTAAAACAATATTTAATATAATTAAATGGGTTTATTTTAAAATATTTGTACTGAATCAGTCTTTAAGAATAAGTATTCATAAGCACAATTTATTGATGTAGTCGGTAAAATCACAGTAAGTATTTAAACGAAAGTAATTAAACATATAACTTTAATATCGTTCGAAATCAACTAATAAAATGTGTTGACTACAGAGTATATTATTGCTTACTGCTCGCACCGCATCTTCTAGCTTTTCTTTTGGATATGATGCTTTATCGGTTTTCCTTTTATAATTCCGCACCATTTTCATGTTTACCTAAAAATAAAAATAACACACTAAGTGATGAAGAATATTAGTACTCGTAAATCAAATTGGTTGTTACTGCAACCACTAACTACCAATTTGATTCACCGCTTAAGGAAAAGTAGACTTAAATAGTGAGGTCTAGTAATAAAAGTCTAGTAAAGACTTTTTTTTACTTACCAACGATAATGTTTAGTCAAATATTACTAAATAAACTTATGGATTAGTGGTAGGTAAAATAATATCTATAAACAGTTGTCTACTGGGAAAAAAATACACTACAACAAAAGGTTTACTATATCTGGAACGGGGCAAGACCGGCATATGACGGCATTTCCCTAAACCAGTATACGCCATTACCCCAACATTACTTTTTGAGGTTAAGTTATTTTGCCGGCTAATATTTCTCGAAAAATTGCACATATTCACTTGAAAACATATGAAACTATAAATTTAGAACACAATGTAGCCACTTACCGTAAAAACACCTGTGAATTTCTTGTTTTCCACACCGAATTTTGGTAAAACTTATGATATCACTTACTTGACTACCGCCATAACTGACACTCAAAATTTTTGACCTATTTTTTTACTGCTGTGAGAATCGTAGCGACATCTGTAATTTGATGGCAGAACCAGTAAGAGACACTGTTTTACCCACATACACTATAACTGCTGTAGGTGGTTAAAAAAGCGCGCAAACGAGACGTGGACGGACTTAACCCGCTGCCGGAATTCCCCCCCTTGACCTTACGTCAATTTACTGTACTGAAACAAATTACTGTACTAAACCTAAGGTTAACACGCTTTAAAGTTTATTAAACTTTACCACCCCTTCCTACGCGCTAATAGAAATGAAAGGGCGCAACAAACTTCTCTGCGGCTTTTTCCAGACGTCAATAGTCAATAAATAATTTCTTTGATTGGTTTAAAGAATTAGACCATACATAAGTCGCACTCATACATAAGTTAATGAGATAACTTGTTCACGTGGCTATGCCCAATATAAACGATGTTTTACCAACCACGACCCGGTGTATGAATCGCAGCGGCATGTGGCATTGAGGCGATCAATCTCAGTCGCCTTACCAGGATGGTTAAATAGTAGGCTCGAGTCCAACGTGCCCTTGAAACTGACGGCCCTCAGAGTCGTGAAGTGTGTTCACGATTTCCAAGAAGATATTAAAATATCTTTAAAAAATCCGTAAGGTGGTCTTTATAAGGGTTTTATGGTCAGATATGCCATGAATCGACAAGCATCTTAATATAAAAGCGTAGCTAGGTGTATATACAGTTCCCATTGAAATAATCAATAACTTAGTTATGCCGAGTAATACGATTGCGTACCTATTACCTACTTAATATATTTGCTATCAAGAGGTTTGCTTTACGTAGGTAATGCACTTACTTCACAAACAGAAATCATGAGTAATAACAACAAACTGTACCTTCCAAGCTATCGGCATAACTAAGTTATTGATTGTTTGGTGGCACAACGGTCGCGTTAACAGCTTGCGAGGAAAAGGTCCCTGAGTCAGGCAGGATGTTCTTTGTGCCTGTTAGTTCACCGTGCAGCGCAGGGTGAGGAGACCCCTTACACGGTGGATCGACGACCTAGTTAGGGCGACAGGAAGCCGATGGATGAGGGAGGCACAGGACAAGGCCTATGTCCAGCGGTGGACGTCGATTGGCTGATATGATGAAGTCACCGTGAATCTCTAATGGAGTGAAATAGAACTGGAATAGTTCTAATAAAGTTTGAGAATGGATGGGTTGCTTTTTAAAAATAAATAAATATTTTTAAGTCATAAAGTAACATTAAACAATACGCATTTTTAGTATGTTCATTTAAAGTTATTCTAATTAGTAGGTATACTTTACTTAGTTCACAGACTCATAACTTATAAGGAATGTGGGTAGTATGGGGTCACATACCTACCTACACGAAGGCTTGGTTGTATTTAGGTCGTCAACGATATCGCCTCACAACACGAGATCAAGTCCACGAGGATTAAATAACGCGTTATTGTATCGATATCATTACGTCATCGTAATAAATAGGTATTACATACAAGCTCGTATTTGTTTACTTGACCGTGTTCTGCTGGTTTGTTGTTTATAATTTTATTTATAAATTACACAGCAATATGAATTGATAGAGTAAGAATACAATATAAACCGACTGAGGAACTAGGTATCCGTGAATATTATCTTTACGAAATAAAAAGAAGGAAAACTTAGATTAAACCCTATACCAATCCGTCTGGCCAGCGTGGTATTAGTAGGCCAAGTATCCCTCCGTCACGGGAAGAGGCCCGTCCCTGTAGTGGGACATTAATGGGCTGTTATAATGATAATATTATACTTACTCGTATCATGCTTAGGTATATTAATTTACTTAGCCTAGTTTTACTGTTTTGTTTAGGTATACTTTTTAATATATAACACAGAGCAACATGACTCTATGGAACCTGATGGAAAGTGCTGTGAGTTCGAAAGTTAGACATTACAGAATTGGAGGACAACAGATGGTAGGTACTAATGAAATGACCTCACACTCCGACGCGTGGATTATTTTGCTAAACCGGCAAATTGATGATGAAGCAAAGGAGCAAGGTCATTTTTGGAGGATATTTTTTGATTTTTAACAACAAGAAAAATCATATACTTAATATTTTACAAAAACAATATAACATTTAATTATAGGTAAGTACATAGTTTTTATTGTACGGTTTCATCACCGCACATATTATTTCTGCTGATTCCGTGACATAATTCGGCTCTCAAGAAATTATTTACTCATCAATTATTATTGTGTATAAACAAGGTAACACTTAGCGGTTTTAATTGTAGATTTTATAACCTTGGTTCTATTCTCGCTACTTGCTGAGTAATCAATATTTTTGATTTGCATACGTAGGTACATATTTGCTTATTGAAAGTGGGCGAAGAAGGGCGAGTTTATGTGACTTTGGCGCCGAAAAGGTTAAATTAAATTGGTATGTTTCTAAATGAAAACTCACCGTTTTTTTTTCAATTTGTACATAAATAACTAGGTATATGATAGTGACCAAAAGTGACATGGGTAGGTATATAAAGTTTTTGTATATTTGTTCCGAGTAGACTCCGAAACAGCTAGACCTATTTTTATGGGACTTCCAATGGAAGATAGGTGATATTATGATACTTACGATTTACCTATATTTTATAGGATTTTGTAGGGAAAAACACGTATTTAAATAAACTCTTCATAAAGATGTAAAGCTATAAATAAAACACACATTTAAAAAGTCATATTTATTACAAATTTAAACATTTTTTTAATTTTTAGGCTATCGCGTTGAATTTTGCAAACAACCTCTATGGCGTAGTGGTTTTGATCCCAGAGCAGATCAAACATTTGATTTGGTTTGGGTGTTTTCTTTTTCAGTGTGGCTTAGTGGTTTGGTATAGTTCATGCCTTTAACGCAGAGATCGGAACACAAAAACACTAGTCTACATTGGTCATAGACCGAGACCTGTGGTAGTCAAAGAGAGAGGCGTTTGCCCACCAGTGGGATGATATGGTCTAACTGTAAGTAAAGGTAATAATGTTAGAAACAAAATTTCTTTCTTATTAGTAAATAGTAATTTCTATTGCAACATTAAAAGTTAATGGCTAAACGTAATAGATGGCGTTTTTAACAAAAAATAAATATCGGTTCATTTAAGGCAATTCGGTATGTAAAGATTTTTTTTTTTATATATTTTTATTTTAAAGATTTATTAAATATAAACAACTAATTTGAATATTTTTGGTTTCCTACTTATAGTTTTTTTTAAAATAAATATTTTAAGTTTTACTTATGATGACGTCGTGTGGACGGCTGAATTACTTGAGCAATGAAGGCAGAGACAAACTTCTCTTCAGCCGGACGCATGAAGTCATTTAGAGGTCAAATACCAAAGTAGTTATGTATTGTATTGTAAAAAATAACACAATCTTGCGGTTTTTGGCGCTAAAAATATGATTGTATTCCTTACCGATCTAAAATCTCGAAATGGTTTTGAATGGACTTAGGTAAACTTCTACTTTACATACCGAATTGTTTAGGTTTGTTTTTATCTACGTATTGCGATGCTTGATTATAAATATTAAACGTAAATAAGAGATTAATGCGGCATACTATTTACCTTCATATGGCTTGACGTTTCGGCACAGGTAACACTGGCCGTGGTCTCAAACTGATTGAGCTTAAGTCAGCTTGAGAACACAGACAATAAGTTTTTTCATACCACGTTAGTGGGTTAACTTTATGGTAAGTGGTTATTTTAGCCTATGGACGCTTGAAACACCAGAGGAATCGCAAATGCGTTGCCGACTCTTTAAAACCTATTCAATACTGTAGTCTCATTTTTTGTATTAATCTCCCGTTGACATTTACTATATATAATTAATAAATTTAGATTTAGAAGTAAGGTCTAGTGCTTAAAGGGAAGTCCAACTTCTTTATTCTATTTATTTCTATTAAAAATATAGTTATTTGTAACTAAGAAAAAAAAGAAAATTATATGTTCTGTAATGGCTTTAATGTATTTCAGACCTATTTAAATGTCTAGTAAACAATACAATAAATTACAACTTTATATACAAAACTCTGTACAATGCGCGCAATTAAACTCGACCGGCTAGAAGTTGTTATAAATGGTTGCGCAGTTGTAATTCTTGGAACTAAATGGCGGGGAGCGGGTGTTTTCTGAGTGACTGTACATGCGCGAATGTTATTGTTAGTAACTTCAACCCGGCCGAGTAAGATCGCGCGAGTTGTAAATATAAACATTACTTAGGAATCTTCTAAACATTGGAAATAAACTTTGTTTTAGATTAACTAAGTTGTATAGTGATGTTAGAAGTTTTATAGCAGCCTATGAGCATTCGACTATAGAAGGAAGCCCTTTAAAAATGGTGAAAAACTCAGTCTATAAATACCACGATAGCCAGACCGGTTGGTTAAGTAGTGGTACTTTAGTAGCTGTTTACGACAGCCTCAGCTTTACAAGTGTGCCCTGTACGTAAAACGTAGTTAGTACAAAAATATTCATTGTCAAGATCACGGAAGAAAAATCAAGTGGAAATGCAATACAACTAATTCACTACAGGAACCGCTGTCGCCAAAAAACAAATAAACACACAAATAAACTACTAACAAAAAATAACATATGTAGCTGATCCTACATCTGAGAGTGAACCTTTATATAATATAAATAGCAGTTAATTGGCTGTAGCGTTAAAAGAATAATATGACGTTTTGTAATTTAAATAGATTCATTTTCGAGTTAATTCCATAGATGGCGGTTTTCGCAGTTCTGTCAGTTATATACTTTAACATGTTGTTTATAAGAGTGATATTCGTGATACCTATGACATCAGCGACAAGTTATGCGTACCAGCGCATATTAGTGACACGCGTACCACGCCTACTTAGCACTTCCACTTGATTTTTCTTCTGTGCATAAGAGTAACATTAATATACTACTGCTTACAGGTGTATTATGTTTCCATATCCTTGTAAAATCACTAGCTATTTTTACATAAACACATTAATAATTTGACACTAGTTGCCTGTTCTGCCAATAGTACAACAATATGAATGTACTGCTCGGTCACATTATCTCGAGACCTGGCGTCGATGACGTCACGTCGCGTCGGACGAATCACTGATGCGCCCGTGGCGAGCGCGGGGGTTGAAAGGAGAACGGGACGTTCGCATTCCAGCGAGGTCTCTACAGATAGCGCGCGAGTTGAATGCAGAGCTTAGGAATGCGGTAGTGCTGTGACCTAATTTTAATTATTGATTGACATTCATGTCGATAAATTTAAACAATGTTATAAGTTTAATTTTATTTAGTACTCTAGGTTAACATGGTGATAAAAAACAATATCATAATTATTACATGTTTTAATAATCATTTCATAAAACGGAATAAAAAAATAACACGGGAACTTCAGTATTACTATTAACACAATAACACGGCAAACGTACGATAGTTGACAAGGATGGCACAGCACTACACTGCAGGCGCGTGAGGTGGGGCGTGCGGATAGCGGGGGGAGATGCTCCCGCCCTTTACCTCAGACCCCGACTGCATTCAACTCGCGCGCTATCTGTAGATAATGTGACTGTGTAATAAAGGTCAAGCCTTCACAGTAGGTATATGATACAACCCAGACAGTCTCTTAAAGAGATCTAAATAATAATTAACCCAACATCACTGTACAACAAAAAAAAAACAAATAATATCTATTTATAAAAAAATATTATACTAACTAATGGTTAACTTAATATATAATATATTAATACAATTACATTATATTATATTAATTCATAATATTTTCGTTTTTATTTCATAGTTTTATGGTGTGGCGCCATCTTTGTTCACGTCCCGTGAAACTCGTTCAAGTGATCACTGTAAAAAAATATAATATTAATATTTATTAATTATTACTACTTAAATCTTAAGAAAAATTAAGAAATACATTATAGTTTCAACTAGCCAAATATTTCAAATCGTAGTTATCTATACTAATATTATAGAGGTAAAGTTTGTGTGTTTTTGACGTTGTAGGGGGTAATATCTGGATCTACAGAATCGATTTAAAAAAAAAAACTGTGTTGAATAGACTATTTATCGGGGAGTGTCCTAGGCTATATAATATCACGCTATGACTAATAGGAATGGAGCAGTAATGAAATATGTTTAAAAAAGCGACGCGTTTTTTCCGCCGCTTAACGAAGTGGGCACGGCTCAGCTAGTTATCATAAGAGAATAACCTAGATTAAAGTAGCTTATGAGTATAGTAAATATTATCATGTACCCTGTCTATTTAAATTTAGCTCGCGCAATCTTACCCGACCGGTCTAAAGCTAACGTTTAAGACAGTAACCAAGTAACTCTGAAGACAAACGCTCCCAGCCGTTTGGTTTCAAAAATTAAATCTGCGCAATCTTCAAGCCAGCCAATATAGATTGCGTGTATTGTATGTTGAGGTATTGTAGTGGTGTTATCTACACTCGAGATCCAGGGAGTATATTAATTAAAGTGCTTTTATTGTACCATGACGTACACACAGCAACTAATCAAGCTAGACACTCATGTACCTTAATACCTTGAAATAAGACACAATTTCAAATGAAAATGTTTAACTTGATGTGTTGCTGTGTGTACATACACCAGTACAGTATTAGCATGATTAAATGTAATGTTTAATTTGTTATAAATTATAGTTTGTATTTGTATTAAGTTTCGATTTTATTTGTATAAGTTTTAGTGTAGTCAGATTATGCAATAAATTATAGATATTTATAAGCTCTGCACCATCGAATTAGGGTGATCTGTAAGGATGGTGCATGTATGTAATAAATAAATAAATAATGTTCAAGTGCTGTACCAGTGGTTGGCGCTAGAGCCTCGTGCTCTAAATATGTATGGTGTAGAGCACTTTGCGCTATAGCGGCGCGGCGAGCAGCGCTCCGAACTGCAGCAACGCTTCTCTCAGCGCCGCTCCGCAGCCGGCCGCCCGCGCGCTCCCTGCCACCACTACCAGCAGTGGATATAAACCTGGAAACATTTACATACATTTTATAATCTATACTAATATTATAAAGAGGTAAAGTTTGTGTGTTTGTGACGTTGTAGGGGGTAATCTCTGAATCTAATGAAACGATTTTAAAAATTCTTTCTGTGTTGAATAGTCCATTTAACGGGGAGTGTCATAGGCTATATAGTATCACGCTATAACAAATAGAAGTGGAGCAGTAATGAAATATGTTTTAAAAAAGTACGCGCTTTTTTCGCCGCCCAACGGAGTGGCCACGGGTCAGCTAGGTGATGTATAAAATCACGTCCTATCCCATGGGGGTAGGGAATGACTACTGAGCGTCAAGTACAAGGATCTTTACAAACTGTAGGGACAGCAAATAGTGCGTTAATTTAAAAGACCATTTGTAATGGTCAAAGAGTACTAGGCCAACAGTACTGACTAGTAGTTTACTGTACAGTGCATAATGTAAATTTGTGATATTCGTGGTACTTTTTTACAAATAGTTCAAAAATTACTAGGCTAACAGCACGGACTAGTAGTTTACTGTACAGTAGTGCGTAATGAACATTTGTGACATTCGTGGTACTTTTTGAAAAATTGTTCAAAAAGTACTAGGCTAACAGCATGGACTAGTAGTTTACTGTACAGTAGTGCGTAATGAACATTTGTGACTTTCGTGGTACTTTTTGAAAAATTGTTCAAAAAGTACTAGGCTAACAGCATGGACTAGTAGTTTACTGTTCAGTGCATAATGAACATTTGTGATATTCGTGGTACTTTTTGAAAAATAGTTCAAAAATTACTAGGCTAACAGCACGGACTAGTAGTTTACTGTACAGTGCATAATGTAAATTTGTGATTTTCGTGGTACTTTTTTAAAAATAGTTCAAAAATTACTAGGCTAACAGCACGGGACTAGTAGTTTACTGTACAATAGTGCGTAATGAACATTTGTGACATTCGTGGTACTTTTTGAAAAATTGTTCAAAAAGTACTAGGCTAACAGCACGGACTAGTAGTTTACTGTACAGTAGTGCGTAATGAACATTTGTGACATTCGTGGTACTTTTTGAACATTTTTTCAAAAAGTACCACGAATGTCACAAATAGGGTACTAGGCTAACAGCATGGACTAGTAGTTTACTGTTCAGTGCATAATGAACATTTGTGATATTCGTGGTACTTTTTGAAGAATAGTTCAAAAATTACTAGGCTAACAGCACGGACTAGTAGTTTACTGTACAGTGCATAATGTAAATTTGTGATATTCGTGGTACTTTTATAAAAATAGTTCAGAAATTACTAGGCTAACAGCACGGGACTAGTAGTTTACTGTACAGTAGTGCGTAATAAACATTTGTGACATTCGTGGTACTTTTTGAAAAATTGTTCAAAAAGTACTAGGCTAACAGCACGGACTAGTAGTTTACTGTACAGTAGTGCGTAATGAACATTTGTGACATTCGTGGTACTTTTTGAAAAATTGTTTAAAAAGTACTAGGCTAACAGCATGGACTAGTAGTTTACTGTTCAGTGCATAATGAACATTTGTGATATTCGTGGTACTTTTTGAAAAATAGTTCAAAAATTACTAGGCTAACAGCCCGGACTAGTAGTTTACTGTACAGTGCATAACGAACGTTCGTGATATTCGTGGTACTGTTTGAAAAATAGTTCAAAAAGTACTAGGCTAACAGCACGGACTAGTAGTTTACTGTACAGTAGTGCGTAATGAACATTTGTGACATTCGTGGTACTTTTTGAAAAATTGTTCAAAAAGTACTAGGCTAACAGCACGGACTAGTAGTTTACTGTACAGTGCATAATGAACGTTCGTGATATCCGTGGTACTTTTTGAAAAATAGTTCAAAAAGTACTAGGCTAACAGCACGGACTAGTAGTTTACTGTACAGAAGTGCGTAATGAACATTTGTGACATTCGTGGTACTTTTTGAAAAATTGTTCAAAAAGTACTAGGCTAACAGCACGGACTAGTAGTTTACTTACTGTACAGTGCATAATGAACGTTCGTGATATCCGTGGTACTTTTTGAAAAATTGTTCAAAAAGTACTAGGCTAACAGCACGGACTAGTAGTTTACTGTACAGTAGTGCGTAATGAACATTTGTGACATTCGTGGTACTTTTTGAAAAATTGTTCAAAAAGTACTAGGTTAACAGCACGGACTAGTAGTTTACTGTACAGTGCATAATGTAAATTTGTGATATTCGTGGTACTTTTTTAAAAATAGTTCAAAAATTACTAGGCTAACAGCACGGACTAGTAGTTTACTGTACAGTAGTGCGTAATGAACATTTGTGACATTCGTGGTACTTTTTGAAAAATTGTTCAAAAAGTACTAGGCTAACAGCATGGACTAGTAGTTTACTGTACAGTAGTGCGTAATGAACATTTGTGACATTCGTGGTACTTTTTGAAAAATTGTTCAAAAAGTACTAGGCTAACAGCATGGACTATAGTAGGGCCATTACAAACGTGCGAACTGAGTCATAAATCATTTTTATCAGACCTCTCGCTCACACTTATAGGCATATCGGAACTCTCGCTCGCACTCCTAGTGTTGTGTGTAACAATAAAAAAGTGATTTGTCGATAGTCAATAACAGGTAATGAGGTAAGGGGTTGAGGAAATAATGCAAAATATTGTCTAGCATGAATTTTTTATATAAAACATACAATATATTAAATGTTATAAAAATTAAATTAATATAGCCATACAAAACAAAGTTACATACAAATTATAAATATAACAAATTTTAAACAATGTAAATCTTAGAATATTAATAATACCTACATTTTTATTATAGTAATGAAAACTACCTAATTGCATTAGTCATCAACGACCGCGGCATCCTGGCTACCTGCGTCCGAGCGGCATCCCTTTATCGATAACAAGTGACGCGGCATTGTCACATTCCTTTGACGTAATGATTTATGACTCAGTTCGCACGTTTGTAATGGCCCTACTATAGTAGTTTACTGTACAGTGCATAATGTAAATTTGTGATATTCGTGGTACTTTTTTAAAAATAGTTCAAAAATTACTAGGCTAACAGCACGGGACTAGTAGTTTACTGTACAGTAGTGCGTAATGAACATTTGTGACATTCGTGGTACTTTTTGAAAAATTGTTCAAAAAGTACTAGGCTAACAGCACGGACTAGTAGTTTACTGTACAGTAGTGCGTAATGAACATTTGTGACATTCGTGGTACTTTTTGAAAAATTGTTCAAAAAGTACTAGGCTAACAGCATGGACTAGTAGTTTACTGTTCAGTGCATAATGAACATTTGTGATATTCGTGGTACTTTTTGAAAAATAGTTCAAAAATTACTAGGCTAACAGCACGGACTAGTAGTTTACTGTACAGTGCATAATGTAAATTTGTGATATTCGTGGTACTTTTATAAAAATAGTTCAAAAATTACTAGGCTAACAGCACGGGACTAGTAGTTTACTGTACAGTAGTGCGTAATGAACATTTGTGACATTCGTGGTACTTTTTTAAAAATTGTTCAAAAAGTACTAGGCTAATAGCATGGACTAGTAGTTTACTGTATAGTGCATAATGAACGTTCGTGATATCCGTGGTACTTTTTGAAAAATAGTTCAAAAAGTACTAGGCTAACAGCACGGACTTTTTTTTTTTTTTTTTTTTTAATTAATCTAGTAGAGCAAGATCCTAGAAGTGGCGCTAATGGTCTACGCCTTCTTCTAGGATCGTTTTGCAGTATTATTATTTAATGTATAATGTGGTGAATAGTACAAATGAATGGTTAACAATAAAATAAGAAGAACATAAGAATTGACAAAAGTATTCTAGATTACAACAATGCTTAACATATAAAATAAAGTTAAAGTTATTTACATACATCCTTTTTTATATTTTTTTTATATATCTTTTTTTTTTGACAACTGCAATTTTTTTGTTGTATAGCATATTTAATTGTATAGGATAAAGAATGCATGCTTTTTGTTTATTATACAATCAGATAAAAAACAAACAAAACAGACACTTATTTAAACAAAACAGATTAACAATAAAGAAGAAAAATATAACATGTGTGAACTAAAATAAAAGACAATATTTACATAAAAATTACAAAATTTACAGGTCTTTATACAAATCATCAGCAAGTATACGTAGCAAGTTATATGTGCATGTGTGAATATACTTCACTGTATCTGATGGAATGATTTAAAGGCAATTTAAGCCTATAAGCTAAGTTTGATTAAAATGTTTTAATTCATTATTACACCTTCTTCCTCTTGCTACATCCTCTCTGACTCTAAATCTTCTCTTCAAGAACTATCTAATCCTTATTCACATCAGTTTCAATCCTCTATCAGTTAACATATTCAAACATTTAAACACACTAAAAAACAAACAAGTTCATATACATTTCGCATGGGTAAGGGCACATATTGGCATTCCTGGAAATGAAGAGGCTGACTCTGCAGCAAAAACTGCAGCTAACATGCACAAAACACCGGACTACTTGCATACACCTTTTTCATACGTCAAACTGATACACAAAAAACAATTACACGCATCCTTACAAGGGTTGTATGACAAATCTGAAGGAGCAACTTACACTAAACAACTTTTTTCTTCTTTTCAAGATATATCCAAGTTTTTATCTATCATTAAACCATCCTTTCCTATCACTCAACTACTCACCAATCATGCATACCATAAATCGTACCTTCACCGCTTTCACATAACCAATCTTTGCCCCTGTGATAACTCATCAATTCAAACATTTAGACATTTAATTCTTGAATGTCCACGCTTCCAAATTACTCGTTTACCTTTTATATATACATGTGAGAACCACGATATAGACCCATAAAATCCACACTACTTAATTCATTTAATAAAATACGAAGAAACAGTTAACATATTCATCAACCATATTTCATATATTATTAAAGAACAGCACGGACTAGTAGTTTACTGTACAGTAGTGCGTAATGAACATTTGTGACATTCGTGGTACTTTTTGAAAAATTGTTCAAAAAGTACTAGGCTAACAGCACGGACTAGTAGTTTACTGTACAGTGCATAATGAACGTTCGTGATATCCGTGGTACTTTTTGAAAAATAGTTCAAAAAGTACTAGGCTAACAGCACGGACTAGTAGTTTACTGTACAGTAGTGCGTAATGAACATTTGTGACATTCGTGGTACTTTTTGAAAAATAGTTCAAAAATTACTAGGCTAACAGCACGGACTAGTAGTTTACTGTAGGTACAGTGCATAATGAACGTTCGTGATATTCGTGGTACTGTTTGAAAAATAGTTAAAAAAGTACTAGGTTAACAGCACGGACTAGTAGTTTACTGTACAGTGCATAATGAACGTTCGTGATATTCGTGGTACTTTTAGAAAAATAGTTCAAAAAGTACTAGGTTAACAGCACGGACTAGTAGTTAACTGTGGAGTGCATAATAAAATTTGTGACATTCGTGGTACTTTTTGAAAATTGAGTTGAAATTACTAGGATATCATAAGAGACAAGTAGTTTACTGTACACAGCATAATTAACGTTTTTTGTAACATTCGGCCATACATTCTTTCGTTTTAGGAATGTGACAATGCCGCGTTCACTCGTCATTGATAAAGGGATGCCGTTAGGTCGCAGGTAGCAAGGAGGACGGGCGTCGTGAAGTTTTATAACATTTAATATAAGTTTTGTATGTTTTAGATAGATATTTGGTATCTTTTATTGTTACGCACAAGCACAAAACTAAGAGTGCGAGCGAGAGTTCCGATATGCCTATAAGTGTAAGCAAAAGGGCTGATATATTTTTTTTTGCCATAGTTTGCTCGTTTGTAATGGCCCTACGATGTATAAATAAGCATTAGTTAATTGAACAAAAAAATACCTGTACAACAGTTTAAGAGACCAGTAGTTTACGGTTTTTTTGTCATAATGAGTTACTGTTATGGTGATAACATAATACGTACAATAGTTTGCTGTACGCATCATAACAAACATGAGTGACGTTTGTGGTACTTTCGAAAAAATAACACAAAAAGTACAAGGATATCAGAAAGGACAAGGACTTTCTATAGACAGCACAATGAACGTGAGTGACGTTCGTGGTACTTTTTGAAAAATAACACTAATAGTACAAGGATTACAAAAAGGACAAGTAGTTTCTATAGACAGCATAATGAACGTGAGTGGCGTTCGTGGTACTTTTAGGAAAATAACACTAATAGTACAAGGATTACAAAAAGGACAAGTAGTTTCTATAGACAGCATAATGAACGTGAGTGGCGTTCGTGGTACTTTTTGAAAAATAACACTAATAGTACAAGGATTACAGAAAAGACAAGTAGTTTCTATAGACAGCACAATGAATGTGAGTGACGTTCGTGGTACTTTTTGGAAAATAACACGAAAAGTACAAGGATAACAGAAAGGACAAGTAGTTTCTATAGACAGAATAATGAATGTGAGTGACGTTCGTGGTACTTTTTTGGAAAATAACACTAATAGTACAAGGATTACAGAAAGGACAAGTAGTTTCTATAGACAGCACAATGAATGTGAGTGACGTTCGTGGTACTTTTTGGAAAATAACACTAATAGTACAAGGATTACAGAAAGGACAAGTAGTTTCTATAGACAGCACAATGAATGTGAGTGACGTTCGTGGTACCTTTTGGAAAATAACACTAATGGTACAAGGATTACAAAAAGGACAAGTTGTTTCTATAGACAGCATAATGAACGTGAGTGGCGTTCGTGGTACTTTTTGAAAAATAACACTAATAGTACAAGGATTACAGAAAAGACAAGTACACACATCAAAAAAGTCTAAGCAACATGCATGATATTACAAATTTACCATTTATATTAATTTATTTTACCATTTATTTTAATTATAACGTTGTATTTTATTTTTAAAATAATATTTTTAGGGTTCTATGATGTAAAAATAACAGCTGTTTTCTTTATAAGTTCTTTTAATAACAGAAATTAACAATATTAGAATATACAGGTACATAAGAAACTAAACTTTTTTTTTACAAATTGAAATTTCTTAAGAAAATGAATTTATTGTGAAAGAATAGGACAATTTAATACAAAGTATGGCCACCTCTGCTATTCAGAACTTGTCGGCAACGATTATTCATTGAATTAATGAGACTGTTTATGTCATCTTGCGGTATTCGCTCCCAATGGAATTGTAGCAAATCCTTCAGCTGTTGGGTTGTTGTCACTCCGTCCAAGTCCTTCAAAACACGTCTCTGGAGCATGTCCCATGCGTGCTCGATGGGGTTGAGGTCTGGCGATTGTGCAGGCCAGGGCAATACCTGGATGTTCTCCGTTGCCAAGTATTCACTGGTTCGCCGAGCTGTATGTGAACGCGCATTGTCATGCATTAACGTAAAATCGGAGCCAAAGGTTTGTGCAAATGGATGGACATAAGGTCTGAGAATATCCTCAACGTAATTTTCAGCGTTCATGTTTCCATTTACAAAAACGAGCTCAGTTCGCCTGTTCTTCATAATACCCGCCCATACCATAACTGTTGAGCCGCTGTATGGATGAACTTCCTGAACGCACCTGAGTCTTTCAGTATTTCCGGGTCGACGGTACACTCGCACCCTTCTTGTATCAGGCCTAAACCCGAATCGCGACTCATCGGAAAACATAATTTTATCCCATTGTTCCTGGGTCCATGTTATGCGTTCTCTACACCATTCATTTCGACGAGCGCGATTCCCGTGACGTATCGGTGGGCACCTGATAGGGCGTCGAGCTCGTAGGCCGTACTCATGCAGTCGATTTCGCACAGTTTGGGGACTTACATCAACACCACTTGAATTTTGTAGCCTCAAACTTATCTCTCGAGCGGTTAACATCGGCTGGCGTCTTGCAGTCAGTTGTATGTACCGGTCTTGCCGAGTGGTTGTACTCCTTTTACGGCCTGGATGCTGTTCAGCGGGTTCCCCTGTATTATTGTAGCGCTGCCAAAGACGACAAATAACACTTCTATGAATACCAAAATGTCGAGATACCTGAGATTGATTACTTCCCGCTTGCAACATCCCTACAGCTCTTTGCATTTCATCTGCCGTCAAATGACGTCGCTCCATGACGTAAAGAATATCTAACAATTCAATTTTGTCGCCAACTGTATTTAAATGGTTGGTAAAATTATAAAATCAAGACTAAAACGTAGCAATTAACATGCACTCGAAATTCAAACAAATTCGCAGTCATTTGAATTTTATGAAAAAAAACAAAACATAATCGAAATTTTTTTACCTATACACTTGAAGTTTACTTACCTATACACTTGAAGTTTACTTACCTATACACTTTGAGTGAGTAAATACTTAGAAATTAATTAATATAAATGGTAAATTTGTAATATCATGCATGTTGCTTAGACTTTTTTGATGTGTGTAGTTTCTATAGACAGCACAATGAATGTGAGTGACGTTCGTGGTACTTTTTGGAAAATAACACGAAAAGTACAAGGATAACAGAAAGGACAAGTAGTTTCTATAGACAGCATAATGAATGTGAGTGACGTTCGTGGTACTTTTTGGAAAATAACACTAATAGTACAAGGATTACACAAAGGACAAGTAGTTTCTATAGACAGCATAATGAATGTGAGTGACGTTCGTGGTACTTTTTGGAAAATAACACTAATAGTACAAGGATTACAGAAAGGACAAGTAGTTTCTATAGACAGCATAATGAACGTGAGTGACGTTCGTGGTACTTTTTGGAAAATAACACTAATAGTACAAGGATTACAGAAAGGACAAGTAGTTTCTATAGAAAGCATAATGAATGTGAGTGACGTTCGTGGTACTTTTTGGAAAATAACACTAATAGTACAAGGATTACAAAAAGGACAAGTAGTTTCTATAGACAGCATAATGAATGTGAGTGACGTTCGTGGTACTTTTTGGAAAATAACACTAATAGTACAAGGATTACAGAAAGGACTAGTAGTTTCTATAGACAGTACAATAAACATAGGGGTCCATATTGGCTCACCTAAAGTTCTTCTTCCGAAAATGTTTTTCCTAACGATTTGTAATCCGAATGATCACTTTTCCTAAAATTTTAAATCCTAAAGTTTTCATTCATACTATTTGTATTGCTACCGGCGATGTTCATAACACTCATGTTTCCGAAAATCGTTATTAATAATATCGTTACGTAAATATATTTAAACTCCTAATGTTTTTTGTCATAACGCTTTTATCCCTAAACATTTTCAACATAATATTTTCTCTCATACTCAGAAAGAAATATTTACCAAGTGAAAGTAATAAAAAGGTTTGTTTTTATACTATTTCTTGTGATTTTACTTAACAACTTTTTACGTTTTTACATTAAACCATTTTTTTTTTAATTATTGTTTATTAAAATTATTAAAATATTTTTGTCTTAAATGAATGAAATCCATAAAACATGACTCGTTCACGGTTATGCTTATGGCCTGAGAGTTTACCGTAACCGTAACTATACCAATAAGTAAAGGACCAATTCGGTTCTGGCACTTCGCCGGCCGCTGCCGCGGCACGCTCGCTGCGCTCGCTCGGCTCGTGCGTTGGGGTCACAGTTCTACCATAACCTAAACCAAAAATTATGAAGGATCATTTCAAGGCCCCATTTCGTTTCTGGATCTTGACTGAATGATTGGAGCGGGACTCTGGTTTTGCTCTGGTCTTTGGTATATTATGTTATACCTACATGTTGTCAAAAAAAAAAATTACGCAAAATTAATGTATAATAAGTAATATTAATTATTATGAATAAAAAGAAATCTAAACAAAAAAGATATGACTTTAAATTATAGTATAAAAGATGGTTATGTTGAGAAAATATAGGAAAACAAATAATAGTATAATAGATGTTTATTGCTACTGAAATTATGAAGATGAATGCTTCGGATTATTAACATTAGAGACAAAAAAAACAGGAATTGCGATTGTTAGGATGATGAACATTTTCGGACTTCCAATTATAGGAGTTGAAATTTTAGGTGAACTTTGGCGCATGATGTTCGTGGTACTTTTTGAAATATAACTCAAAAAAGTACAAGGATAACAGAAAGGACTAGTAGTTTCTATATACAGCACAATAAACTTGAGTGATGTTCGTGGTACTTTTTGGAAAATAACACGAAAAGTACAAGGATAACAGAAAGGACTAGTAGTTTCTATAGACACCACAATGAACGTGGTGGCGTTCGTGGTACTTTTTGGAAAATAACACGAAAAGTACAAGGATAACAGAAAAGACAAGTAGTTTCTATAGACGCCACAATGAACGTGAGTGGCGTTCGTGGTACTTTTTGGAAAATAACACGAAAAGTACAAGGGTAACAGAAAAGACAAGTAGTTTCTATAGACACCACAATGAACGTGAGTGGCGTTCGTGGTACTTTTTGGAAAATAACACGAAAAGTACAAGGATAACAGAAAGGTCAAGTAGTTTCTATAGACACCATAATAAATGTGAGTGACGTTCGTAGTACTGTGGTATTTATTATAAACGAGCATGGTAATATTTACGCTACAAACAGTGAACTACTAGTCTCTTCTGTCAGCCTGGTACTGTTAGTACAATTAACTAACGATTGTAGTGGTATTTATTATGAACGAGCAGGGTCCATATTGGTTTACCTAAAGTTCTTCTTCCGAAAATGTTCTTCCTAACGATTTGTAATCCAAATGATCACTCTTCCTAAAATTTTAAATCCTAAAGTTTTCATTCATACTATTTGTATTGATACCGGCGATGTTTATAACACTTATGTTTCCGAAAATCGTTATTAATAATATCGTTATGTAAATATATTTAAACTCCTAATGTTTTTTATCATAACGCTTTAGTCCCTAAACATTTTCACCATAATATTTTCTCTCATACTCAGAAAGAAATATTTACCAAGTGAAAGTAATAAAAAGTTTTGTTTTTATACTATTTCTTGTGATTACAAAACAACTTTTTAGCCGACTTAATCTATATGATGTATGGCTATTTTTAAATAAATGAGATTTAAAAAAAAAACAACTTTTTACATTAAACCTTTTTTTTTTAAATTATTGTTTATTAAAATTATTAGAATATTTTTGTCTTAAATAAATGAAATCAATAAAACAGGACTCGTTCACGGTTATGCTTATAGCCTGAGAGTTTACCGTAACCCTAACTAAACCAATAAGTAAAGGACCAATTCGGCTCTGGCACTTCGCCGGCCGCTGCCGCGGCACGCTCGCTGCGCTCGCTCGGCTCGTGCGTTGGGGTCACAGTTCTACCATAACCTAAACCAAGAATTATAAATAGGACCCATTTCTTTTCTGGATCTTGACTGAATGATTGGAGCGGGACTCTGGTTTTGCTCTGGTCTTTGGTATATTATGTTATATCTACATGTTGTCAACTAAGTTACGCAAAATTAATGTGTATAATATTAATTGATTATTATGAATAAAAAGTAATCTAAACAAAAATGATATGACTTTAAATTATAGTATAAACGATGGTTATGTTGAGAAAATATAGGAAAACAAAAATAGTATAATAGATGTTTATTGCTACTGAAATTATGAAGTTGAATGCTTCGGATTATTAACATTAGAGACAAAAAAAAATTAGGAATTGCGATTGTTAGGATGAAAAATGTTAGGAAGAACATTTTCGGACTTCCAATTATAGGAGTTGAAATTTTAGGTGAACTTTGGCGCACCCGAACGAGCATGGTAATATGCTGCGTACAGTAAGCTACTAGTCTCTTCTGTCGGCCTGGTACTGTTAGTTTAATTAACTAACGTTTGTAGTGGTATTTATTATAAACGAGCGTGGTAATACATGCTGCGTACAGTAAGCTACTAGTCTCTTCTGTCGGCCTGGTACTGTTAGTTTAATTAACTAACGTTTGTAGTGGTATTTATTATAAACGAGCGTGGTAATATGCTGCGAACAGTAAGCTACTAGTCTCTTCTGTCAGCCTGGTACAGTTAGCACAATTAACTAACGTTTGTAGTGGTATTTATTATAAACGAGCATGGTAATATGCTGCGTACAGTAAGCTACTAGTCTCTTCTGTCAGCCTGGTACAGTTAGCACAATTAACTAACGTTTGTAGTGGTATTTATTATAAACGAGCATGGTAATATGCTGTTACAGTAATCTACTAGTCTCTTCTGTCAGCCTGGTACAGTTAGCACAATTAACTAATGTTAGTAGTGGTATTTATTATAAACGAGCGTGGTAATATGCTGCGTACAGTAAGCTACTAGTCTCTTCTGTCGGCCTGGTACTGTTAGTTTATTTAATTAACTAACGTTTGTAGTGGTATTTATTATAAACGAGCATGGTAATATGCTGTTACAGTAATCTACTAGTCTCTTCTGTCAGCCTGGTACAGTTAGTTCAATTAACTAACGTTATTAGTGGTATTTATTATAAACCCATTTAGACCTGAAACTATTTTTTTCTTAATTTCAGTAATTTTTTGTTATAGTTATGGTTAAATAGTCCCAAACAAGGTATAACAGTGATTAAAAAAAATCTTTGCTGTAAGGGTTGCTGAAAACCACCCGTATCGTATGTGATACAGTAGGCTTATGCCGATACAAAAAATACAAATATTTCATTAATCATCGTTTATTCATTTTACATATACATATTGTTATTACTCATTACAAAACAACAAAAAAAGACGTAAGTAAGATAAAATAAAGGTAACTAAAGGTAAAATTATTACTTGGAATGGTAATTCAAGGACACTTCACATGTATTTTATGCATCTGGAAGGTCAAAATGTATGGCAAAGTGCACACCTTGTTTAAGCCTTCTGCTCGAGAACAAAATAGTCTTTGCCATCGTATCTTACATCTTGCTGTACTAAAGATAGTTTGCTTGGTCCATGTCTCTGTCGAGTTCTATTCTCTTCAATAACAACGATGGTAATCCGACGCCTAAGTTAGGAGGTCTTATGATCCGCCGTTATCCTTCCAGAGTAAAACCAAGCTTTATGTACAGCCTTATCAATGCACTGTAGCAATATGGGCCATACTATTATGACAATTATTCATTCCGCGGATGCTTGTTCGGTACGTCGATGTATTCTGATCAGAACGATCAACTCCTCGCATGTTTTGATTATATTGGGGTTTCAGATGTGACTGGCATATCATTATCTTCTGTTTTAGCTGCTGTGCATACCGTGTAGTCCTATGAATTAGTTCCAAAGGAGATCTTTCCTGGAACACAGAGGTGGCTCGTTTCCATTTCATTTCTTTAGTACAATATCCTTGCCTTCTTCATCAGAAAGTTCAGTAGCCAATACTGAACTCGCCGACAAAGATTCTTATATTACCACCAGATAATTAGGTGGTGATTAAAAAAAATTCGGTTCTCAAGTCAGGTCATTCTGTGTCTACATCCGCTAACATCGTAATTATGTCTTCTAACGTCAAAGACCAGAAACAGAAAAGTAAACACAGTTAGAAAAATCACTTATAATTCCGTAAAATTTGAATACTCATAGGCCTACTGTATCGTATAGGATACACCAGATTTCAAACCTGAAAAGTACCACTTCTGTAACGTAATGGTTCTAATATATATGCCTATTATGTAGCCACATATTCTAGCATGTGATTTAGTGACATAAAAGATTACCTATGTTGAAAAAAAATGTTATATTACCTCTTTGATGTCATTACGGTGAAACCATCTCCAAATCTCAATTTTCATCAACTCAAAAAACAGCCTTTTACATTTTTTCATTAACTAACGTTTGTAGTGGTATTTATTATAAACGAGCATGGTAATATGCTGTTACAGTAATCTACTAGTCTCTTCTGTCAGCCTGGTACTGTTAGTTCTATTAACTAATGTTAGTAGTGGTATTTATTATAAACGAGCGTGGTAATATGCTCCGCACAGTAATCTACTAGTCTCTTCTGTCAGCCTGGTACTGTTAGTTAACTAATGTTAGTAGTGGTATTTATTATAAACGAGCATGGTAATATGCTGCGTACAGTAAACTAATAGTCACTTTTGTCAGCCTGGTACTGTTAGTTCAATTAACTAACGTTTGTAGTGGTATTTATTATAAACGAGCATGGTAATATGCTGTTACAGTAAACTACTAGTCTCTTCTGTCAGCCTGGTACTGTTAGTTAACTAATGTTAGTAGTGGTATTTATTATAAACGAGAATGGTAATAATGCTGCGTACAGTAATCTACTAGTCTCTTCTGTCAGCCTGGTACTGTTAGTTCAATTAACTAATGTTAGTAGTGGTATTTATTATAAACGAGCATGGTAATATGCTGTTACAGTAAACTACTAGTCTCTTCTGTTAGCCTGGTACTGTTAGTTAACTAATGTTAGTAGTGGTATTTATTATAAACGAGCATGGTAATATGCTGTTACAGTAAACTACTAGTCTCTTCTGTCAGCCTGGTACTGTTAGTTCAATTAACTAATGTTAGTAGTGGTATTTATTATAAACGAGCATGGTAATATGCTGTTACAGTAAACTACTAGTCTCTTCTGTTAGCCTGGTACTGTTAGTTAACTAATGTTAGTAGTGGTATTTATTATAAACGAGCATGGTAATATGCTGTTACAGTAAACTACTAGTCTCTTCTGTCAGCCTGGTACTGTTAGCACAATTAACTAATGTTAGTAGTGGTATTTATTATAAACGAGCGTGGTAATATGCTGCGTACAGTAAGCTACTAGTCTCTTCTGTCGGCCTGGTACTGTTAGTTCTATTAACTTATGTTAGTAGTGGTATTTATTATAAACGAGCGTGGTAATATGCTCCGCACAGTAATCTACTAGTCTCTTCTGTCAGCCTGGTACTGTTAGTTAACTAATGTTAGTAGTGGTATTTATTATAAACGAGCATGGTAATATGCTGCGTACAGTAAACTAATAGTCACTTTTGTCAGCCTGGTACTGTTAGTTCAATTAACTAACGTTTGTAGTGGTATTTATTATAAACGAGCATGGTAATATGCTGTTACAGTAAACTACTAGTCTCTTCTGTCAGCCTGGTACTGTTAGTTAACTAATGTTAGTAGTGGTATTTATTATAAACGAGAATGGTAATATGCTGCGTACAGTAATCTACTAGTCTCTTCTGTCAGCCTGGTACTGTTAGTTCAATTAACTAATGTTAGTAGTGGTATTTATTATAAACGAGCATGGTAATATGCTGTTACAGTAAACTACTAGTCTCTTCTGTTAGCCTGGTACTGTTAGTTAACTAATGTTAGTAGTGGTATTTATTATAAACGAGCATGGTAATATGCTGTTACAGTAAACTACTAGTCTCTTCTGTTAGCCTGGTACTGTTAGTTAACTAATGTTAGTAGTGGTATTTATTATAAACGAGCATGGTAATATGCTGTTACAGTAAACTACTAGTCTCTTCTGTCAGCCTGGTACTGTTAGCACAATTAACTAATGTTAGTAGTGGTATTTATTATAAACGAGCATGGATATGCTGCGTACAGTAAACTACTAGTCTCTTCTGTCAGCCTGGTACTGTTAGCACAATTAACTAATGTTAGTAGTGGTATTTATTATAAACGAGCATGGTAATATGCTGTTACAGTAAACTACTAGTCTCTTCTGTCAGCCTGGTACTGTTAGTTAACTAATGTTAGTAGTGGTATTTATTATAAACGAGAATGGTAATATGCTGCGTACAGTAATCTACTAGTCTCTTCTGTCAGCCTGGTACTGTTAGTTCAATTAACTAATGTTAGTAGTGGTATTTATTATAAACGAGCATGGTAATATGCTGTTACAGTAAACTACTAGTCTCTTCTGTTAGCCTGGTACTGTTAGTTAACTAATGTTAGTAGTGGTATTTATTATAAACGAGCATGGTAATATGCTGTTACAGTAAACTACTAGTCGCTTCTGTTAGCCTGGTACTGTTAGTTAACTAATGTTAGTAGTGGTATTTATTATAAACGAGCATGGTAATATGCTGTTACAGTAAACTACTAGTCTCTTCTGTCAGCCTGGTACTGTTAGCACAATTAACTAATGTTAGTAGTGGTATTTATTATAAACGAGCATGGATATGCTGCGTACAGTAAACTACTAGTCTCTTCTGTCAGCCTGGTACTGTTAGCACAATTAACTAATGTTAGTAGTGGTATTTATTATAAACGAGCATGGTAATATGCTGCGTACAGTAAACTACTAGTCTCTTCTGTCAGCCTGGTACTGTTAGTTCAATTAACTAATGTTAGTAGTGGTATTTATTATAAACGAGCATGGTAATATGCTGCGTACAGTAAACTACTAGTCTCTTCTGTCAGCCTGGTACTGTTAGTTCAATTAACTAATGTTAGTAGTGGTATTTATTATAAACGAGCATGGTAATATACTGTTACAGTAAACTACTAGTCTCTTCTGTCAGCCTGGTACTGTTAGCACAATTAACTAATGTTAGTAGTGGTATTTATTATAAACGAGCATGGTAATATGCTGCGTACAGTAAACTACTAGTCTCTTCTGTCAGCCTGGTACTGTTAGTTCAATTAACTAATGTTAGTAGTGGTATTTATTATAAACGAGCATGGTAATATGCTGCGTACTGTAATCTACTAGTCTCTACTGTCAGCCTGGTACTGTTAGTTAACTAATGTTAGTAGTGGTATTTATTATAAACGAGCATGGTAATATGCTGTTACAGTAAACTACTAGTCTCTTCTGTCAGCCTGGTACTGTTAGTTCAATTAACTAATGTTAGTAGTGGTATTTATTATAAACGAGCATGGTAATATGCTGCGTACAGTAAACTTCTAGTCTCTTCTGTCAGCCTGGTACTGTTAGTTAACTAATGTTAGTAGTGGTATTTATTATAAACGAGCATGGTAATATGCTGTTACAGTAAACTACTAGTCTCTTCTGTTAGCCTGGTACTGTTAGCACAATTAACTAATGTTAGTAGTGGTATTTATTATAAACGAGCATGGTAATATGCTGCGTACAGTAAACTACTAGTCTCTTCTGTCAGCCTGGTACTGTTAGCACAATTAACTAATGTTAGTAGTGGTATTTATTATAAACGAGCATGGTAATATGCTGCGTACAGTAAACTACTAGTCTCTTCTGTCAGCCTGGTACTGTTAGTTCAATTAACTAATGTTAGTAGTGGTATTTATTATAAACGAGCATGGTAATATGCTGCGTACAGTAATCTACTAGTCTCTACTGTCAGCCTGGTACTGTTAGTTAACTAATGTTAGTAGTGGTATTTATTATAAACGAGCATGGTAATATGCTGTTACAGTAAACTACTAGTCTCTTCTGTTAGCCTGGTACTGTTAGTTCAATTAACTAATGTTAGTAGTGGTATTTATTATAAACGAGCATGGTAATATGCTGCGTACAGTAAACTACTAGTCTCTTCTGTCAGCCTGGTACTGTTAGCACAATTAACTAATGTTAGTAGTGGTATTTATTATAAACGAGCATGGTAATATGCTGCGTACAGTAAACTACTAGTCTCTTCTGTCAGCCTGGTACTGTTAGCACAATTAACTAATGTTAGTAGTGGTATTTATTATAAACGAGCATGGTAATATGCTGCGTACAGTAAACTACTAGTCTCTTCTGTCAGCCTGGTACTGTTAGCACAATTAACTAATGTTAGTAGTGGTATTTATTATAAACGAGCATGGTAATATGCTGCGTACAGTAAACTACTAGTCTCTTCTGTCAGCCTGGTACTGTTAGTTAACTAATGTTAGTAGTGGTATTTATTATAAACGAGCATGGTAATATGCTGTTACAGTAAACTACTAGTCTCTTCTGTCAGCCTGGTACTGTTAGTTCAATTAACTAATGTTAGTAGTGGTATTTATTATAAACGAGCATGGTAATATGCTGCGTACAGTAAACTTCTAGTCTCTTCTGTCAGCCTGGTACTGTTAGTTAACTAATGTTAGTAGTGGTATTTATTATAAACGAGCATGGTAATATGCTGTTACAGTAAACTACTAGTCTCTTCTGTTAGCCTGGTACTGTTAGCACAATTAACTAATGTTAGTAGTGGTATTTATTATAAACGAGCATGGTAATATGCTGCGTACAGTAAACTACTAGTCTCTTCTGTCAGCCTGGTACTGTTAGCACAATTAACTAATGTTAGTAGTGGTATTTATTATAAACGAGCATGGTAATATGCTGCGTACAGTAAACTACTAGTCTCTTCTGTCAGCCTGGTACTGTTAGTTCAATTAACTAATGTTAGTAGTGGTATTTATTATAAACGAGCATGGTAATATGCTGCGTACAGTAATCTACTAGTCTCTACTGTCAGCCTGGTACTGTTAGTTAACTAATGTTAGTAGTGGTATTTATTATAAACGAGCATGGTAATATGCTGTTACAGTAAACTACTAGTCTCTTCTGTTAGCCTGGTACTGTTAGTTCAATTAACTAATGTTAGTAGTGGTATTTATTATAAACGAGCATGGTAATATGCTGCGTACAGTAAACTACTAGTCTCTTCTGTCAGCCTGGTACTGTTAGCACAATTAACTAATGTTAGTAGTGGTATTTATTATAAACGAGCATGGTAATATGCTGCGTACAGTAAACTACTAGTCTCTTCTGTCAGCCTGGTACTGTTAGCACAATTAACTAATGTTAGTAGTGGTATTTATTATAAACGAGCATGGTAATATGCTGCGTACAGTAAACTACTAGTCTCTTCTGTCAGCCTGGTACTGTTAGCACAATTAACTAATGTTAGTAGTGGTATTTATTATAAACGAGCATGGTAATATGCTGCGTACAGTAAACTACTAGTCTCTTCTGTCAGCCTGGTACTGTTAGTTAACTAATGTTAGTAGTGATATTTATTATAAACGAGCATGGTAATATACTGTTACAGTAAACTACTAGTCTCTTCTGTCAGCCTGGTACTGTTAGTTAACTAATTTTAGTAGTGGTATTTATTATAAACGAGCGTGGTAATATGCTGCTTACAATAATCTACTAGTCTCTTCTGTCAGCCTGGTACTATTAGCACAATTAACTAATGTTAGTAGTGGTATTTATTATAAACGAGCATGGTAATATGCTGCGTACAGTAAACTACAAGTCTCTTCTGTCAGCCTGGTACTGTTAGTTAACTAATGTTAGTAGTGGTATTTATTATCAACGAGCGTGGTAATATGCTGCTTACAATAATCTACTAGTCTCTTCTGTCAGCCTGGTACTGTTAGCACAATTAACTAATGTTAGTAGAGGTATTTATTATAAACGAGCATGGTAATATGCTGCTTACAATAATCTACTAGTCTCTTCTGTCAGCCTGGTACTGTTAGTTAACTAATGTTAGTAGTGGTATTTATTATAAACGAGCATGGTAATATGCTGCGTACAGTAAACTTCTAGTCTCTTCTGTCAGCCTGGTACTGTTAGCACAATTAACTAATGTTAGTAGTGGTATTTATTATAAACGAGCATAGTAATATGCTGCGTACAGTAAACTACTAGTCTCTTCTGTCAGCCTGGTACTGTTAGCACAATTAACTAATGTTAGTAGTGGTATTTATTATAAACGAGCATGGTAATATGCTGCGTACAGTAAACTTCTAGTCTCTTCTGTCAGCCTGGTACTGTTAGCACAATTAACTAATGTTAGTAGTGGTATTTATTATAAACGAGCATGGTAATATGCTGCGTACAGTAAACTTCTAGTCTCTTCTGTCAGCCTGGTACTGTTAGCACAATTAACTAATGTTAGTAGTGGTATTTATTATAAACGAGCATGGTAATATGCTGCGTACAGTAAACTACTAGTCTCTTCTGTCAGCCTGGTACTGTTAGTTCAATTAACTAATGTAATAAATGACACTAATAACATTAGTTAATTGTACAAAAAGTACTAGGCCAACAGAAGAGGTAAGCATTTTAACGTTATATGTTATAATGAGTTATATACTATGGGCATTACAAACGTGCGAATTCAATGTTGTCATTTTTATCAGCCCTCTCGCTTGCACTTACAGGCTTTAAGTAATTATTATACCTTGCACCCGTTGTGATGTTTGTGACAATAGAAAGGGACTTGTCAATAGTTAATAGCAGGTAATGAAAAAAGTTTAAGTAAATAATGCAAATAGAGGCTTGACTTTTTCAGTCGATTTTTAGCCGTTTATTTAAATATTTTATTTATAAGGTATAGAAGGAGGGTAGTAGTTAAACGTTATTATGTTAATGAAGTAAAAAACCCTTCATATATCTTAAAGTAGTAAGAAATTTTAGCTCACACCACCGTTCGCGACATTATTGGTATAAAAAATCATTAGTTAATTGTATGGTCGAAAACTAAATGGCTTTATCACCTCTAGAGTTAATGTTAGTTGAATGTCATAAAACTATTAGGTTCAATATCGCACAACAAAACATCAGGGCATGACGCTACTTTGACATATCAGTTCTTATGTATTACAAATAGTCGTTAAATATTTATAAAAACAAATAGTAAAGTCAACATTATTGATTGTTACTAGAGCATATTTTCGGTAAAACTTTTTATTCCAATGAGTTTCTCTCTTTTTTCCTTCTATGTCCATCCCTATCATTTCTTGCATGACGTCATTGGCGCATATTTCAATTTAAAGTTTTCGTAATTTTATATTATAAAACAAATTAGGGTAAACCACCTAGTCGTTAGAAGTCCTACAATTATTGGCACTTATGAGTTAAAAGTAGAGAAAACACTATATTCAAGTTCAGTATGATTATTCAAGTTCAAATATTATTTATTTAATATTTTTACCATATTTTATTTATTTCATGTGTCAACATAGCAATTAGCAATAATAAATTTATCAGAATCCTTTTATTGGCATATAAGTGCCAATAATATTTATTTAATACTATTCAATCACATAATAATGATTAAGTATAAGCAAAGAGTAAAGTATTTTATCATTTTACTCTTAAGGTGTCGACAATTGAGTGGCTTACCAGCCAATATTTATATTCTACATTTTCAGTTTTTCAGAAATGACAAGCTTGTAATGTCACAAGTAACAAGTTGACTTTAGTTTTAAATTATTTAATGGTTTTTCATGGTTTTTCACATACAAACTTTACAGTTTAATATAGTGACATTTGTATTGTGTTAGTAGATATTATTATTTATTGCGTTGAAGTGAAAGTTTAAAATAGATTGCACTTTTAATCTAAGCATAGTTTTGATTACGGTCAACCAATGACGTCAAGCTCACGCATAAACATTAAATAACGATCTTAATGAATTTGAATTATGATAGAATTTTTTGTCAAAACTGATAAAGCCATTTCGTTTTCGACTATACAAAATGTAGCAGGCTAACAGAAGAGACTAGCAGTTTACTGTTTTTGTAATCTTATGAGTTTTGTTTATCATTGTTCACAGACAGCATAGTGCACGTTTGGGAATTTTGTCGTATATTTTGTACAATTCAGCAAAATGTACCAGTCTATACCCCTTCCACTATATTTAAAAACATTTGACAGATTGACGTTAATGACGTTCAGCAGTATCTCGAATGTAATCCGATTCGATTGTAAGCGATTTTGCGATTTTTGAAATTACTTTATTTTACACATTTGGATCCTTACATCAACTTACATTATCATTTTATTATTGTTTCTTTCTTCTATGTTAAGAGAATTAGCCTATAGCCTAAAACGATAAAATTATAGTTAGCTTAGGTATTATTTAAAATACATAATTTATCGTGACACATTCGCGGGTTATACCTAATCTAAAAAATCATATTACATTTTATAAAAGTATTATGAAGAGTTCAGGTTTATTCATAGTATTTATTTCTACCGATTATTTGTAATTTGTTTCATAATGGTGGTAATCGTTATGAGTGTCCATCACTAAGTAGCCATGGTAACTGAAAAAAACATGGGTACGTCCATACATATAATTTGTTCGAAAAATAAGCGGAAGTATTACGAAACGGACGTGAACGTGTTTTGTTTGACATTGTTCACAGACAGCATAGTGAACGTTTGGAATATTCGTGGTATATTTTGTACAATTCAGCAAAATGTACCAGGTTAACAGAAGAGACTAGCGGTTTACTATTTTTGTAATTTATTGAGTTTAGTTTGACATTGTTCACAGACAGCATAGTGTACGTTTGGGACATGTTGTACAGTGGGGGTAAGAAAACGTCCGTCAGTTTTCTTTTTCATTCGTTTGTGAAGCCGAAAACTCTTAATACCTTTTGAAACTAAAGCATTGTATAGACAAAACACATAAAACTATACTCACACGGTATGATAATAAGGTTCAAATTCATTTTCACCTTTGGCTTACGTCTAGTTACATGTCAACATAAAACCTTTTTATTTAACTATTTAGTCTGTTCTGTTCTATTTTTTAATAATGGCTGCTAAGTTAATCGATAATTCTGCCAACAGGCCTGTTTAGTCATTACAAACTTTTAATTTGCTGTAATATCCTCTGTTTCATTATCAATGTCTATTACTGTTTGTTTATTACTGTTTAATTAATAATTTATTATACCTATAGCCACAGAATATAAAACTTGAACATTAAATAAGTAATGTTAAATAATAATAAATATTACTTACGATTTGCGAGCATTCACGAAGGACTAATTATGTAGCCTAGGTAACCGATATTGTATTGTCATGCCAACTAATGACAGCCGACCATTGACTGCAATATTATGTCATATTCAATCGGTAAAGCAGAGTATCGCTCATACTGCTTATGCACACGAAAATAGGCCTTAAGGTGGCGGACCTTTAAATACCATGACTGTACAATTCAGTAAAATGTACCAGGCTAACAGAAGAGACTAGCAGTTTACTGTTTTTGTAATCTTATGAGTTTAGTTTGACATTGTTCACAGACAGCATAGTCGTTTGGGATATTCATGGTATATTTTGTACAATTCAGCAAAATGTACCAGGTTAACAGAAGAGACTAGCGGTTTACTATTTTTGTAATTTATTGAGTTTAGTTTGACATTGTTCACAGACAGCATAGTGAAAGTTTGGAATATTCGTGGAGTATTTTGTACAATTCAGCAAAATGTACCAGGCTAACAGAAGAGACTAGCAGTTCACTGTTTTTGTAATCTTATGAGTTTTGTTTGTCATTGGTCACAGACAGCAAGGTGAACGTTTTGGGATATTCGTGGTATATTTTGTACAATTCAGCAAAATGTACCAGGCTAACAGAAGAGACTAGCAGTTTAATGTTTTTGTAATCTTTGAGTTTTGTTTGTTCACAGACAGCATAGTGAACGTTTAAGACAATCGTGGTATATTTTGTACAATTCAGCAAAATGTACCAGGCTAACAGAAGAGACTAACAGTTTACTGTTTTTGTAATCTTATGAGTTTTGTTTGTGATTGTTCACAGACAGCATAGTGAATGAACGTTTGAGAATTTCGTGGTATATTTTGTACAATTCAGCAAAATGTACCAGGCTAACAGAAGAGACTAACAGTTTACTGTTTTTGTAATCTTTGAGTTTTGTTTCTTCACAGACAGCATAGTGAACGTTTAGGATAATCGTGGTATATTTTGTACAATTCAGCAAAATGTACCAGGCTAACAGAAGAGACTAACAGTTTACTGTTTTTGTAATCTTATGAGTTTTGTTTGTGATTGTTCACAGACAGCTTAATGAACGTTTAGGATATTCGTGGTATATTTTGTACAATTCAGCAAAATGTACCAGGCTAACAGAAGAGACTAGCAGTTTACTGTTTTTGTAATCTTATGAGTTTTGTTTGTTCACAGACAGCATAGTGAAAGTTTGGAATATTCGTGGAGTATTTTGTACAATTCAGCAAAATGTACCAGGCTAACAGAAGAGACTAGCAGTTCACTGTTTTTGTAATCTTATGAGTTTTGTTTGTCATTGGTCACAGACAGCAAGGTGAACGTTTTGGGATATTCGTGGTATATTTTGTACAATTCAGCAAAATGTACCAGGCTAACAGAAGAGACTAGCAGTTCACTGTTTTTGTAATCTTTGAGTTTTGTTTGTTGTTTGAGTGAGTGTTAAACCGACTTCAAAAAGAAGGAGGTTCTCCTAGGTTTTTTTTTGTGTTTGTTACCTGATTTCTCGAAAACGGCTAGACCGATTTGAAATTTTTTTTTTGTTCTATTGGGTATACTTCCCATTTGGTCCCATTGTCACCAGATCTGGATCTGGATGACAGGATCCTAAAGAAATCGAGGGCATCTCTTGAAAATTGTAGGGACGCATTGTGTAAAATCTTGTCATACATGTGCATCTCTGTCGTCACTACCAAATAGTCAATAGTTAGAACTGGTCAGATCCTGGAGACCACAGAGAGTCGAGGGAACACCTCAATGGCATATAGCAGCTACCTTGTGTTTGGGCTTATTTTATAAAACTTTACAAAACTTCACACAAACATGATCTGATGATGAAGAAGATTGAGGGTCGAGGCAACTCCTCAACGGTATATAGCAGCTACCTTGTGTTTGGGCTTATTTTATTCGTATTGATGAAAAATTTACAAAACTTTACACAAACATGATCTGATAATGAAGAAGATTGAGGGTCGAGGCAACTCCTCAACGGTATGTAGCAGCTACCTAGTGTTTGGGCTTATTTTAATTGTATTTATGAAAACTTTACACAACTTTACACAAACATGATCTCATGATGAAGAAGGCTGAAGGTCGAGGGAAACTCCCCAACGGTATATAGCAGCTACCTAGTGTTTGGGCTTATTTTAATTGTATTGATGAAAACCTTACACAAATATGATCTGATGATAAGGAAGATTGAGGGTCGAGGGAAATCCTCAACGGCATATAGCAGATACCTTGTGTTTGGACTTATTTTAATTCGTATTGATGAAAACTGTACACAACTTTACACAAACATGATCTCATGATGAAGACAGCTTAGAGTCGAGGGAACTCCTCAACGGTATATAGCAGCTACCTTATGTTTGGGCTTATTATATTCGTATTGATGAAAACTTTACACAAGCGTGATTTGATGATGGAGATGACAGAGAGTAGAGGGAACTCCTCAACGGTATATAACAGCTACCTTGTATTATTCGCTTATTTTATTAAATTGAATGTAATCGCAGGTATGATTTAAGACTTGAATGAAGTTCTTATTTAAAATTAAAATAGGAATTAATAACGGATTTTAAATAGACAAACAAATTATTGAATTGCATTAAATTTATTTTAAACTTATTCTTTAGATATAACAAATTGATAATAATAATTATTATATTTATATGATTTATTTTTATTTACTTAATTATTATTACCAATTAACCACGCCGAGACGGTGACTACGCTTTTCGATGTTCTCCCTATTTAAAACTTTTGCATGTAGGTCCTTTTTTGTGAAACTTGATTTATACGTTGTTCACTAGTCTCTTTTGAAATGACATTGGAGGTAGATTTCCTACATTAAAAGGGGTTTCTCCCTTTCTTCGTTTGTTTAATTCAATCGGCGCTGTCTCATATAAGCAGCCCGTTTCGTAGGTCTACCCATATTCAGACAAAGTAATGTCCCACTGCAGGGACGGGCCTCCTCCTGAGACGGAGAGATAATTGGCCTACTAATACTACGCTGGCCAGGCGGATTGGGATAGGGTTTAATTTCAAGTTTTCCTTCTTTTTATTTCTCAAAGATAATATTCACGGATAGTCCCTTACTCGGGTTTACGACACCCATGGGATGAGATGAGGTGGTGACATATTGTGTTCTCACTCCGTCACCACACACACGGATTTATAGAATTGGTATTTACTAAAAATTTAGAAATAAAATTGATTTTTACGAAAGAAAAGAACCGACTTCAAAGACAAAAATTGCACTAAAAAGTAATAAATAATTACTTGTATTTTGATTTTACAACATTAAATCAGCCATTCTTTCTACTTAATTTAAATCTAAAGAATAGGTTCTTTTCATTATTGTAAAAGTATTGTTAAGGATATTTCTTGAAGAGTCTGTAAATATATTTATTTGTAGATTCTTTAAAAGATAATCAAATTATTACAAATAATGTAATATTATTGTTATTTTTGGAGTCGGTGTCAGCCAACGAAATAAGTACGATAACACAAGCAAACGGAATGACGGCCATGAATTACAGATTATATATGACTTCGACATTATAGATGTTGATTGTTTATGGATTAGTTTAAAAATTAAACAAATATTAAAAAACTATTCTTATCATATTTAAGTAAATATATTTTAAAATACCCGTATCACATTTAAACGTTTTAATATTATATTTAATAACTGATTAAAGCTTTCCAGAACTTAAAATAGATTAGATTTAAAGAAATAATTCGCGAATAGGATCAATAATGCAAAATTTTGTCTACAACGTCGTTAGAATAGGCAATAAAGTTTTGTATAACACACTCTCATCACTTTAAATTGTTTCTAATTAGATAAATATAGCGGCCGTTTCATTTTCGAATGTGAATTTTAAGTAATTGTTAGTCTGTGTATAACACGACGCCATAATATTTGTTTAAGTTTTCAGTCAGAAATAAAAAATGGTATAATAATAACTATCGTGGCTGACACCGACTCAAAAATAACAATAATATTACATTATTTGTAATAATTTGATTATCTTTTAAAGAATCTACAAATAAATATATTTACAGACTCTTCAAGAAATATAAGTAATTATTTATTACTTTTTAGTGCAATTTTAGTCTTTGAAGTCGGTTCTTTTTTTTTTGTAAAAATCAATTTTATGTTTGTAATTGTTCACAGACAGCATAGTGAACGTTTTGGGATATTCGTGGTATATTTTGTACAATTCAGCAAAATGTACCAGGCTAACAGAAGAGACTAGCAGTTCACTGTTTTTGTAATCTTATGAGCTTTGTTTGTCATTGTTCACAGACAGCATAGTGAACGTTTGGGAATTTCGTGGTATATTTTGTACAATTCAGCAAAATGTACCAGGCTAACAGAAGAGTTTAATGTTATTGTGTTTGAGATGTAGTGAAAACGATTCTTATAATATTTTTTTGTTATTGAGAACGAGTAGTTTGTCTGCTGGGACATTTGATACTTTACACGTGCTGAGGTGGGGCGGATGGCCCTCAACCAAATTGTTATAATAGTGTAAATTTATTTTACTTGCGGGCTCACCACTATTATATTATTGGTTTAAAGTATGATAAATCAAAAACAAATAAAATTAAGTGTTTGCCAATAGTTTATTGATAATTAAGACAATAATGACCGTTGGGGACATGCATGATACAAACTAAAATTAGTTAATTGGACAAAATATACTACGATACCAGAAGTGACTAGTAGTTAGCTGTTCTTATGAGTTGTAGAAAAATAGTGCACGTTTCTTAAAACAGCCGGTGTCAAGAATATCAATCAATCGCTTTGAGAAAAATATAAACAATTGTTTTTAAATGTTTCTTTCGTTATTTGTTCTCTTGTATATTAATCTTTATAAATAAATAGAATTTTTTTTTTTTGTCAAAATTAATAAGTGAAGAAATTGTTTTTTCTATGTTTTTTTATACTAAACAGTCCATAATAATGACTTACCTATTAATTTCTGCCACGCTACGGCATCCACTTTCCCGGGCGGTGCTTTCTTCATGGATTCCGTTAGTGTAGCCACAGCCTTTAATACAAATGATATCTCTGATAGTTGATGCCTGAAATATTACAAAAAATTATACTTAGTAGCTCTCCGTGTGGTGACGGAGTCATAATACAATATGTCACCACCCCAACTCATCCCATGGGTGTCGTAATACCCGACTAGGGGACTAACCTTGAATATTATCTTTACGAAATAAAAAGAAGGAAATCTTGAAATTAAACCCTATACCAATCCGTCTGGCCAGCGTGGTATTAGAAGGCCAAGTATCCCTCCGTCCCGGGAGGAGGCCCGTCCCTGCAGTGGGACATTAATGGATTGTTATGATACTTAGTAGCAAGTAAACTAGTAAAACAAAGCTATTTTGAGTATTAATAAACCATCTCTATTAATCAATCAATGAAATAATTATTGCCATTACAAAATTCTGTCACCAAGGAGATAATGTATGGTGGTGTATATATAAAATGTATATGTAAAAATTGGATGGATAAAAAAAACTATGTTTGCTCAAGCACTTAACATTTCAACAAATTATAAATAAATATGCATGACAATAATAACAAAAAAACAAAAGTAACGAAAATTATAAAATAAGTATTATCTAGAAGCTAACTAGAGATTGCTAAGGACAGGGCCTCTTGCTAAGCAATTGGGGAGACTTTTGCCTAGCAGTAGGACTGGAATAAGGTTACAAAAAATAATATAATTTTATGTATTACAGATCTTACCTAGGTAAAGGTTCAGGATTGTCATCGTCCTGCGTGTATTTAGATATAACTTCTTGAAACCTATCTAAAAGTGCTACGATTGCTAGGGGGTCCGTGTCATCTGAAAATATATACATGATCAAAAATTATTATTATAATAATTGCTCGCACATTCATACGTCGCATCTATTCCCAATCTCCGTGTGATGACAGAGTAATATAATATATATCACCACCCCAACTCATCCCATGGGTGTCGTAAAAGCCGACTAAGGGATTATCCGTGAATATTATCTTCACGAAATAAAAAAGAAGGAAAACTAGAAATTAAACCCTATACCCAGCGTGGTATTAGTGAGCCAAGTATCCCTCCGTCACTGGAGGAGGCCCGTCCTTGCAGTGGGACATTAATGGGCTGTTATGATGATGATATTTAACTTACCGTCTACTCCAGTCAAAGAGTCGATATCTTCAAGCATAGAGAACTGTAAGAGAGTTTCGAAGCACGTTCGCGCGAACTCCTCTCTCTCTTTTAACTCTTGCTCATTCTCTGTTGAGAAAACGAAATTCGTTAAAAAAGGTTATTATTAAGGTACCTATTTATTATTAGTCTTAAGTTTTAAAATGTCAACTTTTAAATAAAGTTGTGCCCGACAGGGTATAAAATGTCGCCTTTCAATATTGTTGTGCCCGACAGGGTCCATACGGAACTTAATGTACTCTGTACCTTTCGACACCAACATTTACACTAAGCTAACTCATAAAAGTGAACTTTACAGTAGACGCGTTTAAAGGGAAAAACGTGATAACTTTTTTATTAATAAGGATTTTGATTTGAAATTTTGTAGGATTAATATTTGATTTATTTGTAGTTATTTCATATTTATATTTTTCCTTAATTGTGTATATTTTTTAATTTAGTGCAAGTTAGCCGTATGTACCCCTAATTTCACAATACATATTATTTTACGCACTACACACGTCTAACTACTAGTCAGCGTAGTGTATTACGGGCGGTCACAGTACTAAACAAGTGCGATTTTTATTGCGTTACATTGCTTACTCTAAAATATATTATGCATTCATTTAAACTTAAGCCTACATTTAAAAATGTCAAATATGCTGTCTATAAAGTATTTAACATAGTTTTATACGAAAAATAATATAAAATATACAGTCGCTAACTAGTGCATGGCCAATCGAAGAACGAAATCCGATCGGGCTACATTACGCTAAGAAAAATTTGCGTAGTGTTACACGAACTTTAAGCAAAGCGGCTAAAACTTACAAAATAATAATGTAAATTCTATAATCTATATGTTATACCTATACTTTACCATACAATATAATATTTAATAGCACATTAAACTTAGTTTTTTTAGCAGTATAAAGCGGAATCTCATCCTTTTTATGAACACTCCATAATGAATATTTTACCTTTTTGGTAAATTTCACTAAATATTAAGCTCGTTTTCGTGTCATTTTTGTAAAAATATACTAACACTATTAATATTTTGAATAACTTGTAACAATAGCTCTATTAATTAGCATTATACTAATAAAGTGTTTCAAACCGCGCACTTCCATCTATAAGATGATGATAAGATGATTCGACAAGTGAAGTTAGCGTAAACTAAACCGAGCTATTGTAAAAATTACCTGTACTTAGCGTTGTATAAAATTTGTAACTTCTTTATTTTTGTATATTACTTCATGATTTTTTTATTACAAATAAAATAGCATATTTTAAGCACTTTAGCGTAAAAAACTAATTTTCCTAAAATTCGAGTTAGCGTAGTATAAATTGTTGGTGTCGCTTTAATCAACACATGTACAGTATGGAGACATTGATAATATGATTGGTTTTTAAAGAAAGACAGCAAATCAATGAGTAAGAAGAGTATATCCGATTACCGAAAATAACAGAATAATTTATAGTATAAGCTTTGAAAATTATCACATTAAAATGTATCTTATGGAGTTCGGCATAAGGTTGAAATTATAAAAGATTGAATCCCTACTTACTTCTATTTGACATTGTATGTTTCATCATGTCTTACTAAGGATTTAATTATATTCTAAATTTATTATTTATTTATAATTCTAAAATTATATTAGAGCTGTCATTGCACTTCGATAAAAAGTCGTTGCAGTGCAACAAAATATAGCACTTATTGTTAACGTTATAAAATATAATTACAAAATCATCAATAAATTATAATCTCACTTTCTCGCTTCGCTAATGACAGGCTCACTGTTGAGCTGGTCAAAAGTTTGAAATGAGTACCTTCATTGGTAAGTTTTTTTTCCCTTTTGTAAAGATCCACTCTTTGCCACTGGTAGGTAGCTGCAGTTCAATCAATAAAGACAGTGCCACAGTACAACCAGTATTTTATCTCGGCCTAATATTTATTATAAATGCCTACGGTTGCGCGGTACGTAAATATACGATAGGTCTGCCCACCTCCAGCTTTTTAATTACATTTTACCTACTTTCCCGCTCGTTACTGCGGCACAGTCGCGACAGTTTACTGCGCAAAGCCGGCGTCTTATCGTGAGCGTGTACAGTTCAACAAATCTAAAAGATACAGTATGACGTTTCATATTTTTCAAACTGAAACAACTTTGTTCATGCGTACATTATTCAGTTTCGAAAACCTTTTTCGTAAAACCATGAATTTAGAAAGATTTTATGATTGTATCTAAAAATGTACAATTCTTAATATATAAATTAAATTGAAAACTTTCAAACAAAGCAAAATAACACATATTTACATAGTAAATAATATCTTAAAGTTCTATTCTTGACCTCATTGCAAAGTCACGTAGTTAGGTTACTGCTCGTAGTGTTGCGACTCTTCGGATACACTTGTATGCAAAAAAATCGTTTACATATACGAAAAATCGTTATTATCGTTAGACACGTAACTAACTATTACTTAAAACTATTACTCGACGTGGTCGAAGGTGACGGGGGGCAACTTATTAAGGTCTTAGTAGTGAATAAAAAAATCCTAAACATTACTTTTATTTAATTAATTATAATTAAAATAAAAGTAATGTTTGGAATTTTTTTTTATTCGCAGATTAGAGAATTTGCAATATGTGGTGTTTTTTTACAAAAGGTTCTACCCTTTACTAATAATGAAATTAATTATTAAAGTGTCTTAAAAATCGGATATTATCGTAATCGATCTCTTAAATTTCGGATATTATAGTAATCGATTTTTTTATCCCAACCTTATTATTCAATTTGTCAGAACTGTCATACCGTACCTATTAGATTTGTTGGACTTTAGGTATAACACGCGTTTCGTTTGTTTCTATGAAGTCGAAATCTACTATATAAAAATAAGTCGGGTTTTCCTTCCTGACGCTATAACTCCAGAACGCACGAACCGATTTCCACGATTTTGCATTCGTTGGAAAGGTCTTGGGCTCCGTGAGGTTTATAGCAAAGAAAATTCAGGAAAATTTTCAACAGAAAAGCGGAAAAATAATGCCCGTGCGAAGCCGGGACTTGCCGCTAGACTCTGTAACTGTATAAATATATTAGTACTATGCCAGTACTCACGTATAGGCATGGCAGGCATGGCGTGCAGCGAGCCGGCGCGCACGAGTGCCAGCAGCGCGCGCAGGTGTCGCGGCGGCAGTCTGGGCCGGGCCCGTAGCGCCTGCGCGCGCACTGCCAGCACTAGCTGTCGTGCGGAGCGACCTCCTCCTACTCTGTGGAGACATATAAATAATATAAATAAATAAAATATCTTTTATTGCTCTTAATAAAGCTGCTTCTAACTGAAAGAGATACCAAGGATAAATATTTTATTATTTCTTTGTTGGTAATCCCTAATAAATAAATACATAAAAAATTAGTACAAAACTTTAACGAAATCAAAGGAATAAGTTTCTGTACACAAAAGAAAATTTTCATGGAAGAATTTTTGGATTAGGCGCACAATGTCACATTATCAAAATTACACATTGACGCAAAATGACACATTAGCAAAATACACTTATACTACACATGTATCTGTTCTCAATATGCCACACTAGCAAAAGGACACACTAGCAAAATACACTTATACTACACATGTATCTGTTCTCAATATGCCACACTAGCAAAAGGACACACTAGCAAAATACACTTATACTACACATGTATCTGTTCTCAATATGCCACACTACCAAAAGGACACACTAGCAAAATACACTTATACTACACATGTATCTGTTCTCAATATGCCACACTAGCAAAAGGACACACTAGCAAAATACACTTATACTACACATGTATCTGTTCTCAATATGCCACACTACCAAAAGGACACACTAGCAAAATACACTTATACTACACATGTATCTGTTCTCAATATGCCACACTAGCAAAAGGACACACTAGCAAAATACACTTATACTACACATGTATCTGTTCTCAATATGCCACACTAGCAAAAGGACACACTAGCAAAATACACTTATACTACACATGTATCTGTTCTCAATATGCCACACTACCAAAAGGACACACTAGCAAAATACACTTATACTACACATGTATCTGTTCTCAATATGCCACACTAGCAAAAGGACACACTAGCAAAATACACTTATACTACACATGTATCTGTTCTCAATATGCCACACTAGCAAAAGGACACACTAGCAAAATACACTTATACTACACATGTATCTGTTCTCAATATGCCACACTAGCAAAAGGACACACTAGCAAAATACACTTATACTACACATGTATCTGTTCTCAATATGCCACACTAGCACACTAGCAAAATACACTTATACTACACATGTATCTGTTCTCAATATGCCACACTACCAAAAGGACACACTAGCAAAATACACTTATACTACACATGTATCTGTTCTCAATATGCCACACTAGCAAAAGGACACACTAGCAAAATACACTTATACTACACATGTATCTGTTCTCAATATGCCACACTAGCAAAAGGACACACTAGCAAAATACACTTATACTACACATGTATCTGTTCTCAATATGCCACACTAGCACACTAGCAAAATACACTTATACTACACATGTATCTGTTCTCAATATGCCACACTAGCAAAAGGACACACTAGCAAAATACACTTATACTACACATGTATCTGTTCTCAATATGCCACACTAGCAAAAGGACACACTAGCAAAATACACTTATACTACACATGTATCTGTTCTCAATATGCCACACTAGCAAAAGGACACACTAGCAAAATACACTTATACTACACATGTATCTGTTCTCAATATGCCACACTACCAAAAGGACACACTAGCAAAATACACTTATACTACACATGTATCTGTTCTCAATATGCCACACTAGCAAAAGGACACACTAGCAAAATACACTTATACTACACATGTATCTGTTCTCAATATGCCACACTAGCAAAAGGACACACTAGCAAAATACACTTATACTACACATGTATCTGTTCTCAATATGCCACACTAGCACACTAGCAAAATACACTTATACTACACATGTATCTGTTCTCAATATGCCACACTAGCAAAAGGACACACTAGCAAAATACACTTATACTACACATGTATCTGTTCTCAATATGCCACACTAGCAAAAGGACACACTAGCAAAATTCTACAAATGTAAAAGAACGTTAATAAAATGATTCATGAAAATATATAGAGAAAGGTATAGTCGTATTAAGACGCATAAATAGTAGTAGTTGTAGTTACTCTGGCCCTTTAAGCCACAAGTCAGAGGCCTATAGACGACTTAAACAAATCTCGACACAGGTTCATCAAAAGAAATAATCAAATATTGTGTATAATACTTACGGTGGTTCAAAAAGGAATGTTTCCAATACTTTAGGTAGCGTCTCCCAGAATTCTTTGTAAACTTCTGGTTGTTCCCTAGCTAATGGCAGACCCGTTTCTAATACCTGTGAATAAAAGTTAAATAATTGAATATTTAGTTGAAGTATGAACTACCTTATCCAAAGTATAACATAACACAATATAAAATATATAGGGATAAAATTTATGGTTGAAATAAATAAAAAAATAATGGATAAAATTTAAAGGTATTTGCGCTCAGAACACGTAGTCTTGACCACGAACTTCTAACGTTGTTCATTGTTTATCGATTTATTTTGATAAACAATACCTAACCTACTTTTATTAAGTCCCCGTAATAAAAGTATGCTTAATTTTTACTCTCTTATTGAAGCAGACCTGTCCAAAAGTGGAAGTTTAATTGGGTAGGTAACAAAGTAAATATAACATACTTGTAATAATAAGGCAGAGATCTGTGCAGTCTCTTCTATTTGTTCAGCAGTCCTTCTTCGTTTGTCTTGTCCGTACTTTTGTACAGATGAATGTAATGCCTGCAATTAATTATAATTATTAAGTAATTTTAAAAAGCATAGGAAGGAAGTTTGGAGACGTTTTGATTTTGATGGTTTCGCGCACAAGAGTGGCGATCGGTGAAAATTACCCGTGGCTTATGATTCATTTCATTTTATCACTCAGCGATTAGCGCCAAAGTTCACCAGGTGTTCGGTGGTGCGCTGCACATTCGTCACACGCGGGCAACATCTGACGCTTATGCAGCGCTTGCGCTGCACATTCGTCATTCACACGCCTAATTTGTGGCAGGCGTTAGCAGTAGCAGTGGTATAATATATGTATAGTTACGTACAGTCAACAAGTGCGGCAACACGTCGGCGGCGGCCCCGGGCGCGGCGCGGTACAGCGCGGCGGCGGCGGACAGACAGCGCGCCGAGGCGCCGCCCGCGCGCCGCGTGCTCGCCGCCGACAGTGACGTCAGCGCGTGGAACAGTGACGTCAGCAGCTCGTGCCGGGACAGCGCCTCCTAAAGAGTCAATCGTCAATTATTGTACGGTACTGCACACGCGAGGTAGACGACTGCCTAGTGTGGTCACGTCTTGTGTGTAGATAATGTTGCTGACCTTATGTACAATCTCGAGACAGTGCAGTGCGTGCAGACTGACAGGCGCGGCAGCAGAGATAGAGTCTAATGCAGAGGCAGCTGCTGACGGCTCTGTACTGCACACGTGAGACAAACAACTGCCTAGTGTGGTCACGTCTTGTGGACTAAACCTGCAAGAAGATGTACTGCTATATAACTTAAGACTTTAGCTATTTGTGTTTTGTAAACATAAATAAGAAAAAACAAAAAAGTTCTTATTTGGCTAAGAATTTCGTCCTGACATCAAAGGCTTATTCCTAAGTTTCTGATATAATGGTCTTTCCAAACATTTTCTTAACTAATACTTAGATTTCTGCGAAAGAAAATAATAAGAATATCTTTGTTAACGACAGTTTTTCAAGGCCCATGTAAACCATACTATTGTTCATTCGCGTTTAGAATGCAATGAGTTGTCATTGTCTGGCGACCTAGCCCCGCCTCCTAACCAATCAAATCTTTTAAAATTTAAATTAAGTTATAAGGTCAAGTTCACAATGTTCAGTTAAAGGCATTGCTTTGCTGGCATTTGTGTCAGCTGTCAACTGCATGTCAATTCTCGTTCCTTAAAAAATTCGGTTAACTTTAGTTGTCAAATTGTCATACGATAGGTAAGACAATTTGACAACTAAAGTTAACTTAACAGAATTTTTAACGATTTTAAGGAACGAGAATTGACATTCTGATTAAAACTAAAAAATATGGATATTTCACCAATTCGGAAAGAAAAAATGGTTCAATGATTCGTAGTAAAAAAAAAGTAACTTATGATGTTTGATTAATAGGATGTTTATCATTTTGTTCTTAGGTAGGTACCTACTTACTACTTTACTATTAGGTATACCTACAGGCACACAACACAGCTAAATAAAATTTACAAATTTCTGGTTATTTTTTTGACTATTTAAACATTCCCAAATCATCAGAATATTTCGGATTACTTCCGATGTATAAAACAGGAATAATTCGGAATTTTTCCCACCAGCATCTATAGTCGTGGCACTCGCTGCAGAAAATTCTTTTTTCAAATAAGTACTAACGAGGGTACTAGTGATAACGATTAAGAAATGATATTAATACCCAAACAAATACATGCACAATGAAAAGTCCTTCAGCTAGCATGTCGAAAGGGAGGAAATAGTCTGGTCTGATAGGTTTATAATAAGTTTTGTGAGTGATTGGAAATATATGCAGTTTTGTGGGAAGTTTTTCTTTTTTTTTAAGAGTATAGTACACGTCCTTTGTCGCCTTTTATCCGACACCCTTAGGATGAGATGGGGTAGCCTGCCACCCTGGTTTCTTAGTCCATCACAACTTTAATAGTAATAGGTGTACGATATTACCGTACATAGAGCTAAATCATCATTTTCGTAATACTTACGCATAGAGCTAAATTAGCAATTAAATTATGTATTTTCATTATTAGTTAAATCAGTTCACGAATAACAGCTACTCGCCGCGTACGTGTACTCATCTATCATTAATATCATTATTAGCTTAGCATTCTAATAGTTCAATATATTAGCATTTTATATATCAGCAAATTATCTTTTATTTAATCATCATCTAATCTTCTCTAAGAGTACAAACCGTACAATAGGTATAACTTAAACAAAATCTCAACAATGTTACTTGACGACCTCTGTGGCGTAGTGGTTTTTCAACTTGACTGCTACGCAGAAGTCTCGGGTTCGATTCCCGCTCAATGCAAATCTTTGTGGGCATGAACATGATTGTTTGCATTGGTCTGAGCGTTTCTATGTATAATATGTATGTATTTAGAAAAAAAAAGTATTTAAGTATGTATTTAAGTATGTTTACCCGTTGTCTAGTACCCATAGTACACGCTCTGCTTAGTTTGGGACTAGATGGCGTTGTGTGAAAGTGTGAAACTAAATGTAACTTACGTAGGTCGTATATGTTGGAAGATGAGAGGGAATATCTGTACCAACGTTGTCAGGAAGTTCAGAGACGGCGCGTACACTTCTGCTGACTTGTTTTCTTCTGTTGCTAAAATGAAAAAAATATAGCTTTTATTAGCTTATTACTGGGGTACTCAAACGATTATAAGCTATCTATACTAATATTATAAAGAGGTAAAGTTTGTGTGTTTGTGACGTTGTAGGGGGTGGTCTCTGGATCTACTGAACCGATTTAAAAAAATCTTTCAGTGTTGATTAGTCCATTTATCGGGGACTTACACCACCTCTTGGAATGACTTCAGTGCTTCTACTGATACTTAACTCTCTACTAAAACTAAAACTAATTACTTAACCTCATACCAACATATACAATATTACCTGTAGTATCATCATTCTCAGCGCGTGCTATGTTGACCCAGGCTGCCCACGCCCCGGCCCACACGCGGCGCATGACAGGGTCAGGCACGTCGGCTGACCGACCCGCGGCTGACACCACCTCTTGGAATGATTTCAGTGCTCCTACTGATACCTGCAATAGAGATGGTGAGTTAGGTGTTGGAATTTAAATTGTTTTTGTCTCGAATGGTTGTGTGTGAGCATTATTTTTCTCTCTCTATCTCACAGATACTCATCTTAAATGGAGTACGATATTCAAAAAATCATGGGGCCTCACTGAAAATCAGCGCTGTAAGCGACTGAGCATTACTGCTTGGTGTGCCGCAGTATTATGCTGAGTGGGGTCCGATTCCTGCACAGATGTGGCTTTGTCATGATTTTGTTTTATATTTTTTATTTTTGTTTTGTTTTTGTAATTGTCTGTATATATTGTATTCTTAAAGCAGGAATAAATGTATTTTCTTTCTTTCTTTCCTCTTCTTTCTAAAAGAGATAATTTATGAATTTTTCCATCAGACACACTCAATCGCGTGGACCAATATGAATTACATTTTGAATCAATACTGACTTACACTTGGTATAAAACACTCTGACTATTTTTTTCCGATCAAAACATAGCCTTCAAGTTAAATAAGCAAGAAATTATACTAGGTCTGATATCTACTACACCCACACAGCTGCGAGCAAGAGCTAGTTTTTTTAAAAAGATAATTCTGTCAATAGGTCCAATGTCCGGTGGTTTTGGTGGATCGGAAAATAAATAGTTTAAGGCAAAAAATTTAACCTCGCGACCACTGCATCGTGGCCGCTAGTCTAATCGAAATAAATTGAATAGGAACCATTTTTCTATTTTTTTATTAATGCTTAATAGCAATAATTACCTCATGACTCTCCGTGTGGTGACGGAGTAATATACAATATGTCAGCACCCCATCTCATCCCATGGGTGTCGTAAAAACCGACTAAGGGACTATTCGTGAATATAATCTTAATGAAATAAAAAGAAGGAAAACTTGAAATTAAACCCTATACCAATCCGCCCAAGTACCCCTCCGGCACAGGAGGAGGCCCGTACCTGCAGTGGGACATTAATGGGCTGTTATGGGCAATAAATACCTCATGACTTTTCCTAAGTGCAAAGTCAGTTATATAAGTCAGCAATGCTGTCCACGATTTGTTGAAGTCTCCCACTGTGGTCAAGAGCTGGAACCTCGAATGGAACACGCGGGACACGCCTGACAATGTCAGCACCTGGGTCAAACCACAAAACAAAAAATAATTTAAAATAACAGTGTCAATTAGTATGTGATTTTTATAGATTTTAAATACCTGTGAATTTATGATTAAATAATATTTTTTTATTTACAATCAGGAATAGAAATATTATTAAGTTAATATGTCCGTGTGGTGACGGAGTAAGAATACAGTGTGTCACCACCCCATCTCATCCCATGGATGTCGTAAAAACCGACTGAGGGAATACCCGTAAATATTATCTTTACGAAATAAAAAGAAGGAAAACTTGAAATTAAACCCTATACCAGCGTGCCAGCGTGGTATTAGTAGGCCAAGTATCCCTCCGTCACATGAGGAGGCCCGTCCCTGCAGTGGGACATTAATGGGCTGTTATGATGATTTTCTTAATTGATATTTGGGAAATATTACAATATAATGATGAATACTAGATGTAAAGTAATACCTGAGTCTCTGCCCATTGCTTCTGCGCAGTGTTTCTCGTGTGATGTATAAGTATGTGTTCTCCTGTGTCCACCTTCTCAGAACTTGCGATGTTTGATTGCTTTTGTACCTGAAACGAAAATGGTGTTGTAATCTATACTTCTTTACTAATATTATAAAGAGGAAAAGTTTGTGTGTTTGTGACGTTGTAGGGGGTAATCTCTGGATCTACTGAACCGATTTTAAAAATTCTTTCTGTGTTGAATAGTCCATTTATCGGGGAGTATCATAGGCTATATAGTATCACACTATGACTAATAAGAGCGGAGCAGTAATGAAATATGTTTAATAAAGTGACGCGTTTTTTTCGTCGCCTAACGAAGTGGGCAGCTAGTATAAGATAAGTTTAGGGTTAGGTTAGTTTTAGGTTGTTGAATTGTTTATTTATTATTGCTTCTGTTTATAAATACTAGATTCGAAAATAGCTTTATTCACGTCAACTAAATGATCTTAGAAATATTAATCCTATTTGATGTTCAGGGCCCCTTCCTTTAATACTTAAAAAGCTTTTAATAAAGCTTTTCTTAATAAAAAAACAGACATTAAAACTGGTGTTGATTATCTGTTTATAATTTATTTATTTGGAAGACATACTATACCCCTTCCATTATATTTAACAACATTTGACAGATTGTCGTTAGTGACGTTCAGCAGTATCTCGAATGTAATGCCATTCGATTGTAAGCGATTTTTCGATTTTCCAAATTGCTTTATTTTACACATTTGGATCCTTACATCATATTTTACATAATACTATTGTTTTTTTCTTTAATATTATTATTTTTTCGAATTAGCCTATAGCTTAAAATTATATAATTATAGTTAGCGGTATTATTTAAAATACGAAATTTATCCTGACACATTCGCGGGTTATAGCTAATCTAAAATATCATATTACATTTTATAAACCTATTATGAAGAGTTCAGGTTTATTCATTTTATTTATTTCTACCGATTATTTGTAATTTGTTTCATTATGGTTGTAATCGTTATTATACCCTTTCCACTATATTTAACGACATTTGACAGATTGACATTAGTGACGTTCAGCAGTATCTCGAATGTAATGCCATTCGATTGTAAGCAATTTCGCGATTTTTAAATTACTTTATTTTAAACATTTGGATCCTTACATCAACTTACATTATCATTTTATTACTGTTTCTTTCTTTATCTATGTTACGAGAATTAGCCTATAGCTTAAAATGATAAAATTATAGTTAGCGGGTTATAGCTAATCTAAAATATCATATTACATTTTATAAACGTATTATGAAGAGTTCAGGTTTATTCATAGTATTTATTTCTACCGATTATTTGTAAATTGTTTCATAATGGTGGTAATCGTTATAAGTGTCCATCACTAATGCCCGATTTACACATCGACAAGTACAGTAGCGAGTTAAAAAAATAGACAGTTATGTAGTAAGTAATAAGTAGTAAGTACAGTTCACACGTAGGCGAGTACAGCTCATAAAATGCCGAGCAGAGACGAAGACCAGTCGCGTCGTGCGTGCCGGCGTGCGTCGCCTGAGATTGTTTAGGTACGGTTATTTTAATCGATAAAATGGACATTGAACAGTTGAATACCAATTTAAGGGCTATTATACGAGAAATAGTATTAACACTTGCACAACACATTGAAAATAAAATTTTAATAGAAAAGTAAAGAATAATAAAAAAATAAATATTCCTCACACTTTTACACAACGCCATTTAGTCCCAAACTAACCAGAGCTTGTACTATGGGTACTAGACAACGCATAAATATACTTAAATACTTTTGTAAATACGTACACATTATACATAGAAAAACAGACAAAAATAAAAATAAATACATATTAGAACTTGTGAACTGACTAAACTCGCCCGTCTACACGGCCGGGCGCTGCGAGCGCCGAGCCGGCGGGGTGAGGGAGACGCGAGAGAGGGGGCTACTTCGTACTTGACTCGCCAAAAAATAGGATCGAGCTGTATTCAAATCAACTTAATCGGCAACTTACTACTTAACTCGCTTTTGCCGTCCACACGCAAAAAGTGACTTAACTCGCCAATGAGGCAAGTTAACTCGCTACTGTACTTGTCGATGTGTAAATCGGGCATAAGTAACCATGGTAACTGAAAAAAACATGGGTACGTCCATGAAATACAATATTATTTGTTCGAAAAATAAGCGGAAATATTACGAAACTTCATGGACGTGAACTGTCAAAAAGCTAAACTTACGCTGGAAATTTTGAGAACAAAAACAAACTATTAAACCGATTTTGATTAAAGGAGAATGGGCATTTTTACATGGGGTGCAGCATGAATATGTTCACCTAGGTTTCTTTACTATAAAGAATACTATTTTCAATATTATTGTTGGCAGGTCAAAAGTACTAAGCTGTACATGATAAAACATTTTTTGTATCAAATAAGGCTTCATACTCATACTTTTTTACATTTTGTGACACATACTTATTCCACCTATAATAGCTGTAGAGTATTTACAGTCAGTAATCGTTAGTTTAGACAGTATTAATAAGAACACAGTTAAAATATATAAGTGGAAATGGAAAAATTATCGCTGAATAAATCTCTTATAGATACACGCGGTCGATATGTCCATGATCTTGGTCTTGTCCATGTTCATTTTAAGGACCACTTATTGGAAGACTCTACTAAGGTCATCGAGCATTGTATTGAAGTCCGCTTTGGTCTCAGACATGACCGCGATACCGTAAGCAATGGAAGGTGCATAATATACTCGCCATATATGTTGATGCCATTTTCATTCCAGTCTAAGAGCCTGAAAGCATATTCCCACTGGACAGCACTGCACAGCAGTAAACAGTTTTGGCGATATTAAATTACCTTGTTTTATACCTCGCTGCAACTGGATAGGTTCTTGGTAATCTATCCTTGAGACGGACCAACATAATGGCGTTTTGCCGCTCTTCCCTTGGGGACCTCTTCCCACTATTAACACGGGAAACAATTCACGCTCTTTCGATTGAAACCTCTCCCTGGAATCCATTCCCGATCTTCCCGAAATTTCCTGGGGAGCCTATTCCCGGTCTTCCCGGAATTCTATCGGGAACCTGTTCCCGGTCCTCCCGGTATTCCCTCGGGAACCTGTTCTCAGAATTCCCTCAGCTTCCTCTTACCCGAATTCCATCGGGAACGTCTACCCGGAATTGCAGCGGGAACTTCCTCCAACTCCCTTGGGAATCTCTTCCCGGACTTCGTCCTACTTTTCCAGGTTTCGGGAGGGCGGGGCGTGTCCAGGAGAGCAGGCCGCGTGTCCAGGAGGGTGGGGGCTTGTCCAGGAGGGTGGATGGCATGTCCAGGAGGGTGGGTGGCATGTCCAGGAGGGCGGCGGTCGTGTCAAGGAGGATGGTGGGCGTGCGACCTCTTCCCGCTATTAACACAGAAAACTCGTCACGCTCTTCATTACCATTAAAACCTATTCCCGGAATTCCCTAGGGACGCTCTTCCCGGAATTCCCTCGGGATCCTCTTCCCACTATTCCCTCGGGACCCTCTTCCCGGAATTCCCTCGGGACCCTCTTCCCGGAATTCCCACGGGAACCTGTTCCCGGTCTTCCCGGAATTCCCTCGGGACCCTCTTCCCGAAATTCCCACGGGAACCTGTTCCCGGTCTTCCCGGAATTCCCTCGGGAACCTGTTCCCGGTCTTCCCGGAGTTCCCTCGGGAACCTGTTCCCGGAATTTCCTCGGGAACGTCTTCCCGGTATTCCCTCGGGAACGTCTACCCGGAATTGCAGCGGGAACTTCCTCCAACTCCCTTGGGAATCTCTTCCCGGACTTCGTCCTACTTTTCCAGGTTTCGGGAGGGCGGGGCGTGTCCAGGAGAGCGGGCCGCGTGTCCAGGAGGGTGGGGGCTTGTCCAGGAGGGTGGATGGCATGTCCAGGAGGGTGGGTGGCATGTCCAGGAGGGCGGCGGTCGTGTCAAGGAGGATGGTGGGCGTGCGACCTCTTCCCGCTATTAACACAGAAAACTCGTCACGCTCTTCATTACCATTAAAACCTATTCCCGGAATTCCCTAGGGACGCTCTCCCCGGAATTCCCTCGGGATCCTCTTCCCACTATTCCCTCGGGACCCTCTTCCCGGAATTCCCTCGGGACCCTCTTCCCGGAATTCCCTCGGGAACCTGTTCCCGGTCTTCCCGGAATTCCCTCGGGAACCTGTTCCCGGTCTTCCCGGAATTCCCTCGGGAACCTGTTCCCGGAATTCCCTCGGGAACCTGTTCCCGGAATTTCCTTGGGAACGTCTTCCCGGTATTCCCTCGGGACGCTCTTCCCGGAATTCCCACGGGACCCACATCCCGGATTTCCCTCAGGAACCTTTTCCCGGTGTTTCCGGTATTCCTTTGGGATCATCTTCCCCGAATTCCCTCGGGAACGTCTTCCGGGAATTCGAGCGGGAACCTCCTATAACAAATTGCTTAGGAATCCCATCCCGGACTTCATCCCACTTTTCCAGGTTAAGGGTGGGCAAGGCGTGTTCAGGAGGGCAGGGTGCGTGTCCAGGAGCGCAGGGGGCGTGTCCAGGAGGGCAGGTGGCGTGTCCAGGAGAGCAAGGGGCGTGTCCAGGCGGGCGGGGCGCGTGTTCAGGAGGGCGGGGGGCGTTTCCAGGAGGGCCGGGAGCGTGTCTAGGAGGGCGTGTCCAGGAGGGCGGGGGCGTGTCCAGGAGGGCGGGGGGCGTGTCCAGGAGGGCAGGTGGCGTGTCCAGGAGAGCAAGGGGCGTGTCCAGGCGGGCGGGGCGCGTGTTCAGGAGGGCGGAGGGCGTGTTCAGGAGGGCGGGGCGCGTTTCCAGGAGAGCAGGTGGCGTGTCCAGGAGAGCAAGGGACGTGTCCAGGCGGGCGGGGGCGTGTCTAGGAGGGCGGGGGCGTGTCCAGGAGGGCAGGGGGCGTGTCCAGGAGGGCAGGGGGCGTGGCCAGGTGGGCGGGGGCGTGTCCAGGAGGGCGGGGGCGTGTCTAGGAGGGCGGGGGCGTGTCTAGGAGGGCGGGGGCGTGTTCAGGCGGGCGGGGTGCGTGTCCAGGAGCGCGGGGGGCGTGTCCAGGAGGGCAGGTGGCGTGTCCAGGAGAGCAAGGGGCGTGTCCAGGCGGGCGGGGCGCGTGTTCAGGAGGGCGGGGGGCGTTTCCAGGAGGGCCGGGAGCGTGTCTAGGAGGGCGTGTCCAGGAGGGCGGGGGCGTGTCCAGGAGGGCGGGGGGCGTGTCCAGGAGGGCAGGTGGCGTGTCCAGGAGAGCAAGGGGCGTGTCCAGGCGGGCGGGGCGCGTGTTCAGGAGGGCGGAGGGCGTGTTCAGGAGGGCGGGGCGCGTTTCCAGGAGAGCAGGTGGCGTGTCCAGGAGAGCAAGGGACGTGTCCAGGCGGGCGGGGGCGTGTCTAGGAGGGCGGGGGCGTGTCCAGGAGGGCAGGGGGCGTGTCCAGGAGGGCAGGGGGCGTGGCCAGGTGGGCGGGGGCGTGTCCAGGAGGGCGGGGGCGTGTCTAGGAGGGCGGGGGCGTGTCTAGGAGGGCGGGGGCGTGTTCAGGCGGGCGGGGTGCGTGTCCAGGAGCGCGGGGGGCGTGTCCAGGAGGGCAGGTGGCGTGTCCAGGAGAGCAAGGGGCGTGTCCAGGCGGGCGGGGCGCGTGTTCAGGAGGGCGGGGGGCGTTTCCAGGAGGGCCGGGAGCGTGTCTAGGAGGGCGTGTCCAGGAGGGCAGGTGGCGTGTCCAGGAGGGCGGGGCCGTGTCCAGGAGGGCAGGGGCCGTGTCCAGGAGGGCGGGGGCGTGTCCAGGAGGGCGGGGGGCGTGTCCAGGAGGGCAGGTGGCGTGTCCAGGAGAGCAAGGGGCGTGTCCAGGCGGGCGGGGCGCGTGTTCAGGAGGGCGGAGGGCGTGTTCAGGAGGGCGGGGCGCGTTTCCAGGAGGGCGGGGGCGTGTCCAGGAGGGCAGGGGGCGTGTCCAGGAGGGCAGGGGGCGTGGCCAGGTGTGCGGGGGCGTGTCCAGGTGGGCGGGGGCGTGTCCAGGTGGGCGGGGGCGTGTCCAGGAGGGCGGCGGCGTGTCTAGGAGGGCGGGGGCATGTCCAGGAGGGCGGGGGCGTGTCTAGGAGGGCGGGGGCGTGTCCAGGAGGGCGGGGGCGTGTCTAGGAGGGCGGGGGCGTGTCCAGGAGGGCGGGGGCGTGTCCAGGAGGGCGGGGGCGTGTCTAGGAGGGCGGGGGCGTGTCCAGGAGGGCGGGGGCGTGTCTAGGAGGGCGGGGGCGTGTCCAGGAGGGCGGGGGCGTGTCTAGGAGGACGGGGGCGTGTCCAGGAGGGCGGGGGCGTGTCCAGGAGGGCGGGGGCGTGTCTAGGAGGGCGGGGGCGTGTCCAGGAGGGCGGGGGCGTGTCTAGGAGGGCGGGGGCGTGTCCAGGAGGGCGGGGGCGTGTCCAGGTGTGTATAGAGCGTAAGCTGTGTGCGCGTGTTATCTTTGTATTCCACTTACAATAACTGCAGAGTATTTTAAGTCAGTAATCGTTAGTTTAAGACAGTATTAACAAGAACACAGTTAAAAATATACACTTCTCATCAAAAGAATCTAAACACGCTGCAAGTTTCTGTTTTGTAAGGATTATGAGAAAAATGAGTAAGTTATTTTTAGAAAAATGTGATAGATGTCATTTAATATGGAATTTAATAAGGTTTTCAAATACAGTTAAAGTTCTAAATTAAATTTTTCAATACCTATTTTTTCATTCAAGCTTTAAAATATGTATAACAACTGTACAATAAAATATACTAACCTCATCTAGCATCGGGAATAGAACCGCTAACAGCGCTCTCCAAGCCGGCTTACTGAGCAACGTGCCGTGAGCGCCGATACAACTGAATAAAGTCTGACTTGCCGCGCGACGTACTGGCGCCCGGGGCTCCGTGCATAGCTCACCTGGGAAGAACATTTTTATTTAATTACATTACATATTAACTTAAAAAACTTAGGTAAAACTAGGAAATTTCGAAAAGACAACAGAACAAATTTGATACTTAAAACAGGATTCGATCCTCTACTTTTATGGACAAAACGCGTCGGACGCCATTGAGGCCACCCGAGATACATACATACATAAACTCACGCCTTATCCCGTCCGGGGTAGGCAGAGACGACAGAACGCCACTTGTCACGATCCTGGTAAACAGATTGGGCCTCGTCCACATTCATTAAGCGAGTCATACATGCGCGTTCTTATCTCGTTATCCATATTAGACCATTGCTTTCTTACCTTCGCAATTTTCATTTAACTGTTTCAGCGCCATCTAGGCTGCACGGCAGTATTATTTTAGTTAAGGACAAAAATACATTAAAAAAAACTAAATTACGAAACACGAGCCTGTCTCGCCTACAAGCTACGAGTATGTAGCTTAGGGAGGATTGGAAACAATAGAAAAATATTTAAGCCTAATCCATGTAATATAGTATTAGTATGTGCCAAGTTTCTCTCTGTCATTGGATGAAGCAGAGACGGCCGCGCAATGAGCTTTCTTTCTTTGGAAATGACGGTAGTTTGGTGTTAATTATACATGTGTCCTAAAATTCGACGTCAACGATCATCTTATTGCCCTGTTCTAGGTTGACATCGAGTTTTGGGACACTTTATAAAGTTTTTTTTAAAGCATTTAGGCTGAAAAAAAAACCTTAGTCTAATAATATCAAAATTTGTTAAAAAACTCACTAAGTCTGATATACAAGCACATCCAAAGCTTATCCAGAGGTGGTAGTTCTGCGTGATTCGGTACTTCAGGACACACTGCGGTGTCGTTCGCCAGTGCTATCACTAACTTATCACGATTGTGGTATAAGTAGTCTGATATGTTCCACTGGAAAATAATGTTTGTTTTTGTTAGAATAAAGTAAAAAAACTCCTTGTGGCGACGGAGTAAGAATACAATAGGTCACCACCCCATCTCATCCCATGGGTGTCGTAAAAACCGACTAAGGGACTACCCGTGAATATTATCTTTACGTAATAAAAAGAAGGAAAGCTTGAAATTAAACCCTATACCAATTCGTCTGGCCAGCGTGGTATTAGTAGGCCAAGTATCCCTCCGTCACGGGAGGAGGCCCGTCCCTGCAGTGGGACAATAATAGGCTGTTATGATGTAGTAAAAAAAACTGCGTTCAAAGTAAGAGGTAGAACTGCTACGTTAAAGCGTTCGTGTAGCCTTGCGCAAAGCCACGAAGCCCACGCAAGATCCTAAGTCTGGATGCTCTTTGTGCCTGTAAAAGGTTCGACGATACAGGGCCTGAAACCTAATGCAGAAGTTGTATTTTTAAAATGAATAACAATAATAAATTAATAAAGCCGAGTTCAACCTTCAAGTTTCAAAATAAATAATAACGACTTTGGAAAACATATTTTACGCTGCTTCAAATTCAGCCCACTTCGTTGGACGGCGAAAAAACGCGTCCCTTTTTATATTTCATTACTGCTCCCGTCATAGTGTGATGAAATATATCCTATGACACTCCCCGATAAATGGACTATTCAACATAGAAAGAATTACCCCCTACAACGTCACAAACACACAAACTTTACCTCTTTATAATATTAGTATAGATAAACCACCTAAATATTTAGTGGTGGCCTATATCGAGCAGTGGACGTCCATTGGTTGATATGATGAAACAGCCTAACATGACCCTTTTCTTTCATCCCTACAAAAACAAAAATCATTACATACCATCAACCCAACAGCAGTAAGACTAATATTAAGCTCCTTGGTCTGCGTGGCGAAGGCCGCTGCAGCAGCTAGCACTTGTCTTAGACACCTTGGACCAGCACAGCCGAGGAGATCTCCAGCTACCACTTGAGCGCATTGGAACGCTGATCTTATCAGCTGTTCACTGTTGATGATAAATAGAAATAATTGTACTAGTAAATAAGGCTTAGAAAATAATAATTATAGTTTTAACAATTAAAATAAAAATAAAATATTGTGATCGATCTACAAATGATTTGAAATTGAAATTTCATTTAAGTTTTTGAAATTGATGATATAAACGTCCCCGCGACACAGAGCATAATTCCTAGTGCGGCAGTTGTCTTTTTAAAAACCAAATATAATTATAGGAGGCCTATGTCTAGCAGTGGACGTCAATTAGTTGATATGACGCTAACCTGTGATGCGGCGAGATGGCAGAGATGATCTCCATCATGAGCGGCCAGGCGGCCGCGAGCTGGTCGCCGCGAGAGTGCAGTAACCGCGCCGCGCAGTCTAGCTGCCGCGCGCGTACGTCTGCCTGCCGCACGCTGCATAGCTCTGCTAATGGTTCTAGCAGTAACCGGGAACGTGCCTGCAAAACATACGACACGAAACTTATAGTCAAAGTAATTGATTCCAACGTCAATTATAATTAAGACGACCTCTGTGGCGCAATCGGTATATTACATGGCTGCTACGCAGAGGTCTCGGGTTCGATTCCCGCTCAATGCAAATCTTTGTGCGCATGAACATGATTGTTTGCATTGGTCCGAGTGTTTTCTATGTATAATATGTATGTATTTACGAAAATAAAGTATTTAAGTATGTTTATCCGTTGTCTAGTACCCATAGTACAAGCTTTGCTTAGTTTAGGACTAGGTAGCGATGTGTGAATGCGTGAGGATTATTTATTTATTTATTATTCTCGGCCTTGGACAAGGCATTGATATCATTTGTATTCTAAATCTGATTTTAAATCACTATTTAATATGCAGTATTTAAGCAAGTAATTTAAAGCACTGTCTATGTAACAAGAAAATGTAGATCTATTAAAAGGTAAAGCTTATGTATAACATTTCAATAACACGGAATGCCTCAAGGAACTGTACTAGGTCCAACTTTTTTCAAAGCTATATGTTGTAATTAATTGTAATAATATCTACATTATATTAGTAGTATTAGTGCTGCCATCTGTGTAACTTTTATTTGAAATAAAGCCAGTCATTCCTAACGTCTTTTACACGAATGTTGTCTTATTCTAATAGATTTATTTTTTTCTAATGATACTATTTTCTTTAATAATAAATTCAAGTAATTTAATTTTAATTTTTAATTATCTACCTAAACAGTCTCATATATTATTGTGACAAAAATAATTAATTAAAGATATTTTAAAGACAATATTACTGACCTCAGTAACCAGCACAGGATTATTATGATGGTATTGGAAGGCTGCTTGAACTAAATATGTTATGGCTTCGACTCCCCATTCACGCATACGTATGTGTGGATGTTGGCAGACCTGAAATAATAATTATTATGTAATTATAAAGGTGTCTCCGTGTGGTGACGGAGTAAGAATACAATATGTCACCACCCCATCTCATCCCATGGGTGTCGTAAAAACCGACTAAGGGACTATCCGTGAATATTATCTTTACGAAATAAAAAGAAGGAAAACATGAAATTAAACCCTATACCAATCCGTCTGGCCAGCGTGGTATCAGTAGGCCAAGTATTCCTTCGTCACGGGAGAAGGCCCGTCCCTGCAGTGGGACATTAATGGGTTGTTATGATGATAAAGGTGTATTCTGAGAGACTGTTGATGTTGGTAACACTACTGCTTAATGCACCTACAAGCAGTAGTGTGGTATTGCTACTGTTATCAGGTGAAAAGGTACGGTAGCTACTGATATTTCAGGGGTATTAGTCATACCGTGATATTATACATTACATGACTTTCCTCGATAAATGGACTATTCAACACAGAAAGTATCTTTTTAAATCGGTTCAGTAGATCCAGAGATTACCCCCAACAACGTCACAAACTCACAAACACATAAACTTTACCTCTTTATAATATTAGTAAAGATAAACTACTATTATAAATTTACTATACCTCTAAAAGATGATTCGTGATAGGTCGCCACATAACTTCTATCCTGTGCATGTTCGCTAAGCCTGTTTCCAATAACTTTGCTACAGCGAATAAAGATGGTTCCTGTAAACAATCATAATTGACATTATTTTTGAGCATTTCAACTTCAAGAACCTAATTTTAAACGCGAATATCGTCAATATCGAAGTTACTTTTATTAGTTGTATACACTCGTGTTCTCCGTGTGGTGACGTGAGTAAGAATACAATAGGTATGTCACCACCCCATCTCATCCCATAGGTGTCGTAAAAACCGACTAAGGGACTATTCGTGAATAACGTCTTAACGAAATAAAAAGAAGGAAAACTTGAAATTAAACCATATACCAATCCGTCTGGCCAGCGTGGTATTAGTAGGCCACGTATCCCTCCGTCACGGGAGGAGGCCCGTCCATGCAGTGGGACATTAATGGGCTGTAATGATGATGATATTAAAAATATGCGTAATTACTCTGTTAGAATAAGCCAACTCCATAGCTTCGTTGGACAACTTGCACAGCGCATCTATTAGATGATGAAGTGCCACATCGTCGAGGTTCTTGGAAGACTCGAACACACGCGATAACATGGCTGATAAAGCTGGAACAACAATATACAATACTTTTAATAATTATAGACTTAGAAAAGTAGATTCGCTTTAATTTATCGGAATAAAATGAAAAACCATAGTAAAAAAGTTAAGATGATTTAGGATACGAACAACAGCATGTCAATTCTCGTACCTTAAAATCGTTAAAAATTCGGTTAAATTAACTTTTAGTTGTCAAATTGTTTTACCTACCTCCGGTTTCCGAATGACTGATCAAGTAAAAATCAACTAATCAAGTGTAAAATTTTAGTTTCTGAAAAAGATAGTTGACAAGAGTTTTGACACTTGATTAGTTGATTTTTACTTGATCAGTCATTCGGAAACCGAGGCTTATTGTGTGACAATTTGACAATTAAAAGTTAACTTAACCGCATTTTTAACGATTTTAAGGTACGTACGAGAATTGACAGGCAGGTGAAACCGTTTTAGGACGCATTTTACCACGCTCAAGTAGTTAAAGGCGTAAGTATTACCTAGAACTAATGTTGTTTCGTATTCTGCCCAAGGCTTAAAATTTCAACCAATGGTTTTCGTTTTATTTCGATCAATTTTACTTTTGCTTTAACATCGGCTTATAGACAATGTGACTTTACAGCCAATTTGTGAATCGAAACCTAAAAGCTATATCTATTCGGAGTGTTTTAAGCAATAACGGTTACTTATTAAAATAAAGGATAAATAAAGCCTTTCCGCGGTGCTTAGCGTGTATGTACCTACTTAAAGTTAAACAAGAAAAAACAAACAAACACATTTAACTATTTTGAACAGACAATTACTTATATCCTATTCGCGTTTAGAATGCAGTGACAGCCCCGCCGTCTAACCAATAAAATCTTTTAATTCAATTTATTTGAAATATAAAAGAGTTGATTGGTTAGACGGAGGGGCTAGGTCGACGGACAATGACAACTCACTGCATTCTAAAAGCGAAAAGGATATAGATATTATGCTAAGTAAACGCTTGCCACCCCGCTCAAGGAGGGAAGCAAGATTATTAGATCATAATATTTTCATTATGCTTTGACTGTACAAAAATAATGATCAGTAATCAAATCACAATAGTTCTAGTAATAATCACAATTGCACCAGTGGGTAGCCCATGGACCCTTTTCTTGAATGTGTTTTGTATATTTTTGTTTGTGTTAAATAGCCTATTTAATAAGTAAGATATAAGATATATTACACCGATGCAAGCAATAAGATCAGGGTATCTTTTATTTATGTTTTACAAAACGAAAAAGTATATATTTTGAAAGGTCCAAATAAGGACATCATTAGATACTAAATTATTAAATTATGATGTACTATTTTCTATGCTAAATAAGATAATACTTTCACTAATCCACAACCATGCTTATTCTATTACTTAAGTAAGTACTTTTTACTAATCAATAATTAAGTATAAATAGAACTGTATAACTTCCTGTTTAATTGCTTGCCATGACAACTTGTAATAGAAACAACAATATAGCAAGAATTCATAATGTAAATTTTATTATAATACTTTTGTTGGTGTTTATTTTGTAAGTTGTTCAATAAATAAAAATAAACAAAAATAATACATTTCACTAGCAACTACTATTGGATTTGATTACTGTCGTATATATAAAACACAGTGCGACAGGCAGACAGACACACAAACGCCAGCAAGCTCCATCCCAGTGCTCCTGTGAACAAGCTTTGTTACCCCTAAAACTATTGCATACATTTGGAACCGACAACATATACATTTGTAGTAAGTATTATAATGTGAATATGATTATAAAAATATAAATCTATGAGGTATTGAGGACGCGTTCCTCGAGCTTTAAACATAGGTATACTTTGACCAAGAGATGGGTCACAAAACAGACACAGAATACGCACACGATATTTTAGACTAGCTGTAAAATTGCTCAAGGTTTTTTTTTAAATAAAGAACCTTTATTTGGTCTACGAAGATAGCAAAACGAGTTTTACATGTTTTGTTACTAGTTTTACTTTCTTACGGCCGAATATACAGACATTTGTATAAGAATTTCTAGTTTAAGCGCCGCTTTACTTGAACAGTCGTTTGAATATTCGGCCATTAAGCCCGATTTACACATCGACAAGTACAGCAGCGAGTTAAGTAGTAAGTTGTTGATTAAGTTGATTTAAATAGATCACCATCCTATTTTTTGGCAAGTTAAGTTGGCGAGACGCGAGAGAAGGGGCTACTCCGTACTTAACTCGTCAAAAAATAGGATGGAGATCTATTCAAATCAACTTAATCAACAACTTACCACTTAACTCGCTACTGTACTTGTCGATGTGTAAATCGGGCTTTAGTTTTTTATTAAGTTTTTCAAATCTCTTAGTTGCTTTTATGGCACTCGTGCGACTCGTGTTTTAACCAGACATCATGGCATTACTTTAATACTGCAATATCGCTCTTCTATATTGTACAAAGTATGGATCTAATATAAACTCGAAAATGTAGTATTTAATATTAGGTACTTCTAGAAAACTATACAAATTAAGCTTCTTTTCTTGGTAGTAACCAAACAAATTTAACGAAAATAATGAAATAACCATTTCGTATCACAATTAACTTAAGTCTATTAGTCACTTAAGTCACCAGGGTTAAGTCTCCTACACCAAAAAATGATAATGAACGGACCAAATAACACAATGATTCCAAATGTATACGTTATTAGAGTGATTATGTACCGCTCATGACTCCAAGAGATTCTGCTACTGGAACTTGCTGACCTGTGGAACATCGCACGTGTACAACAAATAATATTAGTTTTGTATTGTATTAGACAGAGAGGTTTTGAACAAGAAATTTAGATGTGTGAACATTTTTTTTAATTTATTTTACAAATAAATTTCTTATTCAATTTCCGAAACATAACAGGACGTTTGTTTTAGACAAAATCGAATCTGTATACTTATTTATATCTTTGTTATTGTAAGAAGCTATATTTTAAATGTCTCTCGCCCGAATACTCAAACGTCACTTAAATCGTCTAACAATAAACGGCATCCTAAACGTTTGGATCCTTAAATTTTTTTCGGTATACACAAACGCCACTTAAGTCATTCATATCTTTGATTAGCTAAACAGCCGATAAATGTTTGCGTACTGGTAACATTCACCTCATAAAGTATGTTTTCAATTACAAATTTAATTACCCTATGCTGTTTTCGTTTTACGCAGAAAATGGAAAAGAATAATCAGTTGTGTGCTGCATACTACGATTGTAATTGAATATTCACTTGGAAATTTTCAGACATAAGTATTACAATTTCAATAAACAAACTGAATTACACCATTCTTTATTTTTAAATATCCCTATAATTGGTTATTATCTTTATCTATGATTGACACGATCATTGCACAAAGAACGAAACGTTTACTCAGTGACACTGATCACTGACACAACACGACAAAGCGAGTTTTCATCAGCTTGAAAATTTTTAAGAAGAATCTTTTACTTTCGAAAAGAGATGAAATCATTTAGAAATAATTAAAAAGTGAGTGAAATGTGAACGTTATACAAAAATGAGACAAATTAATGTGAACACATTTCAACATACTTCTTTTTAAATTGCAAGTTTGTGATTCAATTCAATCAACAATGACTTTCCAGATATCAAAATATTGTAGAAAATAAGGAAATAAACGGCTACATGATAAGAAGCGAGAGACCTGGGAATTTGTGTGTCAGCACTGTAATGCCGTTGCTGTGAGTGGCTTCAGATCATGGCAACAACTGCGACACTTTTACGAGAAACACAAACAGAAGTCAAAAAATAATAAAAACAGAATGGAAATCAATAAGTACAGAATAGAAATGGAAATGGAAAAATTGAAAATAATAATCTTGTATAATTATGTTGTATAAAAATAAAACTACTTATAATTAAAAAAGTGTGTATTTATTAAAGTAGTCCTTGTTATAAAATGTTGATTAGTATAAAGGCTTCTAGGCTGTGGTACCTACAGGTTTTTCTTCTACGGTAGAAAGTGAATCCTCTTCTAAGATCCCATTTCGCCTACGCAGCGCTATGTTGTGTAACAAAGCGCATCCCACAATAACTAGTGGAATAATATTAATTTTTAAACCCATTCTATGTTGAAGACAGGGAAATCTCCTTTTTAGTACAACAAAAAGCCTCTATAGGATTTCTGGTGCTTATTTGGGCTCTATTGTAAGCTTATTCTGTTGGTGTTCGTGGATTTTATAATGGGGTTAGCAGGTACGGTCGACACAGATAACCGCTATAACCAAGTAGAGTCTCATGGCTTGAAAATCTCCACGCTCTAACTGTGCACATAGAGGAAAGTCATTTAATATTGTGCTATCATGTTCGGAACCTAGCCATCTTGCAATAACATTTGTAATGCAAAGTTTTGGCTGTCATTTAATGTACAATTCGATGAATGAATACACTTCTTTGATTATTAAAGCGATAATCGTCAGCTGTAGGGACGAGAGGGGTTGTTAAAATTAGAGTGAAAATATTTATATAACGCCTGATGATTTTTTTATAGCAATATTAGATTGTAAACATCATGACCTATTTTTAGACGTAAAATATTTTTCTCAATCGAATCTGATTGACGTTGAAGTCGCCTTAACTGCATATTGCTGACGATTATTTTATTTATAAATGTGTTTAAAACTGAGGTTTTCCAGAGATTTTTTAATGACTTTAACAGCCTGTATACTTTTACTCTACCGCTAGTGCGGCAACCGACGCTTACTTTACTGATTTCCAGACATTGAACCACTGTTTGAATCATCATAATTACTTGTTTATTAACTTTTTGGAGATTTAAGAGACCTTGCGACCACTCTCAAGTTTTTAAGCTACTTTAATCAATTTGGCAGGTCATTTGACAGCTAAATAAGTTAAGTAACGTTTGAGTATACGAATTTATTACTAAGTCGGCGTTTAAGTACAAATAAATTTAAGATAAATCGTTGCTTAAAATTGTGGTTTGTGTATAGGATAAGAGCTACTTTGTAGCTAAGAAACCGATAAATATTTAACTAGCGTTTGAGTATTCGGGCATCTGACTAACAAACATTCAATATTTAACATTAATAATATCAGGACAGTTATAAGATATGCCTTCAGATTTAAAAAAAATATAAAACTGTTAAAATAACAGTTTTAATAACATTTTCAGTAAAATACCTATTAAGTCTGAATGTACAAATGACAAATTAAATGATGTAAAATAAATTAATTAATTCATAAAAAGTTCTTGCATATACATTTTCAAATTCAACAATGTCTAAATAAATTATAGAGTTAGTCACAACAAAATAAAGGGAAAGTACATCCATTTACATTATGATAAGATATACTTAAGTATATTATAACAATAAACAGTTACCCCTTTATTCATAAACGCCTCTTAAATTTAATCACTGTATAGCGAGATTTTTGTAAGTAAAATCGTATGAATTTAAATTAATCAATTGACTAAAGTTTAAGAGTCGTTTATGAGTAAGGGGGATGATGTGAAAACGAGTACAAACTGTGAAATAGTCCCTCCCTTTTCCAAGACAATTTTTCATAAATAAAAAAAAAAGGTTGATTTCGAAGATCGATCGGGGCATCACTATTTGATGAATATAATTTTGATTCAATAAAAAACAAAGGTTGTGAATTTGTTTTGTATATGACTTTGAAACCAATAATAGTTTTTGGACTATATAGAAAAGTGTCGATCGTAGATATAACAGGCAATAGAAATAGTTATATTAAAAGTAATCACCAGATACACGAAACGAAAAATGTATTTCAACTCTATACATAGGCTACTGAGTTTTACAGTTGCTAACGAAACTAACTAAAATGCCTATTATTAATGTTTGAAAAGAAATAAAGAAAGCAATTGATAAACAATAACTACAGTTAGAAAACCAAGCCTAACTACTACACGGTCACATTATCTAGAGACCTAGCTGGAATGCGAATTTGCGTCCCGTTCTCCTCTCAACCCCCTCGCTCGCCACGGGCGCATCAGTGCTTCGTCCGACGCGACGTGACGTCATCGACGCCAGGTCTCGAGATAATGTGACCGAGTAGTAAAATATTACATTTATTAACTCTACACCCAGTACTCACCAGGTAAATCAGCCATGACAGCGGAAGTACTCATGACCGCGTTAGCATCAGCACTGGCACGGCTTGCCTTCATACTGCCTCCTGTAGACGGTTTCAGACCCAATATCCATACCTGGGAAACAAAACATGAAATAATTGTTTACTACGTCATTATTCATTATTTAAATGTTTATTTATGTATATTAAAATATCAACTAGGAATATTGTACATAGCATAAATTATCTAGGCAACTATCAGTGGGAGCGAAAACGATTAAAATTACAACAGGAACACAAATCAGCAAGGTAGAAACTCAAGTCTAGTAATGAATATAATGCAATAAATAAATATAATGTTTATTATTAATTTACACTTGTCAACAATTTTCAATCAACAATTTAAAAAACGCCTAAAATGTTCTTTTTTTACAATCATTGCATGTTTTTTTTTTAAATTATTAATAAATAGCTTTAAATATAACTGAATCAAACCTTTAATGCTGTCTGTACCAACAAAACAAGTACTTATGAAAGTACTATGTAGCTAATACTCAAAGTTTACACATGCGTCCGATAGATGGCGCTACGGGAAATATTAGAGGGCGATGTTAAGATTCTCCGACGTTGAATGACTACCTCAGAGTTCGCCTCTAGAAAGCATACTTACCTGGCATAGGGGACACCGTGATCAAATAGGCGGTTCCCCCAGGGCGAGGCCCCTCCATTGCACTGCGGTTGGGTTGACCCCTGCGATTATCCCTAATGTGGATAACTCGGATGCGTAATTTTTGGTAGTGGGGACTGCGTACGCGCTGTCCCCCTTGTTTAATCAGTTATTAGAGAGCCGGAGGTAATCCCCCTTACTTTATAAACGCCTTTAAAATTTAATCACTGATTAGCGACATTTGTTATTACGAAAACCAACCTTATACCAAACAACGTAAGAGCTTAGGCTAATTAATCAATTGACTAAAATTTGAGAATTTTTTTATGAGTAAGGGGGAATGTGTCCGTAACATATTATCTCTGATGAATCATATTTATAAATAATAATTACTAAACAATTATTGATGTCTTATTAGATTTTGGTGATTAATGTTAGTCAATACAAGAATGTACTAATTGTCATAAAGCGTCAGAACGTAATTTTGCAAGTCACTCAACAGTACTGTTGTAACAATAATCTGTTAGTTGACGGAAGAAAATGGCTGGATTTTTTACGCAAAATGAATTGTTGGCACCGTTGGATTCCTAGAAGTGATTCTTCTAGGAATCACTTCTAGGATTCGGTATATTCCGTTAAAAAGGAGGGTCAACTGAAATATGATTTGATTTCGCTAATTCAAACAGGATTTAATGCCTGAAAACCTAGGAATTTTTGCAGTTTGACATGTTTATACTTTTTTTTCATGCTATCTTGAATAGGATAATATATACTCTTTAATATGTTTTTTTTTCATCAGGTTAAGAAGGTCTAAATTATCTGCAATTCTTATCTTGTTAATTTGTGCTGATGTTGTAATTTCTACGTTTTTGCAACGATGGATCTATTGATCTATGCTATGTGCAATATTCTTAGATGATATTTCAATATACGTAAATTAACATACGGAAATGATTAAAAATTAAGAAAGGGTGGAATAACAATCAGAAACATGGTTATACGATATGACTTTATATATAGACAGTACGACTAATAGAAGTAATTATTTGTAAACAGCAAACTATACAAACAATGTTTCTATGATTCTGCGAAACGTGCTGTCTTCAAATAGTGTTTTCTATTATAGGCAGACCGTTTAACTCAGACCCCGCCTGCGGTAATAGGGGTGCGCGGGGGGCGAGGACAAAGGAGAGAGCGATCTCTTGATATTTTGGCAAAACGGCGCCATCTAGAGACTGTGATCCGAACTATATCACATCACAACACAGCTCTAATTTTTAGCTAGCTTATTTTTATGAAATAAAAAGAAGGAAAAATTGAAAGTATACCATAAACCAATCGAAATACCTGGAGAGGTTTTTTTATTTTTCTGGTCAGGCTTTAAATTGTGTAATAATTTAGATTGCATATTTTCTCTAAGAAAGTACGAGATTTACTGGCAAGATGGCGCCACCATCTTTGACATTTGTAAATTGTATAAAAGACGGACTAGGATACCGCACTAGTGTCAAACTGACATACTGACTAGATGTCCGTTATGGTAGCGTAAATAGTGTAAAAATTAAAAAAACTCTTAATACATATTGTTCTTATTATCTGTAAATATTTTCTAAGACTGATTATTAAAAATTAATATGTTTAAATCATACCTGTTTTAATGTAAATTATTTTAATTACACCAAATGTGATTATACTGTGATTTTAATATATAATTAATGATTGTACATGGTTATTATTTGTAAATATTTTCTAAGACTTTAGTTATAATTATATACTTTAAATCAGCCATTCTTATATTCTAAGGAATAGGTTCTATTAATTATTGTACAAAGGATTGTTCAGGATATTTCTTATATAACAAATATATTTATTTGTAGATTTTAAAAGAAAATCAAATTATTACAAATTATATAATATTATTGTTATTTTTGGAATCGGTGTCAGCCAACGAAATAAGATAATACCAAAGCAAATGGAATGGCGCCCATGAATTACAGATTATATTAATAAATGACTTCGACATTATGACATAAAATTTTTGATTGTTTGTCATGCAATAGCGAAAAAAGCCAAAGAGCTATTATATTTCTATTGGTATTTCACTTGACACTGGCAAAATATGTAACTATGTTCATGATGCCATAATAAACAAATAATATATATACATACCTACATTGTTTTAAGACTAAATGTATTTAAAATTACTGAGTAAAGTTACTAAAAAAAATTAAAATGTAATAAAAAAAGTTATTTTTTTAAAATTTATACTCTGGATTAGAGTATAAATTTTAAAAAAATAACTTTTGACACACCACACACGGGAGTTAGAGTGCAATTTAAATCCAAGAAAAATTGCCACCAAGAAGTAATGTTGCTGCAATACCTGAAGATGCCACCGCTAAGGCAATTTTTCCCATTCTTATAATTTTTGCTAAAATCACTCGGGTAAGAAATGTTTTCCCTGTTCCACCAGGAGCATCGAGAAAATATACTATGCCCTCTTCGTTTATTACTGCTGTTGTTACGGTATCATAAACACATTTTTGTTCTGTAGTTAGCCTAGTAATATTATTATTAAGAATTGAGGATAGTTCGGCTGCACTATATCCTGTTTCTTCAATATATTCCCGGTTAAGTCTAGGCTGAATTGGAATGACTACTGGCTCAAGTAATCCATATTGTACAATATTGTTACCACCCATTGTGCTAACAACTTCTTTATGTTACAATTTTGGAACTATCAGATAGACGCACTTTGCAGAGAATCCTTGACATAAGTAATAATAATAAATATACATTGATAATAATTTTGAAATGAAATCCGTCAAGTCATGCAGAATACAATATTAACTATATATTCGGTAGACCATCAGCATCCAAGGTTGCGTAATGTGCGCATGTAAATTGGAAATAAAAAAATTGTGTAAATAAAAAATTGCCCAAAAAAAATCGTCGGCATGGGATACGAACCTCATTACCCAGCTCCTACTTTAACCATTTGTCTATGAACGACTTTCAAATACTTAGATAAGGAACGAAATTTAAATTCATTCAACATTGAACCAAAACCATTTTTCATGACCCCTGAAAAATTGTAATGTAATTGTTTAATAAAAAAAAATAAAAGTTGGACTTTTAAAAGAAATCATAATAAAATAAATTAAAAACGTCTCCTTGCGCAACCGGTTAAAATTAACTTATATCCATATTATCTGTGTCACTTTCATTTGATTCGAGATTTGTACTACTGGTATCGGAATCTTCATTGAAATTTATAATTAACCTATCTACGGCATCATCTAAAATACCGTCGTTTTTGTTATACTCGTCTTCTATCTTAATAATGTGATTGACGCAGTTTCTCCATTTCTCAACGGAGTATTTGCTAAACAGTTCCTCTAATGATTTTTTTTTTCGTCCAAGTTGGTATCGATGGTTGTTTGAGCTAATTGTCCTTTTATTTCTCCCCATACTAACTCAATTGGGTTTAAGTCTGGGTGGTATGGAGGTAAACGCAGCACATCATGTCCATTTGCCTTCAATAATTCGTCAATTTTATAAATGTCTTCAAAATTATGCATTTTAATTATCTTCACCAAGTCACATTTTCTAAGTTTTTCATCATGTGGTACGTTGTGTCGTGTAAGCCACTCCAGCATCATTGCTTTGGTACAAGACATGCTTGGCTTTTTATCCTCCCGAACGGAACCTTGGCGGTATATTTGGCAAAAGTTTTTCTTTGACCCATTTATTAAAATTTTCAAAATTCATATCATTGTGGTAATCTCCAGTTTTACATTTGGACTTAAAAATCAATAAGGCGTTATTCACAAAGCCAGTTTGACCTCCACAATGAACTATGATCAAACGTGGTCCTTTACCTATATGAGTAAGAACTCCGCGTTCGTCCTTTGATTGCCAACACTTTGACACATTGTGAGAGGAATTGACATACGTTTCGTCAAGATATAATATAGTTTTTCCTTTGTTACGATAGTTTTTTATGGCATTGAGATATTTCCATCTCCAAGAAGTTATATTAGGTTGTTCTATAAGAAAAGTCCTTTTGGATTGACATCTCCGAAATTTAAAACGCAGATTGTGTATAACAGCCTTAAATATTCTTTGCCGCAGTGTAATATACCTTCTTCTTTGAGTAAAACGTGTAAAATTGAGTTATTTTCCTTCTTACCACCCCTTTTGTAAAATCGTCTACATCTAATCGCTTCCTTCTGCTTTGCTTAGATTTTATCGGTGATTTAAAACGGTCGTTATTATCTATTAAAATTTTTCCTTCTTGTACAATCCTACTGACAGATTTTTCAGATAGTCCAGTAATTTCTGCTACAGTTTTTTTCAAATTAATATCTTGCTAAAATTCAACAGTATTTGGGTCCAATTTTTTTTTTCTAAAGTATTCGTACACATTGAATGCCATTTGCTTGGCCTGGCTACCTATTTTGTGTCCGAAGATACACCGGCTCATCATAATCTCGTGTGTAGCAACAAAGCAACCACAGTTGACGTGTGACAGCTGGTTGTGCAGCATGCTAGTCCGTCTTCTATAAAATTTTCAAATTTCAAAGACGGTGGCGTCATCTTGCCACTTAAATTTGTAATTTCTTAGAGAAAAAAGGCGTTAAACAATTTAAAGCCTGACCAGAAAAATAAAAAACCTCTCCGTAATGCCGTATTTTTAATAACTAATTTTCGGCATACAATTTGATAGAAGATTGACAAACACGAAAGCGCCCTCCTGTCAGGTTTATTTCTGTTTTTCTCTGTCCTTATTTTTAAAACTATTTGATGCAGGCAGGGGAATGATGACATACATATAACAAGGAAGATAGAGAGTGAAATTTAAGATATGGCAAATTATCGGTGCAATCTCGTCAATAATCGGTGCGATCATTTTGCGACTTATACCATCACTGCCAACTTCATTGGAAGTTATGGTTAATTGTGCCACCCGTGCAATCCCCGCGCGATCCCCTTTGTCGTCATTCCCCGCCCCCCAGTCACCCCGCAGGCGAGGTCAGAGTTAAGCATTTAATTATTTTTTTACTTTTTAGTGTTGTCAATTTTTGTCTTTGAAATCAGTTTTTTTTTTTGTAAAAATTAATTTAATTTGACATAGAACCAACTCGATATAGCTCTTGTGTACGCTACCATAACGTACACCGCTACCCTGCCCTCTCGTCCCTTTCATACCGCAGGCGGGGACTGAGATAAGCGGTCGGCCTATAGTTGTACTATCTATATTTAGTTTTTACACTTAAATTACGATATACCACATTACGTAGTCTAACTTACAAGGTGCTGTAGGGTAGTGAGTACTGGAAGCCAGGCTTGTTGTATGGTGTCTCCGTCCCGCTGGGCAGCACACAGCAGTGCCTTCATGGCGGTCACATGACGAGATGTTACCATCACGAATGATTGTTGTTGACCTGCATAAAGGAATTGTATTAGAAATGGTAGAAGTAGTAATAGTAATGGCGATGTGGATTGTTATGCTCAAAATAATAATAGGCCTTTACCTATGAATTGCCGTTTTATTTCTGCGCAGTCTTTTGACTCTATATTCTTTTAAAACATATATTGTTTAGATAATTTTTGTTATTTAGGAATTATAGGATATTACCAACATTTAACATAAAACGGCAATTTCATAGGTAAAGACCTAATATTACTGAGTTGAGTGCGTTTGCGAGGGAAGCACACTGGGCATTACAGCAAGCAATTTGATAATACTTTGTGTAATATTTAATGAATAGTCAAATATTAGGGTTTTGAGATTAAACAACTTGTCTTTGTCCCAGGGTGACGAGCACCATAAAAAGTCAGTCAGAGTTAATATTTGTACAGCCTTTCTGCAAGAGGGAAAGTAATATATCTGTTTTTTTAGTGAAGTGTTAATATTCAACTCACCGCAAGTGCTCACAGCTATGTAGTCGCTATCACTGATTCATAAGCGGTAAATCTGGCTTAAGCAACGTCGGCAAGCTCATTCGATCCGGAACCGCTCAGTGTTTTATCATCTGAGTATCTCTGTGCTTCAGTGAGCATGTAAAAAGTCGGTCCCGACTGTGGTGACATAGTTATTTAGCCACGTCAGAGGCACACATGAACAGCTGTCGATAGTAAGTAGAGATAAAGGTATGACTCACCAGTAGGCAGGTCGGCGGAGGGCAGCGGCGTGCCGACCCACACGACCTGGTGGCGGTAGTCCGTGTCGGGCGCGGGGGCCGCCTCGCGCCGCCACGGACACGCCAGCGCGCCCAGCCCCGGCACCACGTACTGCGCCGGCAGGGCTGCGCGGCACAGTGCGGAGATGCACGCGTCGCGACCCGCGTAGTGACCTGTCTGTTGTTACCAGAATACTTAATACTATTACATAAGCAGTCAACCCAAAAGCTTCTACGACACACTCGTGGCGCGGAAGGAGGCTGCGAAGCGGGAACGGGAAGCCTGGACAGACCACACGTCCCGCAGCACCGGGTGCAGTATGACGTTTCCGGCCACCCTCATAGCGGACTGTCGAAAAGTCCGACGCCCCCACAACGTAGATTCAAGACCAGCAATAGTCGGGAGCTGCGGTATAATCATGGCTTGCCGCGGCTCCTGGCCAACGTTTACGACGGAATACCTGAAGAAATCCTGAAGAATCCAAATCCCCGTCAAAAAAACTGTGCAGATGCCATTTTTGGAACTAAATGGCGAGAAGCGGGTTTCAGACAGTGAAGGTGACCACTAACGCGTTGTGGGGGGGCCTCATTAAACCCAAACTTGGGTCGTAAATCCTAAACGCTGTTATGCAAGTGTTCCGTCCTCTTCGTCGTTCCATCACGCGATGGACCCGGCACGGAGAATCCATAGAATGTTAAGATTAGGTCCTATGAATACATAACTGTATCTTCTGTTTTTAAATACGCAGATGATTTTCAACTGCTTTTCTCTAATGGCACTAATGTATAAAAGAGTACTTTAGGTCTATATCGCCATAATCCGAAATACAGCGACCCCGATTTCATACAAAAAGTTCATCAATAATTCTTCCAGATAGCATTAGAAATACTTATGACAAGTATCTATAATTGCTCATGTTTGCTGACGATACGCATGTTTCTATTACCCCTCACATTATTCGGGATATAGAGTAACCATATAGCCATTCCAGGGTATCTCGTTTATACTCTGACCACTCTAATAGGTAAAATTTGACAGTTGTAGTCAAGGGTTGGGTGTCTGAAATCTATTGGAAGATTTATTGATTGACGTAACAAACGATTAATCGATTTAATAAACATAGTTTTTTGTTCTGTTAAGATTGAGATAGGAGTAGGGTTAGTAATTCATCGACCACCTTTTCCAATAAGTACTTTAGTGCTATTGGACCCAGTATCATCCGTACAAGAGATTAGTTCAGTGTGTTTTGCACTTAAAATTTCATCTATAGGTATTTCTCTGTTCCAGTTCCTTATACTGTTCATTTTGCGAAAAAGTGTTACTTTTGTATTTTAAAAACAAATCTGTTATCAAGTAGAGATAGCCTCCTTACGATTACAAGGTAACAACCAGAGATAGTCCGTGTGGTGACGGAGTAAGAATACAATATGTCACCACCCCATCTCATCCTATGGGTGTCGTAAAAACCGACTAAGGGACTAACCGTAAATATTATCTTTACGAAATAAAAAGAAAGAAAGGTTGAAATTTGAATTTCTTTAACTTATGCAGAGATATTATCTTAAACTTTTATGTAAATAGTCGATTTTAACAATAAAATAGGGTACTAACACCGTCTTTTTTTACTCCGATTTTACACGGAAAAATAAGTTATAACAAAAATTACAAAATACTTTTACTTTGATACTTTACGACTTTTAAACTCAAACATCTTTTATTCAAAGTATGAAGTACAATAATATTGTAACTTTTTGACGTCATCTAACACTACTTAACATAAGTTTATAAACATTTCAAAGTTAAGAAAACTTTACCACCGCTTAAATAGTATTAAAACAATATAATCACTAACCTTTCCACTGACTCTAGCCAATGTCTGTATAGCTCTCAATATATTCTCCAACTCTCCGATACTCGCTTCAGCTAACACTGATAGTCCCCAGACTAATCCACACCATGATGATTTGAGTAACTGAAAAACAAAAGTAAATTATCAGTATCACTTTCTAAAAAGTAATGAGAATTTACATATACTCCGATTCATAAAGCTCAAATAAAATGCAATCTATGAATATGTGATATTCATAGATTGCATTTTATTTGAGCAGCTTTATGAATCGGAGTATATGTAAATGCACATGTATGTATAAATATATACAGACCCGACCAATACGTGCGGCTATAGTTCAATAGAAGATGATGGGTTCCCAATAATATGGGGTCTCCACTTTTTTTAATACAGATAAGACAGGTTACATAATGTAAACATATGAGTGTACCTTCAATGGAATTTAATTTAAGCATCTTCGTGCATATTAAAATGTAATTTAGAACCTAAGACTAACTTAAATAAACTTAGTTGTAAGCAAATACATGATATATTTTAATAAAATAGGGAAATAATTGATTAATTTTAAACATCGAAACGACAATGTCAAAATCTTATTTTTTTAAGTAAAGAATCACATTGGCGTGGTGAAACTGAGCGACCAACTAGCGAAACTGTATACTTATTAAGTTTAATACTAAAGAAAAGCTAGACTAGAGCGATACTTGGTAAATTATTGTAAATTAACATCCCTATTACTATTTTACACGGGTCTTACTCGCGGTCGTTTAAAATCTATTATTAACATCCCTAACCTGTAATCTAAGTTGTTTCTCTTTATCCTCTACATCATCTTCTATTTTCTGCATCACATTGGAATTCTGATCCGCTTCACCGTTGTGAGAGTTGTTCGCTACGGCCGGATCTGATTTTGTATCTGTTTCTGTAAAGATAGATAGATTCATATTAATAATAGTAGCAGGCCATGAATGTCCCAAACTGTTGCCCTAAAAACTGCCTTCGTGGCAAAGAGTTCTAGTATGCGGCTGCTAAGTGCAAGGTAGCTGTTTAGAATTGCACATTGCTCCTTTGTGTCTATTTAATTCATGCCAGACTGATTCACATGGCAGGATCAATAATACGGGTGTTGTATAAAAAAAATGTTTTCGCGAATACCAATGAGACAGTATAAAAAATATAACAGAGACAGCATATAGGTATAATAGGTATATTTACCATTCTTGTTAGAATTTATTTCTCTTTCTTCAGTATCATTCTGTATGTCTTCATACATTTCTTGTAACCTGGAAATTTTTTCACAAGCTTTTTAATACATGAAACAAGTAATAATTAAATCATATTGTCTTTATCAGTTGTCGAGAACTCATCTTTAAAAAAGCTCAACTTTGTTTGGGGGCTAAATGTAGTTATTTATACTCGTGAGGGAAACATAATATCTTATGTGCGCTATTTGTGGTGACAAGTGGAACCTTACATTTATAAACTTACATTTTATACGATACTAGCTGACCCGTGCCCACTTTCTCTGCCCCACTCCTATTAGTCATATCGTGATACTATATAGCCTATGACACTCCCCGATAAATGGACTATTCAATAGAGAAAGAATTTTTTAAATCGGTTCATTGGATCCAGAGGTTACCCCCTACAACGTCACAAACACACAATCACACAAACTTTATCTCTTTATAATATTAGAAGAAGAAGATATAGATTTGGTATTATCTATAACTTTGAGATATTTATATTTGTTTTAACTAATTGATCGCATTAATGCCGTTGTCGACGACTATTTATCGTGCTTAGGGCGGCCAAGCCCGTCCTCTATGAGTGCATGGCCAACGTTACAGGCTTGGCCATTTTTTTGACCTAAGCCAAATAGCTCACTTTTGCTTTATTGCTTAAATCCTTAACTTATTCACTTTATATCCTTACCTAAAATACTCAGCGCCCTCGACACTGATGGCTATAGAGCGTATAATCTCCATGAGACACGCGTAAGCTACGGATATACCGTAGCCATCTTGTATTGTAGGCGCCTCCGTGCGATCTAACATTTCTATACTGAAATGTATAATATTGTTTTGTTATTTATGTTATAAACTTTATGTTTTGCACATGTTTACTAAGTATATGAAAACAAAAAAAGGAATCTTTAAAAAAAACTCTTTTTCAATCAGTCTGTCCGTCTGTCAGTGAAATATCTTCGACACGTCAAGAAATGCAGGATAAAATAAAGTGATTCTTAAATTAAGTATACCATTTTTATGATCACATTACGGTCCTATTGTTGGAGAGACGTGCCGCCTCTAAAGGAAGCTTAGCCTACCCATTCCACGCCAAAGTTTTTGGGTCAGGGTTGTATGTCATGTTTTCTTTCTTCTGTTTACGATCTGATAACATCAGAGAATTTAAACTAACGACACACATAGAAAATGAAGGAGGTTGAGAAGGAATACATTGAGATTCCCACTCCATTACGAGAGTTAGTGTATATACCTTTTTAGACTTAGAACTTACAGTCGAATACACATTACAGGCAATAGAGTAATTTTACAAAATAATTATTAGTGTTACATCGTTCTAAGCGGCTAGTAAGCGCTTACTGATGGCAAAATCCTTGTCATGCCATGTCGTCTCGGTCTGCGTAGGCCTTTACAGTTACTAAATACTTACTACACAGATTTAGCAGTGCCAGGCTCGAAGGTAACACATAATGGAAGCCACACACCCTTCCAGTAGAAGCCTGACTGTTGTGGTATGCCTGATGACCCTGAAAATAATTTACAATGATTTATTTGATTGGTCTCTTTGTTCATTTTTTTCGACACATCGCCAACATATTGGGGATTCAAAAGGGGCAAGCGTGACCCCCATTCTATAGCTCAAAGGTATTGATCAAAAAAGGTATTGGTATTGAAAACAGCCTTTATGTTATACTAGCTGACCCGTGCCCACTTCGTTAGGCGGCGAAAAAAATGCGTCACTTTTTTAAACTTATTTCATTACTGCTCCACTCCTACTAGTCATAGCGTGATACTATATAGCATATGACACTCCCCGATAAATGAACTAATCAACACAGAAAGAATTTTTAAAATCGGTTCAGTAGATCCAGAGATTACCTCCTACAGCGTCACAAACACACAAACTTTACCTCTTTATAATATTAGTATAGACGAAAGATTTAATATGATTAGTTAGCAATCCAATAGGCCACGTTATCTTGACATTACGTTATAAATAAACTAAACTACAAAATGTTAAAATTAATTATAACTATATATTATTTGTTACTTTTAACTAAAACTCATGTTTTATGTACTTTGTGCGCTAGGGAACCTGGTAAGTTCATAACATGATAACAGGTTAATAGAGAGCCTTTTATCAAAGCAGTAGAGTTTGTTGCGCCGCTTCTTCTCTACTAGCGCTTTGGAGGCGGTGGTAAAATTTTTCCAAACTTTTTAGAGTAAGTAGTATAAAAGCCGAATGCTTAAGCGTTTGTTGGGGTGGAGGGGCGCTTGAACTGGACATTTGTATCAGAGTTTCTAGTTTGGGCGCCGCTTTGCTTTTAGCGGACGTTTGAGAATTCGGCCATAAATGACGTCCAAAAATATAAAACGAGAGTTGTATTTATTTTGAAAATAAATCTTTGACTTTTGCATTTTAATTACAAACGTTGAAAAAATTAGTGAACTTGAGTTTTTAACAAATCGTAATTCACTATTTTTAATTTCACTAGCTAACCTACCCTTCGTACTAGACACAGTAAAGTTTGCACAACTCTGCTTAGTATAACAATGGTAATAACCTAAACGGACTCTAGCTGACAAAATGAATACTTTTAAAACAATACATAGATAGCTCTCTCGATCGCAAATATTCTTTCCTCCAGCACACGATTGCCCTAGCACCCAAAACGAATCTATAGAAAGCTTACAATCCTATTTAATATTATAAATGCGAAAGTTTGTGAGGATGTATGGATGGATGTTTGTTACTCTTTCACGCAAAAACTACTTAATGGATTTTGATGAAATTTAGAATATAGCTAGTTTAGGGTGTAGAATAACATTTAAGCTACTCATACAAAGCGGGTGAAGCCGCGGGCATCATCTAGTCTATACTAATATTATAAAGAGGTAAAGTTTGTGTGTTTGTGACGTTGTAGGGGGTAATCTCTGGATCTACTAAAACGATTTTAAAAATTCTTTCTATGTTGAATAGTCCATTTATCGGGGAGTGTCATAGGCTGTATAGTATCACGCTATGTCTAACAAGAGTGGAGCAGTAATCAAATATGTTTAAAAAATTGACGCGTTTTTTTCGCGGCCTAACGAAGTGGGCACGGGTTAAGTATCTAATAAAAATGAAATATTACAGATGAACCCCCTAACCACGACAACATAATACAATTCTACAGAATACGCTGCACAAGACGTTTCACTCCTGGCACGTGCGGTGAAAGAGTAACACCTGTGTGGACGTTTGACTTACAGAAACAGAATTGCAGGTTTTGTTCTAATAATATTATTAATATTAGTAATATCCATAACATAACATCTTCATCTAGTTCCAAATTCAGCAGAGCTTGTAGTATGGGTAGTAGATAAAGATAAACCTATTTAAATAACTTTTTTTTATTAATACATTCACAATAAACGTTTAAAACACCTAGACCAATGCAAATATGTACTAACGGAAGTGCAAGGTGGTAATCCTAGTTAAATTTTTCAGCGAGCGCCTTGGCTGCTCATTCACATATCGGACGAACAGATTCGATTCCTACGTATCATGCATGAGGAACTGTCTACCAATGGTTGGCCTGTATTTGAGGATGCTGACTTCACATGATGACTCCTATAACAGCACCGTACTACGTAATGAGAATTTACCTAGTAAGATTAATATATTTTATCGAAAGGCAAAAAAGACAATTCAATGCCTAGTTATTCGCTGTAAAATCAGCTATCTACTTATGGCAGTCTTATCAAAATCTGTCTAGCTGTTTTGGAGTTTACCCGGAACAAAAGGATGGACAGTAGAAACATTTTTTATTCATCATTTTTATTATAGATTTTTTATGATTTAGCTTCGCTGTAGGAGAATTTGGGGTAATGTATGTTAATAATATTGTGTATTTTTACTCCGTCACTACATAAGGGAACGCCCGAGATCACGAATTCTGACTACGTTTAAGAGAACCTTTTGTCTTTGCTTTTACTTGTAATAAGTACAAAAACAGGATTTTTTTTAAATGATTAAAGCAATTTTTTTTAAAAATACCGCACTATGGATAGTGTCCTGCGTCGCGGGGACTTTAAAAAACATTAAATTAACGGATACAAAGTAAATCGGGTATCAGACAATTTTTCTTGGATCGGAAAAAGTCTTTCGTTGCGTTCAAATTTAACCACATGTCCACGACCGTTTTGCCACCAAGGCAATTTATTTATTAGATGTTATCCCCCTTACTCATAAACGCCTCTTAAATTTTAGTCAATTGATTAGCTTAAATTCTTACGTTTTTGTTTGGCATAAGGTTGGTTTTACTAATAAAAATCTCTCTAAATAGTGATTAAATTTAAGAGGCGTTTATGAGTAAGGGGGTTAGTCATGCTAACAGTACGCGCAATCTAAGTTGGCCGGCTTGAAGTTGTAGCAAATGGCAGCGCAGGTGTCATTTTGTAACTAAATGATTGAGAGCTTTCTTAGTTCCTGTAGATGCGGAATCGTCGCAGAAAGACAACTTCAGGCCAGCCAAGTAAGATTGCGCGAGTTGTACACACAGCAACTAATCAAGCTAGACACTCATAATTTAACCTTAATACCTTGAAATAAGACACAATTTCAAATGAAAAAGTTTAACTTGATGTGTTGCTGTGTGTACGACCTTTGTGTTGGTTATTAAACTACATTGCGTTATTTGAATATCTTTTCAGAAAAATACGCTCCCTTAAAGCACAAGCTTAAAGTCGACGTTGAAAGACACGACTTTGAGGAGATAAAAGACTATGATGAAGGGAAGAAGGACCAATTCGCTGTGGTATATAAGGACGTGTCTGATAACTATGATATCTTCCCGCATGATATTGATGAAGCTGATGGGGAGATAAGGTCGCAGTATGATATATTTCATCCTAATCCTGGTTTGGAATAGTTTTGGATGAAAATTATTATGAGGAGGAAATTTAGTGATGAAAGTAGTAGTTTGTTAAAATAAACTTTTTTTCGTTTTATTACTACACGGTGTAATACAATGTTAATAAACTCTAAAGCAAAGAGGAGATTCTCAATTGAGTATTATTATTTATGAGCGCGTTCACTATGTCCTAGAATATGTTCGTGGCGTGAGGCTTCATGTCGTAGCAGGAATAGAAAGCTTTTACTAAATCTATACTAATATTATAAAGAGGTAAAGTTTGTGAGTTTGTGACGTTGTAGGGGGGTAATCTCTGGATCTACTAAACCGATTTTAAAAATTCTTTCTGTGTAGACTAATCCATTTATCGGAGAGTGTAATAGGCTATTATAGTATCACGCTATGACTTATAGGAGTGGAGTAGTAATGAAATATGTTTAAAAAAGGACGCGTTTTATTTCGCCGCCCAACGTAGTGGGTGCGGGTCAGCTACTTAGTCTATTTATATAAACATTTAACAAGTAACAAACCTGCAGGAGTATTGACGTTAGAAGCTACGAACAGACTCTGCACGTAAGCGCCGAGTGCGTTTACTATGTCCTGGAATATGTTCGTGGCGTGAGGCTTCATGTCGTAGCAGGAACAGAACGCTTTCAGTAGATCTGTTAGCAAAAAAAATACAATTATTAATATACTAGCCGTTGCCCGCAACCTTCGTCTACAAAAACAATATTTAATATACACATTCACCTTTTTTTGTTTTTACGGAACCATTTAAAAGCCCTTTGACGTGACTTAACGACTGTCTCACTACAGCGATAGTCAGGACGCACGTTTTATGTCACCTCCGCAGTACAGAGATGTTCAAATAAAATACCATCTGTATCTGTACACAGCGCCATCTGTTCCCAAAGTAAGCTAGGCTTAAACTGCTTGTGTTATGGGTAACAATGAAGACATAGTGCATTTTTTTTGTTTTCAAAGACGGTTTTTGATGTATCTAAAAACTGATAATAATATACTTCAATTAATCATTCAACTAGCCTAATGCAGTCCAGTACTGGACATAGGCCTCTTTCAGCACAAGCCACAGAACACGGTCCTGCGCCTTCCGCATCCAGTCCGACCCAGAGACTTATATGTACGCTCAACACTGTCGCAACCAAGATAGATCTGTTCTCGTGCTCATTGAGCGAATTTACAAAGGTCACTTATTGTGTAGTATGTAAGTTAGGATCCTGTAAAGATAGTTGTATATTTGGTTAATAAATAAATAAACAAATGTAATATACTTACTAGGCTGTAAAGTCATCTTATGTAATACTTCTAAGGCGAGTGCTCTCTGCCACATAGGTTTGTCAGGGTCCAAAAACTTTATGGTCAACGATAAGAATATTTCACATTCTGTAGTCTGAAATTAACAAAAAATAAATATTATTAATTTATAAATAGTTACTTAACTGATACTTACGTGATAATGGCGCATACATTGTAATAAGGTGCAGGCACAATAAAAATCATCGAACAATACCTATTAATTTAGGAGATCATCATAACAGCATTAATGTCCCACTGCAGGGACGGGCCTTCTCCCGTGACGGAGGGTTACTTGGCCTACTAATAACACGCTGGCCAGACGGATTGGTATAGGGTTTAATTTCAAGTTTTCCTTCTTTTTATTTCGTAAAGATAGTAGTTACGGTTATTCCCTTAGTCGGTTTTTATGGGATGAGATGGGGTGGTGACATAATATTGTATTCTTACTCCGTCACCATACGGATGAACAAGTGTAGTTAAAGATAATAAGAATGACGTATTTCTTTACTTTACGATGGACTTATTCTTTACTAAAATAAAAATTAACACAATGTCAAAAAACAGCTATGTTTTTTTTCAATACCAAGCCCCATGTCTATTGTGCTATTAGTATGCAAAATTACGCTTTATAAATGCACTTATAAGGTCCAAAATGAAATATGAATAATTACCAATATGCTGTGGTACTTGTGTACAATAATGGATACGAGTCTTAGTAGTCGCATGGTGACAGGGAAGTGTGGCCGCTCTGCCGTCGCAGGGCTCCCACCAGCGCCTCCGGGGATGTGCAGGGACGTTAGCGCAGCCCTACAAACACAAATAATCACTTGATAGTAAATTACATACATTTCAATTAAAACTTTTACTACTATGTAACCTAGACGGCACTGTCTATACTATAAGGTATTGATCCTTACTTGATTAACTTTGTAAACAAACACCACATATTGCAAATTCACTAGTTTTTAGGTACATCAATCGCACACTTTGATATGGATAAAAAATTCTGGAAAGTAGCATTAAACGTTTATGCAATAGAAAACACGTAAATTACTTTGATTTAACCGCTATTTTTCTTAAATTTTAAATAAATGTAATTTTTTCCAACGGTAAATTATACAGATAAAAATTAATTTCACCATTTGACATTTGTAGATTCTAGAATTCGTCCTTGATATATATATACCTATAGCAACCTAAAGATTCAGGTGGTTTAGCGATCGAATGACTCTGAAGCGTTTACTAGGCGTAAACATAGGGTCTAATCCTGTCTCAATTTCCTTTTTTTTCTATTGTTTTATTTTTGTTAGGATTAATAAGAATTATGTTAATTTTAAATAATTACCTGTATTTAACATTAGGCGAAAACAGTCTTATTATAAGTGCACATACGTGTTCTTTTAACAGGAATCTGAACTCTGGGATCTGCAACAAAAAAGTATAATATATTGCATGTGATATATATACCTTTGCATGTGATGATACATCTATACTAATATTATAAAAAATCAATCGGACAGTGATCTGCTTCAAAGAGACCTTGATGCTATTGGTAACTGGTGTGCTGACAACGACATGTCTCTTAATGTAAATAAGTGCTATACCATAACGTTCACGCGTAATCGCAATATATTTAAAACCCAATATCACATTGATGGGAGCACACTCAAAGAATCTACAGAAATACGTGATTTAGGAGTTTTGTTTGACTCCAAGTTGACTTTTCTACCCCATATTGACAATGTAATTAGTAAGTCTTCTAAAATGTTAGGCTTTATAATACGCAATGGTAGACTTTTTCGCAAACCAGAAACCAAAATTGCTATTTATAACAGCTATGTAAGAAGTCACCTTGAATATTGCAGTGTAGTTTGGTCACCGCAATATAAGGTGCATCAACTCAGAATTGAACGGATTCAGAAACGATTTTTGAGGCACCTTGCTTATTCCCAAAAACTACACAAACAATTACCCTCTTACAGCGAGAAATTAAAACATTTCAAAATAGATACCCTAACAAATCGCAGAGAGCAACAAGACCTTACATTTCTGTATAAGGTATTAAGGAATGAAATTAACTGCCCGTCTTTACTATCAAGTTTCGGTTTGCGCGTTCCACGTCGTGTTCCACGGCTTACAGTTGTCAACGCGGGACTGTTGTGTCCGCCGCGTGCCAGAACCAATCTTAAGCAATTTTCTGCCGTTCACCGCCTATCCAAAGCTTACAATCATGTGTGCGGGGAGTTGGATATTTTTAATCAAACATTACCTAAATTCAAAAAGGCTGTTTTAAATTTGTTAAGATCTCATAGTTGATTAAGTATGTTTTTATTAATAACTAATATATTTTAATTTTAATTTGTTATTCTCTTATATTTAATTAGGATTAAGAATAAAGCGTAGTGTCACTTTCATGCATGCTGTGACAACTTAAAATGTTGTACATTTAAATATGTTACCTTAGATATAATATAGATGTAAGAAATAATGTAACAACTACTGTTTGTCCAATAAATAAAATAAAATAAAATAAAAATAAAATATTATAAAGAGGTAAAGTTTGTGTGTTTGTAAAGTTGTAGGGGGTAATGTCTGGATCTACTGAACCGATTTTAAAAATTATTTCTGTATTGAATAGTCCATTTATCGGGGAGTGTCATACGCTATAACTAATAGGAGTGGAGCAGTAATATGTTTTAAAAAAGGGCGCGTTTTTTTCGCCGTCCAACGAAGTGGGCACGGGTCAGCTAGTAAAGAAATAAGCAGACTATGTACGTACCTTAAAGAAGATAGGTGAGAAGTCAGTGAGCACTGTATCTAAAAGCTCGAGACCAAACGTCTTAGGCACGTCTGAGATACCGACCAGCCAATGTGCCGAGTCACCGTTTATTAGTTGAATTATATCCTGAAACAGATAACATTATACATTAAATCACCACCCCATCTCATCCCATGGGTGTCGTAAAAACTGACTAAGGGACTAACCGTAAATATTATCTTTACGAAGTAACGAAGTAAAAAGAAGGAAAATTTAAAGTTAAACCCTATACCAATTCGTCTGGCCAGCATGGTATTAGTAGGCAAAGTATCCCTTTGTCATGGGAGGAGGCCCGTCCCTGCAGTGGCACATTAATGGGCTGTTATGATAAGTATAATTAGGGTCAGAGTGTCTCAAAAAGGGTCCCACTATATTTAGTAATAATTAGTTTTTTTTAAATTGTCGATTCGAAATGGACGAATTGGTCCTTTCTACGAGAAGGAAAAGTACTTAATTTTGAAATGGGAAAGTAAGAAGACCCGTTTTTTATTTAATATTCATCAGAAATGTAACCCTTACCTGTAATATAAGATATGCGTCGACAGCGCAAGGTTTAAGGTCCTTGGGAGCTTTGTTGTTCGTTTGAGGTCTAACATCAGCCGGGTTTACTTTCAATGTACCTGGAATTAACATTAAAATAGGTTATCTTCTTTATGATCTACTAGCTGTCCCGTGCCCACTTCGTTGGGCGAAGAAAAAAACGCGTCACTTTTTTAAACATATTTCATTACTGCTTCACTCCTATTAGTCATAGCGTGATACTATATAGCCTATGACACTCCCCGACAAATGGACTTTCAACACAGAAAGAATATTTAAAATAAGTTCAGTAGATCCAGAGATTACCCCCTACAAGGTCACAAACATTTCATTTTACAGGTCATTTTACATGCTCTCCGAATGCTCGTCTCAGCAGTAGGACATAGGTAATTAGCTAATCAGAATTACTAAATTAACAAAATATTGTTATTACTCTTACCCTCAGCTTCTGTCAAAAAAAATTTTAAACGCCATAACTCGTGCTTACGTCACGACTCTCAGAGGGAGATACCGTATGCATACACATCACCATCGTGTGTAATAATAATTAAATAACAAGGGCCTTTACGTGGCTCACTAGCGCCGCCAATTGAAAAAAAATCATAATTTGCAAATAGGATAACATTTTATTTTAATTTATTTTTTAATGCGCAATTTAACTAAGATTAATTAGTTAAATTGCGAATTAAAAAAACGGCCGTTTTTGTTTATAATGCAATATTTATTTAATTAATAAACATTTAAAGTGTTGAGAAAGTGTGTTATACAAATACTTTATTGGCTTTTCTCAAGACTTTGTTATCAACATTTTACCTAGATTTTATTTATCCTATTTGCGAATTATGATGTTGTTTTCTATTAGCGGGGCTAGTGAGCCCTATAAACGCTCTTATCAAAATATTCTTACCCTCCGCCTCTGCCAAAGCTCTCTCAAACACTAGCGCGACGAGTTGTCTCACCGTAGCCGCGGCTGCGTGACTCGTGCTTACGTCACGACTCTCAGAGGGAGACACCATACGTATACACATCACCATCGTCTGGAATAAGAGATAACATATACTTATGTAGTTTTTTTTGGTAAATACATACAAATCCATTATTTTGTGGGATACACAAATGGTTCTTTGTGTGTCCATAAAGGCCTACGCAGACCGGGATGGCATGGCAAAGGATTTTAATTTTGACCAATGGAAATTCAACCGTACTGTTACAGAAATACGACATAAATTGCTATGCTTTAAAATGATGCCGTGGCATTGAAAGGGATTTTATCGCACGGCATTTTTCATTTTAAAGCATAGCAATTTATGTCGTATTTCTGTAACAGTACGGTTGAATGTCCATTAATAAAAATTTAAATACCTTGCCATGCCGTCCCGGTCTGCGTAGGCCTTAGGGCCTCCCCTACATTTGGCGTCTGCGTTCCTTGAGCGCGGGTAGCGGGAGCCGCGTTCGACCAGCGTTAGATTCGCATGTACGCGGCGATCACGTAACGCTTAATCCCCATCAGTCAAGTAATTTTAGAAACCATGCTACGACTGACACGAACAAAAACAGGCAGCGTGGGTAGCGGTCAAAGGAGTAGAACGTGTCGCGAACGCCGCATGAGCGCCGCGTCTACGTCGCGTGAGCGCCGCGTCGACGTTCGAGGGACGCCTACGCGACGTAGGGGCTCGATTCCTAGTGCGTCTGACAAGCATCATTATACCAGTCTAAAATTCCTTCCTTCGCTAAAAACATACATATTTATCAAGTATACGCGACCACATAATCCTTAACGCCATTGTTTAAAAAAATAAATGTATAAAGAGAAAGACTATAATAATATAAGTAATGCAAAGTATTTAAATATATACATACATAAAATACCACGTAAATATATTGAACATACCTCGTAAATTCTATCACCTTCATATGTGTATAACATTTTAACTCATTAGTTAATTAACAAATAAATGTTAAGTACTGTAACAGCAAGACTAAATTTTTCTTCGCGCCTCGTTTAACAAAATTTATGTTGGAACCCAGTGACCCATTTTTACCGATTTCAGTTGTATATAATGTCATTAATTTTCTACAAAGTTATCATAGATTATCGTAACAATTGATCTGTACACAATACTGCACTATGTAAGTGATAGTAAGCAATAGTTTGCTATCTATTTCCTTATCCTGGTTGTATAAGGCTATCTATATTTCATTTTAAAAATACATTTTGCCCAAAATATTATTAGAAACTAAACGTTTTATAAATATAATCCTTATTTTTAGAAACAGTATTTTTTTATTTTGCTCTAAACTAAACCATAACTTTACTCCCCTTCGATTATTCTAACGTATTCCACGTTTACGGACACAATTTCCTTTCACGGGCATCAAACCCATGAAAATAAGACATACAACGATAAAAATGCCTGGATCTGAATTGTCCTGTTTTCTTAATAAAATAATATTTGTTAAGTGATCACCAAAAAGAGCGATAGGAACCCAGCAGAGTTTCTTGTGGGTGTCTTCTCTGACATGGTAGTGTTCCGAAACCCCAGTAAACTTAGCTGTTAAGTTAGACAGAGTGCATAAGTGATCACTATAAAAACGCAGACGTTCATACATTTTTTTTTTTATCCTTTTTTTTATTTAGAGGCTTTTACCTTACAAAGGTATGCCAGCCTCATCATATCCTAATATTACATAATCCCACCACCAAATAATCCTAATACTAAATATTATTAATAGAAGAGAGAGCTAGTAATGCAAAAACCATTTGGTATATTAATTTTGCTTCATTAGAGTCAGGTAAAGATAATGTTTTAACAAATGCTCCTATGTCATATGTGTTAACTTTTAACGCTTGCATTACTAGTTCTCTCTCCCTTCTGTTCTTTTCACATTCCATTAGGATATGTTGGACATCATCAACCTTATTACACATTTCACAGTTTGGTGAGCTAACTTTTTTCATAAGATATCCAAACTTACCCCATGGAATGTGACCAGAACGTAGCATTGATCATGTCATTTTACTTCATAAATGTTACTAACGTGTCTTAAATGAATAAATATTTTTTCGTTTCATTACAAAAATTATTGTCCTTAGGGTAAAATTCCTACTGGTTCAGGCACATAAATTTTGCTAAAGGTTTGTAATTATTATTGAGCCACAAAAAAAACATGTTATAAGACAAAATCAAAACTAAGTACTATGCGACGCGCATGTATGACTCGCTTAATGAATGTGGACGAGGCCCAATCTGTTTACCAGGATCGTGACAAGTGGCGTTCTGTCGTCTCTGCCTACCCCGGATGGGATAAGGCGTAAATTTATGTATGTACTAGCAGACCCGTGCCCACCCACTTCGTTGGGTGGCGAAAAAAACGCGACCGTTTTTTAAGGATATTTCATTACTGCTCCACTCCTATTAGTCATAGCGTGATACTATAAATATAGCCTATGACACTCCCCGATTATGGACTATTCAACACAGAAATAATTTTTAAAATCGGTTCAGTAGATCCAGAGATTACCCCCTACAACGTCACAAACACACAATCACACAAACCTACAAACACACAAACTTTACCTCTTTATAATATTAATATAGAAATATAGATGTATATAGTATGCTTACCCTAGCCAGAGTGTCTCCATGTACTAAATCTGACGTAGTCATTAGTAACGCAGCAGTCTGCAATAGTTTTAGCTCCAGAGTACCACATTGCCCTAGGTTATACAGGCAATCCACTACGTGCCTAGCGCCTTTAGCATCTATACCTTGTTGAGCAATCAGACGTTGAATTGTTCCTAAACAAAACTGTAAAGAAAATTGTAAAATATATCAAATTAAAAATATACCAAAAAATTTTTTTTCATAGCATATTAATTTTTGTGGGTAACCTGTTTTGTCCTCCGTGTGGTGACGGAGTCAGGGTCATAGCACATATAACGTAACGTAAACGGCCACGCCTTTTTCCTCGTTGTCAAACGTCAAAAATCTGATTACGTTACGTATCCGATTAGTGTGCGGTGCAGTAAGGAGTTTCATACAAAGAATACTGAACGGCTCGGGTTGATACGGTGACGTTCCGTTTACGTTACGTTACATGTGCTACGACGCTAAGAAAACAGTGTGTCACCACACCACCCTATCTCATCCCATGGGTGTCGTAAAAACAAACTAAGGGACTATCCGTGAAATTATCTTTACGTAATAAAAAGAAGGAAAACTTAAAATTAAACCCTATACCAATCCGTTTGGCCAGCGTGGTATTAGTAGGCCAAGTATCTCTCCATCATGGGAGGAGGCCCGTCCCTGCAGTGGGACATTAATGGGCTGTTATGATAAGGGTGAGGAACCTTTTATAGGCTGTCTACCTTTTTGGCTTTTGCCACAGGTTGGCAAGTGTCGGAGTCCAAAAAATGTGGGTATTCCGGTTCACCGATATTACCTTTCATCAAAAATACCTTACCTACACAACACATACAGAAAATACCATAAAAAGAATGTCTTCTTTGTATTGTATAGATATCTATGTATGCTTATAATGAGCACATTGTTTGAATTATTTCTCTCCTAAGGATGAATAAAGAATACTACCATAGTCTTTAATGGTTAGAGAGAAACATACAATAATTTATGACATCATGGTGAATGCTGAACAGCCTGAGAGGACACCGATAGCACAAGGCATAATACTACAAATTATTTAATATATCAAATTTCAAAGTCCTATCATAACAGCCCAATAATGCCCCACTGCAGGGACGGGCCTCCTGCCGTGACGGAGGGTTACTTGGCCTACTAATACCACGATGGCCAGACGGATTAATACAGGGTTTAATTTAAAGTTTTCCTTCTTTTTATTACGCAAAGATAGTATTCACGGAGAGTCCCTTAGTCGATTTTTAGGACACCCATGGGATGAGATGGGGTGGTGACACACTGTATTCTTACTCCGTCACTACACAATACAAATGCTATTTACCTTAATAATTTTAAGATCCTTAGATTCACAGCCTTGTACTAACGGGTACAGTATCTGGTTGACCACTCCATATAGTGAAGCCTGTGGGTTGTTTGCAGCTAAAGATAATTTTTCAATAGCTTCGTCACATGCCTGAAATAAATATATTACAAACACTGTAAATATTATGTTTTATTGAACTTAGAACTAAGAATCTTATCATCATAACAGCCCATTAATGTCCCACTGCAGGGACGGGCCTCCTCCAATAGCGGAGGGATACTTGGCTTACTAATACCACGCTGGCCAAATGGAATAGGGTTTAATTTCAAGTTTTCCTTCTTTTTATTTCGTAAAGATAATATTCACGGATAATCCCCTAGTCGGTTTTTACGACACCCATGGGGTGTGATAGAGTGCTGACATACTGTATTCTTACTCCGTCACCACACGAAAAGAATCTTAGACCATGTTGTAACTAAAAAGTTGACTAGTATGGCATGACAATCTTAATAGAATCAAACTTCAATCTTAATAAATCTTATAAGAATTGTCATGGCCAAGTTTCTCTCTATCATATAAAGTGCACTATGCAGGTGCACCGTGCAGGATAATCAAAGGCTGATTAGAATATGATATCAGTGTCTGCCTTAGTGGCAAAGCAGTCTTGTAAGCCGTTGTAGTGTGGAAGATGCCACAGTATTAATATACATTCACCACATAGTATACAACCATTACAGTATTAGTTGTGTCTTATCCAACTAGGTTAATCATCAATGAGCGAGAATAATCATTAAAAAATAAATAAGTCACTCTGATTACTCTAAAACTACTCTTAGCATGGTGCAATTCTAATATTTGAAATAAGAAGAAAGAAAAAAAGTTTATTGCCCATAAAGAACACATACAACAAACACACAAAAAAAAATACAAAACAATAAAACAAAGTCTAAATGGCCAATAGAGCTCTGCCTCACCTGTAAAACTTATATATTTACATATAAAAGTGTAAAACCATGTGGTTTATCAGTTGCATTGTATGCTTAAGTAACACAAACTCTGATTAGTTATAGTTCTATGGAAATGAGAGAGAACTCATATTTGTATACGCTTTTAATATGTTTTGACATGGCTATTGTTACAAAATTGGCACTAATTTAAATGTGAATAATTCTCTACTAGCCTAACTGTATCTTAGGTCATTTAATTATTCGAATTTCTTTTAAAGATTATTAGGTATTACAAGTACTGTTGTAAATTATGTAATAATAAATAATGTTTATCACTCTTCTAGAGGTTTTCTTGTCCATTTTGCAGTTAATCTATTCATAATAATTAACTCATATCCTAAATTGGTGTTGTGACAACAAAAAAAAATACCAATAAGAATTGACAAACTGGTCTAATTTGGCTATTCTTTTTTTGTGTTTATTATTGTCCTGGCCTTTGAAACAATTGCCGTAAATAGAGAGACACTAATAATAACATAATACAAATGAGCAAATAAACTTTAATGCAGCATACATAATTTTTTTTTATTTTAAACCACATTATATTCTCTCTTCGGAAAAGTAAATTTTTTCTTACGAAAATAGAATACTAACCATTGGATTCATGCATAAGGTAACTGATATTTAATCTAGTCAGAGAACTTAGTAAACAGCTCACACTAAGTGCAAGAAAGACTATGTAAGCTTAATATTCAAGTCTTTATTAATTTCTTCAAAGGAAATTTAGTTCTCAATATAAAAGTAGCTCAATACAGATATCAAACTTATTTGGACCAAATAATAAATAGACTAGAGAAAAGGCTGTCCAATAAATTATTTTTCTTATTTTTTGGACTATTTATATTTATAAAAAAATTCCAATTAATATTAGTTTTAGCTGGATACCAATAAGTAATTTATTTTAACATTAAAAGTACTATGTTAGGCAATAAGCAAACCGAAACCAACATAATATAATATTATAGGTTTACAACAGGTTTGTCAAGCTATAAAAAAAAAATTATTAGCCCAAAACTAGAGTAATAAAATAAAACAAAACAAAATACATGTAAATAGCAAAGATTGTAAAACAGGACATTCAATTAATTACACTTATTAATTAAATAGAAAATCTTGATCGGTATCTATAAAAATAAACAATAGGTGGGGTGTCTAAGCCACTCCAAAGAACAGAAGTAGGCACTAAAAAAGCTCAGGTATTAATTAGATAAGCTCAGATAATTCTTTCATGTCAATAGTTTACAAACTTGTCCCTACAAAACATTTCTAGTGGGTGCAATGCGATCAAAGTTATTAAACAAATAAATTTCTATAAACAAAATGCGGCGTTGGAATATATCGCTAGATACAAGTACAATCTCCTGGTAATGTAGTATATTAATTGGTCTAGATGTCAATTATATTTTCTCCATTTAATAACGAAGACAAACCTCTCTTATCTGCGGATATTTCTTCTTCGTCTCCAAGCTCAATGTCTTAAAATCATTTTGAAGAACTTCCATAAATTTCTTGGTGGAATCGTCGCCGGTTACAGCGCTTACGAACGCCATCGTTTAATTTATTCCCAATAATTTACTTAGCACTTCTAATTCACATCATTTTATGTAAAAAATTAGAGAAATTAAATATATGCCATGTACACAATCGACATCACAAATTTTAGTTCAGAAACGTGACAAGTCACTCAGTCATGGTGAGTAACGGTGACTAATTAGAAATTAGTAGTAAGACCTAGAGAACGTTGCATTCATAAAAAAAACATGTAATTTTAATCAGTGTCATTATTCTGAAGAGAAAAAATATTAACAAACTAGTAAATTTTTTAACTAACATTTTTTGGTGATTTATAGATTTTCTGAACGTAACTTGCTTTAGTGTTTCCATTACACTCATAGCAAAGTTAACAAACAGATAAATTTCACAAAAAATAAATATCATGAATATTTTACTTTCTTTAATGCCAAAGGAAAATAACAGAAATGTTAACTTGTGTTTATTTTTGCAAGTCTTTACTTTAATCTCATACTGTATTGTTTAGATTAATTAATTAGATAAAACTACTGATTTTAGCCCGAGAATATAGAGGAACGTTTTCAACGTCCAGTGTGACCACCAGTAATAAGCAATTTCAAATGTGTTGTAAATTTTGTTATAATGGTGCAAAACTGATTGTAGGGAACTTGGACTGTAGGGAAAAGTGTGGTTAATTAAATTAAATAAAACCTTATGATTTGTAGAATTAAATATAGCAATTGGATTTACAACGAGTTTGACGCAACTGCCATTTTATAAACATGCGTATTTGTTTAATTATTTCATTTCGGCTTGATTTAAATTTTACATTTGCATAAAATCTCTATATTTCGTCGCACGAATACTTAAGTGTCCAACCTCCATTTTCAACATTTTACACCAGAGACGTTTTATTGATTAGTTTAAGCAAATAATATGATTTTATAAAAGTTTTATATTAAAAAAATAGTTAATGTGATTATGAAATGATATATTACAAATAATCATTAAAAAGTCAAACAGTTATGTTTATTTTCACAATTCTTTATGGAGGTTGAGCAAATAAACACATAAATAATTATGCAATTGGAGATAGACCACTACCGGGGTGGAGGTTGAGCATTTTGCATTCGAATATATTTAGTACTTAAGTGCCCTATAACCAAATACAGTGTGTTTGGGTATCGTGGTAAAAAAAAAATAACTAGTTAACTTGCTATTTATTATTAAAAAAAACACTGTTTGATATATATAAAATACAAAATACAATATTTTTTTGTTTTTGTACCGATACAAGATCGTTTACTTCGCCTGGTATTGTTTATGTTGTCTGATCCTGTCAAGACCTTTTTAATTAGAGATTCCATGAAGGCTTTGTCGTCAGCTTTCATATATTTGTAAGTACTTCTAATATTTTTTTTTTCAGTTAGTGTCTGATTTGAATTAGTACTAGTTTTTTTTTTAATTAGTCGTATTCTTCTTTCGTCGGATTCTTGTTTGGTCGGATACTTGATTCATCGTACGTAATGTCAACATAAAATGAAACTATGGTATTACCGTGACTACACTTCTTCATTTCAATATGTACAATAAAAACGACATAAATTAAATACAAAACGGTGATAATATCATACCTACACGTGTAAAAAATAATTAATATACATCATAAAAAATAATTAATAAAATAAATCAATTCTAAATTGTTTAAATAGTCTCAACTATTTAAACAATTTAGAATTGATTTATTTTTTCAAGAAAATTAACCTTTTTTTGACGATTCTTTATGTTTTCATAAGGAATTCTTTAGAAAAAAAAAGTATTAATCTACTTATCTAGCATCTAACATCATTGCGAACACAAAGCATAGGTATACGTAAACACAAAACTACCCATTAAATGCTTAGAAATTTTCCCATTTAACAATTAGAAAACATGCAAGTAGCAGGTATATTTTGACAGTCATCGCACAAAAGCAAAATTTTTTATTACTATATTAGTTATATTTTACAATCTTACGAAATGTTCGAAACAATCTGTTCATATAGATACGTCACAATTTCATTTAAAGATTTAATTAAATCTGAAATTATAAGAATTAAATTTAAACATCCTGTACTATAAGTTAACGATACGCAGTGATAATCTACAAAGAAATGTTAACAAAAATACAAGTTACCGATTTTTTTCTATAGTTGTGACTATATTTTCCGATTTATATTTCGTCACGGACATTTGGGGTACTGTTTTCTATTAAAATTAATACTTTTTTTCTATATTTCGCGTATTTTTTACTCAAATGCGTGCGAGCACCAGCTTCGTCACAAAAGAAATTAATGATGGCGGCGTATTGCGTCATCAAAATGCGATGTCGTGATTGGTTACCAGTGAGGAGATTGAATACTTAAGCACGCAATCGATGTTCGGATGCACGTTTGGTGTTTCTCTACGGACTTTGAGCAATTAAGCATGAAGTTTTAATTCTCTTGTGTTAGTTTACAAAAACTTAAATTCCTTATAAATAATGTATTTTAAGTCCAAACAGCAAGTTTTATATACCAATCGAACCGCAATTTGATCCTTAATAAAATTGCATTAAAAAGTGAAATTCGTCAAAATGGTCGGTTGAGCAAATAAGCATTCAGGCGACGATTTGTATAGCATATAACTTAGTAAATAAAACATGACTGAATAAATATCTAAAAACAATACATTCTTAAAAAGACTTAAACTTTATTAAGAAGTGAAAGTAGAAGAAGAAATGCATGTGATCGATGATGACCCACTTTTTCACGGTAATATTTTTTTGTAGTATAGCAACATTGATTACTGATTGTGCAGAAGAAAAAACAATGGTGTGATTCCAGATTTTTATTTGTAAGTATTTATAGAATCAAATATCAATGTAGATAAAGTAAAGTCACAGTGTTGTTAAAAATGTTAATCCACCCGATGCTGCCGATAACCAGCCATAAAACGTAAAATAACAGGTAGAAATCCGTTTTAGTCGCTTGACGTGCTGTCATTTCAGTTTTTTATTCTATTTATTCAGCTTGAATCAGCTATGCGCCATTTACTGCATTAGAACGACTACTATTCGACGATTTTAGCACAACTAGTGATATAAATCTTCGCAATACAAGTGATTAAAGCATATTTAATCGTGTGTGGCATGTGCAGTTATCAGGTGTCTTTTTCGTGTTACAGTTGGTGTAGTTTTTCATACCGGCACCTAGTTTTTGTTATTTCAGTGTGGTTTGCATCGTTTTTTTTCGTGTGATGTATCGTAAAGGCATGTGGTAAGTGTATACCGGGACTATGAACTTGTAGTCGCCGGCTTTACGTGTATTGAAACCATTGCAATAATGAGTAGATCGCGTATTAGTTGCACTGTAAACAATACGGCATGTTCGTATTTCACCCTTGTAAATAACTTGGCTACAGCTACTTGACGTATTGTCACGCAAATTTCGTTAATTTTGTGAAAGTAAGTGACTCATTTTGTGATCATCTAAGTTGATGTATCCTTCACTTTGTTTTATATTATGACATATTGATTGCTTTTCATTTTAATTGAATATTGAATTCTAGTTTCTTATATTAGTATAACTAATTAGAACACCATGCTTATAACTTACTTAAAGTAAAGTTTACTTTAAGTAAGTTATATTGATTCATAAAACCTAATTATAATTATTACTAAAACATATTTTCTGCTCCGTAACGATTATAAGTATAGATTTAATCATAATCCTTTATTTTGGTATCTTCCTTAAATCCTATGTTAGCGAAGACATTTATTTTCATTGTGTCTATTGAATGTTTTAATAAATAAAGGGTCTAAAATGGTAAATCAAACAAAATGATTTTAATTTGGTAATTCGGTATTAAAGTTGTTTTGCATGACTGAATAAAATTAACACTAATCTATTATTCTCCTTCTGGTAACAGAATAAGAATACACCCTAACGCGTCCCGTAGGTGTCAATAGTTGCCCATTGGTAAGTTTGCAGACATTATGCGCAGCTCTAAACAAATGAAAGGAAACTCTAAACCTACAGCAATTTGTCTAGCAAGTGTGGTATATGTATGCAAAGTTTTTTTCTGTTACTAGAAGAGGTTTTTCCAGCTGACTAGGTCATCATGATCACATTGATAGTTGGTTTAAAGTACTGACTAATATAAGAATAGCAAGCAAGAGCTTATTCGCTTGTATCTAAGAGTATTTGATTAAGAAACCAGTAATTTATAATTGAATATATGACATATTTAAAATTATGCTTTTTTTTTTTGTAAATATAAATAATATAATACATTAGAACGTAATAATTGCATCATAGTTTACTTTCAGCATTATAAATACAATGCATGCATACTCTGAAAATTTTATTGTTTATTGTGTGTGTTTGTTGTGATACAAATTCGTTATTAATTATTTTTGTGTCTGTAATTTTTAATTCTATTTCACATATATAGTCATAAGTACTAATATTAAGTTTATTGCTAAATCACAGTTGTCTAAATAACATTTTATATTAAGATTAATGGTTGTCTAAAGTTAATTTTTTTTTATTTTGTCTAATTTTCAGTGGTATTATAAGTTTAGAATGAGTATACCTTCACTATGGCACAGTAAAGTATTTCACAGAGACTGATTAACTATCTATTTTTTAGTGTATTTGCTACAAGAACTTACTACATTGAGGGAGTTCAGAATAGTTTCGAAACACAAGTAGAGTAAATATGAAGGCCAATATTTTTTCTTTATAGCTTTGGAACTAATCCAGACCGAGTTCTATGGGGTGTGTTGGGAGAGGTCTATGTCCAGCAGTGGACTGCGAAAGGCTAGATGATGATGTGAAACTAATTTGTTACAAATTACTCTAAACTTTCTCGGCCTTATTACAAAATACGGTCTAACTATAAACCACGTTTTATTACGTCACAAAACCACTGTTTTTGAAATTTGTTATTGCAAAATCAGTCTTAACGCTAAAGTGTTAAAACTGATTTTGTATTAACAAATTTATGATTTAGTATTTGTTAATACAAAATCAGTTTTAACACTTTAGCGTTAAGACTGATTTTGCAATAACAAATTTCAAAAACAGTGGTTTTGTGACGTAATAAATCGTGGTTTAAAGTTAGACCGTATTTTGTAATAAGGCCGTCTGTGTTTATATTTAATAATTTTGTTTATCAACTTGCCAGATAAGTTACTATTATTATCTATGTCAGTTTTAATAATTTTATTTACAATAAACTACTGCCATGTTAAGTTGGATGGAAGTGTTTGTTTGTTAAATTAAATAACCTGGTATAGAATCATATGTAAACACAAGGATGTGTATGTCATCTCTTTTCTGTTTAATAAATACCTACTCCAAGCCTAAGATTCCATGGTTTGGAATTGGTTAGCACTTCGTTTTGTGTCAAACTCCAGACTATATTATTTTATCTTGTAGTGAAATCAGACACAGTCTGACCCAGAAACCTTTTTGAGGTTGTCAGCCCACCTAGCTGACAAGCGTCCTACACTACGCTTACCTTGTTCTCGTAAAATTAAAAATCTCGTAATTTATTTAAAATCCTGAAATGTTTGTTTTGGCTCGTGTTTAACTCTGGGTGCTCTTGTATAAAGTTGTATAGGACTTGAAGTGGTGCAGAGGTTGTGCCTTTGCTTGCAACATTACAAGCGTGTATACAAATTCAACTAGAAGATATTTCAACAAAGAGATTTTCAATGACGTACACACATTGATAATCGTAATTTTGAATTTCAAACAAGACAATTATTTATGAGATTAAGAAATGTAAAGAATTCGTCTAATTACTTAAAACACTACTACAATTAAAAAGTTATACCTACCTAGGTGATTAGCCCAAGAGAAAAATCAATAATGACCTAAAATGGTGTTAGTACCCGTTATTGTGGCTGTGACGTAGTTACCTACGCCTTTATCAGCATAAATAGTCCGTAGTACAAAGCATGAGTAACTTGCTTACATAAGTTAATACTATATTGATCTTAGAGTAAATACGTAGTTGATAACAGCAGGTCTTTATTTATTATATGAACTATTAATCGAATGACAAAATGGAGTTTATTTATTGGCATTACATCTTTCGTAGATCAGTGTTGAGAGCGCGGTTTTCAAATTCGCTAGGTACTCCTTCGATTATCAGGTGAAATATAAAAAGATATGTATCTTGAGGAAGTTCATCTTGTTCCCATTTTGTTTAAGAAGTTGCAGGTGATGAATCTATAAATTGTCTTAAACAGACATATGTATTTAAATTAATCAGCAGAAAAGGCGTTTGAATATCTTCCCTTTTGGAAATGTGGGAGACTAAGTAGCAAGTAGGCTACATCTAAATAGAAGGAGAAGGCACAGCGAATCAATCTATTTTCGGGGTTTATGTGAATATTGTTTGATTACCTGAATTTGCAGTAATTCACCTCAGAGAGTAGGTACGAGATCCGCGTAGGGTTGAATCTGCCTCCACTGTGTAAGGTGAAACTGTTAGCTGTCTAACATTTAACTACGTTTAGCTAAAGAATACAGAAACAACCAGGAAATGATACACGAATTGCTTACGTTTTTCAAGTATTGTTGATTGATTAAATTCCTAAGTTGTCATGCCTAGTAAGAAACTGGAAATCTTAGTAATCCACGGATTCAGAGACGCTTGTCTTCCCCAATGCAACTGTGACTGCGGCAATCCAGAGCAATCGATGTCGCAATTACTGATGTGTGTCCTTTGTGGCCTTAGCGGTGTAGATGGCCGATCTTTACGCGGCCACTTTAAATGCCATTAAAGTGGCCGCTCACTATTCTAAAACTCTTTGAGTTTCGACCATTGACACGAGAGAATAAGAAGAAGTAATCCACTCGGTCCTGATCCACCTCCCACAACCTTTTACACATTGATAAAAAAAAATCATACTGTTTATTAGAATACTTCCTATCGACGTAAGGTAGCTTTGTAATGCCTTTCGTTTAATCAGATGATGGCCATATTTCTTAATCCTTGTCTGTCTTTTATGTTACTATTCTACATGAAGCACCATCTAGTATTTTCCCAAAATATATATTACGATCTGTAATTGAAATGGGGGAAACCCTATATTAGACATAGTTCGTTTGGGATTTTCTGGAGTTCGAGAATTTTGTAATATTTACATTTCAAACATGATCGCTAGCTGTATGTAAATATGTTGTTTGTTCTCGTAGAGTATTCGAGCCGTCTAAAACATTTAACAATAAGTATTACAGGTCCAATTGTGACGTCACAATAGATTTGTCTGAATAAAACAAACACAGCTGCTTCACAATAAATTGGTTGATAAGATGAAGTGACACTGATTTAATTTGATATCTCCACGACGTTGTGATAGTCTGTTGTCGCTTTTATATATGTATTATTGTAATATTTAGCTCGTTCGTCTACTTGGAATTGTTCTGTATCTAGGTGAAGCGTTTGTTGATACAGTAACCGAATTACAGAAGAAAGAAACTTTATTTGAACCCATTGCGCACGAGATATTTAAGTATTACATAATTAACAGTGCTAAAGAAATTGAAAACCCCATACAGCAATGTTTGAATAAGTCGCAATCTCACGCTCACCACATGCTGTCGCCAAAGCAGCAGCGATGATTTAATTTAGGTCTTCATATTACGATACCTGATTCTGACAATAATATCCTCGATTTTATCTTGAAAGGGAACCATATTATTTGTTATTTTAACTCTGATTAATTTCTGTTATTAGTGACTATCAAGTGTTAAAAAAATAGTTCATAGCAGCAGATAGAAAGATAGATTAACAGAATCATACAAAAGATCAATAATTAGAAATCTTATAATGAATTTTAAAGAAGTATTGTCTTCTTCTGTATATTCTTTCAGAACTTCTAGATTATATTTGATTGGTCCGTGGTTGTCGAATGTTGTCGAAGTTATTGTTAGGAAAAGACTATAGACAAGATAATTAATTAGAAAGAAACGTGAAGTGTCGAAGACAATATGATCATGTCAGTTGTTGAATGTTTGTTTGTTGCATTGTCGGTCCCTTCGGTTTACAACATCTACTAAATTCCTCGTCTCTCGAAACTCATAGGATTTTAGGTTTCTACTTGCATTTAATAACGACATTGCGGACGCATTTCTTGCAATATTTCGGACTATTGCCAAATTCCTTCTCTAATCATGTTTTTCTGTGGAACTGGGAAGTAGTAATAATAGAATTTAATAGGATGATAGGCGGCAGTTAACGCTTATCTAAAAATAGCGTATTAATGGAATTATAAATGTTTTCTTAGATATCATTTTTGTGGCGCCTGCTCTCAAAGTGTTTCTTTGTATATGTCAAATTTAATTACGTGTCGAATTGAGTTTGGTAGCAAAGCGGTCGCTTATGCCATCAGGTCGCGAGTTGGAACCCCATGTAAGACAATTGTTAATGTGAACCACAAAATGGTAAAAGTCACCTCGATACTGTGCATTATTTCTACAGCAGGATTTGTCTTTAAAACCCCCCTAAAAGACTGTTGAGTTTGTTCCCGTATGCCTATTATAGGCGATATGTGACGCGCAACAAACAATCAAAACATCATTGTATACACAACAATTCTAAACGAATAAAGATTTCATTTCATTTCATTTCCTTAGTCAAAGTCAATACCCCTATTTTAAGACAAGATCATTTCTCGAGTCTACTTACCTAGAGGTACATTTCCATAGTAGATAACGAACTAATTACTCTAATTAGTGACAGGGTATCACATACGTATGACGGAAAGTGACACGGTATTACGAATATTCAGAGAAGAAGCTTATACTATGCGTGTCTGGGGTCGTTTAGTGTGAATTATCACCATCATCATCTCAGTCGTAAGTTGATTGCAGTAGGCCTCCTTCAAACTCCTAAATCTTGATCTGTCCTGTGCCGCCATCATCAATCGGTTGCCCTCAACCTTTCCCAGATTGTCAACTCTTCCTCAACGGATAAACTTACTTTCTTACCTAAAATACGTATATTAAACTGTATTTCTTTTGTTACAGATAATTAAAAAAAAACCCTGCAAGAAAACTTTCCAAAATCTTCCTGAAGACTGTTATTTTTTTTATTAGATTATATAATTAATTAGTAATAAAGACAGTTGGAGCGGTGACGGGCGAAGGATGCCAATCATTAGAAAGAGAGAGAATCAAAAGACGGAATTAGCAATTTATTTATTATTAATTAGTATAATCCATTATAACTGTTATTATTTTTAGTTAAAAACTATATACTCTCATACGCAATATGAATTTATTTTGATGGAAAATCAACTCGAAGCTTTGGAAACTATTTATCGCTTATAATTTAACAATTATTTAATCATGATAGCAAGTATAGAAAGGAATTGAAACATTTGATTAGCTATGGACAATATGGCGTCAAATGTTACCTTGCGAAGCAACAAACAGAGGAAAGACAATTTGATAACTAGAAAGCAGGATAAGTCACCGGAGAAAACGATAAGGGGGACGCGGGGTGCCTATAGGGGTATCCCCTCCACGTCCAAGAGGGAGGAAGATGAGACGGGGTCCACGGAAAGACTGGATAGACCAAAGAAATTCATATCACAGAACAAAAGCAGTTATGGGCTAGGCAAGAGGCCGGACTTCTCTTTGAAGAATAGGAACGTGCATTTAGCTTCGTCTCGGTATGGCCAGGTGAGTTATTTAATTATAAACTTATCTAAATTATTGATGTTTATGTTACATTGTGCGGCGTTTAGTGTGTCCGCTAAAGGTCGCAGTTTCGATCCCCGTCCAAAACAAATATTTGTGTGCATGAACATAGTCTATTTGGTTTGGTCTAGGTTTTCTATGTTTGTTTTACAAAAATAGAGAATGTTTATCCTAGAACTAATAGACCTAGTTTGTACTAGGCCTATTAGTTCGGCCGGGCCTGGCTCAGTTTAACACTAAAAGTGAGTCATGAATATAATTTTTAAATCCGTCAATAGATCGTTAACTAGTATTACGTCGCTATAATCTGTTGTAAGCAATTATTTATAGTACATACAACATAGCATTATGAGAATCCTTACAACTAACATAAGTTTACTACTTTAAGACCTAAATCACAATGTTCTACCGTATTGTGACAAATAATAATAAATAATAAATATTCCTCACACATTCACACAACGCCATCTAGTCCCAAACTAAGCAAAGCTTGTACTATGGGTACTAGACAACGGATAAACATACATAAATACTTTTTTTTTGTAAATACATACATATTATACATAGAAAACACCCAGACTAATGCAAACAATCGTGTTCATGCACACAAAGATTAGCATTGAGCGGGAATCGAACCCGAGACATCTGCGTAGCAGTCATGTTATATAACCACTAAGCCACAGAGGTCGTCAAATAAAAACATACTAAATAAATACTTTTCTTTCTATAAGTAGGAACTATTGAGCTTAAACCAGATTACGTTAGATTGCTATTGTGCATAACAACGTTACAAATAGACGCAATAGTCGCTCACAGGATATCGTTAATCTTCTTTAAACGTTATATTGTGCATATTAACTATGAACGATCAAACAAGATGAAATGTATCAGAGATATAACTAGCTTGATCATGAGGTTATTTCTGCGGACGTTTGAGGAAAAAACTTATGTATGATATGCCATTCTTCTTTCTCGTCATCATATTAATTGAAATTGCAGCGACAGTTCGATAGTAAATTGTTAGTGCGATTCGCAAATTATTGTTCTGAATCAAGATGTCAATTTTATGTCTGTAAGAGTCCCACAGACAGAACTAGAACCCTAGCTTGACCTAGTAGGGAAATTAACTTTTTAACAAGTAGAATAAAATACGTTCCCTGCTGGACATAGGCCTCCCCCAAATGCTTCCACCATGTGCGATTTTTTACCTCCCTTATCCATCGGACTCACGGCAGCTTTATCTAGTCGAGTGTGAGGGATGAAGGATCTGCCCATTCTGGCTTTTCCGGAAAAGCGGTCAATGTTGTTATCGTGCCATGACTAGTTCGTAAATACACAAAACAATATACGGTAGAAATGAGTCTTCTTTAGTCGTACAGGGTACTTTTCCAATATCAAACAGGTCAGATCGCCAGCTAGGTATGACAAATTTATTATGCTAATTTAATCATAAACAACACGAAAATTGTTTTCCGTCTAGTCTCGAGGATGACATAATAGCTGAATACGAGACTGTATCTAGGCAAGCATTATCTTTGTAAAAGACTAGCTGACCCGTGCCCACTTCGTTGGACGGCGAAAAAACGCGTCCCATTTTTAAACATTTTTCATTACTGCTGCACTCCTATTAGTTATAGTGTGAAACTATATAGCCTATGACACTCCTCGGTAAATGGACTATTCAACACAGAAAGATTTTTTTAAATCGGTTCAGTAGATTCAGAGATTACCCCCTACAACGTCACAAACACAAAGTTTACCTCTTTAAAATTTGACCCAAACTTCTATTCCAACCTGTATGGCCCGAGTAGTATTATTGTATAGTATAATGGGAAGAATAACTTAATACCGCGGTAATCTGCGCTAATTTTAGGGAGACTTTACTGACATTTTTCTAAAAACTGTCTTGGGTTACTTGGTTAACTGGGTTTTTGGCATTTTTTTATAGTTTTGAGGACTATCTAAACAAATTTTAGATGTTTATCGTAACCTGGAAGTTCTTTGTAGACTGAGAAAAATTTAGTCTTAGGTTTAATTAATGTTTATCAAAGGTCTCTACTGCGAGTTTTTTAAAAAAAATATTTATGATATATATTAATTTGTTGTATATTTATTTGCCATTCCAACTTCTAAGAGTCGTAGAAAACTTAATTCAAATAATCATAAAGTAGGTAACTATAAGACAATGCAATTTTCAATCAAATACGGCGTAGGTGGTTCTTTGTCATGTCAATTGGACAGGGTCACGGGCCACGCTCCAGATTCTAAAAGTTATCAAAAGAATACGGACCTCTTTGCGACAATGTGACCTCAAAATCTCTACTGTGAATTTTTCTTTTAATTAAAAGAAAATAATTCGCGTAAAATAGTTGTAAAACAACCAGACTCTAGATTGCGTAAATATTTGACGAAGCCATAAAATGGTCAATAAAATCAGCACTGTAGCGGACCATTATGCAAACGGGGAAGTGTTTTAACCCATCTTTCATTAAGGCGTCTTTGAAATAGGTATGTATTAGAAATACTACTTATAGCGTTAGGTGTTATTATTGTGGTCGACCAACCAATCAATTTAATAAATTATTTATCTGACTCCTTGTGCACGTAACATATTTAACGAGAGGGATAAAATTTGAGCTTTAGGTACTGGACCTAAATAAAAATAATATACTATTTATTGATGATAAAGAAAACCCCTGTCACCAAAGCATTATCTTACATATTTTCTCCGCGCTCGTTTTTTACCCTGGGTGGCTGTGTTCAATTTTATATTAAACTTGTAAAATGTGGTAAAGCCTACAAATAAAATAATAAAAATACATCTGAGAGTACCAAGGCCAAGTTTCATGGAGGCCCGCCCCAGAGGTGGATTTTATTAGGCCTGTAATAACAATAATGACGATGATGATAAGATGTATCTAAATGTTCAACTGTGAATAACAACAATTTATATACAGTGTTACTTATTGACTTCATATTATTAGAGACGAAATAACAAGTGTCATATTTATCCTAGACAAACTTTGTGATGATATTAAACCGTGTGAAATCGATAATTGTATGCAAATATTCAATTGCAATAAAAATGTATGGTAATAAATCATGATCGTCCATGTGCCAATAACTGATGCAAACATTTTAGATGTAAATAAGTGCTCGAAATATTGGGACAATAGTTTTTGTAGTGTATCTAAAATATGTGTGATGTCACGTACCGTTGATTTAAGAAGAGCGTTTAAACTGATAGTCTTTTTGAGAAGCGTAAGCGTTTGTTGTTCTTGGAAAACTTTAACTGTTTCGTTCGTTGGGTCTTATGGCAGTGCTGAATCTTTTACGATGGTGATGGCTCCCCCCTTTATAATCATCGTCTTTTAAAAAATAAAAGTTAAAAGTTTGTAACTATTGCTGACGAAGTAAGATGGTTCAAAGAACTTCAGTTGAAATGTAAAGTATACCTGTTAAATTGTACAAAATAATAATTTACAGCCTCAATTACATGGCAATGCGTATACGTCTGTTGTATATGGGAATAGGATTCCCGGATTAAAAAATAAATGTATTGTAAGTATTTAATTTCATATAAATATATTAGAAGGAGGCGGCACAGGGCATCAATTCTTAGATTGCAAGTTGTTGTCAAAAAAAAATGTTTTGATAAAAAATGACGATTGTTCTAGTGACGAGAGTGCCCTGAAAATTTTATTAACTTAAGTTATTAAAAATACGCTCCCCTCTACTAAATCACTTGCAAGCCCTAAAGACATATAGGTACATTAAGAATTTATTTACGTCGTTCAAACATAAGACGGACGTTTGTACAATCGCTTGCGTTAATTCATTCCTGTTTACCCATACATATTTGATAAATCTTTGTTATAGACATATGTATTATGTACTGAGTTTCAAGTGATTTGTTTTATCGACACTTGAATTTGCAACCAATCGAGACTATAACCTCATTTTTTTTTCAAGTTTTTGCAAAATATTTTGCGTACCTTTATTTAACCTTCAATTATGTGACGGCGTTGTAGCCTCCAGGGAAGGGTTTTTAATATAAATTAAATCTAGCAAGTATTTGGTTAAGGTTTACCTAATTTATTTATACTTCGGAATACTTCGGAGGAGGCTCGTCCCTGCAGTGGATGCCCCACTGCTGTGCTGTTGTGTGCACTAATGGGCTGTTGTGAATAGTAGTAAATACGTCCAAATAAAAACTAACTGCTATTTGGAGTGTTTTTAGTAGATTTGTATTATGTTACTAGTGTTATTGACTTGCTTCAAGTTTCTTTTATTAAATACTCTAATAACTACAGATTTAAATTAATAAATGTTATTTATATTGGGATATTTATACCAGAATTAATGTAGGTGAAACATTAAGATGCAATTAGTAATATGTATTAAGTAAATATTTAAATTACTTCAGTAAATAGTTATAGTATTTTAACGTCATCATAAACTAATTATATTCTTCAAATCGATGATACTTGAATTCTTAGGACATCTTATAAATCTTATAAATCGAACAGCAATGACATTATGTTCTAAGTAAGGTAGGACAAATAGCACGTGACAATAGCATATATTACTCCAGTCTTGTGGTCGGAAAAATGCGCATTGAATTACGCCGTATGCTGATCCGAAGGCTGGTCGAATAGGCGCCAACACTACGTTACGATATTACGATGAACAATACAGTAATTTAATACCGTAGGACTGATCTGAAGTTAGTTTATTATTTAGATTTGAAATTCAGATTAGGTTTTTACTTCTGAATATAAGATTGGTTTAGAACGACACAGTTACAAAAGATGACAGCACCAATTTACTTATATGTAATATACTAACTGACCCGTGCTACTTAGTTGGGCGGCGAAAAAAACGCGTCCCTTTTTTGAACATATTTCATTACTGCTCCGCTCCTATTAGTCATAGCGTGATACTATAGCCTATGACACTCCCCGATAAATGGACTATTCAACACAGAAATTATTTTTAAAATCGGTTTAGTAGATCCAGAGATTACCTCCTACAACGTCAAAAACACACAAACTTTACCTCTTTATAATATTAGTATAGATTACAGGTCTTCTGCTTTTGCAGAGGAAAAGCTTAATCACGATTACAGAACCTTTTCATCCCAATCCAATTAATTACCAAGTAACTTAATTCATTGGCCATTTTGTAATCGAGCTTAACTGGACATGATGATGCTATTCTATTTTAAATTTTTCGTGTGCTCTTTTATTCAGAAACCATTGTTTCTAATTTTTTAAATCCTTTATTATTTGGCCAACTAATACCACAGACTGATTGGTATAGGGTTTAATTTCAAGATTTCCTTCTTTTTATTTCGTAAAGATAATATTCACGGATTGTCCTTTAGTCGGTCACCCACGGGATGAGATGGGATGGTGACATATTGTATTCTTACTCCGTCACCATACGGCCAAGTATCCCTCCGTCACGGGAGGAGGCCCGTCCCTACAGTGGGTCATTAATGGGCTGTTATGATGATTATTTGCCCCCTATGGATAATGTGCATTAGCGTTACTCATAATATTTTAGGAAAAGTAGCAGCACTTAATCATTCTAATCTACGCATGACGGTATCATGAGTCAATATATTGCATTCGTTTTTTCGTAAAAAATAATGATAAAATTTCACATTTATAATGAACGTTTTTAATTTGTTTATGTTTTGGCAAAAATGCTGTATTATAGATAGTAGTATTTTATTAGTTTACGTCATTTGATTTTGGTGGTTTATAACACTGCATACAATGGACACTTTTATGGCTTTTAACATCGAAAATTCTTACTCTGATGGTTGCAGTCCGGTTGTGTTAGACAAAAGAGGTAACCTACTTTCTCAGTATGAGGCTTGAATGATTGGAAATTCGACCCACATTACTGTCACATTGCTGCTTTTCCTGGAGATGAATATATCGATTATTGTCGTTTGCCATGTTCCATTTTTTGCTCGAAACACATCAAGTAAAGATGAAATATTTATGGATTACCTTCTTATACAAAGGTGAATAGAAAGGGTTTAAAATGCCCCACACACGGTAAAATTAGAGACATTAGACTGGTTTAATTAGCTCACGTTGCTGAAACAGCTTTTACTTGGTAACTAATCTTGACAATGTAAATTGGACATTATTGAAGAAAATTTAAAGTGTATATTTATCTAAAATAAACGAACATTTTTCAACAGCCGCAAGGTTTCACTTTTTTCGTTAGTATAGATTATAAACTTTATTACTCCACTACATAAACACGATCGTCATCAAATGGCAAACGATCAAAAATATCTTTTAGAAAAACTGCATTCGTGTTCAGGATTTTAAAACAATAAACTTTACGAATAGGTATACAAGAAGAGCCAACAAGACGTTTGACGTAAAATCACGATATTTCCTCTCATAAAATAGAATTTGAAGAAATCGCTGTTTTTCAACAAATATTCTTCGACTCTTGGAATTGAATGTTTTGATAGGTATGGGCAGGTGACAAGAAACGGCACGTTTCTGCTTATGCGTAAAGTGGTCTTTTAAATTCTGCACTAATTATTATTTTATAGGTAAAACGTGAGATACCGAGTTAAATAGAAATACCGCAACAAATGATAATCGTTTTGGCAAGAACATAATCATAAAGGTGTGCTTAATTAATGTTCATTGCATTCAAAAGGTATACATTGTAAAACATTAAATGTTCTGAATCATATAGAAAATGTGTTTAAAAAATAATCATCACAACAGCCCATTAATGTCCCACTGTACGGACGGGCCTCCTCCCGTGACGGATACTTGGCCTACTAATACCGCTGGACAGACGGATTGGTATTACGGAGGGTTTAATTTCAAGTTTTCCTTCTTTTTATTTCGTAAAGATAATATTCACGGATAGTCCCTTAGTCGGTTTTTACGTCACCCATGGGATGAGATGGGGTGGTGACATATTGTATTCTTACTCCGTCACCACACAAAAATTTATAGAAGCCGCAATTAATAAACGCAGGTCGCCATGCCTCAATTAACCTCTAGATTGAGTACTACTTTAGGTCCGATTTAAAATGTCAAACTAGTGAGACATCCGTGTAGTACCTAAAGGAAAATCTTAATTTTGTATATGACTGTCACGAGGTGGCGAAATCCCATACAAATATTTGTCCTAAACCTGATTATGTCCTTTAAAAAGTTCCCGTGTTCCGGTCATAATCCCTAATTCAAGAGTAATCTGAAATATAAAAGGCTTTTATAACAAAATTTTAATAAAGTTCACACCAGTTCGAGTTTTAAGAACAGTAAGCTTTAATACATTTGGCTTAAAGTCTGTTCTTGAAACGTAAAGCTTAAATAAACATACAATAATGTTTGACTAGATTTTTGTTGTTGTAATAAGTAAATTAACCTAACGTAAAGTTACAGTTCTATGGCACTAGGTCTAGAAATAGGTCGCCAATAGAGCCTTTAATTGAAATATCTTTTTAATATTAAATTAAGTTGTGTTATTTTTTTATTAATTTAATCGTCATACAGTGATGATATCACAAAGTATCAGAAAATATGTAAGACTTTATATTTTATGTAATAATTATAAAAAAATATATTTTTTTTTAATTTAGCTCGCAATAAAATATCAAAATTTTAGATTAGTGTTTTATAGCGTCAAACCTTCAATAATAAATGTTCTATTCTTTTTAAACAAAATACTATTCGAACTAGTAATTCCTAAGATTCGTGCCTAATTTAACTAAGCTTTTAGCTCTATAAAACTAATTTTAAAAATTTTTGTTTATAGTCTGTAGTAAAAATAATGTTTCCTTTTAGTTAAAAATTCACTACACGATAAATTCTAATCATTTAGAAAATTTTATGGTACGAATAAAATTAAATATTTCCTACGATATTTATAAATAGTGTGCCGCAAGTTCATCATCTTCATCATCATAAATATCATATCAGCCTATAGACGCCCACTGTTGGACATAGGCCTCCTCCAAACGTTTTCACCCAGCGCGGTTTTGTGCCTCCCTCATCCACCGACCTGCTTAGGACAGCGGGAAGTGCTACTTATATTCTTACAATCAAATTGTAAATAATAAAACTTGTTACATTTAAGGAATAAATATATTCAATTTTAATTATTAAAAAGTTCTCATATTTATAAATATTTCAGTAAAAAAAAACTAGGTAATTTTTTTATCGTAAAAAATGGTGGAAACAACACCTCTAAGGCTTGTTTGTCCTAACACTAAGAGCAATAAAATATGTTAGTGTTTATTGTTGTGTTGACAAAACAACGTTATTACAGAAATTTATTACCATGGCACTCCATCTTTGTAAATGCCTATGTTTTTATACGAAAATTGTATATTATATTGGACAAAAGGATACTTGCACGTCATCCATACTAATATTATAAAGAGGTAAAGTTTGTATGTTTGTGTGTTTGTGACGTTGTAGGGGGTAATCTCTGGATCTTATGACCCGATTTTAAAAATTCTTTCTTTGTTGACTAGTCCATTTATCGGGGAGTGTCATAGGCTATATAGTATCATGCTATGCCTAATAGGAGTGGAGCAGTAATAAAATATGTTAAAAAGGACGCGTTTTTTTCGCCGCCTAACGAAGTGGGCACGGGTCAGCACAGCTAGTATTACATAAAATTTCGGGAAGCTTTGAGTAGTTGTGAGATTATAAATTCGGAATTATTTATATAACACTAAGAATACCTATCGATACAACCCCCATCTCTTGTCGTTGATGTAGTAAGAGCTTGATATGTTAATCATCTACTGCAAAAAAAATGTTACACGAACTTATTACTATGGAATTTTTTTCATAACCTGTAATTAGCGGAGGATAAGTCGCCGCAAAAAGAGTTTTTTTAGTAGGTACCTATAATTTAATTTCCGAGAAAGTTATATATTTATACAATTAAATACCTTTTAAAACATATTGTGATTTTACTTCGAGAACCGGGCGATGTATCCGCGTCTTTAGCTTCATTTAGTATACCTAGGTAATACTATTCATTAGTCATAAATATATTGAAAGATACTTACTACAGACATAGTTTATCAATTGATTGAACTTTAATCGTAGTATTTGTCTTAATACGATTGTTTTTCACGTGCGTGTGCGTGGTTATACGCGGGCGAGTGCGTGCATGCGTGCACGTGTTCCTTGTTATTAATAATGCGCCGAAGTTGGAGGATGAGATAATAATTTGTTTTAAGCTTACCTATTAAAGTTATAAGTTACTTTTTTATAGAGACGTTCAGATTTATTATAAGAACTTTTAAATGTTCGTGTAAATCTAAGAAAGCATTATGTCACTACCCCATCTCTTTTACTGAAAGCTGACTAAGGTAGAAGCTAAGCGGGATATATACTCTTCATATACTTACAAAACGGAAATCATTTTATGAAACCTGTATCTAGGTATACTAATATCTTATAGATGTAAAGTTTGTGTGTTTGGTAATCTCTGAATCTACTGAAATGATTTTAAAAATTCTTTCTGTGTTGAATAGCCCATTTATCTGTGAGTGTCAAAGGCTATATAGTATCACGCTATGACTAATAGGAATGGAGGAGTAATGAAATATCTTTAAGAAAAGGACGCGTTTTTTTGCCGCTCAACGAAGTAGACACGGATCAGCTAGTGATTTAATAAAGCTAATTTTCTCTTCCTCACATTATGAGACTCATGTCGCTGCGATGACGTTAATGTCGTTTATCACTAAGACTTTTCCTTATATTCTTTCTTATCAATCAACCTATCGCTGTCCATTGCTGGACAAAGCCTCTCCTAACACGCACTGTTTTGCTTCCCTTATAATGACGGATAATGCCTGCCATTAGTACCATATTTATCATGACCACTTCTTAAGAAGGGTTTTACGTCAAGTTTCTTTTTTGCTGTTGTAAACAGAAGCTGCAAGAAAATGACTTTAGTCCTCGAAAAGTCTACTTTTGGAGGAGTAAGAATACAATATGTCACCACTCCATCTAATCCCATGGGTGTCGTAAAACACGATTAAAGAACTATACGTGAATATTATCTTTACGAAGTAAAAAGAAAGAAAACTTGAAATTAAACTATATACCAATCCGTCTGGCCAGCGTGGAATTAGTAGGCCAAATATCCCTCCGTCAAAGGAGGTGACCCGTCCCTGCAGTGGAACATTAGGTAATGGGCTGTTTTGTTGATCCAAAAGTCTTCTTAGTACCTTATTCCACTTATACGGCAACCTCGTGATGAGATTAGGTGGCATAAGGTGGGATATTATGTATTCCAAGTCCGATATCATACAGATTGAACATAATGTATCTATAGTAGTAAGATAATTTTTATAACTCTGTTACATCATATGCACAACGATAAGTAATGACGTTTATCTATTTCCCATTCAAGAGTATACCACAGATTACATCGTCACTAGTTTATCCGTTCTGTATTAGACGAACGTGTATTGTCAATGGTACATGTTATTCATTCAAACATAGCTGTTTGTTTTGGAACGAAACACAGTGCGCGCGAAAATTTTTAGTATTTTTGTTTTAATTTATAATTTTCCTTGTTTGTGTCATAATAAATTTGTTATTTAACTGTGTGCAGTTTGTGTAGTGAATGTGTTTTACTAATATTTGGTATGTATTTTATAATCAAATATTTAAAATAAAAAAAATAGAGACTAGAGATACAAGTGCAAATTCAGAGAAATAATATTTTTGCGGCAATTTCAAAGTATTCACATTTAAATAAGAGATATAAAGATTTGGGGAACCAAAGCCGGTAGTATAACAATGTATAAACAAAGAGAAAACTCACAATACGTGAATCTAATGAGTGTTGAGTTAAACCGTCTTTTGCATCACTCTTTATTCCAGTAGTGTCATTCCATCCAATGCTAGGTTCTCAAGTTAACTTAATTATTCATGAAGAATTATTTTGTTTAAATTGTAATCTTTACTAATATTATAAAGAGGTAAAGTTTGTGTGTTTGTTACGCTGTAGGGGGTAATCTCTGGATCTACTGAATCGATTTTAAAAATTCTTTCTGTGTTGAATAGTCCATTTATCGAAGAGTGTTATAGGCTAATAGTATCACGCTATGACTAGTGTTTTTATATAATAATTTATTAATAGTATTTCATTTAAATAAGTAATTAAAACAACGTTTTATATTTATTATTTTGTATTGTATAGAATTATATAATTTACTATCTTGTTTCTAAGAGAGATAAAGAAAAAAAAACAAAATTCTTAAAATAACATTTTACACTTTTTGTTATCCTTGTTTTATCTAAATAATAATAAAAATGATAAATATATAAAAATAGTGTTTATTCAAGTACCTAACATTATGTTTAAAAAGTTAGTGAACAGAGTATTTCGGCTTAAATAATTATCTTATCATTTCGTTGAAGGAATGTTAAATCCTTTTCTATTTATACTCATCTAAAAAATATAATAAGTAACACAATAATGAAGATAAATAATAATAATCTAAAAGGGGAAAAATAGACCATATCGTCACAACAGTTCATTGCATGGACAGATCCACTACAGTGATGGGGAGAAACATTTCCTACAAATACCATGCATTTATCTATACTAATATTATAATGAGGTAAAGTTTGTGTCTTTGTTACGGTGTAGGGGGTAACCTCTGGATCTCCTGAACCGATTTTAAAAATTATTTCTGTGTTAAATAGTCCATTTATCGGGGAGTGTCATAGGCAATATAGTATCACGCTATGACTAATAGGAGTGGAGCAGTAATGAAATATGTTTTAAAAACGAACGCGTTTTTTTCGCCGCGCAACGAAGTGGGCACGGGTCAACTAGTGAATTATATTTTTTAGATAATTTGAAAGGAGTTGTTCTATATACATGTCACGTACTCTAGGATCATGACATTGCCGCGGGAACTTTTATAATGATACCTTTTCTTTTTCGCCACACAGTCTTTTGCCTTTTTTTACTTGTTTCGGAAGTGAATGAGTGATATATCCCACAGTCAAACTAATAATGTACTTGTCGGTGGTGCTATTTGAACTATGTACTATATTTTACATTGTTAAACCCAATAGGGCCAATTACCATTTGCTAAATAACATTTACTTATAGGATAAAATTAAATAATGATAATAACATATCATTTATAATACAGTTGCACATTTAGGTATATGGAAGAAGTAGTTTCCTTCCTGTGCATATGCAGAATAAACTTGAACTGTACTTTGTATTTATATACTTCTTAGAAAGAGGTCATCGCGTAAACAATGAGTTGATAAACGAAAAAATTTATGAATTATTTTATTCCTATTAATAACTCATTTTAATCTATTTTTATCATTTACATTTATTTTAAAATACTTTTAAATCATGATTATTATTAAGTACAAGAAAGTATAAGTACACTTTTTTTAAATTGATAAACTTTGACTATAGAAAGACCTAGGTATTTATCTTACTTGTATCTAGGCTAATTAGTATATACCGCGAGTAAGACCTATAAAATAGTATTATTTGGACTATGGGTATTTGAAATGAGAAAACCAGCCGTAGGATGAGGGTGACAGACATGGCGCTTAGGATTGACTTATTAAGGTTGCGAAAGACGTACGCACGTCTGAACTTGTGGCATTAATCTAATTTTGAAAAATACTTTCTCACTGTTCGAGTATCGAACCACTGTGGCTAACTAATATTTTACATATTTGTATAATTGTAAATACTTAGTTTCTGAGAACTTCACTTTGCAAGTAGTCGTCAAAAACATTAAGATTGAGGATTAAAATTTTACTATGCCATAATATTCTAAAGCCTAAATTATTTTGAGCCAAGACGGGGAAGGAACATCGTAATCTTGGTGCGGAGTATGTAAATCATTGGACTGCTCATGGCTGACAGAGGGACAAATAAATATAAGACGCATTATTAATAAACACACAAAGACCTTACTACTAATAAAATACGTATTTGCAAATAATATTATTAGATTATATGATCCTTGACACTCCTAATGTCGTAGTTGCATTAAATAACGATTGCCCCTAATCTTGTAAATGTTGATTAGGTATAAATCTATTGTAACAGTTTACATATGTTTTGATGGACGATTTAGATTAATCTATTTTTTATCTTTTGCCATTATTTTGCTGTATGAATCTACTTGTAGGTACCTCTATGAATATTTTAAGACTTTTTAACAAATTAAACTTCCTAGGTCCAAGAGAATGTCACAAGTGTTTTTTTCTTGGTTTATGTTGGTAGACGAGCATGCTAAGACAACTCAAGATTCAGGAATCTCAGACCTCATCCTTTTTTAAATAAAAAAGGTATTAGGAAATTATATGACCCTATCCCGTACTAGGGAGTTAGTAGGACCTATGTTGAGGGTACTTTAGAAATTATATTGAATGAACGAGACGGAGAACAATACCATAGTACAAATATAGACAGTATTTCGATTTCTTCATAGAAACGGACGAAACGCGAGTTATACCTACACGCTCACGATAGCGGTGGCTTTGCGGAGTGAACAGTCGCGACTGTGCCGTAACGATCGGGAGAGTAGGTAAATGTAATTAAAAGCTGGAGACGGGCAGCCTTATCGCATGTTTACGTACCGCACAGCCGTAGGCATTTATAAAAAATATTCGGCCAAGATAGACTACTGGTTGTACTGTGACAATACTTTGAGCATCGCATAGGTACATTTGTTTTGCAGATTTAACCCCACCAAGGCCTTTATTTCTGTAAACTAATGAAAAAATAACTTCTTCCAGATGACATCAGGACTACACAGTCACGGCCACCAAATATCTCAGCCACCAGCGCACCATCTAGAATCATCTGTGCTCCCCACTAAGGAGAAGACGGTGCACGGAAAAGAAAAGACATTTAAGGTATCCTCTGCTTAACCGATTCTTGATCAATCATTCAACTAGCCTAATGCAGTCCAGTGCTGGACATAGGCCTCTCCCAATACACGCCACAGAACACGGTCCTGCGCTGTCCGCATCCAGTCCGACCCAGAGACCTTTTTGAGGACTTCGGTCCACCTTGCTTGTTCTTGTTAACTTCCTACTTATTATAGAGCTGATAGGTACTATCCCCAAAAATCTACAACGCTGTGTTTCGGATGTACTTTTATATTTACAAAAACAAGTGATTAGATACTAGCTTTTGCCCGCGGCTTCGCTCGCGTTAAAACAATATCGGGGTAGCAAAAAGTAGCCTTATGTTACTCTCCATCCCTTCAACTATCTCTACTTAAAAAATCACGCCAATTCGTCGCTCCGTTTTGCTGTGAAAGAAAGACAAACAGACAGACACACTTTTCCATTTATAATATTAGTATGGATTTCTGTTTATGTTTAGCATGATAGATGAAAGAGGCACAGGACCATCTAAGGTGTAAATATTTAGAGGAGGCCTATGTCTACCAGTGGACGTCTATTAGCTGATATGATGATATTTAATACAATATGGAAAGCTTTGTTGTTTGAAAATTGACCTATGCAGAGGGGCTGCATATGATGCCGTTGACCGATGAGGAATTCCTTTTCCTAACTATGTAGTCCATCATCAGTTCACTACGATTTTAATAAAGAAATAAACGTCATCAAAATCGGACTACACTGTAATAAGTTATGCGTGATCATACAAAAACGACGACTTCGGTGGCGCGCCGGTAGAGCCAGCGGCTGCCGCGCATGAGGTTGTGGGTTCGATCCCCACGCAGGACAAGAATTTGTGAGATCCACAAATTATTGTCCTGAGTCTGGGTGTTCTATGTGTCCGTTAATTGATGTTTGTAAAAGTCCCCGCGACACAGGGTATGATCCCTAGTGCGGGAAATGTCTTAAAAAAAAAAAAAAAAAAAAAAAAAAAAAAAAAAAAAAAAAAAAAAAAACTTACGTGCAGTACCCGGCCAAATATATTGCACATCGACTTTTGTAAAACCCACAGGTCGATGTGCAATATTTACGGCCTGGTACTGTAATGTGGGATCTGATGTAGTGCATTTTTTGTTTTTTTTGTCTTTTTTAATTTTTAATCATTTTTTTTTCCTGTACAGGTGGTAGTTGGCAGTGAAGTAGGTGTGATGAAGGCTCCCGTGCTAGGTCCGCGGCCGTACAACGCGCTCGCGATCATCCATACTCAGCAGAGCAACACATTCGACATGCTTAACTCGCTAACTACTAGTGTCGTAAGTACTATACCTTTACCTACTACAGTACCCGGCCGTAAATATTGCACATCGACTTTTGTTAAAGATACAATCGGCCAATTTCGGCTTCGTAGAGCATCATTTTTGTCGCACGAAATACAAACAGCCTGGTATCTATTAGCAACTGTTAAGGGTACGCATTCCACAGACACGAACTTGCTTGTGGGCGGAGCCTAAAAGATTGTTGTCGAAAACGTGCACGGCTAAATTGCCCAAAATAACTTTGAGAAAAGGGTATTACGTACAAATAATATTAACATATAAATAAATACTAAGGCGGTAAAGTATTTGTATAACACACTTGAAATATTTTTCAAGTAGATAAATATTGCATTATAAACAAAAACAGCGGTTTTTTTACGAATGCTAAATTTAACTAAGGCCCCATTCGCACGAGCGCTTTTTTAATGCGCGTTAAAAAAGCGTCGAAATAGAACTAAATGCAATCTTATGTTTCTCGGCGTTGGAAATAGAACACAATTTCCAACGCCAAGCGATAAAAAAGTGTCGCTTTAAAAAAGCGCTGGCGTGTGAACAGTAACATAGGGGAATGCATTTGTTCTATGCCGACGCTTTTTTAACGCGCGTTAAAAAAGCGCTCGTGCGAATGGGGCCTAAGTTATTGAAAAATTACTTAGTAAAAAGCTAGTGAGCCCTATAAACGCTCTTAAGTTTCATTGTTCTGTAATCAGTTCAGTTTCAGATGTGGGGTTAAAATTACGTCATAGTGACGAAACTCTTATACTTTTTAAATTATTACTACTATTCCAATGACGTAATTTTAAACATTGTATTGTTGGGTCGAGTTCGCACGTGCCCGTGTACGATGAAGACGTGCTAAATCTTTCATTTTTTTAATAAGTGCTCACGTGCGAGAAGATCGAAGAATTATTTTAAGCAATGTTGTTAATTTTTATCTCTCTCATTCTTGAGAAGCAATTAAGATAAAGAGTGGACTTTACAAAATAGGTCATATAGAGACGAGTATTGTAATCATCATAACATCTCATTAATGTCCCACTGCAGGTCTCCTCCCATGACGGAGGGATACTTGGCCACGCTTACTACGCTGGCGAGACGGACTGGTATAGGGTTTAATTTCAAGTTTTCCTTCTTTTTATTTCGTAAAGATAATTTTCACGGATAGTCCCTCAGTCGGTTTTACGACACCCATGGGATGAGATGGGATGGTGACATATTGTATTCTTACTCGGTCCTACTATACGGTATACTCCTGAAATCATAAAAATATGAGTGGATTACATGTTTGGCGTGTAGAAAGGTGTTCTATGTCTCTTTTTCCAATACAAAAACAAACATTTCCTGTCTCAGCTCATTGATAATTTTTATCTTAATAATCTTTAGTATCTCTCATATGAGAATACGTCATATATCATCTTTGATAGATTACAGTGATCACTAGGCCAAATATAGTAGCAATAAGCTTATGGTATGTTTTCTAATAATCTAGATTTGTCAAGTGGAACATTTAGCTGCACGTCAGTTTACTAAGAAAACTTATCTTAAAATCAAAACTAGGGCTATTGTGTCTATTTATGAAATTACTTTTGTATTGTTTTGCCTCGATATATTTACTAGAATACTGCAGTATACAAATGTTGTATCCGTGTGGTGACGGAGTATGAATACTTATATCATTAATTTTTGCTAAAACGCACATATTATTATACATAGTAAACACCTACCTATTAATGTTTATGCATACAAAGATTTGCATTGAACGGGAATCGAACCAGAGACCTCTGCGTAGCAAAGCAGCAATCGACTATAGTAACTACGCCACAGAGGTCGTCGTAAGTACTCAATAGGGTGGTAACATTTTAAATCCGTCACAATAAAGCAAATTAAGCTTTTGTTCTTTTCAACAAAATGAGTTCAACGTACTTATGACTAAGATTATAATAAATTTATAAGTTCAAACACTCTAGGTCAACGACTTCCCTTGATATTGTTGTGTGATAACTGAAGCTATCTGTGATCTAACTGTTATCATATGTCTGTAATCTTGTATGTTATATTGAGATCTATGTTATGAGACTACTGAATTTACGTAGTCGTTTTTTTTGTCTTTCAGTATGCTTAGTAATAAACTAGCTGACCCGTGCCCACTTCGTTGTGCGGCGAATAAAACGTGTCACTTTTTCAAATATATCATTACTGCTCCACTCCTATTAGTCATAGCGTGATACTATATAGCCTATGACACTCTCCGATAAATGGACTATTCAACATAGAAAGAATTTTGAAAATCGGTTCAGTAGATCCAGAGATCACCCCCTACATCGTCACAAACACACAAATTTTACCTCTTTATAATATTAGTATAGATTAGGATATTTGATTTTGTAATATCAGTTATCTGACATTGTGGTCTACTAATACTACTGAGCTGACGTAGAGTTTAGTTTCAAATTTCTGTCTCCTATTATTATGATTACCAGATTAGGCGGGTAGGGACAAGAAAATGTACGAATTGAGTGTGCCGTTACCGAACTGAAATTTTTTATATTAAAAAATATATATGTTTAAATTTACTTGAACAGAAGTTCTATTTGGTTTTTCAGAAAAAAAAAACTTAAATTTAAAAAATAAAATAAATACCTAATTAGTCATCACACAAATAAAACTAAATAAAGATTATGTTGTAATTTATTTACAAAACACGTAAGATCATTAAAATACATAGTAACACTGACGCGTACACATAAAATACTATATACCTACTTATAATGATAGGTTTAAATGTGTCATAACTGTTAGAATAGCCATAGTTGTAAATATTGTAACACGTGTAAAATTACGAGTTATATGCGTCAAATAATAAAACATATACAAAATATGAGTCAAGTATTAATGTGAAGTAAAATTTTGCGGAACTGCGTATAAATTGTAGCGATGTGTAACTCAGGAGTGAATCATAAAAAAGATGTATATCCTTACAAAAGATGTATTCACTCACTAACTCACCTGTTTTTCAATTACATCTTTAAATCATTGCCGTTATGGTTCCTTTTTGTTTAATTGTTTAAAGAGATGTAGATTAAAGATGTAGATTGAGGATGTAAATGGAGGATGTAGAGAATGATTTGATTTTGACGGATGAAAAAGATTTACTGTTGAACTTTGACGTGCATAGGAAACTACTTCGTTTGCGTTTGTTATAAAGTGCAAAATCAAATGTTACTGCTGATGAACTTCGTTGAATTGTTTAAAGAGATGTAGATTGAGGATGTAGATTGAGGATGTAGATTGAGGATGTAGATGGAGGATGTAGAGAATGATTTGATTTTGATGGGTGAATAAGATTTACTGGTGAACTTTGACGTACATAGGAAACTACTTCGTTTGTGTTTGTTATAAAGTGCAAAATCAAATGTCACTGCTGATGAACTTCGTTGATTTGTTTACATATTTTTTTAAATGTGGGCCCTGTTGTTTTAATTTCAAATATAGAATATATTATCACATTATTATTTTTTTTACCTATCATTGGACATTTTTAAATTTATTTATTATAATTTAATTTAATTCAAAATGGTAACTACTATAACTATAATTTATTATCGGTATTATTGTTTATGTTATGTTATCAGGTAACAAAAGACTTTGAAGTGCCGAACAGGTCGGTTAAGCTTTTGTTATCCTTAATTGCATTGAACACGTGCAGAATGACACATTGTTTTCTCGGAATCTAAACTCGGTAAACAAACTAAATATTAACAAACAAGTTAAAATGTTTCTTATTTACATCGTGTTAAGAGTTATAGATTTAAACATTCATAATGCATCTTTGTTCGGCTGTCACTATAGTTACAAAGATTTAAAGGAGTTGAAGATTTAAAAGATGGATATAACTCTTTAGGACCAAAAGATTTATAAATCCCTGATCAGTTCAAAGATTTAAATTGCGCATCGCTAATAAATTGCGCGGAATTCGTGTAAGTAATGCTCAGAATTTTCAACAGAATGGCGCGGGGCACTTTAGGAGTTAAATAACGGCGATCGTAACAAATACTTTTGGTAAATGAAAAGGGTTCCTTGATCTCCTGTCTTTTCGATAATCATTGAAGAATACTGGAGACACTTACTCATAAACGCCTATTAAATATACTCACTGTTTAGTGTGATTTTTATTAGTGAAATCAACCTTATACCAAACAAAACCGTGAGAATTTAAGCTAATCAATTGACTACAATTTAAGAGGCGTTTATGAGTAAGGGGGATTGAGGTTTCATACAAAATAGACGATTCATTAATAACTTGGTAGTGGTAGTAAATGCGTAGTAGATCATGTAAAATACGATCATGCCATTTTCTTTCTTTCTTTCTTTTTAAAAAGACAACTCCCTCACTAGGGATCATGCCCTGTGTCGCGGGGACTTTTACAAACATCAATTAACGGACACATATAACACCCAGACTCAGGACAATAATTTGTGGATCTCACAAATTATTGTCCTGCGTGGGGATCGAACCCACAACCTCATGCGCGGCAGCCGCTGGCTTTACCGGCGCGCCACCGAGGTCGCCCATTTCATCCTGTTACGGAAAAGGAAGAAAGAAGGAGGTCTTTCTTTTTCTATACATACATCTGCAAAATCAGAAAAACAGCTTTAGCCTAAAAGTCCAAAAGAGACATTCTGCGAAAGAGACATTATGCGGAAGAGACATTTTGCTAAAGAGACCTCGAAAGGGACATTTAACGACAGGTAACATTTTGAGAAAGGAGACGTTTTGCGCCTGAGCCATTCAAGGCTATTCAAAATTGAACAGCTAACCATTCGACCAGCTGCAGCGTGATATTACTAGACCGAAGTTCCTTTTTATTATTGGAGGCGACTCCAAATAGAAGCCAGCATAATTTATACTTATTTATGTCCTGTATGTTACCACTGCAGGGCAAGGGTTTTGACTTCCATTTTATTCGATCCATAGCGTCTTATGTCTTATATTATTACTTATTTAGCCGCCAAAAAATGCCACAAACAGTATGACAATTGTCGTACCTCAAAAATTCGGTTAAGTTAACTTTTAGTTGTCAAATTGTCACACTCTAAATAAAACTTTAACACGACCACAAAAGATTACAATTGCAATAGCAAAAACAAGACAATTTGACAACTAAAAGTTAACTTAACCGAATTTTAAACGATTTTAAGATACGAGAATTGACATAAAGATTAAAAAATAATGTGTAACAATTTAACCTATATTCTAAATATTACTTTTTTTCTATACATTCCCAGGCTAGTCAACCGGTGGTAGGTGTGGGTGTCGGCGTGGGTGGTTTCCATCGTCGCAGCTCGGGTCAGGGTGCGTTATGTGACCCGGAGCTAGACGACAGCGGGAACAAGCTCGTGGCGAGGCTGGAAGATGATGCTTTTATATCGGAACAAGATCTGGTAATTATGACTTTTTAATTTACACATAAATTTACTTACAAAGCTTAGTTATAACTTTAATAATGACTAGAAAACAAGGCGGATAGTCCGGAGACGCAGGTTTGACTCTTGTAGAGAGTAACAAAAAAAATTCCATTGTTTTTCTTATTTTTAAATGTATTTTTAACTTTTATTTTTACGCTCTTTGGGTTTATAATTATTTATTTGGTCTTTATACCGTTTGGCTAGATGGCGTTAACGTAATTTCAATTTCTACTACTTAATTATAATACTTGTTTAAAAATTAGTAATTTTTGCAAAATATAATTAGGAAAAAATGAAAAGCATGAATATACTTCTAATATTATGTTGACATTTTGTAAATTATTATTTTGATATATTTTTTCCTCCTCTTTTAATTTAATATGTAACTAAAATTATTAAGCTGACAATTCCAAGTCAATTTTAATTACTTATACTATTAGATATTATTATAACTTCATTAGACATTTGTATGCCATCTCAATGGCAAATGTGCTGGACTATTTATATTTTATACTATAAGACCAATTGTATCCACATTTAGACAAATAAATGCATTTCATTTCATTTCAATACTTATATTCTAAATATTTTTTAATAAATATTTAAAGCAATGTCTCATTTGTTGTTTAAAGCCACATAAAATATTAATATATCGTATTATTAAAGAATTGATAATGATTTTCAGGAAGAGAATATAGAAATAGCTACAGCAACAGAAAAGCGAATATCAAAAACAGACGCTTCAGGTGAAGATCAACCACAAGAACCGCAAAATGGTACAAATAATATTTAATTTTTACATCTTACTTTCATGGTCTTTTAATTAGTACAGAGTATTTTCGTATAATTTTGAATCTCGTACAAAACAATTTAATTTTCTTCATTCTGATAAAGAAAAAAATGCTGTGAACATAATGCAACCTTCAGTATTTTCTTTCTAAATATTACCCTATTTTTAATATCGCTATATTATTCCATATTTTTTTATAATTAGATTACACCTTTTACCTTGTTTTGGTAAGCATTTGATGAAATAAAAAACGATTTCTGACTTAGTTATTAGTATGTATACAATAGTATACATAGTACGAATAAAAACATAAGAACCCGTGAAACATTATTTTTATGTAGCAAAAGTCCTATACATCTACTTTCTTATTAATTACTCTATCTTAATATGTATAATAATATGTGATTTGTAATTCCAGGCCTGGTATACGGTCCTATATACGAACTGGAAAAGTTGGAGCAGAAGGAAAAAGAGAAACAGGACAAGGAAGATGAGGAAGAGCCTATTGGAGTGTCTCCTTGTGGCAGGTCTGTTTAACTATAATTACTTCCTATACATTAAAAAGTGAATGTTTGCGGTTTTTTGTGGAGCCTGCATGTCAATTCTCGTACCCTAAAATCGTTAAAAATTCGGTTAAGTTCACTTTTAGTTGTCAAATTGTCACACAATAGGTAAAAAAATTTGACAGCTAAAAGTTAACCGGATTTTTAACGATTTTAAGGTACGAGAATTGATGGTGAATGAGAAATGTATAATTTAAATAATTTTAGTAGGTAAGTGCAATCCTGTGTAGTGGCAAAGAGGTCGTCTATGCCACTGCAGTGCGTGATCTCGCGGACTCGAACGCTATATATCCGTTAATTTAATGTCTGTGAAACATTTCGCAACTCAGGGCTCAAGCAATAGTGCAGGGAATATGTCTTTGTTAAAGAAATAAATTAATATTTGCTTTAAAATATGTACCAACTTTAAGCTGTAGCTCTAGTGCTATGTTTTGTGAGGTTTTCTAAAAGAGTACTTACTTAACTTTTATTTTTATAAGAAAGACAATTGAAAAAATTGATAATCGAGGCGGGATTCGAACCCGCGTCTCTGGACTATACGCGTCCAGCGCCATGACTACTAGGTCACCCGAGTACCCGTTTTTTTTTGTTGACCACGAGTACATGTTGCAATTGAAGAGTCCCGCCTCGAGTATTAATTTTTTCCATTGTCTTTCTTTTTTTTATATTTATAGGTAAAAAATATATGTAGTTTTATTTTTATGTCTCCTGTTGTACTCTCTCAACTAAATCTAAAAGCAACTGTGTTTATTCTTGCAGATTTTTCAAATACGACAAGGAGGTGGGTCGGGGTTCATTCAAGACTGTATACCATGGTCTTGACACACAGACCGGAGTCGCTGTGGCGTGGTGCGAGTTGTTGGTTAGTTGTTTTGTATTTTAGTGGTATTCTATGTTATTTTAGTGATTTCATCCTAATAAACATACAAACTTTGAAGTGAAAATACCATTATCGGGCAAGGGACTCTTGCAGCTCATTTATGTCAGCATGTCAGTTCTCGTTCCTTAAAATCGTTAAAAATTCTGTTAAGATAACTTTAGTTGTCAAATTGTCTTACCTATTGTATGACAATTTATTTATTTATTTATTATTCGGTTCACCAACAGCTATTTACACTAAAACAGTTCTTCCTTAATTAGCTACGTTTAACATTGTAAGTGTAATAACTACTTATAGGCGAACACCGCATGCATTAAGTGTTTACAACTATACTCATAATAATATTAACAAAGATAACTGTGAAATAATAATATTAATAATATAAAATTTGAAAACTAAAGTTAACTTAACCGAATTTTTTACGATTTTAAGGAACGAGAATTGACATGCTGGTTTAAACTTATTAATCTTAGATTAAAGTCACATAACATATTTACGTGACAACAGCCCATTTTAGTGATATCTCAATATCTTCTTTCGTTACATGGTTTGTGGCCAATCATGTATCAAGATTTGTTTAAACTGCCTGTACCCCTTTAACGAGGCGCAACGAATATCTTACTACGACGACAGGCGACACCGACTTTACGTGTCCTACGAAGCAAGGAGACGCTCAGACGAAATACCGATCAGCCATCTAAGTAATGGCCTCGCTGATGTTGCTTTACCAGGTTTATAGTTTACAAAACAGTGATTGCAACTGGCTGTAAGCGTCTGATTTGTACATAATCATGTAATCTGTAAGAACTTTGACGACCTCTGTGGCGTAGTGGTGATTTAACATAACTGCTACGCAGAGGTCTCGGGTTCGATTCCCGCTCAATGCAAATCTTCGTGTGCATGAACATGATTGTTTGCATTGGTCTGGCAGAAAAAAAAGTATTGAAGTATGTTTATCCGTTGTCTAGTACCCATAGTACAAGCTCTGCTTAGTTTGGTACTAGATGGCGTTGTGTGAATGTGAAAAAAATGGTTTCGGTGCGGAGGTGTTACAAACGAGTGAGTGTTTTACGAAACACATGAAGCAACTTACTAACAAGCTCATTATATTTCCAGGAGAAAAAGCTAAACAAAACGGAGCGTCTACGCTTCCGCGAAGAGGCGGACATGTTGAAGAAGCTACAGCATCCGAACATTGTACGTTTCTACAACTACTGGGAGGGCACTGTCGCTAAGAAGAAGAATATCGTGCTTATTACTGAGCTCATGCTGTCTGGGACACTGAAGGCGTGAGTACAATTTAATTTAATATTTCTTTATTTTTCTCTGCACAATGATACAAGTAACAAACGTACTTTTTTTTAGTATATTCTTATAGTGACTAATATAAAGTATTTACTCATTTTTTCCTTTTAAATAACACTACTCCCTCACCAGGAATCGTGTCCTGTGCCGCAGGGACTTTACAAACAATAATTTCACGGACACAATAAATCCAGACTCAGAACAATAATTTGTGGATTACACAAATATTTGTATTGCATAGGATTCGAACCCGCACCCTCTGCAGTAGCTATATAATAACATAAAACTTAAACTTTGTTTGTTTGTTCCAGTTACTTACGTCGGTTTAAAAGAATAAATCCGAAGGTGCTCAAGTCTTGGTGTCGACAAATATTAAAGGGACTCAACTTTCTACATTCGAGGACACCGCCAATCATACACAGGTACAATTTTTACTATTACTTCATTAATGTAATAGCTAGCAAAGCGATTGAATAAGATTTATTTGGCTACATTGTTCATCGTCGATTCTGCTAGCTTCAAGGTGGATAGGGTAAAAAGTTACAAAAAAGAAGATGTAGGTAAAAAGCTGTTTTGATTTCTATTACGTAAATCCTTTGAATAATAAAAAAACCTAAAATTTACCTAGACTTTCATCATAACAGCCCATTAATGTCCCACTGCAGGAACGGGCCTCCTCCCGTGACGGAAGGGTACTAATACCACGCTGGCCAGACGGATTGGTATAGGGTTTAATTTCAAGTTTTCCTTCTTTTTAATTCGTAAAGATAATATTTACGGTTAGTCACTTAGTCGGTTTTTACGACACCCATGGGATGCTATGGGGTGGTGACATATTGTATTGTACGACATATTGTACTTCGTTAGCACACGGACCCTAGACTTTATTCCTTTAAAAACTCTCCCATTTTAAAATAGAATAACTAATTATTAACTTACGAGTAAGCCAATATAATTAATCTAGGCCTTTATGTCTACAGAGATTTGAAGTGTGACAACATTTTTATCACGGGCACGACGGGCAGCGTTAAAATTGGAGACTTGGGGCTTGCAACACTCAAGAACAGAAGTTTTGCCAAATCAGTCATAGGTATGTATCATTTATATTTGTTGTATTATTTATTTCACCTCCATTAGTTTGAATTTTAAGATGCCCATGGACATGACAAGTAATGTAAATTGTCAATTCTGAATCCTCTATTCCCAATTCTAACAAACTACAAAACCACAGCCAAGTAAACCAGAAGTGGCCTAAGTACCTCCTCCGGAGATTCTTGACACTCCCTACTCCGCCGTTACAGTGGCCGTTACCTTGACCAGGAATAGCGGAGGGACTGGAGGCCGTATATTTTGGTGTGTTATCATCTGAAGGGTTGTTGGCCTACTTTACCACGCTGGCCAGACGGTTTGGTAAAGGGTTTGTTTCAAGTTTCCATAACTAGCAGCTGTATTTTTTGCGTAAACTTTCCCTTAGTCGCCTTCTACGAAACCCGCGGGTAGAAAAGGGGTGATGACAATCTGTATTCTTAATCCGTCACCACACGACCTCGGTGGCGCGACGGTAGCGCAAGCGGCTGCCGTGCACGAGGTTGTGGGTTCGATCCCCACGCAGGACAATGATTTGTAAGATCCACAAATTATTGTCCTGAGTCTGGGTGTTCTTTGTGTACGTTAATTGATGTTTGTAAAAAGTCCCTGCGACACAAGGCATGATCCCTGGTGCGGGAGTTGTCTTTTTAAAAAAACAAAACAACACGGACGTCGACAGAGTCCCCTTTAGTACAGTATCCCCATTATAATCCCGCAGGCACCCCCGAGTTCATGGCGCCGGAGATGTACGAGGAGCACTACGACGAGTCTGTGGACGTGTACGCGTTCGGCATGTGCATGCTGGAGATGGCCACCGGCGAGTACCCCTACAGCGAGTGTAGCGGGCCCGCGCAGATCTACAAGAAAGTTGTCAGCGTATGTGTTGCTTTTATTACATTCATTTTAATTGATTGTTTCATTTTGACGACCTCTGTGGCGTAGTGGTTATATAACATGACTGCTACACAGAAGTATCGGGTTCGATTCCCGCTCAATGCAAATATTTGTGTGGATGAATATGATTATTTGCATTAGTCTTGAGTGTTTCTATGTATAATATGTATTTATTTACAAAAGAAAAGTATACAAGTACTAATATCCGTTGTTCTGTTACCCATAACACAAGCAGGTTAAGCCTAGCTTACTTTGGGAACAGATGGCGCTGTGTAGAGATGTCCGTTAATATTTATTTATTTTTACCGAGTGATCAAATAAATGATTATTGATTATTGATTGATTGATCATTATGTCACTATTCCCAAGGAGGGTTGGCGTCAGACAGGCGGCCAGCCATAAAATAATATAGCCAAAACTAATAGCAGCATGTGGAAGAAGACGACATGCTGCGCCGACCCCAAAAAGAAAAAAAAGGGACAAGGGCAAGGGAATTATGATGATGATGTTCATTATGTAATCGTTTTCGTGATCATATTAGGCATCCACAGGCCAAGGCTTGCCTAGTTTGGGGTCATGCATATAACTAACTTGTATTCTAATTTGGAAATAAATTATTTTATATTATCTTTACGAAGTAAAAAGAAGGAAAACTGTAAATTAAACCCTATACCAATCCGTCTGGCCAGCGTAGTATTAGTTGTCAAGTTTCCCTCCGTCACGGGAGGAGGCCCGTCCCTGCAGTGGAACATTACTTCTTTTTACTTCGTAAAGATAATATTTACGGTTAGACCCTTTATCGGTTTTTACGACACCCATGGGTTCCCCTCCGTCACCACACGGAGAACGAGTATTCTATTATTATATAATACACATAGTCTTTTTGGAGTCATACCTACTTTAACCAAAGAAGAATTAGAAAAAAATAAGTATTTAAGTACACTAATTATATCTGTTTTTGGTGTCCAGGGCGTGAAACCTCAAAGCTTAGAGAAAGTGACCATCCCGGAAGTAAGAGACATCATAGAGTCATGCATCAAACCTAACAAAGCTGACAGGTTAGTTACTTTATATTTTTAATATTTATTTATAGAGTAAGGAATGATGAGATAAGAATACGTTGCGGCATGAAAGATGATATAGTGACCAAAATCGAGAAAGGAATGTTGCGTTGGTTTGGTCACATTGAGAGAATGAATGATGAGCGTTTGACGAAACAAGTATACAATGCTAGTGTGAAAGGGCGAGTCGGTGCCGGTAGGCCACGGAAAACATATGGTGACCAGATAGGTTGCATATTGGAGAAGGGCCAAATAAAGAGAACTCGTAACCGACGCGCATGTATGACTCGCTTAATGAATGTGGACGAGGCCGAATCTGTTTGCCAGGATCGTGACAAGTGGCGTTCTGTCGTCTCTGCCTACCCCGGCCGGGATAAAGCGTGAGTTTATGTATGTATGTATGTATGTTATTTATCTGTGTATATGTCCCAGGGAAATAAGGAAACCAGGGATTTCATTTAATCCCTAGGGATATGACGAAATCCCGTTTCTACCAGAAAAGAAATGCTCATGTTTTTGTTTGTAGGTTCAAAAACATAAGTATTCCAACTTCTGTAGGTTAGGTTATGTTACAACAGTGACCATAAGGCATAAGTGCAAGGCTTTTTCGACATTTACCGGGATTTCTTGATATCACTAGTGATTTCGTGAAATATGTGGTTTCCTCATTTCCCTGCGACATGTAATATGTAGCTAAGGATCTATGCTCATTAACCGCCTCCAAACTGAGGAGGAAGTTCTCAATTCAGTGATTCAATGTAGATTTTATCAGAATTGTCTGTTGTTGATCTGTACGTTTTTATGTAAGAAATAATATGGATTTTTCACGAATCATCCATGTAAAATCAAAAATATATACCCTAAAAATTTCTAAAACTTTATTTTGCAGCATTATTGTCCCTGTAATTAGTCTAGGGTTTAATTTCAAGTTTTCCTTTTTATTTTGTAAAGATAATGTTCACGAATAGTCCCTTAGTCGGTTTTCACGACAACTATGGGATGAGATAGGATGGTGTCACGCTGTATTCTTACTCCGTCATAAATAAATAATATTGTTTTGTCACACATAGGCCAAAAGTGAAAGACCTACTAAATCATGAGTTCTTCGGTGAAGACATCGGTCTCCGGTTGGAGATCGTGGGACGAGACCTAGTCACATCATCCGATATTACCAAAATACAGTTCCGACTTAAGATTATTGATCCTAAGAAAAGGTAAGTTTGTTAATAATATAAATATATAAAACTAGCTAATGCCCGCGGCTTTACCCTCGTTGTATAAGTAACTTAAATGTTATTCTACACCCTAAACTACCTACGTTCCAAATTTAAAAGTAAAAAGTAACAAACATCCATTCTTACATCCTCACAAACTATATAATAATAGTAGGATAACTCTCGGTGCCAAGGAACCGAGCACGAGGTTGCTGTTTCGAATACCACAAAGATAGTTATGTATTTGTGTGATCTATAAACTATTGTCCTGAGTCTGGATGTTTTTTGTATCCGTTAATTTCATGTCTAAAAGGCCGACGAATCAGGGATCAATCCCAAGTGCGGGAGAAGTCTTAAAAATTTGCAGACCCACTTCCTATTATGTTGCTCTATCCTAAAACTCTTGTAAACTGCCATGGCGTATTGGTTATAGTGCATTACTGTTGCGCAGAAGTCTTGGATTATACTTGTCAAACCATGTCTCTGTACGCATTAACAAAATTGTTTGCATTGGCCTGGGAGTTTTTTTTGTTGAATATGTATTATGTTAGCTAGTGTCCATATCAGCAAGCTCTGCTTTGGGCCTAGATGTCGTTGTGTAAACATGTGAATAAGATAACCAAATCATTTATTTGTCTCACAGATCTTACACACACAAAGAAAACGAAGCTATACAGTTCGAATTCGACATGGAGAACGATGACTGCGAGGAGGTCGCTAACGACATGGCTAAGGCTGGACTCATCATGGAGGAGGACGCCAGGATAGTGTTCAAACTGCTCAAGTCACAGCTTATCAGTTTAAACAGGTTAGTGATAAGCTGAGATTGTTACCATTCATCATAACAGTGTTCAATGTTCCACTGTAGGGACGGGCCTACTCCAGTGACGCAGGGGTACTTGGCCTACTACCTACCTATACCAATCCGTCTGGCCAGCGTGGTATTAGTAGGTATCCCTCCGTCCCGAGAGGAGGCCCGTCCCTGCAGTGGGATATTCATTAATGGGCTGTTATGATGATGATACAGAAATAAAAAGAGAACTCTGTTGCGCACACGTGTATTCATAACACAGGCCTACAACGATTTTGGTGCCGGCCGGGGGTTTTAGACCTGATTTTAAGTATATATATCTTACATGGCGATATCAAAATACTATTGGGTTTTTTTCTATCAGCTCTAGTACTCGAGATAAAGGAAAAATACACTTTTCACAAAAAAACGTATTTTATTCACATTAAACCTCAAAAGAGTGAGATTTGAGTGATTTTCTGGAAAGAAACTGCTTGGGCAGTCTCGGATGATTCCCCAACAATAGTCTGCCATCATATGAGTGTCCCACCGCCCTTTGTATATATTCTACATCGTTTTTGAGTCTTGATGGGAATGTTTTCCTTGTTCTTCGCTTAGATCACCTAAGTTTTATTGAAATTTAACTAGATGGCTATTGAGATAGTATAACTTTATACTCATATTACAGCCTAAATCTCTAAAGTGAGCCAGCATTTCTTTCACCAATTCTAAATAGTTGTCTGCCTTATGATTTCCTAGAAAATTTTGTGCAACTGCTACAAAACTTTTTCAAGCAGGACTTTTCAGTCATAGAAGTCTCAAAATTAGTGGTGTCTTTCATTAATTGACGTATTTGAGGAACATCTTTTAGTTTTTCGGTACTTAAACCACGAAATTTTCGTGAAATAAACTGAAAACATTAACCATTTTTTTTTGTTCTCGCCATATCATAGGCACTCCAAACTTCAAAGACTTAACGTGTCCCTTCCTCCTATTGTCGTAAATGTTCAAGGCATAGTTTACATACACTTTGAGGAACCTACACTTTATCGTGGTGTCGAATTTCAATACCGATGTAAACAAAACTATAACAAATTACAGTGTTTGTAATCGATTTGGGATGATCTTTCATTGAATATTCACCACAAACATAACAAAATACATCTGGATAGTTAGCACAACATCTGGAAGTACTAGCTATATATATCCTCCTCTCTCCTACATTTTGCTGTGCCCGACAGGGTCCACAATTGATACCAAACTATTATATTGTACTAACTTAACACCATTGTGGAATGCAATAAAATTTTGAGTATTGAGTATTGAGTATAATAAAATAATAACATGAACTTTTTCGATGTTATTGTAATGGCGATTATTTACGAACAAGACCAAAAAAAAGTAAAATGAAGATACTTCGTAAACTAGAGCTGATGATTTAAAATTATTTATGGCAATACAGAGAAAAAAATTGCTGCGCCAAAAAAAATTCTTTTTTGTAGGCCTGTGTAATGTGTGTTCGTATAAATGTGTATGTGTAAATAAATGTATTGATATGTAATAGGTTCGCTCATAAGTTAAACCGGCAAATATCGATGACATAGACAAAAGTGATAGTATTTCTGTATTGGCAGTTTTCTATTAGCTCAATAGCGTGTTTTAAAGAGGTTTTGTTTTTTTTCTAAGACTATCAAATAAGGTATAACAGCGACTATTGTGCCACTTGTAGTTGAAATCTAGAAGATGGTTTACCAGAGGCATAGTTAAATATATACAGTATTTCGACTTCATAGAAACGGACGAAACGCGAGTTATACCTCCACGCTCACGATAGCGATGGCTTTGCGGAGTGAACAGTCGCGACTGTGCCGCAGTAACGAGCGGGAAAGTAGGTAAATGTAATTAAAAAGCAGGATGTAGGCAGCCCTATCGCATGTTTACGTACCGCGCAGCCGTAGGCATTTATAATAAATATTCGGCCGAGATAGACTACTGGTTGTACTGTGCCAGAGGTATACTGGAGAGAAACTCTTACACTACTGGAGAAAAACCCCGTTTGAGAAAGAATGTTCTCAAACGGGGTTAGGACCGTCAACAGCAGAGGTTCAAATTTAAACTGGAACTTGTTAAAATTATGAGCTGGAATTCTAAAACTTAAAACTTATAAGGGGGTAAAATAAGGGATACATGGTTGTATGGAAATAAATAAGTCATTTTCATAGGTAAAAGCATAAAATTTCACACATGCTTCCCTTTGGTCCATTTTCGTAACTGAGTTTTCGTAACCAGTTATCAAATAGGAATTTTTTTTCACTGTTTCGTAACCAGTTATTAAAAAAGACTTTTTATTCCTTTTACATAACCAGTTACGAAAAAGGAAAATTCTATCACTATTTCATAACTAGTAACTAAACATAATAATAACATAATTACTCGAAATGATGAAGTCTCAGCTTCTATGTTGAAATCCACCAACAAGTGAGAACATTACAAAATTCAATAATTAAGTATTTAAAGAAAACATGGTTCAAAAGCATTAATTATATTAAGATGTGGTGCTGCCATGGTGAAGAAAACCGTACTACTAACAACCTTAAGGGATGGCATGCCAGACTTAATAAATTTGTAGGACGTAAAAACCCCTCACTGGCGAAGGTATTAGACGTGTTAATTAAAGAAACCAAAATAAGTAGCCACAAAAAAAAAAAAAAAGCAATACATATGAGGAAATCGACCACGAGGTTAATTCCTCAATTGAAGATTTGTCCAAAGAAAATATTACAGTAGGCCATTGCTTAGAAATTATTAGTCCATTTTACATTAAATAAATATTTTATATACAAACATTACATATTTATGTTTATAAATTTTCGTAATATCTATTTGGTATGAAATTAAATCAGATTTTCGTACTTACCTAAAGTTAAAAAAAATAACATACTCAGGCTTCTTTAGTAGTTATGAAAAAGGAGCAAAAAGATTTTTAAATAACTGGTTAACTGATTAGTCAATTAAATTAGTTAATTATTTTTGGATATATTCCTGTTTGATTATGAAATAGTGATAGAATTTTCCTTTTTCGTAGCTGGTTATGTAAAAGGAATAAAAAGTCCTTTTTAATAACTGGTTACGAAACAGTGAAAAAAAATTCCTATTTGATAACTGGTTACGAAAACTCAGTTACGAAAATGGACCAAAGGCATGCTTCTGATTAAAAATAAACAAACACGCGATACAGCTTTATTATAATCTATTCGTCTGAATCAATGCAAAGAATTGTGAATATTTTTGTCTGTCTAACTTTCACCGTCTAAGGCGAGGCGCAAACGGGCCACCGACCACAGCCACTGGTGGCCAGCGACAGCCACTTAACACACTTTTTCATATATTTTGTATTTGTAGCGAGTGGCCGCCGGGTACAGGTCTGGGGTGTGTCTATACAAAATGTGTGAAAATATGTGTTAAGTGGCTGTCGCTGGACATAAGTGGTTGTGGTCGGTAATCCGTTTGCGTCTGGCTTAACCAACTGAAATGATTTCAACGAGTTAGAGATAATCTTGAGCCTGTAAAAGCAGAAACAAAGTTAAAAAAGAACAAAGGTCAAATACATGCTACTTACTAAAGACTAAAACGTAAATCGATTTCTCCGAAAAGAAGAAAGACAGTGGAAAAAGTTGATACTCGAGGCAGGAATTGAACCCGCTTCTCTGGACTATACGCGTCCAGCGCCATGACCTCTAGGCCACCAGAGTACCCGTCTCGACTACCAAATTTAACCATTGCTTTATACGGCGCCGGGCCGCAACTTAGAACTCAACTGTACATCGATTTCCACCTTATCACAAATATAAAAGCTATATTACAACAACGAACAGCAATAAAATAATTTTTGTATATAAAGGTGAAACTGCTTTCAATGCCAACCATTACGCTACGGAGACATCGGCACGAAGACGAACGGTGTACCGTCACGCGACTGTAGGAATGTTAGAGTTATACCTACGTATTATTGTATATTTCATATCACAATTATTATGGTTTATACACAGCTGATAGCCGTGTGGTGACGGAGTTAGAATACAATATGTCACCACCCCATCTCCGCCCGTGGGTGTCGTAAAAACCGACTAAAGGACTATCCGTGAATATTACTTTTACATAGAAAGAAGGAAAACTTGAAATTAAACCCCATACCAATCCGTCTGGCCAGCGTGGTATTAGTAGGCTAAGTATCCCTCTTTCACAGGAGGAAGCCTGTCCCTGCAGTGGGACATTAATGGGCTGTTGAACACAGCTGACGGATTTCAAAATGTTACTTGTCCTGATCCGCATGTGTAGTAAACATTAAGACCAACATGTTTTAGACAAGCGTTAATAATTCAAAATAGATTAGAACATTTAAATATCCAAATAAATAGGATAAGGGTAGGCGAAGAAGATGTGTTTTAGATAAGACTCATTGTTAGAGAAGTAATGCTCGAAAAAGTAACTAAATTAATACGATAGACCAGCTTAGTATTAGTAGACCAAGTATCTGTTCATCCCTGGACAAGACTGATAAAATTATGAAATCAGATTCTAAGACATCCTTCGAACGTTTTCATTGGTTGCGGTTCAGTACCTGTTTTATCCATACCTTTATTAGTTCGTAGGTCCATTGCGTAAGGCGCTGTCTCCACGAGCGATAAAAACGCGGCGATATTATCGTCGTGCCACATATTTCTATATACTCAGTATGAAGGTGTCTCTACACGGCGATGTTATCGCGGCGATTTTTGTTCAGACTCGTCGCGATTCTATCGCTCGTGGAGACAGCGCCTAAGGTTCATATCTGTTGTGTTTTACGGTACATAGTGGTCCAATACCTTTCTGTGTATATAGTTGAATTATTAATACAAATAATATAGCTTTTTTTGGGTCTTCTCAGGATATTCCCAGGCCAGCCAATCACGTTATATATAATAAATTACGTTAGGATACGTTTCTCTATTGTGCTTTATCGTTTGCATAAAATATTCTGAAAACTTGATAAGTAATTTGCAAATTTGTAGCATTGAAAATTCTTATACAAACATCGGTAGGCAGTCAATACACAAAATCGCTATGTTCATATTGTACGCTCGATTGCACCGGAGTAATTACTATGACGCAATAATGTGCGCCTTGTATCATCGTATATAAAAGTGCTTTAATATATTAATGTAAAAGAATGGAGAATGTTGACTAATTTTGATTACCTATAAGCACTCCATATTCTCTTATTCGGTTATTAACTATTCGGTTTAATTTCAAGTTTTCCTTCTTTTTATTACGTAAAGATAATATTCACGGATAATCCCTTAGTCGGTGTTTACGACACCCATGGAATGAGATGGGGTGGTGACATTGTATTGTAATATGTACGTATGTAAATAAAAGTATATCTTCTTTACCGATATAATCTTATCACTGTCGGAACCGGATATGTTTTGCTTATCTATAAATTAAAACCACAAAACCGCTGTACTGTAGTTGGTAACTAAATAGGCGTTAGTATTACTTGTGTAGGTAGCATTTATTATTAAATTATTGATTCTACGTGGTTAAAGGGTTTTGTATTTTACGTAGAAATATAACGTTTTCAAGCCCGTAAACTGCTATTTACCATTAGTGTTGTCTTGTCCCAAGTTATAAGTAAATTCCTTATCTAAGTTTTCATTATTTACTATACCGTTATCTAAATTCATTATTCTTAATTTTATTTTATTCATTATCTAACACAATGTGAATTCTCTAATAAAGGAAGAAAGACAATGGAAAAAATTTATTACTCGAGGCACGACTCGAACCTGCGTCTCTGGACAAGACGAATTTGAATAAGTACAGGGAATTTAATCAGCAGCAAATTATGGCATTTGACAATAATTTGCACGATAATTTTGTGGAAACAAGTCCCTAATTGATATTATGATTTTGTCGATCGTTGTATATATAATTATTCTGCATTTATCTGCGCGCGACGAGGCACACACTTACGAAAATAATTACGCATTCATACAAAACAATAATTGCGTATGCAGTAGCGTGATTGATCACTTATTTTTCATGCCATACCGTGGTTTAATGAGTGAGGTTTTCACCAATATAAACGGAATTCAGTTTCAATGATCAACTAGCTGACTGTTTAGGTCCTGTACAAACGTAGACACTTTTTGTTGACATCGAACACTTTTACGAACAACAAGGTGTCGGCAACAAAAAGTTTCTACGTTTGTGCGGGGCCTAATATTATAGATCTAGTTTGGGTAATCGCAATAAAACAGTAATTTGGCATTATTATTATTTATACGACTTGTTATTAACATCCGGAAGGAAGAAACGAGCGTACTCCCTTTTAAAAGGTCGGCAACGCATCTGTGAATTCCTCTGGTGTTGCGGGTGTTCATGGGCGGCGGTGATCACTTACCATCAGGTGACCTGCTGGCTCGTTTGCCCCCTATTACATAAAAAAAGAAATTATTATAATCAATATAGGTATATACAATAGCGTGTACATAAAAAAACTCTCGGGGGATTTTATTGTCCTACATAGGTGCAACGCAAAAGACACACTTTTTGTTTCGTTGATAAATAAATGCATAAACTCATATCCAATTAAATATTTATTACACATTCATTTACGTATAACAAAAACGCATATCATTTATACAATACGTCACAAATATCGTCTGCGCTACACCTTATTAATATAAGTAGAATTGATTAGACAGTTACGTCCTCGATTGTACATTAAACGTTCATGTATAGACAGAGTGTACACATGTACTAAATTCATTATTATCATTGTTTTCATACGGCTATCAACGATTAAAATTGTTTCTTACCACTTTTATAATTCATCTTGGACTGTGATATTTATAGTGGATAGTGATATATTATGTGTGTGAGTTCTTGTGCTTTAAAAAGGGTTATAATTTGATGGTGAGTTTGTTTTTGTGTTGTCGCGGATGTTGCAAATTTCTCGTCTTGACCTTGAATGTAGAGAAAGTTATTTTTGTGCCTTACTTACCTTACCTTACCTTACCTTATATGAATGGCCTGATAGAAATTTAGCTTTAATAATTAAGATATTGTCCGTGTGGTAACGGAGTAAGAATACAATATGTCACCACCCCATCTCATCCCATGGGTGTCGTAAAAACCGACTAAGGGACTATTCGTGAATATTATCTTTACGAAATAAAAAGAGAAAAAACTTGAAATTAAACTGTATACCAATCCGTCTGACCAGCGTGGTATTAGTAGGCCAAGTATCCCTCCGTTACGGAAGGAGGCCGGCCCGTCCCTGCAGTAGGACATTAATGGGCAGTTATCATCAATTAAGATGTAAAATGTCTTGTATATCGGTTTAACTCGTTTGAATTTTACGGAGACAGTGCCGGGAGAGAAGTTTATTCAATTCTGTTTTATTTCGTTAAGGATTTCTCTATCCTATTACCCTCTTTTCATCGATCTCCTCTATGCTTTTGCTTAATGGTCAGCCAACCTTGGCTATGCCTATTCATTACCTCAATTATCTGCTAATTCTTCTGACTTAATCGGGCACGTAAACTCTTAACATTATTATCATAGGCACAGACCATGATTTGAGTATATTATATTAATTAGATTTACGTTATTTTAAAACATTTGTTGATATCAGATATTGCTAACAATTACGTTAGTTCGTTGAACTCTTTATTGTTTTTTATTGTAAATTTAATGAAGTATTTAAGTCTGCGATAATGTTCGTATGTTCCACGCTTCAATAACTTAGACATTTTGATTTAATTATAAGTGATGGAGTGAAACTTAACTCTATTAAGCACATTGTGCAGTTAGTATAGGGCTTGTTTTGGTCTCTCTTTTATATGGTCTTAGTGCCAAGCCTCAAGATCATGACATTTTCTATTCTTAGACCATCAAAATCTAAATACACAATACGATTTTGAGTTTTCTTTATTTTTACAAAGGAAAACTCGCAACAAGGCTGTCCATGCCAGTCTAAGATTTACCCCCGGTTTCCGAATGACTGATCAAGTAAAAATCAACTGTGTCAAAGCTGTCATTTTAGTTCCTGAAAATGATAGTTTTGATTATCATTTTCAGGAGGGAGGGGGAGGGGGGGAAAGGATGACGGGGTTAGTGTGATTATTCAAACAAACGGTACGGACCCACGATACCCCTGACGATACCACCAGGGGTATCGTGGGTCTTTCAAAAGTAAACTATACCCCCCCAACTAATAGTGTTGTGCGTGTGACACTTATCACTTCAGACCCACCATACCCCTGGTGGTCCCTTAAAGTTAAACTGTACCATGACCAATATGTTACTAAATTACAAACAGCAGCTATTCTAATTGTTTTAACTTATTTTAATGATAATTGTGGGTCAATAGAACGACGTTTGGACCTAATGTAAGCACTCCATGGATTCTCCGTGCGGGTGCAGTGTCTATCGCGTGATAGGGGACGGAACACTTTTATAACAGCTTTTAATAAATTGTAGAGGGATTTAGCTGGAGTACCCCTCGCACCTATTTCCATGGCATATCAACCAGTAGGTACTTAATGTCCAATCGTCTGCCACTATCAAAGCACTTTGCAGCCAACCAAAATGTGTCTTGCCGTACCTAGAGTAACCCATTCATTTTGCATTTAAAGGTTCATTGCGTGCACTCTGTAGCTGTGTCATTCTCATCTTGGTTTATGAAAGATTTTGTAATTTCTTTGTCTTTTTGTCTTTCCGTGTTTTCAAAACCAGCTCTACTAGTTTGAGCACTTATCGTGAACTTTTTATGAAATTGTAACCGTGACTCGAGCGTTGAAGCTAGCTGTGAACACGACTATGTACGCGATTAAATTTGAAAATAAATGAAATGATAAAAAAATTTGTTTAATTCATACAAACGTATATACATTTATTTTACTTTGTAAGAAGAATTCATACAAAGTTATCATCATCATCATATCAGCCAATCGACGTCAACTGCTGGACATTGGCCTTCTCCAAGTATTGCCACCTTGTGTGGTACAGTGCCTCCCTCATCCATCGGTTTCCAGACGTCCACACCAGCGCTTTACGGTACGCGGTCGCCATTTCAGAATCTTTCTGCCCAAACAGCTGTCGGTTTTCCGCGCTATGTGACCTGCTTGTCGCCACTTTAACCGGTTATGTCGGTTACTTTGGTTCTCTTGCGGATCTCCTCATTTTTTATTCGATCACGCAGGGAAACTCCCAACATAGCTCTCTCCAATGCCCCTGAGTGACCATGAGCCTTCTGAGTAGGCCCATAGGTCAGGCTACAACATAGGTCTCTCCATTGACCTCTGAATGACCATGAACCTTCTAAGTATGCCCATAGGCCCTCTAAATTTATAAAAAAAAAATTTTTTTGTCATCGCGTGATGTTATATAGTCTATAGCTTTCCTCGATAAATGGTCTATCCAAAACTGAAAATTAAATTCAATTCGAAAAAGTAGTTTCTGAGATTAGCGCGTTCAAACAAACAAATAAATTCTTCAGCTTTATATAATAGTGTAGATTAATAATGATTTGTTTAAAAAAAAGTAACTACGATCTTACTAATGAGTATGTATTGCCCGGCCTCACCTGCATTGTTTATGTAGCTTAAATGTTATTCTACACCCTAAACTACTTACATATTTAAAATTTCATCAAAATCGATTGTGTAGTTTTTGCGTGAAAGAGTAACAAACATCCATCCATCTATCCTCACAAACTTTCACATTTATAACATTAGTAGGATAGGTAGTTATTTATAAGTAGGTACATTAGTCATTTACTACAGGAGATAAATGTATTTCCGCATTCCACACCACAACACTACTGTCATTCGGACAGGGGTATCGTTTACTTTTTAAAGACCCACGATACCCCTGGTGGTATCGTCAGGGGTATCGTGGGTCCGCACCGCAAACAAATACATTGTCTGACAAATAATTTTCCATAGTTTAAATTTTGTAGCTCACTAGAACAAATGTATTTTTTATTTTTTATCAACGTTCCAAATTATAAGAAGTATCGATAACGACGCTATGTATGCAGATTAGATAGCAATTAAAATTAAATGATATCGCTTATTAATGTGTCAGTAGTATGCGTAAATTAGGCAGCCGTTTAATCTTGGAATATTGAAGAGATCCTGGAGTAGGCCAGAATGTAAAATTTGTGAGTTAGGCGACCTCTGTGGCTTGGTGGACATATAATTGACTGCTACGCAGAGGACAAATATTTGTATGCATGAACATCTGTAATTTTAGTAGCTAGTGTACCCTTCAACATTTTGACGAACTCTGTGGCGCTGTCGGTATATTACATGGCTGCTACGCAGAGGTCTCGGGTTCGATTCCCACTCGTGCATCAACATGATTGTTTGCATTGGTCTGAGTGCTTTAATATGTATGTATTTACAAAAAAAAAATAAGTATATTTATTCGTTGTCTAGTACTTATAGTACAAGCTTTGCTTACAGTTCAACAACTCTAAAAGATACAGTATGACGTTTCATATTTTTCAAACTGAAACAACTTTGTTCATGCGTACATTATTCAGTTTAGAAAACCTTTTTCGTAAAACCATGAATTTAGAAAGATTTTATTATTGTATCTAAAAATGTACAATTCTTAATATATAAATTTAATTGAAAACTTTCAAACAAAGCAAAATAACACATATTTACATAGTAAATAATATCTAATAGTTCTATTCTTGACCAATTGCAAAGTCACGTAGTTAGGTTACTGCTCATAGTGTTGCGACTCTTCGGATACACTTGTATGCAAAAAAATCGTTTACATATACGAAAAATCGTTATTATCTTTAGACACGTAACTAACTATTACTCGACGTGGTCAAAGGTGACGGGAGGCAACTTATTAAGATCTTAGTAGTTTTTAAAAAAAATCCTAAACATTACTTTTATTTAATTAATTATAATTAAAATAAAAGTTATGTTTGGATTTTTTTTTATTCGCAGATTAGAGAATTTGCAATATGTGGTGTTTTTTTACAAAAGGTTCTACCCTTTACTAATAATGAGATTAATTATTAAAGTGTCTTAAAAATCGGATATTATCGTAATCGATCTCTTAAATTTCGGATATTATAGTAATCGATTTTTTTATCCCAACCTTATTATTCAATTTGTCAGAACTGTCATACCGTACCTATTAGATTTGTTGGACTTTAGTTCGGGACTAGGTGGCGATGTGTGAGGATTATTTATTTTATTTATTTTTACATTACTACTACGACCTAGAGGGTCTCTTGCTGAAGGTTAGATTCGGAATAGGCTACGAACAACAAAGAATTGCACACGAAAGTGGTTGACAAAGAACTTTGTAGAGGAGGTATAGGTCCAAAAAAAGTAGCGAGACACGTATTTTTTTTTTTAAATATGTTCAGCATGCTCGCAAAACATTACGATGTTACCTAAATAACCTATGATCAATGCCCCAGGTACACATGAATTCCATATCTCTAGATATCGTAGACGTTTCTTATCTACAATCGACCTTTCAACCTCTCGGTAACCATGGTTACAGTAACCAAGTAATGAGTCTGCTTTGTTCATGACCTCGCGTGCTATCGTCTCAGTCTTAACACAACTACGTACAATCTAATTGGTTCGATTTCCCTTCGCGAAGGTTATATTATTCAAAATAACTGTTTATGAAAAATTATAATATTAAATACTACAATGTTGTATTTCAAAGGAAACCTTCGTTTTAGTGTGTATGGTGTATTTAAAATTATATTTTACGTGTGTCTAAATATTGTATTGTAATGTCTTTAGTATGTGGTCACGTGGCTACTGTTTATCTCAGTAACTTGATATCTAATAAACCTACCTTGTTACATTTGTATGGGTATGTAAGATAAGTAATTAGAGTTTATTAATGTAGGTCGTGAAACTTTATTGTTTACTATGTAGTGTACACTCAGTGACGAATTAATTAAACAGCATCATCATCATAACATATATCTTATACATACTCCGTGTGGTGACGGAGTAAGCATACAATATGTCACCACCCCATCTTATCCCATGGGTGTCGTAAAAACCGACTAAGGGACTAAACGTGAATATTACCTTTCCGAAATAAAAAGAAGGAAAACTTGAAATTACATCCTTTACCAATCCGTCTAGCCAGCGAGGTATTAGAAGGCCAAGTATCCCTCCGTCACGGGAGGAGGCCCGTCCCTGCGGTGGGACATTGATGGGCTGTTATGATCATCATAACATCAGCCTCCTCTAAATATTTTCGCTTTACGCAATCCTGTCCATGAGGGAGTTTCATGCATCTGTGTTCTGTCGCCTTGACCAGGTTGTCTGGCCACAGTTTGGGGCAACATAATAGTATATTATTGTTTAAACGCTGATGTTTAAGCTCTTAGTTAGTTTGAAGTACCTGTGCTTTAACCGTCAATGGATAAGTTTGCTTAGGTTTTTGTGGAATCTGTCTTTTACGATGCTATGTTTATCGAAGCTTCCTTAGTTTTATTTTACCACGGGACAATAAGGGATAGTGTAACGTTTTGTGTACTTACTAAGTTTGTCATCAAAGGGTCAAGAAAAAACCTCCCCTTATAAAAATGTCTTTTGGTTTAAGGGCGAACTATACTTAATTATTTTATTGTTAATTAATAAATCTGCTACCGGTCAAGGTCACGTTAAACAAAATGAACGTTTGGTATTTAAAGAATGTACGTTGAAATGAAATACTTTGGGCTTTGTTATGGATTTACTAAACAAAACAAATAAATAATGGTTGTAAACTTTTCATAATATTGTGATATAACGTGCTCTCGTTCACGGCCGCCAAACAACTTTTATTGTCGAAAAAGTATTTATTCTTCTATTGTGCTTACAGTTTCTTCATTCCAAATTAGTTTAATCTTAACTTTCTATTGATTAAAAACGTTTTCAATCAATCAATCAACTAGCCTATTGCAGTCCATTGCTGGACATAGGCCTCTCCCAATACGCGCCACAGCACTCGGTCCTACATCCTCTTTCGTCCGAGCTCGCACCGTGAGTAGACGTGTACAAGTTTTATTACTAATACGTCACTTATACTAAATTCTCGCATCTTTAATCTTGTATACAAGTAAGATACTGTTTACTGTAATCTGGATGAAAAGAGACTGGTCCCCACGACACAGGGAATCCTAGTGTGGGGCCCAGGGATCTATAATAACATGTATTTTGCTTCTCTTGGTACAATAAATAAATTTCAAATTTCAATAAAATTTCAAATTTCAACATAAAACGTTACTAAATACGTTTTATGTCGTACTAAACCTTTAGAGCCCATGTTTCTACCCCGTCAGTGCCGGTAGAATTTGCGGGAAGCATAATCTTCGGATTACAATCGGCCGGCCGGGGTATAGCGGGGCGACTACAATGATTCGGTACCTACCACAGCTTATTAACACAAAGAGATTTTATTCCGAAGTATGGTGTTCGTTTGCCACACTTGAATAACCATCGTGTAGCCACGGAATCTATACTTAACATTATGAAGAAGTAAAGTTTGTTTGTTTGTGACGTTGTAGGGGGTAATCTCTGAATCTATTGAACCGATTGAAAAAATCTTTATGTGTCGAATAGTCTATTTATCGGGGAGTGTCATAGGCTATATAGTATCACGCTATGACTAATAGGAGTGCAGCAGTAACAAAATATGTTAAAAATAAGGACGCGTTTTTTCTTCGCCGCCCAACGAAGTGGGCACGGGTCAGCTAGTATCTTTATAAAATACAAGATGGATCCAATTATATTGCCACAAGTTTTTTGCTGAATTACTTTTCATTTATTTATTTTTTCTGTATTTGTTCTCAGAGAAAGAAGTGAAAAGAAAGCTCAGATGCTGTTCAACCAGGAGGTGCTCATCGAGCAGAATAGACAGCAGATTTATGAACAACAATTAAGGCAGGTCAGTACCATATCATCTCAAATGTAATTCTTTGTGATGTAGTTCCATTTCAAGTGACTCTTGAGTTGGTTCATCATAACAGCCCATTAATGTCCTACTGCAGGGACGGGCCTCCTCCCATGACGGAGGGATATTTGGCCTACTAATACCACGCTGGCCAGATGGATTGGTATAGGGTTTAATTTCAGTTTTTCCTTATTTTTATATCGTAAAGATAATATTCACGGATAGTCCATTAGTCGGTTTTTACGACACCGATGGGATGAGATGGAGTGGCGACATATTGTATTCTTACTCCGTCACCACACGTAGTTTGGCTTTTTATTATTAGTTCTCTTTTCCTGTCTGTGTACCATTTTACTTGAGGTCGAAAGCGAATACTTTTTCGCTTTTGATTCTCTTTCGTCAAGCGCCATATGACTATTCTCACTACCTATCCTTTGTTACTCTGTTAACCAACTTTTCTAAGCCTTTTCAATTCCTCTCTATTTAACAACCTTTTAATTCTGTACTATTGAATATAAAGCAATAAAGAAATACAGGGTGTTTGGTACATCGTTTGCCAAATTGAAGTAGCTGATAGAAGAGGTCATTACCCGTCTTTCCTAACTCCCCTAGCTGGTTTTAACCTCAAGATATTTTAGATATCGATGTAAAGCTATTTTTAAAAGAAAAACCCAATATTTACCATGAACACTTAAATTTAAAAAAAAAATTCTTCCGTGAGTCCTCATAATTATGTTTTGTTTTAAAGTTTAATACTAGGAGCATGAAATAAATTCATAATAGCTCACCAAAAACGTCAACTTTTTGTTTATTGACTTATTATAACTATAGAGACAGGTAGAATTTAAAGGTATGATCAACTTCACAGTACAATAAAAAAATAAATAAAAGAGAGAAAGTTCTTCCATTTTCTGAATAAATGCCTTACTTTATCCTCTTTCCATTGGTATACAACATGTTATAAAATAGTAAATAGTTTTTCTACAAAACATGTGTAATACATAATTCGAAGTAAAGAAAACACGTTTGATGAATAAGTAAAGGTAAATTTACTAGCTATAATTGCTATAATTGATTCATTCTAGCGTACTTACCTAGTTACTTTAGCTTTTTTTGTCACTGCAGTAGGTCTACCTTATCACATTAGAGTTAATTTTAACATAATAAAAGAAAAAAAAATTCATCATTTACTATAGCGTCAATAATTACGATAAATGTTCTGCATCAAACGTGTTTTCTTTACTTCGAATTATGTATTACACATGTTTTGTAGAAAAACTATTTACTATTTTATAACATGTTGTATACCAATGGAAAGAGGATAAAGTAAGGCATTTATTCAGAAAATAGAAGAACTTTCTCTCTTTTATTTATTTTTTTATTGTACTGTGAAGTTGATCATACCTTTAAATTTTACCTGTCTCTATAGTTATAATAAGTCAATAAACAAAAAGTTGACGTTTTTGGTGAGCTATTATGAATTTATTTCATGCTCCTAGTATTAAACTTTAAAACAAAACATAATTATGAGGACTCACGGAAGAATTTTTTTTTTTAAATTTAAGTGTTCATGGTAAATATTGGGTTTTTCTTTTAAAAATAGCTTTACATCGATATCTAAAATATGTTGAGGTTAAAACCGGCTAGGTGAGTGAGGAAAGATGGGTAATGACCTATCAGCTATTTCAATTTGGCAAACGATGTACCAAACACCCTGTATAATACTAAATGTAATATTGATTATAAATGAATGCGATAGGCTAGTTGATTGATTTTAATATTCAATACTCATACTCCTTTTATCGTGCATTATTTGTCACGCCAATTTTCAAACCCCGAAACCCGTATAGGTTTTAATCCAATCAAAGTAATTCCATCAACCGTAATCGACACAGATCTCGTCATTGCCTACTAAAGTGTTTTCACCTTTTATAATAATATAATCGGATATGCATTGTCCAACTTATAATTAAACTACCTGACCCGTGCCCACTTCGTTGGGCGGTGAAAAGAACGCGTCCCTTTTTTAAACAACCTGCTCACTGCACAACTGCTCCACTCCTGTTAGTCATAGCGTGATACTATATAGCCTATGACACTCACCGATAAATAAACTATTCAACACAGAAATAATTTTTAAAATCGGTTAATTAGATCCAGAGATCACAACGTCACAAACACACGAACTTTACCTCTTTATAATGTTAGAATAAATAACCATCAAATTATTGTGTTACTTCAGATGAAGATGATTCAGAATCAACAGCAGGTTCCCGTAGACCAGGTCAATGCTGGACTCCTCAACGGTGTTGGTACTCAACCATTAGCGGCTGTGCAGTAAGTGAATTTAAATATTCTATTGCCACATTGAAAGTTTACTGTTGTGCAACCTAGATGGCGTTGTTATAGCTCAGTAAAAATTGCGTGAGTTAATGGCGCTCGTAAATTATCTGAGGAGTATTCTCAGAAGACACAGGTTCGAACCCTGACTTAAGCATCAATTTTTTCCCATTGTCGTGTATTAGTTTCTTCCTTAAATATGGTCTTGCCAGTAGACGATGAACGATGAGGGGGAGAAAACGATTAATTAGACCTTAATTTCGTTATAGATCTAGTCAAACGTCAAACAAAATACGTTTCTTCGATAAACTACATAATAATATGAAAGTACAGCTAATAGAAGTCGTTATTCGCATACAGGACGTTTCGTTACATCATAAAAATATGTATGGTACATAGTCGTATCGTACAAACGCGTTTCTGTTTGAAGCTCCAAGCTTACTCTGATAACCCAATTATCTATTTATTTCTAGGTTAGAGTCACAAACCCAGCTGCTGCAAGCCCAGCAACATTTACTACAACAACAGTTTCAACAGTTAAATAACGAAGAGACAGCCATGAAGCTATTTCAACACAACTTCATGCAAACCAGGATATCACCGTCACTCAGTGTCGACCAGCAGTCACTGCTAGAACAGAATTTGAAACAACAGGTAATTTATTTAAACATTCATTTAATTTTATTACACTTTATAATAACTACACATTTTGATAATACACAAACACACGCACGTGCAAACGTACATGCAGAGACATTCACAAACCAAACACACACACATTCATACACACACACATACCCACACGCGCACACACACACACACACACACACATTCACACACACACATACCCACACGCGCACACACACACACATATCCACACACGCATACCCACACGCGCACACACACACACACACACACACAATCCGTCTGCCATTCTGTCTGACAGGTATACATACAGTATTTATGGCTCTCACTTTCAATTATAGTTGTTCTAACTTACATTTTCACACACAAACTATATTCCTTCTGTGCAATTTGTTTCTTTCCACTCTTCCATACACCACAAACTCACACATACATTATAAATCTAATACACAATATGGTATAAGTAATATTAAAATCTTAATAATATTATTTAGTTTTAAATACTATCCATATGATAATATCTATCATTCATCACCAAAACATACACAAGCCTGGCTCGTTATGGTCACTTTTTTTAAATATTATTCGTTACTTTTATCAGCTTTCTAGGACGACGGTAAGTAGGCTATTATTTTCCAAACTCATTGTTCATTTACACTCTTTAAAAACCTTTCTAACTGATAAATTGGCTTTTGCTTTAAACGGCGACTGTGGCGTAATACATACTTAAAGCCGTTGTGCGGAAAAAGAATTTTTTTTCAGCACTATTTTACGCATCTTAATCATATTAGATAATGTGCAGTTTGCGCAATCTTACTTGGCTGGCGAGAAGTTAGCTTTCAGAGGCGTTCGCGCATATAGAGTCACTAAGAACACACCCACTCCCTTTAATTTTGTTCCAAAAATGATATCTGCGCAATCATTTGCAATAACTTCAAGCCGGCCAAGTTTGATTGCGCGTACTCAAAGACTGCATTGGAAGGAAACAAAATCGGTGCTAATAGCACCAACCTATCAATCCCAAAGGATAACATATATTTTGCTAAGCTAGCTTCTGCTTAGCTAAAGCTTATCTTATAAATAAAAAGTTTCCAACGCCACCATGTTAACTGACATTGAGTTGAATGCTTACTCATTATAGTCAATCACAAGATGAGTTATTGGTTGATATAATATAATCAAATGTTGATTAATACATAATATTACTCTTTCCGTGTGGTGACAGAGTAAGAATATAATATGTCACCCACCCCATCTCATCCCATGGGTGTCGTAAAAACCGACTAAGGGACTATCCGTCAATATTATCTTTTCAAAATAAAAAGAAGGAAAACTTTAAATTAAACCCTATACCAATCCGTCTGGCCAGCGTGGTATTAGTAGGCTAAGTATCCCCCCGTCTCAGGAGGAGGCCCCTCCCTGCAGTGGGGCATTAATGGGTTGTTATGATGACATAATATTACTCTTTCAATACTCTACTTCACACTAATAGGCTTTCATTGTATGTTTTTTCCTTTTTCAAAAAATCCTATCTGAATATTGTGATTCGTGTCTGTTGTTGTGATTTTAGCAATCTGTTATTGAATTTTTACACTGTAATGTTCTTTGATAACTAATTTAGGTAAATTACTAAAATACATTTTTTTTTAGTAAACTAAAGAAACACTTTTTTTTTGTTTTTACGAAAACACCTAATTGTTAAATTAAGTTAATATAAAATTAAAAAGTCAGAATATTATTTAATTATTATATGTTCTCTTAGAGAACCTTTAATGACCATAATACCTAACCATAGAGAAAACTACCGAGTAATTAGTTTTGTAGCTTTGTGTAGTAATAAAAAAATATATGTATGTGTGTGTGGGTAGACAAACATTACGTACAGCATAATTAATATAAGTCCTACTTTAAAAACATACTACCTTGTCAGACAAAGGGCTTCTAAGCTGTCTTACACTACTAGGGCAAGATAGTCGATCAATCAATTAAAAAAAATATAAATAGAATAAACATATTAATTTGTGTAAGCGGTAAAAAATTAAACGACTTTTTCCTTCACTACGGCATTATGTTCTTTACTTTGTCATTGGTGATTACTGACTAAAAAAGTAACACAGTAAATCATGGACTCAGTCAGATACTTACCATGCTCACTCGATTGTCGTCGACACAGACAGTCGTATTGAAAAATGCATGGATTTCAATACAAAAGTCATTCATGATATAATTAACCCTCTCAATTTAATAACGTCAAAATACCAAAACACAGTATACTTTAAAAAGAAATCTAATCTGTTCTAGGTAATGATGGAGCAGAATCTCATCAACCAGCAGATGCTGGAGCACTCAGTACAAGGTCAAGTTATGATGGACAGACAAGGCCAGCCAAATATTCTAGAACAAGCACCTTCTCAGACTCAATTGCAACCCGCCACATTATTGAACCAGCAACTAACAGCAGAAATCAACAATCAGAACCAAGTATTGCAGCAACAAATAATTCAACAGCAACAGAACATTATAGCGCAACAAGCGGTAGCAATACAACAGAAGCAATTAGAAGAACAACTCACTGTTCAAGAGAACATAATGTCAGGACCACAGAATCTTAATTCAGGCCAAATATTAGATCCTTCATTGCAGAATTTACAAAATATTTTATCACAAATTATACACAGGCCGGATACACAGCAACAGTCTAGGTTTGTATATTTATCTACTTATTTAGAATACTTATTGTTGGTCAGCCTTATTTTATAACTTGTATTTTTCTTTAGGAAAGAATCGGAGTCAGAAACTCAGCAACAACAAGTTCAACAACAGCAAGCACAGCAGGTCAATCAACAACAAGCAGAGTCTATTGAACTACAACAGAGTCAAGAACAAGAACAGCAACAGGCATTACAACAAAAAATGCAAAACTTAATCGGAGCTCAAATGCAACAGCAAAACATGAACTATCAACAAAATCAGCAATATGCCCAACCTATATTAGCACAAGTCGTTGATCCAGCATTCGTAGCACAGCAACAACAAGTTGCCCAAGCTCAACAGCAAGTAGCACAAGCCCAACAACAACTAGACATGCAGAGACAAGTGCTGGCTCAACAACAACTAGTTCTTCAACAACAAATGTTAGGCCAACAACAGCTAATCATGCCTGGGCAAACACTATCCCCTCACCACTTTAGGCACTTCCAACAGCAACAACAATACTTAACACAGCAAGAGCTACAATTACAAACTCAGCAGAACATCATCAGTTCCAATTGGGCAATTTTGGCACAAAAGCAACAACTAATGGAACAACAACAGCAGAAAGTTGAGGAGATTCTTCGATCGCAGAGACCCATGTATCAACGACAGGGTTCAGAGCAGAGTCAAATAAGTTCCGCAGATGTTCACGACCAGGTCATGATGTCGGAGCAGTACTCTCAGAAGCCACCGCTACAGCAACAGATGTCAGTAGACCAGATGCATTACGCTAAGCAGAGATCTGACGAACATTACCACCAACTTCCTACGATGCAGGGTCAATCTCTACCGCACAGTATGCAGATGCAACACAACTTCAGCGCGGTACAGCAAAACGAGAGGCAGATATCTAGTCATGAAGGCACTCCGGTGCAGAATTATTCTGCCAATCCTTTGCAAATGTATCAACCAGCTCAAAGCCAACCAGTTCAGATGATGCAAAACGTCCAGTATCAAGTAGAATCTTCAGTCCCTGCTTCTATAAATCAAAATATACCACAGTCGATGCCTCAAGAATCTATGCAGCAAATGTCAGGGGTACCTCAATCTTTACCTCAATCCATGACATCAGTACCTGCGCAATCGTTACAACAGCAGGCAGTCCACTCAATACCACAACCAGTGCCATCAATGCCGTCTCAATCATTACCGCAAGCAACTCAATCATTACCCCAACCAGCTCAAAATTTACCGCATGTTACTCAACCTTTACCTCAATCAACCGTACCACAGCCTGTGCAAAGCATGCCTAATCAGTCGTTACCGCAACCTATTCAGTCAACACAAGCCATACCTACACAAATAATGCAGCAACCGGTTGCTCAACCAGTACCTCAACAATTGCAACAGATTCAACCGCTTCCCATTCAAGATGTGACTTCACAACAGTTACAGTTGACTACGGAACAAGTTGAAAATGGATATCAGAGTAATGGAACTCAGAAGGAACAGTTTTTGACGCCAATGACTGAGTTTCCCAATAACCATGCGGATGCTATCAAGCAACCTGAGCTTAGTTCTGTTGAGGAGAAGCAGGCGGAGTCCCAGCAACAAGATGGTAAGTAAACAAATCTAGATATTGTTAAGATTTGGTCTTCCTATTATTCTCAGTGTATTGGCGAAGAAAAACTACATTGGTCATGGTGCTGCCATACCATCTCAGTGGTGTTGTAAAATCTACAACAATAAAAGAAGGAAAGCCATACAATTGACATAGAATTTATAAATAATAATTGTTTTGCCCAGCTTAGTTTTAGTAATTTCCCTCCGACACTGGGGGAGACCTGTTCTTGATAATTATGAACTTTTTATCAGAAACAATTTTGTTATTACTTAGAAAAGTTTAAACTTACACGAATATAAACAATGGATAAGAGAATATAACAGTATGTTTTTTTTTGTAAAATAAACATACCAATTAAAAAAAAAACATTTTTCTGCAGTGCTATGTTACAATGGACGTAGTCTTTTACTATCTAAGTCTAATATTTTACTTATTGTTTTCAGCGGGTACTGCTATAGCTTCTCCGATAACTGGCGAGAAGAAATCTCGAGGCTCTAAGAAGCGTTCACGTGAGAAAGACAAACTTCCAAAATTAACAGTTTTGGAAGTGAACGAGGCGGCCACAGTGGTTGAATGTCAGCTGGAGTCTAAGTCGAAAACTGTAACATTTAAGTTCGACGTGACTGATGTCAACCCTGAAGAGATTGCTAGTAACTTGGTAAGAGAAATTTGATCCTACAGCATAATGTTTTAGTTATTCTACCAATCCATAGCGAACATTTTTTGGTATGATGGAGTTCACTGTTTTTGTCTGTAATCCTAGATTCCAATACTGTTCATGATGTAGTAGTATAGGGTCTTGTATCATATTATTATTTGTGTCTATTGCCGACACTGTAAAAGAGTTAATGTTCTGTCAATATTATAGTCAAACGAGGTGTACCGGTTCTAGTATATATCGTTTCAGATCGTCACCGTTCTGGTTTAAACATGCCAAATCAATGAGTAAAAAGATGATCATCAAAACATGCATAGTTTTAAAAACTTTATTGTACTGCATGTATTCAGGTATCCAACAACCTCCTCCCCGAGTGGCAGAGCGCGGCGTTCATGGAACTAATAAAGGACATCGTGGGACAACTGATCAGTAACCCTGGCGTAACGCCCGTGCTGAATCCTGCTCATCATTCACTCAGGCTTAATATTGATAAGGTAATATTGTACTACTGATGGTCACAGTAAACTGTGTGTGGTGAAGTATTGGTGTTCTAAAGATAGATGGTATGAATTCTAGTTGAACTTTTGTATCGTAGAGTAAATAAATAAAAATAAAAAAATCCTCACACATTCATAATGTGTTAGGAATAATAGTTATTTATTATTAGAAATAATTCAAATGTCTAAAGTGTGTAAGTGGCTACATAATATGGCGACTTGTGCCAGAATGCACAGAGTGGGCAGATCCCTCACAAGGTAGATCAACGATCTGTTAAAGTTTGCAGGCAATCGATGGATGAGGGAGGTACAGGACTGAGAAAGGTTGAGACTGTTTAAGGAGCCTTATGTCCACTAGTGGCAGTCATTGGCTAATATGATGATTATGATTACAAGAAACTGTGTGTTGTATAATATTTATGATCTCAAGATATACGTTCTGAATCCTTGTTGAATCTTTTAATTTGTCACCATGTTTAATATTTCTGTGTATAAAAATAAATGTTTTAGGTGTCAATTATGTCATAGATGTACCTATCCAAACTGAATGTACTATAAGACAGTTCCCTAAGACAGTACAGTAATACATAGTTATTATCTCAACAGACGGACTACGACTCCGAGACGACAGAGCGCGAGGAGAACCTCACAGACTCGAACCAGGACTACTCTGAGTGCACGACCCCCACCGCGTCGCACGACAACATCGCGGCGGAACTGGCGCTGGACCAGCACGAGCCCGACGTGCTGTTGCCGGCGCAGCTCGACACAGTCGCCAGGAAGATTAGTACTGCTTCTTCTATAGGTGAGGGAATAACAACCTAGCTAATTATAACCTAGCCCGTGGAAGAAATGCTTTGTGCCTACGTAGCTCGCTTTGGGTTAGCTGGCGATTTAGTTATGTCAGAATCCAATAGACATCGCTACCGACTAATACCTCCTAATTCATAACCTAGATATGAAATATATTATAACCCAGGCTTTTTCTCCGTTGTTTCCTATAGTGACTTTGAAAGTCAAATCAAGATATTAAAACACGTAATACTCAAAAAACAAAACGGTGAAACTAAAATGTGGTTAAAAGTTTAAGAAAATGTTGGGAAATTCGGATTCTGTAATTTTATAATCACCCTTACAGTATGACCTACTCTCATGTATTTTACGTTTTAATACTAACTCGGTTTGTTATATCATTATATAATATAATATAATATAAGCCTTTATTGCTGTTTAAAGTTACATGTTTAACAAAAATAAAAAAATTTAAAAAAGAGAACTAAAAACTAAAATGTATTCTATTCTTTCTCGATTCTCGGCAAAATGTTCTCCTCTCTCTTCTTTTCAGCTTGTCTTTCGACAAAGGCCTCCTCTAAGGCTTTCCACTTCTGTCTATCCTTTGCTGTACGCGGCCATTCTAGGCCTCCTACTTTTTTTAAATCATCTTCCCATCGCTTTGGCTGTCTTCCTCTACTTCTTTTGCCGTCTCTTGGGTACCATTCCGTTACTATCTTGGTCCATTTAACTTTATTTTCTCGAAGCATATGTCCTGTCCAGCGCCATTTCAATTTTCTACACATTGGTTGTACTTTTCCAAATTTAGTCTTTTCCTTTATTCTTTTTAACAGTACTTTATCCCTTCTTCTTACTCCTAATACACTTCTCTCAATCCCATTCTGACAAATGTTAATTTTATTTTGTTGTTGCTCTGTTAAGGCCCAAGTTTCACATGCGTAATGTCAGACATGGCAAGATACAAGTATTGAACACTTTTGTCTTTAGGGACATTGGCATTTCTTTGTTCTTCATAATCTCGCTCAACGACCAGTATCTCTTCCAAGTATTAGCAATTCTTCTTTCAATTTCTTTTTGCATGTTATCTGTTGGTGATACTAATTGCCCTAAGTAAATATACTCTGACACATATTCTAATTGTTGGTTATTAATTCTAATAGGGTCTTTATGTGTTGAATTGCTCATTACTTTTGTTTTTAACATGTTCATTGAGAGCCCTGCATTTTCACTTTCGCCTGCTAATTGATGTAGCATATATTCCAAGGTCTTCGGGTGTTCTGCGAAAAGTATGAGGTCGTCAGCGAATCTTAAATGATTTAATCTCTCTCCGTTTATGTTAATTCCAAAATGATTCCAATCCAGTCTCCTAAAAATCATTTCTAGAACTGCTGAGAATATCTTTGGTGAAATAGGGTCTCCTTGGCGGACGCCTCTATTTATAGGAAATTCATCGCCGGTCCTTTCCATTTTTATTTCGGCTGTGCATCTCCCATAAATAGTTTTAAGTATGCGTATGTACTTGGTCGGAATCCCTTGTTGCTCTAATGATTCCCATATGTATTGGTGTTCTAAGGAGTCAAACGCTTTGTTGTAGTCGACGAAACACAGATAGTACACTTTATTATATTCTCTGTACTTTTGAAGTATCTGTCGTAGGACGTGGATATGGTCTACAGTCGAAAAGTTGCTTCTGAATCCTGCTTGCTCCTTCGGCTGGTTTTCATCAAGGGTGTTAGTTAATCTAAATAATAGTATTTTAGAAAAGATTTTGTAAATATTGGACATTAAGCTTATAGGTCTATAATTGTTAATGTCTCCTTTGTCTCCTTTTTTGTGTAATAAAACTATAATTGACTTCGTCCATTCATCTGGGATATTTTCTGTACATATTATTTCGTTAAATAAATTGGTTAATTTGGGGACAATTACTGGTAATGATATCTTAAGCAGTTCATTGGTGACATGATCGGGTCCGGGTGCTTTTCCCAACTTTTGGGTCATAATAGCTCTTTCTGTTTCTTGATTGAGAACCGGTGGTATAGGTTCACAATGATGGTTGTTACTAGTCTCATTTGAAGTAGGTTTTTCATTTTTGCTTTTGTATAGGTTCTTGTAATATTCCGTAGCGATGTTTAATATTTCTAATCTTTTACTAGTGTATTTTTCCTGTTTAATCTTTAATTTTGGCAGCCAATCTTTCTTTGAGTCCAATTCTTTAAAAGCTTTCTTTACTCCTCCTGTAGACTTAATGTGATATTGGAAAGTGCTTAACCTTCTTTGCTTCCTATCTTTTCTTATACCTTCATTAATCTTTTTACTGATTTCTGCAATCCCTTTACGTTTTTCTTTATTTTTTGTGCCTTGTAGAAGCAATTTTCTTTCCTTGAGTAGTTGAGTAGTTTCGGTTGACAATATTGATTTATGTATTGTATTTACTTTTTGACTTTCAGTTTTGAGACTATTTACGAAATCGGAATATTTTGCCTGTGTTGATTTATTACATATTTTGTCTTCAGTTTTACTCATCATTAGTTTTAAATTGTTCAATAGTTCTGTTTTATTTGTTCTGCTGACGTGGGGTACCGAATCGGTTTGCAACCGTCTACTTTTCTTCAAAGGTATTCCACGTAACGTTGCTCGAATCATTCTATGGTCTGAGTTGAAATTTAGTTTTTGTAAAATTGACAGGTCTTTAAACACTTTTGGTCTATTAGTCATAATATAGTCGATTTCGTTTCTATACAGTTCACCTGGGGATGTCCACGTCCATTTCTTATTCTTTTTCTTTTTGTAGAAACTATTTAAGATACTTAGTTTGTTTTCTAAACTGAATTCCACCAGTCTTTGTCCGTTATCACTTCTTTTACCATAGCCATGGTTTCCTACGGTATACTCTTCGCCTTTTTGACGTTCTCCAATTTGTCCATTAAAATCACCCATTATTATCATATTTTTATGGGCCGTTTCAACAGTTTTTTGTAAGTTTCTGTAGAATCCTTCTATTTTTTGTACATCTCCTTTTTTTACTGCTTCCGTTGGTGAATATGCCTGAATAATAGACCAACTTTCGTATTTGTTTTTTTCTATGGGCAGCTTAATGTTAAGGATTGCTATTCTGTCAGATATTCCCTTTAATTCTTCTATTTGATCTTTATATTTCTTTTTTATCAAAAAACCCACTCCATAACGCCCTGGTGTTTCTCCTTTGTAATGTAGTATAAATTCTCCGTGGTCTTCTATTCCTTCACCTAGTCTTCGTATTTCGCTCAATCCAATTATATCCCATTTAACATTTTTGATGGCTGTTTCTAGTTCAATAAGTTTTTCAGGAGTTCCAAGTGTTCGTGTATTATATGACGCTATATAAATGTCGCAGTTAATTCTTTTCTTCTTGTTATTATTGATCCTTAGAGGGTGTTGGTCGTTTCCCCCCACGATGACCAGTCGGCTTGGGGGAGGTTTTTGGTTATTTGTTACTGATATTTTTGTTTCTTCGTGTTGTTCGATTTTCCATTTGCCGAGAGTTAGTTGCTATTGTTGTTTGTCTGAAGGAATGTTAGTAAGAGAGTTGGATCTATTCCTCATCAAGTCAAATACATTAGTTCTGTTGGCTTTTGAAGCTGAAAAAGTATGCTGTTTTTTCGGTTGTGTAGTCAACGAGTTTGGTGATGAAGAAGTCTCCCGTTTTCTTTTATCGTTATTTGATTCATTTCCTACCACAATAAGCTTATCATATTTTAAAAACGCAAATTTTCCTTTTTTCCTTTCTTCTACCAACTCTGCTTGTAGAGCTTTCCTTTTAGCCAGAACTTCCTTTGGGTAATCTTCTGTGACGTATATCTTTTTCAGACTCTTCTTGTTTTTTATTATCTCACTTTTTTTCCATCCGTTAACGAAAGAACAAAGGACTGGTCTCGGTTTATTACCCTCTTTATTCTTGTTTCCAATTCGGTATATATTATTTATTCCATGTTCGTCGATATCAACATTCATGTCACATCTAAAAATTTTCTTTATGGTATTTATTAATTCCAATGTTGATTTTTCTATTTCTTCCACACCAAATATTGTTGTTCTTCCTTTCTTTTTTCAAATATTCTATCTCTTTTGCCTGGGTTTCGACTTTTAATTTTAAACTTTTATTTTCTTCTATAATAGGAATTAATTTTTCATCCATCCTAGCCATTACGTTGTCTGTTATAGACTTAGTTAGTTCTGTCGTTTGATATTTCATTTCCAATTTCATTTTATCAAACAACATTTGGAATTGCTCTTCCATTATGTATACTGTTTTATAGTTTGCTTAAAACGAAACGTAATTTGCAACTTGTGGAATATATTTTTTTCTATTCTTGCAACACTATCAAAGTTGTCAAGTTTTTGTATTGTAATGACACTGGACTGTCAACATAAATGATAATCAAATTAGAAAATGATCTAACCTCAAATCTTTAAAATGTTGTGTAGTCGGCTGATTTCGTTGTCATCCAATATTTGTATCACTTTTCTGCACTATGTATTCCTTTTAGACGTGACACGGTGTTATTTGTAAGTGAATGGTGTATAAAAATATTTTTTTGAGTAACTTTGTTCGGACGTTGTTGTTTACACTTCGGTAGCCGGAAACGGAAAAACGGATATCATTATAATTAATGTTTAATTTACAGGTTCTAATCAATCTGATGGCGGGTCAATGGCTCCGGACCGCTCCGGTAGTACAGAATCACAAAACGGCGAGAAGAAGCAGCAAAAACCGACACGAAAAATATCACGGTTTCTAGTCAGCCCTGTCGTGGACCGTGGGGAAAACGTGCCGGAGGAGAAACCTGAAGCGGAGCCTCCACCTGTGAACGGCATCGACAAAGACATCACACCACAACCAGAAACAGTTCCTACACAACAGTATTCCGTGCCATCACAGGCCCAAGTAGACCACAGGCCAGAGCTCACAGTACCCACAGTACCTCCCGTCGAACATAGGCCAGAAATTATTGCACAACAAATTGAACACAGGCCGGAAATTATCCCACAACAGTTAGAACAGAGGCCTGAACTTCAACCGGAAAGACCGTTAGAAATTAAGCAAGACATCCCTGCTAGTGTTAATGTGCCAATGCCTCCCGTAGTATCGTCAGTACAACAAATTCCTCAACTACCTGTGCAAAATATCATTAATCCTAATTTATTAAATGCTAATACGCTACATACTAACTTAACTACTCCATTACAAATAGCTACTGATAGTCCGTTACTTGGTTTGAGTCAAGTTGGTACGCCTATGGGAGTGGGTGGGGAGTTGTTGAATATTGGCCTTGGCCATGTGAGCCTGGAGCCTACGGTTGGTACGCTGGGCTTGACGACTCAGGCTGCGATTACTCCTATACCGGGAATGACTGATGCCTTGCCTAATGCTGAGAATATACAGAGGATGTTGTTGAAGCAGAATATTATGAAGTAAGTATTGGTTTTTTGTACAAGGCTTTTTAATATTACATTCTAATTAATTTTTATTCATTGATACAAAGATTTTTAAGAGAATTATATTTTGATAAAAAAAAAACGTAATCTATCTCATAATGTCACAATAAAATAGCAAATATGCTATTTTATTTTTTTCTTTTTCATTTGTCATAAATTTTACCGATGTTGTTGCCAACACAGTTTATTATATATTTTTAACGATTTTTGTTTAACTATGATTAAAACTTAAAATTAAAACAAACAATTCGACTCATCGGTATTGCTAGTTTTCATTAGGAGCCATGTAAAAAATCAAAATGTTAGGTCTCACAGTTCTAGAATCTAGCTTCTAATGAAAACTAGCTTTCGCAGATCGAACTTTGTTCTACGGATGAGTCGAATTATTGTACTATTGCGTTTAGTTAAAATTAAAAGACAAACCAAACCCAGTAACAATTATATTTTCTTTTTTCCAGTCAACAGCAAAATCTATCCGGCCCTAATCTACTGGGTTTGCTCAACCAACAACCGTATCCACAACCTGATCTATCATTGCACAACACTATACTAAATAATACACAGCCAGGTAAGAATCTAATACAATTTATTGTAATAATATTTATATGTTGTTTTGTGTTTTTAGTTAGCAAATGTGAATATTTGCAAATTTAACTCATTTATAATAATATTATACACAAGATATTATGACAAAACTTTTTTATAAATTTTGTAATTTACAACGTAATGTCATCACCTAATTTCATCCCTAATGTTTCATAAAAGCCGAGAAAAATTTCAAAGATAATATCTATACGAAAACATAAGAAGAAAAGTTCCTCCTAAAACTTGCAACTAGTTTAGAAAGACAACTCCCGCACTAGGGATCATGCCCTGTGTCGCGGGGACCTTTTACAAACATCAATTAACGGACACAAAGAACACCCAGACCAGGACAATAATTTGTGGATCTCACAAATTATTGTCCTGCGTGGGGATCGAACCCACAACCTCTTGCACGACAGCCGCTTGCGCTACCGTCGCGCCACCGAGGTCGTCAAACTATTTAGAATGTTTGCATTATCAGAGAGAAAAGTTTTCTACTGATGATCTATATCACTGTTATTCATTTATCACTGCTACTCAATGAATATCGCACTCCAAATCTGTTCAATATTAAATAAATGAAAATACTTGACATATCCAATCAACCCTATTCGGCATGTTATTTTTGCAACCCAACTGCCAAGAAACAGATTTGAAAAACAAACATAAAAATATTATTAAAAAAATACATATTAATATAATGTGTATAATATCATTGTTTCCCCTAACATTCTATTCATATTCACATGTATTATTTTTTAATTAATTGTGTAACACATTTTGTTACTACATAATGAAACTTGAATTTGCACTCCCTTGCAGCTAACTGATCTACTGCTTCTTAGTAAATAGACATTTAAATAAATCCTCCAATATGTGTATCTTTCATAATTACACGTAAATGCCTTTTCAATTTAATCCAAATTCTGGTCTTTTAAGCTAATGCTTATAAGACCAGAATTTAGACCTAATGGTCTACTTTTAAAAGCTAAAAGGCTAAATAATAATAGTCTTATATCTTTGTTATAAATAAATAATAACAACTTTCTCTTGGATCTGTTTATATTCCACAGATCAAATGAAAACTATATTCCTATGAGCTTTATCAAGATGAACATCGTAGCATACAAAATATAGATTGTTATATAGATGCACAAATCTTTGCGTGAACACATATTTAACTAGTCATAGTAACTATTTTAATTATTTACATTTAAATTTTGTACACAGCAACACATCAACCGGGACTCAGTATATCTTAATGTCTATGGAATAAAGCACATTTTAGAATAAAAATATGGAATTAAACACATTTTAGTATGGCTTATTTCCTCTCTGAAATTACTTACCACCACGTGGATCGCTTGCCTGTTTGCCAACATCGTGGTACAAAAAAAAAATGGGTTTATGTATTGCTGTTTGTACTATTCTTTAACATTGAATTTTTTTATAGTTTTTACTGTTTATATCCTATCTAGATCTTTGATAGATAAGTTTTATCAATAAAATACCAATATCAATAACTTGACAGCTTATTAGAGCATTCCTTTAGAAACAAAGCTTTAGTATTCCTAGCTCTTATTTACAACTCGCGCAATCTTACTTGGCCGGCTGGAAGTTAGCTTTCAGATACGTTCGCGCATGTACAGGAACTTAAACAACTTCCCCTCCCTAACATGTAGTTGCAAATATGACATATGCGCAGCCTGCAACTTCAAGCCGGCCAACTTAGATTGCGCGTTTTGTACAGCCTAAGCACGCGTCCCCTGTGTTTTACTTACAGCAGTATTATATCTGCACAAAATAGATATAGGTACAGAATTCAATCTTTACATAAAGAGCACACAAAATCTCGGTGTAGTTGCGCCTTATGTGTTATAGTTTTTTGTATTAATTTATTTTTTAATAATGTATAACATAAAAATAATTTATTGATCTCGATTCTACTCTACTTCGTTTAATTCTAATTCTACTACAACTGCCTCGATGATTGGTCGTGAAATCGGTTCGAATCCCAGGCAAGACAATTACTTCCTCGTATACAATAGATGATTTACTTCAGTCTGGAAGTATTTTGTGTCTGTTTAATTTTAGGTTTGTAAAAATCGCTACCACTTAGTGGCATAAACACGATAAAATCAGTCTTAACGCTAAAGTGTTAAAACTGATTTTGTAATAATAAAAACAAAATAATAAATTTGTTATTACAAAATCTGTTTTAACACTTTAGCGTTAAGACTGATTTTGTAATAACAAATTTCAAAAGCAGTGGTTTTATGACGTAATAAATCGTGTTTTATAGTTAGACCGTACTTTATAATAAGGCCGAATATGTTTTACGCATAAGCCAAAGTAAACAATCTTAGACTGCCGTCTATAAAAAGAGAAACATATAAGATTGATTTCTGTACATTTATATCTATTTAGTGTAACATCTTTACACCCCCCTTACTTGTCCCTGCACGCGTGTGTGTGTTGTGTAACTAACGTTGATGTTGTGACGTCAGCGGCCCCGATGATGTCCGCGCGCTACCCGCCGCAGTACGCTCAGCAGAAGTACTACCAACCGATGCGAGCCACCGCTAACGACTTCATTGGTACCTACACTTTCGCTTTTCTTTCTTCCTATAGTTTAAGATAATTTATTGATATTTTGTTTTGTCAATAACTTAAATAGTATATATTATACCCCTTCCAACGTAAGTTTAGCTTTTTGACAGTTCACGTCCATGAAGTTTCGTAATATTTCTGCTTATTTTTCAAACAAATAATATTGTATTTCATGGACGTACCCATGTTTTTTTCAGTTACCATGGTTACTTAGTGATGGACACTCATAACGATTACCCCCATTATGAAACAAATTACAAATAATCGGTAGAAATAAATGCTATGAATAAACCGGAACTCTTCTTAATACGTTTATAAAATGTAATATGATATTTTAGATTAGCTATAACCCGCGAGTGTGTCACGATAAATTATGTATTTTAAATAATACCTAAGCTAACTATAACTTTATCATTTTAAGCTATAGGCTAATTCTCTTAACATAGATAAAGAAAGAAACAGTAATAAAATGATAATGTAAGTTGATGTAAGGATCCAAATGTGTAAAATAAAGTAATTTGAAAAATCACGAAATCGCTTACAATCGAATGGCATTACATTCGAGATACTGCTGAACGTCACTAACGTCAACCGTTAAATATAGTGGAAAGGGTATAGTTTATATTGTTACAACAAGCAATTGGTCTTCACTTTAACTCGTCCCTGGTTTTCGTAATAGTCGACTATGGGACATTTACTGGCGTAATATCATTGCAAGAGAAGGTAAACTAGAATCAAAGTTTACGTTTATCGCATGAGGAGACCTGTCCCTGCAGTGAGACAGTTACGGGTTGTTAATATAACCGTTATCTCCGTGTATGGTGATAGGGTAAGAGTAAGAATACATGGTGTCACTAGTCAATCCCTCTTTAGCAGTAGCTAAACTCTACGGTGAATACGAATGACATTGTTATATGTTCGAAAATTATATTATTAAATTATATTATAAATGGCGTTCAGTCGTCTCTGCCTACCCCGGCCGGGATAAGGCGTGAGTTTATGTATGTATGTATATTATTTCCTTCCTAGTTCACTCTACACATGACAATTAATTTAACATTAAAACTTCCAGCTCAACAGCAAGCCTTACAACAAGTAAATCAGCTGACGAACCAGCAGATGAATCAGCTAGGCATCATGGGCCTGACAGCACCACTTCCTACTCAGACTATATTCCAGCATCAGAACATTGCGCAAAACCTCGCGCTCAACCAGAATCTTATGGGGCAGAATCTTGGACAAAATTTGGGTGAGTGTACCAATATTGGAACTTATTTTTAGCAACGAGGACCATCGTCAATCAATACTGTTTCATTGTTTAGGACCTTTACGTGGCTTACTAGCGCCGCCAATAGAAAAAAAATCATAATTCGCAAATGGGATAAATAATGTAAAATGTTGATAACAAAGTCTTGAGATAAGGCAATAAAGTATTTGTATAACACACTCTCTACACTTTAAATGTTTTTTTTGGCGGCGCTAGTGAGCCCTATAAACGGTCTTAATACATTTAGGCATATGAAAGCTGTAAAATTTGGCTAAATTCACTGTCGTAAGGAAACTTGACCTCAAGATTTGGGAAACCTCAGTCAGCTTTTATGTTTACATAGAAGTGACGACACTGGGATTGATTTAAAATGTTAAAACTCTCACAATTACTTATCACTACAAAACCCCTAACTATTATTCCCCATGACCCTAACTATTATTCTGTCGTAGGGACTTTTAGACAGGTATTTTTAAGACACAACGGATACCCAGTCTAAGAACAATGATCTATGCATCCCACGATAAGTTAGAATAGGGTTGGTTTCTACTATGGCATTATGCTTGTCAATGCACACAATACTACTGTCTAATTAAAACTTTTCATTTCAGGTCTAACAACTCAGAACCTCGGTCTAGCTAGTCAGAATCTCATAGCCGGTCAGAACCTGGCGCTGGGTGGTCAGAACTTGGCGCTAGGTGGTCAAAACCTGGCGCTTATGGGACAGAACCTCGGGCAACTGGTGGCTCACAGAGCTGTTCATCATGCTTTAGCGAGGAGAGCTGTCGATATGGACATGACTGGTGAGATATTGCACTATTGTTAAATCCTGAACAATTCAAAAAAATAATAAAGGGCAAAAAGGTTCTAGAATTGCGAGCGCATACCGGAAAACGCAGAATGGACTGACGGCCTAGTTAGGACGACGGAAAGCCGATAGATGAGGGAGGCATGGCATGGGACTGCACAAGGTGGCTATATTTGGAGAAGGCTTATGTCCATCAGTGGACGTCTATTCGGCGGATATGATGATAGATCCTAAAAATTGTGAAACGAACTTGACTATGAAATCGGATCCTTCAAACTTAGTGTAAAGAAACATTTTGTCAGACTGGCAAAGTGACGCAGGTGGAGTATAGTCATCCGTTAACTCCTCAATACACGGAGGGAAAGTAAGAGGCCCAAAGATACCGTACTGGCTGGGTTGATATCGGATCTTTAGTTAAGTTATCCTTCTATTCTCCTACTATTAAGCAGTTCCTTTACCACCTTTTGTAACACCTTGGGATAATGGTGAAGCGACGCCCTTATTATTTCATCACCACAGGAACTGTAACAATATTATAACAATAATATTAAACAACTATTGTTAGGAAATTAAACGAATCCCTTATTTCCCCAGGTATGACGAATGTAAACTCGACGGGCTCATCGCAGCCCAGTACACCGAACAAAAGTCAATCGTATAACGAGTACATGCTGAGTCTGCAACACAAACTAGCATCTATATCGAATAGCGTAAGTACTATTATTATACATCATAAACACCCATTTTAATCCCACTGTGTAAACAGTGACGAAGGGAAATTTGGCCTAATTGTACTACGCTAGCCAAAGGAAATATACGGTTTCATGATAAGTTTTCCTTCTTTGTCATTGTAAAATGATGTAATATAATGAAGGAATATGAAACAATATTTTCGGAGTTGTGACACTGTGTATTTTTACTACATAGACATTTATTTTTAATTATATTTCTTGATACAACTACCTAATTTCCGTACATTTATCATCATGGCCACATTAGGCATGGCATCATAGTCATCAGTGGGTGTTATTCCTTTAAAAATGATTTCATTCTATTAATGTTTGGAAAAGTCTTTGCATCAACTTAGTACAGGAATTGTAATTAAAAACGAATGAATTCTAATTAAAAACGAAGGAATTCTAATCAGTCTTTATTTGTTTTTACCAGGGTCCAGTATCGCCGCAGTCACCTTTAGAATATAGTCCAGCATTATCACCTACGCATCGACCTCCAATGCACAGTATACCCAAGGTAATTATGAGAATTAACAATTCAGTACGATTTCATTTAAAAGTGAAAATATAAAAAAAACACTTTAGTTAAAAATTCTTCTCTAAAGACTTAAAATTTGCACTTATATGTGTTTTAGCTATTTTGTGTATCAATACTATGATACATTGCGTTGTCTTATTATTATGTTGTGTGTTATTTTATCGAAACTGTCGTAATATTAACTATACTAAAGACATTTTCTTTACTCCTTGTGGTAACGGAGTAAGAATACAATATGTCACCACCCCATCTCATCCCATGGGTATCGTAAAAACTGACTAAGAGACTATCCGTTAATGTTATCTTTAACGAAATTAAAAGAAGGAAACCTTGAAATTAAACCATATACAGATCCATCTGGCCAGTGTGGTATTAGTAGGCCAAGTATCCCTCCGTCACGGAAAGAGGCTTGTCCCTGCAGTGGGACATTAATGGGCTGTTGAAAGACATTTTTAGGGCGACGCGTGTTTGCGCAGGGATATATTATGTATGTGTGGACTGAGGGCCCATTTTTTTTTTTTGCGGTTTTTTGCAGATTAATCAACAAAAGTGCATAGTTAAAGTTGTTAAAGAGTTTGTTAAACGATTATCAGAGTTTGTTAAGACTTCATTCAAAAGATATATCGATTTAAGTGGGTCCCTCAGTTCAAACACAAAATCTCCCATAATTAGATAGGTAATGAATTAAACAACAATTTTTTGGTAAAAATCCTTAGTTAAACATGTATAAAAGTATAAAAAGCATTGAAAAGCCTAATATGAGTAGCTAATAAAAAATAACAAACGTTTTAAAAGGTCCCCGAGGGCCCACTTGAATTTATCTCATAATTAATCAATTATAGCATGAACATTAAATATTCCTAAGCCAAACATTTGTTAAAAGGGCAAGGATACATTTAAAATTAAAGAAAGATCACAAACAGTGATAATTATTGTTATTTTTAAGTTTTTAAGTGGTCCCTCAGTCCACACACTATGCAAATGCTAATTGTTAAATATATAATTAAATACAACAATTACGAAAATGGGGAGCTTTTCAGTGCATAGTTAATTTTGTATTTTATCGATCTGTATTTATCTTGTGTCTGGTTTATTTATATTTTTGTCATTTTAACTGTTTTATTTATTTTCATACTAAGTCTGGTGTGGGGTGTCCACGTTTTAAGAAAACGGCTGTATATTTGTTTTTAATGTCATTTATTATTAATTTAGATATTTATTTATTTATAATTAGGATAACCCACGAAACATACACAAAGTCAATCAGAAATAATACAATATTTAAGTATCTCAAGCAACAGTGCTGATTCCATTACAAGTTGCCACGGCAAGCAAAACATTACACAATATTAATATTAATCAATTAAATCTAAATTGCAACCTTTTTTTAAATGTAAAAAATAAAACAATAAAATTTGGAATACAGTAAAATTAAAATGTAATAAAATTTTAAGTTTTAGACAAGTGACAGGTTATATTATTAATTAGCTACAATCGTAATACATATCTGTATGTCTATACATATAAATAAAATTGGAGTGTCTGTTTGTAACACGAAATCCACAGTTTTTAAGGTTCCGTACTCAAAGGGTAAAAACGGAACCCCAATTACTAAAGCTCCGCTGTCCGTCCGTCCATCTGTATGTCACGAGGCTGTATCTCCTGAACCATGGCAGTTAGAAAGTTGAAACTTTCACAGATTATGTATTTTAGTTGCCGTTATAGCAACAAATACTAAAAACAAAATAAAATAAATATTTAAGGGTTATTTATTTTATATTGGAAAAATAATTTTTGACAGCTAAGTCACGTCGTAAAATTTTTAAAAGATGAGTCGTGAAGTCATCGCATTCTGGCGCGAAAATAAATAATAATATGGGTAGAATAATAATACAATTTTATTTTATTTTAATTTAAAATTAATACTCGTAACTGAACGAATTCACGATAATCAACAAGCTGACAGTTTACCACAGATTTGAGAGTTCTACTTTCTTTTATATGGTTCTTGTTTTTATGGATTTGAGAGTTACTATATAAATAAATAATTTAGAATAAAACTGTCAATATCTACTGCTATTATAAGAGGTCAGAGTGAAAGTAAAATAAAAAAAATATTTCAAAAGTTATGTAGACTAAATTATTATGTTTTTTAACATTTTTATCGATTTATTATTAACTGCAATACGGGACCATAAGAATTCTATGTCATAATTTTGGAAAATTTAAAGATTAGGTACTTCGTAATATATATTTTTTTAAATCATTAATTTAACAGGAACATCCCAAGTAACACATCAAAGCATTATAAGGGCCGAATAAGAGTATTCATGTATCCTTTTAGCATTGTGAGTTAGTTTTATAGTAGCATTATAAACGTTTATATGGCTACTGTAATGCTTATTTGGGCACAAATTATTCAGCTTTAGGCCCTATATGGGTTCACAGTAGCTGGTTAATAGCAATACTGGCGCATTATATTAGCATTATTGTGGTCAAGAAAGATGCCAATCGCATTAAAGAAACATCATTTTGGTCAATAATATTGCCAATCGCATTAAGAAAGAATTATAATGGTCAATAAGATAGCCTATTGCATTACAGAAGCATTAAAATAGCAATGTTATTGATAGTGAAGATGCCAACGGCATTACAAAAGCATTAGACTAGCATTTAAATGTTCTAAAAGATTTATTCGAGCACTTTAAGTGTTCACAGTTAGAACTAAAGTGAACTAAACACTGCAAATTATTACAATCAAAAAAAGGATAAGTAAAGACAGTCAAAATAAAACAGTGAGTGACGCCATATTATTGTTTGCATCAAAACAAATTCATCGGATAAGTTTTTGACTCGTTTGTTATTTCTTGCCTTCAAATATTACTGCGCAGTGTAGTTTACTGTACTTGTTTATATAAGTTTCATTGAAAATTTTCACGCGCCTTCGATATTTTGTGATTTTTATACAAAATGTTTTATAAAACTGATGTGTGTAAAACCAAAACAAATGTGTATTTCTAGTACAGAATAAGTTTTGAATAAATACAATCATAGTTTTGCTTGTACTGTATTAAATTAAGTTATATAAATATTTTAAATGACAATTCCTTTTATAAATAGGTTCGAAAGAAAATATTTTTTGGTTATAAAATATTTACAAAATGGTGGTCAGCCTTAAGCAGCCCGGTGAGCCCAATTAATGCCACGAGCATTACAACTACTCACGTGTGATTGTTTTAAGAGCTATTAGCTACACAACAGCACTCAGTTCTTCCTTTAAAATGCAAGCATTATATTGATTCACATTTATGCTGTTCAGCAGCATTAAGCTTTTACTTACCCCTTACAAGTGCTTTTACACAGCAAAAGGCACAAAAAACAGCTTAGAGCTGGATATCGGATTTACATGGCATTATAGTGGTTCACGTTTGTGCTGTAAAACAGCTTCAAGCACTTATTAACTACTTTAAAATGTCTTTGTAGAACCAAAAGCACTAAAAATAGCTAAAGGCTTTACAAAAGCATTCTGATATGCCATTATCCAACTGTTATACAGCGTAAAGCATTACAATGATTTTCAAATGCCATTGTTCAGCTTCAAGACGCTCGGTGAACTTATATAAGAGTTTGTACGGGTCTTAAGCTCTATATAAGTTCACTTGTTGCTTGTTACAATGCTTTCTGTGTTACTTGGGATGTATTTTTTTATTGTTTGTTTACGTTTGCATCAAATAGCACTCAATTCGGTCCGCATACGGCCCAACACAATTACAACTATTTACTTTTATCTCACACTTTATGACTATGCAGAAACTTTAAAACGTAATGTAACATCATTAATGTATGTAATGGTTCTTGATTATCTCTTGACTGCATGGACACTCTACTTGTACGAAAAACATATTTTGTAAATTTTTCGTAAAAGAATTATAAAACCAGTGATAAGATAAATACAGATCGATAAAATACAAAATTAACTATGCACAGAAAGGCTCCCCATTTTCGTAATTGTTGTATTTAATTATATATTTAACAATTAGCATTTGCATAGTGTGTGGACTGAGGGACCACTTAAAAACTTAAAAATAACAATAATTATCACTGTTTGTGATCTTTCTTTAATTTTAAATGTCTCTTGCCCTTTTAACAAATGTTTGGCTTAGGAATATTTAATGTTCATGCTATAATTGATTAATTATGAGATAAATTCAAGTGGGCCCTCGGGGACCTTTTAAAACGTTTGTTATTTTTTATTAGCTACTCATATTAGGCTTTTCAATGCTTTTTATACTTTTATACATGTTTAACTAAGGATTTTTACCAAAAAATTGTTGTTTAATTCATTACCTATCTAATTATGGGAGATTTTGTGTTTGAACTGAGGGACCCACTTAAAGCGATATATCTTTTGAATGAAGTCTTAACAAACTCTGATAATCGTTTAACAAACTCTTTAACAACTTTAACTATGCACTTTTGTTGATTAATCTACAAAAAGCCGCAGAAAAAAAAATGGGCCCTCAGTCCACACATACATGATATATTAACATGTACGCGTGTTTGCTTAGGGATGCGTCAACGTGTACACGTGTTTGTGCAGGGCTGCTTTAACATGTACGCGTGTTTGCGCAGGGATGCATCAACATGTACGCGTGTTTCTGCAGGGATGCGTCAACATGTACGCGTGTTTGCGCAGGGATGCTTTAACATGTACGCGTGTTAGCGCAGGGATGCTTTAACATGTACGCGTGTTTGCGCAGGGATGCGTCAATATGTACGCGTGTTTGCGCTGGGATGCGTCAGCGTGCAGCTGCAGCATGTGCACGGTGGTGTCGGACGTGCGCGCGCTAATACACGCGACACAATTATTTTAAAGTCATCATAATCAAAACTATCAATACACTAACAATAGTATTGTTACCCCAGAACGAGGCCAACGAAGTATCGGAGAGCGGCGGGGCGGTGGGGGGCGGCACGAAGTTGCGTCACGCGGGACACGCGGCGGCGCTGGCCGAGCTGGACCATGAGCTCAGCAAGATCAGCATGCACTACAAGCACGCGCCCAAGTATGACACAGCGGAGAGCGACACGCTTACACCCGCTAATAACTATACTGGTAAGTGACAACACTAATAACTATACTGGTAAGGGACAACACTAATAACTATACTGGTAAGGGACGACACTAATAAATATACTGGTAAGGGACAACACTAATAACTACACTGATAAGGGACAACACTAATAACTACACTGGTAAGGGACAACACTAATAACTATACTGGTAAGGGACAACACTAATAACTATACTGGTAAGGGACAACACTAATAACTTTACTGGTAAGGGACAACACTAATAACTACACTGGTAAGGGACAACATTAATAACTATACTGGTAAGGGACAACACTAATGACTATACTGGTAAGGGACAACACTAATAACTACACTGGTAAGGGACAACACTAATAACTATACTGGTAAGGGACAACACTAATAACTATACTGGTAAGGGACGACACTAATAAATATACTGGTCAGGGACAACACTAATAACTACACTGGTAAGGGACAACACTAATAACTATACTGGTAAGGGACAACACTAATAACTATACTGGTAAGGGACAACACTAATAACTATACTGGTAAGGGACAACACTAATAACTACACTGGTAAGGGACAACACTAATAACTTTACTGGTAAGGGACAACACTAATAACTATACTGGTAAGGGACGACACTAATAAATATACTGGTCAGGGACAACACTAATAACTACACTGGTAAGGGACAACACTAATAACTATACTGGTAAGTGACAACACTAATAATTATACTGGTTCGGGACAACACTAATAATTATACTGGTAAGGGACAACACGTAATAACTATACTGGTAAAGGACAACACTAATAATTATACTGGTAAGGGAAAACATTAATAACTATACTGGTAAGGGACAACACTAATAACTAGACTGGTAAGGGACAGCACTAATAACTATACTGGTAAGGGACAACACTAATAACTACACTGGTAAGGGACAACACTAATAACTATACTGGTAAGTGACAACACTAATAATTATACTGGTTCGGGACAACACTAATAATTATACTGGTAAGGGACAACACGTAATAACTATACTGGTAAGTGACAACACTAATAACTACACTGGTAAGGGACAACACTAATAACTACACTGGTAAGGGACAACACTAATAACTTTACTGGTAAGGGACAACACTAATAACTACGCTGGTAAGGGACAACATTAATAACTATACTGGTAAGGGACAACACTAATAACTATACTGGTAAGGGACAACACTAATAACTATACTGGTAAGGGACGACACTAATAAATATACTGGTCAGGGACAACACTAATAACTACACTGGTAAGGGACAACACTAATAACTACACTGGTAAGGGACAACACTAATAACTACACTGGTAAGGGACAACACTAATAACTATACTGGTAAGGGACAACACTAATAACTATACTGGTAAGTGACAACACTAATAATTATACTGGTTCGGGACAACACTAATAACTATACTGGTAAGGGACAACACTAATAACTATACTGGTAAGGGACAACACTAATAACTATACTGGTAAGGGACAACACTAATAACTACACTGGAAAGGGACAACACTAATAATTATACTGGTAAAGGACAACACTAATAACTACACTGGTAAGGGACAACACTAATAACTACACTGGCAAGGGACAACACTAATAACTACACTGGTAAGGGACAACACTAATAACTACACTGGTAAGGGACAACACTAATAACTTTACTGGTAAGGGACAAAACTAATAACTACACTGGTAAGGGACAACATTAATAACTATACTGGTAAGAGACAACACTAATGACTATACTGGTAAGGGATAACACTAATAACTACACTGGTAAGGGACAACACTAATAACTATACTGGTAAGAGACTACACTAATAATCCGTGGGAACACGAATTATTATAAAAACGTGCAATGGTTTGTTTTGTACCCTACTATTATCAATTAACATTATTTGTGAAATAAACATGTAAATAATTACCACTTTACTTATATTTATAGTCAAAGTTTTACGTGTCCCTAATTATTAGTAATCGATACATGCTTCAAAGTCTTAATATTTTTTTCGGACTGTAAAGAAGATTTTGTGCTATGGTGTAAAAGCGTCCCTAATTAGTTGACCACGACTGTATATCTTCTATCTCTTTTGTTTTCTTGACCTGACGATTTAGATGATAACGCCCGTACTATAGCGCACATTACTTTCTAAGTGTTAATTACAATTATTTGTCGTACAGATCTAGGTCCGGAGTGGGAGTCTAGGTCGACACGGTTCCGCGTGTCGCGGGCTGCTCCCTGTCGCGGGTACGAGCTGTGCCAGCTGATGCCTAACGAACATGGTGAGTCATTACTCTTTACATACTATTACTGTACCATTTTATACTATCCAAAATATACGTAAGGTAGAGGAGACCTGGATGATACCGCTAGAAACCGATGAATGAGGGAGTCACAGACTCGCTTAAAGTGGAGTTGGAGAAGGCCTATGACCAGCAGTAGAGGTTAATTAACTATTAAGTAGATGTTGATGTTTGCTGTCAAAATAACTGTAATAGACTCCAATGCTTTCATTTATTGGTTAGGCTGTGTGTGTAAAGAGTAAGAATACATGGTGCCACTATTTATATCTTATCCTAAGGGTTTTCTACAAGACGACTGAACGTTAAACTATAAAAATAGATTTAATGTTAAGTTTTATTCTCCCATTATTTAATGTCTCTGGTAAAAATGTGTCCCTGTAGTGGTACAGTCAGCCCCAAAAGTCGCTGAACACATTTTAAATTCCAAAACTGCTAAACACTAAAAATGTCATAAGTCAGTGTCGCAACAAGAGCACCGAATAAGATTTACATACGAAACGACCATAACACGCTGAACACGGTTATTACAAAAGTAGCTGAACCCTAGTATTTTTAAAAGTAACTGAACACTAGTATTCCCAAAAGTATTTGAACACTAGTATTCCAAAAGTAGCTGAACATCATTAAATCTTAGGCGTTCAGTTACTTTTAAAAATACTAGGGTTCAGCTAGGGCTGACTGTACATTAAAGACCCCTTTTATCTTATAAATGTTAAATTTGACATTTATGACTTGTGAGATTGAATGACATTGAGATATGGTTTTAACCAAATTTTATTACGATTATTGACCCTCAGTTTTTTAAACCAAAATATTTATTTTCTCTTACAGCAAAAGACAAACTAGACCTCCTATCACAAGGGCACCCGTACCAAGAGGCGGGTCTAGACTCAGTGTCGATGGTGGACAACAACTCTATGTACGAGGAGGGGGGAGAGACCTACGTCATCACGGACACGAGAGCTCACACCTACCTCGTGCATGACGCGCTTGCTGACGTCGTGGCTACTATTATTGATCCCGCGAGGCCTGTGATTACTGTAACTATACCTTGTTCTTAATATTTCGTCAGTTTCTAGGTGTTAATTTTAGTCCAATACAAAATTAGGCAATGGTTAGGCAATGACTTTCTCTCTAGGCATCGGGCCTTGTGTGAGTGATGGGGATAGATACGAAATCAAAGGACAAACATAAGATTTAGGGTCATAGCACATATAACGTAACGTAAACGGATCGGCATCGCCTCGCCTTTTTCTTCGGTGTCAAACGTCAAAAATCCTATTACGTTACGTATCCGATTAGTGTGCGGTGCAGTAAGGAGTTTCATACAAAGAATACTGAACGACTCGAGTTGATACGGAGACGTTCCGTTTACGTTACGTTACATGTGCTATGACCCTTAGAGTCAAGAAACTTATTTGTGAATGATACACAAATAAACTCTTGTGGAATTCAAACTTGCGACCACGCGCACGGGAACGTTATACACAATCGTTTAGTAACCGACGCGAAGTTAACTATGTTAAGAACTGATATAATTTATATTTTCAATTTAAAAGCTATATTCTCAACATCTAATCTGACATAAACGTTTATTATTAGCAGAGTGATCCAGTGAAAAGCGAAGAGCCAGTAGAAGACAATGAGCAGGAGCAAAGCTTCCTGATCGTGGACCCGTGGCGAGAGCTGACGTGCGCCGTCATAGACCGAGCGCTGCGCCTGTCACGTGACCAACACTTCGCGCCCTTCACCGAGGACAAGTATGGCCGAGTCGATGAACAGGACCACGAGGTACACTTTTTCAATTTCAGAAGTTTGCTTATTACAAATATTGAAAGTTTATTGCTGTGCAGCCTAGGTGGCGTTGTTACAGTTGAGTGGAAAATACAAGACCTAATTGCTCCGCGGAAAACAATGCACTAATTTGGTTAATTTAACTGGGACTCTGGGCGGGCTTCGGAGGCGTATTCTCCGAAGACGCTGGTTCAAATTCTGCATCTATGTTTAGAATTGTGTTGTGTCGCTGTCCGTGTGGTGACGGAGTAAGAATACAATATGTCACCACGCCATCTTATAAATGATGCTAAAAAACATTTTGTATTATCCATCTAATATAATCGTAACAACTAAGTCGCCTGATTCACCTCGACTCGAACCTAGAAGAGGTTTAGTCTTTCCAGAGGTCACACTAAAGATATACGTATTAGGAATCAGGTTGTCTATTTGTATCGTATCTTTCTTAATTTTGACATCCTTTTACCATGTATACTAACTATTATGATATTGTTTCCAGGGTACGGAAGTAGTGTCAGTAACTGAAGAGTTATCCCGCTGGAAACTAATAGAGAGTGGTGCTGGCGGCGCGTGGAGAGAGGGGACAGTGGTGAGCGGGGCGAGTGTGGGGACAGTGGGAGGGGGAGGAGGAGGGAGGGGCGAGCAGCTGTGCCGGCACACGCAGCGCGAGCTGGCGGCCGACGTGCTGCTCACTGAACATGTCACTGACAAAGGTGATCACAACCTCTCTGCTATACACAAATATGCCTTTGGGGTTTACCCTTGAAGTTCGCGTAAGGAGTGAAGTCGCTGCTAGGACACAGCCTCTGTTCTCCAAGCTAGAGTTATAAAATATCTAGGCTCTTATTTATTTATTCTTCTTATGCAACTGCGCAAGGTGTATTAACTTGGTGTTGCATTCTAATTATGTTAATACTCCCTAATTATAGATATCGCTATATCCTCCGTGTGGTGACGGAGTAAGACTACAATATGTCACCACCCCATCTCACTCCATGGGTGTCGTAAAAACCGATTATGGGACTATCCGTGAATATATTATTATCTCTATAAATAAAAAGAAGAAAAACTTGAAATTAAATGCTATACCAATCCGTCTGGCCAGCGTGGTATTAGTAGGCCAAGTATACCTCCGTCACGGGAGGAGGGCCGTCCCTGCAGTGGGACATTGATGGGTTTTTATGATAGATATCACGTTATCATCTGAGTCTTAGGGCCATATAATTTCTCTATATCTATCTCGCTTGCTCTTACGGGTTTTCTATTCTTATTTAATCTCTTTTTGAAGTTCTCCTATGCTAACGCGCTTGCTATAGTCAGAATGATACTAATGTGTACTTATATTTTGTTGCAGTGTTATGCCGGCAGGTGGTGCTAGTGTCGGTGCGTCCCGCGCAGTTATGACGAGAGTAGCGATCACACCTCATGTACCTTATATTTATTGTAACATATATTATATCACTACTCGTTAATTAAATATTCATATGTGATATCTAGATATTATATGCTTTTATTTTAATCCCTTCACTCTACCTTACTCCGTATAGTCGACCATTATTATAATTGCTTCACCATTTTTGACAGAAAAATCCGTTATATTCCAAAAATTAAGATTCTTTATTTAAACTATTAAGTCAAAGCTACGTCATGCTTTAGCTACTTTTTAACCGACTTCAAAAAAAGTTGGAGGTTCTCAATTCGTTTCATTTTTTTTGTTGTATGTTATTGAACCTTAAAGTTTTATAATAATAATATGCACTAAGATTTACTCTTAAGGTGGTAAAGCATTAATTAAATATAATCGACTACTTATCTTGTCGGTGGCAACACATTAAAGGCTTTTGGCCCAGTGTTTAGCGATGCGAATAGTGTTTGGGCTTTCTTTGTATATAACCTTAAACGTACATGACTGGGCTTGGAAGGCACGAGTGTGGGTCGATGGAGTAGTTTGACTACGAGGAAATGTAATTCCTCGTAGTCAAACCAGTTTGACAAAATAGTTTGACCACGGGGAAGAACTGCGTTAGTAAATGGTCTATTGTCTGTGGAGACATTGACATTGGTTGTGTAAACCTTGAAAGATTGTCCCTAGATCTGCCAGCTGGGGCAAGCTGTCGTAGAGTGCCTTCCAGGCTGTCCATGAGAGCTTATGCTGTACCTAAATTATTATTTAGGTACAGCACAAGCTGGGTATTTGGTTCCCGTTTTAATCTGTATACCTACCCGTCTTTCACTACCATCATATCAGCCTGTAGAGCTACTGCTGGAAATAAAACTTGTAAATTTCCGAAAAAATTAACTTCACACCTTATTTACATAAACTTTATTATAAACTATAATGAAATATGTAAGAAATAAAAAAATATAATACTTTTATTACGTAGTGACTACAACTTAAACAATTGAAAACAAATAAATAAGTAATATTAGGAGATAACAAATAATCAAGTATTTTTCTTTACGTATTCAACACAAATTACATAAAATCATAATAAGCTTATCACCTCTGTGCTTATCAAATATAGCATCTTATGAAACTGATGGCGAACTATATGAAGCCATGACAAAGCCTATAAAAATAAATTACTTAAAAAAAAACTTATGAAACTATTTTAACTTATAGTTACTAATAAACTTTAGAAAAAATATATAAGGCGAGGTGAAACTTAAAGTTCTGCTCAGTATCTTCTAGCTAAACATTTCACGTTGCTATAGTCAACTACAATAGTTGCGCGTATGCGATAACATTTTCTGAGTGGACAATGTGATAAATATGTTATTGATTAACACATGTAATGTTACAAAACATTTAAAGCTAAAAGCTACCATAAGTAAGCGCTGGCTAACTAACTCGGTGGTCGGTTTGAAGTTGTTGTAAATGGCTGCCTCAGTTTTGGAACTAAATGGCGGGGAGCGGGTACTTATAACGGCAGATACGGCGGTAGCTACGCCCCTGTTTTTTAATACCTATTACACTACCAAAGAGCTGTAAATTACCGTAATTTTTCAATGGCCGGTATTTATTACTACCTAGACTATAATATAAATTTCTTACATATTAGATAATAAACACAGTAAGTATAATAGTAAATACATTTATTTAGTAACTTTTATACTTACTCGTAATAATATTTATCCACTTAACATATTATTATCCACTCAGAAAATGTTATCGATAAATTTAGATATCACTAAGCCTCAACAATTAGGATAAATCTCACTTTATCCTGCTGACAATTTTGTATAAACACTTGATAAATTATGTACTAAAATGTAATATATTGTCAAAATGGCACTTAATTTCATACACATCAAAATGTTTACAAATAAGTAACTTTTACAAAAAGAAACAATTAACTTTTTACCTTCTCAACATAATCCAAAAACAATATGATTACGTTTTACGTTCGCAGTGCACTCTATGTTATTCCGTGGGTGTAAAAGCTAACTTAAGGTATAGGTATATTTAGCAGATATTATTTCAACGTAAATAAAAGATCAAAAACTAAAAACCCCTTACCCCTATTCAAATCCGTGAGGCCAGGGTAAACTCTGCATAGTTAAATATTTTTTCAATTTTAGCTAGGATATGTACTTGGAATTATTTTCGAAAAAACGTTCGTCGAGATAACGTCATTCGAATCGTCATATCTGACCCGTTTCATATGCATTCTACCGTCAAATCCATGTGAATTCAGGTCCATAAATGCATTTGATTACTTCATTGACATATGGATTTAGGGCCCACCGGGTGTTTTTCCTTTTTACGTCTCTGTCAAGGCCCTATATTTTAAAAGGGTCTCGCAGCTAGATTTTATACTAGTCACAGGCGAAAGTTGTAAATCACAACATCGTAATCTTTCTTTCAAGCATTACCTAAATATAATAATACTTTAATTAACAGTCTCATTATTAACATTAACTAGACGGTGAGTATTAAAAACAGCAGTGGAATGAAGAACGCTGTCAGTCCATGAACGTTATTCGTAACAGCACCATTTTGATATTGTATTACCTGGAAAGATAAATTAAAATAATAATAAATAAATATATTTCTCACACACTCACACAACGCCATCTAGTCCCATACTAAGCAAAGCTTGTACTGGGTACTAGACAACGGACAACTTAAATACTTTTTTTTTCGTTTTGTAAATACACACAAAGATTTGCATAGAACGGGAATCGAACCCGAGACCTCTGCGTAGCAGTTATGTTATATAACCACTACGCCACAAAACTCGTCACTTGGTTGGTTGGCAAATTGGTTACAAATTAAAGATAATTATTATTAACACCAGGGTGGAAATGTTTGAAGAAGTCTATGTCCACCGGTGGACTGATATTATGATGATAATTATTAAAACCGAAAAACTAAAGTTGAACCGCCCACATTTTACCTTAAGCATACCTACCTAACGAGCTGTCAGCTAGATACTTAAGCACGGTCCCCTGATTTAGTAAAGCGGCATCGCGTCAGAAGTAACTAATGAATAAAAGGGCCTTTGACTTTTCCCGGGAGTCACCAAGTGTCATGTTATGTTCGATTATTTTAGAGGTTCACTCGTTGATCCTGACTTACACAAGTTACAGTTTTATAGAAAACATGGTGGAATTAGTCCCAAAAAGAAAAAATAGGTATTAACAATGACATTTTTCACATTTGTCAAAAACATTGCTGTGATAGTATCACCTGACATTGAACGTAGAGCTAGATCATTTATTGTATAAACATATTACTCCTATCCTTTCTTAACTCCTTACTGAATATACCGATCATGTTATTGATATGTACCTACCTATGTTAGATCGAAATGGTTTAACTATTTACCCAAATCTGTCTAAAGCTATCGTACAATCTCCAAAACAAATAGACCAAAAATGCATCTCAAACTTTTTTCAAACTTTTTACTGTTTTCTATACAACTTATTTGATATTAAGATGTTCGACAATAGATACGTACGCGAGGTCTTACCGTGCTAAGAATCCAATCAGTGTAGTTAGAGACCTTGGCGTAGACCCCTGGGAAGAGTGGCTCCCCGCAGCTGTAGCCCCACGACGTGACCCCAATAACAATCCTTCCGTAGACGAGAGGCCCTCCAGAATCACCTTGACATGCATCTGCACCTGGACGGGGAAAATAAATAACAATATCAGTGTCGAGTCGAGCTGAACAGTCTACTTTATGGAAAGTGGTAACTGCGTTGCTCATGAATATCAATAATATTTAGAGCACAGCTGGTATTTAAGTTTACCAAATGTTCGTTTATCAAAATACTTTTTTCAGGTATTTTAGTATTACAATGCTTTTTCAAGTATGAGTTTTTTTGTATCATTCCTATACAACTGGAAAGTTTAAAACAGACCCTTGAATACCCTGACAGGCCAGAAGCATCCAGCCTAAGGAAACAATAAATTAATTCGTAGGGAAGAAAAATTCTTCGTATAGCAGATTTTTGTAATAAAAGTAAGTAGTCCTTACGACACCTTAGTGGTGTAAAACTCTGTGTAATGTTTTCTTGGCTATCCCCGCATAATCTACTTTCAAGCAGCAATGCACAAATGTAATACCAATGTCCCGCTCTATACAGTAAGAACATGGCCCTGACCCATACCATACTTCCATCGATCGGAACTCCCACACATCTGGGCCAAACGTGGGAAAAGGGACAAAGGCTTCGTTCATATAATAATCGGCCTTAGTAACAAAGTAAATTGTATAATATTGTTCTATTGTTACATTGTTCTCGCTTTATAAAATTAAAAACGTCCCTTACCTCCAATATCCAATAGCCCAGCACAAAGCATGCTCTCGGTGACCGGGTATGGATCCCCGGTGATGTTCGCAAGGAAGGAATATCTTTCACCACACACGGCTCTGTTCACCGTCCTGATCGCGACTTCGTTGAGAATCGGTGACCCTCCTGGAATGTTCACCTGGAGGTAAAAGTTAAATATTAAGTTTCCGTGTGGTGACGGAGTAAAAATACAATATGTCACCATCCCATCTCATCCCCTGGGTGTCGTAAACACTGACTAAGTCGGGCCGCACACCAGGCATACATTTGTAACTCGATGATTGTAGCGCCACATTTTAAACGCGCAACATTTAACGGCCCCATACATTTTGTACGTGAGCACGCACACCAAGGAAACATTTGGGGCGGGCGCACTTTGTAGCGAGACGTTGTCCGCGCTACACGAATTGAAGATCGAACACGTTCGTTTTTTGTGACGCGTTGGTTTGCAAAAATGAAAGACAACATTGAATTTTTCAACATTTTATTTTGTCAAATTTAATTTAATACATTTAATAATAGCTTGTATGTGTTTTCAGACATTCGATAATATAACTGGAACTTATCTCCATCGGATTGTAATTTTTGCGAAATTTTGAAATTCCCGTACATTGTGCAATTTTGATTAAACGGATGAACCGTCTTCGTTTTTCCTCATTAGTCGCCACATCAAGAAATCTTCGTCATCAGACGACGATGTCGACATTCTCAAAGCGGTGCCACACTACAACTGTGGTTCCGATGTGCGCATTTACAATGAATTTGTAGCGCATACAATAATGTGTCGCGTTTTAAATGTGGCGCTACAATTATCGAGTTACAAATGTTTGTCTGGTGTGCGGCCCGCTTAAGGGAGTATCCGTAAATATTATCTTTACGAAATAACAATAAGGAAAACTTGAAATTAAACCCTATATCAATCCGTCTGGCCAGCGTGGTATTAGTAGGCCAAGTAACCCTCCGTCACGGGAGGAGGCCCGTCCCTGCAGTGGGATATTAATGGGCTGTTATAATTAGGTATACTTGTTTGGAAAACTGGAATCATAAGCGAACATAATGTGATCAAACACATAAACTTCTTAGTCGGGCCGCACACCAGGCATACATTTGTAACTCGATGATTGTAGCGCCACATTTGAAACGCGCCACATTTAACGGCCCCATAAATTTTGTACGTGAGCAACGCACACCAAGGAAACATTTGGGGCGGGCGCACTTTGTAGCGAGACGTTGTCCGCGCTACACGAATTGAAGATCGAACACGTTCGTTTTTTGTGTCGCGTGGTTTGCAAAAATGAAAGACAACATTGAATTTTTCAACATTTTGTTTTGTTAAATTTAATTTAACTACATTTAATAATAGCTTGTATGTGTTTTCAGACATTCGATAATATAACTGGACTTATCTTCATCGGATTGTATTTTTTGCGAAATTTTGAAATTCCCGTACATTGTGCAATTTTGATTAAACGGATGAACCCAATAACGTCTTCTTTTTTTCTCATTAATCGCCACATCAAGAAATCTTCGTCATCAGACGATGATTTCGACATTCTCAAAGCGGTGTGCCACGCTACAATTGTGGTTCCGATGTGCGCATTTACAATGCATTTGTAGCGCATACAATAATGTGTCGCGTTTTAAATGTGGCGCTACAATTATCGAGTTACAAATGTTTGCCTGGTGTGCGGCCCGCTTTACAGTACTGAAATTGATCAGGCATGTCATGAATGGCCATAGAACTAATACGGATACTATCAATCAATACGACTCCAGGTAAGCCCCCGAAAGGATGATTCTAGAGACCTCTGAATTAGACATTTTTAGACCTATCTCAAAGATCATGTAAATTAAGTTACGTTTGTAAAACTCTAGGATCATCTTTTCGAGGGCTTACCTGATGGAGCCTTCGATACTGGGCAACTAAGAAGAACATCGTGTGGATTTAGCCGGTTGCAGCTCATTTACACAAGGATGTCCGCACTTGCAACAGTGTACGAAATCGCAGATTCGAATTCCACGCAGAACATTACTTTGCGTCCACATTTTATTGTTATAGCATGTTCTGTCCGTTAAATTGATGTATTGTAAAGTCCCCACAAACAGAGCTTTTTTTTATTTGCTCTAGGAAAGAGCCCGAATCTTAAAAAATAAAAATAAACTTACGTTAGTTCTCCCCCACCCTATAGCAACAACAGTGGTATTATCAGCAAGTTCTTCTCCTGTATTAGGTATAGAGACAGTCTGTATTCTACTGCTGAGGGCCACTCGAGTCCTCAGTAGAAGCACGGCTATGTCGTTGTCTCTCACTGGTATGCCGTATCTCTCGTGGACTAATATATTTGATACATAGTATACTGAACCACCTAGAAGTAAGAAATTTAGTTTTACATTTTGATTTCATCATTTAATTTTTGCTTAGGTATTCTTTTTTTTATGGTATTAAGTATCATATTTTAAGATATAGCAGATCGCATATTATTATGATGCTATTATATGAGATTTCTAAACATACCAGTTAGGCCTTCACCAAGAGGCCGTCTAGGTATCATATTTTTGAGGTAGGTTCTTTAATAGTGTTAAACACAATATCCTTTATTCCCGGTCGTCCCCACCCTGTCGTCCCCACTGGGTACAAGTGGGAAAAAAAAGTTTCGTTCGTCCCCAGTGGTGGCGATTGGAACTTTTTATTTCCCACTCGTTCCGCTTATAGACCGAGAGTCAAGGAATGAAATAATCGCAACATTATACACCCACTTTAAATATGCTATACATATAAGATGAATCTGAAAATTTTTCTATAAAAACATTGACGTTTTATTATTTTACACGACTTCCCCAAAATAATATTTTTTAATTGTTAAGTATTTGCTACTTCATTATATTTAAGGTGGGTTTGATACTGAATCTCAACAATCATAATATCTACAATTAAAACATCAACACCGAAAGACCAACGGTTCAAAATCTCAACACTTCAGAATCTCAACAGCTTAGTAAGTCAATAGTTTACAAGATCAAACTTTAAAATCTCAACATGGAAAAATTTTGGTTGCTGCTTCTTGAAAGTAATCATCATAATAGCCCATTAATGTCACACTGCAGGGACGGGCCTCCTCCTGTGACGGAGGGATACTTGGCCTACTAACACCACGCTGGTCAGACGGATTGCTATAGGGTTTAATTTCAAGGAGTATTACTTTTTAGTTTTTTTATTTAAGTACATGTTTAGATTATTTTTGTAATCATGATACAAGTAGATTTTTATGTTGATTTTTACGTTGATTTTTATGTTGATTTTTATAAGATTAAGGATTATGATTAAAAAAAGAACTGATGTAACATAAAAAATAAACTCTTTTTATTTTTGAACATCATGTATGAGAACCCTACATAGGTAGTTCCCTTTCTATTTTTATACTCGGAATTAGGAACCAAATGCATCGGAATTATGATTTTTACATCGGAATTAGGTGCATCGTTCTTTTTCATATTTTTATTTATTTTATCATTTTTAATAACTTTTTACTGACAAACTGCATATATTTTTCAAAAATTAGATAGTTAACGCTTCTGATAAAAATATAAAATTGTATACAAAGGTACGATAATTACTTAATTTTTAATGTTCTTTCGTGTTTTGTCAAAAACACCACGGAATTAGGTGCCTTTACCTTATTTTAAATTAAAAATATTGTTTAGCCTCAGAAAGTCATTAAAGCATTAAATGCTTTACGGTTTTTTTTTACGGATTATTAAAATTTTTAATAATCTGTGAAATATTTTATTTAAATCCACATGCAAAAGTACAAAAACTTAGGTTTATTTTAAGTATGTATAATGTTGCGATTATTTCATTCCCTGGACGACCAGGAATAAAGGTTGACTCTCGGTCTATAAGCGGAACGAGTGGGAAATAAAAAGTTCCAATCGTCACCACGAACGAAACTTTTTTTTCCCACTTGTACCCAGTGGGGACGACAGGGTGGGGACGACCGGGAATAAATGATGGTTTAACTATATCATAAAAGCCCTATAGGTAATAAACAAAATAAAACATGAGTCTGCTATTTTAAAACGAACAAAGTAGGTAAGTTAGTTATCAATCTAATAATCTAATCTAATTATTACTTGATATAATATATGGGTCCGTAGGTTACGCCCCCAGTGTGTTTTGCCCCCGTGGTGGAAGCCCCCGATTTCGTTTTAGTACTATAATATTTATTAGTTAAATATTTTTTCAAAAGTACAGTCAGATAGCAAAGTGTAACCTATTATAAAAAATGTCTAAGTCATGGTTCATTATTAAAATCAAAATCATAGTTTATTATTATAAATCTTTATTAACAATGTCGGTGAAACAAACTTTTGCTTATCTAATAATAGGTACTAATGGGTAATAATAGGTAATACGTAGGTACTTAATATGTAATAAAAATTAAATTAAATGTCTAATAAATAATAATAGGTATCTACGTAAATACAACTTTGATAACAAATAAAACCAAACATTAAAATAAAGCAACAATAACATGCAAAATCACAGATACGAAATTAAAAATCACAGTTTAAAATTAGGATTATTTTAAGTACTTATATACTATTTACGTACTAAGTATATAGGTAGGCATCTACTTAAATATTTAGAAGATTGGTAACAGAATGTTCAAACACTAAAATATAATAAAAACAATTAACATTTAAAATCACAGATAACAAAAGTAACAAAAGAAGAAAAACATAGTAAAAATATTAGGATGATTTGAACTTTGTAATTAAATTATGTAATTTAAGTCATTTATATGCAGTGACTATGGAGGTTACAACATTGATATAGATATAAAATTAAAATGTAGTAATTATGTAACAATAAACATGCAAAATCATTATTTTTAAGCTAAGTAAGTAGGTGATTATTTTTGCTTGACTTGCACATACGGACGGATTTGTTCCAAAAACTCCATAATTGTAATTTGTTTCTTTTCATATTTGTCTGTCAGCTTAGCAATGAGTTTGTCATTGATTATTGAAGATTTTTTCCTTTTACATATAGGACTGTCATTTCTTCGTAATCTGAAAGTATAAGATAAAGATTATTTACTAAGAGTAAAAAAAATGATTTACTGATATATTAAGCGTTATGTAAGTAATCAGCATTTTACCTCACTTGACCTGTGCTATACGTAGAAATATCAGTTGTTATAATTTCCAAAAACGATAATAATGATGGTTTTCGGCCCAGATAGCACTGAAGCCGTTGATTCCAGGCCTCCACTAAATTTGTGGTTCTATGTCGTTCTTTATAGCAACACCACTTTGAGATCATCCCCGGAGGCTCAAGCCATTGTTCAACGAAATAATCGTTGAATTGGGTGACTTTTTCATCGGGAATACTGAAAACAAAAATTATGATATATATGACATGTCGTATATACCTAAGCATTATTTTTATTTTTGCGTACTTATAAAAACAATCTACGAGCTGTTAAAACTTTAAAATAAAATGAAAATTAAAATTACCTGTTTTCCATTACGGAAAGCCAACCATCTTCTATATCTTCTTTAGGAAGAAATGCTAGACAGGTGCACAGTTTCACATACAATGTTGTTTCTTCGTGTGCCAATAAACCTAAAGACTTCGCTTTTCTGTAAATGGCTCTTTGGAAGTGAACATTACAGCCATGTATTGTGACCGCTGGCAATACCTCTTTTATTGCCAGCATTGTAGCTAATTCAAAATCTACAGTGAATTTCATGGGGCTGAAGTCCGGCACAGCTTCTTTAATTTTTTTAAACATGACTTCATATGTACTTTTTTCTTTATTAACTAGTAGCACATAAAATATAGGCACAATATTGGTTGCTTGTGCATCACTTCCCATATCTCCATGAATGGTAAATATTTGGTAAAATGGACCTGGACAACAATCAAATGTACCATCCCCGAAGTAGTGTTGTATATTTTTGATGTGTTTTAAAGCCTGTGCTGATACGAATACTATAATTCTGTTGTCGTTCTCACAGTAATCAACTAATAGATATTTTTGAAAAATCTCAGGTATAATGACTTCAGCTGGATTACGAAACTGTGTCTTTTCTACATTTAAGGCTTTCTTTCGAGAGTTGTATAACTGTTGCTTGATATTATTGAATTTGGGTATGTATTCATCGAAGGCTGTGTCTGTGTTTTTTAACTCGGCAAATTTTGTTTCAAATTTTTTTGTATAGAGCTCGAGAAACTCGTTTTCACTTCCTTTTTTAATTTTTCCATAACAACTCTAACTTCATTTTTCATTAAGTTAGGTTGACACTCAGCATTATGACACTTTTGGATTTGTACATTGTCACTTTCCTCACTTAATTTTATAGAACCACTACACTTGCCATGTCTTTTATTTACGCATGTCCACACACTCGATTTATTATTTTTCCTATGAAGATTATAAGCAAATCCGACATGTAGTAACGTTCTTCCACCTAGTTTATTTGAAATTATTTTGTAATTGGTTTGTGCTAAACCCCGTGAAGGACCTGGACTTGCCATTTTGAGTTAACATGACCGACTAAACTTTCTTATCAGTAACATATTGCAACTATGTGGGAAAGGGATAGAAATAGTGCCCATCGCTATGTTTGCTATTTTCACTGTCCGTCACCCTGGACTCTATTGTTTTCAACCCTATCTTTCCCTTTCTTTGACTACCTATCTCTTTCTTTTAGAATTCGATCTGGCTATTGTGTAAAACCAGTTTGGCCGGGCACGGGCGCCTCGTTTAGACAAAGTACAAAGTAATGCATCTAAAGTAAATAATTGTAATATAGTAATAAAGTGAATATCCTTGTAGCATGTTTATAGTATCCAATATTGTGTTAGTTAGAATACTTATTTAGTAAGTTTGTCTACGTATTTGGTTCCGAAACACTTTTTTCATCGTCTGTATCTAGTAAAAAATATTTTTATTTCGGCGAAATCAACTATAATAACTTAATTTAAAATCGGGGGCTTCCACCACGGGGGCAAAACACACCGGGGGCGTAACCCACGGACCTTATGATATTGTAGATAGGTACCTAAGTACATTGTATGTAAAATTTTATTTCCTTAAAGGGAAAAACCTGTGAATGAGATTAACCCCTGTGTAAGATTTACTGAAATAAAATAATTTCTTATAACTAAGTAGGTATTAAAGCTTTTAAATAACGAAAACTGTTTCATTTTTGTAATACCTAAAGTAAGGAAAATAGTTCTTTAAGTTACTTAAATAATAGAAATTGCAAATAAGTGGGTTTCATACTTATCTTCGAATGACATTTCTTCGAAAGCCATTTCTACTACGCCAAATCATCGAAGAGCTATTTAAACGACGGGTTATTTGACCGATGACCATTTCATCGAATAGCCACATGTACCAACTCCTATATCACCGATAGTACATTTCATCGAATGATACATAGGCGAAGGTCTAATAACATGGTCTAATTACACAGGGGTTAATAAAACAATTGTTTATGATCAACATGTTTTATTTAGAAGATTTTTATAATTATTTTGTGTCATTATTTAACGTTAAATAAAAATATGTATTTGTTACTGATTAAGTCGGCCAACATCAAATAAAATGATGTTCTAAAAACCTTACAAACTATATAATAGATAATATAAAAAAATGTTTTAATAAAAAACTTAATTGTTATTTTTATTTAAATGTTGATGTTATTAGCAATTGCCGCCAAAAAGTCAGTAACATCCATATTTTCACTGTTTCTCAGAATCGCTGCAAGAGAATTTTCAACTCTTTTTCCTCTCTTCCTTGGGGTTACTTCTTCGACGAACGCTTTCATAATTGTATGATTAGTAGATATTTGTTCTTTTATTAGTTCACGTATGGTCGCGTATAGGCCAAGTTTGCGATTTTTCAGTAAACCGTTCCAGCGACGGTGCCACGCCTTTGTACTCTTTTCAATAACTACGTAATTAGGCATAATTGCAATATTTTACACATATAAGTACCACGATATTTATTGAAAACCTCTTGTAAACACAGGCAACATGAGAAGGTAATAATATTAACAAAAGGAAGGTAGTTTGAAAAATACTTTAACACATGCGTTCGGAAATAGGAAAATTATGAGCGTATCTACCTACTATTGATTATTATATATTTATGCGAAAAATCAATAGTAGGTAATTAAATTTATCTATTTTTTTTATAAATGTAATAAAAAAAACAAAGGGTTGCTATACTTTAATTTTCATATTCGTATTTTATCCTATTACATATTATGTATATTAAATGTTAATAAACAAATGTAATATGTGTGTGTAAATTTGACCTATGAAATGAAAATAATTATAAAAATCTTCTAAATAAAACATGTTGATCATAAACAATTGTTTTATTAGACCTTCGCCCATGTATCATGCGATGAAATGTACTATCGGTGATATAGGAGTTCGTACATTTAGCTAGGTATTCGATGAAATGGCCCATCGGTCAAATAACCCGTCGTTTAAATTAGCTCTTCGATGATTTGGCGTAGTAGAAATGGCTTTCGAAGAAATGTCATTCGAAGATAAGTATGAAACCCCAAATAAGTAGGTATTGTAACTTACCACTATTTAAAGTAGATGTCCCGGCTCGAATAGCGAAAAGACTTGCGCTTGCAACAATACCCCGCCTTGAAAAACAAACATAATTTTAATAAAGTAGTTAACTCATACACTGCTCTTCTTTGGAAACAGTTTCAACATTAAGTTAGACCTGTTTTATTTTAATAACTGGAAAACTTTTGCAGGATATAATATATACTTATCCCTTTTTTTTGTGCATGCGGGCAGGTGTGTCAGAGTTCCATAAACGTGAACCCATCTTAAAATAACTCTATTTTTCTCTTATCTATAGGGAGTTACGAAGAGCAAACGAAACATGAATTATTACTTCCGAACTGACGCACGGGTTCAAATCCGCGTTAAACTATTACTTAACATATTACTATTACATTAGCAGATAGACTAACCCTTTCCAAACTAAATTTTAGATTTAAGTACTACATTTTATTCAGAAGAGAGCAAGCGCCACCTCGATGGAAAAATTGTGTGTCCCAAGTAAACTCGAACATGGGTATGGCATTAGATTCCATGTTTGTAAGGAAGTATTTCGATGAAGTGAATAAAAACGATACATTAACCATGACAATGGACATAGTAAACGGCTCTGGAAAGTGTAAAATGTTCTTCTACCAATAGGTCTCTAAACTTTTACTAAGATGCAAAGACTTCAACTTAATAGATAAGGCCACATTTACAAAAAGTTTATTATTATTTGAAGAACATAATAATGAATCATGCATAAAATTAGAAGATTTTAACTACTTACTATTACTATTTGACCTACTTAACCTACTATTCTCTCTGATTGTTAGATTGACTTTCCACTTTTTTTTAATATTGTTATTGTGTAAAGCTAGACTACTTTTTGATAGATAACATTTCAGTTTTCTGGTAAATCTTTATATTATGTGAATTAACTTTAAGTTCTGTTACTTTTGTTTATGTAAGTTCAACTAATTTTTGAACATTATAACTTAAACTAAAAAGTTTGCTGTTAATATGTGGATGCTTGTTATTGGCATATATGTAACTAATTTTAAGTACTTTTGTACTACAGCTGTAAGCGTCCCAAACAAAATAAAATAAAATAAAATAATTCAGAGAATCTCCTACTACAGGCAATTTTGCTTAAAAGGAGGCTCCAATTACCAACTACTTAGGTATTGTTTTGTATATTTGGTTTATGAAAATAAAAAGTTATGAAAAAGTTATTATTAGGAATCCAATGTACCAACGCTATTCTGCTACTATCAGCAAATAAGTACATAAGTATGATAATGTTGGTTACTTACTGATCGACGAAGCAATGTCCTGCTGACAGAACATGTGTGCTCGTGATGAGAGACCCAGCGCAAATCAACTGCATGTTGTACAACACCTGTCAAATAATAATGGGGTAAATTATAAATATAAAATAGCTTAAGGAGCTTTGGTTTGCTATTGTTTAATCGTAATACTTAGATTGATATGAAAAAGTCAACTTTCAGCTTTCTTTGCCTAGGCGTTTTAGCCCACAATCTTACGCAAAAGGTTAAATGTTATAAGAGTTCCTACAACCTCTGCAGCAGCATTCGTCTAATCACGAAATCCTTGCTAGTTAAAACTGTAGCCAATGTAATCCTATGCCGACAAGCCATTCTTAATGAATAAGAACTCCTTGCCCCAAAATCAGCCGGCTAAGATGTTGAGAACAGACCTGCACAATGAAAGGGTAATTCAGTATCGTGGTGGCAGTTCCGCCTATGATCCGTGAGTCAGTCACAGAGGGCGCCTTGGGCAGCTCCACGGCACTGATGTTCAGGTTCACGGGTTCCTCTGTACTGGGAAGTCCATGGAGGCCATCTGCGAGTAAAATATTATGAGCATGCTGTTTCTCTTGTTGTTTAAAGTCGACTCTAGTTCTCTTTCGGTCTAGTTCGACTTTGAGCATTACAATACCTACTACTACCTCCCTGACTGACGAACATTTGCGTGTAATGCAATATTTACTTAGTATTTAAGTAGATTTGAATTTGGGAGCATTCTGATTTAGTGTTACATTACAAGGTACGCTTATAATGTTCAGTTCTCCTCCGTCATTGATGTAATGCTCGACTCTGTAACGTTACATTACACGCGAACGCTTTCGGTGAGGGAGCACCTTTAGTGTTAATGCCTACTACCTAGGTTAGGTATATTGGGCTCGAGAGAATTAAAACTTGCGTCTTCAGAATGACCCCTAGGTCACCCGAATCCTTGTCTTGTTTTGTCCTTTGCATTGCTGGCAGAAATGTAAATTAAAACTAAACAATAACAAACAACTAAGTAACCTACTTATATGTATATCTTATTAAAGACACAGGATTGAAAAACGGTCTGTCTGATATCGTCTCGCGCTAAAATACCATTAGTTCTAAGAATTCCTTTCTTTGCATATTCATTAAATTCTACACGACACATGTTTTTCCACCTTGCTTTGACATTAGGTCCTAACGTAAAGTAATGTGAAAAGGATTTGTCTAGTCCGGCAATTTTGTATTATTCAGTCAGCTTCATGACTGCCGTTTAGTTGCCCTATTTCATAGATTGAATTCTTACTTTTTAACAACTTAAATACAATCATCATCATATCTGCTAAGTGACGTCAACTGCTGGTCATAGGCCTCCTCCAAATATCGCCACCTTGTGCGGTCCTGAACCTCAATCATCCATTCGGTTCAAAACAGTAAAACTCCCGAATTTTATAAAAAAAATAATTAACTTACTGCATATAAACACAAATATAAATAAAATACAACACAACATATTTGTATTGGTGACTGCTGCACTATGGATTGTCCCACTTATTGTAAACACCTTATCGTAATGATAAACTACATTATCGGATACATTCAATAGGTTGCGAAAAATCTTCACGAGACACTCCGCTATAGGGACTGATAAATTTACAATTAGGTAAGTACATTAAATGTTGTAGGTATACTTACTCAGAATACATTATTATTAAACCACCCCATCTCATCCCATGGGTGTCGTAGAAACCGACTAAAGGACTATCTGTGAATATTACCTTTACATAGAAAGAAGGAAAACTTGACATTAAACCCTATACCAATCCTTCTGGCGTGGTATTAGTAGGCCTTGTATCCCTCCGTCACGGGAGGAGTCCCGTCTCTGCAGTGGAACACTAATGGGCTGTTATTATGAAACCATAGTAGGACATTAATTAACGCGGCATACTCTATAAGTTTATTTTCCTTGGCGTTTCGGCACATGTTATGCCGTGGTTTCAAGCTGATTATCACTTGGTAATCCTTCGTTTTTTAAGCATAGTTTAAAGTTATACACACTTACAACCCTAACTTATCATCAAAAATCACGCTTTGTAAAAACATACATACATAATATAATAAATCCTAGGAGAATTACATTAATCGAAATTAACCTTATCTGTCTAGGTAGCGTGGTGATCGTACCAGCTGACCGACACACCTTCGTCGTGTCACAAAATAAATACATTTACTTACTTACAGTATAAACCGTGTGGTGACGGAGTAAGAATAGAATATGTCACCACCCCATCTTATCCCATTGGTGTCGTAAAAACCGACTAAGGGACTATCCGTGAATGTTATCTGTACGAAATAAAAAGGAAAACCTGAAATTAAACCCTATACCAACCCATCTGGCCAAGTATCCCTCCTTCACGGAAGGAGGCTCGTCCCTGCAGTGGGACAATAATGGGCTGTTATGATGACGTAAAGTACCTATTGGTAAAAACTAATTGATAATCCTTAGCTGAAAATTTGAGATAAATGAATTGTGGGGGAAATATCGCGAATTCCACCAAACACTAAGATTTGAGCTTGAGAAAACTGACACCATTATTATTGAAAAGTCGTAGGTTACTGGAGGTGGTGGTAGAAACAGAAATATTAGGTAGGTACTAGCATAGACTCTAGCAAAATGCATAAGTTGGAAAGAATCATCGCCGTCAAATTCTTTCATATTTTTCCTGACAATTAATGAGTAATTCAGTAACCTAATTAATAAAGTTAATAGACTTTCGCTTCGGTCGTACACGTAAAACCTTTAACCTAGGATTATTCAATACAATATTATGTAAATGAAATAAACATACACTATTCGTCAAATTCTTGTCAAAACTATTGCTTTTATGCTGATCAGATAGATAGATTACTATTAACATACACATAACATTCACATTCGTAGAATGTCGAGTGAGTCATTGCGCTCTCGAGCGTTGATAACGATAAACGTAACGAAGGGGATACCGATTACTGACTAATCATATTTCAAGTAGGGGCACGCGTCCTAATGTTGGCACTGCACCAGATTATCAGCACCCCCAAACTAAAACTCAAATTATTTGGGATTCCATTTAAAGAAATGAAAACTAAGATCCTTTTGGAATTATAAACTGGGCCAAACTACATTCTTCGATTAAAAAAAAGCCATTTTTTTTTAAAAACGCGGGAACATGTCCTTCAAATTACTTTGTTTTGACAGTTTCTTAAGGTCGTAGGTAAGTTCAGGTTTTTTTATTTTACTTTATTTTAGATCTTTTAGATATTTTTTACTGAACCTTTAGGTTTTATTCATGTATAAAATGTTTTATAAGGCTTATCTGACAATGGAAATGAACGTTATCTTGATTTTATGTTCATAAATGAGGTGCTGACATCTGGGTTAAATTTTTTTGCGAATTGCTAATTATCGGCACTGGTACTGTTACATGACAAATTGGTATGTAAAATTGTTAATCTATATTTTTTATTGTAAAGCGTGATTATTTTATACCTAGAATTCAATATTCTTGGAAAAAGTACTCTATGATTTCGGATTTCATATCCTGCTAGGATATGGAATGCAAAATGATATGGTGCCGAAACTAACATTGCTAGTTATTTTCATAGTGTTGATATTATGATCAAAAGAATGTCTATTATTTTTTGGAATTTTTTATATTTATGTATTTATTTTTCAGAAACTTCGGTTGTTAGGCTAGGTATAAATAAAAGAGATTTTGCTATAAACATTGGATTATTTCATTTATCTACCTATTTTTATTTTTAAGGTGCTGATAATTGGCTTAGTCAATGCCAATAATTGGCGATGATGGTGCCAATAATTGGCGCCAGGGTCATTATTTAGTCAGGCTCATCTAAATAAAATGTGTATGAATAATAACTATTTTTTATAACAAAAATCAATTATTTATTAAATAATGAACCAAGAAAGCATATTGTTATAGTTGTTATCATTATCATCACTGTGATAAACGATGTTAAAGTAGGACTAACTCTTAAAGTGCTGATAATTGGTAGCATCACCCTACATTGAAATTATCTCAACATAATACCTAGAATAAATAGGGAAATTACCTTTTCCCTAACTTACCTGTCATCTTCAGAAAGAGCACTTATGGAAATCATTAGTTTATTAATTGGTACCCTACGATTATAACCAATTTTTGTTAGTACATAAATTATATTACATGACTCGCATGTATGACTCGCTTAATGAATATTATGGATCGTGACAAGTGGCGTTCTGTCATCTCTGCCTACCCCGGACGGGATAAGGCGTGAATTTATGTTATGTTATAAATTATATACCTGTGGAGGTCGCGGTGATGTAACAGCACCACGCCTCCAACGAAAAGGGAGGATCCTCCGACCAGGCGAAGGTGATCGCGCCTGGATCGCGATGGACGTTGTATACAGGGTGTCCCAAAACCCGACGTTAATTTGAAACCGGGTGATAAGGCAAGTCATGCTGGTTATCAGAAAAATATTTTAAAAAATCTAAGTCGCATGGTTGTAAAGTTATAGGCATTTGAAAAAAAACGCAAAAATTCCCACTTTGTGACACTCTTTTCCCTCCTGTTGTCACAAATCTTAACTTTTTCCAACTTTTTTTTTTGCTGTGTTACCCTGAATAGTGCCTCTTTAAATTATAATAAATAATTTAAAACCACCTGGTCTAGTTTTCTCATCAATAGGACTTATTTCTTAGAATAAAATTTATTATGAAAAAACTGTCCAGTTTGAATTGACTGTAGTGAAAAAAAAATGTACTACGCGAGTTTGGCAAGTTCCGCCAAAAGTTGGCGCATTTAGTAAGGATTTGAAAATGGTATCATACTTGGTAAATTGTTGCCGCTATCATGGACAAAAAATCTTTTTTGTAAAATTTAGGAGCCGATTCCAATGCTGAATAAGTTAAACTGCTAAGTAGTTGAACCGGAAAGAGTCATCATATCAAGTGAAAAGTAGTAGAAACAGTAGTATAAGTTAAAAGTGCCAAAAATACAGCCCATCGTATTTTAAAAACACACGAATTTCTCCCGTACCACGTTAGTACAGCGAGTACAATCGTTAGTATCCGGGGACTTCCAACATCGAGTAAATTATCCCGGACAATATTGAAGAGGTACTGAGATGACTCTTTTATTTTTTTTAAAGTTTTGGCCTGATGATTTAACATTAAAAAAGACAGCAACATGAACATGCATAATTTGCATGAATGTAATGAGTGTAACTCGTGGCTTTTTAAAATTGCGATAGGCTGTACTTTTTGGCACTTTCAACTAATACCATAGTTTCTACTACTTTTCACTTGATATGGTGACTCTTTCTGGCTCAACTACTTAGCAGTTTAATTTATTCAGCATTGGAACCGGCTCCTAAATTTTACAAAAAAGATTTTTTTGTCCATGATAGCGGCAACAATTTACCAAGTATGATACCATTTTCAAATCCTTACTAAATGCGCCAACTTTTGGCGGAACTTGCCAAACTCGCGTAGTACATTTTTTTTCACTACAGTCAATTCAAACTGGACAGTTTTTTCATAATAAATTTTATTCTAAGAAATAAGTCCTATTGATGAGAAAACTAGACCAGGTGGTTTTAAATTATTTATTATAATTTAAAGAGGCACTATTCAGGGTAACACAGCAAAAAAAAAAGTTGGAAAAAGTTAAGATTTGTGACAACAGGAGGGAAAAGAGTGTCACAAAGTGGGAATTGCCTATAACTTTACAACCATGCGACTTTGATTTTTTTAAATATTTTTCTGATAACCAGGATGACTTGCCTTATCACCCGGTTTCGAATTAACGTCGAGTTTTGGGACACCCTGTATATGCGGAATCGCTGTGCGAATGTTGAAATCGCGATTCAGGATGTAGTGTAGGTGTTCGCTTGAGTTGTCGGTAGATGACGCTACACCTACTCTATAATATTTTTTTTAAATGTATTAAGATGTCTTGGTTTTGTTGTTGTTTGATGTGTCGGAATCCCAATACATCAGTCTACTAATTAAATCTCAAGAGCCTACTTGTCAGAGTTACGAGGGTCGGCTGTCGGCCCATCTCGACAGCTTAGCCTTAGCGAGCCTTGTCAAGAAAAAAGTTCAAGTAAGCCTCAATTAAGTGATACATACATATTTATAGATACCTTGAAGTTAATACATACATGTATCGGCCCCGCTAAATTGATAGTAGGTACATAGACAACAATGAATGACGCCATAGATAACTCTTTGTTCATTTCACAGAGTACCGACCAATCATAGATAAGATTATTTTCCTGTTAATTGATGTTAGAATGACGTATAAAATAATGTGATAGATTATAGAATAAAAAACAACAAGATATTTTTGCCATAACTTTATTTTCCATAAAACAAAATACACGTTATTGCGGGCATCACAACGGACCGAGTCGATCAACATAACTACATTAGTACTATCTATATATAATTATAATCTACATATCCGTTTAGAAACAAACATATACTATGCAGGCAAATTACAGTAGTTTGACCATGTATGCATCTTTAGTTCATTATTTGCCTGATAGAGGCGCTTTACTAAAATTGACAAAAAACAATGTATTCATACCTATAAGTCGATTTTAGCTGAAAATAATAACAAATAACAAGGTTCTGATATATCTACAACTTTAATAGACTGTATTTAAATGCATTTTTGCCTGTAAAACTTCTCCAATTTGCCTGTAATTATTTCAAAGATTCAAAAATACAGATCTAGAGATAGAATATACAAATAAACAATACAAAAATACAACAGGAATGTATGTGCGATGAATATATTAACTGTATATTGTATACATTTAAAAATATAGATCTTTAGAGAGAGAGAAACATTATATAAAAAATCTATCTACGAAATGTTGGTCAGAGGAAGTGTGTACCGACAGTGAAAAAGGACTAATATTTTATTTTTAATTTCAATAGTTAATTATGTATTATAAAACTGGTACATATTATTAACACGACTAAATGATAATTCAACACATTTTTTCTTGCATTAGAATACTTACATAATATTTTTTTTTAGTATTCGACTAAAGTTTTACAAATAATTAAATAATAAATAAATAATTATTCACAGTCATCTCTACACAACGCCACAAGCAAATGTTTTAGAAAAAATATACTGATTTTCACTATAAAAGATTGTTTTATTAATTATTATTTTAATATTTGAGCTATGATAATTAAGAATACTTTATTTCTTACGACGTCCATAAAATAGGAAATACGTATAGTTAATTTATATATAAGTAAAATAATATTATGTTAGTTTTCATAATGCAATATTAATGTATCGAATTGTCACTTACATTTTCATATCATGTCTTATCATTTTCATACAATCGAATTTTTAAAATATTCGTGTTAATTATTATTATAATAATATGAAGTAATTATTATTTATTTATTTATTTTATATATCACTTTAATGAACAAACAAAATCTACATTTAACTACAAATTTCTACTTATTAAAAATTTAATTATCGATACCTGTATATTCATTTTAATACCAATTGGACAAGTATTTTATTAAATATTTATTATTTCATTACAACATTATATTATTTGTTTTAAATTAAGTCCAATCACTGCGGCTAAATAGAAAATAAGCGTTAAAAACGGAATGTTAGTTGGAAATATTATTTGATAGAAATAATTTTTAAGTACATAAAAAAAAAACAAAAACACAAATAAAGAGAACTTAATTTACGTTGGTGACATTTTTAGATAGTTATTAAGTGTGGCATCGTTTCGTATATACCGAATTAATTAATACAATATTTAAGACAAAATATTAAGACTGGTTTTACTGTAATAATTTTGGAGTGTGGAGAAGTGGCATGTTGTGCGGTTAGTTAGGAGTATCAATAAAACACGTTGATGGTTGAGAGTAATACTGAATATATTGAATAATATGTTACCTATTTATAAGTGATTACAAGATAATATAATGAGCATATAACATATAGAGAGGGCAACCTCACACCTTCCCCCTTTGAAAGATTAACATAATAAACAATTAATATCGAGTAATATGTAGGCATTGCATAGATATAGGTTAACACTAAGTAAGGTACAGTTTAATAAATATAATTAAAGTACAAGTACATAAACTTATAATTGAAAAGGTGATTATATAATTGAATCAAGTACTTAATTCTCTATGAATAATACAATTTAGTACGATTTTTGTGTACAATGTCGATTTTATTATTCTTAATAATTTCTACATTTGGTGAAACATCTCTAACGACCACATACGGTCCAGAGTATAAACTATCTAATTTACTACAAGTTTCATTTTTTACTAAAATTAGGTCATTAGGATTATAAAATATAGGTCTACAATTTTTATCATACCTTTCTTTCCTTTGATTTTTACTTAATAGCAAGTTGTCTCTAGCCTCCTTATGTGCTAACTGCAGACGAAACTTTAATTGTAATGGATAGTTATCATAATTGTATAATGGATCAACAATATTACTAGTTAAATTACTTGGGAGTGAGCATTTCTTCCCAAAGACCAGCTCATACGGTGTAAATTTTAATTCACTATGTACAGAAGTGTTGTATGAAAAACACCAGAAAGGTAACCAAATACTCCATGTCTCTGGGTGGTTATCACATTGTATACGAAGGAACGAAACCAGATGTTTGTGCCAGTTCTCAAGAGCACCTATAGACTGGTGGTGATATGCTGTTGAGTTTAGCTTATTAATATGTAAGAGCTTACATACCTCGTTCAGTGTTGATGACATAAATTCTGCTCCTCTGTCCGTTGCTATTGCTTTTGGGATCCCGTAGCGTAAAATAAAGTTATTAACTAAACATTTAGCTACCTCAAGAGTGGTCTTGGACGTCATCGGGTAGGCTTCGACATACTTTGAAAGTTCGCATTGTAGTGTTAGTATGTATGAGTAATTATTATCATCACGATCTAATGGGCCGACAATGTCTAGATAGATTTTTTCAAATGCATAATTAGCCGTTGTTGTGATTACCATTGGTTCTTTTGTAGGTAAGGCATATTTATATCTTTGGCAAGCGTCACATCGTTTTACAAACCTAAACACGTCGTTTTCTAGTCCTGGCCAAAAGTAATACTTCTTTATATTATTGAACATACGCCTAATGCCTGCGTGGCCACTTGTGGGCAGAAGATGAAAGTCGTTGAGTATAACCTTTTGATCATCTTTATTATTTACTCTTATTACGTCTTTTAATATATATAAGCGTGGTAAAGTCATACTGTCATATTTTTTTAATTATGTCAACAAATTTCGCATAAAAATATTATTGTTACTTGTTCCAATAAAATATATTTCTTTAACACCTATTTTAATACAAAACATATCAAGTTCTCTCACAAATTCGCCTGGCGTAATTTGCGATGGAGAATCTCTATACTTTATATAAATTGTCTTATCACTGGGAATATAGCAAAACGTTACACTTTCGAAACTAATTTTCTTCCTTTTACGGAAACTATTTAATGTTTCCTTGTTTATAAAAACTAACTCTGTACAATCCTTTGGCGTGTTATGCATCTCCACAACTTTTGGTTGGGCAGAGCATTGTTGGCTTAAGTCAATATCAGTCGAAAGTTTATCAGATGCCGTCTGATTACGTTTTTGGGCTCTTGTCATTACACAAATTGAATTGTCTGTTAATTCCTTTAAATCATTTACATTTAAACTAATACGAGACAAGGCATCTGCTGCCGCATTGTCCGTTCCTTTTATATATTCAACAATAAAATTGTATTCTTCCAATAATAATCTAAACTTCATTAATCTACTCGAAGGATCTTTCATAGTAAATAAATAAACTAAAGGCCTGTGATCTGTTTGAATTATAAATGGCCTACCATATAAGTAAGGCCGAAAATGTTTTATTGCCCAAACAATGGCTAATAATTCTTTTTCTATAGTCGGATAGTTTTTCTCCGCTTTATTTAAGCTTCTGCTAGCATAAGATATTGGTTTCAGATTTTGATTACATAAAACTGCGCCAATTGCGTAACCAGACGCGTCTGTTTGTACTACAAACTTATTTTGCTCAGAAAAATTGGGGTATTCTAAAATAGGTGGCGAAGTAATACTTTCTTTTAAAATTTCAAAAGCTGACTGACATTTACTATCCCATATAAAATGAATATTTTTTCTGCATAGGTTATTTAATGGCAATGCTTTATTAGCAAAATTTGGAACAAATTTTCTATAGTAGTTGACAAATGCGATAAAACGTTTTAGTTCATCGATATCTTTAGGGATGGGGTAGTTTTTAACAACTTCAATCTTAGATGGATCTGGTAAAATTCCGTTACCAGAAACTACATGGCCTAGATACAATACTTGTTTCTTTAAGAAGTCACATTTTTGTGGGTTTAATTTAAGGTTAACCTTTCTCAAACGTTCAAAAACGGCCTGCAGATTCATATTATGAATTTTAAGGGATTTTCCAAAAATAATAAGGTCATCTAAATAAATTAAGCATTTATCAGATGTAAGGCCAGCCATGGCCATATTCATCATGCGCGAAAATGACCCAGGGCTCGTCTTGAGGCCCATAGGCATCCGCACCATTTGGTACTGGCCTGAGTCGAATGCTGTATAATTCCTACTGTCTTTGTCTAATTTTACATTATAAAATCCGTTATAAAGGTCTAAATGTGTGTAATATATGCTTCCTGACAGAGCGTCTAATATTTCTGACATATTTGGTAAAGGGTACTTATCATCTTCAATCAGATTATTTAATCTACGGTAGTCAATAACTAATCTCATTCTTTTATTACCACTATTATCACCCTTTTTTGGTACTAATAACAATGGGCTAGACCAACTGCTGTTACATTTTTCTATAATGTTGTCAGCTAACAATTTATTGATTTGAGTTTTAATTTCGTTTTGTTGCGAATATGGTAACCTATAAGGCTTTGTAAAGACAGGGGCGCATTTCGATTTTAGCGTTATTTTGTGTTCATAAATATCGGTGGCAGATAGCCTATCGCCTGGTAAATAAAAAATGTCAGAATATTTGGCACATAAATTAGAAATCGCGGTTTGTTCTTCGTTATGTAAATGGTTTAAATTTAACTGAGAAAATAATTGCTTAACCCTCTCGGCGTTTTTATCTATCGTATCAAAAGAACATACTGTATACTCGCTTAACTTATAAATCGTTGGTTGAATATTTGTAAGAGTGTAAGTCTTTTCTGTGGTATTTAATATTCTTACTGGAACGTAACCATTACAGGGGTTTGCAATAGAGTTTGCTAAAAAAATCCCTTCGCCTAATTCCTTACAGCAGATTACACAAGCTTCAACAAAATCAGTCGAAATGTAATGTACTTGCTCACATCTAGGTGCTATTTCGTATAAACTATTATGACGTACAATAGGTAATTTATGTTTTGTACTCATATTGGGCCACAAGGTTAATTCATTACTTCTAAAATCAATTACCGCGCCATATTTATTAAAAAAATCCTGGCCAATTATACCTTGTGCCTTACAAGGCAATGTATCAAATATATAAAATTTATGCTGGTAATGCTGATTATTGTAATGTAACGTTATATAAGTGTATCCAATTGTCTGGACCTTGCCTCCTATACCATTTATGAAAATATTTTCCTTTTGTATAGACAGATTTTGCTCGAGTGCATATTTATGCTTAAGAGCCGAAATGGTTGCGCCTGTATCAAGTAACCATAAATATGAAATATTGTTTATTAATAACTCTATACAACTACTACTGTTAGAAGCACAAATAAAATGATTATTGTTGTTCACGAAAAAACTGATTTTCTAAAGCGTTAACATTTTCAGATGCGTTTACGTTTTCTGACGCGTTTTCATTATGATTTTCCGTATCCGCTAGTCTCGCACTTTCGTTGCGCACTCCACGTCCGTAGTTATTAAAATTATACCTACCTCTTGGTTGCCAAGGTCGACGATTATTCATACTTCTTGAAAACTGCGCGTTCTGACCTTGATAATTTGGAGTACGATAGGCTTGATTTGAGAAAACTCTGCTGTTAGAACCAACTCTTCCACGATGATATCCTCTGGGAAGATACATATTTTGTCTAGGATTATTGGTGTACATACCCATTACGTCCCCCGATGTTAAAGTTGAGGCCGTCTCTTCTTCTTTGGCTGCCTGTATAGCATCCTTCAGGGATGAGTAGTTCCTTGCTGCGATAACAGTGCTAAGCCGACGATTTCGCAATCCATCCGCAAATTTTTTAATTGCGTAGTTTTCATTGACAGGTTTTAAAATTTTGTAACACTCTGAGTTACCATTAGATTGTGAAATCGTTAGCTCCACGAATAATTCTGAAATAATTTTACCATAATCTTGAATGCTTAAATCATTTTGCTTTGTACGGTGCAATTTATCTTGAATAGCCGGGGCTGATTTTTTGGGCAAAAGTTCAAGTCTCATATCCTTAATTAAATCATCGATACATGAATAATTTTCTTTTAATTTTAATTTGGCACATTGAGACAACCTGCTTTTAGTAACAAACTGAATTAATTTAGATTTACAATCGTCATTTTCCAACACAGAAGAATAATACTCTATATTATCAATAAGTTGTTTAATATTTACCTCCTCATCAGTCATCTGCGGTAACAATGACAAAGCAGTTTTTAAATTAAATGACTCCATTTTTGTATTTATTTCCTGAATACAATCTGAAAAACTTTGTTCTAAACAAAGTTCCTGAATCTCACTGTATATAATTTTAATATCAGAAGATAGCTCGGTTATTAAATCAATATCAACGGAAGCTAATTTATTTTCTGATATATCTATACTTAATTTATTTATAAGCAATGTATATTCTTTATAAAATAGAGTGGCCTCGTTCAATTTTTTAATTAAAATATTACCATGTCGCCTACTGGGACCAATTTTTATTAAATATGTCCTAACCTTTTTCAAATTTGTATACAAATCTTGTAAAGTTTGATACATAACTCACCCAATGTGTAGAGTCGTAGATTATTGTAACACTTGTGTAACTATATGGTAGGTTTGAATTAATTAAATGTAACTATAGAGTCATTAAGTATTGTAAGTCCACTGTTGAACAGTTTATATGGAACCTTTATGCACCGACTTTATCAGTAAAACGAATAAAATTTATTTAGTTAATGTTCATTATAACTACGCATTATTTATATTTGCACGCACTTTTAACACAATATTATTTAGTTAATGTTCGTTATAGCTACGCATTATTTAACTTTGCACGCACTTTTGACACTTTTTTTATATTAAAATCGCACTAAATTATTATACTTATATTTTTGTTGCACAAATTATCACTCCTTTATAATAACTCAATCATTATAATAACTGGTTATTTAAAATGTATGGATAATAACTGGTGCATAAGTACTCGCTAACGCTTAAACAATGCCGGTGTTCTTTGTCTCCTTGGAACGCTCGCGTCGTAAAAAAGATCGACGAGAGATACTACGATCTATTTCCCGTTGCATCCATTGAAGGTGGCACTTTTTATACATTCGTAGCAATAAGAGTACCATACCAAGGCCAATCACTAAAGCGATGACGGCAAGTATAATATTTGTGGTGCTTAGATGAAACCGAAGTTCCTCGACAGAAGCTTGATTCGACCCAGCTGCGTTTTGGGCTATTATCACCTCTTCTTTAGATTGTTGCTTGCCCATTATAATACTTTTTAATTATTTTTGATTTAACACAAGTACTTAAGAACAATAACAAGTTAGGTGTGGCCATTTTTCTCTTGAATTATACGCGGTACTATATACTTTCACTATAAAAGGTCTGGCGCCGCATGCCTATGCCGACTAGCCGGAATCAAATTCGCGACGCGGGTGGCCGATCTCTGACACCGACTCCTTTCGGCGGGGTCGCCATGTGCGGTTAGTTAGGAGTATCAATAAAACACGTTGATGGTTGAGAGTAATACTGAATATATTGAATAATATGTTACCTATTTATAAGTGATTACAAGATAATATAATGAGCATATAACATATAGAGAGGGCAACCTCACAAATTTAACCGTAATAGACTGTACGGTATGTAACCGTAATACTTAACAGTAATAGACTGTCCATTTGCCGTCAACTCTACTGGACACACTCTAAAAAAATGGCGAATAGGAGATTACCTTCAGATCATCCTCTCACCATATGGGACGAGCTTGCCGAAACCCACAGAGGAAGCATTGAATCCTCTGTTGTAGGGAAATGGGTTTGGGAAGACTCCTATATAGTGAAGGACTTCGACAAACTGAAGCAGCCGGACCCATCCATTACAGACCTAATATCTCAGCTCCAAACTTTCTATCTGATCTATTTTGGAGAAATTACCAACTCTGCCAATCTAGGGGGGCTATTCTTAAGGATTGTAGCCTCAGCCCCCAGCTTATCTCCTGATAACAAAGAGCTACTCATCAAGTTCAATCCCAAGGGCACAAGACAACTCTCCACTTACACGCCTCCTTCCGACCTAGCAGAGGTTTTCGAAAGATTCAAAAAGAATCCTCTAGCAGCCGAAGTATCTATTCCTCTTCCTGAAGATATAGAAGCATCCCCAACCGAACCCCTACACAACACCTTGGCAGATGAGGAGGAGGACACCACCACTCCTACTGAGGACATGGCCAGACCTAGACCTGCTCTGAAGGCCACAACCATCGAGGACGTTAATTCCTTCAAAAAATCTGTGGCTACGGCTTTTGCAGCAATCTTGAGCAAGCAAGATGATAGCATTCTGACACATACCGCCTATCGCGGCCTTCACCTTACAGCTCTATTCCTTGTGTTGTTCATGATGAGGCGGTATACAAAGCGCCCTGATGATTTGGTCTCAGCCTTGACAAGATCCAACATCCATAAGCATTACACTGATATGATTCCTAACGCTTTTGGGATGATCATCCCACCCCCGGCCACTGCCTTAAATAACGGCCTTGAGCAATCTCTGTCTGTCTCCAACAACTCTTGCAAGGAACTCTTTACCATAATCCTCTGGCTGCTCCAACAGAGCTCCGCGAGCACTTCTGATAAGCCTGTGGGATTCTTAGACCAGAAAGATATGGGTCTGGAGGCTTTGTTAAAAGCCACCTGTTTAACCCACATTGCTGGTTCGGGACTCCCTTTGATCACCTTATTCACGGGGGTAAAAACTCTTTTTCAAAAATCAGAAAGGGAAACTCTGGAGTGGCTTGCCTACCCTGAACTCCTTTCTGGGATACATAAACTAGTTGCCCTCCGCAAGTCTCAGTGGGAGGTCAAGTCCAAGGGGGCAGAGCTTAAATTATTTCCATATTGTCGCTTGATACATCAAAACTACCATAGTGACTTGGGTCACAAGGGCAATGAAAATTTGTGCTACCTAATGGCATGTTTAATAGACTTGAGATCCCCTCCTCTTTTGGGTACTGGGGGAGCTCAAAACGCTTTTTGGACATCAACCATGAATATGAAGATAAGGCTAAAAATCCAAGAAGCTTCAAGAAAAATGTATACAGGCATTGCTGACTTCACCCTGACATCTGTGTTCCCCGGTCAAATAAATTTCGGAAGCTCTTCTGACTCTGGACGACAATGGCAAAACACCAATATTCCAACCGACTCCGACGAGGAGGAGGCATGCCCAGGCAAATACCGGCACATAAACATCCCAAGAGCTCCACGCCCCTGATCCCCAACTCTCCGCAATGCTAAGCAGCGCCCAAACATCTCACACTTTCTTTTTAGATTAAGAAAAACTAATACTTAACGTATAATTTCTTCTTGCGCCCTTGATCCCGTGTCAAGTGAACCAAGAATCCCATCAACCCCTCGAAAAATCGACAACCCCTCCCCCTCCCTTGCCTCCTCCTTCCCTGAAGACAGCACCAGCCAAGGTCAATCAAGATGTCCAACCAACAACAAGACACACCCGATTGGACAGAGACGGCAAAAGTCACTTTCCCTCCCAATTTTGAAGAGATGTCTCAAGGAGAAGTTTATGAGGACAGTTTACTAGGCAGGTTGCCCTCTCTATATGTTATATGCTCATTATATTATCTTGTAATCACTTATAAATAGGTAACATATTATTCAATATATTCAGTATTACTCTCAACCATCAACGTGTTTTATTGATACTCCTAACTAACCGCACATGGCGACCCCGCCGAAAGGAGTCGGTGTCAGAGATCGGCCACCCGCGTCGCGAATTTGATTCCGGCTAGTCGGCATAGGCATGCGGCGCCAGACCTTTTATAGTGAAAGTATATAGTACCGCGTATAATTCAAGAGAAAAATGGCCACACCTAACTTGTTATTGTTCTTAAGTACTTGTGTTAAATCAAAAATAATTAAAAAGTATTATAATGGGCAAGCAACAATCTAAAGAAGAGGTGATAATAGCCCAAAACGCAGCTGGGTCGAATCAAGCTTCTGTCGAGGAACTTCGGTTTCATCTAAGCACCACAAATATTATACTTGCCGTCATCGCTTTAGTGATTGGCCTTGGTATGGTACTCTTATTGCTACGAATGTATAAAAAGTGCCACCTTCAATGGATGCAACGGGAAATAGATCGTAGTATCTCTCGTCGATCTTTTTTACGACGCGAGCGTTCCAAGGAGACAAAGAACACCGGCATTGTTTAAGCGTTAGCGAGTACTTATGCACCAGTTATTATCCATACATTTTATATAACCAGTTATTATAATGATTGAGTTATTATAAAGGAGTGATAATTTGTGAAACAAAAATATAAGTATAATAATTTAGTGCGATTTTAATATAAAAAATGTGTCAAAAGTGCGTGCAAAGTTAAATAATGCGTAGCTATAACGAACATTAACTAAATAATATTGTGTTAAAAGTGCGTGCAAATATAAATAATGCGTAGTTATAATGAACATTAACTAAATAAATTTTATTCGTTTTACTGATAAAGTCGGTGCATAAAGGTTCCATATAAACTGTTCAACAGTGGACTTACAATACTTAATGACTCTATAGTTACATTTAATTAATTCAAACCTACCATATAGTTACACAAGTGTTACAATAATCTACGACTCTACACATTGGGTGAGTTATGTATCAAACTTTACAAGATTTGTATACAAATTTGAAAAAGGTTAGGACATATTTAATAAAAATTGGTCCCAGTAGGCGACATGGTAATATTTTAATTCAAAAATTGAACGAGGCCACTCTATTTTATAAAGAATATACATTGCTTATAAATAAATTAAGTATAGATATATCAGAAAATAAATTAGCTTCCGTTGATATTGATTTAATAACCGAGCTATCTTCTGATATTAAAGTTATATGCAGTGAGATTCAGGAACTTTGTTTAGAACAAAGTTTTTCAGATTGTATTGAGGAAATAAATACAAAAATGGAGTCATTTAATTTAAAAACTGCTTTGTCATTGTTACCGCAGATGACTGATGAGGAGGTAAATATTAAACAACTTATTGATAATATAGAGTATTATTCTTGTGTGTTGGAAAATGACGATTGTAAATCTAAATTAATTCAGTTTGTGACTAAAAGCAGGTTGTCTCAATGTGCCAAATTAAAATTAAAAGAAAATTATTCATGTATCGATGATTTAATTAAGGATATGAGACTTGAACTTTTGCCCAAAAAATCAGCCCCGGCTATTCAAGATAAATTGCACCGTACAAAGCAAAACGATTTAAGTATTCAAGATTATGGTAAAATTATTTCAGAATTATTCGTGGAGCTAACGATTTCACAATCTAATGGTAACTCAGAGTGTTACAAAATTTTAAAACCTGTCAATGAAAACTACGCAATTAAAAAATTTGCGGATGGATTGCGAAATCGTCGGCTTAGCACTGTTATCGCAGCAAGGAACTACTCATCCCTCAAGGATGCTATACAGGCAGCCAAAGAAGAAGAGACGGCCTCAACTTTAACATCGGGGGACGTAATGGGTATGTACACCAATAATCCTAGACAAAATATGTATCTTCCCAGAGGATATCATCGTGGAAGAGTTGGTTCTAACAGCAGAGTTTTCTCAAACCAAGCCTATCGTACTCCAAATTATCAAGGTCAGAACGCGCAGTTTTCAAGAAGTATGAATAATCGTCGACCTTGGCAACCAAGAGGTAGGTATAATTTTAATAACTACGGACGTGGAGTGCGCAACGAAAGTGCGAGACTAGCGGATACGGAAAATCATAATGAAAACGCGTCAGAAAACGTAAACGCATCTGAAAATGTTAACGCCTTAGAAAATCAGTTTTTTCGTGAACAACAATAATCATTTTATTTGTGCTTCTAACAGTAGTAGTTGTATAGAGTTATTAATAAACAATATTTCATATTTATGGTTACTTGATACAGGCGCAACCATTTCGGCTCTTAAGTATAAATATGCACTCGAGCAAAATCTGTCTATACAAAAGGAAAAGATTTTCATAAATGGTATAGGAGGCAAGGTCCAGACAATTGGATACACTTATATAACGTTACATTACAATAATCAGCATTACCAGCATAAATTTTATATATTTGATACATTGCCTTGTAAGGCACAAGGTATAATTGGCCAGGATTTTTTAAATAAATATGGCGCGGTAATTGATTTTAGAAGTAATGAATTAACCTTGTGGCCCAATATGAGTACAAAACATAAATTACCTATTGTACGTCATAATAGTTTATACGAAATAGCACCTAGATGTGAACAAATACATTACATTTCGACTGATTTTGTTGAAGCTTGTGTAATCTGCTGTAAGGAATTAGGCGAAGGGATTTTTTTAGCAAACTCTATTGCAAACCCCTGTAATGGTTACGTTCCAGTAAGAATATTAAATACCACAGAAAAGACTTACACTCTTACAAATATTCAACCAACGATTTATAAGTTAAGCGAGTATACAGTATGTTCTTTTGATACGATAGATAAAAACGCCGAGAGAGTTAAGCAATTATTTTCTCAGTTAAATTTAAACCATTTACATAACGAAGAACAAACCGCGATTTCTAATTTATGTGCCAAATATTCTGACATTTTTTATTTACCAGGCGATAGGCTATCTGCCACCGATATTTATGAACACAAAATAACGCTAAAATCGAAATGCGCCCCTGTCTTTACAAAGCCTTATAGGTTACCATATTCGCAACAAAACGAAATTAAAACTCAAATCAATAAATTGTTAGCTGACAACATTATAGAAAAATGTAACAGCAGTTGGTCTAGCCCATTGTTATTAGTACCAAAAAAGGGTGATAATAGTGGTAATAAAAGAATGAGATTAGTTATTGACTACCGTAGATTAAATAATCTGATTGAAGATGATAAGTACCCTTTACCAAATATGTCAGAAATATTAGACGCTCTGTCAGGAAGCATATATTACACACATTTAGACCTTTATAACGGATTTTATAATGTAAAATTAGACAAAGACAGTAGGAATTATACAGCATTCGACTCAGGCCAGTACCAAATGGTGCGGATGCCTATGGGCCTCAAGACGAGCCCTGGGTCATTTTCGCGCATGATGAATATGGCCATGGCTGGCCTTACATCTGATAAATGCTTAATTTATTTAGATGACCTTATTATTTTTGGAAAATCCCTTAAAATTCATAATATGAATCTGCAGGCCGTTTTTGAACGTTTGAGAAAGGTTAACCTTAAATTAAACCCACAAAAATGTGACTTCTTAAAGAAACAAGTATTGTATCTAGGCCATGTAGTTTCTGGTAACGGAATTTTACCAGATCCATCTAAGATTGAAGTTGTTAAAAACTACCCCATCCCTAAAGATATCGATGAACTAAAACGTTTTATCGCATTTGTCAACTACTATAGAAAATTTGTTCCAAATTTTGCTAATAAAGCATTGCCATTAAATAACCTATGCAGAAAAAATATTCATTTTATATGGGATAGTAAATGTCAGTCAGCTTTTGAAATTTTAAAAGAATGTATTATTTCGCCACCTATTTTAGAATACCCCAATTTTTCTGAGCAAAATAAGTTTGTAGTACAAACAGACGCGTCTGGTTACGCAATTGGCGCAGTTTTATGTAATCAAAATCTGAAACCAATATCTTATGCTAGCAGAAGCTTAAATAAAGCGGAGAAAAACTATCCGACTATAGAAAAAGAATTATTAGCCATTGTTTGGGCAATAAAACATTTTCGGCCTTACTTATATGGTAGGCCATTTATAATTCAAACAGATCACAGGCCTTTAGTTTATTTATTTACTATGAAAGATCCTTCGAGTAGATTAATGAAGTTTAGATTATTATTGGAAGAATACAATTTTATTGTTGAATATATAAAAGGAACGGACAATGCGGCAGCAGATGCCTTGTCTCGTATTAGTTTAAATGTAAATGATTTAAAGGAATTAACAGACAATTCAATTTGTGTAATGACAAGAGCCCAAAAACGTAATCAGACGGCATCTGATAAACTTTCGACTGATATTGACTTAAGCCAACAATGCTCTGCCCAACCAAAAGTTGTGGAGATGCATAACACGCCAAAGGATTGTACAGAGTTAGTTTTTATAAACAAGGGAACATTAAATAGTTTCCGTAAAAGGAAGGAAATTAGTTTCGAAAGTGTAACGTTTTGCTATATTCCCAGTGATAAGACAATTTATATAAAGTATAGAGATTCTCCATCGCAAATTACGCCAGGCGAATTTGTGAGAGAACTTGATATGTTTTGTATTAAAATAGGTGTTAAAGAAATATATTTTATTGGAACAAGTAACAATAATATTTTTATACGAAATTTGTTGACAGAATTAAAAAAATATGACAGTATGACTTTACCACGCTTATATATATTAAAAGACGTAATAAGAGTAAATAATAAAGATGATCAAAAGGTTATACTCAACGACTTTCATCTTCTGCCCACAAGTGGCCACGCAGGCATTAGGCGTATGTTCAATAATATAAAGAAGTATTACTTTTGGCCAGGACTAGAAAACGACGTGTTTAGGTTTGTAAAACGATGTGACGCTTGCCAAAGATATAAATATGCCTTACCTACAAAAGAACCAATGGTAATCACAACAACGGCTAATTATGCATTTGAAAAAATCTATCTAGACATTGTCGGCCCATTAGATCGTGATGATAATAATTACTCATACATACTAACACTACAATGCGAACTTTCAAAGTATGTCGAAGCCTACCCGATGACGTCCAAGACCACTCTTGAGGTAGCTAAATGTTTAGTTAATAACTTTATTTTACGCTACGGGATCCCAAAAGCAATAGCAACGGACAGAGGAGCAGAATTTATGTCATCAACACTGAACGAGGTATGTAAGCTCTTACGTATTAATAAGCTAAACTCAACAGCATATCACCACCAGTCTATAGGTGCTCTTGAGAACTGGCACAAACATCTGGTTTCGTTCCTTCGTATACAATGTGATAACCACCCAGAGACATGGAGTATTTGATTACCTTTCTGGTGTTTTTCATACAACACTTCTGTACATAGTGAATTAAAATTTACACCGTATGAGCTGGTCTTTGGGAAGAAATGCTCACTCCCAAGTAATTTAACTAGTAATTTTGTTGATCCATTATACAATTATGATAACTATCCATTACAATTAAAGTTTCGTCTGCAGTTAGCACATAAGGAGGCTAGAGACAACTTGCTATTAAGTAAAAATCAAAGGAAAGAAAGGTATGATAAAAATTGTAGACCTATATTTTATAATCCTAATGACCTAATTTTAGTAAAAAATGAATCTTGTAGTAAATTAGATAGTTTATACTCTGGACCGTATGTGGTCGTTAGAGATGTTTCACCAAATGTAGAAATTATTAAGAATAATAAAATCGACATTGTACACAAAAATCGTACTAAATTGTATTATTCATAGAGAATTAAGTACTTGATTCAATTATATAATCACCTTTTCAATTATAAGTTTATGTACTTACTTGTACTTTAATTATAATTATTAAACTGTACCTTACTTAGTGTTAACCTATATCTATGCAACATATTACTTATTACTACATATTACTCGATATTAATTGTTTATTATGTTAATCTTTCAAAGGGGGAAGGTGTGAGGTTGCCCTCTCTATATGTTATATGCTCATTATATTATCTTGTAATCACTTATAAATAGGTAACATATTATTCAATATATTCAGTATTACTCTCAACCATCAACGTGTTTTATTGATACTCCTAACTAACCGCACAATCATACGGTTATAACACAATAAATTTCCCTTTTTTTATAAGGCAATTATAAAGCAGTTCAGTTATTGCTTGTACTATTAATAGATTGAGAGTTATAACGAAAAAAACATAAGTAATATTTTTTGACAAATTTTAATTTTTTTAAATCTAAACAATATTATTGTTTAGATTTTAAACCAATACCAAGCAGACGTAAGAAAAGTTAATAATTGATTTTTATAAAATATTATTATTATTTTTTCAAATATCACCAACGCAAAAAAGCTGACGCAACAAATTGTCATAATATTTGGCTTAAAATAAAAACTATAGTTATATCTTATAGATAATATTAATATATAAAAAAAAACATTATTCACACCTGTCATTATCACTGGTCTATGGCACGGAGTGTTTTATAAAAAAAATATTTAAAAAAAAACCGTTGTTTATTGATATATATAAATAAAAACAGTTATAATATTATATATTTTGAAAGTATATCATAAGATTTTCTATATAAAGTTAGAAACATATTTTCTTATAAGTATACAATTCAACTCATTTTAAAATGTTTTTCGATAATTTCTTTCGCTTAAAATATTTAAGATAGATTTCATTTTTCTTTATTTCTGAAAGATCATTTAAAAGGTTTTATAAGGGCTACTCAACTAATTAATAAAGGTATTAAATAACCATCTCAATTGTCATTTTTAACAACCTTTTATAATGTCAATAAAACGGAAAGTTTTGACATTTATTTATTTTAATTAAAAGAAACTAAATAATATATTACAGTAAGTAAATTTAAAAATTAAGTTAACTAGCTGGTAGTACCAGTAACTGGAGAACTTTTTAAAACAGTTGCTATTAAAAAAGTCACAAATAATAAGAAAATAAAAGACTTTTATACTTACTTAACCCTTTCACAGTGCCGACAGCAGACACAATAGTAAAACAATGCACGTGTACCATATATGGTACACTGCACTGCGAACGTGTTAAATATCAAATCTCTCCGTATTGATGATTCTATCTAGATAGATCTAGAACATTCGAAGACTTAAAACTAGATACATAGATAAGTAACAAACTATCACCGCACTATCTAACAATAATTCAATTCAACATGATATATAATAGTAAATATTCAGATCTTTTAAGATTTTATTTAATTGTAAAACGGAGTGATATGATGAAACATCATTAAATAATCTATTATTCAAATAAAATACCCCTCGTGTAGGCAGACATTTTGATGTTACATTTAATTAACAAAATTATTTAATTAAATAGAATACCGGTAAAGTAAATTAGTTTACAAGCATCAGTTAACCCTTTCACAGTGCCGCCAGCAGACACAACAGTAAATCAATTCACGTGTACCATATATGGTACACTGCACTGGGAACGTGTTAATAGATATGTTAAATAATTAGTATATTTTGTAATACCTACCCGTATACATAGTGGTATTCTTTAGAACAATAATTTTGACAGGTATTTTACTAATAAATAAATCATTATTGGAGGAGGCCCGTCCCTGCAGTGGGACATTAATGGGCTGTTATGATGATGATGATGAATCATTATTATTTTATCCATGTTTTCACCACTCCGTTTTCAAGTATATTTACAAATAAATTTGATGACTACCTACTTGTTTGAGCTATAATGTATTGCACGATACGAGCTACGGGGGAGATTTAGGGAAACATGATTGACTAATATTCAAATAACTTGGTTATTTGACATTTCTAAGTACAATTTTCATCATTGTATTGACACTCCTTTAGTTCATAACTCAGTTAACTACTATGATTGCTCATGATTTGTAGTTCCAGTAATTTTATACAAAGAACAGAACTATTACATAAACAATAGAAGTACAAATACAATTAATTTTGCCAATTTATTAATATACTTTGTATATAACATTGTATGTACAGTCAAGTTTATTAATACATTAGCATTGCCAAGGATTCAATACAATATTTAACAGTGCCTTTATATTAATAAACTCGACTGTACCATAAAGCATTGCACTATGATATATTAAACAGAAAACATAAAACGAGATACTAACAATAAAATATTTAAAAAAAACTAATTAATCTAGGACTAATGGGACTTTATTAAACCCATGTCGTAGTAATAAAAGTAAATATAATTAAAGTAAATATATAAATAACTAATCTCCCCCTTAAAACTATATTAAAACAACAAAACTTAAAAATTTTTTGTTCAAGCTTGGTAACAAAATATAGATTAGCTATATTTTAATTAAAAATGAACAGAGAAAAATAGAAAAAAAGTAAAAAAAAAAAAGAATAATAAAATTTAAAACTCTAGGTTTATTTAAATTACTAATTTAAGGAAAACTTTTTTCCTTAATATCATTTTAAGTAATGACTTAATATTTGATTAAAAATCTTTAGATAGATAATATTTTAGTATATTACAAGGCCGCACTTTCTAAAGCTGTAGCCTCGACGTTACCAAGGACTGTTGTACTGAATTACGAAGTTCATAATATCGAAAATCGGTAGCTCTAAAGTACTGAAACGCGAATCACGTTTGTGCGAAACGACACTACATTAATACACATATTTTCGAATGTTTTCCATCGCATTGCCCGTTTGTGCGAAAGTATTCCACATCGATTCACACATTGTCATACCTACTTACTTTCGGCCTAACGTGATTCGAGTATCAGTACTTTAGGACAACCGTTTATCGTTATTTTGAGCATCGGTATTCAGTGTTACAGTGGTTACCAAGTGTGACTCCGACGTATTATTTAGAGTCATTTTAAAGATATTAAAAATCTAAGTAACAAGCCCTTTGCACTAAAGTTACAACCATGATCGATATGTTAGGCACTAATATTCTGAACAATTATTTATTGGTTACATGCTAAAATTTATATGATTTATTGACTTTTAACCGTGTGGTGACGGAGTAAGTATACAATATGTCACCACCCCATCTCATCCCATGCCAATCCTCTCTCTGGCCTCTGGTCCTCCCTCCTCTCTGGTCTGGCCAGCGTGGTATTAGTAGGCCAGGTATCCCTCCGTCCCGGGAGGAGGCCCGTCCCTGCAGTGGGACATTAATGGGCTGTTATGGTGCTAAAATTTAAATGATTTATTGATTTTTAAGCAAGGGAATTTCTGTCCGTTTGGTCTACGTAAGACCATTGATTTACATTTGATGAAAATGATTAAAAGAGTGATGAAATCCTGTATTCATTACTATCCACATGATTGATGAAATTATATTTTACTTAATTACTCTATATCTCCGTGTGGTGACGGAGTAAGAATACAATCTGTCACCACTCCATCTCATCCCATGGGTGTCGTAAAAATCGACTAAGGGACTATCCGTGAATATTATCTTCACGAAATAAAAAGGAAAACTTGAAATTAAACTCTAAAACTCTAAACCAATCCGTCTGGCCAGCGTGGTACTAGTAGGACAAGTATCCCTCCGTCACGAGAGGAGGCCCGTCCCTGCAGTGGGCTGTTTATGATGACTCTATATACTGGGGCGAGTGTTTGCCCAACAGTGGAATGATATTATGGGCTAATAGTAACTCTATATAAGGATATTAATTTCTGTAACACTGGATAATTAAATCCCTTATATTCCCTACAGAATCCATCATACAACAGCATAAAGTGATAAGTCGTATTCAGTGCATAAGGGCGTCAAATATATTCTTTATTCCTCTAGCCTAATAGTTCCTACTTAAATATCATAATGAGATATGTTAAGACTGTTTAGTATTCTATAGTATTTCAACTATAATATGTAGTCAAATTTGGGCATTCATTTCTAACCATTACTTTTAAACTATTGAATTATGATTATAAATACTTTACATAAACAAGAAATTACTAATACGCGGCCTGCTAATCATTTTTATATTGCTTGAAGTTTTGGCACAGATTGCGACCACGGCCGGTGTAACCTGTGTCATAACGTCAAATAGAGTGTACGACGTGAGTTCGACAGATGGAAGTGCGATTAACGATAGTTCGAATGCACACTAGTGCGACACACTGTAAATCGACATAACTCTAGTGCGACAGTAGTTCGACATTACGGTAGTTCGACACTCGAAGTCCAAAGGAATACGTTAGGTTAGGTTAGGTTATTCTGCGTGCATTCGAACTACGGTGCGTCGCTGTACAGTTTTGTCTTACAATAGTTATTCGAACTTTCATTTGTCGAACTCACGTAGTACACTCCGTCAAATAACATGCTGGGTTAATGTCCCGTTTATATATAATATTTATTTATAACGTTAAGTATTTTATTACACGGTTTGAGCTTCATTTGATTTATTTCACTTCAATGAAATTTTAACATCAATGGTTTTTAATAAAGAAATGTATATAAAATATTTAAGTCTCTTAAATGAATGTGTTGAAGGATCTTATGACCAGCACATAGGTAAGTTTAACAAAACTATTTAAAATGCATTTTTAAATAAAAGATAAAACTAATAAATAAAATTAACAGCTGAAACAATAACGTTTACACTCTAAACCTAATAATTTATTTTATTATTTGATTTGCAACCTTATAGCTTGTTTATAAGATTCAATTTCATTTGAGCCGATAAATTATTGACACTATTCTTTTACTCAACAAAAACTGTCAACATAAAATAGTCTTTAGACATAAATTTTTTAAGTAAATAAACGATTCTAACACTTATTGTTTTATTTTAAAGTCCATTTTTGCTTAGTTCAAAGACTTTTTCTAAAACGTGTATATTATGTGTGAGGCGATTTTGACACTTATTCTGTTAGGGTAAGGTCCATTTTTGCTTATGAACTTTTCTAACGTATATTTTATAACGTAGGTATATAATAATATGTTGCTAAGTAATTAAAGGATTTTAACACTTATTGTTTCAGCTTAAAGTCCATTTTGCTAACGTGTATGTGTAGTTCACGGTGGTAGGTTCATCTGCAAGTTCTGCAAATATGCTGAAGTTGAGTTTAGTAGTCCTATGCGCTGTTTCTGCTTCCTTTGTTCTGTCATCTGTTGGATATTAAGTAAATATAATTATACTTAGTTGATTATAGGATAATTATAATTAAATAAAATTACATTCTGGTGCGGGTTCAAGTGATGTTCAAGTGCTGGTGAGGGTCAAGGATCCCACAGAGTTCACCGGACCAGAGAGCTACGTGCACTCTATGATTAAGGTCAGTTAATAGTTTGTTTTTTTTAAATCGCCACACGAGTCATTTTAGGTCACACTTCAGAGATCTCCTGCAGTGATAGAGTTTCCCTCTAAGTCGTTTTTTTTAAGACAACTCCCGCAATAGGATTCAAATTTTTCAAATTTCAAAATCTTTATTTCAGAAAATTTATTACAAATTGGGTGTTGAAATCGTCGTTTACTTAAAATTGAAGTTACAATTAAAATTATAGATATATAATTATATGTTGCTGAGACACACACATAAATTTAACGGACACAAAGAACATCGAGAACTCGGGTCAATAATTTGTGGATCGCACATAGAATTGCCCTGCATGGGATTCAAACCCGCACAGCAGCCGCATATACCAAGACAGTTATAAAGTAGAATTTACCTTGTCAAAGGCTTTCGTAAAGAATGTTACACATACCTGGTCCCTCAGTTCGGTGAGCAGTTCAGTGAGCGTGTTGACTGCAAGCTGCGCGCGGTCCAGCTGTGACTGCAGCGCGCGCAGCTCCAGCTCACCGCCCTCGCCCTCGCCGCCACCCATCAGCGACAGAGCTCGTAGCCGCGGGAACCAGTCCAGGTTGTTTGACTAACAAATGTATTACAATTTATAAGTTTTATAGAACATAAATTAACGTTCATTTTTAAGAGAGAGAAGTTTTATAGAAAGGTACATCCGCTATTCTGACGGACACGTACAGTAACTAAAATGGGTAAAAAATAAAATCACTTTTAATTAAAGTTCACAAAATGTCCTGCCTGGTGAGCATACATTATTTTTGTAACAGTTATAACTATATAAATATATTATTGTTTACTTTGGTTATAACCATATAAATGTACTAAAAATGTATATAATCTTAATTACATATACGTTTCCGTATATGTGATAAACATTATTTTAAAGTGAGCCGCGTGTTAGGTTGGCGGGTGAATGCTAATTAACTATTTTTTTGTAAATAGGTAGTTGTGTTAGAACATAATTAAATAAATACAATAGCTGGTAATATACAAAGCGAAATATAGATATGATTTCTATCAAATAAATTTACATTAAACATAAATGGGCTCAATATGCCGCCCTGGAGTACACCCCGAAACTGGTTCTGATTTTTATGCATTTAGTAAGTATTTTTCAAGTTTATCTGTTAGATTTATAAAACATAAATAAATACATTACTTTAGAATATAAGATTAGCATGTAAGTTAGTTATGTAAAGAGTTGAAGGCCTTTCCATAGAACCAGGAGGCTGGTCTTACAGCTAACAAAAGCAGAACTTCTTGTTGCTCCTCTTACCAAAGTTATAACTGGAATTTGAAACTTTCTTAAAATTTGATCATTTAACCCTTTTTAAGGTGTATACTATGTTGCCACCTAATTAGCAACTCTAATAACCTTGTAATAAAGGTCAAAGCCAATGAAAAACGAAGTTACTTGGGCCTGTTAAAGGGTTAAAAAAAAGCAATATATTAACTGACCTTAATCATAGAGTGCACGTAGCTCTCTGGCCCGGTGAACTCGGTGGGATCCTTGACCCTCACCAGCACCATGAAGTAGAGGTAGTGCCACATGTTGTGTTCACTCTTTATGTGCTCCTCGAACGATACTGTCTTGTTGTCAAACGCTGACCTGTTTAACCCTGCAAAAATAAAATATAAATATTAATTTAAACAGAGTTAAGAAAGCTTGAGATTCATTCGAGATGCTTTGAATGTAGCTCAGGCTGTCAAGGCTAAATTAGCATCTGTCAACCACATGAACTGTGCCCTGTCCAACAAATGCTGTCGCAAATTTACTATGAAAAATTTGATACTCCGGCCATCAATGGGTTGAACATGCAAATTTTCTTAGTCTAGAGGAATTGTAAGCAGTCACCATGGCATAAATTGGCAGGCTGAGAGAGGAACAACCTGGGTTTTAGTCGGTACATCGTACTTTCGTCTTTTCGAGACTCTGACACACCTGTTAGCTTGGGCTAAAGGACGGGTACATAAATTGGATCGTAAATTACGCAATATAATGGACGTCCACTGATGTACATAATTCATCGGTTTCCTAACCCAACCAAAGAAACATACATTGGCGTACAGGCCAACTAATAAGGTGGCTTGAAGTTGTCGCTGCAGGTTGCGCAGATATCTGTTTTGGAACTTAATATAGAAGAGAATGTGTCTTACTTGTTCTTGTACATGCGCAAATTTCTCTGATAGCTAACTTCAAACCGGCGGACTTAGTTGGCGCATACTATATGGATTCTCCGTGCGGGTGCCGGGTCCAACGCGTGATAAAAGACGGAACACTTGCATAAAAGCGTCTAGGACTTACTATACATAATTGAAACAACCATACGTACCACAAATAAAACAGGTATTTTTCAATATTAATTCCTTCTGTTGTTTCTCGCTACGTAAGTCCGCGAAGGTGTCGATGATGACACCGAATATTAGGTTCAGCACGATGATGATTACTACGAAGAAGAACAGCAGGTCGTATACCACACGCGCTACGAATAATGGCTCCTGAAACATGGAAGATAGTGAGAAGTTGTTTTAAAAAAACATATTTACAGTCGTTATGAGTATTTAAGTTTGAATATTAATTAAAGGAATAGGTAGCAGAATGCGATATAAAATTTGTTAGAATAACAATATGAAAATGCATTACTATTATTAAGACGTAATTTCTTAGACATGGTATTTTAACACGGTGATTGTAGCGTTTCTAAGATGTGAAAATAAAATCGTTACAGATGGCGAGAGCGTTGCGCTAATAAAATGTGGCCAACAGTAACAAGATTATTGTATAGTCAAATATATTTTTGTGTTTTTCGAAGATTGATAGGTGGCCTGCACCGCTAGTAGACACAATAGTAACAAAATGTAAGTCATCATTCTCCTGCCCTTATCCCATTTTTTTTTATGTTTTACGGGGGTCCGCCTGCCTGACGCCAACCCTCCTTGGGTATGCTGTTGTTGGTGATTTACTCCCCAACAGGAGGTGGACTCGAGGTGCTAGGTGGTATGCACCGGGTCGTGGTATCCCTTAGTCGCCTCTTACGACACCCACGGGAGGATATGGGGCAGTCCTATTCTAACCGGGAAACGGCAAGTAACAAAATGTAAGTGTAATATATTATTGAAGTTACATAGGAGAGGGAAAAACTTTGCAGTCAGATTTCTTACGTAGCAAGCGCATACAGCTTTACAGTATGTACTTACGAAGCTAGCAGGCGCCCGCAGTATATCCCCGATGCCCCCGCCGTTCCTCAGTCCCTGGTTGAGCGTGGTGACGATGCACATGATGAGCGAGTCACAGCTGCGCTCGCGCAGGTCGCCGCCCACCGACACGAAGCGCGGCGGTCGTGTGCTGCGACACGACTGCTCCGAGTTGAGATACTTGGAGCTGGGCTCGTCTGCGCAACGGTCTGCGTCGTAGCGGGAGTCCTCGTCATCTGTGCAAATGTAACACGCCATTAGAAAGTAATTAAGTACAGCTATAAAAAAAATGGAAGACCACGTAGAGGCATGGTAGGGAGATAGACAACCTGGTTAGAGCGTTGCGGAACCGAGGCCTATGCCTACCAGTGGACGTCAATTGGCTGATATGATGGTGATTGAAAAACAAAAAATGATTATCCGTATTTCTTATATAATCCGTGTTGAGACTTGCAAGTACCCGGTGGTGTCTCCGCGATTCGGTCCGTATGCCAAGATGGTAGGAAGAACCATGAGGTGGTGGTGGGCTTGTAATCCGTGTTGTGAAAAAGTAAAAATCATGAAGAGACCATTCCGTCTTATCTAAATGAGTGTCATTACAGCAAACTGAAAGAAATTTAACCAGACTAGTTATCACAATGAAAACTAGACATGAAACCAATTCCAATTCGTATTAAGCTGAGCTTCCCTCGGGTGACGGTCGCCCGTCTCGATTCATCATCATCATAACAGCCCATTAATATCCCACTGCAAGGACGGGCCTCCTCTCGTGACGGAGGGATACTTGGCCTACCAATACCACGCTGGCGAGACGGTTTGATTTCGGTTAATTTCAAGTTTTCCTTCTTTCTATGTACAGGTAATATTCACAGATTGCATGACATTAATTGGGGGTTTTCACATTGGCACAAGTAGCCTTTAGCACTTTATTTTTGTTCATTTATTTAAATGCAATAATAATTTATTAAAACACAATACAACCAAATATCACTGTATTTTAACCTAATAATAATAGTTTTGTTAAGCATAATGTTTATTTCTCCGTGTGGTGACGGAGTAAGAATACAATATGTCACCACTCCATCTCATCCCATGGGTGTCATAAAAACCGACTAAGGGACTATCCGTGAATATTATCTTTACGAAATAAAAAGAAGGAAAACTTGAAATCCTATACCGATCCATCTGGCCAGCGTGGTATTAGTAGGCCAAGTATCCCTCCGTCATGCGTCACGGGGGGAGGCCCGTTCCTGCAGTGAGACATTAAAGGGCTGTTATGATGATGATGAATGTTCATTTGGTGTGTACCTGTGTAGAAAAGGATACGCAACTTTTGTATATTTCCTATAAGCCAGTAATAATAATACAAACTCACCATCAAGCCTATCGACGTTGACTAAGAAGTGGTCCCTGAAGAACATGTAGCCCACTATGGAGAACATATAGACCAGCACAAGCGCTAGAACTGCCGTCAGTAGGATGGACCGGCCGTTGCGTGTTACTGACCGCATCACGTTCAGTAGTGTCTCCTCGCGATATACTATGTCTAGCAGCTAGAATAAAACGAGTTATAGTTATTACAAATAATATTTACCTATAAAGCTTAGGTATAACTAGAAAAATCCAAAAAGAAGAAAGAAAGACCAATGGAAGAAATTGATACTCGAGGTGGGAATCGAACCCGCGTCTCTGGACTATACGCGTCCAGCGCCATAACACATAAAGCGCGTAATGGCGTCTTTTTTTCCATTGTCTTTCTTCTTTTCGAGTTATAACTAGTTAAAAAGTTTATTTATTTGATTTATAAAGCCACTAGAAATCATGCCCTCTGGCGCGAGGACTTTTACAGACATTGTAGATGAAACATAACTATTCCGCCATCTTGAATGTTTCGCCATATTGGATTATCAGTATATTATAGGACTTCGCTATTGTAAAGATGTTGTATTTTATTAATTAACTAGCTGACCCATGCCCACTTCGTCGGGCGGCGAATAAAACGCGTCCCTTTTTTCAACATATTTCGTTAGTGCTCCACTCTTATTAGTCATAGCGTTATACTATATAGCCTATGACACTCCCCGATAAATGGACTATTCAACACAGAAAGAATTTACAAAAAAAAAACAAAGATATTAATAAACCGTCAATAATTCAATAACATTTTAAAACTAAAACTCACCAGAACAGAAAAGAAGAACGGATGACAGCATATTCCCAGGAAGCAGAAGACCAAATAAACGCTGTGGTAGAGCAACTCCGGGTCCATCAGGATGTTCCGAGGGGACTTGGACAGCGTGCCTTGGTTGCCCATTATGCTCACCAAGTGGATACCTTTCACCACTATCTGTTGATAAATGTAAAATATTAGTAACACGAATTGTATATTCATATTTGATGCACAGATATAACACAGGTCTAATTTAAACTTCTATTTTTTTTTAAATCTGACAAATGAAATGTAAGAATGAATAAGAGTAATAAAAAAAAAGGATTTGACTGAGTGAGGGACTCTGTGTGTGTATGTCTGTGTGAGTGTATGAGTGTATGTGTGTGTGTGTGTCTGAGAGTATGTGTATATGTGAGTGTATGTATGTGCGCGAGTGTATATGTGTGTCTCAGAGTATGTGTGTATATGTATATGTGTGTGTGTGTGAGTATACATTTGTGTGTGTGAGCACGCGTGTGCGTGTGTGAGCATGTGTGTGTGTATGTTTGAGTACTCACAGTGAGCATGGCGAGTGCCCAGAGCGTAGGTTCAGGTCCGGCGGAGTACATGAGGCGCACGGCGGCGCTGGCGAGCAGCGCGCGCGCCCCGCCCCCGCGCGGCAGCCACGTCACCAGCGCGCCCGCCACCCCCGACACGCACCACACCACCAGCGACAGGTGCTCTCCTAGCTCTGCACGACCACAAGCAATTACATCAGTACTAAAGATACCAGCTGAAACTAGAACTGATAGCCATTGAGCCACAAAAGTTCAGAATTGGCAAGAGCCGCAGGGTAAGGAGACACTTCACACGGTGGACCAATGACATTGTTAGGACAGGTGAGGGAGGCACAGGACCAAACAGGGTGGAAATATTTGGACAAAGCTTATGACCAGCAGTAGACTACTATGCCGATCCAAATCGAGGCAAAACCGAGAACTAACAAAATTACCCAAGTCAGCAGACAAGCCAGAACAAGAAATGGAAGACTCACGAAAAGAATGCTAAAAATTACGTAAACACATAAGATCTGTACATCTGTACAAATATAGGTTCAGACCATAATCCCGTTGTGACCAAGTTAGCTTTGCAAACTGAAAATATTGGGTTCAAATAAAAGTGCCAAGATATGCAGCAAGGAGTTTTGTTTTGTTTCGAATACGAAAAATCGTTTGATACTGTATTGCATGGCCAACTTATTGAAGTGTTGCATAGTAGCGGGCTAGATGGCAAATATTTACAAATAATTTAGAACATATACGGGCATCAAACGGCCACAGTCCGGATAGGGACGAAACCGACGAAGTGGAGATAATAAGGGAGGGTCCGGCAAGGATGCGTGCTCTCAACAACTCTGTTTAACCTATTCTCTAAAGCAATCATAGCTACAGCTCTGAAGACTAAAGCCAAACGTCCACCGCCGGCTAAACTAAGTTGGTTTAGCTTAGCTGGCATAGTTGAGCCAGTTTTTCATACATGTGGCAGAGTTTGCGGTGGACGCACATGTATGAAACTGGCTTTAGACTGAGGCGTAAGAATTAAAGGGCCCCTTGTTAACGACCTGACGATAAAGACGTAATAGTAGTTTTTACCAGATACGCTGACGATAAAGTCTTAATAATCGTTTTTTTTAGAAGCGGAATCACAACGCCTGGTTAAGAGAGTTAAAATGTGCAGTCAAAGAGTAGGTCTTCGAATGAATGTTTTTAAAATAAAGATTATAGTTGTCACTAAGAAGGAACCTGGTTGGTTCTACCGACGGCAAGAGGATAGAACGAGTGTGCAAATATAAACTCTTGGGTAATAGGATGATTGAAGACTGGGCGGAGTGATCTGGAAATCCGAAGGACCCGCATTGAAATTTCACGTAATGCCTTTCATACCAGGAAGAAAATCCTTTGCAGCCGAAGTTTACGAATTATTTTGCGCACTCGTCTACTATACGTTTGGCCTATAGTTCTATACGGATGCAAAGCCCGGAAACTTAAAGAAGAGACGCGGAAACGTATAGAAGCTTTCGAAATGTGAATATAGGCGCATGTTGGCTATTAGCACGATGCATCATGTGACGATCGTAGAAGCACTACGCCGAGCTTAGCAACAACGCCATCTGATGCAGAGCATCAAAAAAGGAAAGGTTGTATATCTGGGTCACCTGCTTAGACACGATAGATATGAAAACACAGCAAACACAGATCCATTAGGACGTAAGTTAGCTGACTCACCTCTGTACGACCCACCGGTCACAGAGACATTTTGTAACACACAAAGTAGGCAAATAAATGTTATTCTGATTCTGATAGATATGAATTTTTGTAGCTTATCATGATGGGCAAAGTATCTGAAAGCTTGACGAGATGATCATGATCTCTCAACACAGAATACACGCCATGTTTACACCTAGATGGCTTGGGTACAGAATCTTCCGTTAGTCAGTCATTATAAGCCCAAAAGTCGTAAAGGAATGCCCTTGATAACGTCTCTTAAATATATTCGTTTTGAGGCCCTTTCTTTTCCTTCAGTCAGTGTAAAGATAATTGATTATTTCGAACGTCCTCGTGTAAAACGTTTAGTTTCTGAAATAACTCAGGTAACAATAAACAGAAATGATATTTCAAAATAAAACGATATGTATTAATAATTATATCCGTGTGGTGACGGAGTAAGAATACAATATGTCACCACCCCATTTCATCCCATGGGTGTCGTAAAAACCGACTAAGGGACTATGCGTGAATATAATCTTTACGAAATAAAAAGAAGGAAAACTTGAAATTAAACCCTATACCAATCCGTCTGGCCAGGGTGGTATACCTAAGTAGGCTAAGTATCCCTCCGTCACGGGAGGAGGTCCGTCCCTGCAGTGGGACATCAATGGGCTGTTATGATATGATGATGTATTAATAAGCAACTTACTTGGATTTTCTTCTTGGAACGGGTAGAAAAAGGCCACAATGACATTGATGAGAACGGCGAAGTTAAATAATATATTGCTCCACAGAGACATGTAGGACGACACCCAGAACAGAAGACTTTGTCCTGCGAACAAACATACTAATTAAACTACTGTAAAGAAAATTTTCTTTTTTTTTGTGGTACGGTCAGCTGCAAAGAAATCTAACCCCCTTTAAGAATATAACAACGTGCTAAAGGGGTTAGATTTCTTTGCAGCTGACTGTACAACATACAATGTCCTCCTCAACATTTCTTGCTTAATGTCATAAATTAATATCTTCCGTAAAAAGATGAAAAAAAGTAATAATTTTAAGTTTGTGTGGCAGATACTTCTATTGCTGTTCTGTCTACTGGGTAAAGGCCTATGGTCAATGAATCATCAGTGTATCTGCTCCAAGTTTAGCTTAACTCGCCACCTTTCACATAATTCATATATATTTATTATTAGTATAGTTATTAATAATAAGTTATAATGAAACAAGATAGTTTTAAAGTTAATATTGGACATTCAAATCTTCAAACTAATTGGGAGAGGCCTATGTCCAGCAGTTGACTGAAATAGGCTAATTGATTGATTGATTGATTCAAATCTTCTATATTTTATAACACTAGAAAACATGAAACAAAGATTATTTGGAGAGCATTCCGACATCAAAAAACACGGAAATGTATGTGTAAGGATCTTATTTATAACGTAATACTGTGTTGGGTGGCACAATACGAAATTCTTTGAGGAGTGCATTGGGTACATAATATAATCAATGTTAATTTTTTTACAAAAGATTGTCTCATAAAGAACACGTTAAGTTTTGATACATGCAGCATTTCTGAACAATTTCCATTAATTGGAGAGAAACATTAAGAGAGAGAAACCATTACTGATTTTGTAACTTTTCTCTATTTATTTATTTACTATTAGGTTCACCAACAGCTATTTACACTAAAACATTTATTCCTTAATTATTTACTTTATTGATTTGATTTGTCATACTACATGCCTACTTTGGTGTTCAATATTAATATCGCTTGGAGGACTTACCCCCGGTTTCCGAATGACTGATCAAGTAAAAATCAAGTGTCAAAACCATTGAGGTAATATGTACTACGTACATAATACGTAGTACATAATACCTCAATGGTCTAAACTATCATTTTCAGGAACTAAAATGACAGTTTTGACACTTGATTTTTACTTGATTCAGTCATTCAGAAACTGGGAGTTAATATCCATTAAACGCCCTTATCAATTTATTCGTCAATCATTATCAATTAATTTTTTGATCGGGGTGCTTCACAACACCGGTAGGGTACACACGTAATCCAAGGTAGGGTTACACATGTAATCCAAGGTAGGGTTACACACGTAATCCAAGGTAGGGGTCACACCCACGACATCGACAGATGGATCACCCGTCTTCATAACTTACTACTATCATATATCCTCTCCGCCACCGTAGTTAAAGAGGAATACCCTCCCTTACAAAAGGCTAAATCCTTAAGAAGACTGCGTTGAACTGGAAATAGTTAACATAAAATAGCAAAATAGGCAATAATAATAAATAAACGTCAAAATTAAAACAGCATTTTAATGTAAAATTATAGCCATCATTTAAAAAGATTGCTTCCCGTGTTGTATGGACCATAGTTGCCATTCTAACCAGACCTTAACTACTCTTCTAGTAGTATGTAGTTCAAATTTATGATCGCTTTTCGCCACCGCATATAGCAATAGCATTTTTGGAAACTTATTAAACAACATTCTAATTGGATTTTAAGAAAATTTGCAATTTGTAAACCTTAGTCAGCATTTTAACCCAGGCTGGCAAGGCCGGCGAGAAGCTGCTGGTCAGATGTGCAATTTTCCGCCATTTTGCCTTGCCAGATGAGTGGTTAAGTGATCATTTACTATATTCAATTTTGGGGTAGTGCTGGTTGACTAAAATAGCTAGGTACTACGATTATAATTTTTCTGATGATAAGTATACATTTTTCGAAAAAGAACATAATATGCTATCAAAGCCTTTTATGGTAATTATTATCAACTTATTGAACCCTATATATTCAATTGTAAGGCCATTATTATTGTACTACATAAAAATATAAAAAAAATACACTACCTCTAAGTTTCTTCTGCCACTTCATCTCATGGAACAGGTTATCGAGCCTCGCGAAGAAGTCGGTCACCTTGCTGCCCTGGTCATCTCTCTCCGCGCTCTGTAGCACGCGGTGCTTGCTGTCTGACGGTAGGTACTCGCAGATCTCCGGGATCGGGAACACTATCTGCTCCATACTGCGGTCTGTTCGGACTATCTGTTGGTACATATAGGCTTATTATTAGAGGTAGAATGGTTAGAGGCAGTATGGCTTGGATTCAGCATTATCGAGCAGTGGCTTCAGATCATTTGGGCTTGGGCGTAATTTTGACTTCAGCCCCATTGGGCGTATCTCAAGCGCAAAGACCGCAAGCGATTATGCGGGTCCTAAGGGTGTCCGTCCCACGTGCATATGTCATGTCATTTCAAGAGCAGCGCTACGAGTACATAATTATGACGGATACCCGTCAACCACGCGGCAGGCAATAGGGGCTGCTTCGAGTGTTTTTTATTAATTTCACAATGTATAAATTTGTTTCAATAACACAGAACCGTTCGGTTAGAGAAGTATAACTACCTACACCTACGGCTTAGAAATAATTTGTAAAAATAATGAATTTGGTGTATAAAAATCAGGGATGTCCTTTAAAAATGAGTCAATCATTTTCTGCTAAAGAAAATAAGTTTAGCATTAAATTATAGAAAGAGTAAAATAGTGTAAACACACAGTACCTCAATCTGCGCCGTGTGAGTGCGGTAGTAGCGCAGTGCGTCCGCGTTGGTACCGTGAGGCGAGGCTCGCACGAGTGCTGCCAGCTCCTTGTTGTGTGCTGCCAGCTGGTGGCACAGGATGTAGATGTTGTGCCCCACCTGACAACACATACATTGTTACACACCATCCCAATGTCATCGGTCTAGCTGTTACGGAGATCGGAATAAACAAACAGACAGACAAAAATATGATTTTGACAAGTGCGCGCCATCTAACTAGGCCGGGTGAAGTTCGCGCATCTACAGGAGCAAAAAAAACATTTAGTTTCAAAAATCGCGTCTGGGCAGCGATTTGCAATAACTTTAAACCGGCTGTGTTATTTGGCACGTACTGTATGTTACACGGAAACGTTGTTGAATCTTATCTTATCAATAGGACTCAATTAGAAAGTCCCAAAATACAGATACGTAAGCGAAGGAAGAAAGCTAATCCTACTAAAGCTGTGTATGTGATGCTAAAAACTAAAAAGCTTTTTGTCTTTGTGTTTTTTCGCTAACAGAGTCAATTTAACACCAGAACAAGTAAAGTAGGTTTAATGTAATAAGAACAAGATTAATTCCACTCAATAGTCATTCCACTTTGCCCCACCAGTGGGGCGCTTGGTGGGGCAAAGTGGAATAATTCGATTAAAGGACTGCGAAAAGATTCAAGAGAAAAAAGCTTATTCCCGACAAACGAAATAATTAATTTGTAGATGGTTAGAATATGTATGTTATTGCAACTATTTTAACTGTCTATAAATTATTTTTTTATACCAATATGGTTACCAACAGGTATACGGTCTACGTGGTGATAGAAATTATGAAAATGTGTATGAAATATATTATTAAAACTAACCTCCTTAGGTGATACTCCTTGCACGACGGCATCGTCCTCGGAATCTGAGTCAGAATCCATCGCGTGTTCCTGGTGATACGCGGAGCAGGCTACATCCACCTGTAATGTAAATAATAACAGTTTTACATACTTAAACACGTGACATACTTACATACTTAAATCTCCGTGTGGTGACGGAGTAAGAATACAACAAGTCACTACCCCGTCTCATCCCATAGGTGTCGTAAAAACCCACTAAGGGACAATTTGTGAATATTATCTTAACGAAATAAAAAGAAGGAAAACTTGAAATTAAACCCAATACCAATCCGTCTGGCCAGCGTGGTATTAGTAGGCCAGGTATCCCTCCGTCACAGGAGGAGGCCCGTCCCTGCAGTGTTCTTTACCTTAATTAGTTTTAATGCCTACAAAATTAGTCAACATAAAACACACATGCTGCGATGAATAATACAAATATTTATACCCTTTTTTTCTGTAAATGGCGTAAAAGTAGAAAAAGCTAATTAAATTTATTGCCTTAAGCGAAAAGCTATAATTTTCTAGACATAAACTTTGTGTTTGTAGGTCAAGATTATTTCTATCATAAAGTCTTGCCTGAATCGCCCACATCGTCCCTGCTGTAATGTAAAAGATAAGGCTAAAAAGAAGTAACTCACCAGCTGTTTAGGATTCATATTATACAGTATCCTCTCAGCATTATTCTCAGAATCGTTCCTAGACTCCATGATAGCTAGTAGTAGCTTCGAGGCGTTGTTCTTGAGTTCTAGCACGAGGTCCATACGAGTCTTGCCGAGTGGGTTAATGTCGTTTAATATTAATGCTGTTATTATGTCCAAACCGTTGCTTTCGTGTGTTGCTATGCAGTTCTGGTTTTCGTGGCATGGTCCTGGAAAACATTAAAATAATTATTTTTATGATTTTTTTGAAATAGTTATAATGGGAATCATTTGTCATGGACAGTTACGGCTGACGACATCGACCGTGTCATAATTTCACAAGTAGACTTTACGTACGAGAATAACACATTTTATGCATTTTTCACAAGCTTATTTACTGCCTGCCTGTAATAATAGTAAGAACTGACTACGAGAAAGTTGCCAGGTATTATCTTTACGAGAACAATAAAAACAAAAAATGACTTGAATTCTCTATTACGGGTCGTAGCACATATAACGTAATGTAAACGGATCGTCACCGTATCAACTCGAGCCGTTCAGTATAATTTGTATGAAACTTCTTATTGCAACGCACACTAATCGGAATCGTGACGTAATCGGATTTTTGACGTTTGACACCGAGGAAAAAGGCGAGGCGGTGCCGATCCGTTTACGTTACGTTGTATGTGCTACGACCCTAATGAAGTGGGAAACGAATGGTCTGTTATGAGGATGCTTATCAGAACAGCTACGAAAAGACTGTTTAAAACTACATATCATAGTATAATGTATTATGTCTGTCTATCCGTTTGTTTATATACGAAAAAAAACTAGGAATCAGGTTTAACATAATATATTTTTTATTAATCCATACCAATTGTATGAAATAAAATATGTTTTTTTACCTTGACAGTACTCAGTGAGCGTTTCCAAGGTCTGGTTAATAAGCGCCACGTTCCCTTCGTTAATGTACAGGCCGAGGAGCCCTAGGCCTCCCGTGGTGGACCCGCAGATACAGTCCAGGAACATAAGCGTCTCAGACACCAAGTTGTAGTTCGATTTATTGTTTTGATTGCGGAGGAGATTCTGTTGAAGGATTTAATTTATAGTAATTTATAAGTCGATAAATGCAATTTCTGCAACATACACAACCAAATAGTAATGGTTTTTGAAACATTTGTTATAAAAAATCATTTATTTTAGTAAATAATTGCGAAAAAAAATTTCAATAAAATAAAAATCATTGTCATAAATTACATAAATTATATGAAACGTAACATATAATAATATTAAAAATTAGCATAAAATGTGGCACCCTTAGCTGCTTATAGTGCATTGAGTTATAATGCCAACCTTACATAATTAATTGTCTTATCGCAAGGATTTCAATATCGAATAATTAAAGGTCCATTATACATTTTGAGACAAAGTTCTATAAAATGGTATATATAAACTGTGAATACATACCTGAAGATCAGGGTTGTGGTTCTCACAGAGCAACTGTAAAAATCTAAGTATAGGCCTCATGATGGCCACTTTTGGAGGCAGTTCATCAGAATTACCACCCTCTTTCTTCTCAGCCATTATTTCTTCTAGAACTGTTGTACCTATAAATACGAAATAATATCTATGAGTATTTAATATCTTACATATATAGCTGTACTTACTTTATTAGATACAAAACCCTATAACAAAACAGAATATATTAGTTTTCATATCTACCACAAAAGGTCCACTGCTGGACATAAGAGGAAGCCTACAAATATTTATAATTTACGATGGCCTGGTCCTCCCTTCATCGGTTTTAAAAATTAGTGGAAACTAATTCTTGTACCTAAATGTAAACGTAATTGGTTGGCTCTCAATGTCAACTCTACAGTAATGGATTAGCGTTGCTTAATTTGCAGATCCTTTACACGTACACCATTATTTTTGCCCTTGCACTGCCCACCTTCAATTTAATCAGGTAATCTTAACCGCTATGTCGGTCACTCAGTTTCAGTTTCTTTATTTTTCAACATAATGTTACAAAATAACAGCTTATTGACGTCACTTTGGTCTAAGTGTATTGTTTTTACATTACAAAAGAGACCGGTACCAAAATCAATTACCTAACTTATAGAAACTACATGAAATTAATGCTTTAGTAGTTTTGGACACAGTACTTAATTTTTTAAAGCAAAGAATACTTATACAAGTCCTATACGCCAGCAGTATGTTCAGCAGTGGACTGCTAAGGGCAGAGAAAGAGGGTGCAATACATACCATGCGACATAGGATGTATATCCGAGTACGCGTTGACAGCTGAGCCGCACGCCGTGGTCACTTCTTCGTCCATCTCCTCGCCAACCACTAGTGGGGATGTGTTTGGTTTTGTTGCAACACCTGTTTAAGTAAGTAATATGAATATGAGATTATTATCTGTTTTACTTTTAGAAAGGCCTAAGTTTCTTATACACATTCTTCTATTGTAATCTGAAAAAGTGGTGATAGTTTGGCAGGTAGCAGCTTCTATTGATTTTGCTCACAGCAGAGCTTACTTTATACATATAAAAGCGACCTGGCCCGGCTCCGCACAGGCACCTAATGCAGAATGTCCTAAACAACGTTTAAGTACAGCTTCATGGGTTTCTTTACTATATCATGCATATGTTATACCTATAAACCTTCCTCTTGAATCACTCTATCAGAAAAAACCGCATCAAAATCGGTTGCGTAGTTTTATAGATCTAAGCACACAAAGGGACACAGGGACAGAAAAAGCGACTTTATTTTATACTATGTATAGATTTACAATTCTTAAAACAGATAACTTTCGTACTTGTCGCGGGGACGAGGGTTTATACGCACATTTAACTGACTTAGAACAACTAATTGTATTATTGTGCTATTGTGCTTTGCACAATCATTTGCCCTACGTAAGATTCGAATCTTGTGGATGGTCATCGCAAACTCGACTGCTGGTTCACCATGTCAGTCAATATGCCATATACAATGAAATATATAACACACAATCTAAATTACAATTCAAAAATCTTACCATCTATCACCGTTAGTTTAGGTTTGTCCGAGTAACTGGATCGTTGTTTCTCCGAACTCGCCGCCGCGGTACTACTCGCTGCCAAAGAGCGTATCTCCTGCTGTGCTTCGCGCATTTTGTCGTAAAATACCTAACAAACATACAGACATATATTTATTAAGGTGACAGAGGATAAAGCATCCCTCCCGATGGTAAGATGTAACCTTGCGTCTAAGGACGTCAAGAAAGCCAGAGCACAGGTAAGGAGAATATGCGCACTATTGTTGGAAGATGTATTAAGCAACTACAACAGAGACACTTACTTGATAAAACCTACTATCTGTCTGGTAAATATTTACATACGAATTGTTTCTGGTTATCTATTGTTTACCCGAAAATTATATGCCATAATATTAATATGCCCGAATTTCATAATAGGCCATAATTGCTTTTGCCATAATTTTATTAGACATAACGGCAAAAACACCACGACGGGTCTCCTACTTTTTAGTGGCTTAAAGAAGAAACCTAACTTAACCTATCTAAGTCGGATTGCTCTAACGCCCGATTTCCGAATGACTGATCAAGTAAAAATCAACTAATCAAGTTTCAAAACTGTCATTTTAGTTCCTGAAAATGCTAGTTTTGGCACTTGATTAGTTGATTTTTATACTTGACCAGTCATTCGGAAACTGGGGGTGAGTCTTTCAGTTTGACCATAATTAAATTATGGCAAGTAAATATTATGGCTGAGGACGATTATGGCAAACAATATTAGTACAAATAAAATTAAGGAAAACTAAATTCTGGCAAGCGGAAGTATACGATTTTATTTCTTGGAAAAATATTTGTTTAAATATGTAAAATCTATTTTATTACTAATACATTTTATTTTCTTACAAGAATAGGTTGTACTATTTTGTAAATTTTTCCTGTAAAAGACTAAAATAAAAAGCTAAGAAAGAACATTCATACCTTCAAGAAAGCTTGTGATATTTCACCATTTTGCAGTTTCGTATAAATGCTGTGTTGGATGATAGGATTACCACCTTCTAGCAACGCGATACCTGTGTGCAAAAAACATAATTTTCAAAAATCTACCTAATAATTTTAGTATTATTTAAAATTACGAAGTAATTGTTTTGCTAGGATCGTGACAAGTGGCGTTCTGTCGTCTCTGCCTACCCCGGACGGGATAAGGCGTGAGTTTATGTATGTATGTACGAAGTAAAAAGTATAAAAAACACGCAACTATGTTTTATTAAAGGATTTCTTTGTTATTAGTGCTATCAAAAGGTCTATATTCAGTTCAGAGCAGCAGTACTTGGTTTACAAAGCGTAGGTACGAAGCAGCGTGGGATAGGTATTTTTTAACCGTTGAGACGGCTCTGCCTAATACCTAGTGGAAGCCCAAGAACGACTGCAGCGCCATTCTTCCCGTATAATTGACAACAGTCAGAATCCGGCATGAATATTGTAAGTGATTTAAACAGAGTCACACACCAGAGTAATACTTGGCCTACTAAAACTACGCTGGCCAAAAGGATTGGTTTAATTGGTTTAATTTCAAGTTTACCTTCTTTTTATTTAGTTAAGAAAATATTTACGAATAGTTCCTTAGACGGTTTTTACGATACTTATAGGATGAGATGAGGTGGTGACATATTGTATTCTTACTGCGACACCACACGGAGAACAAATAAGATTTCAATTGAGTGAACTCATTGAATAACTACCATTCGTTAACTTAATTCCTAACCTACTCACACATTCATCAAGTTCAACACTCAATTTCCACATCTCTATTAACATAAACATCACTTACCAAGCTGTATAGCCTCTAAGAAGATAGCCTGTCGATTGGTGCTCTTGATCACCAAGTCCACCACTAAATCTGAGGCTCCTTCCTTGTCTAAATGTGCCTGAACTTGCGCCAATGTCTGACCAGTGCGGAGCAGGACTTTTGCTAGACATAACCAAGAAATATGAGCTTAATAGGTATGTAAAATTAAATGTATTTTGTTAATAAACATGTTAGAAACGGTTGGGGGTAGGTAAAATAATTAGTAGGTTAGATTTAGGTATTCTAGCTGCGTGCTGTAGATACGGTAAGGGGTTTTTTATTCAATAAGTATGATATAAGGGCTGGGTCATTGTTGAATTTAAAAAAAGCTTGATCTAGTAAATGAGACATTTAAGGTAATGGATTACTACGTGATCGCAGTTTAATACTACCATTATCATCATCATAACAGCCCATTAATGTCCCACTGCAGGGACGGGCCTCCTCCCATGTGACGGAGGGATACTGGGCCTACTAATACCACGCTGGCCAGACGGATTGGTATAGGGTTTAATTTCAAGTTTTCCTTCTTTTTTATTTCGTAAAGATAATATTCACGGATAGTCCCTTAGTCCGGCACCCATAGGATGAGATGGGGTGGGGACATATTGTATTCTTACTCTGTCACCACACGGAGGAATTAATACTACCATTAAAAAGAAATCACGTAATGATCCATCGTGGTCGATACAATTTGCCCGAAAGGTCGGGATAATACAATTACGGGGACGTTTGTTTTTACAGTTAGAATAGTTGTTAATAGTAAATTATTTACTAGCGACATTTGGACCTCAATGTTTAAATTTAAATAAGTAGCTGATGCCCGCGTTATATACCTAAGTAGCATAAATGTTATCCTACACCTAAACTACCTATATTCCAAATTTCATCAAAATCCATTCAGTAGTTTTTGCGTGAAAGAGTAACAAACATCCATCCATCCATCCTCACTAAGTTTCGCAATTATAATTTTAGTAGGATTACATTTAGGTAAGGATCATGCATTTAAAAACATTCATAGTTAGTATATTAACTACAGGCTTGTTTATTAAAGATACGATATTTTATATTTTGAGCGTATTTGGTGTTTTATAAAAGTATAGTACATGACTATTGTTAAGAGAGATATGTTATAACGCCGCTATATGCATTTGCCGTGTACGACTTTGTAAAGGGCAAAGCTTTATCTAGTGCCCTAGTACAGTAAAATGTCTGTCTTATTTGGGACTTAATGACTAGTCGGATGACTGAGTTAGGAATTTTATAAAAACTAAGTACTATATATTGCACAATACGTATAATTCATCAAATACGCACAAAATAAAGGATTACAAGCATTTAAATTACAGTTAAAAGATAGAGTTTATGTAAAACCGAGCCTTGAATCTAAATAATGATACTTCTCCGATATATTTTATTATTAAATATTATATATTTATTGCAACACCCCTTCAGCAAAAGCTTCATTGCAGTTTTAGGTTAGAAACGTACTCCATTTCCTACATGTATGACGATTATTGTAGATTTATAATCGTCTCTTAGTTTTTGGGGTTAACCCCCTTACTCATAAACGCCTCTTAAAGTTTAGTCAATTGATTAGCTTAAATTCTTACGGTTTTGTTTGGTATAAGGTTGATTATACTAACAAAAATCTCGCTAAACAGTGTTTAAAGTAAGGGGGTAAGTTTTTAATATTGTCTTTTCCGTTTTCTTCATGAAAACTAATTTGGTATAATTTAATTACATTCAAAAATTCGGTTTACATTAACCCATGTTATTTATATCAAAATAAACCATGCAACAAGGTTAAAGAATCCATAGTACCGTCTTTAGATATGAACCCACCTATCTTCAGTTGATGCGGATGACATTCTGCGTCGCATGCGGTGAGTGAAATAAAGAAAACATTTCGCTACAGCTAAGCTAGATGTGTTATATTATAGCCTTTGCTAATACTTTTAAGTAATTGTAATTAGTTCATAAATGACTTTAAAATTTTATTTTTCCTTTCAATAAGTCTGCTTTTAATGTGTGTTACATATAATACAAAAATTGCTTGATCAACTCATAAAAATATTGGTTCTGTTCAAGTTAATCTTATAGAAACACCAACGTAACGAAAAAGTAAATTTTATCTTAAAATTTTGGTTGTATAGCGATAAATGCATTGGTTTTGGAATCAACATGTCAATTCTCGCACCTTAAAATCGTTAAAAATTCGGTTAACTTTTAGTTGTTAAATTGTCTTACCTATTATGTGACAATTTGGCAACTAAAAGTTAACCGAATTTTTAACGATTATAAGGTACGAGAATTGACATGCAGAGGTTTAATTACTTCGACAAATTTATGGTTATGTAACCATTTTAACTTTTATAGAATAACAATGCGTGAACGATCATTACACAAGTAAATTGTTATCCATAAGATTTATAGAAACATATTATTAAAAGTATTGATAAAGGCATCTTATATACTGAATATAGACCCACAAATCTATATTAGTTGAAATAAAAAATCAGAGTATCATAAAGAAATACTTTAAAAAGGAAATAATCAATGAATTTTTATTACCCTATAATAAAGGAACAATTAGTAGCTCTTCAAAGCAACAAGAGCTTACTGTAAGGCAGAGCTGATTTTTATTTTTACGTATCGAGCAAATATGGTTCTGATGGAATATTGTCAAGAACATTCTAGACCAGTTTGGTATTAAGCCAAAGTTTCTCTACATGTTTATAGGCTAATAGAATAGATTATTTCCTTTTTAACTAATAAAACTAAAACCTTTTCTTTAACCCCTTTACTCATAAACGCCTCTCAAATTTAGTTACCGTTTAGCGAGATTTTTATTAGCAAAACCAACCTTTTGCCAAACAAAACCGTAATAATTTAAGCTAATCAATTGACTAAAATTTAAGAGGCGTTTATGAGTAAGGGCGTATGTGTTTTAGTGCTTATATCTACTGCTAGTATTGTGCAAGCTATTTGTTGAAGTATCTGAAAAGTATATTTATGTTATGAGTTACTTTAGCTGGTTTCAAGACATTTAATAGGTAATTATAGTATTTGTTGAAGATAGATGTTATGGCTTTGGTCTTGTAACGTATGTATGAATTATGTAATGTATGTATGAGTGAGTGCGAAAGCGCCGTGCGAGTATGTTTGCACGCACATGAATGTTTGTCTGTGTACGTGCTTGTCTTTGTGTAAGAGAGAGTCTATGTGAGTTTTTCTTTTCTTTTTTTTTTTTTTTTTTTTTTTTTTTTTTTTTTTTTTTTTTTTAAAAGACAACTCCCGCACTAGGGATCATGCCCTGTGTCGCGGGGACCTTTTACAAACATCAATTAACGGACACAAAGAACACCCAGACCAGGACAATAATTTGTGGATCTCACAAATTATTGTCCTGCGTGGGGATCGAACCCACAACCTCTTGCACGGCAGCCGCTTGCGCTACCGTCGCGCCACCGAGGTCGTCAGTTTAGTGTAAGCATGTGCATGTTTAGTACACATGCTGAAAGAGAAATCATAGTAAATACGAAAGTCAAACCAGCACCTTTATAGCATTAAATTAAGTTGGTTTTGTTACTTGTTTTGGTTACCTATCAATGATTCATTTGAGGGATGAGTTTTGACCCATAATAATTTGGAATACAGATTTAAACCTACAAATTAAATTCGTATTTTCTATTTTGAGCATTATGCTGGTTGCAGACCAAGAGCTAAGCTAACTTAGCTCAGCTTAGCTCGCATAGCTTATACAGTTTTCCGTACTTGTTCCGTAGTTTGCGGTCTGCACACAAGTATGGAAAACAGTGTCAGCTATGCGAGCTAAGCTAAACTAACTTAGCTTAGCTCTTGGTCTGCAACCAGCATTATACACACATCAAAAAAGTCTAAGCAACATGCATGATATTACAAATTTACCATTTATATTAATTAATTTCTAAGTATTTACTCACTCAAAGTGTATAGGTAAGTAAAGTTTTTTGTTATTGATGACATACTGGCTGGTTGTAAAAAAAAAATTTCGATTATGTTTTGTTTTTTTTTTTTAAATTCAAATGACTGCGAATTTGTTTGAATTTGAGTGCATGTTAATTGCTACGTTTTAGTCTTGATTTTATAATTTTACCAACCGTTTAAATACAGTTGGCGACAAAATTGAATTGTTAGATATTCTTTACGTCATGGAGCGACGTCATTTGACGGCAGATGAAATGCAAAGAGCTGTAGGGATGTTGCAAGCGGGAAGTAATCAATCTCAGGTATCTCGACATTTTGGTATTCATAGAAGTGTTATTTGTCGTCTTTGGCAGCGCTACAATAATACAGGGGAACCCGCTGAACAGCATCCAGGCCGTAAAAGGAGTACAACCACTCGGCAAGACCGGTACATACAACTGACTGCAAGACGCCAGCCGATGTTAACCGCTCGAGAGATAAGTTTGAGGCTACAAAATTCAAGTGGTGTTGATGTAAGTCCCCAAACTGTGCGAAATCGACTGCATGAGTACGGCCTACGAGCTCGACGCTCTATCAGGTGCCCACCGATACGTCACGGGAATCGCGCTCGTCGAAATGAATGGTGTAGAGAACGCATAACATGGACCCAGGAACAATGGGATAAAATTATGTTTTCCGATGAGTCGCGATTCGGGTTTAGGCCTGATACAAGAAGGGTGCGAGTGTACCGTCGACCCGGAAATACTGAAAGACTCAGGTGCGTTCAGGAAGTTCATCCATACAGCGGCTCAACAGTTATGGTATGGGCGGGTATTATGAAGAACAGGCGAACTGAGCTCGTTTTTGTAAATGGAAACATGAACGCTGAAAATTACGTTGAGGATATTCTCAGACCTTTTGTCCATCCATTTGCACAAACCTTTGGCTCCGATTTTACGTTAATGCATGACAATGCGCGTTCACATACAGCTCGGCGAACCAGTGAATACTTGGCAACGGAGAACATCCAGGTATTGCCCTGGCCTGCACAATCGCCAGACCTCAACCCCATCGAGCACGCATGGGACATGCTCCAGAGACGTGTTTTGAAGGACTTGGACGGAGTGACAACAACCCAACAGCTGAAGGATTTGCTACAATTCCATTGGGAGCGAATACCGCAAGATGACATAAACAGTCTCATTAATTCAATGAATAATCGTTGCCGACAAGTTCTGAATAGCAGAGGAGGCCATACTTTGTATTAAATTGTCCTATTCTTTCACAATAAATTCATTTTCTTAAGAAATTTCAATTTGTAAAAAAAAAGTTTAGTTTCTTATGTACCTGTATATTCTAATATTGTTAATTTCTGTTATTAAAAGAACTTATAAAGAAAACAGCTGTTATTTTTACATCATAGAACCCTAAAAATATTATTTTAAAAATAAAATACAACGTTATAATTAAAATAAATGGTAAAATAAATTAATATAAATGGTAAATTTGTAATATCATGCATGTTGCTTAGACTTTTTTGATGTGTGTATTTCCTTAACGATCGCTTTATCTAAAAACTGCAATCATTTAAAAATACATTTTGAATATTATTTTTACATATTAATTGGTATCTAAGATGTAAGCAAAATTTACCACTCATCCCTCAACTAGACTATTAACACCCAAATACCATTACGACTAATGATAAGATGGTAACTTACCGCCCGGTCCATGCGTAACAATAACAGATGCTGGTGGCACCTGTATCTTTGGCTCAGACTTGCGGTTTATAAAGTATTGCGATAGTAACTTGCTACGGAGTTGGTTGCCCTGGAAAAAGAAGAGATGTTAAATAATTAGATGTTAGGTGTTTAAGAGCTAAATAAAATCACTTTTTTTAAAAAAAGGTATTTTTTAAAGACTTGAAATATATGAGTACTGTGTCATAGGCACTTATAAAGACATTGAAATTATGAAAATGATGCAAATACGTGCAGTGACTGCAGTACAACTAAGGCAAACAAATGATACCTATATATCTGCCACGCGAGGTATATTTTATTAGTAGCCAATAAATTATATATCCTTTATGTCTGGTCACAGTCTGTTTCTAGTAAACACAGAAAAACATCAAACTACACAATTTCATTCAAAAATGAGTCTTATTCCACGTAAATAAGGTCTAAGCATTTTGATGCATTTTGTACGTACAAATATAACTTAATGTTACCTTCTCCCCATATTCAGGATCAACGGCCATCATTTCTCTCAACGTACGAAGAACTTTTACACATAGTTTCTCTTCTTTTTCTTCTAAAAGTTTCTCTGTATGACGAATTAGTCTGAAAACATTTAAAAGAAAAATTAGTTATTTACACTAAAAAATCTCGAAATCTCTTAATCACATCGAATATTTTAAAAGGTCTTAAATCTCGACTAGGGCAAGTTCGACACGCTAAATGTTTAAATAGAGTTTATAACTTTCTTTATTGAGAAATAAATACGAGAAAAAGGCCTGAAGGCAGGCCTGCAAATATTGATCTAGGCCTAATATTGGAAACTGGCTTAAATGGGCCTATTTTCAACATTAGGTTATATTTAAATTTATGCAGAGGAAAACTAGTTTTCACTGGAGGAAGCTTTTCCTTGCAGTGGGGTATTTCATCATCATCATCATATCAGCCTATAAACGTCCACTGCTGGACATAAGCCTCCTCCTAACATTACCACATTGCGTGGTCCTGTGCCTCCTTAATTCATCGACTTCCCGCCGTCCTAACCAGGACGTCGCCGGTCCACCCCACTCGGTAAACCTTATTTAAAAGCTATTAAGAGAGACTAAAAAGACTTCCCCGTGTGGTGAGGGGTAAGTCATCCCATGGGTGTCGTAAAAACCGACTAAGGGACTATCCGTCAATATTATCTTTACGAAATAAAAAGAAGAATAACTTGATATTAAACCCCATACCAATCCGTCTGGCCAGCGTGGTACTAGTATTAGTACCACGCTGGCTGACAGTTTTACAATTATCCCTTATACTACTAGTACCACGCTGGCTGACAGTTTTACAATTATCCCTCCGTCATAGGAGGAGGCCCGTCCCTGCAGAGGGAAATTAATGGGCTGTTATGATGAAGAGAGACTAAATCAATATAACATATAACCAATACCTCACCTAGATATAAATATCCCGCTAGTATCGGACTGCGTGAGGTCTCCAGGGCTGGTGAACAACAAATGTGGCTTGTACAGTATGTCTACTAGTAAGGACTGTTCAGCTTGAAGTAGTGGTCTTAGCTGCTCTTCCAACAACGCCACGATCTCTTGCAAGCCTTCCATCACTGATCTATCGTTCTGTAGATTTGACTGCAAAATATCATAATATTTTTTTAATATTACAGGGATTTGCCCTTCCCTGCAGTGGGACATTAATGGGGTGTTATGATGATTATAATATATACAGAATACCTAGAAATGTAAAAAATGAAAGTTCATGCAAAAATATTTGCATTTCAAATATTAGCGGGGCATAAACCAGAGTTACGAATAAAAATGTGTTACATAATTTAGTATGTTGCAATCCTATAGGATTATAGAAAGTTAGTTGAGTTAGGTTATCCTATGCAAATTTTATTACAGTACCCGGCCATAAATATTGCACATTGCGACTGGCATGCGTACCCTTAAAACAAATTGTGATTTGATAGTGTGCGACAGAGATGACGCTCTAAGAAGCCGAAATTGACCGATTGTCTCTTTACAAAAGTCGATGTGCAATATTTACAACCAGCATGTCAATTCTCGTACCTTAAATTCGGTTAAGTTAACTTTTAGTTGTCAAATTGTCTTGTTTTTTTGCTATTGCAATTGTAACCTTTTGTGGTCATGTTAAAGTTTTATTTAGAGTGTGACAATTTGACAACTAAAGTTAACTTAACCGAATTTTAAAGAACGAGAATTGACATGCAGGTACTGTACTAAATTCAGTTAATAGTCTCAAACTAAGTAAAGGTACCTGAAATAACAACACCGAAAGATTTCATAAAATACGCCAAAAGCAATGAATACACTTATTTTGATGTTTATTAACAAATAATCGAATAGGGAATGCTGTAGCTTCAATACAGGTACACCAAATAACAATTATTATAAATAAACAAAGAGCTTATTATGTAATATTTCTTTTAAGCTCATAAATACATTAAAACATGTACATTACATTTAAGGCGGTTTCAGACCAGCGTTTTTTATTCGCTCTAATATACTCGCTACGTGGTGCTCTAAAACCCTAAATCGCGTACACCTGCATTAAGTCGTGTTAAAAGCGTCTTTCTTAGTTTTCACGGACACTTAGTTCGTGGTTTTCAACAAGGAATGGAAAAACGCTAGTCTGAAATTGCTTTACAATAAACATTGAAAGTATGGTAATTTAGCGAAGGAAATAGCGTTATTTCCTGGGGATTTTTACATGTAGCATTAATCACAATAGCAACAAATGAAAACATTAAGCGATTACATAATGCTTGTTAAACATTTCAATAAATAAAAAGGATTTATGGTCTTTAAGACGCAATTCCGTGTAGTGACGGAATAAGAATGTCACCACCCCATCTCATCCCATGGGTGTCGTAAAAACCTACTAAGGGACTATCCGTCAATATTATCTTTACGAAATAAAAACAAGGAAAACTTGAAATTAAACCCTATACCAATCCGTCTGGCCAGCGTGGTTATTAGTAGGCCAAGTATCCCTCCGTCATGGGAGGAGGCCCGTCCCTGCTGTGGGACATTAATGGGCTGTTATGATGATGATGAAAGACGCAAAAGTTTATCATATAATCGTCGATAATTCAAAGTACCCAATCTTGAACGAACGTTAAATACCTTGCAAGGGAACCAACCAATGAAAGACGAACTCTATACATAGTTATATGTCATTGAACTCATGGGTGTTGTAGAAGGCTATTAAGGTAAATTCACCCCTTCATAAACTTGAAAAATTCTAGCGCTCTTCCTCTTCTCTCCTAGACTATGCTGTGCCCGATAGGATCCACAATTTGAACCTATGTTAACTTTACCATCTTGTACCTATATAAACATTGGGGAACGCAATAAAGAATTGAATATTGAGTATAGAAACAAAGCCCTAACTAGGCTCTCTTAATACCTATTAGCAATCAAGTCATTGAGTACACCTGCAGAGAGAAAAAAGGCCGATTGAACAGCATTTCAACTTAAATTATGAAACCTAAAATAGCTAGACTTTTACTATGAAAAGTCACTATTAGGCATTGCAAATGACAACCTGATAGCATTCATTGTTATTTCGGAAAAAAACTATAGATTATTTTTCAGCCTATTTTGGTAGGATTTTTTGGTCAAAATACTATAGGACTAGCTGACCCGTGGTCACTTCGTTAAACGGCGAAAAAAACGCGTATATTTTTAAACATATTTCATTACTGCTCCACTCCTATTAGTCATAGCGTGATACTATATAGCCTATGACACTCCCCGGTAAATGGACTATTCAACACAGAAAGAATTTTTAAATAAATAATTAAATATTCCTCACACATTCACACAACACCATCTAGTCCCAAACTAAGCAAAGCTTGTACCATGGGTACTAGACAACGGATAAACATACTTAAATACTTTTTTTTTTTGTAAAATCTGTTCAATAGATCCAGAGATTACCCCCTACAACGTCACAAACTCACAATCACACAAACTTTACCTCTTTATAATATTAGTATAGATAACATGCAAGACTGCTCTCTTTACTATATTCTTGCATTGATACTATCAAAAACGTACCATGGTATAAAATGAAAGAACAATGGGGATAAACAGCCAAGCTTAGTGCGCGCACGCAGGGTTCATGACTGTGGTATAAAAGCATGATACATATGTGAATATATAAAACAGTGTAGCATTAACAATAAAACGTTATTTAAGATATACATACAGACTCATCTGTAACATCATCGAGATCTTCCTCGATAAAGTCATCCTCCTTTCGTTAGATTAAAATAAAACATAATTTTTCTTTATTAAAAACTAAATAATACAGTTAAAAATCCAAAATATCTTCACAGAAATAAAATGGAATTGTAAAAATATTCCTTACACATTCACACAGCACTTTACAGCCCTATTGGTTTAAGCTTATATTACGATATATACACACAAGAATATTCGATTTGTTTAATACTTTCAGTCACTGATTTACAAAAAACCAAAGATACACACTCCACTTCCCAAAACCGTCCGAAACAAATAGGCGCATTGTGCACTTTTTTTAAATGAGTCTCGCGTTGTTCTACCGGCAAACGTCAATCATTAAATTTTATTGCTTTATGTGCATTACTTTTTAAATACAACTTTATGTCATGCGTGTTAGATTGAATTTGAAAAAAAAATATGTTTACGATATTACTATACGTATTAATTGCGTATGTTTAATTTGGTGACACTTTTGGCTGTTAGTTTTGTTTGAAAATGTGCATCTTGGGTTTTTTATAAATCAATGCTTTCAGTATTTTAATTCATTACAAATAATAAAATATTCCTTATTTCCCTCAGTTAGCCTATTACCAACTTGTTCTATAACTATCAAAGTAAAAACACCATTATTGAAAAAAAAAACCTTTTATACTGGGTTTTCTCATAACGCAACAATTAATTAGCCATTTCTTACCTGTGAAGCCATTTTCTCAAGTTTGGATGTTTTAGACGCAAGCAGCCATTTGCTCGTCTGTCTGGAGAGGGCAGCGGCTTTCTCGAACACTTTCTGGATGTTGGATTCTAGTTCCAATGGTATAGCTATACTTCGAGATTTCGCTGAAAGTAATAAAAAGTAATATTTTAAATAATAAGTTGGTTTATCTTTTTTGAGGCAACTATGGAACTTTTACAGCCAAGTAAAAAGTGAAAACAAGACATAATCAGGCAGGTCTGAAAGAATATTTCAATTTTCACATAGAGGAGGTCCATCCTTACTAAAGGACCTTCATGGGCTGCTATGATGAAAGGAATTTAATCTCTCGGGTGAAAGGGTAGGTCTCTTGGGTTTGAAAACATTTTATAGCATTCCGGAAGCAGGATAATAGAGAATTTCTTAAGTCTACCTGTTACTCAGTTGTCATGCCTGTAAATGTCTTATAATAGGTACTTAATCTCTGTTTTGTAGTCTTAGTCCATCCAAGGTATACGACTAATAACAGAGCCACATTGAAGATATAATAAATGTAAATAATCACAATATAATATACTAACCAACTTCGCTAAGAGTCCTGATACACTTCTCAACGTTAAGTTTCTGCGGAGGCGTCAGCCAGGGACACTGGTATATGCTGAACGTTGTCTGCAGTAGCTTTACGAATATTGACTGACGGGTCTAGAAAATAAAATGAGTTAAACTAAATTAAGTTAAATAATGGCAAACAAGTTAGTTATCACCCTAAAATATTGTGTCACTTTCAGAGTATCTCGAGAGTGTCCCACAGCAGGGACAAGTCGCTTTATGTTATAAAAGAAAATACCATGGGAAAAAATGGCCTACTAAAATCACGTCAATAAAATCAATTTTTGATACAGGTTAAGCTTTTGAATTGTTTTTGTGGAACATAGATGCTATTGGAAGAAAAATGAATAATCCCACTGATATAAGGTTTGTTTAATCCTCAAATACTTACAGAATATAGATGTGTCAATATTTCCGGGCAGCGATAAACAATAACAGTATATTAGTTCATATTTCTAAGTAATAAATGATATTGCAATTTCTGTTTTACTAGATTTAAAAATACTTATTAAGAATTGTCACGGAAAAGATAGGTAATTTTTAAAGCCTAAAATTAGGTAGTTCCTTTCTTCTCCGAATATCGATCGTCCGAAAATCATAATCCCTAACAAGTTTACTATAATCATCACTTTCCATAATGTTCGCGTATAAGAAATCGTATATTTCAGTGCCAGAAACATTTTTTTTATGTAAAACTAGAATATAGTATTTATATTTTTGTAATATTATAGATTGTGATGGTTATAGCAAAAAAAAATAAGGTCATTAACGGCCCTATTACAAAATACGGTCTAACTATAAACCACGTTTTATTACGTCACAAAACCACTGTTTTTGAAATTTGTTATTGCAAAATCCGTCTTAATGCTAAAATGTTAAAACTGATTTTGTATTAACAAATTTATGATTTAGTATTTGTTAATACAAAATCAGTTTTAACACTTTAGCGTTAAGACTGATTTTGCAATAACAAATTTCAAAAACAGTGGTTTTGTGACGTAATAAATCGTGGTTTAAATTTAGACCGTATTTTGTAATAAGGCCGGTTATGTTTAGGGATTTAGGTTTTTGAACTTGTGATATTATAAGACATGAATTTAGGGCTAGCTACCATTCGGACACAAAATGTTATGACACCTTACATTATGGATAAAAAAAATTATGAGACAAAATAGAGAACCCTAAAATTATAGTCTAAGACAAAATTGGATTCTATATTTTTAATTTTCGAGTAGTACAAAACAGAATAATAATTTGTGTAACGCAATAATGTTTTATTGTCTATAAATGACCCTGAGACATTCATCCCAAAAGCGGTAAAATTACTAAAAACGAAACTATATACAAATAAAAATATTACCTGCACAGTAGTACTCTGATCGCTGAATGGCGAATTAAAGAACGTACAGATAGTATGCATAAGCACGTCAGTGACGTAGTTGACCCAGGCGCGCTGCGAGCTGACCCTGACCGACCCGCGCGGGGACAGCGGCACTGTGGACGGACCTGGGGAGGACATTGGATGGGCTGTATAAGTCTAATGCATTCAGAGACTTGGTTAGCTTTGTTAGAAAGTCAAGATTTACTCGATATATGTAATAACAATAGTGACATTTGCAGAGGCTTACTTGGCCTATATTGGCCATGCTGGTCAGATGCATTTACATTGGGCATCAAGTTTTTCTGAATTTGTTTTCGTATCTTTGATATTTTCTAAAAAATCAAAAATAATATTCTCCTATAAATTCACAACGCCGTAATATTCTATATCTAAACAAAGTAGACTTAGTGCTATTGTATTATTGTGTATACGACTGCTTTTTACTTCAATATTTTTATGTAAATTCATACATATTATACATAGAAAGCAGCTATTTTTCGTGTGTATGAACAATAAACATTCACACAAACTCAGTACATACCAGGTGAGGGTTGGGGCGCATCGCTGTTAAGTATGGCCTGCATGTCCTGCAAGAATGATCTCTCGAATAGGTCCCACATGTAATTGCTAGAGTATATCTCCTTCATTTCCACCTCCGTGTCTATGTAGCAGTGGTTTAGGAAACCTACGTAAGCTTCTTTCACCTGAAAATGTGTGAGACGTTATATAAATTGCATTTTATTTACCTTTAAGCCCTGCGAAGACGGCACACTTTTTGTGCGATCGAGTCTGCGGCGCACAAAAAGTCTGCCACACATGCCATATTATGTTTGAGTCTTTTGTGCGCCGGACTTTTTACGCGTCCTGTGCGTTACTGCTTAAATGCGAATAAAAATTGCGTCACGGATAGTCTGTCGTCTGCGGAGGACCTTATTTTACTTGACGTTTCGGCACAGGTTGCACTGGCCGTGGACGCAAGCTGACTGGTGATGCGAGGCCGAAACGTCAAGTAAAATAAAGGTAAATAAAATGCGCGTTAATATCCCGTTTTATAATATTTTATTTTGGCGTGAATGTAAAGAGCATAGTTTTTGTTTCAAATCCTTTGCCCTTAGTTTATCAAAGTTTTTATGTAATCTTTTTATACGATTATTATATATTAAGCATTTTTTAAATTTTTAACGTGTGATTAAAGTGAAAATTATTACTTATAAAATTTATTTTGACATTTCGGATGCAAGAATTCGGGTTTGAAAATATAAATTATACATACAAAGTATTCTTTTACGATAAATAATACAAACAAAGTATGTATTTTGTCTTACCTCAGGAATACAGTCAGGGTGTGTGATCATAGACACGATATCATCTAGAGGCAGCAGTGAGTGACATTTTATTTCTGTGTACACGTTCTTGCCCATAGTACAACATGTGAGCAGTTTTACTAATTGAATGTGATATCTGTAGGAAAAATACAATTTAATAAGTAGTTTAATATGAAAGGAAAGTAGGTGGCAGAACCGTATTGTTGTGATTTGTATGACGTTCACAGTTGCTAATCAAAAGGGCAAATAGAAAAGAACGGTCACTTGACCTCTTGCTTTTAAATCGTCGTTGTGGACACTGATTTATCAAAAGTTACTAACGTTACTGTAGATTCAAATCCAGCTGAATCTACGACAAGCATATTAATTTATACATTTTATGTTTTTATGGTAATGGATTGAAAAATACAAGGTGACAGTATAGCCTCACATCCCGAAGATGTCATCATAGCGATAATATTGACGACTAGTCCCTTAGTCACCGTGGACACCCATGAGATGAGATGGGGTGGTGACATATTGTATTCTTACTCCGTCATCACTCGGAAGATGATATAAAAGGGGACTAAAGGGCTAACTAAATCGATATCTCTAGCAAGGAAAGAATACTCCTCACTTGCTCATCTTGGTAAATGAAACAACAACACTACACAAAGTAATCTTACCGTAACGCCTCAGCCTTGTTGCCGGTCTCTCGGAACAGCCTCATCATTTGTATGAAGTAGTTAAACGAGACTTTATCGTTGTAGAATACTAGGACATCTTCACCGGCGTTCACCATCTGTGTATTAATAATTACAATTAAATTACATAAATAATTACAGTCATATTACATAAATAATTACAGTCAAATTACATACATAATAGAAGAAAAAGTCATCATCCTACAAATATTATTATTAAAGCGAATTTTTAAGTATGGATGTTTGTTACTCTTTCACGTTAAAACTACTGATTAGATTTTCACGAGACTTAACAATAATATACCTTATACACCAGCATGTCAATTCTCGTACCTCAAAATCGTTAAAAAATCGGTTCGGTTAACTTTTTTAAGTTGTCAAATGGTCTTACCTATTGTGTGACAATTTGACAACTTAACCGAATTTTTAACTATTTTAAGGTACGCGAACTGACATGCATAATAACATTTAGGCAACAATTTATAATAACATTGTGTAAATTGTTTAAAAGACGCAGTCGAAGTCGCGGGCACCAGGTATTTAAGTAATATATTCAATTGGAACATTGAAAGTTTACAGCTACGCAGCCTAGATGGCAGTGTTAGACTTGAGTTTTAAGTTGCGGTGCTAGTGGCGCCGTATAAAGCAATTGCTAAATTTGGTAATCGAGACGGATACTTGGGTCGCCTAGTTGGTCATGGGGCTGGACGCGTATAGGCCGGAAACGCGGGTTCGAATCCCCCCTCGAGTACCAATTTTTTTTATTGTCTTTCTTCTTTTTCTTCGTTTGATGAAAAGTTCGAAGTTTTAAATAAGGCTTTACTTACAATTGTAACGCAAAATCAAACTATACAAAATTCTCTGGAAAGTATGTACAAAAAACACGAACTAATTATCACGAAAATTAATTCACTCGAAAAGGATAATTGCGAGTACAAACAAAAGGTGTCTTATCTGGAACACAAAATTGAGAGGCTTGAAAAAACGAACTGTAACACAACACTGGAGATTCGCAACGTCCCAAAAGAAACGAAAGAAGATCACTCATCACTAGTCTCACTAATGGGAAATTTGTCTGTGGCAATAGGTGAAGATAGCAAATTGGACTCAAAGGAAATACGAGATATCTACCGCAACAGGACTGGCGCAATAGTTGTGAATTTTGTGTCAACTATCCGCAAAGAAAAACTATACTCGTACTACAGAAACTTTAATAAACAGAAGAATGAAGCCAAACTCATGCCACTATCTACTCAACACCTTAAGCTCGCGGGACCAACCCAAAAAGTTTATATCTCCGAAGCCCTTACTTCTAAAGCTAATCGTCTGTTTTACCTAGCGAGGCAGCAGGTCAAAAATAAAAACATTACTTCAGCATGGACCGCGTATGGCAAGATATATGTTAAGAAAAACTATGACTCACCCACTACCCGTATCCTTGAAGAGGAGGACCTCACGAGACTGCTCTGACTAGACAATCGGTACATTGAGCCTCAATTAATTTGCTATATAAGCCTACTTAAATTTTTACCTATATATTTTATTAATTTAATGCATGTCATTTACAAAATTACTTTAGTTAAAATCTCATTATTCCTATCTTTTTTAAATCTTTTTGTCTACTTTAAAACGATAAGTATTAAGTTACACCTTGAAAGAACAAATTATAATTATGTTATCATCTATTTATTAATTAACTATATCCACACTAAACTAACACAGCTTACACACCACATTCTACTACCACACCACTATCAATTTATTTACAATAACATAAACACGCGAGATTTATGCTTACATAATCGTCACCCTATTGCTACTGGACTACTAGATCTGGGTATACTAACCTCCTACCATTTTTCACGTCTAACAGACGTGACACAAAATAACAATTTGCTAACATTGTTTAACAATGCAAAATATTGAAAAACTAACCTCAGATCTAGATTCATTTCAAGTAGCAAAAACTATTTCCTGTGACATAGAAAGTGCCAATAAACACATAATTAAAAATAAATTTACTTTCAACATCTTAACCCAAAACATTCGTAGTATCAATCACAACATGCCTAACTTTTCTACATTGCTACAGAGATCGGAGACTGCTTGGGATTTCTTAGTATTAACTGAATGCTGGCTGCAGTGTGTAAACAGCATTCCTTCACTAGACAATTATAATTTTACAGCGACAAAGTCAAATAAAACACAAAATGATGGAGTTGTTATCTATTATAGGCAGAACCTAAAGGTAAGTTGCGTAGAACATATGGTCACTGATGCAAACTGTCTCGTACTCAAAGTGGGGCGGGATACTTGTATCATTGGAATATATCGTTCACCTTCTCAGCATGATATTAATAACTTTCTCGACTCCTTAGACCTCCTTCTTACAAATATGAAATCATATCAAAACATTTTCTTATGCGGCGATATTAATATAGATATCGTCCCTAACAGTCCCGACTCGCGCTCATCCAAATACCTAAATATGCTAGCTAGCCATGGTATGCTACCTGGTCATACTCTCCCTACACGTAGTGGATTAACATGCTTAGATCACATGATCCTGAAATCCAGATTAGAGGTCGTATGCTTTGTATTTGAATCGTCAATCACTGACCACGAATCTGTGGCCGTGAGTTGTCAACGGAAATCACGTCTAGATTACTTAAATAAGACTTACATCAAAATTAATTATGATGGACTAGATAGCTCTGTCCTGAGTATTGACTTTCAACCGATTTTAGACTGCTTAGACGTGAACGCCTCCACTGATCTTATAACAACATACCTCTCAACTGCTATTAAAAATAATTCTCAAGCCACTAAATCCTCCACCCGCAGGCTAATTACTAAGCCGTGGATTACGGCTGGATTACTTCGCTGTATGAGGAACCGAGACAAATTGTATAAAAAACTAAAACGAAATCCGGATAACGATATACTTAAAATCACTTACAGACGCTACCGAAATTTTTGTAATAACCTACTAAGAAAGGAAAAAAGAAAATATGAAAAACAGGAAATTGAAAACGCTAAGGGTAACAAAAAGCAGCTTTGGAATGCGATTAGGGATATTTGCAGTACCAATAAAAAGTCTGATGACTCATCGCATCTCTTGTCGTCGAAAAATCCACAAGGAGATGTCAATAAGGTTAACGAGTTCTTTGCAAATGTTGGAGCTAATTTAGCTAAAAAAATCCCTCAACCCGCTCATAACTGTTCTCAAACAGTTCTTCACCGGTTCACAAATCCCCTAAATTCATTTGTCATCCTACCTACTGACGAGACAGAAATATTCACTCTAATCATGGGTTTAAAAGATAACTGTGCTGTGGGAATTGATCTACTGAGTAGCAAGTTGATTAAAAGATACGCCCATGTTCTCGCCCCTTCAATTACACATATTTGTAATCTAGCAATCTCCTCAGGTAAATTTCCAAGGGCTTTTAAAGTTGCAGTAATTAAACCCATTCATAAGGGGGGGGGATAAAGACTGTGTTAACAATTACCGACCTATTTCAATCCTTCCAACTCTCTCCAAGGTCTTGGAGCGCTTAATAAACCACCGTCTCACTATATACTTAGAGTCTAATGCACTTTTGTCTCCAGCTCAGTTCGGGTTTCGGACTGGCAAGAGCACTAGTGATGCAGTACATGAGCTTACCAACTTGGTTGTCACTAATCTAGACGTCAGAAAGAAGTGTATAACGGTGTTCCTTGACCTTACGAAAGCGTTCGACACAGTCTCCATCCCACACCTTCTGGGTAAGCTTGATGGAATAGGTATTAGAGGAATACCTCTCAAATTGTTTGAGGATTATCTAAGTGAAAGGAGGCAAAGAGTTAAAATCAACAACTCATTAAGTGACGAATTATCTGTTAGTTTTGGTGTGCCACAGGGCAGCATCTTAGGCCCGACACTCTTTTTGGCGTACATCAACGACCTCTGCCAGCTTTCTCTCCGCCAAGGAAGGATTATTGCCTTTGCCGATGACACCGCCCTTTTCTTCAGTGGGGATAGTTGGGAGGAGGTCTTTGATAGCGCTCAATCTGGCCTGAACCTGGTTAATGACTGGCTGCAAACGAATCTTCTGACCCTCAATATTACCAAAACGAAGTACATGGCCTTTTCTATCAGAGCAGACTTGCAGCCTCCACCTTCTTTTACTTTAACTGCCCACACTTGCAGAGATTACGCAAACAAGGACTGTTCTTGCCCTATCCTTGAAAGGACCAAAAATATTAAATACCTTGGCATAATTATTGACCAACATCTTTCCTTCAAACCGCATATTCAGACCCTTGTACCCAGACTTCGTAAGCTTATTTATGTATTCAAAACTCTGAGACAGTCCGCCGACAAAACGACAATCAGAATGGTCTACTACGCCTTGTGCCACTCGTTAATTGACTACTGTATAACATCTTGGGGAGGAGCAGCCAAAACACACTTGATTGAGGTTGAGAGGGCTCAGCGTGCCATCCTCAAGGTCAGTGCAGGACTTCCTTTCCGATATCCGACCTTTGAACTTTACAGAGAATGGGACGTCCTGACGGTTCGACAGACATTCATTCTTCGGGTAGTTATAAAAAAGCACAGTGAGCTGAATTTTGACCCTGATTTGCTTAAACAACGTAGAGGCAAAATCTGTCCCAACAAATGGGTAAAAACGAAGTTTTCCCAAAAATTCTTTTTCTTCCTTGGTGTCTATTTATACAACAAACTAAATATCATTCTTAATGTATACCCAAAAACTAAATTAAATTGTAGTAAAATTATTCAAACATATTTAAAAACTTGTGACTACGATCAAACAGAAAAAATAATAACAATACTTTCATAAACTTTCTATTCATGTCTTAGCAACCCACTCGCACCCATCATCACACACACACTCTTACATCCACAATCATCTACACATATTCACAACAATATTACTGTACATTTCTTTATTCACGTATTTTCTTTTTACTTAATTTATACCTTAGTTTTGTCATAATTACTACTTTTTGCTCATTGTTTACTACTCTTACAATATTACTGCCAATATTCTAACTGAGGGTGGGGCTCTGGTGATCTGTAACACAGGTTTTAATACTAAACCTACAACAGACACCAGTCTCTCACATAGGTGGAACTCTGTAATGACTTTGTACTGTGTTATTTTAATGTAATTAAGACCTATTGTGAAGAGAAAAATAAACGATTTATTTATTTATTTATTATTTATTATTTTTCTAGTTATACCTAGCTTTATAGGTAAAATTTAAATGTTATTTAATTCACTGTGTCAGGAATACCAGCTGTTTAAGACGAAGATGTAACTAACTTGCAATTTTGAGTTTGTAACATTACTAGAGATTCATAACTTTAAAACTTTCCCGTTTCCTTTTATTATTACAATAATATTACCGTGTATTAACGCGTATAGATTTTAGGTAAACACTTTAATTATTTACCTTGAGCCGCTCGACGTTTCGGCCAGGTTACACCAGCCATGGTCACGAGTAGACTGCTCTACCTAAAATCTATACGCGTTAATACCCGTTGGTATCATTATAGTAATAATGAGATTCTTCTCTAGCATGTATTTATCTTTTGTGTGTGTGTGTGTGTGTGTTTGTGTGTGTGAGAACGTACCTCCTGCATGACGAGGTCCTGACTGCGGCGGATGTACTGCGTGTCGGCATGCACGATGGTCTGCAGGAAGTGCAGGTACTCAGGACGGCGGCCGCGGGACTCGATGCAGTGCACGAAGTGAGCGACCACCTTCTCGTTACCCTCGTGACTGCATAGAGCTGCGTTGTCCAGGAATATAGAACACACTGTCTGGGCCTCGCGGATCTGTAAGCGATTACATTTTATGAAGGAATATACAGAATGTATAATGTAAACATAAGATAAAAGAAGGGGTATAAGTATAAGGGCCATTTTAGTGTCACGTGTGTCTTCGCACGGCCACAGCTCGCCAAGCAGCACGCGTCTGCGCGCTGCGTGTGTGGCGCGCAGACGCGTGCTGCTTGGCGCGTAGTCACAACGTAATATTATGTTGGCAGAACATGCTGCAGGCGCACGCGCAGTGCGCAGACACGCGACCAAGCGATTAATAGATTAAATATAGTTTTGATGTTAAGATTATGATAGGTGCAGGGTTTATAGAAATTTGCAGGTATTTTTAATAAGTATTTATTTATTTACTTTCTGAGCTACTTTCACTGTTAATAACAAAGACGAAAAAAAATTCCTAACTCTTAATTAATTGTCTATAAAAAACCTAAACTAGTAGCAACATAAATATAGTACTCACTCCAGCATTTAAGAACAGATCCAGATGTTTGTGCAATATAGCTTGGTTCTGCTGGTTCCCGTGACAGAAGTGCTGTAGGAACTCGTGAGCCAACGCTAGGAGTTCGTCCATCGCTGCGTCGTCCTCATCATGAGGGACCTGCGGAATTAAAAAGATTCATCATAACAGCCAATTAACGTCCCACTGCAGGGACGGGCCTCCTTCCATGACGGAGGGATAATAGGCCTACTAATACCACGCTGGCCAGACGGATTGGTTTAGGGTTTAAATTTAAGTCTTCCTTCTTTTTATTTCGTAAAGATAATAATGACGTATACTCCCTCATTTGGTTTTTCCGACACCCATGGGATGAGATGGGGTGGTGAAATTGTATTCTTACTCCGTCACCATACGGAGATTTTTATAAAGATTAAAGTAACACTATTACATTTTTAATTATAATGCCATGTTAGTGCAACTTCTGGACACAGGCATTCTACGAATATTTGCACTTTACCCGGTCTTTTAACTCCCTCATTCATCGATGTCTCGCAGCCCTCAGGTCATAGCTATATACGAGTAACGGTCATAGCACGTACAACGAAACGTAAACGGATCGGCACCGTATCAACTCGAGCCGTTCAGTATTATTTGTATGAAACTCCTTATTGCAACGCACACTAATTGGAATCGTAACGTAATCGGAAAGGGGAGGCGTTGCCGAGCCGATTTACTTTACGTTATACATATGTGCTACGACCCTAAATATAGATCATAAAGGCACGTACCTGTAATAGATCGAGGACAATATTGTGTACGCCAATATTTCTCAACAGCCTCTGTTCATGCCTGCGCGGTCGTCCACTGTCGCCGGAGCCGCTGTTACCGTGTGTGCAGTATTTTATCATGCGTTGTAATATCTGTAATAACAATAATATGAAAGTATTAATTAAAAAAATTGTAACCGCGGTTGTCGCCAGTTGCCACGGTACCAACAACAGCTCGCCTACTTGTGCTGGCTACCTACGCCCACTGCGCTGTTGGGTTGAAGCTGTCTGTGTGGAGTGGGTGACATCTATGAGCTGTATTTTCTACGTAGTCGTATCGTACAGGCGTGTTTCTGTTTAATGTTCCACGCCCGAAATTCTACTGTTTAGTCGAATCATGAAAACATTGAATGATTCGACGAAACGTGCTATCTACGAATAGTGACTTCTACTAGCTTCTCTATATGTAGACGTATCATACAGCCATGTTTATGTTTGACGTTCCACACCCAAGGATTTCAAAGACCTCAAACGTCTAATCTCTTACCCCCTTACTTATAAACGGCTCTAAAATTATAGTCAATTGATTAGCTTATATTCACACGATTTTACTTATAAAAATCTCGCTAAACAGTGATTAAATTTAAGAGGCGTTTATGAGTAAGACCGTTGAAGTTTGAACAGCAATATTTACCTCTTTAATCTTCTTGTACTCATTATGATCGTGTTTAGCAGTTCTAGAGGTGTCCAACACGTTGTCGAGCGACGCGTTGCGTTCTAACACCGCGCCACCTGGACCAACCGTACTGCCTGTTAGGACTGGAAATTATAAGTTTATTATCAGTAGGCTTAGATTTCCTCCGTGACTTAGGCTTTCTCTGCAATGAGGTATTCATCAACTGTTTTAAACCCTTTCACAGTGCCGCCAGCAGACACAATAGTAAAACCATGCACGTGTACCATATATAGTACACTGCACTGGGAACGTGTTAAAAACCACCTACGTTAGGTGCGAAATATGTCAATACCTCTTAAAATATCTTGTGTGTGTAAAAGCTGTCTAAATATTATGTCTTCAAACAAATAAGAATGCTACTGGTGAGTATTAGTGGGTCCCACAACTAGAGGAGGACCATCTTGCATTGGGTTACTTTTAAATACAACTATAAACATATTTCCCACAGAAGCGACAATAAATAAAATAAAATAAGTCGTTACTATAATATAGACTTACTCATTTACTCATAAACGCCTCTGAAATGTTAGTCAATTGATTAGCTTAAATTTTTACTTTTTTGTTTGGTACCTACCTATAAGGTTGGTTTTCCTAATAAAAATCTTGCTAAACAGTGATTAAATTTAAGAGGCGTTTATAAGTAAGGGGGTTAATGATGTTTAGTTTAAGCAATGAAAACAAATGGAAGACCTAGCTCTCAGATAAGCTCCGATAAAGTATGAAGAAAAGCTGCAGAATATAAAAGGCCCAACACCGCTCACCAGAAACCTTACAGCAATGGTAGTTTTTCACTGATGAGGCTGATAAAAGGATATTATTTCCTTACCAATATGTTCATCAATGAGCACCGCCCGTCCTTTATTGAAGACCCACAGTTCTGACTTCTCAACGCTCTGTCTAAGAAGATCTAGGTCGGACTTTATTTGTTTGTATGACTCCACGTCCGCGTCAGATACCAGGAGTTGTACCTAGACAGAGAAATGGCAAGTTTAAACTTTATTTTTGGCAATAAATGTATTAATTAGTGTGGTAACGGAATTAAGATACACTTGACGACGTCGGGACTCTTATGTATAAATATTAATTTTCCCGCCAAAATTTAATGACGTCACGACTCACTGTAAAAATATATTTTCCCGCCAAAATTCTATGACGTCACTACCCATCTGTCAAAAATGATGTGATGTCACCTGTCAAAAATTCTATGACGTCACGATTCAGCTGTCAAAAAATATTTCGTATGAGCTATCTCACAAGATTTCCTAAAGAAAATTACTAAATAGGGCTCGTCAAAAAATCCTTTAACTGAGTTTATAACGCACAAGTTTGAATACTTATCTTTTATTTTTACAGTAATATATGTAGGGGCACGCGCCCTAATGTTGGCACTGCACCAGATTATCAGCACCCCCAACTAAAACGCAAATTATAAGCTTTCTATTAATTAATTTGGGATTCCGTTTAAAGAAATGAAAAATAAGATCCTTTTGGAATTATAAACTAAGCCAAACTACATTCTTCGATTAAAAAAAAGCCATTTTTTTTAAAAAACGCGGGAACATGTCCTTCAAGTTACTTTGTTTTGACAGTTTCTTATGAGCGTAGGTAAGTTCAGGTTTGTTTATTTTACTTTATTTTAGATCTTTTAGATATTTTTTACTGAATCTTTAGGTTTTATTCATGTATAAAATGTTTTATAAGGCTTATTTGACAATGGAAATGAACGTTATCTTGATTTTAGGTTCATAAATGAGGTGCTGACATCTGGGTTCAATTTTTTTGCGAATTGCTAATTATTGGCACTGGTACTGTTACATGACAAAGTGGTATGTAAAATTGTTAATCCATATTTTTAATTGTAAAGCGTGATTATTTTATGCCTAGAATTCAATATTCTTGGAAAAAGTACTCTATGATTTCGGATTTCATATCCTGGCATGGTGCTGAAACTAACATTGCTAGTTATTTTCATAGTGTTGATATTATGATCAAAAGAATGTCTATTATTTTTTGGAATTTTTTATAATTATGTATTTATTTTTCTGAAACTTCGGTTGTTAGGCTAGGTATAAATAAAAGAGATTTTACTATAAACATTGGATTATTTCATTTATCTACCTAATTTTATGTCTAATTTTAAGGTGCTGATAATTGGCTTAGTCAATGCCAATAATTGGCGATGATGGTGCCAATAATTGGCGCCAGGGTCATTATTTAGTCAGACTCATCTAAATAAAATGTGTATGAATAATAACTATTTTTTATAACAAAAATCAATTATTTATTAAATAATGAACCAAGAAAGCATATTGTTATAGTTGTTATCATTATCATCACTGTGATAAACGATGTTAAAGTAGGACTAACTCTTAAAGTGCTGATAATTGGTAGCATCACCCTACATACATTTGTAATACGACTTAACCCTTTCACAGTGCCGCCAGCAGACACAATAGTAAAACAATGCACGTGTACATACCACATATGGTACACTGCACTGGGAACGTGTTAATACTTTATCAAACTCACTATTACTCTGGCGATAAGCTTACCTATTATTTGAAGGTTTATAACACCAAATATGACAATGATTTCTAATTACATAAACCTTCCGATGAACATAAGCATAATTTTAAACACTAACCTGTTTAAAAGCCGCCAATACTTCATGCCTCTGACTAAAGTGTCTGAACAGCAACGCAAGTGCTCCAGACACTAGCGCCGCGGACGCCCCTTGCGAACATAGTTGTAATAGCACACGGAGTACCATTCTACCTCCACACTCGTCCAAGTCTAAGCCATCCCTGGATGAGATAACAACTCATTAGAAAAACAATGTAAATTAAATTGTAATGCACAGTAATAAGGTTGTATTTTCAATGAGACTTTAGACAATGCAGTGAATGCTGCAGATTTACAACGAAGCTTAAGGTAACACATGGTTGATTGCTCAAGAAGGACTTAGATACAACCTCTTCTATTGGTGCGTTCCTCTTCTATTGTTTGTTCTACGGTGTAAACCATGGATTAATTATATAAATATATTAAAAGAAACTTTTGATTAACCCAAACACTATATTTGAGATATGACAGTACTCTAGATACTGGAATACATCAAAAAGTTATTTTCTAGTTTATTGTAGTTTTTAAATTCAGCAATAAGGGGACATAAATTTGAAAACAGGAGCAAGGAATATCGAAACCAAATTTGATACAAATTTGTTGTCTTCAGCAATAGTAGAGCAAAATGCCTCGCATTTACGACGCCCTTTTGTTGGAATATAGACTCTACAAAGATGTATACAGGGTTGAAAGTTTAATATACAAAGGTACTGATTAAAAGGGGTTTTTTTGTAATTGTGTGCATAATCCACCGTGCTTCTAAATTCCATATAGTCCTAAACTATTTACCAAAGGATTAGTTACTTTTACAATAAAAAGGGGTATTTTATACTTAGGATTTTAGGACATACAAATACAATATAAATTAAAATGTTAATCAATCAAAAAAGTGTCTCAGGGATCACTAATTGTAACAAAACACTTCACAAATACCTACCTCTATGGCCCGGCTCTATGGACGGAATGCAGCGCTGATATTTCAATGTCAACCTATTATAGACATTATTCCCATAACAATAACATTCAAAATCAAGTAACATGTAATCGCTTTGACGCATCAGGATCTTTCAAGAAAAAAATGTTATGTCAATTGGTTTTGAATGTTATTACAATAGGAACAATGTCGATAATAGGTTGACAGTGACAAATACTTTGCACTGCGCTCCATCTTATGAGCATCGGGCTTATAACTTTCCACACAACAATGCAAATCTATGGGCAGTAGTCTAAGCTACAACAAAAACCATTTCCTTAAACTATTAGTCGGAATAACAACCATTTTAATTTTTATACGGAAATAAGGGGTTTAATAAATAAATATACTCGTATAAGTATACATATATTTACTTGTTTTATATTAATTTTGTTTATAATGGGGCTGAACATTTGATTATTTTACGAACACAAAACACGAGAAAATAACATTGCTGACTATGTAAACAAAATGAGCGAGCTGTTTTATTTGAAAACGAAATAGTAGTCAGCATTCAATATAGTTTTATGGCGGTAAACCATTCACCATTTTCTTTGGTAAATAAAGATTTACACATACCCCTTAAAAACTAGGGCTGAAGCATTACAGATAGGGAAAGATTTTGAGTTTGGATGTTTTTAAGGTCTATTTTATCTTTTTAACTCAAAATCGCGACATAATTACATGCAATATTAGTTATTTCACAATCCAAAACCCTATGAACACCACCAAATATTTAACAAATTGTTAATTTTAAAATTATGTAAATTAGTAAAGGAAAAGAAAGGAAGTCAGAAAGAGAAGAGGAGGTTTAGGGAATGTAAAGGAAACTTTCTGGTTTCAGACCTTGATGTCTAGGGTCCATAAAAACAAACCAAATGAGGTTAGTAAAAGCATAATATTAGTAAACAATCCCATGCCGTTAACATTCCATGCAATAGACTAATTCTTACTAACAAATCTACATTTTTTGGTAGGCACCCGTCAGGCACAGTTTGAATCGCTCTGAAAAATATATTCCATTAGTATTTACAAGTATGTAGAAATGTATGATATATTGTTCATTACACATATGTTTATTTAAGTATTTAATTAGTAGAAGTAAGTACTTAAATAAAAAATTTACAGCTGAAGATCAAAGTATTTCCCCCAGTATAAGTTTCCAGTACGCTGAAAACCGTCGAGTGTGATGTGTCTCCTCAAAAAAACCACACCTAACTATTCGTTTCTCCGTGTGGTGACGGAGTAAGAATACATTATGTCACCACCCCATCTCATCCCACATGGGTGTCGTACAAACCGACTAAGGGACTATCCGTGAATATTATCTTTAGGAAATAAAAAGAAGGAAAACTTGAAATTAAACCGTATACCAATCCGTCTGGCCAGAGTGGTATTAGTAGGCCAAGTATCCCTCCGTCCCGGGAGGTAGTTTGTCCCTGGAGTGGGACATTAATGAGCTGTTATTATGAACTATTCGTCTTGTCACTCTTGTTTGTAGGATGATATACATCAGGGCACTTGGAGCTGTAGTTCCTTGCACTAAAGCTATACTATGTTATGATCTGGGGCCAACTACAGCGTTGCCGCCTCATATTGTGTGTGCCTCGGGTATTTTTCAGTGCTTTACTAATACTAATATTAACATTACCATGAATGCTTGAAGATATACATAACTAAATTTACCCATTGTTACCAAAAGGATAGGGAGAGATTACGATCTTTCAAACCTTACTATGCATTATCTGCACGCATACACGTTGAAAATTATAAATTATTATTGAATTTTTACCGGTTGCTACTAGAGGGCGCCGTCGGTAATAAATACCTACAGACGGGCGTTTATATGGATTATACACGCCTCTCAAAATTTTGTAAACAAAATATAGTAATTATTAATAATTTAACTATTTTTGTTGTTGTTTAATATCTAAACTTAAGGTGTGCAAACTTGTAATATGAGAAAGAATAAATTAAATATGAATATGGCTCAAAATACAATGTTTTCATACGACTTTGTGCAATTTATAACATACTATATGAAGAAACTAAGTGTGCATATAAAATAAAATGAATATTTGTGTTTGTAAACGTTACTGTATGTGTAATGAACATGATATTTAGTTGCCCGTCACCTGCGCATGCGTTAGTCACTGATATATATAATAAAATTACTCTCGAAACACCTGCTTTATTTTTAATTAAGATTTTATTGACTAAGGTTATATATAGCCGCCTAAAGTTTTCAAAAGACACTATACAATGACGCTACCGAACCTGATAGTCAGCGCGCATACAGTCCAAGAATTTCGGCATTTCTTGCGGCTACTTCCTATCACGATTTAATAGTTCGGCTTATGGAAGGAATCTCGAACCTTTAGTGCGAAACCATATTGTGTGACAGACCGTATGAATATGACATCGAAGATCGGCACCAGTAGACTTGTTGTAAGAAAGGGCAGAAGGAGATGAATGTTGTACCTTGGTGGGGACTTTCATTACATTCATGACAAGATAATTAGTTTAAAATAGAGATATTATAAGATTATTATTATTTATAGATTATTAAAAATAACTTCCTATACACGCGCGTCGTTCTGTGGGACCGACTACATACAAGTTTGGATATATCTGATATTTATACTTCTATGTGATTCCATCGTATTATAAATAAGCAGCAAGTGTTTCGTGAGTAAAATTAATTTATTGCAGAATATAGGTAGTTTATGATAGATAATTTTTCTAATAGTTGAGATACGACTTACGTGTAACATACAAATAGAAATATAGAGTGTGTGTGATAGAGAATTAATATAGTCAGTGTTGGAAGAGATAAACTTGAAATTTCTAAATATTTCTTACTTGCAATTATCTATAGAACAAAAATTATATTTTTTTTTTAAGAATAATATGTATAAATTATTACATTAAAAGAAATTAGGATTATTATTTATGTTGTCTGTAATCAGACAACTTATTTAAATCTAGCAAGCGGCAGAATAAGACATAGAACCATTTAAATATATCAGTGTAACCAATTATTTTATCATTATTTTTAGTTATATATTAATTGTAGTTTAATTATCAAATAAATGTTTTTTTTTTAAACATTTTACTACATTTAATTAGTGTTTTATAATTACATTTTATAATTTACAAGATTTAAGGAAAAATAAAAAGACCCAAAGTGCTAGAATTAGATTATGACTGTAGATAGCTTTAGAGTGATTGTAGAAATCATGGTGCATTTTAAGACGAGAGAGACGAGATTCATAAAAAAATAAATGAATAAGAAAAAAAGTACTAATTTTAGATTTTCTAACTAAAATTCTTATTTAGCAGAGCATACAAACGACCCAAAAAATATAGTATAACTTCTTTTCATAACGTTCCCATTTGGGAATTGTGCAAAAAACAGATCCTGGTCTTTATTGTTGATTAACTCATGTTCATAAAGCGCGAAGTTTAAAAGATTCAGAAAGTAGTTTCGTATTTTTACTTTATCTTATATTTAAATACATGAAAAAGTACAGTACTTACATATTTCATTTAGATGCGAAACTTTGCGTAGGTATATACAAATATGACAAATTTTTTACATAAAATATTTAATAACAATTGTACATTTTTATATGAAAAGAAAATTCTAAATGCAGAGCTATTCGATTAGGCTATGTTTACGAAAGAAGTCTTACGACAGGAGAACTCATAATTTTCAATAAGTTTCCATTTACATTTAAAGCCTTCATGTTATTGTTTCACAAAATCAGCATTAAAAAGTGTTCAATTATATTATATTCTATACTTAAAACTATTGATATAACCAACCTTTTTTTAAATACATTTAAATTATCTATTCCTGCCGTCCTAACCAGGTCGTATGTCTGTCTATAAATACATTTTATATACTTGGCTATTTAAAGAACTATTTTATATTATTATTAACTTCTTTATTGACATTCAACACATTTTTTTACATATAAATAAAGACTATTCATTATTTAACATTATTATTATTCATTTTTTTAAATTACTTATAAAATTAAATAAGCTAACTTACCGGCAGCTAAATATCCCTTCAGCCTGAAGCCCTATAGCCTCAACATCGGCGCGTCCGATAGTGTCGGCGGAACGTTCGCCCGCTTGCTCAAACTCTTTCTTGAAGATCGATAGCAGACAGCTGATCCGGTAGTCTAACCGCACGTCTAGGATGAACTGAAATATATGAGGTTAGTTTTATAAGTGGTAATAATTGCTAGTTGCTTTTAATGGGTTTCATATGCCATATTATTATGAACTAAGAAAATATACATGTGCAATGTCAAGGTTACATTTTTATTGTCTGGTTTAAAATGAAGAATGCTTGTCACTGTTTCGCTTCTAATTTTTTTTACAGTCCATTACACTACTGAAATATAGTCTGTAAAAGAGTTGGAAGTTATAAAACCATTTCAAAAGATTTTTGTGATTTTTTAATATAAGATAGGTACCTCGTTACTTGAAGTTTTAAATTATAATTAAATATTAGCAGAACTACATCTACTGTATGTAAGCTATGATTTATTTCTCATAGACAAACTACTATTTTATGATGATCTTCAATTATTTTCTTCTTTTATTACATAGTTACCTACTACAGTTTTATATTTTTAAAGAAATATGTCGTAAAAGCTGACTGACTGAACAGCAATTTTAGAAAACACTCGCGCAAAGTTCTCAAATATCTGCGCAGTCATATGCAACAATTTCAAGCCGACTGTGCTAGTTGGTGCGTACTGTAATATTTTAAGTATCAATTATCAGTTACCTGTAATATCTCAATGATCTTAAGCTTAGTATCCATGACGAGTGGATGTTCCCTCGCGAGCATCAGAGCTGAAGCGCTCCGGTTCAGTCCAGCACCAGCGCTGTTCGTTGTTGTGGAACTGGTGCCACCACCCGACTGTGGAAACAAAACAATTATATTTAGTACAATAGTGCATTTATTATTATTTAATGCGCCGTCTGCGATTTAGTTAACATCTATATGAAATAATTTAGTTAAAAAAAAATCTTAGTATTAGTAGGCCAAGTATCCCTCCGTCAAGGGAGGAGGCCCATCTCTGGAGTGGAACATTAATGGGCTGTTATGATGAAAGTATGTTTTACTAGACCATAAAACTAACCTAACAGGTAGTCTAATGTACTTACTTTTCTAGTAACAGTGCCTAAAGTAATTGATGTCATCACAGCCCCCATGTCTCCTATACTACGTAGGACTCCACCTTCAGCTAAAACAAACAATTATTATTATAAAATATATATTATTTATTACAATTACTTTATAGAATAATGATACTTTATCAATAAATTAATTATTAAGAAAAAATGGGATATGACAGTTTTAACGTTGACTTTTTAGAGAAAGAACTAAGGGACGGGAACGGAGTGGTTGAGGTGAATATGTTTGTATAAAATATAATAGCTCGCTTACGAATCTAGTTTAAATTATAAAACGAATGTACATTACTTTTAAGTAAATATTACGTAGGAATTTAGCTAAACAGTGGGTTGAAAATGGCTGATTTTATCACTGGAATATTATTTTACATATCCAATACTTACTACGAGTATATACTCTCCTTGATTTCATAGAGGAAAAAAAGGAATTTCTTTCGAAAAACCTTTTGCTGCCGAGGTGATTAGACAAAAAAAGCCGTACAAAAAAGTATGTTATAGGTAAACTTGAGTCTTTCTAATAAACTACCGTTAATGTATAGTAGGCTTATTAAATAAACTATCTAATGAGGGAATAAAGCTGATGTATATCTTACAGTAGGTCATACTAGCGCTTTAATCAAAATGAAAGGAGCTGTTTTGATTACTGTAATGTAAACTAGGGTATAAACAGATTTCTATTAAAAAGAGGTTTTACGGATATTCGTGTATGTATTTATGAGAACTACGTAATTAATAAGTATATTATTCTTTATAGTTTATTGCGTAGGTTAAATATGTTTTAAAATAACGGCTCCGATTCCAGGGAATGGATTTATTTACAGGAAATGCAAGCATACAAAATATTAATTCAAAAAGGGATAAGCGTAAACAAGAATAAAATACCGTGTTTCTTTGGTCGCGCTGCTTGAATGGAAAGTAATTAGTTAGAACAGCGCATAATAGTGTACAGTACAAACTTTGCTCAGTTTACCAATATCTAACATTATTCTTAGCTTGTCTACTTGTCTATAATAAACACGCAGAATAAATATCTATATGCCTAAATAAATAAAAGTTAGTAAAATTCATCTTACTTACGTTTTTTCATACATTCCTGTTTTTCCTGTGCTGCTTTGCAAAATTAATAAATAATCTTTTTACTTTTAAACGAACAATAGACATATTTAGAAACCAGGCTACTAAATCTTAAATTACACTACCATGTAAAATGGTACATATCAATACACTTACTGTTCAATATAATGTGTAACTTATGGTTATAGTATAAGTATAGTTATTTAATTTAAGGTGTTTAAATATGTATTGAATTTGTGTAGAATTATGTGTCTCACTTACTGTTAAGTGTATAATATGTACTATGTTTCTGCATGTGTTTCAGTTATCTATTAAATACTTGTAAATATGTCAAAAATATTGTTATATTAATAGTAGTTTGGTATTATTCTATTCTTAATTAACAGTACTTTTAAACAAATTTGGTATCACATTCTATGTATAAAACAGTGTTTTCATAAAATAGTAGTAGTATAAACTCACATTCAACCTCTCCAGAGAGTGCGTTCGTCTCGTTAAGCAGATCCATAGCGGTGACGCAGTCCAATATACTAAGTAACGTCTTAGTCAATCGCAGGAGATCGCTGAAGCTGTGAAAGATTAAAGAAAAGTATGTATTACTTATTTTAACTAGAAAAAAGAGGTAATTATTATATAGAGCCAAAATTAACATTGAATTTTCTCAAATATTCCTTTTTAATCTTTAACATATTGCGAGATATGGCTTATTGGAATTAGTTTGCACAATATTTCATTGTTCCACGCCAGGGAGGGGCAACATCACGAAAACGTAAAGTGAGCAGACATTCTTACAAGGCACAAGATTGCGGACGGTAAAAGTTGAAATATTAAATGGGTCTTTGAGCAGATAAAGCAATTTGTTTGTTTGTCAGGAACGTAGTAAATAACAACAAAATAGGTAGGTACATAAATAGGGCAGCGAAAAAAAAAGCGTCACTTTTTTCATTACTGCTCCACTCCTATTAGTAATAGCGTGATACTATAGAATATGATACTCCCCGATAAATGCACTATTCAACACAGGAAGAATTTTTAAAATCGGTTGAGGAGATATTACTACAACGCAACGTCATAAACTCACAAACTTTACCTCTTTATAATATAAGAAGAAACAGAAACCAGAAGGGTATAGAAAACCTTTTAAAATTTACCTATAAAACCCAAAATAAATGAGCTCCCTGGCGAGCTTAACAACTTCGAAGGTGAGCTTGTTCTGATCGTGGTCACTAAAGTACCAAGTCCTTGTGACCACGTTACACAGGTAGTCTTCTCCAAGCGGATCGTTGATGCGAATTTAGTTACAGTACGCGCCTACTTACTAGGCCGGCTTGAAGTTGTTGTAAATGGCCGCGCAGATATTGGTTTGGGCACTAAATGTCAGGGAGTGACTGTTTCTTTGTTTCTGTACATGCGCAAACTTCTCTGATAGCTAACTTCAAGCCGGCCGAGTTACTTTGCGCGTTCTTTAAGTTACCTTTATTGTATTAAAGGAAGAGGAAAACTGTTGATTAATTAATAAATATTACTCACCTATAAAAACCAAAATAAATAAGTTCCCTGGCGAGCTTAACAACTTCGAAGGTGAGCTTGTTCTGATCGTGGTCACTAAAGTACCAAGTCCTTGTGACCACGTTACACAGGTAGTCTTCTACGAAGCGGATCGTTGACGCGAATTGTTCTTTGACCTTCTCCCGGTTAGCGTCTGGACCTCCTTTCACGCATTGGTAACTGAAACAAAAATTCTATTTAGGTACTAATTATTGACATAAAAAAATTAATATAGTCTAGAACAAAAGTTGGTATCAGTTGAATAACGCCCTAGTCAGAAGATGAAACGTTATTTTCCCGGCAGTTTTCTATCAACAAAAGTAACCCACAAATACAAAACAGAGATACAGAAGACAAATAGTATTATTCACAGAAGTCAATTTTCATACTAAGAATCATCATAACAGCCCATTAATGTCCCACTGCTGGGACAGGCCTCCTCCCGTGACGGAGGGTTACTTGGCCTACTAATACCACGCTGGCCAGACGGATTGGTATAGGGTTTAATTTAATTTAGATAGTAGTTACGGTTATTCCCGGACACCCATGGGATGAGATGGAGTGGTGACATATTGTATTTCTACTCCGTCTCCACACGGATAAACACATACTAAGTATGGTGCAATATAATTGCATCAATAAGTTTACATAAAATTCGTTAACTCATACAATTTTACTTAAACTAAACAACGCCATCTAGGATGTTGATGTTTAACTACTAATGTTGCAATTAAAAATAATGTACCTAGAAAATAATGTGTTATGCAACTAAATAATATCTTACGTATCAAATTAATGTATAAAATTATAAAATACTAGCGGCCCGTCCCGGCTTCGTACGGGCATTAAACATTACATTTAGATTTGTTAATTTAAGTAGGTAAGGATACCAATTTAAAAAAAATATATAGCCTATGTCACTCAGGAAAAATGTAGCTTTGCAACAGTGAAAGAATTATTCAAATCTGTTCATTAGTTTCGAAGCCTATTCAATTCAAACAAACAAAAAAAATTAAACCTTTCCTCTTTATAATATTAGTATAGACAACTTTATAGTAGTAGTAAGTAGTATACTAACTCATGTATATGTATCCTATCGCAGACCTCGGTCCAGAGCCTGGCGTACTTGACGGGCGTGACGGGCTCCTGCGGGTCGCGGTCTGCGTGCAAGTGCAGCATGAGGCGACAGAACGACGCGCGCACCTCGTATGACAGGTTCGAATTCGACATGCATCTGGAATTTACAAGTTAATATTTACATTGAGCGGGAATCGAACCCATAACAAACAAAAGTACTGTAGAATTTATCAGTTAATACATACATTAAGCAGGGATCGAGCTCGTAGCAAAAAAAGTACTTCAATTATTTTTTACAAACATAAAGAAGAATGAATATATTATGTATCCATCAACATCCTCTATTGAAGTCAAACTCAAACTCAAGTATTTATTGCTCTCTATATGTTAACAAAGTTTGTAACAATACATATTATATAGATCAAATGTGGACCCTGTCGGGCACGTCAAAGTACAATAAAGTAAAAGAAAGAGGGAGTGTCCCAATTATTACCTACTATCATAGTCTATTTATTCATCTGCATAAAGAATACCAGATTTGTAAATATCGTAAATACATGGAGTGCCGTGGTCTCAGACTACCTCCTTGGAAATAAGGCATGAATTTAAGTAAGTATGTAGTTACTTTCTTGAAGGTCTGTATAATAGACTTACCTACACAAAAAACTCGATAACTTAAAAATAGGTAAGATACCTAATAAACAGAACTGTATTTATTGAGACTTCAGGGTCGGACCCTACGAAGAACCCTGACGGGTTTACTTGAAAAAATTAGTTCAATCACAACATCATAATAATATCAGTAAAATGAAATAGGTATTTTTCAAATGTATTCACTATAACGGTTCTTTGCCTCTCTCATACTTATGTAAATACTTAAACAAACAACACTTACTTTAATATTAAATGTATATGCAGCTGCGGAGACAGACTGTTGAGTGCCAAGTACTGCCTGTTGAGACACATGTTAGAGAACAGATCTAGTTGATGTCTGTAGTAATCCAAAATGGCCGCCGATTCGCAGTTAGGGTCCAAACGTGCGTCTTCTGCCAGTTTAGATAGGAGTTCTGAACGCTGAAATATTACCAGAAGAAAGAAAGTTTTAATTCGTTTTGTCTTGACTGATGATAAGTTTTCTACGCAATCCGCTAGATGATACATAATACTGGAATGTATGGTATTTTCTCCCTCTTCAATTCCCAAACTCTGGGTAAACTCACAAACCCTTAGAGCCGAAGCTGTGATATTAAATGAGTATGGTAAGGACGTGATCAGATGTATTAAGATTTAAAAACAATATAAAGATGTAATTTTAATACATTATCATATTATAAAAATGTTATTTATCACTAGCCGTAACTGCCCCTCTGGACCTCCTCTGCCTAAAGAGCTCATAAATTATTTATTCATTTTCTACTACTACCACGTTGGCCAGGCGTATTAGTATAGAATTTTACTTGTATTATCCTTCTTTGGCTAGTTAAATATCCATTAAACTCCCTTAGGTACTTGTTATTTACTGGATAAACCATTATCAACCCAAAACTTACTAAATATTCTTTTATCGACCCGTTTATGAAATGTACTACAGTAACCAAAGTTTGTCATTAGCAATAAGACGATTACAAACTGCAATAGTCAGCCACAAAATATTTAGTAATATTAATAATTCATACCTTTTTATTGTTCCACAACAGCATAATCTCCTCTTCAACAGTATATTTACTGTCGGCCGAGTCCAAAGCATTGCGTGATTCATATTTCGTAGATACCAATCTGTTAAGATAAAAAATATATAAATATATTTCTATTAACACTAACAGAATAATCTTTACAGTGTTTTGTTGTATTTACGAGCACATTCTTTGTAATAAAAAGACATTGGTTACTAACGATTTATAATAGGGGGTCTGGAAAGTTTAAAACTGCTTCGCCAGCATTTAGCACTTTGAGTGTTGCTGTACTTTGTGTCTGTATTCGACACAGAGTATCTAACCTTACCTAACCTAACCGAACAATTATTGTTCTGCATGGAATTCGAACTCAGGCCCTGCGGCATAATTCACGACTATATTGCCACCGAGGCAGCTAAAAATATATTTAAACATTATCATTTAACCAACCTAGTCTCAATAAGTATATCCGAGTTATTGGCACAAAGCACACTCTTGCAGATAAGCTCCTGCGTCACAGCGATGGCTTTCTTGTTGGAGATGCAGAGGTCGCTCAGATAGTCCAGGAAACGGGACTGCCAGGTCTTCATGTTCTTGCGGACTAGGCCTGATGGAAATTACATAACATTGTTAATTGAGGAATCGTAAAGTAAGAATACATGTCAGCAGCTTACCGGGTGTCGTAAAAGCCGCAACGTTACCGTTTCTCTTAAACAAAAGTATGGACATCATCATCATCATCATATCAGCCTATAGACGCCCACTCCTGGACATAGGCCTCCTCCAAAGTATGGACACTTGCCATAAAACCCTATACCATGTTTACCTACATCATTGGAACTCGATAAAAAAAGCGTTAGAATTAGAACTCAACCCAAAATATTCATACGATCTACAAATGGTTGTCCTTAGACTTGATTATTTTTTGATAGAATATTACTATCTTATCAGCCCATTAATGTCCCACTGTAGGGACGGGCCTCCTCCCATGACGGAGGGATACTTGGCCTACTAATACCACGCTGGCCAGACGGATTGGTATAGGGTTTAATTTCAAGTTTTCCTTCTTTTTATTTCGTAAAGATAATAATCACGAATAGTCCCTTAGTCGGTTTTTACGACACCCATGGAATAAGATGGGGTGGTGACGTATTGTATTCTTACTCCGTCACCACACGGTATTATTACTATAGTATTACTATGCGACATGGGAATTTCACTTTATCGAAGCCTCATGCTTCTCGCTAAAGAATACTGTCTTTTACAAATAAAACGGGTGACTGATTTCCGAATTACTGAACCTAGAATAACGTTACCACGAAAACATGCAATCACGAATAACGTTACCTACAGCATACTCTGAGATTTAAAGCTTATATCTCAGGTCGCCCTGAGATATAAGCTTTAAATCTCAGAGTAGATGTATTATAAATTAACACTTTCATACTATTGCTTAGCGGTGGATTGAACTGACACAGTGATGGTATCGACCTATATACCCTTTGCTAAAAAGACATACATACCAATTTACCCATTATCTCTTTTATAAAGAAATATATTATCCGTGTGGTGACGGAGTAAGAATACAATATGTCACCACCCAATCTCATCCCTTGGGTGTCATATAAACCGACTAAGGGACTAACCGTCAATATTATCTTTACGAAATAAAAAGAAGGAAAACTTGAAATTAAACCCTATACCAATCCGTCTGGCCAGCGTGGTATTAGAGGCCAAGTATCCCTCCGCCACGGGAGGAGGCCCGTCCCTGTAGTGGGACATTGATGGGCTGTTATGATGAAAGAAATATGAAATGATTATTACCAACAAACGTCTCAATCTCGGAGGCAGTGATGTGTTTCTCCAAAAGCTTTCTGTTGTTGTGTAGTAAGGCGGTAATAGTATCTTCCGCTAGTATGTCGTATCCTATTTGTTTCTGCATGAAGCCGAAGTGTTTCGCTATGTATTCCTGTAAAGTGTAACATAATACATCCAGTTTATTAATTTTATTAACATTAAATATAAAATACAACAGCTTGAGTGTAGAAGAGTAGGCGGAAATGACTAGGTGAACCGGGAAAAGGAAGAGTGTATGTGTGTGTTTGTGTTTAAGAAACGGTAGTTAATGTACAATACAAATAAACAAATTATCAAAGACAACTACTTTAAAAAATTTACTTTTAAAAAATTCTTTTTTATCATCTCTATGGTGCAGTGGTCATAGTCAATGCTTGCTATAAAAAGGTCTCGGGTTTGATTCCTGATTAATTGAACGTTGTTGAAATTTTGTGTTTGCATTGGTCTGGGTATGTGCATTGTGCATGTGTAAATAAGTACGTATATCCGTTGTCTGATACCAAACGATTGGTTTAGGACTTGATGACATTGTGTGAAAGTGTAAAAAATATCATTTAAGTATCCTCACCTGATTTTTCCTATAGTCCTGTTGACTGAGCCGCAGTATTCTATAGCACAGTCTAAATATATACTTATATGCAGCGTATCGTGGGTCGTATAACTCTTCTATCTTCAAGAACGCCTCCCCTTCTGGAGTCTCTTGGAATGGACCCTGCAAAATAAAAGTACTAAATTATTACAGAAATATTAATTATACAAAGAATGAAATACGAAATACATTAAACAGTGTATAATCAATAGTTTAGTGTATCTGCCTGTCACATTGCAGTTCTCAAGACACATTATAAAATATTGTATATACCTAACCCTGCAAAAGCGGACGCAATATTATTAAGTTGTTCGAAGTTAGTGAGCGTCGCGCCGCTTACTATACTATATCCACAAAATCCATACTAATATTATAAATGCGAAAGTAACTCTGTCTGTCTGTCTGTCTGTCTGTTACTCTTTCACGCCTAAACGGCTGAACAGATTTCGATGAAATTTGGTACAGACAATCTTTAGACCCTGAGAAAGAACATAGGCTACTTTTTATTAGCAGTCATATTATATTTTGATTTCATAGAATTTTAGCGGGAAAGCTGTGTCACGTGACCAGTGACGTCATAGGTCACGTGACCTGTGACGTCATAGGTCACGTGACCCGTGACGTCATAGAATTTTGACAGATGAGTCGTGACGTCACAGAATTTTGGCGGGAAAATATTTTTTGACAGTTGAGTCGTGACGTCATTGAATTTTTGACAGATGAGTCGTGACGTCACAGAATTTTTGACAGATGATTTGTGACGTCATATTATTTTGGCGGGAAAATATTTGATACCTCTGTCACTTTTGACAGCTGTCAATTTTGACAGATAGGCGTGACGTCATAGAATTTTTGACAGATGAGTCGTGACGTCACAGAATTTTGGCAGGAAAATATATTTTGACAGCTAAGTCGTGACGTCATTGAATTTTGGCGGGAAAAATAGTATTTAAACAGCTGAATCCTGACGTTATCACAATTTGGCGGGAAAATAAATAGGTTTGCACAGGACCCTCGGTGCGCGAGTCAGACTCGCACTTGACCGGTTTTTTAGCTGTGGGTCTGATATATCTAGAGAGCTTAAATTCGTAATTGTCAACTTATTTCATCATAACAGCCCATTAATGTCCCACTACAGGGACGGGCCTCCTTCCTTGACGGAGGGATACTTGGCCTACTGATACCACGCTTGCAGACGGATTGGTATAGGGTTTAATTTCAAGTTTTCCTTCTTTTTATTTAGTGAAGATAATATTCACCTTATTTGTTAGGCACTAAAGTGACACACCTTTGCTTATCCTATCCTACTAATATTATAAATGCAAAAGTTTGTGAGGATGGATGGATGTTTGTTACCCTTTCATGCAAAAACTACTAAATGGATTTTGATGAAATTTGGAATATAGGTAGTTTATGGTGTAAAATAACAATTAAGCGGGTAATACCGCGGGCATCAGCTAGTATAATATATTTACGCGCGTCGCATCCGTTATATAGCGTCGCGACGCCTCTAAAGCGTCGTGAAGCTATGCCCCCTGTACATCGTCGCGACGTCTCTTGTAAAGCACCGCGACTCTCCTTATAGAGCGTCGAGACGCCCTTTACGTAGCGTTGCGACGCCTACTACTTTATGTAGCGTCGCGACGCCCTCCTGTACAGCGTCGCGACACCTCTTATCTGTCGTTTTGCCAGCGAGGCAGTTATTACTTGTATTCAAATAATTCATTCTTCGTCACGGGAGGAGGCCAGTCCCTGCAGTGGGACATTAATGGGCTGTTATAATGATGATGAAATTCATTGTTTAGTTACCTGTAATATCTTGAACAGCTGTCTCAGTATATATTGTTCTCTGAGCAGCTTCTGTCTGTCTCTGTTAGGGTTCTCTACGACCAGTTCTAATGCTTCAGACTTGTTGGGCTCGTTCTCGAAGCCCGCTATGAAGTAAACTATGTCTTGGAGCAGGCATGTTAGGGCTCTGGAAATGTAAGAAAAATGATTAAGAGACATACGCAATTTGGTTATAAATGTCATATTTTTTTGAGTAAAAACTAAATTACAAAACCAATTTTGAATGAAATTTCTATAGGATTAGCTTCGAAATAGGTATAGCCCTTTAAAACAATTTTTTTATTGCAATTGGTTAATAAATTACTGAAGTCTACGTGTTCTCAGAACTGGCTATGTATGTATTGTTACCACCTTGTTTACATATGGAAAACAATAAATATTGAGTTTGAGTTTGACTAACTCCTCCTTAATTGAAGCTCAAATGACACTCACACACCCAACGACACTCTAGGAGAAATGGCACATAAAACTTTAAATTCGGTTAAGGTGTTTATGCTATGAGTTCACAAGGGAACTGACATATCAACATACAATCCTTGCTTCAGTCGAGCAAATAAGATTCTATTTTTTTTTAGAACAGGGGGCTAAAAAACAGCCGCCCCGCTTGACGGTAAGCGATCACCATCACCTTCCGTAGGCACTTGGGGCACCAGGGAAATCTCAGACGCATTATGCCAGCATTTCACAAAGGAATGTACTAGTTTGCGCCTGACAAAAGCTGTTCGTTTTCAAGCACAATTTTAGAAGTAATGTGTGCGTTATACTGTGGAGTTAAGGTTGAATTTGATATGTTCAGTTTTGGGTTGTTGTTCGACTCTGCTGTAGTATAAATTGACACTAAGGTAAAAATATATTCAAAATGATATCTTACTTCCTCTCATTATGTTCTATATTCCCGTACTGCAGTTTGGTCGACAAGGCCGATAGTACTTTGCACGCGTCGTTAGCGAAGTCAAGATCTCTCACTTCACTCGGTGACACTGAGATCAAGGCAAACGCTTCCTTGTCTTCTTTTACTAGAGAACAACCCACCTGAGGAGTAAGACGGATAGATGAGTTATTTGGTAGGAACCTAACAATGCCGATTTGGACATTCGTGATAGTAGAGAGCTTACTGAAGTTCTCGGCAGTCCTAGTTCTTTTAATAAGCTGTAGAGGGATTTAGCTGGAGTACCCCTCGCACCTATTTTCACGGCATATAGAGTAACCTTGTAGCCATTTCTGGTTATCTCATTTGTCAAGTCAAAGTATTTGTTTGTCTTAATTGCGTGGTCTTTCGGGATGTTAGTTTCCCACGATACCGTCAGCTCAATAAGTACTACACGCTTATTCAAATGTGAGTAGAGGAATATGAAAGGTACTATAATATATACATAATAATAGAAGACCCGTAAGTGCAAGCGAGATAGATACAGAGAAATTATATGGCTATAAGACTCAGATGATAGCTTATAACAACTTGCTTACCTTAGACATGACAGGTTTCTCTTCATCCTTGTCTATAGGAATAGATGTTGAGTGTACCCACGTGTGTGTGCAAAGGTGCTGTAGCCTGGAAATAGATATACAATTATAATTAACAGCTTATCTCAATAATATCTGCAAGGTAGAGATGTCGCGTCTCTTTGCGTTTTCTATTTATCGATATGGTGAATGTTCTGAAGAGTTTTATGACCGTCCCCTTTTCTTAAGTGAACCATATGATTTAAATTTATGTTGCCATGTCAGACAACTGATAACAGACACCAGATAATAGCAGTAATTCTTACGGTAGTAGCGAAAATTCGTTTGGGAATTATGTTCTTTTTGTAATTTCCAAGCAAAGTTTGTTGTTATGTCGATGAGCAATTCAAAATTTTTCTAATATTTTTTTATCATTATCGTAATCATTATCAGGCTCTGGATGTCCACTGTTGGACACAAATACAAATATTTCCACCCTGCGCGGTCCTGTGCTTCCCTCATCCATCGGCTTCCCGCCATCCGTCGTTTTAAATTATTAGTAATTTTTTATAATATAAAATTGAAAACGCAGAGTGGCCTGTCCTGGCCTCATAAAGGTGGCAGGAATTAGTGAATTTTGCAAGAGGGGTTTGATAATGATACAAAAATTCCTCCAACTATTCATTCTTTTTCTTTCTTACCTAACGTAGCTACTCTGAGGTACAGGTGAGTCAGAATGCGTCATGGTGGTGGGGTCCAACTCGAAGAGTGTTGCTATCTCTGACGAGTGGGGGACTGATACTAGCTGGTATGCTGGCTCGCCGGCTTCTACTGGCTGATCTCTGTAAGGTAAATGAAATTATTAGTTGTTTATTTAGTTATGTGTTAGAAACACGTATAGAGCTATGTTTTCTATAACTTATGAAAATCAAGTAATTAAAAATATAATACACAAACATCAATTCATATTTAAGCTTTTTTATATATAATACGAGTATCTGTGTCTTTACGCAAACGTGGTCGTCCAAAACAGACTTGACGGCGGACTGTCGCTGCAGAAGTAAAAGGTATAGGGAAGACTTGGAGCGAAATAAAGCGCGAAGCTCAAGACCGACCGGGATGGAGACTCACTGTGGACGCCCTCTGCCCCATCGAGGGGACTTAGGAACATAAGTCAAAAGTAAGTCAAACAAATCTGATAGTTGACGTTGTGCGAATGTCTGAAGAGTAGATAAGTATATTGTTGGGTGAATTACTGATTTCCGAATTACTGAACCCAGAATAACGTTACCACGAAAACATGCAATCACGAATAACGTTACCACGAAAACCTGCTATCACGAATTTTCATTTTGACATCGTTTTACACATTTTCGAAAAATAAGTTAGGTTAGAACGATGACAATGCACGAGCCGAGCGAGCGAAGCGAGCAAAATTAGCAATTTTATAAATTTACTATCAGACGAACAATATGGCGATATGTTTTAAATGAAATATTAAAGTTCATATCTATATTTTCTCATTTTTTAAATAAACTCGTAAGTATTGTAAACATGCCTAAAGTAAAATTAACTAAGATAACTCACGGTGGTCTGTTACAAGCTTCAGCGGCTAGATAATGTCCTGTAGCGAGATGTTTGAACCTGAAGATTGAGTTCCAATGACCTGCTCCACCGCGGCACGGGTCGTGTTGTACCACCTGCAACATATAAATATTGTTTTTAATAATAAAAAAGGGTTTAGTGTAAAAAGGAATTTTGTTCTTAATGCTGTGTATTTCTTTATACTTTGATGTAAAATAAACAACACTTTGGACCGTTTTATTGATAAAAAATCGTGATTAGTATCTTGCTTGCACATTGAAACCTTAGAGTGACCCTCGTAAGGGTGCGACCACTCCAATAGATAAATCATTAATCTATGGCAAAATCGATTAGTCGTCGTCGATCGATAGTTTCTACCACATTAATGGTTCGATAGTAAATCGATTGTAATCATGTCGTGAAAAATTTAAAAGTACAGTACGCACCAACTAATTAAGCCGGCCTGAAGTTAGCTATGAGAGAAGTTCGCTTATGCCAAGACCAATTTAGGGTCATAGCACATATAACGTAACGTAAAGGGATCAATACCGCCTCGCCTTTTTCCTCGGTGTCAAACGTCAAAAGTCGTTACGATTCCGATTAGTGTGCGTTGCAGTAAGGAGTCTCATACAAAGAATACTGAACTGCTCGAGTTGATACGGTGCCGATCCGTTTACGTTACGTTATATGTGCTACGAGCCTTAAACACCTCTCCCCACGCCCACCGACATTTAGTTAGAAAACTAACTTCTGCGCAGCCGTCTGCAGCGACTTCAGGCCGGCCGAGTATTGTATAAGACTTAAAAACCCACCTCAATCTCCCACAGCGCCTTACTGCTAGTAGCGGCAGTAGCACTGGACCGACCCGTGGTCCTCAGGAACACATGCTGGCGTTTCTGGTACTCGTCCATGGTGAGGAACTTCTCCTGTTCAGCGTGGAACAGACGCACCACGTCGCCTCCCTTGAGGATCTCCTCCTGGTTCTCCTTGTGTTCCAGGAAGAGGGTCACTTTCCATGATGTTGAAGAGTTTACTACGTTCACCTGGAAATTTTGATTTAAGTTTTAAATATTACTTTGAAGTCCAGTTTTCATAATCATTATCTAAGTGTGGTAATGGAATAAGAATACAAGGTGTCACCACCTCATCTCATCCCAAGGGCGTAAAAGGTGACAAAGGTAAAGTTCACATCATCATCATCATCATCATAACAGCCCATTAATGTCCCACTGCAGGGACGGGCCTCCTCCCGTTACGAGGGATACTTGTCCTACTAATACCACGCTGGCCAGACGGATTGGTATAGGGTTTAATATCTAATAGTATTTTTCTTAAAGTTCACATATACCAAAACAAAAGAAGGAAAAGTTGAGACATGCCAATCCGTATGGCTAGCGTGGTATTAGAAAGACAAGTTACACCACCTCACTAGAGAAAAGGAGTGCCCTGGGAAGGGACCTGTCTAAAGCGGCGTTCTTATACTGTTTTTTTTTCAAGAGAGTGTTGTCTATAACTCAGTATTGGCAATTATGTGCCTGTAGGGTAGTTAGTTAACTTTTATAAACGCACATCTATAAACTCAAATGAAACCAATAATTGAAGACACAAAAGCTGCATCAGTGGGCCAGTATTTATCATCATAACTCCTAAATAAATGGACCTAATAAGAAACAGTTCTTTTCTACTACATATTAAGATAAACACATTAGTGCAACATTACCTCCATAGATCCAGCGTTATCAGGCAGTTCATGATTAGAAGACACGTGTAGTACTTGTTGACCGGCATTCACTGGATTCATTATTACTTTATCACCTACTACCACGTTATCGCCTGAAAAAAAACAACGTAACTATGTAAAATTTGCTCTTACATAAAGGGCAACTGAAAAAATCAAATCAGCTGGAGCATCTATTACGAGATGAGTGTATTAATTTAACATTGGTTTGTTAATAATTTAAAATAGCTACATATTTATTTATGAATTTATGCTTGATAATTATTATAAGTAAAATTCTAGCACCCTTCCTCCTCTCTCCTACACTATGCTGTGCCCGACAGGGTCCACAATTTGAAACATTCTCAACTTTACCATCTTGTACCTCGTATATAAACATTGTGAAACGCAATAAAGAATTGATGAGCATACCCATTGGGGCAAATCGCTAGTGCGGCGGTAAATCCCGTTTTCCGATCTTCTTCTTCATCGTTTCGACGGCAATAAGTCTAATTTTAAATATATTTTAGATGTGTTTTGCCCAAAAACTAGCGACAGCAACAGCATTATCGTTGGCACTCTTTAGGTCTTCTGGTGTGCAGATGGCAGGGCACCGATAATGGCTAGAGAGGTATCATAATTTTCGGGGCCCCTGTCGAGGACCAGCACTCTCCGGGACGGCTTGAGTAATGCCTATCTTCTCGCCGTTCTGACCCTTATGGGTGACAAAGGGATATTGAAGATTTTACACTACTACACCGTACGTCCCAACTTTCAGGGATCCGACAGACCTCGGCCAAAGGCGTATTCGTAATTCTATAAGCCATATTATTTTGTAATCTCTAACAATATACACTACTAGCTGACCCGTTCCAACTTCGTTGGGCGGCGTAAAAACATTATGAAGTGTCCCTTTTTTTAAACATATTTCATTACTGCTCCACTCCTATTAGTCATAGCGTGATACTTTAAAGCCTATGACACTCCCCGATAAATAGACTGTTCAACACAGAAAGAGTTTTTAAAATCGGTTCAGTAGGTCCAGAGATTACCCCGTACAACGTCACAAACACACAAACTTTACCTCTTTATAATATAAGTGTAATAACTTCAGACTTGTACACAAGGCTATTACAATCGAAAATTCCCTTAGGGACTTAAAACTAAAACAACGCTTTTAAATTTTTTTGATTCTTTATGTAGATCTCTCTACTCCATCATTAGATGAGGCCCTGCAGTGGGACTATAAATAACTACTATGACAACTCACCTGTAGATCTCAGCTTATAGAAAGGCATGACGTAGAACCAGGAGCCCTCGTTCCCATTCGCGTCTAAATGTACTCGCATCGCATTCTTCTCTAACAGCGCCGGCAGTCTTTTATTTACCTGGACAAGAATTAATACATTTTACATTAAAATGTTTTTTTTCCTCCGTGTGGTGACGAGGTAAGAATACAATATGTCACCACCCCATCTCAACCCATGGGTATCGTAAAAACGACTAAGGGACTGTCCGTGAATGTTATCTTTACGAAATTAAAAGAAGGAAAATTTGAAATTAAACCATATACCAATCCATCTGGCCAGCGTGGTATTAGTAGGCCAAGTATCACTCCGTCACGGGAGGAGGCCCGTCCCTGCAGTGGGACATTAATGGGCTGGTATGATAAGATTTATTTATTTTTTTATTGAAGAGAGAGAAAGAACCAAAATGAGATGGTGGGATGAACTGGATACCTTTAAAAATAAATGGCAGACAAAAGCCACGGATCCAACAAGATGGAAGTCTGAAGGGATATAGATAGGCTTTAAATACAAATTTCTTATTATAAAGCTCTGTGGCGTAGTGTTATTGCACCCCGTTTGCAGAGGATATGAGTTAAATTCCGATAGTTGTTTTTTACATGATCCCGAACCATGAAATATAATATTATTTTTTGAGACTAGGTATCTGGTAAATTCAAACCCGCAATATCGTAAACAATTAGGTCTCTTTGCTTTTCTATAGCTCACACAATATCGAATTGAGAGGTGTCTATACCCGAAACTGTTAAAAAAACTTGTGTAATAAAAAGTGACTTACGGTGAGGTATTTGTTGGACTTAACATGTAGTAGTTGTATGACGCTGCCGTACTGCACGACTGTACCAAGTAGCTTCTTATTCTCCAACTCATTTTGTTTCTTTTCTATCTCGGCGGCGTGCTGTGGATTATAAAAAAACATAATATTATTATTCATTCACACAATTTATTGTAAATAGACAGATAATGAAAATGAAACTAAACCTAAACGAAGATACCGTCCAGAAAGTTACCATTTTAAAACGGTAGAAGATATAGGTTCTAAGAGCATCTGTTCCTACTTAAGAATAACCTAGATGAATTCAGCAGCTATAAAGAGTCTTAGACTGAAATAAATTAAAAGATTTAATTTTACGTCAACTTAGCTTAACCCAAGCCTTTTAAAAAATAGATTTAAATACAAAATAAAACATTACAAATTAATTTACCTATTTTATTTATTTTATACTTCAATTCAAACAACCATACTTTCAATTCCCCTAAAACAAAATAAATAATTCCTGCGAAATAATTATTAAACAAGGTAATATCTGTAAGATGTAAGTGTTTATCGATTCCCCCGTCACTCAATGTAGTAAGACATCTCAACGTTGCCGCAGTTAATCATCCCTCACTTGACGTGACGGATACAGAACTAAATTGGGAACAGAATGGACACACTATTGTATACTTGAACTTTATTAAGCTTTGCTATTGTGTTGTTTATTTTGTATCATTGAATAATTACTGGAAAGATAATAATTTTAACTTAAATACCTACAATTAATATCCGGCTAATATTATAAATGCTAAAATTGTAAGTTTGGATGTTTGTTTGTCACTCTTTCACGTAAAAACTACTGAATGGATTTTAATGAAACTTAACTAATATCATTAGCTTCAAAGATATTGTATTATAAGCTACTCGAAATACTAATCTTTAGCAGACGAAGTCGCGGTCACCAGCTAGTAATATTTCGCTAAGATGTAAGTGTTTATCGATTCCCCCGTCACTTAATGTAGTAAGACATCTCAACGTTGCCGCAGTTAATCATTCCTCACTTGACGTGACGGATACAGAACTAAATTGGGAACAGAATGGACGCACTAATGTATAACAAAACTTTATAAAGCTTAACTTATTATTATTATTGTATTTACTTGTTTTGTATGATTCAAGGATGAATAACGTTTTATAATAGCATCGAAATATAATAATTGTAATTTTAAGTTAAACGCAATTAATATTTTGTATAATAATAAAAATATTTTGTAACAGTATTATTGTTAATATAATAAATAGGACAGGCTTGCCTATGTATAAAATTGTCATTATTTGATACATTTAACAGTAAAACATTTTTATTTATAAATCTCATTGCAGGGCCGGGTTTTAATTAAAATATGTGTATTGTATTATAGTACAGCTAAACATTTTTTAGAGACAAACAACTCTGTGACGCAGGAATTTAAAAAAACACACATTTAACGGTCTCCTGTAACATCCAAGCTTAAGCAATAACTGCCCGGGGACTAAAAATCATACATTATGGGTTTAATTCTGCACCAGTACAGGAGTAGCATATAAAAAATACTTTCTACCAGACCTATACAAACATATATGCTCATGGAAGCTTTCCCTGATTGGGACTTATTCGCAGATAAATCTAATATTGTAAATAAAGTATGTTTAAGTTTTTGTGAAAGTTTATAAATAGTTATTTTATTGTTTCTTTTCTTATATTTTATTTTGTAAATGTTTTAATATTCCTGTTTTTCTTTAGTTATTTTATCGTTTGTTTTACTGTTTTTATAGTGTATTTCTGTAGTGTATGTTAATGTAATTGGTTTGTAAAACCGTGTTAACATTAATGAATAAATAAATGCCACACTAGAAACACTTGTTCGTATAGCTCCAAAAACCATTTCACCCGTATAAATCCAACAACGTTGAATGACGTTTAAGATTTTAATTAAATCGTGTTAAAACGAACGAACCCTTTAGCCTTCAATTTAGGTAGGCAATCAACCCGCGGCTCTGAAGTGGCTTCAATATGGAAATTAATATTTTACGAGGCGTGCCTATCAATTTAAATATGTTTTCAAACGGTACTGGAATTATTAATAATATAATATTCCTTACATAACGCCTGCTAGCCACAAACTAAGCAGAGCTTTTACTATGGGGTACCTAGATAGCGTATAAACATACTTGTATACTTTTTATTTATGTAAATACATACACTATTCTGCATAAAAGACGAATGCAACCATTCATGTTTATGCAAACAAAGATTTGCATGAATTGGGAATAGAACCCGAGACATAAAAACGCCTATCTATACCAATCCAGAAGTTCTCTAGGTCCCTGTCCAGATGGTACATTGATTTAATTAAACTCGCCAAATATTTTTACTTTAAAGTAGATTTTGAAAACTTTTTTATTTACCTAAATTATGTTCATAACTAAATATATATTTTAAAGTTACAATAATTTTCATCCCTTGACGATACCATGTTTTAAATATTAACTTTTATCCTAACTAACTAACATTTCAAATCTTTCTTCCTCTTCGTTAACTAATTATACATTAATGTTCCACAAATACTAATACCGAGACACGGCAGTTTGATATATACTCGTACGTATATAACGCAACAATAACACTACAGTTCTAAATCTTACTGTCACAATATCAAATAGATTGAACAACAAGGGACACAAAATTAACCCATACATCAAGATAAGATTTTGTCAAGCCAATTTAGTCTTTATTACAAAAGAATAGAGTTCACGTATTCTTTGTAAATTATCGTTTGGCTTTATTAACGATGTTTATTTAAGTAGCTGACAGTTAGTAGAAATTAAAAGGGATTATGTCGTAATTAATAAAAATGTTAAATGTTCTGATTAATATTTGAGTGTATTTGATATTATGTAATTTTTAACTTAATTTGTGTAAGTTTAATTCATGAATCCTATCTTACTTGTCCCTTTATCTTTTTGTGAGAGTTGTGTACTTCTGTAAGTGACCAACTCACTATGCCTAAAACTATAAGTAATTTATTGTTTATGTATGTCCTAGTGAGTAAGTCGTTGAAGTACCATTTTTTTTTATTATCTTTTTTATTTAGAGGCTTGTGGTCATTTATGACCAAGTCAGCCTAAAGAAATGAAGTACCATTAAATAAATAAAAAATTAAATACATTGTACTAAATCTTAACCATCACATTAACGATGGATTAATACCATTAATAAAATATTTACGACGATTCGAATAAAATATTTACAAGATTCATCGATCTTGAATGAAATATATAAGAAACGAGACCCGATATTCGTGGAGCCATTATCTGAACCATAAAATAGAAATATTGTAGTATTTTATCGCCATTCTGAAGTATTATGATGTTGTTATACAAGATAATTAGGTGATGGAAACTTTTAAACATTATTTCTGTACCAATAAATAGTTCTTCGCCAAAAAATAGGATGGAGATCTATTTAAATCAACTTAATCAACAACTTACTACTTAACTCGCTACTGTGCTTCTCGATTGTGTAAATCGGGCTTTACTGATAAAAGATAAAAAAAATAACTTACGTGTAGCCTCTTCAGAAGTCCTGTATCGGTGTTTGAGTTGGCGGACTGTTTCGCAGTATTCCAGAACTGCTTCTGAGCGGAATAGCGGTTCATAGGACATATTTTGAACAGGCAATCTGTAAAAAATAAATTGTTTTAGTAAATTGATGAAAGAAATGTGATTGTTGTCACAATATATCCCCGTACTCATAAACGCCTCTTAAATTTAGTCACTCTTTAGCGAGATTTTTATAAGCAAAACCAACCTTATGCCAAACAAAACCGTAAGAATTTAAGCTAATCAATTGACTAAAATTTAAGAGGCGTTAATGAGTAAGGGGGTAAACCTCAGGTGGAACGGAAGGACCTTCATCTAAGTTTCATCTAAGCCTGCGCTAAGGCGTAGCCCTGCCCTAGCGGTATCAGTATTATTTAGACTGTATTTAAACTTCCTGTCAAACTATTCTTACAACACTTTAATTAAAAAAAAAAAAAATGTACAAGTTACAAGTTAATTTTTTTCTCAACTCTTCACCAATACTATTATCTCATAATTTTTCGACATTCGTTATGCATCTACAAACAAAGAATTAACATACATTTCAAACAAAAGCAGTATCCATGACATAAGTAAAATCCGTACTTTTCCCCGCCACGAGCTTAAGCCCAGCTTAACCTGCGTCGTACTAAGTTAAGCTCTAAGCTTTAATACACACGTGTTGTTGACAGCTGACGATATATGACACTTCTGGAGTAACAGAGTCGTGTGGCTGTGTAAATGTAATAACTGTGTTATATTATGGGCGCATAATTATCACACTGTCCCTGTGGTGAGGGAGTAAGAATACAATATGTCACCACCCCATCTTATCCCATGGGTGTCGTACAAACCGACTAAGGGACTATCTGTACTATCTTTACGAAGTAAAAAGAAGGAAAACTTGAAATTAAACCTTAGACTAATCCGTCTGGCCAGCATGGTATTAGTAGGGCAAGTATCCCTCCGTCACGAGAGGAGGACCGTCCCTGCAGTGGGAAATTAATAAGCTGTTATGATGAATTATCACACTACTGTATGGTGGCAGAATAAGAATAGATAGAGTCACAACTTAACATCGGATCAGTAAAGGTATGACCTGCTTAAAGCTTTAAGGATAAATTTGACTAGCCGAGTGGCGTAATATTAGTAGGTCAAGTTTCCTAAGCGCAGGGTGGGGAGACCCTTCACGCGGTAGACCGACGCCGCCTTAGTTAGGACGGCGGGAAGCTGATGGATGACGGAGGCACAGGACCGCACAAGGTGGCAATACTTGGAGAAGGCGTATGTCTAGCAGTGGACGTCGTTTGGCTGATATGATGAAGTTTTCCCTCTGTCACTTATTGAAAGTCGTCCCTGTTCAAAATTAATAGGTAATTATGATGATGCGAATGACCTGGCTACATTATACTATTAACATCGGTCCATATTTCCAATTAAGATTGAGTCAATCAAAACCCTGTTTTATGATATTGATATGATTATTTTGTCCTTTAATAACGTCTTATTTAAGGGTATCTTTTATGAACATCCTAATCTAAATAAAGACGTTATTCATTACAAGTACTTCATAAGGACATTTAATTTTCCCTTTAATATAGGTACTTTCAATGGAAATCTTAGAGAAAATCGTAATTTAAAGAAAAGTCCGCAGTATCATAATGGTTTGGGAAGCGAGGTTGGCTGTACGAGATATTAGCATAATATGCCTTATAAAGTACAAAAGAAAAAAGCGTAACTTAAGGTATTATGTAAGAATTCATTAGAAGTATAGGTGCAAAAAATGATATTAATATAAGGTATACAAATATAAACTAAAATATAAGTATTTGGATATAATCTAGTCTACTCTTAGCCACCAAAAGTTAAGAAGGAAGGAAATATACCACTAGCTGACCCGTGCCCACTTCGTTGGGCGCCGAGAAAAATGCATCCCTTTTTTAAACATATTTCATTACTGCTCCACTCCTATTAGTCATAGCGTGATACTATAATTATAGCGTATGACACTCCCCGATAATTAATATATTAGAAGAACAGAAATAATTTTTAAAAACACACAAACTTTAAAAAACACAAACACACAAACTTTACCCCTTTATAATATTATTATAGACGAAAGGACTATTCATGGTTTAGCAATCATAGCGTATGACGTAGTACTATTACGTCAGATAACGCAGATTGCAATCCTGCCTATAGATAATTATTGCTTTTTCGAAAAATTATTACATTTTTTTCGAAATTTTCTTAGTATACCTAAGTTTACTAATTATACTTTAAATGTAATTCATTTGTAATTTAACAAATACACATTTAAACCAAAGGACGTACAGGCTACAACCACAAACCCTTTGCCAAACTCCTTGCTACGACTACCCATTACAAAAGTTTAAGTATAATGTAGCACTTACCTCGGAACTTTTTGGGTGGATCAGTGAGGTCGCCCGCTTCGGGGCACACCACACACCTGTCATCTACCAACCTGCGGAATAATTGTAACATTAGTTTTACATAATTTATTTTTTAGTTTAAATCTATTAAGGGCCTTTACGTGCCTCACTAGCGCCACCAATTGTAAAAAAATCATAACTCGCAAATAGGATAAATTTTAATCTGTATTCATTTAATTATTTGTCCTATTTGCGAATTATGATTTTTTTCAATTGGCGGCGCAAGTGAGCCCTATAAACGCTCTTAAGATTATGGGAATGTAACGTAAATAATAATGTACTAATTCATTTTTTCGATTGGAGATCTGTGTAGCGAGGACTTTCACAGACATGAAATGAACGTAGACAAAGTACATACAGTCACAAGACATTCATTGTGAATCAAACAATACTCTTTAAACAGGTTTTAACAGTGAAATAGCATAATATACCAATGAAATAACATCCCAAATATAACACACCAAAAAAACAACAAGCATTCATTCGAATCGACGCGACGCACAGTGGTTCGATCCCATACAAAGGGTCGGACGTAGGATATGAAATTTTTTTTGTCGTAATTTCAATAATTTCAAATAACTGAATATGGCATCGGATAGATATATTATAGACTAATAAATTCTAGCAGTACGAATTTCAAGGCTACTTTCACCATGTTAAAATCGAATAAAACTGTTTCTAATGTATGGGAAATGACCTTTAGACATGAATATCTTTTGATTTTGGTCCGTTTTCGCTCTGGTTTTTTTATGGTAGTATCTCACCATTATTTGTAACATTTTTGCCAAAGACACATAGTGCTACTTCTGTGCACTTTTTGAGATATTAAATAAAGTATATAGAATAGGAAAGAAATTGTCGAAGTAAACGTTGAATGTACTGAATGTATTATAGTTAATATAAATTAGCAACAACAATATTAAAAGCAAATTTTAATTAGTTTTAAGTAAATTATTAATATTATTACACGTAATAAAATCGATAAAAAAGAACTTTATTTTCCAAAATCGTTATTTGTCCTATTGAGGCGGGAAAATCACAAAGGCGTTACCACTATTTCCAAGAATTGCACGTGTGCAATAGACTTTAGTAACAACTTATTAAGTAGGTACCTATTAAAGTACTCATAAAACCTGTTTCAGGGCCTATTCATGTATGTAGTAACAATAGGATTTTGGTATCGTAACCGAATTCTATAATAATTTGTTGTGCGATTAGCACAGATTAAACTATTTCGCACGTGCATTTCCTTATTTCATATGAGCCTCGTGACAAATAACGATTATGGAAAATAAAGTTCTTTTTTATCGATTTTATTACGTGTAATAATATTAATAATTTACTTAAAACTAATTAAAATTTGCTATTAATATTGTTGTTATTATTTTATATTAATTAGGGGCACGCGTCCTAATGTTGGCACTGCACCAGATTATCAGCACCCCCAACTAAAATGCAAATTATAAGCTTTCTATTAATTAATTTGGGATTCCGTTTAAAGAAATGAAAAATAAGATCCTTTTGGAATTATAAACTGGACCAAACTACATTCTTCGATTAAAAAAAAGCCATTTTTTTTAAAAAACGACGGAACATGTCCTTCAAATTACTTTGTGTTTTGACAGTTTCTTATGATCGCAGGTAAGTTCAGGTTTTTTTATTTTACTTTATTTTAGATCTTTTAGATATTTTTTACTTAATCTTTAGGTTTTATTCATGTACAAAATGATTTATAAGGCTTATCTGACAATGGAAATGAACGTTATCTTGATTTTATGTTCATAAATGAGGTGCCGACATCTGGGTTCAATTTTTTTGCGAATTGCTAATTATCGGCACTGGTACTGTTACATGACAAAGTGGTATGTAAAATTGTTAATCCATATTTTTTATTGTAAAGCGTGATTATTTTATGCTTAGAATTCAATATTCTTGGAAAAAGTACTCTATGATTTCGGATTTCATATCCTGGCATGGTGCTGAAACTAACATTGCTAGTTATTTTCGTAGTGTTGATATTATGATCAAAAGAATGTCTATTATTTTTTGGAATTTTTTTTTTATATTTATGTATTTATTTTTCTGAAACTTCGGTTGTTAGGCTAGGTATAAATAAAAGAGATTTTACTATAAACATTGGATTATTTCATTTATCTACCTAATTTTATGTCTAATTTTAAGGTGCTGATAATTGGCTTAGTCAATGCCAATAATTGGCGATGATGGTGCCAATAATTGGCGCCAGGGTCATTATTTAGTCAGACTCATCTAAATAAAATGTGTATGAATAATAACTATTTTTTATAACAAAAATCAATTATTTATTAAATAATGAACCAAGAAAGCATATTGTTATAGTTGTTATCATTATCATCACTGTGATAAACGATGTTAAAGTAGGACTAACTCTTAAAGTGCTGATAATTGGTAGCATCACCCTATAATACATTCAGTACATTCAACGTTTACTTCGACAATTTCTTTCCTGTTTTATATACTTTATTTAATATCTCAAAAAGTGCACAAAAGTAGCACTATGTGTCTTTGGCAAAAATGTTACAAATAATGGTAAGATACTACCATAAAAAAACCAGAACGAAAACGGACCAAAATCAAAAGATATTCATGTCTAAAGGTCATTTCCCATACATTAGAAACAGTTTTATTCGATTTTAACATGGTGAAAGTGTAGCCTTGAAATTCGTACTGCTAGAATTTATTAGTCTATAATATATCTATCCGATGCCATATTCAGTTATTTGAAATTACGACATAACATTTTTTCATATCCTACGTCCGACCCTTTGTATGGGATCGAACCACTGTGCGACGTATGTTTTCAATAATTCACAGCATTGATTATCAAAATACTCTATTACTTAACTAGAGTACAATATTATCATGTATCAGGTAGTAAATCACTCAATGTATTACACATATGAGTTCCACGCATTTGTTTACCAAATAAATTGAAATAGTCAGACAGTTACATATATTATGTGGATCTTAAAAATTGCTATGAGTGGGATTCGAACCGTATAACAAGCGCATGCTAGACCCCTTTGCCACCGAGGTCAGTTCGGCAGACCACCCTTGTCGTAGAAAAGCGAGATAAAAGAGGAAGCAAGAATATGGTAATATTTCCGAAATATGTACTCTTAAAAGAGGTCCTTAACAAAATGAGAAACATAATAGGTTACCAATGAGGTGACGAATGCAATAACATCCCAAAAATACCACATTTTGCCATATGTATTCAATAATTCACAGCATTGATTATTAAAATACTCTAATACTTAACTAGAGTACAATATTATTATGTTTCAAGTAGTAAATCACTCAATCTAGTAGTACACATATGAGTTCCACACATGTGTTTACCAAATAAATTGATTCCGGTGTAGCCACATGTTTCTTTATACAATCATTTGATTAGTTACTACGTGAATGTGGTGGCTTTTGTGGGAATTGTTTGGGGTAATCTTGTGCAAATAGTAATAGGCATCATCGTAACTACCTCTGTGGCGCGGTCGGTATATTACATGGCTGCTACGCAGAGGTCTCGGGTTCGAATCCCGCTCAATGCCAATATTTGTGTGCATGAACATGATTGTTTGCATTGGTATGGATGTTTTCTATGTATAATATGCATGTATTTACAAAAAAAGTATTTAAGTATGTTGTTCCGTTGTCTAGTACCCATAGTACAAGCTTTGCTTAGTTTGGGACTAGGTGGCGCTGTGTGAATGTGTGTGATTATTATTATTATAAGGATTATTACCTTTTAGTTATTTTCTCTAGGGATAAAGATTAGAGAAACTTGGGTTTGCAGACGGTTTGCTATAGGGTTGTGTGTTTAGTTTTTCTTCTTTTGTAGAGGCAATAAATATATTCAAAGTTTGGGATGGGATAAGATCGGGAGTGTCATATTTCTTTTTCCAGCACCACAAGGACGGAAATAACATGTATTTACACGGTGAAATAATTATTAAGTTAGGGTAGAAGAAAAGTTATAATTTAAATGTATTTAATTGTAGCCGACAATTTAATTCTAGTCTGGCTTCTGCAAGCAGTGTGTCCTCATAAAAGCATCAAACATGACACTAAGTTGTACAATCAAAAAACTAAAGGTCGAAACACTCTAGTCTTAACTAGAGTGTATAATTAACTTTGAGTCACAAAAAACTAAAACGTTTTGGACCTTGCAAGTTTGCAAATATTATTCTCATTCCTGGATTATATTCGCTCGTTCAAATACATTCATTTTGCTTTATAATAAAATCATTTTTATCATTATTCTTAAACAAAGCCCCTCTAACATGTTACAATTGAGTGAACAAATAAATTGTTACGCTGCCCAACTCATATGTTTACAAAGTATCGCTGAAAATATAAACATAATTGAAACATAATATTATTTAAACGTTCAAACGGCAGTTACGTTTTAATTTTACACAGATTTTAACAACTTTTTTATATTTAACGCACCATTACGTTGTGTACTTATTGATTTTTACTGTTCTATTGTATTGTAACCCTTCGCGTGGTGGACTTAAGCGCCGATTACACTAGACTACATGTAGGACACTACATCTTGTAGGCCACTACATGTTGTCTAGTGTAATCACATGTAGGCTGTTAGGACACTACATATAGAGTCCCGACCGCCCTACATCATGTAGTCTCCTACAAGATTTAGTACACTACATATAGGGTAGTGTAATCGGCGCTTAAGAGAGAAACAGATTCGAAGTGGAAACGTTTAACGTAGGTTTATGTCCAGCAGTAGTGGCTGATATGATTTTGTGACAGTGAGCAAGTGCCCCTTCTCATAGGAACAGTAATACCGCTTTCAACCCTAAATATTTACAGGGTAAGCAGCTCTTTTTAAACTTAGTATCTAAGTATTTAACGGTTTGTTAGAGTCGCAAGCTGTATCTGTTCTTAAGCCCGATTTAAACATAGACCAGTACAGTAGCGAGTTAAGTAGTAAGTTGTTGATTAAGTTGATTTAAATAGATCTCCATCCTATTTTTTGGCGAGTTAAGTTTGCGAGACGCGAGAGAGGGGGCTACTTCGTACTTGATCCAGATCTGCCATTACTACGAATGTGGCAAACATGAAGAATATCACACTAAGTAATATTGTGTATTCTTACTTCGTAACACACATTATGGCAATATAAATCTATGAAAAGATAAATACCTACACTAATACGTGTATGAGACCCTTATAAGTGGCACTACGAAGAAAGGAAGAATTTATCGCTAAAAAGAAAAACTCGAAGGAGATGAAAAACGTTTTTACTTATTCTAAAGCAAGCAGGCAGGTTTAATTTTATAAAATAATTTATCTCAGGGGGAAACTTTGTTGAAATATTTAAAATTTCTCAGAGCAAGATTACATTCTTAAATATTTAAGTAGCTATCTAGCTACTGAAATACTTTTACTTTGCTTTACATTGTACAAAGTTTTACCACACCATCTCATTCTAAATCTATACTAATATTATAAAGAGGTAAAATTTGTGTGTTTGTGACGTTGTACCTCTTTATAATATTAGTATAGAAGTAGGTATATATTCCTAACAGTTCTACGCCCTACACCTAATGATAGATAGGCAGTACGGACTCGGATATTAGAAATTACGACTTTGCTCGTCTGTAACATTGACAATACATCGGTTCTTCTTTTTCTTTCGGATTAAAGTGACGTTGAAAAGCTTTGGAATACCAATAATGATGTAGATTTAAAAGAAGATTAAAGCTCATTCCTGCACTTTAGTTGATAATTATCATAACAGCCCATTAATGTCCCACTGCAGGGACGGGCCTCCTCCCGGGACGGAGAGATACTTGGCCTATTAATACCACGCTGGCCAGACGGATTGGTATAGGGTTTAATTCTGAGTTTTCCTTCTTTTTATTTCGTAAAGATAATTTATTCACGGATAGTCCCTTTGTCGGTTTTTACGACACCCATGGGATAAGATGGGGTGGTGACATATTGTATTCTTACTCCGTCACCACACAGAGAGTTAATAATACTCGTAAATAAAACGATAATTGGTATTTGTTCACGATATTGTTAATTTTTAGCGTCGTGGTAACTGTTTCTGTCATGCCGGAGATTGCGGTTTTAATTTCCGCCAAAGAGATTCCGTAAAATTTATTAAATAATGCCACATCTGTCATATGTATCTATAGTAACAGTACGTTTAAGTAAACCACGCGAAGTAAGTATATCTTTTGACTATTTAAAATACGAACAAACTAAAACAGTTTTGACTGCTTCGTTGACACGGGGGACGTATGTCGCTAATATGCACAAGGTATTAGAATTCATCTATACTATACCCTTTCCACTATATTTAAGAACATTTGACAGCTTGACGTTAGTGACGTTCAGCAGTATCTCGAATGTAATGCAATTCGATTGTATTGATTTGATTGCGATTTTTCAAATTACTTTATTTTACACATTTGGATCCTTACATCATCTTACATTATCATTTTATTATTATTTCTTTCTTTATCTATGTTATGAGAATTAACCTATAGCTTTAAATGATAAAATTATAGTTAGCTTAGGTATTATTTAAAATACATAATTTATCGTGACACATTCGCGGGTTATAGCTAATCTAAAATATCATATTACATTTTATAAACGTATTATAAAGAGTTCAAGTTTATTTATAGCATTTATTTCTACCGATTGTTTGTAATTTGTTTTATAATGGTGGTAATCGTTATGAGTGTTCATCACTAAGTAACCATGGTAACTGAAATAAATATGGGTACGTCCATGAAACACAATATTATTTGGTCAAAAAATAAGCGGAAGTATTACGAAACTTCATAGACGTGAACTGTCAAAAAACCAAACTTACGCTGGAAGGGGTATAATATTATAAAGAGGTAAAGTTTGTGTGTTTGTGACGTGGTAGGGGGTAATCTCTGGATCTACTGAACCGATTTTAAAATTTATTTCTGTGTTGAATAGTTCATTTATCGGCGAGTGTCATGGGCTATATAGTATCACGCTATGACTAATAGGATAGGAGCAGTAATGAAATATGTTTAAAGGAGAGACGCGTTTTTTTCGCCGCTCAACGAAGTGGGCACAGGTCAGCTAGTTTTTGTATAAGTCCCGCAACATAGGCCTTGATGAATTAGAATGTATGTTATGAATTAGATTTTTAACTAATAAAATGAAATTAAGTAATTGCGAATACCATAGAAAAAAGGCACTATTCTGCATTGCGTTGTTGATAAATGCAGACTTTGATATATCGCAGTTGAGATTAGGCCCTGCAACGGGGTTAAACCGACAAAAATAATATTAAGCCTTTATATCAATTATCTTACGGTGTGGTGACGGAGTAAGAATACAATATGTCACCACCAAATCTCATCCCATGGGTGTCGTAAAAACCGACTAAGGGACTATCCGTAAATTATCTTTACGAAATAAAAAAAAGAAAACTTTAAATTTTAAAATTAAACCTTTTACCAATCCGCCTGACCAGCGTGGTATTAGTAGGCCAAATCACCCTTCTTCACGGGAGGAGACCCGTACCTGCAGTGGGACATTAATGGGCTGTTATGATAATCCTCTGTGACATTAGAATCTGCCATCTCGTTAACCGCAGTCACCACAACTGACCAGTTTGATACATATGATTACATTGTGTATTTGAATTTTAATGTCCCTTGTGAGAAAGGCCAGTTGTTGGTAAATTATTTGGATCTTCGTGTTGCTTAGATATTTATTATTTCTAAAACTTTGTGTAATTAGTTTAATTATAATAAATGCATAAATGTCCGTCACGCCATGTTTAAATTAGGAATATGTAATTTCATAATACCCTTTATTAGAATAAATACGAGTTTTTAAAACATGGAAGTGACGTGAGAACAGACGTGACGAGCATTGACGAGTGCAAGAAAAGAGGACGACCCCGATTTTTCGGTCAAAGAAGTTTAAGTCTTTAAATAAACTCTCTATAATATATAGGTACCTATGAAAAAAAATGAAATGAAAATGACCTCATAAAGGTCTCTGGGTCGGACTGGATGCGAAAGGCGCAGGACCGAGTTCTGTGGCGCGTATTGGGGCCTATGTCCAGTAGTGGACTGCAATAGGCTAGTTGATTGATTGATTGATATTCTTATGTGAGTTTGTAATTTAAGTTCTTCTCTTTCGTAAGTAACGTAAAAGTTGGTTAAGAAAAATTCAATACTCTAAACTTAGATAAATAATTGATTACACTGCGCTCGACTAGATACCGCATCTAGCTTACATTGCGGCAACAAACACTACGACTAATTCGCCAGTTTCAGTCATGCTGCGAATAAACCGCATTTATCGCTTTCCTGTTGGTTATAATTTAAAAAAGTCCCTCACAAAATAAAATTCATTGATATCATAAAAAAAAATGTTATCGATGTTATGAATTATTTTTTACACAATACGGATTCTAGATTGAACATTTAAAACCTACACTTAACACATAAAAAAATAATTACAAACAAAAAAACAAGAAATCATTTATTCATAAGACAATTTCGTGACATTCATAAACGTCTGCGTTTTTATAGTGATCACATTATGCACGTTTTACTTTAATGAGGGTTTGGAACACGACCATGTCAGAGAAGACACCCACAAGAAACTCTGCTGCAAGGTGCGTGCAATTGCGCAATTGCGTGCTATCAATTACCTAATTAGCGTAAAATATTTTCCAACTCGGGTAACATTAAGCACGCTTATTACCACGTACAATAACATCTTTGCAGATCTCTAAAACACTCTGCTATAACTATGCAGCAGCTATAGTATTAAGATAGTGCAGTATTCAGTCGAGCGCAGTTACTGTTAGTTCTATTACTTCTCATACGAATCAAAAGATATTCAGAGAAGGAAAATACAATACAGACGACCTCGGTGGCGCGCCGGTAAAGCCAGCGGCTGCCGCGCATGAGGTTGTGGGTTCGATCCCCACGCAGGACAATAATTTGTGAGATCCACAAATTATTGTCCTGAGTCTGGGTGTTATATGTGTCCGTTAATTGATGTTTGTAAAAGTCCCCGCGACACAGGGCATGATCCCTAGTGCGGGAGTTGTCTTTTTTAAAGCAAGCAAGAATACAAGCCACCCCAAATTATGCATACAACTTCCTCGATGGTAAATCGAGGTCGTGGTATCATATCCCACATAAAGCTATTATTTGTGTGATCCAGAAATAATACTTGTAGCCCAGATGTTTTTTGTTAATTTCTTGTCTGTGAAAGTCCCCGCGACATAGAGCTTAGTCCCTAGTTTGGAAACTATCTTTATAAATAAAATTCTCTTTAATATCTTAAATATCAGAACCATTTCAATCAAGGGACGTCCACTACTGGTCTCTTGTAAATATTTCCACTTTTATTGTGAGCCTCTCTCATCCATCCGCTGCACGACAATTCTAGGCATTTTTGTCAATCTTTCTATTTCGTCGGTCAACTAGTGTTTTAATATAATAAAAACTCACCCTAATGTACTCAAGAACCCCGAGACGCTCCCCTCCGCATGTAGGGAGACAATGTCCCCCAGGTGCAAGAAACTGTCTCCCATCTTGACACCTTCTCCTTACCCCCACCATGCAACAACACCTGCCAACAAAACAAAATACATATTAATTTTTTAAAGTTACTTTTTCTTTTATTCTTACACATAACATTATTTTGTAAAATGATGTTGATATTTGCAATTCAATGAAAGCTGTGTTTGAACTGCAGTCTTTGCCTATACCCAAGGGACCAACCGTAGTACGTAGATAGAGGATAGATGCCCTATTTACTTCCCAAACTCGAATTGTATAATCGCAGAGATACGAGTACCTTGTGTGTTAAGTATAAATTGATACGAACATTCTATAAAGGGAAAGTATACAAAATCAAATTTTCTTATTCTACAAAGTTAAAATGTCGCAAAAAAGTCGGATACATTTCCACTCGAGTGGATCTTAAAACGAGTAGAAATTTCTTGTTAAACAGGATCTTGCTCGGGGATAAATTTGTCTGTTTCAGTAATTTGGTCCACGGACCCTTCATCAGTTTGTTTTATACTAACTTTATAATATTGTCATTAAACTTACTCGTCGCTATTCTATTTTGCTATGTAATAAAGAGCTTATAAAGATGTATACCTACGAATACAAGTTTAGTTTTGTCATAGTACAAAGATATATAACAGTATGGATTTCGCTAAATGGCAGATTCTTAAAACGGCAGATTCGGTAAATGGCAGATTCTTTAAACGACAGATTCTGAAAACGGCAGAAGTACAGTACCAAACAACGTCGTAAATAATTCTATACATTATGTAAGTATTAAGGGTAATATTTAAAATTAACGTAAATCAAATTAAAAAAATCCATAAACTTAAAAAACTATCCAGTCCATCCTTTATTATTTTTTACAATACAAATTAACTTTTACACGACATAATCGTTTTAAACAGTCTAAAGTTAAATCTCACTATTCAACGTCAATTATCAATTTTTTTTTTCCTTTTACATATAAGTCATTTTTTTTTCAATTTTATATCCTGAAAATTACCCTCCTTTTTTAATAATTGTAAAAAATAATAAAGGGATGGTCTTTTTGGAATCAATCCATTAATACGGCATGATTAAAATAATACATGATATAACAATAGACAAAAATTAAGTGAGTAAGCAAAAAGGCTGCATTTAGAAAATTACATTTTATAATTAATGCATCTATTTGTTTTAGAAAGGTAGCCAAGCAAAGCTGCAAAGATCATGTCTAATAACATTTTGTTTTAGCTGACGACTGTACAATATCTGCCGTTTTCAGAATCTGTCGTTTAAAGAATCTGCCATTTACAGAATCTGCCGTTTTCAGAATCTGCCATTTAACGAAAAAAGGAACAGTATTTCGATTTCATAGAAACGGACGAACGCGAGTTATACCTACACGCTCACGATAGAGGTGGCTTTGCGGAGTGAGCAGTCGCGACTGTGCCGTAGTAACGAGCGGGAAAGTAGGTAAAATGTAATTAAACAGCTGGAGGTAGGCAGCCCTAGAGTATGTTTACGTACCGCGCAGCCGTAGGAATTTATAATAAATATGCGGTCGAGATAGAATACTGGTTGTAATGTGGTTTTGTTTTGTATCTTTTGAGCAATATTTATAGGAAAAGTTTTTGTATCTAAAGGAAGTTTTTTTTGATAATGAAATATTTCCTTTGTACGCTAACAATACAAGTACAAATTGTATGTTGAAATCTTGTGTCCAGTTCGACCGCGCGGCCATAGCGTTTTTTTTAAAAAAAACCATGTCAATTTTTTGTAAAAATTTGTAGAAGTTGATTCCCAAAACCATAAATTTGTCAAAGATACGGTTAAAAAGTTATAAGGGTTTAAACATGGCCGCGCCATTGAAACGCGGCGAACCGCGCGGCCACTGAGATCTTTAAAACTAAGCCTTGTAGAGACCTGAAATTTACGCAAATGCAAGATTTAATTTGTAAAAAATTTGTAAAAATATAAAAAAAATACTCAGGTTTATAGTTTAAGAGCTATAACACTAAAACCGAATGGCCGCGCCATTGAAACGGTGGAGAAAACGCTATCGCCTGTATCTCGCTGAAAAAAAATCGCAGAGGTGTGTAGTTTATTGTAATTACCCAGATTTGAATTTGTCGAAACTAGGAAAAATACAACAAAAATTCCTAGGTTTATATTTCAGGAGCTATAAGACTAAAACGATATGGCCACGCCATCGAAACGGTGAATAAAACGTTATTTCGCCTGTATCTCGCTGAAAAAGCATCGCAGAGGTCTGGAGTTTTTTGTAATACCTAGATTTTAATTTGTCAAAACTAGTAAAAATACAATAAAAATTCTTAAGGTTATATTTCAGAAGCTGTAGAACATTATCAGTATGTGGTGCGATAGGGTGACCATGTCTTATTGTTTACAGAATACTTTCTACTTATTGTTACAGAAATTATAATTCAAGGATTCTAAATAAAATTAAAATGAAACCATAAATATAAAAACAATTATGTTTATTGCTTGAAAAGTCAATAATACAGTTACAGTCCGCGTGGACTTACGAAAAACTAGCCCTAAGATTGGTTTAAATGACGCAACTCCGCCCCTAAGCTATGTGATTAGTAATGCACACTATTGCATCTCACACGCGCCACCCCCGCGCGCCTCCGCAGGTCAGTGCGACGCGTACAGCCGTTAGTACTTATTATTCTGTGGTACAGCGACGTAAGCGTAAGAGTTTCGTTATCAGTGTGTCGTTGTGATGTTAACACGATAAAAAAGTGATCTACTGATTATTAAAATGTTCAGTTCGTGTGTAATTACGATTAAGTGTTGTACTGTGGTGTAACGTCAGTTCGGTAAATTATGTAAACAATTCAGCAGAAGTGATTAAGGTATGTTGCATTTAAATATTTTATGATTATGTTAGAGCTCTCTCTTTATTTGTATGGATGACCGTGTAGTTAAGATATTTTACTATGAAATATTTACAATCTTATGTATATGAACTTATATGAAATACTAAAAACTATGTAATAACTAACAAAAATAATAATAATATATAATGTTTGCCCTGCAGTGGGACAATAATAGGCTGGATTATTATTATTTAATGTTTTATTAAATCATATAGGTAATTAGAACTTAACTTAGAACATTTGAAATGATTGTAAATCATTTTGATTCCACATTTTTAAATAAGTACAATAAAGCAGGGATGTAGATATATGTTTTTACTTTAAGCGTAATATTATATGAATGGAAAAATTACTAAAAAAACTAAAGTCAATCATTTGAAAGATATACACTTCCAAAGTCGTAAAATGAGCCCCCCCCCCCCCGCCTCTAACTTTTGAAATAATAAAGTTGGAAAAAAAAATTGATGTAAATGTCAATAAAAACTTTCAATGAAAACTGGTTTGAACAAGATACAATCATAAGTTTTTGAGATATAGCACAATTTCAAAAACCGCACACGTTACTTTGTAATTCATACAAACACTATGAAAAACAAAGTTAAGAGCAAAACTTTGCTTGTTACTACGGAACACTTCATGGGCGAGTCCGACTCGTACTTCCCCAGTTTTTTTTTGTAACTCCACTGGTAAAATCTCTCTTCCTTTTCCTCTCACTCATTATTTTTTACAAAACCAGAAGTACAATATTATTATTGTTTGTTGTATTACAATTTAAAAATACACCATTAAAATAAATAAAATAATTTCTGTAACAATAAGTAGAAAGTATTTTGTAAACAATAAGACATGGTCACCCTATCGCACCACATACTGATAATGTTCTACAGCTTCTGAAATATAACCTTAAGAATTTTTATTGTATTTTTACTAGTTTTGACAAATTAAAATCTAGGTATTACAAAAAACTCCAGACCTCTGCGATGCTTTTTCAGCGAGATACAGGCGAAATAACGTTTTATTCACCGTTTCGATGGCGTGGCCATATCGTTTTAGTCTTATAGCTCCTGAAATATAAACCTAGGAATTTTTGTTGTATTTTTCCTAGTTTCGACAAATTCAAATCTGGGTAATTACAATAAACTACACACCTCTGCGATTTTTTTTCAGCGAGATACAGGCGATAGCGTTTTCTCCACCGTTTCAATGGCGCGGCCATTCGGTTTTAGTGTTATAGCTCTTAAACTATAAACCTGAGTATTTTTTTTATATTTTTACAAATTTTTTACAAATTAAATCTTGCATTTGCGTAAATTTCAGGTCTCTACAAGGCTTAGTTTTAAAGATCTCAGTGGCCGCGCGGTTCGCCGCGTTTCAATGGCGCGGCCATGTTTAAACCCTTATAACTTTTTAACCGTATCTTTGACAAATTTATGGTTTTGGGAATCAACTTCTACAAATTTTTACAAAAAATTGACATGGTTTTTTTTAAAAAAAAACGCTATGGCCGCGCGGTCGAACTGGACACGAAATCTTTCATGATGTTTTTGTATTTACAAAATAATTTAACAATTTACATGATAAAGTATCTCCGTTGCTACTCTTTGGGGCTAGGCTGGCTTCGAAGTATGACCCAGTACCACTCGGGGCGACGGGTTCCAGTAACCTTAAAGGGAAACCCCGTGAATTTTAGTTGCTTAACAGTTTATTTTTGCGAATTCCTCACATCTATCCGCCGAGGTCAGTTCGACGGGTAGACGGGATTTCCTTGTTAAATAAACTGTAGTATCATTGCTACCTATCCTACTTCCTACTAATATTATAAATGCGAAAGTTTATGAGGATAGATGGATGGATGTTTGTTACTCTTTCACGAAAAAACTACTAAACGTATTTTGATGAAACTTTAATTTAGCTTAAACATCAGAATAACATATATGCTACAATTTATAAAGATATTGCGTAAATTGTCTAAAATATGCAGACGAGGTCGCAGGCACGAGCTAGTTATACAAAACCTGAAGGGTTAAAAGTCCTACTCGTCGAAGAAATATTTTTTCTTCACCACAATAATAGCTATATTCGTGTGGTGACGGAGTAAGAATACAATATGTCACCATCCCATGGGTGTCGTAAAAACCGACTAAGGGAATAACCGTAACTACTATCTTTACGAAATAAAAAGAAGGAAAACTTGTAATTAACCCTATACCAATCCGTCTGCCCAGCGTGGTATTAGTAGGACAAGTAATCCTCCATCACGGGAGGAGGCTCGTCCCTGCAGTGGGACATTAATGGGCTGTCATGAATAATAGCTACTTTAGCAACTGCCTTTAATGAAAAAGCGAACGTGGCTCCACTTCAGCAAGCCTGCTTACCTTCCTTTGTTCGTAGCGACACTTGAGAGCTACTTGTGACGTCACCCGTGATAAGCATTGTACGTCTAACATTATAATGTATTTCCGTAAGATTCTCTTATGTTAGGAAACTTAGTATTAGCTTTGTGAATGTGGTGATGGATAATAATATTTCCCATACTGAATGTGTCGCCATCTAGTTGCAAACTAAGCAGAGATACTAGACAACGGATAAACAGTCTTCAACAACTTTTATTTGTGTGTTTTAGCGTTCGTGCGAATGGGGCCTTAATATTGCACATCGACCTGTGGAAAAAGACAATCGGTCAATTTCGGCTTTGTAGAGCGTCATCTCTGTCGCACGAAAGCCGAAATTGGCCGATTGTCTCTTTACAAAAGTCGATGTGCAATATTTACGGTCGGGTACTGTACTTTAGGAACTGCCTTCAATGAAAAAGCGAACGTGTCTCCACTTCAGCAAGCCTGCTTACCTTCCTTTGTTCGTAGCGAGACTTGAGAGCTACTTGTGACGTCACCCGTGATAAGCATTGTACGTCTAACATTATAATGTATTTCCGTAATATTCACTTATGTTAGGAAACTTTAGAGTTATAGTATTAGCTTTGAAAATTTCTCATACTGAATGTGTCGCCATCTAGTTGCAAACTAAGCAAAGATACTAAACAACGAGTAAACATACTTCAACAACTTTTATTTGTGTGTTTTAGCGCTCGTGCGAATGGGGCCTTAATAATGCACATCGACCTGTGGAAAGAGACAATCGGTCATTTTCGGCTTTGTAGAGCGTCATCTCTGTCGCACGAAAGCCGAAATTGGCCGATGGTCTCTTTACAAAAGTCGATGTGCAATATTTAGGGCCGGGTACTGTACTTTAGCAACTGCCTTAAATGAAAAAGCGAACGTGGCTCCACTTCAGCAAGCCTGCTTACCTTCCTTTGTTCGTAGCGACACTTGAGAGCTACTTGTGATGTCACCCGTGATAAGCATTGTACGTCTAACATTATAATGTATTTCACTTATGTTAGGATACTTTAGAGTATTAGCTTTGTGAATGTGGTGAAGGAAAATAATATTTTTAAAACTGAATGTGTCGCCATCTAGTTGCAAACTAAGCAGAGATACTAGACAACGGATAAACATACTTCAAAATTTTTTTTTGTAATTATACGTATGTTCCACACAAAATACACCCAGAGCAATTGAAACAATCATGTTCATTCACACAAAGATTTGCATTAATCGGGAAGCGAACCCGGGACTTCTAATTACTAACCCCCTTACTCATAAACTCCTCTTAAATTTAATCACTGATTAGCGAGTTTTTTTATTAGGAAAACCAATCTTATACCAAACAAAACCGTAAGAATTTAAGCTATGTAATCAATTGACTAAAGTATACCTAAGAGGCGTTTATGAGTAATAAATATTAATAAATATTAATAACAAAGGGTGGGTGCTTTAAAGAGCTAGTTACGTGTACATTTACACAAAACCTGATATCCATATGGCCAAGATATTATAGTATTAGTAGACTATACTATACTATTTCATTTTTCTTTTAATCCAGTAAATTAATTCTTAAAGCAATACAGAAAATGAACTCAGTAAATTTCCCTCGATAAATCCCGTCACAAGTAATTTGCCAGCGAAAGTAAACTCAATTGCTGGATACTCTTACCTTTTTATATAGGCCCATAAAGCTAACACGCCGTAAATTAAAGATTAACTGACCCTGGGACTAAAGCTGTGATAGTAAAGTAGCTTTATTGACCCCAACCTTTAAGATACTAAAAATAACAGGTGATGAAGTAATGTAAAGGCACAAGTATATGATAATTAAGTATGTCTAGACAATTTCTTTTTATTAGTTTAAGATATTACAATTTCTGACTCTAATCTGTTTGATGTTAAGTGATCCGGAAGGGATCCTGCCGTTTTGCCAAAAAGATTTTGACAAAACTTTATTACCCAACAACCCAAAGAAATTTTACCAAAATTTTTACGCCAATGTAACATTTAGAATTATTTTAATACGAATATTTTCATTTGGACACATTTTTACTTGGCAGAGTATTACTAAGGAAAAAAACATTAAGTAATTTGGTCCCAGTTTTCCACGTAAAATTAAAAGATGATAGTAGCTCATCTAAATACACGTGTTTTGCTGTAATCTATACTTATAATAAAACTGTAGAGAGATCAATTCTGTACATTGAATATATGTTAAAAATTAATATTGGAGGATGAATGGTGATCGATACTAATGCCAAAAATGCAATCAATAAATTTTTTGTCTGTCTGTCTGTCTGTCTGTCTGTCTGTCTGTCTGTCTGTATGTGCACGCATGGGTCAAAAACTACTGAAGGCATTTTAACCAAACTTGGTACAATTGTAGTCCATACTCCCGGGCAGGTTATAGGCTGTATAACATAACGCTAAGACACATAGGTGCTGAGCAGTGGCGAAAAATTTGAAGCAAGTCGGTTGAAAAAAAGCGCGTTCGAGCTCTTATCATCGCATACGTTGATCATACGCCAAAAATATGTATTACAAAAATAAAGGTCTTCAAAAGATGAACAAAAAAGTCTGAATAGTATATATCTATCTTTTATATATTAGCCACAATAACCTGTTTAATCGTTAGGGTTTTCTTCAAAGTGTATTAAATACATAAATATATTGTAATTTGCATAGACATATCTTTTTTAAACTCCCATATTTCAAAAGTACACTTTAATACCTTATTCATAAAAAAAAAATTATAGAAATCGGTTTATAAACACACAAGATTTAGATGAAAGAAAATTTCCAAATGTCGCCGCGCCAGTATGAGTACGGCTGTACGGTTGATTTTTGTTTAACGTCCGAAGCGGCCAACCGGTGCATCTATATAATTTCATTCACATTGACTCTTAATGCGAACGGACGTGGTTCTTATTGACTCTTCTCGGAATAAGCGCGCTTTAGATATTACAATACATAGATACGTAGTTTTTAGGTATTAAGTTTAAAGTAGGTATCTATCTATACTATAATAAAACAATCGGAATCGGATAAGTAATACTCGAGATATCGCTAGATCTCTTTATTAGAACAGTCCAATACAAATCAGGGGTCATGAAAAATGGATTTGGTTCAATGTTGAATGAATTTAAATTTCGTTTCTTTTGTTCACGAGATGGCGTTACCAGTAGTAATCATAAAATAAATGAGTTTTTAAATAATATATAACTATTTTATTATTAAGTGCTATTAATAAGTTATTCCTTTTAAATGTTAATAAAATTAACCATGAATCGTATGTGTAATATCAATTATAAGTCTTCACACTAGCCTTTAAAAATATCAATTTAACGGACACAAAGAACATCCAGACTAAGGACAATAGTTTGTGTATCACAATTGTCCTCCATGGTAATCGAACCCGCGACCTCATGCACGCCAGCCATGTAATGCGACCGCCGCGCCACCGAGGCAGGTATTTCTGCCGCACCATAACGTGGCGTGCAAATGTATTCATTTATAATTAATTAGCGATTATCCGTGTGGTGACGGAGCAAGAATACAATATGTCACCTCCCCATCTCATCCCATGGGTGGCGTAAAACCGACTAAGGGACTATCGGTGAATATTATCTTTACGAAATAAAAATGAAGGAAAACTTGAAATTAAACCCTATACCAATCCGACTGGCCAACGTGGTATTAGTAGGCCAAGTATCCCTCCGTCACGGGAGGAGGCGCGTCCTTGCAGTGGGACATTAATGGGCTGTTATGATGAAATAAGCGATGTCATTTATTTTAACTTACAAATTTGACAACATATGGCATTGTGCCTGTGACGTCATTTTCAGTATCGCGGTATTAAGATTTTACTTGAAAGAATGACGTTCGCTCATGTCTTTCAGTATAAGTTTAGACACAGTCTTCATAGATCTGTCTTTGTAAAGATCTGTTTTTGAAAAGGTTTTGGTTCGTTCGTTAATTTTACAATTCGTGTGTAGGTATATCTGTTTGTTATAAGGTTTAAAAAACGATTTTTCAGTATTAAATCGAATTGCGAAGTAAGTAACATCCGCTACGCGAACGAAGTCGCGGGCACAGCAGCTAGTTAAACATAAGAGTAGCTTATCAAACTACACAATTTCAATTTCGAATATGCCCTAAGATTAAAGGCAAACGCTTGGGAAAACCGCTGTATATGATTTGAAATTTCTGTACAACCTACGTTAAATTATTTAAGTAACGTAAAAATACAAGTGATAAATAAGTGTGTGTATCTGATCAAAGACATCTCACACTTAATAAAATCGCCTTATAAAAGCAATACGTGACTTCTTAAAAACACATTTCGCCAGACGTAACCCAATTGGATTCGCAATATCTTATTTTTTGTTAAAATATTTTACGGGCGAGGTTTAGGTTAAGGGCGACTGTTTAAATGTCGTTATAGATTTTCGTAAGGAATTATTGCACGTTGGTAAGGACTAAAAATACATAATTGTCTGCATCCCAGTTTATCCTAAGGGTGACATAGGCATGGATTAAAGGAATTATGATAGGGAATGACATGTAGGCCAAAATGAACCTCAGACATGTAGGCCAAAACTGCTACGGAGAAGTATCCGCGGCTGCTAGGATGTTTTCTGCTTATACCTAGCATGTGTACAAAAAGTACTGTACCCGGCGATAAATGTTGCACATCAACCTTTGGAAAGAGACAATCGGCTAATTTCGTCTTCGTAGAGCGTTATATTTGTCGCACGAAATACAATTCAAAATATACCTATATTGAGAGTTATTAACAGCCTCAAATGTAATTATATCAAAAGAACCAAATCATAATTGTTTTAACAGCTCCTAATAAATACTGGATATTTGTATTAGTGAAAAAGACAAATACAAATAACAAAAAGAAATCTTAATCATTTGGTAAAAGTATTATTTAACCAAGTTTGCGTCCTTCAACACTTAAAGAACCTTAAGAATAAAGACCTTTTTGGCTAAATTGATAGAAAGTAATTATTTTTTAAATATCATAAACGACAGAGATCGTACCAAGAAAGTAATCTTAAAAATGAAATAAAAGGCTGTGACTTCAAATTACTTACCATCTAAGTATTTACAAAACAAATCACCTAATCAATTTAGATAAAACTTCCGTGAGCCGAACTTTCAAACAAATTGCACAAGAATAAGTAACTGAGTTTTGAGGGAACAAAAAAATCAAGTTCCAAGTCTGGTGTTTGGAGTTTGCAAAAAAAAAAAAAGACCGACATCCTGGTTAGGACGGCGGGAAGCCGATGGATGAGGGAGGCACAAGACCGCGCAGGGTGGAAACGTTTGAAAGAGGCCTATGTCAAGCAGTGAGTGTCTATAGGCGAATATGATGACGAGTTAAGAAAGTAGCATATTGTGGCATCTACACATTTCATAATACATACAAAGCTTTTTATTTTAAATTTCTATGAAAAGTAATACTGTTGATTCTATCTAATGCGTAACTTAATATTAAAATAATATTGCTTAAAGTTGTTGCCCTTAGGGACTCTTAATAATACACAATTTTAAATGTAGTATGAATTATGTTTTCCCTGAGGACTTTGAAGTACGACGGGCCATTCTATTTATCGTATTGATCGATAACGTCGCTATATAGATGTAATTCGTTTTAAATTAAGTATGTTTGCACTTACTGTGTAAAATTTAGATAAAAAAAATTAAAATAATATATTTTTCTTGTAAAGCAGGAACTTTTTCGAGGGTATCGGCATCATTTTAAATTGGTAAGTTAAATATAGCTAATATTATAACAAAATATACAATTAAAGGTTTTTAAAATTTATAACCCTTTTATATCCTTCTATAAAAATAACTAAGATGGAATTCAGTAGAATTACCACACGCCTAAAGATGTTCCAAACAATGATTCAAAACATCCAGCTTACGAGTTTTACTTATGAATGAAGAAACTACAATCGTCAAACAGGCGGCGTTATTCTCGGCAACGCGTGGGAGTCAAAAACCATTCGAATTGAAAAAGAACACACAAACCGTTCTTTTACGTTGATCGAAAAATACACAAAGTGCGAAAACGTAAAAGAACACGTCAAGTGGGTAACAAGAAGAAGTGGCACGAGGTGAAGTTACATCTTTATGTTCATCATCTGGATATGATATGTGACACAAACAAACTATTTGAAAAAAAAAACGGTTTTTTCAACCTGTTTTTTTTTCAATAAAAACTGTTTCATGAAATTGCGAAGAAATCCGCCAACGACCCATCGCTAGTACCTGTATCTTATAAGAATAGTAAGACAATTGTATAGTTTGTACGTACTGAAATAAAAACTAATTTTCTTTCTTTCTTCTTTCTTAACAGAAGCATAGAACAGCACGAGAACTATGGCTGCCGAGAGCTTCAGTGTATCATTCCACAAACGCGTATAATTATCTAAATATAGCACTGTAAGTGCTGTCGCAGTCAGGCTTCGACAGCCTGTAAAACGTATGACGTTGTATGGGAGCCCACGCACTAGGCAGCCACGATTTGCTGACTGCGGCAGCCAATACAACACGCCTGATTGCACGGCAGCTAGCTGGATGCCCGCAGTCAGGTTGCCTAGTGCATGGGGCTGCATAGGATTTACAATATTTTTATAAAAAGAAGGAAGCTGGCTAGCAGATTCCCATAAAAAGGCGTCCCTAAATCTGTGGCTGGGTGGCTAATAGACCTAGTCAGGGACACAAATGTTCCTTCCTCAACCACACGACTAGGCCGGACGGCAAAATCATTAAATCCGGTCAAATAATCAAACCTTACATTTACAGACAGGTAAATAAGCCTCATAATTTTCGCAGTAATTACCTTACCAAACGCTAGTTTATTACACTACACTCAAAAACGGTTTCGAAAACAATACTTCGTTCATAAGTCTTTAGCAGTTCTAATAACGTTGCTATTGAACAAATATTAAACCGCTATTAGCAAAGTGGGCAGTAAAACTTCACGATTCGGAAAGTTAACTAGTTATTGACATTTGTACTGTAAATATTTTGTATACACGTTTGTGACACAATAACAAACGTCGTAATTATAGGTTTACAAAAAAAAAACTTAATTCAATTAATATTAAAAATTTACTGGGTACTTGTAAAATTAAGATTTTCAATAAAAACTTTAGATTTTATATTTTAGATGATAATCACAGGACTTTAAAGAACATTTTTGCAATTATGGATAAAGATTCAATGTGTTATACTTATAAGAAAGCTTTTTTTCGCAATTTGACTGAATTCAGCCTGATTGAAAACACGAATTCATTCATACAACCGTACAGAAGAAAAACAATACTTCAAAAAATTTTGTGCGAGTGTTAATATTATTATCTCTCATCTATACTAATACATATTATAAAGAGGTAAAGTTTGTGTGTTTGTGACGTTGTAATCTCTGGATGTACTAAACCGATTTTAAAAATTCTTTCTGTGTTGAATAGTCCTTTTGTCGGGGGGAGTGTCATAGGCTATATAGTATCACGCTATGACTAATAGGAGTGGAGCAGGAATGAAACATGTTTAAAAAAAGGATGCCAACAAGTATTTTCGCCGCCCAACGAAGTGGGCACGGGTCAGCTAGTGCGAGTTATAATTTTATCTTTAATTAGTAATAAAAGCTTACAACAGATATTCATCAATAATGTACCGTCCTATATTAAAATCTCTGACTGCTCTATTACATACACGCGTTTATACGCGTACTCGATGGATCGATACTAACAAAAATGTCAAGGAAACAGCCATTAGATAAGTACAATTAGATATTAAGCTGATTTTTAGATAGCGAGGATTAATAACTAAAAGTGGTTAAAACCCAAAAAAACAGAGAAAAAGTTTTTCACCGACCTAATCTGTTATTAGATAATTAGGTATGATTCGAAAAAGTGTTTATTTTTTTAGGGTATTTGATTCCTTGCATGGGAATTGTATTTTTAATTTAATAAAACCAAGACCAAACACCGTGTGGTGACGGACTAAGAACACAATATGTCACCACCCCATCTCATCCCATGGGTGTCGTAAAAACCAACTAAGGGACTATCCGTGAATATTATCTTTACGAAATAAAACTTGAAATTAAACCCTATACCAATCCTTCTGGCCAGCGTTGTTTGTATTAGTAGGCCAAGTACCCGTCCGTCACGGGAGGAGGCCCGTCCCTGCAGTAGGACATTAATGGGCTGTTATGATGAGTGGATCGCACAAAGAATTTCTCTGCGTGGTATTCGAAAGAGCGACCTCATGCAATACAGACAATACTGCGACAGCCGCGCTGCTAAGGCAGTTTACTTAGAAATTACAGATTTTTTCTTTAAAACTTCTACATTTTATAAAACTTTGCAAAGTGTATCGTACTAATAACTTACTAAAGTTTATGCAGTCAATTGTACAAATGGCGGACTTAATTCCACAGACATTTATGTAGGAGTCAACTGGAAGTCGTGTAGCGAGAAAATAAATTAGGTGCAACAAGTTAGAAAATAAGAAAGATCTTAGATATACTAAAGACGTTCTATAAACAGTGAAATATAACGGAATACTTGTACCCAATGGACTGTTTAACTTTATAAGTGTAAAATTAACTATTATCAGAACATAAAGTAAATATTAGTAGCTGGCGTAAATACGCTTTGCTGTCCGAATATGTAAGCATACAATGCCATCAAATAAGCATTATTAACCTAACGTCAGAAAATATTCAAATAGGGTCTAATGCCCCGATACATCGACCAAGATGGGCCAGATAAGCTTAATTCCAAACGAAGAAAGACGTGAAAACGACGAGGTAAAGGAGTTAACATGTCCGTGTGGTGACAGAGTAAAAATACAATATGCCACCACCCCGTCTCATCCCTTGGATGTCGTAAGAACCGACTATGGGACTAACCGTAATTATAATCTTTACGAATTAAAAAGAAAACTTGAAATTAAACCCTATACCAATCCGTCTGGCCAGTGTGGTATTAGTAGGCAAAGTACCCCTCAGTCACGGGAAGAGGCCCGTCCCTGCAGTGGGGCATTAATGGGCTGATGATGAAAGAAGTTAACTCCTTTCCGATTTTTCGAAGACCACGATTTCTTCCTTCACTGAGGTGTTCTTAAATGCATGTAGGTATGGACTTAAAAGATTGGCAGATTTAGCACTGAAATCCGTTTTAGTTTTCGTTGCTTTAAAATTGGTACCTAGTTCAGAGAGCAAGTTAATTAGTTATTTGGCAAGTGTTTTCGTATCGTTGTCGACAATATAATAGCAATAACATGTTGTGTACAACAGCTTTACAAGTCATTAATGAGGCTCAAAACACGAGGAGTTACTGAATGGATTAATGTTATTGGCGATCTGCCCAATGTTGGAAACAAAGCACTCTTTGGGAGTGAAACCTGTGAAACTATAAAATATTTTTAGAATAATACTCCTCACACATTTACACAACGCTATTTCGTCGCAAACTAAGTTGAATTTGTACTTTCTGATATTAGTTAACCCAAAAACATACTTATCTATACTAATATTATAAAAAGGTTAAGTTTGTGTTTGTGTGATTGTGACGTTGTAGAGAAAATTCTTTCTGTGTCCATTTATCGGGGAGTGTCATTATAGTATCACGCGGACTAATAGGAGAGGAGCAGTAATGAAATATGTTTAAAAAAAGGACGCCTCTTTTGCCGCCCAATGAAATGGGCACGGGTCAGCTAGTTATACATTATAAAATAGCCACACAGAACTGAATAATGCGTAGAAATAGGGTACAAGTATTAATTATAGTATTTATTTGTCTAGGTGGTTACATTGATCCGTGGCGTTATTCGATACACCCAGACTAATGAGAGTCCAACGTAACTTTCAAGCTCAACTTGTACAAGGATACGAGATATTCCTGAAGTTGTTCCAAAGTTTGAGGGAAACATGAATACATTATTAATAACAAAGCCACGGGGTTCGGTATAATATCATATACAACATGAAGAAAAGTTTTAAGGCAGGAATAGAATACTTGTATAGATTATTTGAAATTAACCAATTTGCTAGGAGGCCGGATCCATTAGTCTTTTTTTTTTTTAAATGGCAAATATAAACCACACTTTATTACACTAAACTCAAATTAGTTCATTGGTTCCTTAACCGTTTTGTACCCTGTCGCGTCCCAGATCTAACTAAGACCATAGAAGTAACAAACTGTTTTACAAAATGTAAAAAATCTTGTATAAAAAGCAGAACATAATACTCTTTAAGTTTTAGATGAAACACAAGGTATTTCTGGCGGACTTTACTTGCCAGAACGGAAAAGAAACATGACCGATTTTTCTTTTTATCATTCACACCGATTAGTTGCAAGAAAATATCATAACGATCTAAAGATTTTTCTTAGTTCCTTCAGTTCCTTTATATATTTTCATTGTATATTTGTAATGCTACACAAGGTTTGGATAACACCTTAGAACTCGTATTCGACGTCATCTACAATTTTAGACGTAAATCTGTACAAAAAACTGAGTAAACGTTTTCGGACAGTGTTTACCCGATCGTTACGTATATAAACAGTCAGACATTTCCGTACAAGATTATTTCTTAGAGATTTATTCATCGATACATTTGTACCTGTCATAATTTATAGCAAATTAATATTAGACATAAACCTTATGACTTTTTTATTTATCAGCATGTTTAAGTTTCTCCGCTAGCATCAATTTACTCTGAATCTATTTCAGACATCGAATGAAATTATCTGCTTATACCACGTACTCTAGACGCATTTGCCAGTTTTGGTATATAGGTACAACACGGCAAGCTGTCTAATAAGTGGTATTAGCAATCGGTTTAGTATAGAGTTTTGATTCATGAAATATATTTCCCCAAAGGTAATAACAGGTATCCTATATCTCTTTTCCTGACCAATTTCGTAATCGATAATATGGGTTGGTTACATAATGTACGGTATTCTCAGAACACGGTCATTAGTATTAGGAACAATACTCAGTAATTGGTGAACTACGAACGTTCTGTGGCTTATAGGTAATTCAGACTGGATCTTCATACTTTCCGTTTATTCTGTCCTTTTCAACTTAGTTAATAAGCTCTCAGAATCTCTGTAGGGAGAGTTTATTTAACGATTCAAACCGAATAATAAATAATTGTAGCAAATAGTAACCGATAGGTACGAAGATTAAAATTATTAGAAGCACCAATTACTTAACGCTGATACAATATTTGGTGTTGATTGCTAGTGATTTGCTGTAAGTTATTAAAAGGAGCATCCGGATCATTAATAATCACTTCGTACTCCAGTTCGGCCTTGTGCAAGTTTGTCAAACGAAAAGGAATTGATTCGAATTGAAAAGTACCGCTCGTTATCATTACGCGAACATAAACTAGAGATGACAGCGCGAAGCCCGTGACCTAATTCACGAGACAATTAGCTGCGAATAAAATCTTTGTACCTTGCGTCACAAAGAAGATCGCTTTCTATGGCAGTATTATGTTTCGTGTTTTATGACAAATAAAAGTTATTTTTAACAGGTTGCCTGTGCCGCCAATAGAAGCAATAGTAAAAGAATCAGAATGTATCATATTCAATACACGCGACGGGAAAGGGTTTAAATTAATTACATATAAACTTACCCAGAAACACGACCTCAAAAGTCATATCTTTAATACAGCTCGACCAATTTCATTAGAAGCTTCAGCAAATCACACACGATATAAAAAGTATGCAATATAAGTTTATACCATAATCTTTTCACATCTATGAAGTAATAGCATAACACTAAAGCCAAAATATAAGCCGCACTGTACCACAGTATCTTACGATTTTCACATATGACCATCTGAAACGAAATCACAACCTTCCAAATTTGCTGAGCGATTTTGAACCTTCCAGGCAGTTGGTTTTGCTGCCCCCGATGTTTTATGGCATGTTTTCATGTCATATTGGGGATTTTAATGTAATTATGACATGCGATAAGCTTTTAGGAGCTATGAAAAAGATTCGTGGGCGAATTTTATATCTTAAGGTGTATAAACGTTTAAATGAATGTGGTTGAACATAGTTTAAGTACTTGTTTGGGCTGTATTACGACCACCGGAAGGGATGTGTACGTAAGGTTAGGAGCCACCTGTTGACAACATAAAAGCGTTACTAGCTCTTGGGGTAACTTACAAATAAAGTTACTGACACGAATATCGCTTTTGGAAAAGAGCTTGAAAATATATACGGTAAATTCTGAAAAATTCTAATTTAGACGTGGCTATACACATACCTAAAATTAATGCATTAATGAGATGAATAATGGTTGTTTGAGGTGCCATGTCACAACACTGATTCCACATCCACAAATGAATATGCAATGCTTTAAACTCGGGGACTTGAAAACCCAACCACTCGGCTTTCAGGTCTTTTTCGACAACGCAAACTTGTAGCCGGCCATCGGTTAGCGCATATTATCATGAACTAGCAATTTCTAACGTTGCCTAACCGAGATAATGCCAATCAATATGTAGGCATGAGTGAGTGCGTATTATGGTTAATCAACCGTCATGTGGGGGACATAAGTTTATAAATAGGGATACAAAGCCTTTGGAGATATTTCTGCGTTTTTGCAGATCACCCAGTGACCTGGATCCTTAGATTCCTTTCACCGTGTAATTCTTTTTTTAAGGGTTATTGGTTCGTGTGTACATCTTAACGTTTATCTTTTATAGCTTGTTGAACTAATATTTAAAATAAGACTTCAGATATTGACTTCACGAAAACACAGAGCTGTTTTAAGTGCCGATTATCTTAATCACTTTGAAAATTTGAGGTTACAAACCAAGACACTGGTATTTATTTTGGGTAATTCGAATTTCACCATTTTAATGCGTAACAAGCGCACTTAACAATCAGCACTAGAACTAAAACTGAACTCAGATATGACTGAAGCCCCTCAAAGGATTCATTTCATGTATATTTGTTAGTTCCAAATGATGGATTGGTTATGAGGCCTTGTCTTTAAAAGTGTTTATTTATCTTCATCTGTACATTTTCATTAAACTTTTCTAAAACATCAAAATAAGCGTTTCAAGTTTACATATACTAGAAGGCATAAATCATTTTATTCATTATTTCTTAGAAGATCTTAGCGAATACACTGAAACATAACATTTTTCATTGTTATGTAATTCTGAGATCCCGGTTTGTAAACCACAGAAAAGTATAAAAACAGCTGGACTGTTCTCATATCTATAAAGATCTCTTTTGATTGGCAATTAAAAAAGAGGCCTGGTAACACTAAGAAAACAACTCAACGCCAATTTGACCTACATTGATATTTTATAAAATATTTCTCCTATTATTTAATATCTGGGTGCAAATATAAAGTTACTAAACTCACTTGTTTACTTTATTTTTTTCAGCGACAAAACACAATTTGGTAAGTAGGACATTTACTGAAATTCGCAATACATATGTAAATCAGTGATATTTACTATGATTAAAGTTAGTACTATGTTTATTTGTAAGAATACAGTCACAGAGTGTTATATAATTTTATAGTCTCATATATTCTAACATAATCTGGTGTACAAATTCTTTATAAAATTTAAAACAAAACATTTCCATTGACTTATTACATTATTTAAATTAACATAATCCATTATTAAATTCAGATTATAATTTTACTTAACATACAAATTATTTACCTTATTTATAAATTCGTCAGATATAGCATTTCTGCAATAATAAGCATATTTATATGATAATAATTCACGCTTAAACATTACGAAATAAAAATAAATTTTCCATTACGATAAAAGCTATTTCATTTTCACTTAAATCGTAGAAAACAATGGACGTTAACCGTCATCAAGATACTTGACAAAAATTCTGATTACTTGACAAAGAGAACGTTTTGACGACAGCTTTAAGAGACTCGAGAATATTTATTAAAACCTTATTTTAAATTAAAACAAATGAAATTCTCTTAAAGTACGAGTAAGTTAGTTTTAATGGATCAAAGAGGGTAGAAGTTTATTTATTTTACACATAGACTTTAATGTTAAATGTTACAAAACCCAATAAGAAAACGCAAAAACAAAAAGAAGGAAAACGCTCAAACAAAGTGCAGTGTCCTACGTCGGCGACGAAAGCGACGCGACGTCTACGTCTCGTCATGTCGCAGACGGACACATAGGACACAAGTAGGGTAAACCGTTGATTTGATCGCGTACGTCGCGTTCGTCGCCCATGTACACCTGGTTAGATCTACAGAAGACAAATACTTCATGGGCACCCATCATAAACTCTGCTGAAGTACATAAAATTTTGCCCGAATTATTCGAGCTTGATAATTTTTTTACAAAAATAACAAGCTGGAGTAATAGGAGCAAAATTTCGTAAGCTCTTCGTGTTTGGTACAGGCTAAGGTTTCCAAAAGCTGAAAAAAAATTGGTTTACGGAACACCAAAAATACGTCTTTAGTTAAATGTGTAGTCTTGACAATAAACCAGCAAAAAACAAAACATTGATATGTGTCGTATGGACAAAAAAACTACAGAAAACAAAACATAATATGGTAACAATGTATGTATAACGATTTGTTCCTGATGCGTCATCTTCCTAATTGGTCATCTTCCAAATTCGTCACCTTCCTAACTCGTCATCTTCCAAACTGGTCATTTTCCAGATTCGTCATCTTCCAAACTCGTCATTGTACTGTCGAATTGAATTTCAACAGAAACTAAAAGAAATAATTATTCAAGTATGAGGAGGAACAATATGTCATAAAGTGTATAATTTTTTTATGAATACAAGTGCTAATTATCTTAAATACTAATGATTTAAATGAATATTTACGAGTATATCTGTATAGGCTACAAAAAGTTAGGTCTATAAAATAATTAAATTGACTTATTTCAAATGGCATGCAATGTCAATCGTAAAAAACATTATCATGACTCTAACATTTTTATACTAATAAAACAATTTAATCATCATCCTTATATTTATTTAATATGCATTTAGTTTAATTAATTATTTATTTATATATCATTTAGGATAGTACACAAATACTTTTTTTTTAGTAATTAGTAAAAAATTAAAGTGCATAAATGTCAATTGTGAAGTGCACTTCCGATCCGGTTTTTTTGACGTTCCGTTTGTATTTTTCTTCTTACTAATTATTTTCTAAAGGTAAAATTCAAAAATATTTAATTCTTCTCTTTCTCTAATGAAAAAAATATATATTCAGGTTCATTAATTCATGCCTAATTTATTTTTATATATTGTCGTAGCGCTTCTTCTCTTTTTTTTTTACAAACTTCATTATTGACAAGTAACTCTTTTAAAGGTTTTACTACAAAGGATTTATATATTAATAAATTTGTGTAGGCAAATGTACACGGTATGACGAGTTTGGAAGATGACGAATCTGGAAAATGACCAGTTTGGAAGATGACGAGTTAGGAAGGTGACGAATTTGGAAGATGACCAATTAGGAAGATGACGAATCAGGAACAAATCTTTTAACATTGGTCTGAGTGTTTTCTATGTACATATAATATGTATGTATTTACAAAAAAAAATATTTAAGTATGTTTATCCGTTGTCTAGTACCTATAGTACAAGCTTTGGTTAGTTTGGGACTAGGTGGCGATGTGTGAATGTGTGAGGATTATTTATTTATTTTTTATTTATTTCAATAGATCTCTACATTATACATGTCATAATTCCGTTATTTCTGAAATAAGAAATTAACTGATACATAAAAAAAACACTACCTACTGTAATAAGTAAAAAAATAGTTTCATTTTTATACCAAGTCGGCTACGTATTCTCGATGTAAAATTGTGTCGTGTAGCTATTAAAACAGTTTTCAAGAAACTGAACAATAGACGCTTGGTTGAGTGTTGACGTCAGCTAAAAGTTTTTATATTGCACTTACGTAAAGTTGTGTTTATGTAAACGAGGCAATGTCCTCGTTTACTAAAAACACAACTTTAAGCTCGTTAAGCTCACACTCATTTATTGTAGCATGGCAAGGAAGAGTCAACACTGGCAATATGGAAGGAAACTATAGAAATTACTAATAATAATATATTATTCAAAAAAATATCACTCGTTTACATTTAATCATTTAATATAACAAATGCGAAAGTTGGTGAGGATGTATGGATGGATGGTTTGTTACACTTTCACGCAAAAACTACTGAATAAATTTTGATGAAATTTGGAATATTGGTAGGCGTAGAATAACATTTAAGCTACATTGCAGGGGAAGACGCGGGCATCAGCTAGTACATTTAATAATTAAATACAACCTAATAAAGCGAACTAGTTATCGTTATTTCTAGTCCTACATTTTTAACCTTTTTTCCCATAACAGCAACTCCTCCTAAGTGGTGTAGAAGTGTCACAGACGTAAACGTGAGTGCGCATCACGTACACAATATCTTATACTCATATTATGTGCTGCTCTTAACGTGACATATAAAATTTTGTGCTAAATGTAGGTAAAGGATTTTGTGCGTAAACAAGGGGCAAAACATTTTCTTTTGTTTTTAAAAACATTTTAGTTTGTAAGTATGGATGGACATATGTTAGGTACTCTTCCACGTAAAAACTATTGAATGGATTTTAATGAAACTTTACAATAATAAAGCTTATACATTAGAATAATACATAGGCTACAATTTATAAAAAAATTAAACTTATAATTTAAGCCAGTTAAAATACTAATCCTATGCAAATAAATGTATTTTATTTATTTTTTTTATGCAGACGAAGTAGCGGCTACCAGTATGTATCAGAATAAAATTTAAAATAAGCCAGGGTTTGTAGAAATCGACACAGGATTTTATAAAATACCTTTTAGGCATTCCATCGTCGAAAAGTTCAGCATGTCTCCCACACACATCAGAGTGGCTATTTATATAAAGGTAGCTGTGTTTTTATAACGTATAAAAATGTTTATCGCTTTCGCCTTCTTGCTGTCTAGGATAAGAGGTGAAGTGCGAATGTTTTTATACAAAACTGGCTGACCCGAAAAAGACGCGTCCCTTTTTTAAACATATTTCATTACTGCTCCACTCCTATTAGTCATAGCGTAATACTATATGTAAAACTGTGACCAGACAATAAGAAGTGGAAGAAACTGCGTATCTAGAGGATTTCGTAACGTAACATGACAATTCAGATTTATTAAAAGCGTGGAATTCCTAAGAGACAGTAGCGGATGCACAAACAATGGAAGAAGAATAAAGGACAAAGGTGATATGAAGAAGATTCCAAACAATTAGGTAAACAGTATGTCAATTCTCGTTCCTTAAAATCGTTAAAAATTCGGTTAAGTTAACTTTTAGTTGTCAAATTGTTTTACCTATTGTGTGACAATTTGACAACTAAAAGTTAACTAAACCGAATTTTTGACGATTCTAAGGAACGAGACATGCAGAGCTCATATTATTAAAAATTCTCCGTGTGGTGACGGAGTAAGAATACAACATGTCACCACCCCATCTCATCCCATGGGTGTCGTAAAACCCGACTAAGGGACTATCCGTGAATATTATCTTTACGAAATAAAAAGAAGGAAAACTTGAAATTAAACGCTATACCAATTCGCTTGGCCAGCGTGATATTAGTAGGCCAAGTATCCCTCCGTCACAGGAGGAGGCCTGTCCCTGAAGTGGGACATTAATAGGCTGTTATGATGTTATTAAAACAAATACCGTAAAATACTACGTTGTATTTACGTTGAAATTTATTGTAAGTCGTTAACGCGAAAATTTAATTACTATTACTCTTATAACAGTGTTAAATACAGAATATAATTTTGTACCAATTAAATTTGTGTTAATGTTAACACTGATTTAATTTTGTTTAACATACATGTTAATGACGACCTCTGTGGCGTGGTCGTTACATTACATGGCTGCTACGCAGAGGTCTCGTGTTCGATTCCCGCTCAATGCAAATCTTTGTGTGCATAAACATGATTGTTTGCATTGGTCTATGTGTTTTCTATATGTAGGTATTTACAAAAAAATATATATAAATAAAAATGTTTATCAGTTGTCTAGTACCTATAGTACAAGCTCTGCTTAGTTTGGGACTAGATGACGTTGTGTAAATGTGTGAGAGAAATTTATATTCATTCTAGTTTCCGTGGTGTTTTGATAAAAAGTAACTTCTGTTCTTTTTCAGATTTCAGACTATCCATATACAGTTTTGTAACAAATTGTTGCCGAAGAAATTTTCACGACACCGACTAAATAAGATCGGTTTGTGACAGTTTTATATGTAGGCTCATTTTTATCACTTTATTGTCCTAAAAGGTGACTTAGGGATAAAAAGTCTTTATATTTTGTAGCCTATATGTTATTCTGATGTTTAAGCTATATTACTGTAAAGTTTCATCAAAATCCTTTCAGTAGTTTTTGCGTAAAAGAGTATCAAACATCCATCTATCCTCACAAACTTCCGTATTTATAATATTAGTAGGATTATGCTGTTATTATGTTAATAAAAGACACTGTATACGGGTAACGTCAATATTATAAGGTGCTCTAAACGTTATTCAATAAGCGATTTAGTTTACAGCTATGTTAAATTCAGACTACTTAGATATATGGTTCAGTGGCATGTCTTCCTACCGCTATAGGTATCGTTTTATAGTAAAAATGAACTTTATTACTAAAGGTCTTAGATGGTCCTAAAGGAATTAAATTGGGTGGCGTTTATTTCTTATCTTTATGTTCAAAGGCAAATGCTTGTGTAGTAGAAGTCGTAAAACATCTGAGATATTTGTTTAGAATTATAAATATAAATATTCCACACACATTCACACAACGCCATCTAGTCCCAAACTAAGAAGAGTTTGTACTATGGATACTAGACAACGGATAAACATACTAACGACCACCGTTACTGCACTGACTATTATAGGCATTTGGAAAAACAAACCTGAATCTAAATTCAATATTCATTACCTATCCTTCGAGATACTGACAGAACCAGTACTCCCTTTCATCCCCTGTACCACGTTTTTATCGACACTTTGTGAGCCATAAACCTACACTTTTACGTATAATAGAAACCCTTAAAATAAAACTGTATAATTTTACTCTTTAGACCGTTGATATGTAAATAGAATTGGGGCTATTGTGATTCCGTTATACCTTCGCCCTTTTACAAGATACCTTATATTCGTGCATATTGAAATAGGCTAGTGTGAAAATCAATAGGCATGGATGTGTACGGACAATACAAAATAGCTTTTGTTGCCAATTGTCTTTGGAAGAGGAAGATAGTAGGTACTTCTAAGAAAAACTTTTGGCGACCTCTGTGGCGTAGTGGTTATATAAGATGACTACTACGCAGAGGCCTCGGGTTCTGTTCCCGCTCAATGCAAATCTTTGTGTGCATGAACATGATTGTTTGCATTAGTCTGGGTGTTTTCTATGTGTAATATGTGTATGTATACAAAAAATAGTATGTATTTGAGTACGTTTATTCGTTGTCTAGTACCCATAGTACAAGCTTTGCTTAGTTTGGGACTAGATGGCATTGTGCGAATGTGTGAGGAATATTATTTATTTATTATTAAAACTTTCTATGGTGGCAAAGCTGTCGTGTATGCGCCTTGCACAAGGTGCGGATTCGAATCCCACGCAAGATAATTTGTTGTCTGATCTACATATAATTGTCCTAAGCCTAGATGATTTGTGTGTCCTTAGGTTATTTCATATCTGTAGGGCCGTTGTTTATTATGTAAAAAAAAATAAAAAAGAGATAATCAAACCAGAGACATTGAGTCTCTGCTTAATGCACACTAAAATCCTTTAGTCTCTTTTTACTACAATGATGTATAGGGATAGTATACATTACGTATTCTTACCCCATAACCACACAATCAAACAATCTGCTCAAAAGATCTCGCAAGATAATTTCACCCAATTTAAAATCTCCAGAGTACGAACAAGCCGGCGGACAACAAAACATTTCAGTACAATGATTACGTGACACGAAAGTAAACTAGCACAATTAAACGTAATAGCTATGAGATAGCACCGCTCTGATCAAAGCGACCTGTTTGATGTAACAAGTGGATAGCTTCTGAGATTTATGAAAAAAAAACAAGGTAGCAATAATAATGTAAGTAATATTTTATCTGCATGTCAATTCTTGTTATTTAAAATTTGGTTAAGTTAACTTTAGTTGTCAAATTGTCTTACCTATTGTCATGACAATTTGACAACTAAAGTTGACATTAGAATTTAATTTGTAGGGGTCATCAATAGTAAACCAGGGTCAAGAGACTAATCATTTTTTTTAAATTTGGTAGTATGTATTATTAAACTAACGTCCGCCAGTGTGAAGAGCGCCTTAAGGAAAAGCACCCCAAAAAGGCTTCTTGCTTTTTAACCGACTTCAAAAAAGGAGGAGGTTCTCAATTCAGTTGTATTTTTTTTTAACTGAGGATAATTTCACCCAATTCAACATCTCGAGTAGCAATAAGACATCGGACAACAAAACATTTCAGTACAATGATTACGTGACACGAAACTGAACTAGCACAATTAAACGTAATAGCAATGAGATAGCACCGCTCTGATCAAAGCGACCTGTTTGATGTAACAAGTGGATAGCTTCTTAGATTTATGAAAAGGAAAATATACAAGGTAGCAATAAAACGAAGTATTATTTTATTAGATTTTATGTTTTCTTATTTGTTTTGGTTTTTTTAACCGTGGGGCAAGGTAAGAAGCGACCGAGAGTCAAGAGAACTCATCTTTTCAATTAAGTGGTGTGTCAAATAATGGCCGCCTGGGAAGCAAGAGATCTTAGCGTAAAACCGCCCAAATGCTTTTGCATTTGCAAATCGTGTTCGAGGGTAAATTTTGCTTTCTTTCCTGATGTTTTCGTACTTTCCATTAGATTCGATACAGTCATATTGACGTCTCCTATATACGAGTGGGTAGATACTGTCCAGCAAAGATTGTTGGGTAATTACGTAGATTAGTGAAAATGGCTTCTTCTGATCAAAATGTGGGCGATGTGACAAATTCTCTAAATGGAGATGAAGTGGTCATCAGTGGAATATCGGGAATTTTTTCCCAATTCTGAAGTAGTATATACCTATACAATATAAAGAAAATGCATAATAATAATAGTAGTCTCTATCAACATCTCAGGAGACTCGACCTTGGCAGTTGGATCATAGGTCTGATGCAGAAGGCAGTACTGCTTGACACGGCACGTATTGTGAGGAGGTTCCTATCTCTGGAGCCCTAACCACCAGTAGCTTGGTCCCTGTACCCGATGCTGGTGGGTCTACCTTTTTTTTATATTTTTAAATGTGTTTATTTTTATATCTATATTTAATAATGTAAATTAATGTGAAAAATGTAAATAAAGATAATAGTAGTCAATAAAACAATAATTTTTACTAAATATTTTTTTAACATAACCAAGTTTTCACGATTCAAGGATTCATGATTAAATCAATTTACGTAGGCATTGAAAGTCACAAAACATTAAATTGAGAAACAAGATAACAGGCAGCGGTATCTACTAAAATAATTTTTCGCTCAAGAAATATCTTTCAAAAGAAACGAGCTTCTAAACTTTTCCTCGTACATTTTGATAAGTTGGAATTAAACTTTATCATTTTAAGTAAACTTGGAGCGTAGACTTGGAGCATAATGATTATAAAATAGCTACTCTTTTTAGTTATTGTATCTGGCGGAAACCATATTTTAGGATATTTATATTATGCACTCAAAAAAAATTACATATGCCTTGGACATCTTTAACCAGTAGGTCAATTCTCGTTCCTTAAAATCGTTTAAGTTAACTTTTAGTTGTCAAATTGTCTTACCTATTGTGTGACAAATTTGACAACTAAAAGTTAACTTAAGCTAATTTTTAACGATTTTATTTTTATAAAGAACTAGCTGACCCGTGCCCACTTCGTTGGACGGCGAACAAAACGCGTCCCTTTTTTAAACATATTTCATTACTGTTCCACTCCTATTATTCATAGCGTGATACTATACTCGTATAGCCTATGACACTCCCCGATAAATGGACGATCAACACAAAAAGAATTTTAAAATCGGTTCAGTAGATCCAGAGATTACCCCTTACAACGTCACAAACACACAAAATCCCAAACACACAAAATCACAAAATCCAACCTCTTTATAATATTAGAACCTATAGACATAGCAAAATTACTGTATCGAACCCGATTGAAAACGCCAATAAGGCACCAATAGTAATTACTAAATAACTGCAGTCCATAGCTATCATTTTGCCGGTATGACCACACCTGTGCCTTGGATAAACATTCCCTAAGGAAACCAGCAGGTGATGTACATGCATAAGGAAACCAATCATGCAGTTTTTCGCAGTGGTCGCTAGCAAAGCGGCCATTAGATTACCTACCATCAAGCTCAAAAGTTCCGTGTGGTGACGGAATAAGAATACAATATGTCACCACCCCATCTCATCCCAGGGGTGTCGTAATATACTTAAGAATGCTTTGAAGGTAAAGAACGCGAAACTTATGACAAACCATCCCAAAAGAGAGAAAGATCAAATGTCATCAGACCGCAGTAGAAGTATACTTCAAAACTTTCCTCTTGTTAAGGTAGGAGACAATGCCAAGGAAGGCTTTAGTAATAAAGACTTAATGAAGTTTTATTTGATTTAAATAAATAACGAAATAAATTAACAGGTGACGTGGGTAGACGCGGAAGCGCCTCAGCGGCTGATATGCACGAGATCACTCACTGATTCGAATCTTATGCCCGATTTACACATCGACAAGTAGAGTAGCGAGTTAAGTAGTAAGTTGCTGATTAAGTTGATTTAAATAGATCTCCATCCTATTTTTTGGCAAGTTAAGTTGGCGAGACGCGAGAGAGGGGGCTAATTCGTACTTAACTTGCCAAAATATAGGATGGAGATCTATTTAAATCAACTTAATTTTAAAATACTACTTAACTCGCCACTGTACTTGTCGATGTGTAAATCGGGCATTAGACAGGACAATTCTTTGCGCGATCCACAAACTATTGTCAGGATGCTTATTGTTAATTTGTCTTTTACGTCTCCGCGACAAAGTGCATATTCCTAATGCAGCAGTGGTATTTTAAAAATAAAAAAACTCAAAACACATTATCCTATATTTTAGTATGCTTTTAAATAAAAAACAGTTTTTTAAAATCCATTCAAAGCAGTCAGAAGCCGACCACAAAGAACGTTCGATTGACCTCGTTCAGTGAGTACTATTGGATTCCTTTGTAACTTCATTCTGCGATAGTTTAGTTAGAAATTCTGCATATCAAGTATGGCCGACGTTGAACTAAAAGCTAGATTACACTGTGGTAAAGTAGAAGTTAGTTTTCCATTAGCTCTTGGGTGCAGCATTTAGCTAAGTACAATAGTTATTGGGTAAATATTTATTTGTTGTTTATTTGTGTATAAATTGGTTAGGTATGTATGTATGTAGTTTATTAAGCAGTATAAGTATGTTTATATTACATTACACCCTATTTTAGATGTTTTTTTTTTTCATATAATTGATTTAACACCTACCACATTTATCTCTGCATCACCCAAGGTTGACTGGAAGAGAATGCCTTAGGCATTAAGTCCGCCTTTGTACAAATTTGTAATAAAGTGTTAAATAAATAAATAAATAGTTTACAATAGATACTTAGTTTACACTTAGTGAGAGCTGGAGTTTGTAAAAGGTTCGAGACCTGTGTGACAAATCTCCAGGCTCTCTCTTATAGAGTGGAGAGAATTTGTATGGGCCCACTAATTTATACAGCTCGAAAAAGACAAAAATCTTTGAGATAATAAATAAATATAATTCAGTCATTTCTTAAATAATTTAGAAAAATCTTTTGTGGTTTGTTATTTGGCATTTATCATAAAGAATATCCTTGTGTTTTAATAACATAATCATAAAATTAAAATTAAACAAACAAAAAATTTGTCACTAACAAATTCTGTCAATTTTTACACGCAACTGCGTCCGATGTGCTCCAAGCCAACTAAAAATATCACGACTTCACAAATCTCAATTTAAGCTGCAAAAATAAAATGTTCTGCGAGCTGTACCTTAGCGTGAGTAGGTGTTTTATTATTTACAGCAAAACTTAATGCAGTCGCTTTTGGTGAGAGTGCAGCTCATAATTTTGAGATCTTTGAAGGTAAATATTATAAACTAGGTGTTACCCGCGACTTCATTCACGACAAAAATATTAAATATAAATCGTAGAATAATAAAGAGCCTCAGAGACCACACCTGTAGGTCGGCCTAAAGATTTGAGAAAAATTAAATAAATATATTATTATGTATCAAAATGTATTCTTTATAATCTATACTAATATTAAAACGAGGTACAGTTTGTGTGTTTGTGACGTTGTAGGGGGTAATCTCTGGATCCACTGGACCGATTTTAAAAATTCTTTCTGTGTTAAATAGTCCATTTATCAGGGAGTGTCATAGGCTTTATAGGAGTGGAGCAGTAATTAAATATGTTTAAAAAAGGGACGCGTTTTTTTCACCGTCCAACGAAGTGGGCACGGGTCAGCTAGTTTCTTATAAATATTGTAACTAAGTAAATATTTTCTATTTCAAGACTGCGTGGTTTGTAAAGAGTAGGTCAAGCACGGCCCTTTCCATGATTGATCACCCCAGCAAGCACGTTCCGTTGTTACTACGTTATTACAGTTTCTTGCATTTGTACATACAATATTATATTGTAGGATGAATGGTCCTTGGAACGAAATAACTACTTATTTTAAAACAAAATTATCTAGGTACATTTTACACATTACATCTAGGTATAATATTATCAATTTCTGCGTTATTATTATTATCCCATCCATCCATTATAATCTGCAGTGGTATACTATGCAGATCTAGTTGAATTTCTGAGTGTTATGCCCAATTCACACATCGACAAGTACAGTAGCGAGTTAAGTAGTAAGTTGTTGATTAAATAGATCTCCATCCTATTTTTTGGCGAGTTAAGTTGGCGAGACGCGAGAGAGGGACTCCTTCGTACTTTACTCGCCAAAAAATAGGATAGAGATCTATTCAAATCAATTTAATCAACAACTTACTACTTAATTCGCTACTGTACTTGTCGACGTGTAAATCGGGCTTTAGACGGGTATCCTATCAATATTACTGGTGTTAAATATCTCAGTCTCCTCGTAATGAATCGTTTAAGCGCGTTTTGTTTAGAAGAAGCTTCTGAGAGATTACACAGTTAATCCTGGCTTTTATGAAGAGCACTTGTAGGAAAAAGTGCAATGTTTTTCTTTAACTCAATTATTTTCTTAAATACTATGCTTTAAGTGTACCACTAAGTGAAAATCCCAGAAAAAGATTCTTTAAATCGAATGATATTGGTTCCGATCAAAATATAAGAACTTTTCCTAAGGGGTCACTAAATAAAAGTCATTATTTATTATTAGCAAATTCCCCGTTATCTTTTATTTTGACCTCCGTTCCTTTATCCTCACTGACCTAATTTTTCTGATGTATTTCCGTGTAACAAATAATATATGTTGGAAATAGAAAAAAGATATACCTAATTACAAAAATATAACATACCTACTAGCTGACCCGTGCCCACTTCGATAAGCCGTGAAAAAAACGCGTCACTTTTTTAAACATATTTCATTACTGCTCCACTCCTATTAGTCATAGCGTGATACTATATAGCCTATGACACTCCCCGATAAATGGACTATTCAGAACAGAAAGATTCAGTAGATCCAGAGATTACCCCCTACAACCTCACAAACACAAAAACTTTACCTATTTATAATACATATTAGTATAGATACCCAAAGTTGGTATAGTTCGTTTATTCCTTCAACGTACCTCATTGTAGATTTATTAGATTGTGTTAAAATATATTTCTAGCATAGCAGAGATGCAGTCAACTTAAAATGGGTAAGTTACGTATGTAGTTACCTACGAAGTTTTCCCATACCTAAAATAGTTAAACAGACTTTGTGTCCAGTTCGACCGCGCGGCCATAGCGTTTTTTTTTTAAAAAAACCATGTCAATTTTTTGTAAAAATTTGTAGAAGTTGATTCCCAAAACCATAAATTTGTCAAAGATACGGTTAAAAAGTTATAAGGGTTTAAACATGGCCGCGCCATTGAAACGCGGCGAACCGCGCGGCCACTGAGATCTTTAAAACTAAGCCTTGTAGAGACCTGAAATTTACGCAAATGCAAGATTTAATTTGTAAAAAATTTGTAAAAATATAAAAAAAATACTCAGGTTTATAGTTTAAGAGCTATAACACTAAAACCGAATGGCCGCGCCATTGAAACGGTGGAGAAAACGCTATCGCCTGTATCTCGCTGAAAAAAAATCGCAGAGGTGTGTAGTTTATTGTAATTACCCAGATTTGAATTTGTCGAAACTAGGAAAAATACAACAAAAATTCCTAGGTTTATATTTCAGGAGCTATAAGACTAAAACGATATGGCCACGCCATCGAAACGGTGAATAAAACGTTATTTCGCCTGTATCTCGCTGAAAAAGCATCGCAGAGGTCTGGAGTTTTTTGTAATACCTAGATTTTAATTTGTCAAAACTAGTAAAAATACAATAAAAATTCTTAAGGTTATATTTCAGAAGCTGTAGAACATTATCAGTATGTGGTGCGATAGGGTGACCATGTCTTATTGTTTACAGAATACTTTCTACTTATTGTTACAGAAATTATTTTATTTATTTTAATGGTGTATTTTTAAATTGTAATACAACAAATAATAATAATATTGTACTTCTGGTTTTGTAAAAAATAATGAGTGAGAGGAAAAGGAAGAGAGATTTTACCAGTGGAGTTACAAAAAAAAACTGGGGAAGTACGAGTCGGACTCGCCCATGAAGTGTTCCGTAGTAACAAGCAAAGTTTTGCTCTTAACTTTGTTTTTCATAGTGTTTGTATGAATTACAAAGTAACGTGTGCGGTTTTTGAAATTGTGCTATATCTCAAAAACTTATGATTGTATCTTGTTCAAACCAGTTTTCATTGAAAGTTTTTATTGACATTTACATCAATTTTTTTTTCCAACTTTATTATTTCAAAAGTTAGAGGCGGGGGGGGGGGGCTCATTTTACGACTTTGGAAGTGTATATCTTTCAAATGATTGACTTTAGTTTTTTTAGTAATTTTTCCATTCATATAATATTACGCTTAAAGTAAAAACATATATCTACATCCCTGCTAGTTATGATTGTACTTATTTAAAAATGTGGAATCAAAATGATTTACAATCATTTCAAATGTTCTAAGTTAAGTTCTAATTACCTATATGATTTAATAAAACATTAAATAATAATAATCCAGCCTATTATTGTCCCACTGCAGGGCAAACATTATATATTATTATTATTTTTGTTAGTTATTAGATAGTTTTTAGTATTTCATATAAGTTCATATACATAAGATTGTAAATATTTCATAGTAAAATATCTTAACTACACGGTCATCCATACAAATAAAGAGAGAGCTCTAACATAATCATAAAATATTTAAATGCAACATACCTTAATCACTTCTGCTGAATTGTTTACATAATTTACCGAACTGACGTTACACCACAGTACAACACTTAATCGTAATTACACACGAACTGAACATTTTAATAATCAGTAGATCACTTTTTTATCGTGTTAACATCACAACGACACACTGATAACGAAACTCTTACGCTTACGTCGCTGTACCACAGAATAATAAGTACTAACGGCTGTACGCGTCGCACTGACCTGCGGAGGCGCGCGGGGGTGGCGCGTGTGAGATGCAATAGTGTGCATTACTAATCACATAGCTTAGGGGCGGAGTTGCGTCATTTAAACCAATCTTAGGGCTAGTTTTTCGTAAGTCCACGCGGACTGTAACTGTATTATTGACTTTTCAAGCAATAAACATAATTGTTTTTATATGTATGGTTTAATTTTAATTTTATTTAGAATCCTTGAATTATAATTTCTGTAACAATAAGTAGAAAGTATTCTGTAAACAATAAGACATGGTCACCCTATCGCACCACATACTGATAATGTTCTACAGCTTCTGAAATATAACCTTAAGAATTTTTATTGTATTTTTACTAGTTTTGACAAATTAAAATCTAGGTATTACAAAAAACTCCAGACCTCTGCGATGCTTTTTCAGCGAGATACAGGCGAAATAACGTTTTATTCACCGTTTCGATGGCGTGGCCATATCGTTTTAGTCTTATAGCTCCTGAAATATAAACCTAGGAATTTTGTTGTATTTTTCCTAGTTTCGACAAATTCAAATCTGGGTAATTACAATAAACTACACACCTCTGCGATTTTTTTTCAGCGAGATACAGGCGATAGCGTTTTCTCCACCGTTTCAATGGCGCGGCCATTCGGTTTTAGTGTTATAGCTCTTAAACTATAAACCTGAGTATTTTTTTTATATTTTTACAAATTTTTTACAAATTAAATCTTGCATTTGCGTAAATTTCAGGTCTCTACAAGGCTTAGTTTTAAAGATCTCAGTGGCCGCGCGGTTCGCCGCGTTTCAATGGCGCGGCCATGTTTAAACCCTTATAACTTTTTAACCGTATCTTTGACAAATTTATGGTTTTGGGAATCAACTTCTACAATTTTTTACAAAAAATTGACATGGTTTTTTTTAAAAAAAAACGCTATGGCCGCGCGGTCGAACTGGACACACAGACTTTTGGTGACAAACTTACACACCCACCTAATACGTGGGTACAAGGTAAGGTAAAGGTACAGTTTTGTTCTATGTATTTCATTATGGTCCCACTATACCAACTCGTAGAAGCGAATATTCAGCGTATTTCACTTGTATTCCGGACAATCTTAGTTTATTTATCAACATAGCGAGACAAATTCTCAGGAGAGAACAATAAGCTTTGTGCTGAGAAGATTTTTGTTGAATAACACAAGTTATTACGAGGAACCAAATACTTTTGAAAATGCATTAAGATCGACCTCATAACTATTCGTATGGTGACGGATTAAGAAGTAGTAGCAATATAAGGTACTTGCTTTTGCCCGCGTCTTCGCCCGCGTTAAATTCGGGGTAGTACTGTTGCCCTTTCCTGGACACAGAAGAAGAAAACAAAAAAAAAAGTAGCCTATGTTACTCTCCATCCATATAAAAAATCACGTCAATTCGTCGTTCCGTTTTGCCGTGAAAGAAAGACAAACAGACACACTTTCCCATTTTATAATATTAGTATGGATGACCTTAGACAACAACTTCGGAATCTTGGCATGAAATATGTACCACTTTGCCTGTGGCCAACCTAGTATAAAGAGATGCTTAGACCTTTGGTGGCTTAACGACGATGTCACTATGACTATTTAGGTACGTGCTCACCGAAGAACGGAGAGGCTCAGAAAAAATTCCACAAAGTGGTCACTACCGGCCCATCTATGGAATGACCTCGCCGACGTTGCTTCATCATAACAACCCATTAATGTCCCACTGCAGGGACGGGCCTCCTCCCATGACGGAGGGATACTTGGCCTACTAATACCACGCTGGCCAGACGGATTGGTATAGGGTTTAATTTCAAGTTTTCCTTCTTTTTATTTCGTAAAGATACTATTCACGATAAGTGCCTTAGTCGGTTTTTACGACACCCATGGGATGAGATGAGGTGGTGACATATTGTATTCTTACTCCGTCACTACACGGAGAACACGACATTGCTTAACCAGCGTTATCGTTTAAATATGCGTCTCGCAATCGCGCAGTGGTCTGATACAATGATATACATCTCGGCTTATTACATGTTTCAGATGTTATAAATGTATAAAATGGTGGAACGTAATAATACGAATGCCATGTAAACAAATGTCATAATAAAAAACGTGATATTCGTGTGTAACATTCTTGGTACACATATCAAGATATTCATTCGAAAACATGTCTTATTGTTTTACAGTGATGGTGCAAAGTGACTCTTATTATTTTAGAAACGCATTTAGGCCGCAAAATATAGTATTTTCATACTTTTATCGTATTGGCGAACTTTGACTGAGGGATTTGAGCATGATTGAATTAAAAAACTAGCTGAACAGCATGCTTTACGCTTATCCAAACTAGATGCATTAGAACTCGGTGTACAAATATACTTAAAGATACCAGTCCGTCCGCCTCTGCCTGCCTGTTCCACGCGTGAGACACAGCTTATTAAGTCTCAAGCCCGATTTACACATCGACAAGTACAGTAGCGAGTTAAGTAGTAAGTTGTTGATTAAGTTAATTTTTTGGCGAGTTAAGTTGGCGAGACGCGAGAGAAGGGGCTACTTCGTACTTAACTCGCCAAAAAATAAAACTGAGATCTATTTAAATCAACTTAATCAACAACTTACTACGAGTACTTAACTCGCTACTGTACTTGTCGATGTGTAAATCGGACTTCATAGTCATAGCCCAGTAACATATTTTCACTAGCTACATTAGAATAGAATATTTATTTATTTTGCAAATATAGGTAGGTATAAAATACATTTAAAGATATCTATACTTATAATAAAACTGTAGAGAGATCAATTCTGTACATTGAATATATGTTAAAAATTAATATTGGAGGATGAATGGTGATCGATACTAATGCCAAAAATGCAATCAATAAATTTTTTGTCTGTCTGTCTGTATGTGCACGCATGGGTCAAAAACTACTGAAGGGATTTTAACCAAACTTGGTACGATTGTAGTCCATACTCCTGGGCAGGTTATAGGCTGTATAACATAACGATAAGACACATAGGAGCTGAGCAGTGACGAAAAATTTGAAGCAAGTCGGTTGAAAAAACGCGCGTTCGAGCTCTTATCATTGCATACGTTGATCATACGCCAAAAATATGTATTACAAAAATAATGGTCTTCAAAAGATGTACAAAAAAGTCCTTCATAGTTTATATCTATCTTTTATATATTAGCCAGAATAACGTGTTTAATCGTTAGGGTTTTCTTCAAAGTGTATTAAATACATAAATATATTGTAATTTGCATAGACATATCTTTTTTAAACTCCCATATTTCAAAAGTACACTATAATATCTTATTCATAAAAAAAAAATTATAGAAATCGGTTTATAAACACACAAGATATAGATGAAAGAAAATTTCCAAATGTCGCCGCGCCAGTATGAGTACGGCTGTACGGTTGATTTTTGTATAACGTCCGAAACGGCCAACCGGTGTGCATCTATATAATTTCATTCACATTGACTCTTATGCCCGATTTACACATCGACAAGTACAGTAGCGAGTTAAGTAGTATTTTAAGATTAAGTTGATTTAAATAGATCTCCATCCTATTTTTTGGCAAGTTAAGTTGGCGAGACGCGAGAGAGGGGGCTACTTCGTACTTAACTCGCCAAAAAATAGGATGTAACTCTATTTAAATCAACTTAATCTTTAAATACTACTTAACTCGCTACTGTACTTGTCGATGTGTAAATCGGGCATTAATGCGAACGGACGTGGTTCTTATTGACTCTTCTCGGAATAAGCGAAGACGCTACTTTGAAAATTTTCGAGTTGAATTCGGCCGTGGCCAGAGGGGCGCGCCCCTCGGCGCGCGAATGAGACGGATATACTCTCGCTCACGCGCCGCCGCGCCGTGTGCGCCGTCGTCGTCCCGCCGGCCCTCAAGGACACGTTATCGCTCTGTGCTATAGTACAAATATATACAGTATTTCAACTTCATAGAAACGGACGAAACGTGAGTTTATACCTACACGCTCACGATCGCGGAGGGAACAGTCGCTACTGTGCCGCAGTAACGAGCGGACTGTGTGTTATAATTTGAAACTAATTATATTATTCATATGTCAATTTCAAACAAACATGGCTGATATAAATACCTACCTTACTAAATGACTTAGGTATTTAATATTATAATATAGTATTTTGTGTATATCACGAAAACGGTTTGTTGTACTTAGGTCAATAATAATGAATATTTAGCCCCCCTTTATGTAATCCCCCATGCGTGTCTTTCACTTTGATCTAGGTAAATTTAAGCAATGACATCGATGTCTTTTTTTGAATGGATTGGTCACCCATCCATAAAGTGACCTCGATGCCTTTATTTTGACATTAAATAGATCTAATAGACCTGTTTAAAGTTTGGTTTTGGTTATCGATAAATTCAATTTCAAACAAACATGGCCAATATAATAAATACAGCACCCGGCCGTAAATATTACACATCGACTTTTTCTCTGACTCTCTACGAAGCCGAAATTGACCGATTGTATTTTTCTATAGGTTGATATGCAATATAAACGGCCCGGTACTGTACCTACTTTACTGAATGACTTGTTAAGTACCTTCTTAATATTATAATTTAGTATTTTATTTATATCACAAACATGGTGGATATAAATACAAACATATATATGTTTCTTTAAATTAAATGTATCAATCATAAAACAACACGTTTTTTACAGAACACTTCCTATTTATTTAAATATAAAATAGAAAAATAAAAAGTATTAATTTACAATTACAAAACTAAATGGAAACACAAAGTAGATCGCATGTTTACTATTGTTTACGTACCGCGCACCCGTAGGCATTTATAATAAATAATCGGCCCTGTTTGACTACTGGTTATACTGTGACGTCAGTCCGCGGTAGGTAACGGAAAATTCTGTTACAGAAAAACCTACTATCCACCGGTTTCGTTTGTTTCATGTTTGTAAACGTTCCCGCGGTGGAGTGCATGAGAGTTCAAATCTCACGTAAGACAATTTTTTTGTGTGATCCACAAACAACTGTCCTGAGTCTGGACGTTCTTTGTGTTCGTTTGTTTCATGTTTGTAAAAGTTCCCGCGAAAGTAAAAAGTATTATTTAGATCTTATCAGTAAGTACCTACCTACCTAAGCTTGCAAATAAAATAGGTACGTACCTAATATTATTTCTTTGATTTTTTCAGTTTCACACAGCTCCTAGGTATTGTCGCGGAGACTTTTACAATGAACATCCTAACTCAGGACAGTAATTTGTGAATCGCTCAAACAACTTTTTTGCTTGTATTCGAGCCCGCGACCTCGTGCACGCAAGCCACTACCGCGACCGCGCCGCACTGCCCGCGCCACTGAGGCCGTTTCAATTACGTGATCTTGACGAAAACTTATAAAACTTATAACACTTGAGCATATAGTCTAAAATCGCTTATATAAACAAACGCTTGCATTACCAAAGGGTCAACAGTAACTAGGTACTTAGTTGAGTTAAAATAAAGTAACTATATAAAGTTAAATTTTACGATACAATGTTATCGAAATAACTATTATAAAATAATACTATTATTTACTTATAAAAGAGAACAAAGTATTAATAAAAACTTAGGTATAAATATTTTAAACCTAACCTATATATTTTACCTACGATATAAAATTACGCGATAAAATTTAGTACGAACGGTGAGTCGACATGCACAGGTCCGGCGTCGAAGAGGGCCATCGCCCGACTGATTCGTCGACCGTATTCATTCTGTATCGATCGTTAACTAATCGGTATAAGGTCTAAAATTACGATGCGCCCGCAACGATCCAGAGCGCTTTGATATAGCTAAAATCTTATTTTCTTAATTAAACATTATAGGTTGTAGTTATGTAAATGATATTCTACAGTAAGACTAATATTGATGTTACGAATGTATTTGAGTAATTCCTAAGCATAATAATAGTGTACTTTCCGTGATATATTATGTAAAAAGCTGTTTTTTTAGAGGTGTTTTCAAAATTAAATATGATCGAGCCAAAATCAAGCTATCGCGTTTTCGTAATTACAAAAAGCTAGTAAAAGGTATCAATTTACCTATATCAAAATTCTAGCTTTATTGGTCTTTTCATATTCCTGTAGTAGTTGATGAAAGATAGTGCATTTTGTCAATGTATCCCCCATAGATACGTAGTTTTTAGGTATTAAGTTTAAAGTAGGTAATCTATCTATCTATCTATACTTTACTATAATAAAACTGTAGAGGTCGAAATGTCTGTTCTTTTCGAAAATTCAGATAAAAATTATCTATAAAATCTAGAAAAAAGTCCAAAAGCAACAACACTACACACTTACAATTTTTAGAATTAATGTCTATCTGTCTGTTTGTTACCGCACATCTTTAAAACGAATTAAAATATAATCTTAAGACCAATACATTGTATTGTAGCCTTTCTTATTAGGCTTAAACTGAGGTATGTTTCATCAAAATCGGATAAGTATTACTCGAGATATCGCTAGATCTCTTTATTAGAACAGTCCAATACAAGTCAGGGGTCATGAAAAATGGATTTGGTTCAATGTTGAATGAATTTAAATTTCGTTTCTTTTGTTCACGAGATGGCGTTACCAGTAGTAATCATAAAATAAATGAGTTTTTAAATAATCTATAACTATTTTATTATTAAGTGCTATTAATAAGTTATTCCTTTTAAATGTTAATAAAATTAACCATGAATCGTATGTGTAATATCAATTATAAGTCTTATTAAATTAAATCAATTATAAGTTTACTTGATTGTTATATTTTTGTGTTTTTCGTTATTGAAACGCAATTTAATTAAATATAAATTGTATTAGTAAGCTATTAATCTAAAGTATCAATTATTCTTTTGGTATTAATTTAGTTTAAACTGAACAGACTCCACCTGTTTTTATTAATGTAAATAAATACAAAAACAAATAACCTTTATTAGTTAATCACAGGTACAAAACATCTGACAAAAATAAATAGTCTTTCCCTGTATTGCTAATATTGGCGTAGAAACTTCATTTTTTAAAGTTAAACTATACCTATACTTAATCATAAATATTAAATTGAATTAAAATTACATTTCTTTTTTCACACTCTTATTGTAATTGCAATTATAACATACTTATATAACTATTTAATAATTAATAATATATGGGTATAATATAACAGAACAACATAATAAGTAACACGTTTTTTCTTTATAAAATCATTTTACACATTATTGCTATTTGTCAACATTAAAAAAATACAAAACTGACAATAAAAGATAGAAATACAATCACAAAACATTAAACTATTATTCAAAGTGTTTGTGTTTATTTGATTAAGTAATTCAAAAATACTGCACGCAGTTTATCTATAGATAATAATAATAATATAGTAGAGTCTAAGTTTAGTCAAATATTTTTTGCTAGATGGTAAAAAGGTGTTAGGTACAATAATTTATGTCAGCATTTTTTTTACAAAAGACAAATCCCACACTAGCCTTTAAAAATATCAATTTAACGGACACAAAGAACATCCAGCCTAAGGACAATAGTTTGTGTATCACAATTGTCCTCCATGGGAATCGAACCCGCGACCTCATGCACGCCAGCCATGTAATGCGACCGCCCCGCGCCACCGAGGCAGGTAATTCTGCCGCACCATAACGTGGCGTGCAAATGTATTCATTCATAATTAATTAGCGGTTATCCGTGTGGTGACGGAGTAAGAATACAATATGTCACCTCCCCATCTCATCCCATGGGTGGCGTAAAACCGACTAAGGGACTATCGGTGAATATTATCTTTACGAAATAAAAATGAAGGAAAACTTGAAATTAAACCCTATACCAATCCGACTGGCCAGCGTGGTATTAGTAGGCCAAGTATCCCTCCGTCACGGGAGGAGGCGCGTCCTTGCAGTGGGACATTAATGAGCTGTTATGATGAAATAAGCGATGTCATTTATTTTAACTTACAAATTTGACAACAGATGGCATTGTGACTGTGACGTCATTTTCAGTATCGCGGTGTTAAGATTTTCCTTGAAAGAATGAGGTTCGCTCATGTCTTTCAGTATAAGTTTATACGCAGTCTTCATAGATCTGTCTTAGTAAAGGTCTGTTTTTGAAAAGGTTTTGGTTCGTTCGTTTATTTTATACTAGCTGCTGTGCCCGCGACTTCGTTCGCGTGGCGGATGTTACTTACTTCGCAATTCGATTTAATACTGAAAAATCGTTTTATAAACCTTATAACAAACATATACCTACACACGAATTGTAAAATTAACGAACGAACCAAAACCTTTTCAAAAACAGACCTTTACAAAGACAGATCTATGAAGACTGTGTCTAAACTTATACTGAAAGACATGAGCGAACGTCATTCTTTCAAGGAAAATCTTAATACCGCGATACTGAAAATGACACCACAGGCACAATGCCATCTGTTGTCAAATTTGTAAGTTAAAATAAATGACATCGCTTATTTCATCATAACAGCCCTTTAATGTCCCACTGCAAGGACGCGCCTCCTCCCGTGACGGAGGGATACTTGGCCTACTAATACCACGTTGGCCAGTCGGATTGGTATAGGGTTTAATTTCAAGTTTTCCTTCATTTTTATTTCGTAAAGATAATATTCATCGATAGTCCCTTAGTCGGTTTTACGCCACCCATGGGATGAGATGGGGAGGTGACATATTGTATTCTTGCTCCGTCACCACACGGATAATCGCTAATTAATTATGAATGAATACATTTGCACGCCACGTTATGGTGCGGCAGAATTACCTGCCTCTGTGGCGCGGCGGTCGCATTACATGGCTGGCGTGCATGAGGCCGCGGGTTCGATTCTCATGGAGGACAATTGTGATACACAAACTATTGTCCTTAGTCTGGATGTTCTTTGTGTCCGTTAAATTGATCTTTTTGACGACTTATAATTGATATTGCACATACGATTCATGGTTAATTTTATTAACATTTAAAAGGAATAACTTATTAATAGCACTTAGTAGCATATAGTCAATAGTAAATAATTAAATAATAAAGCTGTGTGACACAGCAGCTTAATATTATTATTAATTAAATAATAATTAATTAATATTTAAATAATAATTGATTAATTAAGTAATAATTCACATAGTCAATGTGAATGAAATTATATAGATGCACCGGTTGGCCGTTTCAGACGTTAAACAAAAATCAACCGTACAGCCGCACTCATACTGGCGCGGCGACATTTGGAAATTTTCTTTCATCTATATCTTGTGTGTTTATAAACCGATTTCTATAATTTTTTTTTTATGAATAAGGTATTAAAGTGTACTTTTGAAATATGGGAGTTTGAAAAAGATATGTCTATGCAAATTACAATATATTTATGTATTTAATACACTTTGAAGAAAACCCTAACGATTAAACAGGTTATTGTGGCTGATATATAAAAGATAAATATATACTATTCAGGACTTTTTTGTACATCTTTTGAAGACCATTATTTTTGTAGTACATATTTTTGGCGTATGATCAACGTATGCGACGATAAGAGCTCGAACGCGCGTTTTTTCAACCGACTTGCTTCAAATTTTTCGTCACTGCTCAGCTCCTATGGGTCTTAGCGTTATGTTATACAGCCTATAACCTGCCCAGGAGTATGGACTACAATCGTACCAAGTTTGGTTAAAATGCCTTCAGTAGTTTTTGACCCATGCGTGCACATACAGACAGACAGACAGACAGACAGACAGACAGACAGACAGACAGACAAAAAATTTATTGATTGCATTTTTGGCATTAGTATCGATCACCATTCATCCTCCAATATTATTTTTTAACATATATTCAATGTACAGAATTAATCTCTCTACAGTTTTATTATAAGTATATATAGACAATTCGTTTGTAGGTATATCTGTTTGTTAAAAGGTTTAAAAAACGATTTTTCAGTATTAAATCGAATTGCGAAGTAAGTAACATCCGCCACGCGAACGAAGTCGCGGGCACAGCAGCTAGTTAAAAATAAACATATTTAGTTCAGCTATATTTTACCTAGGTAGGCATGCAAAATTTAACATATTATAGTTAGGAAAATAAATTAAAAAGTTATTTTGCAAAAGTTTTTTTAAAATGTACAGAACCAAAGTCAATTAAGAAGTAAAATAAATTAATAAATAAAATAAAATCTAATAATGGAAACTAATACTAATAGGTATACTAAACTAAAACATTCTTTATTGTAAAAACTTTTTGTCAGAAAGGAATTCGGTGACATTATAATATGCCTTACTTATTAATTCATTCTTTATTACCTTTTTAAAAGATGGCATTGGTAATTCCCTTACACTCTTTGGTAGATTATTATACATAATTGGGGCCATGCAGTATATACTTTTACGGAGTAGGGCAGTTTTAGCAGCCTTCAAACAAAGACGCATGTTGTCTCGTCTTTGGCGTTGCACAACTTCGTCCTAACGTGTAAATCGATTAGGATTTAATTTTACAAATAAAGCAACTTCTAATATGTATAAACAAGGTAGTGTTAAAATTTTATGTTTTTTAAAATATGGCAGGCAACTATCAATCGGTTCGAGTTTGAACATAGCCCTAATACAGCTTTTTTGCGCTTTAAAAGCTGTTTCTCTTTCAGTAGAATTTCCCCAGAAAATAATTCCATACCGGAGCTGCGGAGGTGGGTTTCTGCTATACCGTAGTAAGCAGTAAGGAGCGCCTCTATATCTACTGTTGCTGACAATTTATATAATGCATATGCAGATTTATTAATTTTTTTACAAAGAGTATTAATGTGTGTTTTCCAATTTAGGCTTTTGTCAATTTCGAGACCTAAAAATTTTGTAGTTTCAACATTTTGCACAACCTCAAGGCTAGTTCTAACATTTGTACGTACGGGCCTCGTCCTTGGTACATGGGATCAATTGGAAACACCAAACAGTATAATCCTATGGGTGTCCCGAGAAAAAGTTTACAGATATTTTCTAATGCAATACTGATACCGCTGTGAAAAGAAATAAAATAAAAAACTAACAATGCACCAATCTATCTGCCAGCGTCTTAATAATAGGCTAAAAACAGCACAAACTAAGAATCACTCAATAAATAAAAACGATTTCACAATTTTTGGCACAATCCGTTAAAATATTGTTTCAGCAGTTAGAAATTCACACAAAAAACTCCTTTGATATTATGTAGGAATGTCATTCGAAACAGATTAATATTTAGTTTGGCTATTCGTAAGTCGGGAGCGGCTTTGTGTAAACAAATACAGAAGGGAGATATCACTTGTCATATTAAGAATTTGTAGAGAAGATAGCCGACGCATTTCAATTTTAGATTATAAACTAACTCTTGAGTACGTCTGGACATTAAATTACATTAAATTAAAACGTTATTAGCTTTATTTTTATTTCAACAGATGAAGAATGAATCCAGTAATTTCGCAGGTTTCAAGTAAAAATCTCAAAACAATCTTTACATGATTAAATACAGTAATTCTAGAAGTCTCGGGTTCGAATCTGGAAACAATCACTACATCTATACTATATAATATTATAAAGAGGTAAAGTTTGTGTGTTTGTGACGTTGTAGGGGGTAATCTCTGGATCTACTGAACCGATTTTAAACATTCTTTCTGTGTTGAATAGTCCATTTATCGGGGAGTGTCATAGGCTATATAGTATCACGCTATGACTCATAGGAGTGGAGCAGTAATGAAATATGTTTAAAAAAGGGACGCGTTTTTTTTCGCCGCCTAACGAAGTGGGCACGGGTCAGCTAGTAATAGATAAAAAAATCATTTTATACAAAATGCAAATGAACTACGCGTGTGTTACGGCTAGTGCAAAATCTAACGCGAGCTGCGAGAGGTTCAAATTAAAATATTGAAATATTTAAAATTCATATTTTTTTTTCAACTGTTTGCATAAGTAAAAACCTATTTTAAACAAAAATATTCGGTCACGTTGAATACAAACGCCAAAGTTTACAAAAAACATATTTGACCTATATTCGAAAGGCACTTGTAGGCATTGTCCCAACAATCTATATCTACAATTAAATAAAATTGAAGTATCTCTTTTTTTAACATAATACCTACGATTTTTGACTATAATAATTACATAATCTGAATGTATACGGGCGGGACCAATCAAGAGAGTCTTCAGAAAAAAAAGTATAATTAACAATTAAAGTTTTATATAAATAAATTTAAAGACAAACCCCCTTACTAATAAACGCTTCTTATTTTTAATCACTGTTTAGCGGGATTTTTATTAGCAAAATCAACTTTATACCAAACAAAATCGTTAGAATTTAAGCTAATCAAGTGACTAATATTTAAGAGGCGTTTATGAGTAAGGGGGAAATAGATTTGTACAAATATGTTTGACACAATGATTATGTTTGATCGCAATAACTAAATTCACACGGGAATATTCCCAGGCAATATCCAGTACAAAATAAACGAGACACCCTTGGCCCTTGGGACGACACCTAATCCATTAATTACAATGTAACGTTAACTTACTCTCGCCAAGCTCATATTACAAAGAAACAATCGAAAACAAAAGTTACATATTAATTACGAAGATGTTTCCATGACCCGGGGGTGTGCTGGTAGATTTTAGCTTTAAAGGTCACTGGTTTGTCTGCCTGTTTACTGTTATATAATATGGTTATCACAAAAATATAAATAAATATTACAATGCTGCAAAAGCTGAAAATAAATTGTGGCAAAAGGTGATAACTCACGAGTGCTCCTTAACATTTAAATAGATCTCCATCCTATTTTTCGGCGAGTTAAGTTAGCGAGACGCGAGAGAGGGGGGTACTTCGTACGTAACTCGCCGAAAAATAGGATGGAGATCTATTCAAATCAACTTAATCAACAATTTACTACTTAACTCGCTACTGTACTTGTCGATGTGTAAATAGGGCTTCACAGATGTCAAGAAGCGCAGATTTTCAGTTACACCTGGTTCCCTGAGATGTTAGGCAGAAACAAGGCAGGTAGGTACCTGGTAAGTAGGTACTTAGTACGGTATTTTATGTTATACTTAATTTCGATACGAAATGGTTAAATACATACGACAATGTATGAATAGATGTGTAATACTTTTGCACTAACGTGCATCACGGTGGAAATCTTTTTATCCTTTATCGCGTAGTGACAGAATAAGAATACACGGTGGCACCATGTCATATTCTCTTCACACCGATTGGCTATCAAGATTAAGATCATGACCTCTTTAAATCCGTAAACTTACGGTACAATGCAGCGAATAACCAACTTACTCAGACGGTCTGCCGGATATCAGCTCGCACCAAAAGGTTCGGGAATTCCTTCCTATGCCGAACCATTAAGTTGTGGAACTCCTTTGGGAGATCAGCGGTTATATGTAAAACATGAACGAGAATGTGAGTTCAAATCCGACGCAAACTTTTTTTGAGTAAACCACACATTGTTATTCTGAGCCTGAATGGCTTTCGTGTTTGTTTTAAATTGATGTTTGTAAATCCCCGCGATTCAGGGTATAAAGCGCCGATTACACTACCCTACATGTAGTGCACTACATCTTGTAGGAGACTACATGATGTAGGGCGGTCGGGACTCGCCAATCTCCGATATGTAGTGTCCTAACAGCCTACATGTGATTACACTAGACAACATGTAGTGCCCTACAAGATGTAGTGTCCTACATTTATTTATTTAAATTAAATTTCACGGCATGACAGAGCCGAGGCGCCAATGCGCCGTGAAACAATAGTTTATTGTACGCGCAGGTACAAACGTGTACTTAAAATAAAGAGAATCAATTCTAAATAAATTAAATTAATATTATAAATAGATATTTCAACGATCATCCATCCGCTCACAGAACGTCAAACACTCACGATACACACATGCCCACTCACTCCCCATCAAATCACACTCTGGCGCTGATTCAAGGAGTTCATTGAGCATACGCAACACTCGAAGTAATGGTGAGTTTTCGCGCGACACGGTGCGCACCACCGGCACAGCCAGCAGCGGGTGGGTGCGTGGCCGAAGCTCGTATGCAGGCACAGTGGGGACGAACAGTCTCACCAGCAACATCACTAGCTCAGGGCAATCCGACTCTCCACGGAGTGTGCGGCAAGCGTAAGTTAGTAGAGCACAATTACGCCTTACTTCCAGAGAATTGAACCCTAGAGTAGTACATCTAGGGTAGTATAATAATCCCTAGTGAGGGAATTGTATTTTATAATTTTAAAAACAAATACATCTTTATACTCGTCCATTTTTATAATATTGATATAATAGTATGGAATCCATTAACAAATGTTATTCTACGATAAATTACTTATTTTTAAACTTAAAAAGACGATAATACTTAAATTATATAATGTTACCATTGTAAATGAACAATTGTTATAATTATTAGCATATTTTAAACACAAATCTTCAAGTTATTACTTCTTCTATTAATAAACAAACCCTGTTTTTTTATTATAATTTTGTCTTAGTTTTTATTAAAAACGTTAAAGATGGAATTTAACGTGGCCTCAACACGACATGTAATAAAAAAATACAAGCAATAATATTATAATTACATATTTTTAATACGAAAAAGAAGAAAAACTTGGAATAAAACCCTATACCAATCCGACTGGTCAGCGTGGTATTAGTAGGCCAAGCAGGTATCCCTCCGTCACGGGAGGAGGCCCGTCCCTGCAGTGGGACATTAATGGGCTGTTATGATGATGATTATTAATACGACCATTATTGTCCGGTATACATACACTCACTGAACCTGGGAAGGAAAAATTGTAGAACACTATTCTTGAGAAGAACATTGTTTGGGCCATCCAATTAAGGTTAATCCGAGCCTGTATCTTTTCTATGTGACAGGTAAATTGATGTTTGTAAAAGTTTATTGAATGGAAACTACACTACATTTGACGACCTCTGTGGCGCAGGTGCTATATTACATGGCTGCTTCGCAGAGGTCTCGGGTTCGATTCCCGCTCAATGCAAATCCTTGTGTGCATGAACATGATTGTTTGCATTGGTTTGAGTGTTTTCTTTGTAATGTATGTATTTACAAAAAAAAGTATTTAAGTATGTTTCTCCGTTGTCTAGTACCCATAGTACAAGCTTTGCTTAGTTTGGGACAAGGATGGCTATGTGTGAGGATTATTTATTTATTAAAACGCCAATAAAAGCAAGATAGATAATTCACAAAGTAGCCTAACTTAAATAACGTAACTAATAGAACTTGAGGACTGATAGCGTGGCCTTGTTTGTTTACGGAAGTCTACGTTCGCAGGTACGCTAAAGGCTGTAATTATTTTCTTAATGGATTAGCAACAGTAGGTACTACCAGGAAAATTAAGTTAAATTTTGAACTTTCGCAAAGACGATCAAGTCTAGTTTCAGTGTATTTTTTTTTTATTTAAAAGCCATACATCGTTTAGATTAAGTCGGGTTAGCGTAATTTTTTTTTTTTTAAATAAAATGATAAAAAGCCTAATGTGATATAGATCTAAGAAGATATTAAGGTCAATCTTTATCGATTTGAACAACGGTCCAGTTAAAAGTTAACCTTCACACCGAAGAAAGGAATCTATATTAAAACGGGTTTACAATTTCAAAAGTTTGGAGGGTAGGTAAAGAAAATTTACTAAGATAAGAATAAAGCTTATGTTAATTATTCGACGAATTCGCTGAACAAGAAAACAGTAGATCCAAGAGGTCCTTTCTTAATCTAATTTTTATTAATTGGGTACAAGGTCGTCTTAAAATGGAAATAGGAACTACGAGGCAGCTTTGATAAATAGTATGTTTCTCTAAGCTTTTTTTTCAAACAGGCAGTTATCCATTTTTTTAATTCAGAAAAATCGCAAGGAATATTATCACTTCTAAGAATCATAAATATCACAACATTGTGTGACAGACAACTTCAAGAGATATTTCGAAATTGAATCAAAAAGAGTAAGGTATGCCTTTGCGTGTTTCTTGTCCCTAATGTATATAAATGGAACACGTTTTTGCACACTTGGTATTTTTTATTTTGACATGTAGCTGACGAAAAAGCGTGTCAGCTAATGGTAATTGATCTCCACAGACACGTTCTTTCCTCATTTCAATGCTTTTTAAGTATTATCGCGCATTCGTCATGAAGAAAGACTTTCCGTAATCATGGTCACTGTACAGGATTGGAAATTTCAGATTATGTAGTAAAAATAAAGACATATTTTCTGACTTGATTGGCTGATTTGATTCACCTATAAACAGAAGTGTGCAGATGTTAATAGCCTACATCCATTTCAGTAAAAAGTTTTTACGTAGACGGAAAAGTTCATGGATAAATTTGGCATAGACTACGAGTATAACGGAACAAACAGGAATACTTAAGGGTTCTTATTAGTTTAGGTGGAATGCGTGCTGAATACATCATTATTATGTACCCTAAAGTTTCCAAATCTATACTAATATTATTTTTTTAATATAAAGGATCTTCAACAATCGACATACTTATTAATTAAAATAACAAATTACTATCACAATCATCACATATAGTCCCTTAGTCGGTTTCTACGACACCCATGGGATGAGATGGGGTGGTGACATATTGTATTCTTACTCCGTCACCACACGGATATCTGTGAATATTACCTTTACATAGAAAGAAGGAAAACTTGAAATTAAACCCTATACCAATCCGAGAGGAGGCCCGTCCCTGCAGTGGGATATTAATGGGCTGTTATGATGATCACAATCATAATGAAGTAAAATAAACATTTACCGTGTGTAGTATACCTACGTATATTACCGGCCATACTACAATTGATGGCATAGGTGTCGTAGAAGTTCACAATCAGAACCCTTAGATATTATCGCTATGGAAACAAAAAAAGGACAAGTTTACATAAAACTCTATACCATTATCAATGCATCTGCTCCGCGTGGTAATAGTAGGTTAGGTTTTCTTATCCCTGCACTGGTATGGTCGAAAACTAAATGGGTTTATCACCTCTAGAGTTAATGTTAGTTGCATGTCATAAAACTATTAGGTTCAATATCGCACAACAAAACATCAGCTAAACCATGACGCTACTTTGACATATCAGTTCTTTTGTATTAGCAAATAGTCGTTAGATATTTATAAAAACAAATAGTAAAGTCAACGTTATTGACTGTTACTAGAGTATATTTTCGGTAAAACTTTTTAGGTTTAACTTTAAGGTTTTTATTTTATTTTATTTTAAATATTTCTGTATACACACTACCAATACTTTTAATACTTAATAATTTATGTAATTTAATTATAGCAACATTTTAAAATGATGATGTGCTCATGATGTGTTCTCCTATAATTGAAGGAGCACATTACTATATTTTTAATCTCATAGAATATTGCATGTACAGTGTTTCCTTTGTTGGAGTTCCTAAGTTTAAATAAATAAATAAATAAATAAAACGTTTTATTCTAATGAATTTCTCTCTGTTTTACTTCTATGTCCATCCCTATCATTTCTTGCATGACGTCATTGGTGCATATTTCAATTTAAAGTTTTCGTAATTTTCTAATATAAAACAAATTAGGGTAAACCACCTAGTCGTTAGAAGTCCTACAATTATTGGCACATAAGAGATAAAAGTGAGTAAAAAGAAAGAAAACACTATAGATTATCTAAGTTCAGTATGATTATTCAAGTTCAAATATTATTTATTTAATATTTTATCATATTTTATATATTTCATGTGACAACATAGCAACAATTAATTTATCAGAATCCTTTTATTGGCATTAGTGCCAATAATATTTATTTAATACTATTCAATCACATAATAATGATTAAGTATAAGCAAAGATTAAAGTATTTTATCATTTTATGATATTTTATATTTTAGTCTGACACGAAGTCCACTCTTAAGGTGCCAACAATTGGGTGGCTTACCAGCCAATATTTGAATTCTACATTTTCAGTTTTTCTGAAATGACAAGCTTGTAATGTCACAAGTAACAAGTTGACTTCAGTTTTAAATAATTTAATAGTTTTTTATGGTTTTTCACATACAAACTCTACAGTTTAATATAGTGACATTTGTATTGTGTTAGTGGATATTATTATTTATTGCGTTGAAATGAAAGTTTAAAATAGATTGCACTTTTAATCTAAGCATAGTTTTGATTACGGTCAACCAATGACGTGAAGCTCACGCATAAACATTAAATAACGATCTTAATGAATTTGAATTATGATAGAATTTTTTGTCAAAACTGATAAAGCCATTTCGTTTTCGAGTATACATTGAAGAGCTGATAAGAATAATATTTGAATAGGCATAAGGGTTTGCTAACAGCTTTCGGTTAAAGATAAAAGCATAGTAAATACTCAGACCAAATAAAAAATAAAGACGTAGCGCTGCGAACACTCGATTGAAGTATTCAAAACTACGCCTCGCTCTATACGTACAAGTTCACACGCACACATTTACTACCCAAACTACGCCTTATCGGTCAGTTGGCGCTAGTTTGTCAATAGAGTATGACATATAAACATTTTTCATTATTTATTCTGGAAAATGCCTAATTGTGTCGTAAAAGGGTGCAAAAACCAATCTTCAATAAATAAAAAGCCAGATGGAATCACATAATCATACGTAAGTAAATATAAAAACTTATAATTTTATTTATTAATATTATTGACTTATGATGACGGCCTGGAACACAAAACCTCAACAAATGTTGCCACTAGTAAGCGTCACAATTTTCCCCGTTTATGGGGTAAGTAATGGAAAAGTAACATTAGGTATATTTATAAATAAAAAGTAAAAGAAAAATATGGCAATGCATTTTCTTTTATATTCTCTTTTATCATAATAAAATAATTACTAGAAAATTCATTGTCGTATTTTTCCATCACATTATTTGACAAGCCTCATGTCAGAGTCTTTTGTTTTAGAATAAAACTAAGTAAAAGAAAAAGGTTCGTTTTGCTTGTGCTGGGATTAGGATTGTTACCAAAATCGGTACCATCAAGAATTGATCTAAAAGTTGTTTAAAGAGAACATGTACATTTTTAAGGTTTCCTAGTCAAAATAAGATTGTAGCAGAGAAGTGGATTGAAGTCATTCGACTTAGCCGGAATGATGAATCATGGAATCCTAAGGCGCTCAGCGTAGTTTGTTCGACACATTTCGATAATGGTGACTTATATTACTTTCAATCGTGACTATGTCGAAGGAGTGATCACCACAGTCTCACGTAAACTTGGCATCCTGAACAGGGTGCAGCAATACTTCACTCCGGAGCTGCTCTACAAAACGCAGGTTCGGAGCAGCATGGAGTACTGTTCGCATCTTTGGGATGGCTCATACTCATACTCATACTCATTTATTGGTAAAGATATTACACGTCATAATAAACTATTATACAGTACTTATTGAGCTACATATCTCTTAAGAATAGGTACCTACAATGAATTATTTATTTACAATCAATAATATATAATAAATGATAATAAAATTTCCAGTATAAATAATATAAAAAAATGTCAACATAAAACTTATTACCTATGATTAATAAATAAACTATTAACTATGATTTTAATTTATTAAATTCGTCAAATGAGTAAAATGCTTGCTCGACAAGCCAGCTTTTTAAGAGATTTTTAAAGTTGCTGAGGCTGGCTGCATTGATAATATTGGCTGGCAACTTATTATAAACCGATGGGCCCATAACATGAGTAATCTTAGAGGACTTGGTTAACGTACGTGGTATTGCTGATAGATTTTCACGACCTCTAGTACAATATGAGTGCACACTGCTGTGTTTTACGTACTGGTCTAAGTTATTTCTTGTGTACATTGCCACCTGAAATATGATGATTCCTGGAAAAGTCATAATACCTAAGCTTTTAAAATAGGGCCTAGCCGAGGAATCTTGCGCAATACCAACGATTGACCGTACTGCGCGCTTTTGCATACGAAATGCACGCTCCCAGTCTGCACCACGTCCCCACACTTCTGCCCCGTATTGCAATACGGAGTGGATTGTTGCAAAGTAACATGTACGTGCTCTGCCAAGTATCTCATAGAAACCCTAGACCGACTGCAGCGACATGCGTTCCGCATAGTTGATGACACCCAGGTTACGGAAACACTCCAGTTACTAACATACGATTTGTTGTGATCAATTAATTAAATGATTTTGGAATAATAATTGTTTTATTTTTATCCAATCTTGTCGGAATAAACATACTATTATACCACCACTTAAAAGGAAAATACCTATATACAATTTTAAAATTAAATTTATCCACGAACTCAATCAGTCTGCCAGTACTTAGACAAATATTAGGGTAATTAGTTTTCACTGCATGGCAGCACTCCTTAAATGCACACATGTTTATAAAACCTGCTTCATTTTACAGTTGACAGCGCTACGTCTTTATTTTTTATTTAGTCTGAGAGTAAATAGAGGAAATCCTAGCTACTTAAAGGACGACATTAAAAAAACTAAAACCTTCATAAGTTAAAATCCTTTTTTTATTCTTCTGCTGGCCTTGAAAATATTCTTTATAATTTTATACAAAGTTTCATTTACGAGTAAGATAATAAAATGATCATTGTCTTACATTTTCTTTTTAGAGGTATTTTTATATAGTAGTAGTATTTTTCGATATAGACACAATCGGGATACGACGAGGCTATGACGCGGCATTATGTTTGCTTATTCGAACACTACACAAACAAAAAAAAGAATAATAATATTATCGTCAAAATACATAGTGCTAGTAGATTTATTCGAAACATTTTCCTGTTTTGTTTTCTATGTAAGTTATGGGTTAATAAAAATGTAAATTGACCTCATGAAATCGACAATCGCAAACTAAATAAACAGTGTTTATCGACATTATCCTTATATTATCACCAACGCGGATTTGGGCCAGGTTATCAGATCCCTTAACAAATTTTATTACAAATACAATGGCAATAATTTAAGGAACGATTCTCCTGATTTGGTTTAGTTATACCATGCTGTCCAGGTGTCACGGAAAGCAATAATCATAATAATAATATCATCATCACTTGGCTCACGAGGTTGTCGGCATGTGGAATGTTGATTCGGCGATCATTGTTCCGATAGTACTTTCGGTAAATTAACTTTTCCAAAGAGTCTCTATCAACATCTAAGGAGACTCGCGCTTGACAGTTGGATCATAGGTCTGATGCAGAAGGCAGTACTGCTTGACACGGCATGTATTGTGAGGAGGTTCCTATCTCTGGAGCCTTAGCCACCAGTAGCTTGGTCCTTGTACCCGATACTGGTGGGTCTACCTTTTTATATTTTTATTTTTTTTATATTTAAAAATGTAAATTAATGTGAAAAATGTAAATAAAGAATATCATCATCATATCAGCCAACATAGGCTTTCTCCAAATATTATCACGTTACGCGAAAGCAATTATATTTGTTCCAATTATAATTTTGCGGTGAAATAAATTACTTGACCTTCCGGCCGACATTAGCCCAGACGGTAGCCAGTCGAAATCCGGAATATATTAAGGTAAGGATTAGCGACCAAAACGTCCCACCCATTAAAAGTCAGGAAGATTACTCGACGACGACCTCTGTGGCGCAGTCGGTATATTACATGGCTGCTACGCATGTAACTCTCATGTTTGTTGTCAGCTGCAGTTTTTTCACATAGCGCCATAGATTTAACGATTTGAGGCAAGCGTTTATTTCGAGAAGAAAAAAAAAAAACTTTAATGCACCACAATACTCGCAAACAACGTCCATTTGCCCAATGCAAACGCTATGATGCAAGCTGTAATCATTGCTGCCATCGTATTGAAACGCTGCTCGATTCAAATCGCAGAAAAAAAAAAAAAAACGGGATAAAAAGTATCCTATGTTCGTCTCCTGGCTCTAAGCTACCTCCCTACCAATTTTCAGCCAAATCTGTTCTGCCGTTCTTGAGTTATAAGTGGTGTAACTAACACGACTTTCTTTTATATATATAGATTACACATTTTAAATGTTCAATTCACAATATAAAACGTAAAACACAATAGATCATAGCGATCATTTCAATATATTTGCATGCTCGTTATCACCTAAGTACAAATCCTGCGCGCGCGACGATATGACGCAAGGTCGTCTACCAATTATAATAAATACTAATACACTATTTACATACATTTTTCATTTAGGATGATTGACTTTAAATAGTACCTAGTTTTAGTTATAATGGTACGTTTCTTTTGTTAAGAAGGTAATTTTGTGAATGTTAATTGTCCTTTAGACGAAGGCGGAAGGCGTATTGACCCCTTATGGTCCATCCTCATCCTCTGGTTAGGACGGCGCGCGAGAAGCTGATGAATGAGGGAGGCAAAGGACCGTGCAAGGTGGAAATATTTGGAGGAGGCCTATGTCCAGCACTGGATGTCCTATGATAATGAGGCAAAGCAGGTTTGTAAGGATCGAAGTACTTGACGCTCAGTAGACTCTGCCTACCCCAATCAAGAAATCACGAAATCCCTAGGGATATGACGAAATCCCGTTTCTACCAGAAAAGTAATGCTCATATTTTGGTTTGTAAATTAAAAAAACAAGGATTCTGACTTTTGTTGGTTAGGTCAGGTTAGAAGTGTGACCATAATGGCAGCATTTTAGCAGAGGCATTTTAGACGTTTACCGGGATTTAGTGATATCCCTAGTGATTTCGTGAAATCTATGGTTTCCTCATTTCCCTGCGACAAAAATAAACTTTATTAGACCCTTGTCCGTCGTGCAAGTATGAAGCCAAGTTTATCTCAAACATAGGAGAACACCGTCCCTGCGTTATGACAGGCAAGCAGGAAAGTTCGTTCAAGGAGTACACAAACACAGTACAACCAGTAGTCTATCTCGGCCGAATATTTATTATAAATGCCTACGGCTGCGCGGTACGTAAACATGCGATAGGGCTGCCCACCTCCAGCTTTATATGTAATTACATTTACCTACTTTCCAGCTCGTTACTGCGGCACAGTCGCGACTGTTCCCTCCGCAAAGCCACCGCTATCGTGAGCGTGTAGGTATAACTCGCGTTTCGTGCGTTTCTGTGAAGTCGAAATATGGTATATATTTGTACTATGACACAAATCCCTCAATTATTGTTCTTGGAAATTAATGAAAACAATCGCTTTGGAGGTAAATATTATCAGATTAAATTGTTTTGTGAGAGAGAAGGTGGGGAGACCCCTCACACGGTGGACCGATGACCTAGTTATGACGGCAGGAAAGCGATGGATGAGGGGGGCACGGGACTGAGCAAGGTAGAAATGTTTGAAGGAGGTCTATGGCTGATATAATAATAATAAAGTTTATAATATGATGATGATTATAAGCTTGTGTTGACATTAAGATACTTTTGTATGTTAAATCGATGTTCTTGGTTATCTAGGGGACTTTTCATACGCGGTTTTCTAGACTACTGTGCGCGTTATTGAATAAAGCCCGATTTACGCATCGACAAGTACAGTAGCGAGTTAAGTAGTAAGTTGTTGATTACTTAACCCGCTACTGTACTTGTCGATGCGTAAATCGGGTTTAAGGGATGTATTTGCGTATTTACATAATAGCAACAGCGTTCTTTAACCAGCTACAATGAAAACCTGTGTCGAAACTTCAGGTTAAATAAATGTCAATAGTATGCCGCTATATCTTCAGTTTAATTATATTTATAATAAAAAAACACGATAGTTGAACTGTAAAGTTACGAGCGTACTTTTGTGTGGAGATCGCCCCTGCATAAGCGGTGTACGTTGCCCAAACGTACTTTTTTTTTTTTTTTTTTTTTTCTAATTAATCTAGTAGAGCAAGATCCTAGAAGTGGCGCTAATGGTCTACGCCTTCTTCTAGGATCGTTTTGCAGTATTATTATTTAATGTATAATGTGGTGAATAGTACAAATGAATGGTTAACAATAAAATAAGAAGAACATAAGAATTGACAAAAGTATTCTAGATTACAACAATGCTTAACATATAAAATAAAGTTATTTACATACATCCTTTTTTATATTTTTTTTATATATCTTTTTTTTTGACAACTGCAATTTTTTAGTTGTATAGCATATTTAATTGTATGATAAAGAATGCATGTTTTTTTTTTTATTATACAATCAGATAAAAAACAAACAAAACAGACACTTATTTAAACAAAACAGATTAACAATAAAGAAGAAAAATATAAATGTGTGAACTAAAATAAAGACAATATTTACATAAAAATTACAAAATTTACAGGTCTTTATACAAATCATCAGCAAGTATATGTAGCAAGTTATATGTGCATGTGTGAATATACTTCACTGTATCGCTAAGTTTGATTAAAATGTTTTAATTCTTTTATTTTTTCATTCATTTACACTTCTCATCAAAAAAATCGAAACAGTGTGCAAGTTTGTGTTTTGTAAGGATTATTTGAAAAATGTGTATATTTAGGAATATGTGTTATATATCATAATAGGAAATTTAATGAGGTTTTCAAATATTGATGTTAATGTTCTAAATTCAAATTAAATTTTCATAGATTTCGTATTTTGTTTAACAAGTCGTTTTTACTTTGTACGTAGTTTGACGAAAATTGATAAAATTAGGCACGTAAATGAAAAAAATAACTAGAAAACGTTTATTTAATAACCCGTATCGTGCACCCAGAGTTCCTCGCTCCTCTTATTACTGCGTCCATGCGATGTTTACCCGCAAAAACCGCCAAGTGGTGGCATTACTGAATTCTGGACTTAGTCAGGTTATTACGGCTGAAAGATTGCATCTTAGCCGGTCGTCTTTTCTTAGAATCTGCAAACGCTATCAAGAGACTAGTTTGTTCACGCGCCGTTGGATATCTGGCAGAAAACAGGTAATTTCTGACCGAGTAGATCGATTTATAGTAACACCTTTCTTACAAAATCTACGCCTTAATGTCTTTCAACCGCAGCAGCAGCTTCATGATGAACCAATGGTGGCTGCAAGTGACTCTACAATTAAAAGAAGGTTCAAGAAACGTGGGTTAGTACCGTACAAGCCAGCAAATAGGGAGAAATTAGCTGCAGACTATCGAAAAGCGCGTCTTAACTTTTCACGTAATTACCTAAATTGGTCATACATCTAGGGGAACAAGTTCCTCTTTTCTGATGAGTGCAAAATTGTATTGTATGTTAACGATGAAAGGACTAAGGTCTACAGAAGTGATGGAGAAAGATTTGCACCATGCAGGATTAAAAGAAAAGGCCATCCATGGTGGCGGTTCATGGACTGTTCGAGGAGAAATTAGTGGCAACGACAAGACAGAGTTTGTCTTTGTGTTTGGGTCCCGTCTGCCCTTTCTTAACAGTCATAGGTACATCAAATAGTATCTTGAATCTCTTGTGATGGCCTATGCACATTTATTTGACCCCGGTTTGACATTTATGTACAAGGATGCTAGGGCAAACACCGCAAGCGTCGTAAGAGATTATGTTACTGAAGTCGATATCTCTATTATTGCTTGGCCAGCAAGAAGCCCGGACATGAATCCAATTAAACATCTATGGGAGGAATAAAAAAGACGAATTAGTGTAAAAGAGCATGCCTCAAAAACACTTAGCCAGGTTTAAAATGCAATCCAAGAGGAATGGAATAGAGCGCCACTGTTTTTGATCGTGACTCTCATCCGATCGATGAAAAACCGTACAGAAGCAGTAATGAGAGAGCGGGGATGGTATCCGAGTTATTAAATAAACGTTTCCTAGCTTTTTGTTTAACTTTATCAATTTCCGTCAAACTACGTACAGGGTAAAAACGACTTGTTAAACAAAATAAGAAATCTTAAAATTTAATTTGAATTTAGAACATTAACATCAATATTTAAAAACCTCATTAAATTCCCTATTAAATGATATATAACACATATTCCTAAATATACACATTTGTCAGATAATCCTTACAAAACACAAACTTGCACACTGTTTCGATTTTTTTGATGAGAAGTGTATATGAAATATGGTTGATGAATATGTTAACTGTTTCTTCGTATTTTATTAAATGAATTAAGTAGTGTGGATTGTATGGGTCTATATCGTGGTTCTCACATGTATATATAAAAGGTAAACGAGTAATTTGGAAGCGTGGACATTTAAGAATTAAATGTCTAAATGTTTGAATTGATGAGTTATCACAGGGGCAAAGATCATTATTGGTTATGTGAAAGCGGTGAAGGTACGATTTATGGTATGCATGATTGGTGAGTAGTTGAGTGATAGGAAAGGATGGTTTAATGATAGATAAAAACTTGGATATATCTTGAAAAGAAGAAAAAAGTTGTTTAGTGTAAGTTGCTCCTTCAGAGTTGTCATACAGCCCTTGTAAGGATGTGTGTAATTGTTTTTTGTGTATCAGTTTGACGTATGAAAAAGGTGTATGTAAGTAGTCCGGTGCTTTGTGCATGTTAGCTGCAGTTTTTGCTGCAGAGTTAGCCTCTTCATTTCCAGGAATGCCAATATGTGCCCTTACCCATGCGAAATGTATATGAACTTGTTTGTTTTTTAGTGTGTTTAAATGTCTGAATATGTTAACTGATAGAGGATTGTGTGAATAAGGATTAGATAGTTCTTGAAGAGAAGATTTAGAGTCAGAGAGGATGTAGCAAGAGGAAGAAGGTGTAATATGTGTATTATTAATGATCCATAAGCAAGCATTTTGTATGGCTAACAGTTCAGCTTGATATACAGAGCATGAGGAGTGAAGTTTGAATTTCTTTGTAATATGTGATTCACCTGTGGGATCAAACACGACAAAGGCCGAACCTACTAACTCATCGTGCTTGCTGCCATCAGTAAAGACGCACCAAGATTGATAAGTAGAGAGGTTCTCAAAATCTCTTATAGTGTCCAATTCAGTGAATGTAATTGGTTCACGGAGGGAAGGATGCAAGAGAGTGGAGGATGGAGCAGGTCGTTCAAGGGGAATGTCAAGGGGGAGAAGGGATGAGATGCCCGTAAGTCTCGATGTCTCAATTTGTGATGAAATTCTAATTATATCAGGGAGAGGAGTGAGTTGAGCAAGAGTGATGGAAGCAATAGTACTTGTAGTGCGAAATCCACGTATGATTTTAATGGCGAATAGGCGTTGAAATGAAAGTAATTTTTTCTGAATGAGTTTGAAATCTAATGCACGTGTCCAGATAGATGATGCATATGTAATAATAGGAGTTATAACTTGATTAAATATAATACGTATATTATCGGAATGTATACCCCAAGTGGGGCGCATGTAAATTAATAATTTATAAAATATGTTTTTGGCCTTTTCAATGATATATTTTGTATGTTTGATGAATTTAAATTGATCATCTATGATGACTCCAAGATACTTGAAGTCTCGTGTGAATGCAATTTTGTTGTTATGCATGTGTATGTCAAGTTTAGTTGATTTACGTGTAAAGCCTGTGAGTGTAGTTTTATATTCCAAACGTACTTTGAATGTGTTTGGACTTCTGTACATCTCTTCGTTATGGCCATTCGCAATCATAAACGTTTACTCAATACAATTATTACAGAAAATGACTGAAAACGTTTAAACATAAAAAATACCAGATGGAAAATTAAAAACAACATGGCAGTGTTTTATTAAGGTACGGGTTTTATGACGATTCTTAATTATGCCTGAAATAGTAGAATCTGATGAACAGTATTACATTAGGTATTTGAAGGTTGTTTACGTAATACCTACTTCAAGAAGTAAAATTTATACCAAAATACATTTTGCAAGAAATGGAGAGAAAACTTTAAGTTTTTTATATGGGAAACTGTGTAGTGTACTAACAATTTGTTACAAAATTGTACATGGATAAGTAGTCTAAAATCTAAAGAAGAACATAAGTTACTTTTTATCAATAAACCACGCGAAACACACGCAAAACTAGTCTAATCCTTTCGGTCCTCTATCATAAATAGTGTTACAGTGATACTGCGTATACACAAAACGAAATCATTGCCCTAGAGTAATACAACGAGGCAATTAATTAGTAAGCCCACATCCATTTAGAGCAATTAGAGGCAGATTCCCTTGCTCGAATATATTATGTATGTATTATAGATTACTCTATGCATGTGGCGTTCATATTGTCGCTGATTTATGCCTTATGATCTATACTACTATTATACAGAGGTAAAGTTTGTGTGTTTGTGACGTTGTAGGGGGTAATCTCTGGATCTACTGAATCGATTTTAAAAATTCTTTCTGGGTTAGATAGTCCATTTATAGGGGAGTGTCATAGGCTATATACACACATCAAAAAAGTCTAAGCAACATGCATGATATTACAAATTTACCATTTATATTAATTAATTTCTAAGTATTTACTCACTCAAAGTGTATAGGTAAGTAAACTTTTTTGTTATTGATGACATACTGGCTGGTTGTAAAAAAAAAAATTCGATTATGTTTTGTTTTTTTTCATAAAATTCAAATGACTGCGAATTTGTTTGAATTTGAGTGCATGTTAATTGCTACTAAATTGAATTGTTAGATATTCTTTACGTCATGGAGCGACGTCATTTGACGGCAGATGAAATGCAAAGAGCTGTAGGGATGTTGCAAGCGGGAAGTAATCAATCTCAGGTATCTCGACATTTTGGTATTCATAGAAGTGTTATTTGTCGTCTTTGGCAGCGCTACAATAATACAGGGGAACCCGCTGAACAGCATCCAGGCCGTAAAAGGAGTACAACCACTCGGCAAGACCGGTACATACAACTGACTGCAAGACGCCAGCCGATGTTAACCGCTCGAGAGATAAGTTTGAGGCTACAAAATTCAAGTGGTGTTGATGTAAGTCCCCAAACTGTGCGAAATCGACTGCATGAGTACGGCCTACGAGCTCGACGCCCTATCAGGTGCCCACCGATACGTCACGGGAATCGCGCTCGTCGAAATGAATGGTGTAGAGAACGCATAACATGGACCCAGGAACAATGGGATAAAATTATGTTTTCCGATGAGTCGCGATTCGGGTTTAGGCCTGATACAAGAAGGGTGCGAGTGTACCGTCGACCCGGAAATACTGAAAGACTCAGGTGCGTTCAGGAAGTTCATCCATACAGCGGCTCAACAGTTATGGTATGGGCGGGTATTATGAAGAACAGGCGAACTGAGCTCGTTTTTGTAAATGGAAACATGAACGCTGAAAATTACGTTGAGGATATTCTCAGACCTTATGTCCATCCATTTGCACAAACCTTTGGCTCCGATTTTACGTTAATGCATGACAATGCGCGTTCACATACAGCTCGGCGAACCAGTGAATACTTGGCAACGGAGAACATCCAGGTATTGCCCTGGCCTGCACAATCGCCAGACCTCAACCCCATCGAGCACGCATGGGACATGCTCCAGAGACGTGTTTTGAAGGACTTGGACGGAGTGACAACAACCCAACAGCTGAAGGATTTGCTACAATTCCATTGGGAGCGAATACCGCAAGATGACATAAACAGTCTCATTAATTCAATGAATAATCGTTGCCGACAAGTTCTGAATAGCAGAGGAGGCCATACTTTGTATTAAATTGTCCTATTCTTTCACAATAAATTCATTTTCTTAAGAAATTTCAATTTGTAAAAAAAAAGTTTAGTTTCTTATGTACCTGTATATTCTAATATTGTTAATTTCTGTTATTAAAAGAACTTATAAAGAAAACAGCTGTTATTTTTACATCATAGAACCCTAAAAATATTATTTTAAAAATAAAATACAACGTTATAATTAAAATAAATGGTAAAATAAATTAATATAAATGGTAAATTTGTAATATCATGCATGTTGCTTAGACTTTTTTGATGTGTGTAGTATCACGATATGACTAATAGGAGTGGAGCAGTAATGAAATATGTTTAAAAAGGACGCGTTTTTTCACCGCTCAACGAAGTGGGCACGGGTTAGCTAGTTTAGTTATATTTATTATTATTTTTTTTTTTTTTCTTATTTTGAGCGCGAACTGGTTGACAGAAAACTAGAAAAATGAGTATGGAAAAATGAGTATATAATATCTATGTTAAAGCTTTTTATGGTACACAAAACATACTGCGTTTTGTGTACCTACCATAAAAAGCTAAAAAAGTTTTAAAAAATCCATTCAATGAACAGGTCTTCTCCAGATACGAAAAGACTAAGAATACCTGAGTGACCAAACACAGAATATAATTCTAGCACAATCAATCAACTAGCCTATTGCAGTCCAGTGCTGGACATAGGCCTCTCCCAACACGCGCCACAGAACTCGGTCCTGCGCCTTCCGCATCCAGTCTGACCCAGAGACCTTTATGAGGAAGTCGGTTTACCTAGCTTGGGGACGTCCTACACTACGTTTTAGCACATTACTTACTGCAGAAAAAGAAAGTCTAAAATTGAAAATGTGCTTTCTCGGTCGTCATCTCTATACAAAAAAGGATTATCGTTGACTGGACTTGTCGCGACCTCTGTATAAGGTAGACTCGAAAAACATAGAATCTTCTCTGATACGAAAAACTAAAACAAACACTGGAGACTCGAAAAACATAAAATCTTCTCTGATACGAAAGCTAAAACAAACACTGGAGACTCGAAAAACATAAAATCTTCTCTGATACGAAAGCTAAAACAAACACTGGAGACTCGAAAAACATAGAATCTTCGCTGATACGAAAAACTGAAACATACACTATTCCAATCAGACTAGCCAGCATTATTAATAGACTTCTGCTTTCATTATTAGGACATCACCGAGTTAAGCTGATAAGAAAAAATAACTGACCGAGACACAGGTAATAATGTCCAAAAGCATACAAAGCAGCTAGTCAGAATGAATTGTTGATAGGACTTCTGCAATAGCTCGGCACAGTTATTGCAAATCACCTTTTTAAACTATACAACCATACTAATTTTATCAAAAAAGGAAAAGTAAAGGTGTTTTTCATTTTCAAACTAAAATGATACACATGCTAAATCCTTAAGACTTGTCAGTCTAATCTAATTTCTCTTAAAGACCTATAAAGAGATTAGTCATTAGGAATAGAATATAATTATAGTTACAGATGGTGTTACAATAAAACATTTTGTCCATTATATTCTACAGTTTCCGGTGTAGAAATATTTATAAATAGGAAATAAAACTGTTGAGGGAACTGTTAACAGGACATCTATAAATGCCAATGCGTTAAGCACCTTGCATATATTTTTAATTCTAAAGTATCAGTGGTACAAGCAAATTAGGTGATAGTACAACCAACAGTGGTTATAGTCTCCAGACTATGACATGGCTTTTAAATATCAGACTTTTTAAACATTTGTTATTTACTACAATAATACTAGCAAGAGTATGGTGCAGGTATTAATTAAAGGCACATTAAAATTAGGAATATCATTTGGAACCACTTTTTCTTATAGTATGTAAAGGTTTTGAATCATGCTTGATAAAAAAAAATGCTGTTTGATTCAATAAACATCTATAAATGGGGTATATTTATATTTTTGACATGCCTCGTGTAATTTGAACTTCAGCAAAAAAATAACTAACTGCATTTATCGCAGACCTAATTTAACTTAAGTACATTTTCATTTATTTATTAGATGCCAAGGTAGCATATTAACTATTGAACCTGCCTTCCACATCATCATATCAGCCAACCGACGTCCATTGCTGGACATAGGCGTCCTCCAAGTCTTGCCAACTTGTGTGATCCTGTGCCTTCCACATAGTATATAAATGAATCTAAATAAATTATCTTATGTCCATAATGTTTATTTTTAGATAAGATGAAGTTGTGTTGAATGTGTCAGGAAAATTAATTTAAGTCATTAGTGTAAAAATAAAAGACACTTCTGGTATGCACATGTCTTTGAAGTAATCAAGGTTGCCGAGTTGGAATCAATGCTAGATCAGTTTTAGACCCTTAGCAGATGCTAAAGTGGTGACCTTGTTATCAAATACCTGTAGTTTTATTAATACTCAGAAGAATATAACTTGCAGTAATGAGTGTGTATAGTTGTAAATATCAAATACATAAATCTGGTTTATAATTTTTCTAGTAAGAAACTATTTAGTATTTTGTAGAAGTTCTTTATACTAAGAGATTCAAAAAGTTTATTTACTTAATTATTATTTTAGGTTATTTTAAGTGTACACATATTACAAAGTTAAGTAATGTAATAACTTACTAAGTAAAAGCTTTTTTTTTAAATTTAAATAAGTATAGATGCAATTGAGTATCAATGCACTTAAAACATAATATTCAAATTATGAGTTGAATTGAAAATGACATTTATTACTTAAGTACTGAAAAAACTACTTTACAGATATAAGTTTGATTAGTAACACAACCAAATAAATAAAAAACTTAACAAAAACATTATTATTGTCTGTGAGAAAAGAAATAAAGATAATAATTAACAGATTATTGAGTAACAAGACAGCAGACATAACAATGACATTGAAACTTTAAAAAAGTTGATTAACTTAACCTCAAAACATCATAGTTTTATAATTATCTGAAGGTAGAAATATGTTACTTTATGTATTATATGTAAACAACATTCAAATAAGACTTTTTAAATCTTATTAAATACTAATTAAAATATATTTCAACAAAACTATTTATCCAGTTTACTAAAGTAACATGGAAAATAATATTGCAGTTAAACTTATCAAGTTAAAGTTGAAGTAGTAACTAAATTACTTTTCTAAGAAAGTTTATCTTATTATTAAGGGGAAACAATTCAATCGCAATTCCATACAAACAAAGAAAGTTAATTCCTCCTTCATTAGATAATAAATCCTCAAAACTATAGATGATATCGTTTTGTTTCGTTATTATCTAGTCTTATTGATTAATAAAACAGTAAAAAAAATATTCATTTACAAGTTATGAGGCTTCAAAGTTCATAATTCTATCCACATTTTATGACAACTTTTAGCGTAATAAAATAGGATTAAACGTTTATAAAGGTAAATATATTTTGGGACTAGGAATAGATTATTTATTCGAAAATTCAAATAATTTTATATTGACTAGATACATTCTAAAGTTTGTACGCAATTACCTTTTTCCCAAAACCATTTTAGGAAATTTTACCGTGCTCGTTTCCGCCATCGACATCTTGCATCTCGCCTCCACTTTCTGCACCCCTCGGGACGGCGGAGGGGAGGTACGACAGCGAGCCGACCGTCGTCGAATGTTACCAAATATTTTTTTTAAACTTCAATAAACTTTAATTTATGTCATTTATTATGACAATTACGTATCGCTTGCCAGTAAGAAGTTTCGTAATTTCTTTTATCAAAGAGATCCAATTACTATCAGATGCATAACCAGGTAAATAAAATACCTACATCAGTGACATTCTTGACTAAAATCAACTGTCAAAATTCACCTATTATTACAATAGTCAATAGAGCATAGCTAAGGCTGTCACATTGCACAAACTGTATTTTTTTTGTAATTCATTTTGTATTTTTTTTTAATATTTACGTGACTCACCCCCGCCCCGGTATCTGAATGACTGATCAAGTATCATTTCTTGTCAACTATCATTTCCAGATTTTATGATTATTATTTATTTTTAATAAAAATAATCAAGAGTTAGAACTGGTCAGATCCTGGAGACCACCGAGAGTCGAGGGAACACCTCAACGGCATATAGCAGCTACCTTGTGTTTGGGCTTATTTTAATTGTATTGATGAAAACTTTACACAACTTTACACAAACATGATCTGATGATGAAGACGACTGAGGGTCGAGGAAACTTTTCAACGGTATATAGCAGCTACCTAGTGTTTGGGCTTATTTTATTCGTATTAATGTAAAACTAATCTTAGAAATTGTAATCAGCATGGTTTTTAACCGACTCCTGTTGAAGTCGGTTTTTTAATTGGAAAATTATATGATTTTTCTTCTTTTTTTTTAAATCCAGCTAAAATTAACTTCATGTACTGTATGTGAAGTAAGATATTATTGTGTACTGTATGGAACCCCTATTAACGATGCACGGTCTAAAAAACTGCCTTAAGAATAAACAGTTTAACTTAAAAAAAAAAAAAATATAATGTTTTACGGTGTCATACCTACACCACTTACAAGATAAATTGATGTCTCGCTTGGTGTGTCTTCCGCAACAAAACTTACAATAAAATATTTTTTAAAAACCCATTTTAGTTATCTTTATTTACTACTGATTTATTACTTTTTGAGTAACTACCTACAGCTAGTATTAGTGTCAACCCTAACAATCAAGAAGAACAATATTTATATTTTGAACGACATTTTGATTTGTCATAAATACAATCGAGCGCGTGTGCGTGTGCATGTTTCTTACTGCTTTTCTATGAGTTGTTCTCTTTCTCACGCGACGTTTGGTGAAACAACAATGTTTTAGGCTTCGCCGACAGCTAAGTTGGTTTTGACAGAATGAGCCTTCTTAAGATTCCAATTGGAATATTTCTGTTATCATAACTTTGACAACCTGCTGTCAATGTTATCAAAGCGATAACTTTATTGTTATTTCTGTAACAAATCTATACAATAAAATAAAAAATATGTACCTACATATTAAATTCTGTGTGTACAGAATATCTTTACCTCATGGTCAACAAATTAACATACATAGAATACACATTAGACATGGTTAATAACAACATTAGATGAATTATTAAAATAAAAAATCATATTAACATTGAAATTATTTTTTTTGAACCGCCTGGTGCAGACAAACATTAGTAAATAAAATATTATCTCACCCTTATCGTACACCTCCGCCACTCTTATGATAACGGCACATAATCACAATAACGTCACTTGTAAATTATATTAGATTTAATCAGATAATTCAAGAAAAAAACACAAAAACTTTGATTTTCAATGACACACGACGGAGCGAAATCACCTCGCCGAAGGCGCGCCACTACGCGGTGTTGCCACTCGACATTTACATTTACCCTAAAATAGTGATAGAGACGGAGATAAGAAAATTATTCCTGCGTAGCACAAATATTTTTAAGGAACACAATTTTTTTCCTATTTACTTTAGTTTCATGGGGTCTCGATGCATTTATGTGAATATTGAGTTGCTAAGGTTATCATTTTTGCAGAAAATACAGGAAGTAAACAAACAAATAATTACTTGATGAACATAAATATTTATTTAAAATCATATACAATAAATTACCGAATTTAATCCTATTGGGGTGTTCTGATTGAGGGATCGAAAGGGAAATCCGGTTTTATTACAGTCTCGGGAAACAGGTCTTTATTGTTAGTGATGCCAAGGCAGTAATTGGTCCAGCACTACGGTGTAAGTTGTTAGACGCTAGTCCCATTTTTCTTTTATTCCTAGATTTAGTTTATTAAAATGAAGCTATTGCTGAATTATGATAAAATTTAAAAAATCGTGTTCTATTTATACTGTACTACCTACGCAAATTTCTGCTACTTCTCCCTCTAATGTATCTATGCTCATCATAGCAGCCCACTTCAGGGACGGGCCTCCTTCCATGACGGAGGGATTCTGGGCCTACTAATACCACGCTGGCCAGACGTATTGGTATAAGGTTTAATTTCAAGTTTTCCTTCTTTTTATTTCGTAAAGATAATAATTACGGATAGTCCCTTAGTCGGTTTTTACGACACCCATGGGATGAGATGGAGTATCTATACTATTTCAAGTGTTTTACGTAGCAAATAAATCATATACCTACTCACCTAACATCAGAATATTCATATAACATAACTCGTTGGTATACGCTCAGACATCAGCTAAAATCAAAGTAGGTAGACGCCGTATGATATCTAGACACCACTCCCGGTACTCCCTACGCTACTCTAGATGGTGCTCGTGACGCCTTTATGGCTTGGCTCCCAGACGCACTCTACATTAGCATGACTGGTTATGTAGTCAGATTTTTGAAAAAAGGGTTCGAATTCCTAACATTATTAAACTGAAAGGGTTGGCGTATAATATATTTATCCGGTGACACAACAGGCATTTGTAGGTTTCGTAGTTATTCAGGGTGGGATGTGGGATCTCAATTGCAAAGACAGGCACCTCCGCAGTAACACATGCAAACTTAGCCTGGTAGTAGCCACCCCATACTACACAGGTGACACGGATTGCTTCAAGTAAGTAGTTACTTTTAAGTTATCTTTATATTTTCGTAAAGAATCTGCACAAATATCTGCCAAACTGCCAACGTATACCTGCTACGTTTAGTCGGCGACAGTCACGAGATGAGTTAGTGACAAAATGTATTCTTTGAGCTAAAAATAACTCAATCCGATTATCGATTAACTAAGCTATCTTACAGGTTTAGATAATTTGTACGTGCTCGATTGACAATACATTGTTATCTGAATTCTTTAATTGCAATTATGACAAGGGTAATTTACAGGGAGTCCTATTTCTCTTCTTAGCGATGTTTCAATTTCCACAGCTTGATTATACTTACCTGCTAGATACTAAAACAATTTAATCCCCAATGGAGGTACCTACATCCACTTAGGCTTATATCTCTAAGAAAAAATATATAGCATCCTGCGTGTTAAGGGCAGCCCGGGACTCGGACGAAAAATTATGCATAGGTAGATCAATGGCTTTGTTTTAAAGCACCTAATGCCACTAACAGGAAAAAACCCGGATATTAAGTTATTATATTTAAACCCATTTTCACAATAACGTGTACACAGACAGAATTAAACAATCACATCTCATTTTAAATTTAATTGTATCTACGAATAAAGAATGCAGACAATGCAAGTAGGTACTTAGCTAGAATTGGGACCAATAAAAATAAAACTTTTTTGGAAACCGTTCCTTTTCCGGCTTGGCTCAGCCCCCAGCGTGTGTCGAATCCAGTCTACCGACTAATGCTACCGAGGTGCCTCAAACCCCTCCTGAATACGAGGGCTGGTGGATTTTTTTACTACACGCCGCCCGGCCTTAGTTAGTTTCTTGATATTTTATGGCAAAAAAATGGCATTGTGTGAATGTGAAAGAAATAGAATTATTATTTAATAGCTGACCCGTGCCCACATCCTTAGACGGCGAAAAAAACGCGTCCCTTTTTTAAACATATTTCATTACTGCTCCAGTCTTATTAGTCACAGCGTATGCCTAGATACTATATACCTAGCCTATAACGCTCCCCGATAAATGGACTATTCAACACAGAAGAATTTTTAAAATCGGTTCAGTAGATCCAGGGTTTACCCCTTAGAACGTCACAAACACACACACACAAACTTTACCTCTTTATAATATTAGAATACTTACTTAGATTAAAATAAATACAAAACACACACGTCCTGTAGAAATAATCTCCCCGTTATGATAAGAGCAGTATTTTTTGCAGTAGGTCTGTATATAACTGAACTGTTATCTGGTACAATTTGTCCAGCTTCTGATCAGACGGCACAATGGCTTCAGCGAAGTACCTGTTACTGTTTACGCTGGTTGCAATTGGTAAGTTGTGAGACAATCTTTTTTTATTATTTATTTTATAATTGATTAAATTAAAACCTTTAAAAAGCTAAGCGCCCCTTACTTTTAAATAGCTGTTCTTAGTAATAGTTGGTTTCAGACTTAACAAAGTAAAATAGCTAATTGAACCCCCACATCAGCTATAATCCTTTTTTTTCGATATGCTGACATAACGAAGAAGTAGCTTACCTGACGTCAAGCTTCGCATTGCCTTTGCACTTTCCTTTACACCTTTCCAAAAGTTGGTGTCAACTTTTGGAGGTTAGGCTCCATCAAAAAATAAAATAGGTAACAAGATAAATAAATATTTCCTGCTTTAGATTAATGGTATGAATGTATTGGTATTATTAATACAGTAACGGGCTTTTACCAGGTCTTGATTCAAAAAATGTCTTCCACAGCATCAGCAGCTCCAGAAAGCCGTGTAGTCGGTGGGACCCCGACTACTATCGAAGAGTTCCCTTACGCTGTATCATTCCTGTACTCCTACCCTACTATCGGTATCACTGTGCAGAGATGTGTTGGATCATTGCTGTCTTCATGGCACGTGTTGACGTCAGGGTTCTGCTTTACGTAAGTACAATATAATTTGAACAATAGCAGCTCTAATAATTTTGTACACTTTCGCTGCCCGTTGTTTTACCGCGGTGCCCGACTACAACCAGTGCCCCATGACGCGTCCTAGAAGCATTCTTTCAGTGCCCCATGACTCGCATGTGCGTCTTTACAAATTCATATTATTATTAGAAGTACTTATGGAAATCCTACTTCCTACTAATATTATAGATGTTTGTTACTCTTTCACGCAAAAACTACTGAATGGATTTCGGTGAAATTTGAAATATAGGTAGTTTAGGGTGTAGAATAACATTTAGGCTACCTATAACTACACGGGTGAAGCTACAGGCATCATCTAGTAAGGTCTATACGCACTTTTTGACCTCAAATTTATTTCCCATTACACAATACCTACAGTTTATACATACATACATAAACTCACGGGGTAGGCAGAGACGACAGAACGAAAGTAACTAGAGTTTATCTATAATAACAACCCCTCCTTTACCTCACACTTTTTACTAAAACCCTTCTTTATTCTCCAACAGCGGCGCTGAATTAAACAACATGCAAATCAGAGCTGGATCAACTTCTAGCTTGTCTGGAGGAACTCTAGTAAACGTCAGAACTTTCGTGAAACATCCGAGTTACGAAGAAGCGCCCAGAGAGGCAGATATTGCAGTTACGTTCTTATCGACTGCTTTGGGGATCAGTAATACTATCAATGTATTGTTCCTGCCTCCAGCTAATACTAATATCCCTGATGGTACTACGTTGAAGGTTGTTAGCTGGGGCTTTGAGTCGGTAAGTTGTAATACGTTTAATATACCTACTTACACATACGAGTACAAATAGAAAATCAAAACTGTATTCCTTCTCCAAACGCTCCATCGTGCGCGATCAGCCTTCTTGAATTCACAATGCATGTTTGCCTTGTTAATGCAATCTAAGCATTGTTCCTAAGCGCGGGGATAAAATATAAATAAATATTCCTCACACATTAACACAACGCCATCTAGTCTCAAACTAAGCAAAGCTTGTACTATGGGTACTAGACAACGGATACATACTTAAATACTTGTTTTTTTGTAAATATATACCTACATATTATACATAGGAAAAACCCAGACCAATGCAAACAATTGCAATTTTATGTTCATGCACACAAAGATTTGGTTCGAGCGGGAATCGAACCCGAGACATCTGTGTAGCAGTCACGTTATATAACCACTACGCCTCAGAGGTCGTCTAATACTACATACAGAAGGCGATATACCTTGACTCTTTCAAATCTGCTATTTTTTGTCATCAGTGGGTATGTTGTACAGTCACCAACAAATATATTGTAGCAGACATGGTGATCAAATACTTATGAACAATTTAAAATGTCAATAAGTTCTACACGCACAAGTGACCATACAATATTATCTGATCATTCGTTGTTTTAATGAGTCAAACAATCAATATATTTAGTGTTCAGATATTAACTTATTGACTTGCATAGAACTTATAGACATTTTAAATTGTTCAGAAGTATTTAATCATCTTATCTGCTACGATATATCTGACGCTGACTGTACATTACTGTTATTGGGTACAGTCAACCTATTGTATTCCAACATCTCTTAAAGATATCTAGTTAAGAACCTGCTAACTTACCCTTCGACATCTTTTTTAAACCGTGACACCGTCCTCCGTCATCCTATGCGTGTGGCCTACAGGATAAAGTAGGATGGTGCCAACGTTTGTTATTCCGGCATCACACAAAACTAACTATGTATAATACTTCATCATAACAGCCCATTAATGCCTCACTGCAGGGACGGGCCTCCTTCCGTGACGGAAGGATACTTGGCCTTCTAATACCACGCTGGCCAGTCGGATTGAGGATGTAATTTCAAGTTTTCCTTCTTTTTACTTCATAAAGATAATATTTACGGTTAGACCCTTAGTCGGTTTTTACGACACCCGTGGGATGAGATGGGGTGGTGACATTATATTCTTATTCCGTCACCACACGGACATCATAAATACTTACCAACCATAAATTCTTAGCACATTATAAAGCACGCTACTCTTTTACAGACATCAGGACCTCAAATGGAGTTGTTGAAGACAGTATATCTTACTAAGATAAATGTGGGACAATGTCAGGCTCAATATTCTGGTAACACTGGTGACGTTGCTATTTCTGAAGGTAAGTCCATGCATAGCAAGTGGTCAACTGAGCCCGCGGGTCCAGTTGACAGATCAGTGGGCTGAGTATCACCCAAAAGAAAACGTATGGGGTCAACTGACCCCGCGGGATCAGTTTGTTGTGGGATCAGTTGACCATGAAGGGCATATTTCACTGCAATAAAGGAGTTCAGTACATGTTTTAAAATTTCCATCTTTGCTAGATATGTATAGGTTTCTACCTATACCTACAAAATGCTACGCCATGTTTACTTCTTATGCACCGTTACCATCACTGGCTTCCTGTTTACCTGTCATTAGGTACGGTCAGCTGCAAATAAATGTAACTACCTTTACAATATAAAAGTACGTAAAGGAGTGCGATTTCTTTGCTGCTGACTGTACGAAATTAAAGAATTATTATTAGGTGACATTTTATGATCGATAGTTAGTACTAAAAGCCTCGTTGGCTCAGCTAACCTTAGCGGCTGCCGAACACGGGGGCTTGAATCCCGCATCATCATCATCATAACAGCCCATTAATGTCCCACTGCAGGGACGGGCCTCTTCCCTTGACGGAGGGATACTTGGCCTTCTAATACCATGCTGGACAGACGGATTGGTATAGGGTTTAATTTCAAGTTTTCCTTCTTTTTATTTCATAAGGAGAATATTCACGGATAGTCGGTTCTTACGACACCCATGGAATGAGATGGGGTGGTGACATATTGTATTCTTACTCCGTCACCACACGGAGGAATCCCACGTGCTATAATAATTTTTACGATGCTTAAATGATTGTCATGAGCGTGGTTATACTTTGTGCCAGTTAATTTCTGTAAAAATCGCCGGGACACAGAGAGTCCACTAATGCAGGAGTTGTTTCTCTAAAATAAATGAACTCAATCTTCGCAATAATCTACATACGAAAACCGACGACCGATTAACCGACAAAAAAAACGGAGGAGGTTATCAATTCGACGTGTTTTTTTTTGTGTTTGTTACCTGATTTCTCAAAAACGACTAGACCGATTTGAAGTTCTTTTTCTCTTCTAGATATCATCTGTGCCCAAGCAGTCGGTAAAGGCATGTGTCTCGGAGACTCCGGAGCGCCAATGGTGATCAACAACGTGATCATAGGCGCCTCCTCATACTTCCACAGCTGTGATGATGAATACGCCAGCGTTTTCAGCAGGGTGGATAGGTATACCAACTGGATCTTAGAAGTAGCTGCTGCCGGGAGAAGTGGCAATGGAATTGTGACTGCTCCAGTCGTCTTGTAAAAACCAAATGTATTTTGGTTTAGTTATTTATTAAAGAAAAGGCTGTTTGTAGATTTAACGTTGCGTTATAGTAGGTATAGAAAATAATAATTTTATTTGTAAAGAAAAGAAAATAATATTTAATGTAAAAATTGTTTGATAGTAAATTGTTTTTAGGTAAAATGTAATTAAAATAGCTGTGTTATTAAAAGTAAAATTGTTTTATAGAAAATGTTGTATTATCTAGTCTCTATCTTTCTAGGTATATTTTTATTTTGTAGTAACGATAAATAATTAAAAATTTTAACAATATAATTTTGCATTTCTTACATATTTACACCAATACCAATTCCAAAACCCAGGAGTCCGTGACGTGACGATCTAAATGTACTAGACATGGGTATAACCTTAGCCCCTATTGGAACAACCACGGGATGAGATATTGTAGCAATAATTGGTTGTGTTAGTTCGTCACCTTAGATTACAATTATTGTCCTGGTTCTATACTAACCCCTAGTTTCCGAATGTCTGATCAAGTATAAAATCAACTAATCAAGTGTCAAAACTCTTGTTAACTATAATTTTCAGGAACTAAAATATCGACACCAGAAGTATCAATTAACGTAAGGGACATTTTGGCCAAAATGAGTTATATATACCGTTGGATTCGGAATTTCACGCTCTATCGTTTGGTATATTTGAAATTTCTCTATCGTTAAAAAAATGTCCCTTACAGTACACGTTTTCGAAGGTCTAGACTGTTTTTTGTACTAAAAAATTAATTTAACGGACGTAAATATTTTTACGTGTTAGAAAAAATAATGTAAATAGTTCTGAAATGCAATTCAGTCCCTTACATTAAACAAAAGTTTTGTACAATTCTCACTATATGACCCTTACGTTAAAACACAATCCATAACTTTACTTTAATTTGTCGCTTACCTTAATAAACATTCAAGGGCCCACCTTTAATTATGTCTAAAATTTCGAAAAAATTTACATTACACAGTATTTTTCGGTATTATCAAATATTTTACTTAATTACAAGTATAAATTAAAAAACATTTAATGAACAAAATTTCTTAAAAAATCAACAAAATGAGAAACAGCTATAAAAACTGTAACATTTAGTTAATTGTCCTAGACATGTTTCATAAGATTTGAGCCTGAACTTCAAGGAGGCCATAGTAATTTTCGAATCACACCCTTATTCAGGTATTCAGTTGTGATTTTTAGGGATGTGTGGCCGGGCACTATCATGGATTAACAGAAATTATTCCCCAATAAATGGTGCAATTGGCATCACATGAGGTTCTTAAGCCTTTTTCTGCGTTTACACCACCACTTTAAGAAATAACCAAGTCTAAGTACGAGCCCCGTAAATGATGCCACACAAAACATTATTGAACCACCTTGGTACACCACAGTTTCAAGGGGCACATGGGGCAAACCTTTTCTTTTTGTGCCTTTAAGAACTCTGACGACCTTCACGATAACTTAATGATATTTGATATTCGTCTGTAAACACCACCTTTTTCGAATGCTCTCGACGGATCGACATTCGTATTGGCAAGGCGGCAACCATGTTCGGGAAGCTAGGTACAAGGGTATGGTACAATAAGCACCTTACTATTATGACCAAGATGGTTGTCTTTCAGGCTTCCATCTTAAGCACTCAAGAAAGCTACAAGCTACTCTTGTACGGAGCTGAAACCTGGACATCGTATGCAAAACAAGAACGTCGCCGCCATCTTAACTTATGTTACATGCGTTGCTTACGAAAGATCTTGGGCTTAGCGTGGCAGGACAAGATGACAAACGAGAAGGTTCTAGAAATCGCACAGTTGCCTAGTCTGACAGTGCTTCTTAAATAGAGACGTCTGCGTTGGCTAGGGCATGTGCATAGGATGGAACCCTCTCCATTACAACGGCGTGTTCTTCTTGGTGCAGTAGCGAATGGAAAAAGGGATGTTGGGAGGCCGCTGCTTCGTTTCAAAGACTGCACCAAGGGAGACATGCAGCATTAAAAATCGACCACCGTGACTGGGAGAAGCTCGCGGAAAAACATCCTGAGTGGCGCAAACGTGTCGGAGAGGGTCGCAAATTTTGTAATGAAGCCTGGATTGGAGTGCTTGCTGACAAGAGACAAAAACGACATGAACATGGTTCGACACTAATGTCCAGTTACTTCTGTGGTTAATATAGTGGTAGTAGGTACTCACAGTAAATAAAAACGTAAAATAGTCCTTTACACAAGATAGTTTATTAGAGTAGATACACACACGTTTTATCAACACAACAGTCAGAAGGCACAGAAGAATGAGATTTGAAGTACAAGCACTTAGTCTATAGGAAGATGATGATAGGCACAGATTGAATAGCACATACAGAAAAGAATGGAAACGCGAAACAACAATTAATATAAAAGTATATAAAGCGCAAGCAAGTGACATGCGTCCGGCGTCGAGATCAATTAACGACTAACTTGTACATATCGGCGCCGGCGCAACTAGTTTTAGTATATAACGAGGAATGGTGTACATACGGTACTAGTGATGAGGGTAAGGTCGATAAAAGGGTGTCGACATTATACCACTCGACTTGTCGATACTTTTGTGTAATTAAATATGTAGTTAAATAAATATAATAATATTATGTATGTGTAATGTATTTGTAAATCAATATAAATAAGGTTTTGATAAGGTAAGTTGTAGTTTGTAAATAAATAAACAAATATAAATGTATTATGTTAAGGTGTGTGAATGAGTGTGAGTGTGAGTAGCCTACACAACCCCCCACTAGACCCGTTCACGGGCGATAAAAATTGGTAAATTTGACCCTGCGACCTGAACAGGTCGTATAATTGTCTTGTTCTGGTCCGGAATTGTCATCCTTTATTGATAAAATAAAGGCCGGCTTCAGACGATCTATGGACACTGATGTTTCCCTAGTATTAAAAAGGATTTTAAAAACTTTATCACCCCTAGCGAGTACTTTATGAGGTCCCGTGTACGCGGGCTGAAGAGAACCTCTTGACGCGTCTTCGCGAAGGAAGACGTAGTCACAGGTCTCCAGCTCCTTGTACACAAAAACCTTTGCTTTACTATGACGCGAGGCTGCCACGGGTTGTAACCTATGCGCGAAGTTTCTGATACGAGCAGAAAAATCGGATATGTCCGTGGTACCTTCGAAAGGAGATTCGAAAAACTCGCCAGGAAGCCTAAGTGGTTCTCCGTAGACTAGCTCCGCGGAGGAAGCTTGTAAGTCTTCTTTAAAGGATGTTCGAACACCAAGCATTACCCATGGTAGCGATTCCGTCCACTTACCGTTCCCGTGACACATTATCGCGGCTTTGAGCTGTCGATGGAATCGCTCCACGAGACCGTTGCATGCAGGATGGTACGACGTCGTCCTTTTGTGAACAAAACCACAAAGCTGGGACAGGTTCTGAAACAGGGCTGACTCAAATTGTCGACCCCGATCAGTTATAATGTCTGCGGGGCAGCCAAATCGACTAATCCAGGTCGACAATAAAGCCTTAGCCACAGTCTCAGCTTTTATGTCCACAATCGGGACTACTTCTGGCCACCGTGTAAAGCGGTCTACGGCCGTCAGACAGTACCGATATCCGTCAGAAATAGGAAGTGGGCCTACCAAATCTATATGGATCTGTTTAAAACGCGCCCGTGGCAAATTAAATGTTCCTAACGGCGCTCTAACATGCCTATTAATTTTAGCTCGTTGGCATTGCAAACAACTTCGAGCCCACTCTCTGCAATCTTTCCTAATGCCTGGCCAAACGAAACGCTTAGCTACAAGCTTAGCAGAAGCGTTGGCACCAGGGTGGCTAAGAGAATGCAAGCTTTTAAAAACTGCCATACGCAATGACTTGGACACAAACGGCCTGGAACTCGAGTCACTGACGTCGCAGTATAACGATGTCGAGCTTCCAGGGATGTTCAACTTTTGCAAGTTTAAGGAAGAACTTTCTTTCAAAAGTTTGGCCAACTCAGGATCAGAAACTTGCCCCTGGGCTAGTGTTTCGAGGCTTACTGGTTCAGCAAGCTCTTCAATGCGCGACAAAGTGTCGGCAACGATATTATCCTTACCAGATATATGCTGGATATCCGTGGTAAATTGGGATATGAAGTCTAGGTGTCTATACTGCCTAGGTGAACAGTTGTTTTTCCGTTGGTGGAATGCAAAACTGATCGGCTTGTGGTCAGTATAGACCGTAAAATGCCTAGCTTCGAGCATATGCCGGAAATACTTAATAGCCTCATATATGGCTAAAAGTTCTCGGTCGTAGGGAGAATATTTAACTTGAGAAGGTGATAATTTTCTCGAGAAGAAAGCTAATGGCCGCCACGCGCCTTCTTGAAATTGCTGTAGTACCGCACCAAGAGCCTTATCGGAAGCATCGGTTACTACTGCAAGTTTTGAAGAGCCGTCAGGGTGAGATCAGAACAGCATCACCCCAGGTACTATCATACTGTGTAGAAACGGACTCCCCCAAGATCCTTATAGTGATCGCGTACGTCAAAGCCAAGCGAGAAGAATATATTGTTCCATATGAACATCTGCATTTTAGGCTCTTCGCCTGGGTTGATCGCCATCACGTTGCCGTCAACTACTGCCATCGCACCGCGAGTCGCAGCAGCTACGAAGTCGCTATGTTTTTGTCAAGCCTGTGGTATCGGTCTGTACAGTCATCAAAAGCGATGTATCACAGACACCACCTCATAAATCGTCTGCAATAGACGAAAAGGTCTTATATATATTGTCCATTGCCTGTACTCACGAGAAAAATAAGAAACTGTGGTCCTCTAGCAGTTTTAAAAGCTTATCCTTCTTCTGACCGTACGTATACCCCCACACACATTTTAACTTCTTGGAGTTGGTTAGGTGCTTAAATTGCAGTAATGAACCAGTCCTTGAGGACATTTCTGACGATAAAACGGTTATGCCAAGTCAAATTACACAGCTTACGACTGTGAACTGGTCTCCGTTCATAAGATCCTGTCTCTAGGAACTGCCTAACTGCATTTACCACAGTCGTATTTACTGTTCGACCAGTCCGAATTTTCTCTAAAATTTCCAAAATTAATCTAAAGATATTGTAAGTTTAAGTATATTTTTACTAATGGACTTAATAATAAAGATATCAGGTCCAAAATTACATGATAATTGCTCTTAATAGTTTATCATACATCATATTTCATCCAGTTCATAGTAGTTTATGTCCTTTACAGTAGATTTGTGTTATAGTTTCCTATTAAACTTGGTGCTTACTTTAATATGGGATAGTTTACATTGAAAGCTTGAGTGCCTTAAAGGACAACTAGCAGGAACTAAGCAACTTTTTTTAATGTAAGGGACATGCTATTTTCTAAACGCGTAAGTTTACGTAAATAATTTATTTATAGTCATAAAGAAGAGAAAATTATAAGAAACTTTGTCCTAGACACTTTTAAGATTAGGGCAACTAATAAAAAGTTACAGAAGAATTTGTAAAATCGGAATGGTTTTTTGGCTCTCCTGAAAAGTCGTGTTTTGTCCCTTACGTTAATTGATACTTCTGGTGTCGATATGACACTTGATTAGTTGATTTTTACTTGATTAGTTATTCGTAAGCCGGGGGTAAGTCTGTCATTTCTCAAGGGTTTTGTTTTTTGGTCCCTATTATCATAACACAGGCAAAATTTTAAAATAAAAAACCAAATTTAAATAAAAATAATATTTATTGAGTAAATTCCTCTTAATTTCATATTGTTATACTTTAAGGTCTACAGATCTGATTTGATTCGGAACGGAGCACTCTTTGGATATAGTTTTATACAAATATTTTCATATTTTTTTTTATTATTTTTACAAACTTGGGACAAGGCAAGAATGTTTACAATATAAAGGCACATTGATTATTGCGATAACTTAAATACTAATTAGACTATGTTAGGAGACAGATTGTGATATTATAATAAATTACAGACCATTAATGGTCTACTGCAAGGACGTGCCTCCTTTAGTAACATAGGAAAACACCTACTAATATCACGAAGTTTTCGTTCTATTGTTTTTAATTATGTTTTTCTTTTTTTCATCTGTGCATTTTATCTTAGTATGTTTTAATGACACTCCTTGAGATGAAATGGTGTATAGGGTATTGATCCTTACTTGATTAACTTTGTAAACATATGTATTGCAAATTCACTAGTTTTTACATCAATTTACACTTTGATATGGTTGAAAATTTCTGGAAAGTAGCATTAAATGTTTATGCAATAGAAAACACGTAAATTACTTTGATTTAACCACTATCTTTCTTAAATTTTAAATGAATGTATTTTTTTTCTAACGTTCAATTTCACAGATAAAAATTAATTTCTCTACTTGTTTTTGACATTTAAAGATTCTAGAATTTGTCCTTAATTCCTATACATTTCTCAAAGGTCAAAGACTAAAGTCTTTAGTCTATGGTTGACACGAAGCCATAGTTGTTTACCATCAAGTCATAATAAATTAACTGTAGTTCACATTGTATTCTTACTGACAGAACAAACAATAAAATATTACTGAATATAAATTCATCGACACTAAAATTCAAAATGTTCAATAAAGCAATACAAAGCGCATAAAGTTAAAACAGTCAACATTTTTCAAATAACCAGATATAAATGCTAAAATAGTATTTCATAATTACATACATACAGTCGGGGTATTTGCCGCTCGACCACCCTTAGGCGAGAATCGCTTGGCACGCGGCGCATGCGATACGTGGCACGCCCACGTATCGCATGCGCCGCGTGCCAAGCGATTCTCGCCTAAGGGTGGTCGAGCGGCAAATACCCCGACCGTACATAAACTCACGCCTTATCCCGTCCGGGATAGGCAGACACGACAGAACGGTTAGTTAGTTCTGTTAATTATATCATAATTAGCAGAACTAAACCTTCTGGCAAGCGTGATATACGTAGGGTAAGATTTCTTTATAGTTAAATACTAAAAGTAAGTCCGTAGGGCTATGCGCCTGGCGTATGTTCCTGCAGGAGGGCATTAATGAACTGGTATGAGAAAACAGATGTTATACAATAATAATAATGACACAAAGAAAACATAAGAACACATTTACATACATCATAATCATACAAACTGAACCTAACAATTATTATTTTCTTAATTAAACACCGTATTTCTTTAGTGTGTTTCATACATATTACAAATAGATAATATTTTACTAATATAATATTAAGCTGCCTAAGACTTTACCAAATTAATATAATTTAAATCCTAATGTTATTATTTTTTTTTTTTTTAATTTCGGTGGTCAAAATTACATACAACCATAATAAAAATACAAAAATAATGTAAACTTAATTTTACAGTCAATTTTATAAATTAAACATGAATTTTAAAATGCATGATAATTATTTATAATTTATTTATAGTTTTTAAAATAACTAAATGTAAAATTATTTATAATTGTTAAAATAACTACTACATTATTAACAAATATTAAATGAACCTTATTATACATCTAAAAAGACAAGAATTTAATTATTTTCTATATAAATGAACTATTATAAAATAATCAGGCAAATATTCATAATTATAATTAACTTATAATATATGCTTATAAAATAGTCAATCTTAAAGGCTGACAAGACTGTGGTCTCTAAATTAAACTAATTATTTTATTTTATGAGTGAATTAATTTGCCAGAATTAAGACTATTATGACATAGATCTTATAATCTCTACATAAGTATTATATTAGCAAAACTTTCTATAACCGGAATACTTTGAAATACGACAATCAAAACAAAATCTCACAACAGCTATTGTTTAATGAATATACACTCTTAAGGCAACCAAGACCTTCGAAATAGCGCAGCTTTTGCTGGCTATTGTTTGTAGATCTAAAGAAGATGCGACAAAATTCTCAGTTTCCCCCAATCGGGAGAAAGTATTCGGGGGAAACTGGGAATAGACCGAAACTAGGCTTTCAGTGTACCATATAAAGGGTGTCAAGTAAAACTTTCCCCTACAAAGTCAGCACTGGGTATAAATCCATGACTTTACTTATATTATAACTAGCTGACCCGTGCCCACTTCGTTGGACGGCGAAAAAACGCGTAATTTTTTTAAACATATTTCATTACTGCTCCGCTCCTATTAGTCATAGCGTGATACTATATATAGTATCACGCTATGACTAATAGAATGCGTATGACACGAATTTTTAAAATCGGTTCAGTCGATCCAGAGATTACCCCCTACAACGTCACAAACACACAAACTTTACCTCTTTATTATATTAGTATAGATTTGTAGTACGGATGTTTTGACACAGCAATTTTAATTGTTATTATTGCGTAATATCTTATTTTATTGATGTAATAATTATAAAATTATAAATTGCCCTGATGTCATACTTTATATTAATTATGAGTTATATTTACAATAATTATAGTAATATTAATGCATAAACTTAACTGATTTCTTAGAAAAATATCATTATAGATATATTTTGTAGTTGTTGAGCAAGGCAATATTAAAATCCATCTTTTTGTATTGCTGTTTCTATCATTTGATGATTATTTAATTATTGAGCTTTATAAAAAAGAGTTAATTCACATGTACCCACATCAAGACATCACCAACAACCTATATATATTTATAAGAAAATGTATCTTAATACAACGGAATAAGGTGCAATCTAATCAGTTGCGAATAGCGTAAATTATGTCAATTGTGAAACTAAATAGCAAGGAGAAAATGTTTTCTTAGTGACTGTACATGCGCGAATATTTGTGAAAGGCAACTTCAGCCCGGCCGAGTAATACAGCGCGCGAGTTATTTGTGTATTAAGTAAGTCGAATTATCCTGCGATAATTATACATACATAAACTTACGCCTTATCCCGTCCGGGGTAGGCAGAGGTGACAGAACGCCACTTATTACGATCCTGGCAAACGGATTGGGCCTCGTCCACATTCGTTAAGCGAGTCATACATGCGCGTCGGTTACGTAAATTATATTATTATTACGTCGATAATTAATTTAATATTCTAATCAAATTCTTGGCATATTAATTTATGAATAACTTTTAATTACAGAATTGTAATGTTTGTTATTCATTATTTAAATAACTAAGTTATTCATTAATTATTATTTATTTAAAGCTTACATTTTTACTAAAATTAAATACTATGAACGTGGAACAAGTACTTTAATTTATTTATTTGAACCTTTGAACAGTTGTTTACAAATTTAATACGAATTAGATGTCATAGAAAAAAAAATTACCAATACAGTTTTCGGTAAAACGTGTTTCTAAAATCTGTAAGTTTTTCAAGGATATATATAAGGTTCCATGAACAAATATGTATTATTATTATTTGTAAATAACTAGCAGTATTTTGTCTTATAGTGGTAATACATTACTTTAGCTATATCCTGTATATTGTATTGGAAGACACAGGAAGAATTAATTATAAAAGGGACGGAGGTAATTGCATAATTATTTATCAGTGTATCTCTACCTTAATACTTTATAGTTAGGGTTTAATTTCATTTGAAAATGAGTTTGTCAATACTTTAAATGTTTTTCAATTAAATAAATATTGCATTATAAACAAAAACAGCCGTATTTTTTTCGAATGCAAAATTTAACTGATTGAAAAACATTTAAAGTGTTGAGAGTGTGTTTTACAAATACTTTATTGCCTTTTCTCAAGACTTTGTTATCAACAGTTTACATTATTTTATCCTATTTGCGAATTATGATTGTTTTTCTATTGGCGGCGCTAGTGAGCCACGTAAAGGCCCTTAATTCTTAACTGCCATTCAGATGAACATTATGAGATTACATTTTATGTGTGCATAAACTTCATATTTATTTTTAAGTATTTTTAATAGTCGACTCAATGACTGCCTATTGCCAATCAATTAGTATTTCATGATCTATGATAGGTGACTACTATGTCAGTTACAACAACTGCATTCAGATCCTATTGATTGATAAGAAGCTGGTTTCTCATGCTTGAAAGACCCAGGCTCTTATATGATGGAAACATTTGCCTTGAAAGGGAATTTCCTTCTTGTAAATGTACTATTGATAGTACTTTAGGTTAAAAACGTAAAGTTTGCGACTTACAACTACTTGCAAATAGTCAGGATCGTAGAAAAGAAACAGATGCCTTTTTATAGGTAATTTGCTTTCATTCGTTCCGTAATATATTGATTGACGTTTCATAATATATTGATTCTTTCTTGTATATGTACTACTTATAGTACAATAAAAATAAAACAGGATCTTAGAGAGGAATTACGTGTCTTTAAGGCAAATTTTCCTTCATTCTATCTATATATTTAATAACATATTGATTCCTTCTAGTAAATGTACTATTAATAGTACTCTAGGTTAAAAATGTAAAGTATGCGACTTACAAGGTAGCGAGTATAGTAAATGTCAGTCCTGCCTGTCAGGGGGTAACACGGTCAGGGTGACGGATGTCCCGGAGTGTTTGATCAGGCCGACCACTTCGGGGTGAGGCATGTTCCTGATGTGGACGTGGTTGATAGCTACTATCGTGTCTCCTACTTGAAGATAGTCAGGATCTTGGAAGGAAACTAGTGTCTTAAAGGTGAATTTTCCTTCATTCTTTCCTATTTCTTCTAGTACACTTAATTATATATTGATTCCTTCTTGTAAATGTACTATTAATAGTACTTTAGGTTAAAAATGTAAAGTTTGCGACTTACAAGGTAGCGAGTATAGTAAATGTCAGTCCTGCCTGTCAGGAGGTAAGACGGTCAGGGTGACGGATGTCCCGGAGTGTTTGATCAGTCCGACCACTTCCGGGTGAGGCATGTTCCTGATGTGGACGTGGTTGATAGCTACTATCGTGTCTCCTACTTGTAGATAGCCGCAACGAGCCGCTGGGGAGTTTGGGATTAGTTGGCCTGAAATGAATAATCAATTAATCAATCAACAGAATATAATAGAAATCGTTTATGGCACAAGCTAAAGATTTAAAGAAAAAAAAATACATATTGACAAAAAAACACAAAAGCATTGTGCAAAAGAGGGACACTCAGCATATGCCATAGTCTTGAGACTATGACGCTGGTTTTTAGTTCCCTCCTAAAATAAACTAGCATATTGTAGTTCACTGCTAGACATAGGACATATCACCCAACACGCATTCTGGAATGAATAGGTGTTTATTAATTACGTTGAATAATATTTTTCAATTTACAGCTTGATTTTTTGAAAAAGAAAAGTATTTTTCATTTAAATACTGTTAGTATTATAAACGGGAAAGTTTGTATAAATGAATGTTTGTAGCTCTTTCACTTTAAAAGTAATAATGGATGATTTTAATGAAACTTTACTATAATATAGCTCATAGTTCAGAATAAGACATAAGCTACAATTTATAAATATACTGTATTTATGGTATAAGCTACTTGAAAAACTATAGGGTATTGATCCTTACTTGATTACCTTTGTAAACAAACACCACATATTGCAAATTCACTAGTTTTTACATCTATCGCACACTTTATTATGGATAAAAATTTCTGGAAAGTAGTATAAAACGTTTATGCAATAGAAAACACGTAAATTACTTTGATTTAACCACCATCTTTCTTAAATTTTAAATAAATGTTATTTTTTCAACGTCAAATTTCACAGATAAAAATTAATTTCACCATTTGACATTTGTATATTCTAGAATTTGTCCTTGATTCCTATACATTTTTCAAAGGTCAAAGACTTAAGTCTTTAGTCTGTGGTTGACACGACGCCATAGTTGTTTACCTTTATAATCAAGTCGTAATAAATGAATAGTACATGCGCAACGTAGTGGCGGGCAAAAATAGTAATATGGAATAGTTACGTTCATAAATAACCTAATGAGGCAAAAAAATTGAACAGAAAATAGTTATCCTTAGCTCGTTGGCGTTGTTTAAACTTTTTCAAGCATTAAGCAAAAAACGTCGGCGCTGGAAAGTAGTCATTTTTTTTCTTTAACACCAGTGATAAAGTTACTTTTAATCTTTTTACTCGACTGCGGCGAAGCCCAAAAGGAAGGGTTATTAACTACTTTATTAAATACTAGCTGACCCGTGCCAACTTCATTGAACGGCGAAAAAAACGCGTACGTTTTTTAAACATATTTCATTACTGCTCCACTCCAATTAGTCATAGCGTGATAATATATAGCCTATGACACTCCCCAATAAATGGACTATTCAACACAGAAAGAATTTATAAAATCGGTTCTGTAGATCCAGAGATTACCCCCTACAACGTCACAAACACACAAACTTTACCTCTTTATATTATTAATATAGATTAATAGTTTTAAACTTACCTATAGTACTAGTGGCTTTGTTGGCGGACGATATGACAACAAAACCGAATCCTTCGCCTTCGTTCCTTGTTACCGTGACGTCATAGGGCACGGAAGCCCAACCACCTGTAGCTGTGTCGTATTGCACACCGTACCTATGGGGAACATAATTACTAATATTATAACAAGAGACTAAGATATTTATAAAATAGCGCAATATCAAAGGAATTTAAAATACTCAAAAATCCAGACCTACTTCAAAAATACGTAAAAAAGAATAAAATGGCACGTTAAGAAGGCTCATTCTGTCAAAACCAACTCAGCTGTCGGCGAAGCCTAAAACATTGTTGTTTCACCAAACATCGCGTGAGAAAGAGAACAACTCATAGAAAAGCAGTAAGAAACATGCACACGCACACGCGCTCGATTGTATTTATTACAAATCAAAATGTCGTTCAAAATATAAATATTGTTCTTCTTGATTGTTAGGGTTGACACTAATACTAGCTGTAGGTAGTTACTCAAAAAGTAATAAATCAGGAGTAAATAAAAATAACTAAAATGGGTTTTAAAAAAATATTTTATTGTAAGTTTTGTTGCGGAAGACACACCAAGCGAGACATCAATTTATCTTGTAAGTGGTGTAGGTATGACACCGTAAAACATTATGATTTTTTTTTTTAAGTTAAACTGTTTATTCTTGAGGCAGTTTTTTAGACCGTGCATCGTTAATAGGGGTTCCATACAGTACACAATAATATCTTACTTCACATACAGTACATGAAGTTAATTTTAGCTGGATTTAAAAAAAAAGAAGAAAAATCATATAATTTTCTAATTAAAAAACCGACTTCAACAGGAGTCGGTTAAAAACCATGCTGATTACAATTTCTAAGATTAGTATTAAATAAATTTCTGCAGTTGTCTTCATCATAAGATCATGTTTGTGTAAAGTTTTCATTAATACGAATAAAATAAGCCCAAACACTAGGTAGCTGCTATATACCGTTGAAAAGTTTCCTCGACCCTCAGTCGTCTTCATCATCAGATCATGTTTGTGTAAAGTTGTGTAAAGTTTTCATCAATACAATTAAAATAAGCCGAAACACAAGGTAGCTGCTATATGCCGTTGAGGTGTTCCCTCGACTCTCGGTGGTCTCCAGGATCTGACCAGTTCTAACTCTTGATTATTTTTATTAAAAATAAATAATAATCATAAAATCTGGAAATGATAGTTGACAAGAAATGATACTTGATCAGTCATTCAGATACCGGGGCGGGGGTGAGTCACGTAAATATTAAAAAAAAAATACAAAATGAATTACAAAAAAAAAACAGTTTGTGCAATGTGACAGCCTTAGCTATGCTCTATTGACTATTGTAATAATAGGTGAATTTTGACAGTTGATTTTAGTCAAGAATGTCACTGATGTAGGTATTTTATTTAACTGGTTATGCATCTGATAATAATTGGATCTCTTTGATAAAAAAAATTACGAAACTTCTTACTGGCAAGCGATACGTAATTGTCATAAATGACATAAATTAAAGTTTATTGAAGTTTAAAAAAAAATATTCGGTAACATTCGACGACGGTCGGCTCGCTGTCGTACCTCCCCTCCGCCGACCCGAGGGGTGCAGAAAGTGGAGGCGAGATGCAAGATGTCGATGGCGGAAACGAGCACGGTAAAATTTTCTAAAATGGTTTTGGGAAAAAGGTAATTGCGTACAAAGTTTAGAATGTATCTAGTCAATATAAAATTATTTGAATTTTCGAATAAATAATCTATTCCTAGTCCCAAAATATATTTACCTTTATAAACGTTTAATCCTATTTTATTACGCTAAAAGTTGTCATAAAATGTGCATAGAATTATGAACTTTGAAGCCTCATAACTTGTAAATGAATATTTTTTTTACTGTTTTATTAATCAATAAGACTAGATAATAACGAGACAAAACGATATCATCTATAGTTTTGAGTATTTATTATCTAATGAAGGAGGAATTAACTTTCTTTGTTTGTATGGAATTGCGATTGAATTGTTTCCCCTTAAACTTATCAATCGGTTAAGTTATGCAATTATTTTTGAAATTTTAAGTTAGTCAAGTTTATTTTTTTGCTGATCTTACAAATTTTACGACCTTCTGGGAAAAAATAGGAGCCTCTTATTGATGATCTCTACCACCAGTAAAGTGTTGCATATTACTCGTAAAAATATAAAGAATTATCAGGATGTATTTTTTTGGTTAAATTTTGTCATTCAACAGAGAAATATACAGCATATCAGGCTGTATATTTTAATTTAATTTTATCATACAAGCTTAGTTTAGTTTGAAATTGGACGCCATTGTGTTAATGCTGAGCAATTATATATTTATTTTGATACATTTTGGATCTCCATAATCTATTTATTTTAAACAAAATTACTCGATTAGAATATAGTATTTTCATGAGTGTAATGTACTTACACGGGCACTTGCGTGGCTGGCGGGTACATAGGCGCCGGATGTAATATGTTGTATTGTACCGGCGGTGCGTGGTGTAATGAAGGATCAGCACTGGAAAATATATATAAGCAATTATTGTAATATATTTCAACATTTTCACACTTGTTTATAATATAGTTAAATCTAATACTAAAACATATCGGTATAAATAAGGGGCAATCGATGTTGGACGGCTTGAAGTTTTAGAATTGAATGTGTGTTTTCTAGGTGAATTGAATCAAGTGTGGATATGAAGTCAAAGCGGTGATGTAACGTCAAAAAGGAGGTGAAAAGTCAAAGCAGAGGTGTAACATATAAATGGATGTGTAAACTCAAAGGGGAGGTGTAAAGTCAAACTGTATGTGTAAAGTCAAAGTGTATGTGTAAAGACAAAGTGTAGGTGTAAAGTCCTAGGTAATGTGTATTTGTAAAGTATATGTAGTGTACACACGCTCGCTCGCGCACGTCGGCGCGGTTGTGTCGCACGCCGAGCGTGACGTGCCCGCGCGCCGCCGCCGCGCACACGCACTGCACCGCGCACGAGTGCGACGCGCCGCCCAGCGACGTGCCGTCCACCGACGTCAGCAGGTCGCCCGCGCGCAGGAAACCGTCTGCCGGACCACCTGCGGGGAGACGTACACACTTAGAGATTATACATTTCATGTTAGTCAGTGGGAAGAGAAAGTCTTCTCACTTAAAAAATGAATCTTGCTATAGAGATCAAGAACTGTGTCGCGACAACATTTACGGACACAAAAACAATCAGGCTCTAGACAAGTGCATTACTAAATAATTTTCTTAGGAGGCATTAGAACTCAATACTAAAAACCATTTTATAAACTAACCTGGTACAACATATCCAACAGCAACTCGACTACCATCTTCCGTACCACCAACGATTCGGAACCCGAAACCGGCGGCACCTCTCGCTAACCTCACTATTACATCAGCTGATGGATCTTGACCACCTCCTCCTGACACCTTGAAAGAATAAAGTTTTGTATTTTATTAACAAAGTTTCTGGAATGGCGACCGCGTACCGGAAAGCGCAGGGTGGGGAGACCCCTCACACGGTGGACCGACGACCTAGTTAGTGCGGCGGGGAGCCGATGGATGAGGGAGGGACAGGACCGCACAAGGTGGCAATACTTGGAGGAGGCCTATGTCCAGCAGCGGACGTCGATTGGCTGATATGATGATGATGATATTATTGATTGAATGGTAGAATAATGGGGAGATCTATGTTGGGAGTTTCCCAGCGTGATCGAATCAGGAATGAAGAGATCAACAGGAGAATCAAATAGACCGATATAGCGTTCAGGATTGCCTTATAAAAGTAGCGTTAGCAACTAGGTTCCACTTTGAATCACATAAGCCATAAATTACATATAATTTTTTTTACCTATAAAGCTTAGTTATAACTTGCGGCACATCGCCGTATAAAGCAATGGTTAAATTTGGTAGTCGAGACGGGTGGCCTAGAGGACAGCGCTGGACGCGTATAGTCTACAGACGCGGGTTCGATTCCCGCCTCGAGTATCAATTTTTTCCATTGTCTTTCTTCTTTTCACATTAGACATGTCCTTCATATCATTGGAGTTTAGTGATCTGATCAGTACAGTAGTGTGAAGTAACAGTAACTATTAGGATAGGCAATTGTTTAGTTAGCGGTTTACCTACAGATAGGACTTTATAAGGGCAAATTATAAAAACGCACACATTTTACACAGGAATTAGTACGAACCTTCCTTATCCAAAATAAAGAGACCTATAAGGAAATTAATGATTACAGAGAATAAAGAAGACTATCTATAAACTAAACAACATAAAGGATGCAGAGAAGGCTTACAAGTTTTCGGACTGAGCGTACAAATATGTCCAAAACTTTTGTTTTTTAATTTCGAACTACGGGTACTTCTAACAGTTACTACTGAAATAAGATGGCATTAAATAGCCAGAAAGCTAGTATGATGAAATCTAAATATAAAACTATTTCAAGAAATAGTTAGTGTTATTAGATTTTTAAGAAACTAGAATGATCATACTAAAGGGTATTGATCCTTACTTGATTAACTTTGTAAACAAACACCACATATATTACAAATTCACTAGTTTTTACATCAATCGCACAATTTGATATAGATGAAAATTTCTGGAAAGTAGCATTAAACGTAGAAAACACGTAAATTACTTTTATTTAACCACTATCTTTCTTAAATTTTAAATTTTTTACAGATAAAAATTAATTTCCCCACTTGACATTGTAGATTTTAGAATTTGTCCTTGATCCCATACATTTCTCAAAGGTTAAATACTAAAGTCTTTAGTCTGTGGTTGACACGACGACATGGCGTTGTTTACCTTTATAATCCAGTCGCAATAAATGAACAGTACTTGATCGATTAAATTGGGTGCAAAAAAATTGTTCTTCCTTTATTAAGCTACAAGAAAAGCATGCTAAAGTCAAACGACAAAACATTTATTAAGAATCTTTGGTAATCTGTGGGAATAGTACTTACTTGTGGATAATTAGCGACGTACAGTTGTGATTGTTGCGCTAAAGGATCATTTTCTAGACAAGATGGCGACTGTCTTGAGGGAGATGTTTCTCGTAATCTGATTACAAAAAAGAACATAAAACGTTATCATTATCATAGTGAGTGTTTCTATGTATAATATGTATGTATTTACAAAAAAAAAGTATATAAGTATTAATATCCGTTGTTCTGTTACCTATAACACAAGCAGGTTAAGCCTAGCTTACTTTGGGAACAGATGGCGCTGTGTAGAGATGTCCGTAATTATATATTTATTTATTTATTATACACAGCTGCTGTGCCTGCAGTTTCTTTCTTGTATAAATACGACTGATTGGCAAAGAAGTATCATCATAAATCATAACAGCCCATTAATGTCCCACTGGAGGGACGGGCCTCCTCCCGTGACGGAGGGATACTTGGCCCACTAATACCACGCTGGCCAGACGGATTGGTATAGGGTTTAATTTCAAGTTTTCCTTCTTTTTATTTCGACATAATAATATTCACGGTTAGTCCCGTAGTTGATTTTTACGACACCGGGACTTACGGGACGAGATGGGGTGGTGACATATTGTATTCTTACTCTGTCACCATGCGGAAATTCTATGTTTATGCATGAATTATACACAATAAATGGTGTATTAGTAAAGTTATTCATAGTTAACTTAACTCAGCATAGTTAAGTTGTATTATTCGTACTAGGCAATTGATATTGTCTAATACCCATAATACAACTTCAGCTTAGTTTGAGACTAGATGGCGTTGGCTTACCTGTGTGGTGAAGATTTAATCCTGCTATTAGACGAGTTATTCGAAGGAGATTGACTTCGTCTAGTTGAAGGTGAGTTAGCTAACAGTCTGTCCGTTGCACTCGTGTTTGAAGGGGAGTGACTTCTTAAACGACCTGTAATTAAAAAATAGATTTAATTAAGATATCAATTAACTACTCATATTAATTGGTTTCGAATTAATTTAGCTGTACCATAAAGTGCCTGTTTGAGGCCCATCTAAGTGAATTCCATCCGTGTGGTGACGGAGTAAGAATACAATATGTCACCACCCCATCTCATGCCATGGGTGTCGTAAAAACCAACTAAGGGACTATCCGTGAATATGATTTTTACGAAATAAAAACATGAAATTAAACCCTATACCAATCCGAGTGGCCGGGGTGGTATTAGTAGGCCAATTATCCCTGTGTCACAGGAGGCTCGTCCCTGCAGTGAGACATTAATGAGCTGTCATCATGAGGTAGCTTGTATCTGATACAAGACACAAAAGTGTCTACGTTTGCGCTGGGTCTAAGAGCCCAATTCTAGAAGAAGTCTCAAAAGATAGTTAATACTTTAGCATCGTTTTATACCTTTAGTATGTGGTATAGGGTTATAGTGTTGTTACCTGTAGAATTAGAAGGAGAATGTGGCCTGATGCGACTAGATGATGGCGACTGTCGCGTGCTCAGCCCACCCATGGCTGCCGTCGTGGGGGAATGTAGCATACCGTCTTCTGGGAACCCTGGAAACATAGTTGTGTTCATTAAACTGGTTAGTAATAAAATCATCATATCAGTCAATAAACGGCCACTGGTGGACATCTTCTTGACCCCTATTATCCATCGGTTTCCCGCCCCCCTAAAATCGTTAGACTGTTCATCTTGTGAGTTGTTGTTCCGTGCGTTGTTGCGTAAGTGGTCGCCATTCTAGAATATTTCACCCCAATAGCTATATATTTACGCTATGTGCCCGCCGCCCGCATTGGGCAACCGCTCTTTAAATGGGCATTCCTGAGCGATATGTCGGGCACTTTGGTTCTTCTCATTACAAATTCTCATGGAAACTTTCAAGTAGCTCTCATTATTGCACTCTTGAGTGATCATAGTAAAGTTTTTAATAAAAATTAAATAGAACTTGTCTACTCACAAAAGAGAAAAAAATAAAATAAGCTAACCTCCATTATCACTGCTATCCGCAACACTAGCGTTCCCCCTCCAATAAGCTGCATTCATATCAACATGTACCGTAGGAGTGGGGACTTCCCCCCAATTTCCATTACCCCAACCCTCGTTATTTCCCCATCTATTCCCATTAGTCTCCTCATTATATCTCTGACCATTTTCCACCCATTTCTGACCATTCTCATTCCATTTCTGACCGTTTTCCTCCCACTTTTGACCATTCTGTTGATCCCATTTTTGAGCGTTTGGATCCCATTTTTGACTGTTCTGATCCCACTTTTGACTGTTTTGATCCCACTTTTGACTGGTTTCGTCCCATTTCTGTCCGTTTTGTTCCCATTTCTGTCCGTTTTCGTCCCATTTTTGTGCGTTTTCTGCCCAGTTTCGTATGTTGGAGTTGTCTACCCATGTTTCTCGTTCTTGCCATTGGTTGTCGGGTTGTGGTTCCGTCCATGGTGCGACTACGGGTAGAGTTAGTCTACCTCCTGGTGTGCTACTACGTCGACGACGGTCGATCAGGCTTTCGCGTTCGCGGTTTTTGTGTTCAGGGACGGCGTATGTTGCTTCTACTGTAACAGTAAAGAAATAATTTTGGTATAACATTTTAGATGTTTTGTTTCAAGAGTGTAACTACAGAGAATAACTAACATCTGAAATACATTTTACTTGTAACATGTTCAATAATAGCCATTAAAAAAGCAGCAAGCAATTCATAAAGAATAATGTCAGAGGTCTAGGGATCCCCCACGTGTAATTCCTTTGTCGTGACATCCACGTGACGTATTGAAATTCAATGCTCATCTCTCGGAGACAGCCGTCAACACACAAATACCCACAAAAAATTAAGAAAATATTTTATAATATTCCGTTCAATCAATCAACTAGCTGTTGCAGTCCAGTGCTGGACATAGGCCTCTCCAAACACGCTCCACAGAACTCGGTCCTGCGCCTTCAGCATCCAGTCCGACCCAGAGACCTTTATGAGGTCGTCGGTTCACCTAGCTGCTAATATTCCGTTAATCTCTTTTAATTATACAATCCTGCAATAAAAAAATTAAGAATAAAATAAAAGAAATAGTCTACTTACCAGAATTAATACCGTTCAGTCTGTCCCTTAGCGTATCTTGCGCGTGTATGTTATGTGAACGTAGCTGTTCTGCGGTCGGTGTTTTACTTCTGTTCAGTTGATTGCTGTTTGGTATAGCTGGAAATTAATATATTTGTTTTTTTTAAATAAACATTATGATTAATGTAGGATCAATAATACTAATATTATCATGTATTAACGCATATAGATTTTAGGTAAACACTTTAATTATTTACGTTATTAATATAACCATTCTTAGAAAAAAAATAATGAGAAATAATATTCAAAATCAGGAGTTTTAAAATTAAGATCTTGTCAGATTAAATAATAAAAATCTTTTATAATTACTTGAAGCCGGCTGTACCCTGGTGGCGGATCTGCTACGAGGAGCTCTCCCCGTGTTCTGTCGTCTCCACACACGTAACGTAGTTTCGTGCATGGCGGGGCAGTCTTTAAGAACCTGGAAATATTTATTGTGTAAATATAAAGTGGATTCTAAAATATTAATGCCTATTATAGTAAGTATCTACTAATTTAAAAAAAAAGTAATTTTGTTTCATTATAACATGCCCATTAATGTCCCACTGCAGGGACGGGCCTCCTCCCGTGACGGAGGGATACTTGGCCTACTAATACAACGCTTGCCAGACTGATTGGTATAGGGTTAAATTTCAAGATTTCCTTCTTTTTATTTCTTAAAGATAATATTCACGCATAGATAGAGATATTTTTGTTTAAAAGGATGATTTGCAGCAAAAAAATTGAGATGAAATTTTTATAGAACCAACTTTTCAAACAAAAACGTTTTTTTGGTCAAGAAATAACTAAGTTTTGAAGTAACAAACACAAAAGTTCTGGGTTTGAATCCCAGGCAAGATAATTGTAATTTCATGTAAAGCATGGTTTTGATATACATCCTGTATAGCATACAGGTTGATCTAACAAAATGTATTTTACACATAAGCACTAGACTTTTGCATAGCAATATATCAAATACTTTAACCATAATAGTGTAAGTTATCCGTGTGGTGACGGTGTAAGAATACAATATGTCACCACCCCATCTCATCTCATGGGTGTCGTAAAAACCGACTAAGGTACTATCCGTAAATATTATCTTTAAAAAAAGAAGAAAAACTTGAAATTATACCCTATACCAATCCGTCTGCCCTGGGATTAGTAGGCCAAGTATCCCCCGTCATGGGAGAGGGCTCGTCCCTGCAGTGGGACGTTAAAGGGCTGTTATGATGATAATAGTGTAAGACTTACTTGTACAACGTGTAGATGTGGGGCGTGTCGTACGTCGTTATCTCCTATCTGTAGCAGTAAATCTCCTTCACGTAGTCCGGCACAACGACTGCGGTCCAGGACCTGAAATCAAGAAATTAAATCTGTATGTTTGTAACATCATACCCATAGTTCTTACTGCTGCATGCGTACTTGTATATAGCAACACATGTCTGAAAGCAATCCCAAATGCAAATTAAAAAACAAAAATGTCTGTTTGTTTGACCTAATCTCCGAAACGGAAGAAGATATTGTTTTGAAAAAAATTTGACTAGTATATTGCTGATTTTATAGAAGACTTTTTGGAAAGCTTGTTCAGATAAAAATTTAAAGATCCCATAATTTCAGAATATAACGTCTGAATTATATATGTTATGATATTGCCGATTTGTATGGCGATTTTATGCAAAGTTTGATTTTTCATACTAACGTTTTCTTAGTTTTTTCAATAATTATTAAACTTAATGAAATGAAATTTGGTATAAGTAATAGCGCACATCTTAGCTAACTTTTAGCATTTAAGTCATAAGAAAAAAAATATAAAGGAAGAAGTTACATTTGTTTAAATGGTAAAATCCGCTGGTTTAAATTGAACCCATATTTATAGACTTATTACTAATACAAATAATAATTATTTTTCTTAATTATATTTTGTTAATTGTTGGTAATGTCCTGTATTTACCAAATTACAAAAATAATACAAGCATCTATGTAATAAAAGAAAATATAGGCTAAAGACGGCGGCGAAAAAAAATTTGGTTCTATTATTATAAAAACAAGTACCTTCTTGACTCTCTGCCCATGTACACTATCAGCTATGGTGAAGCCGAAGCCTTTGTTTCCACGACGTAGAGTCAAGGCTAGCTCTCTGCCTGCCCCTGCCGATGTTCTGTCACCACGGGATGGACTGCCATCTAATGATAGAGAAATATATTAATAAATATTTATTTTTGTATTGTAACAATTTTTGTACTTTTTATACAAGACACATAATATAGTATTAGGTCTTTACCTATGAAATTATTTCGTTTCATTGCTTTAAGTATACAATATGTAATTGGTTTAGTCAGCCCCACGTAATAACATTTCGTAGTAAGGTTTTGGATTAACAAACCCACAATGAGCTTGCTTTGATGCCCTCAGAACTAAAGTAGAATTCAAAAAATTTAAACATAGATATTTATAAAACTTTGGTAACTTACCACTTGCTAACGATAAGACGTGATCGAGAGAAGGACATCTCGGTAACTCCTGATTGTTGTCATCAATAGTTAACTCGTCCAAATCGAAAGATCTGCAATTTAGAAATTATAATATTAGGTATCGACTGTCGCCAATCGCGACTATGAATACAAAATATATTTTTGTCTCGTAGATGTCGTAAATTTCGACTTAGGGAGATTCGATCTGCATAGTATACCTCAATGGCGTAGTTGTTATATTACACGTCTGCTGCGCAGAGGTCTCGGGTTCGATTCCCGCCAATGCAAATGTTTGTGTGCGTGAACATGATTATTTGCATTGGTCTGGGTGTTTTCATATCAATATAATGTGTATGTATTAAATAAAAATATATAATTGTGTTTATCCATACTCATAGTACAAGCTCGGCTTAGTTTAGGACTAGACGGCGTTGTGTGAATGTGTGAAAGAAATTAGTTTCATTTTTTCTAGTCACAAAAGTTTACACTATACACGTGCTATAAAAGTTTACACTGTATTATTTTGGTATTCTTATGTTCTAAGAAATTTCGATTCCATTTTGTTTGTTATTCATTGTTTTATTTATTCTTTTGTAATAATGTGTAATAATTTGTGTGTTGTAGTAGATGTGTGTGAGAGACTTTGTCCGTGTCGTTGTCGAGTGGCGTTATAGATTAATTATTAGTACACAGGAACGTTATTTCGACGTTACTTTAACTAATAAATAACTAACTATGAACCCAGAAAAATGTTACTCTATAACCGTAACGGAAAACGGTTATAAAAACCGCTACGTAAACTTTGTAATGGTTTATGAATGTAACCGCTACCTGAAAATACTATTAACTTTCGGAACATGTCATCCGAATGTCAAAACACCCGTTCCCAAAACATCCATTTCAAAATAACAGTTTCATAAAATGACAGCATGCAAAAATACTCATTTGTCATTAGATACATGCCCCAAAACATCAGTTTCTAATGACACCCTTTTATAACTAATAGCCTAATTCTTAGTATATCAGTTTATCACTACACAAAGAAAAGCTTAATCACAGGCTTAAGTAAATGTGTGTTACAATAACTAAATTATAGTATTAATATATCAATTCAATTTAGATCAACTAATATTACCTATATAATGCTGTTTAAATTGACCCGTTTGACATTTTGTTTATACTCTCTCTCTGTAGTCGGTCCCTCATGACTGAGGATCGTGGTGATCAGCGGATGTGGATGATTTGCACCGGCTTTCGATGATCTACCTCCACCGGTGCCTGTTCATCGCGTCTCGTGCAACAGAGCAAAATGTGGTTGATGATGGGCCTCTCACTTGATCGCTCCATCTGGTTGGGGAACGTCCCCGTGCTCGTTTGCCCTCCGTGTTCCCAACAACGATAAGTTTTTAGAGGCTCTCTTCACCCCTCCTCATTATGTGGCCAAAGTAGGTCAAAATGCGCTGCTGGCAGATGGTGGAAAGGCGTGTTTGAATACGTAGCTGCTAAAGTATCGATGCATTGGTGCGCTTGGCGGTCCAGGGTATCCTCAGCATGCGTCTGCAGCACCACATCTTGAATGCATCAATTCTTTGCCGTTCTCTGGCTCGTATTGTCTGTTTTTGAAACGAATAATTAAGGAAAAGGTGGTGACGGGAACGGATGTTTTGGGATTAGTTCTTTTGGAGAAACTGATATTTTGAGAAAATTGCAATTTGGAAAACAAACAATTAAGGAAACGGTTGTAATGGGAACGGATGTTTTGGGAACGGGTGTTTTGACATTCGGATGACATGTTCCGAAAGGCGCCCATTGACTACATAGTACATAATTTACAACGATATTGTTAACATTAGTCGTGGTTTGTCGATCGACACCACGACTAACGAACGACTAAATTGATAATATACGACTAGTTATTAATTACAAGGGGGACAGCGCGTACGCAGTCCCCACTACCAAAAATTACGCATCCGAGTTATCCACATTAGGGATAATCGCAGGGGTCAACCCAACCGCAGTGCAATGGAGGGGCCTCGCCCTGGGGGAACCGCCAATTTGATCACGGTGTCCCCTATGCCAGGTAAGTATGCTTTCTAGAGGCGAACTCTGAGGTAGTCATTCAACGTCGGAGAATCTTAACATCGCCCTCTAATATTTCCCGTAGCGCCATCTATCGAACGTTTGTGTAAACTTTTCAAGCTTCGTGATTTGCTTTAGAATTTCGTAACAGTACCAAAATATATAAATATCTAATAATAGAAATAGCTTTATTTTACTATTTAAAATCATGTAAATATTTTAGTATACTATTTAATATACATTTTTTCAACGGGAAGACTCATTTGTCTAGATATAAGATAAACAGATTTATTATTTTTGAGCAAAAATTTAACAACCAATACATTTCAACCATACAGGGATAGTATAACAAACATTTTTAGGTTGTAACATATTGTATTTTTAGTTTACGTTTGTATACAAATTGTATTTCTTCATTTCACCTGATACACTTTCTACTTGCCCAAATTTGAAAAAAAATAATCATAATAATCCACTGAATCTATACAAAATACCTATTAACATTTATAATAATATTCCTAGACAATTGAATCTGTGACACAAGATTACCTAATTCAGGCATTCAATAATAAAATTTCAGAATTGTAAAAGTAAGGATTACTGTAAGAAATTAATGATTTTTATTATAATATTATCTACTAGCTGGTGCCCGTGAATTTGTCTACCCAGACTAATCAACTAATCAAGTGTCAAAACTGTCATTTTTGTTCCTGAAAATGATAGTTTTGACACTTGATTAGTTGATTTTAACTTGATCAGGCATTCGGAAACCAGGGGTAAGTATTTGGGATAATTTTAATATAAATACAATATATTTATTGCAACCATGTGTTATTTTGATGTATAAGCCATATTATTTTAAAGTTTCATTCAAATTAATTAGTATTTACGTAAAAGAGTAAAAATCATTCATCTACGCTTAGAAAGTTTTGCGTTTCTAATATAATGGGATTATGTACTATCTATTTGTTATTTATTGTATTGATGTTTATAATTCGACCTCAAAAAGGTCTCTGAGTCGGACTGTACGCGGAAGTCGCAGAACCGTGTTCTGTGGCGCGTGTTGACAAATTAAAATGAAAAAATCTTTTATTCACATAAGACACGTTAGTGACACTTATGAAAGTCAGCGTTTTTAGAGCGATTACATATGCACGTCTAACTTAACGGCTAAGTTTACTGAGGGTTCGGAACACTACCATGTCAGAGCCACAAGAAACTCTGCTGGGTCCCTATAGCTCTTTTAGGTGATCACTTCACAAATATTATTTTATTAAGAAAACAGGACAATGTTGGGAGAGGCCTACGTCCAACATTGTACTGCGATATGCTAGATGATTGATTGATATTAAATTCTTTACCTCGACATCATTCGTCTTTGACCCGGGGTATGAGGTGGTATAGGGACACCGTCTGGCTTGTCAATGCCTTGATTTGCCTCGTGGTTGGGTGATTCTAGGTTAAATCTGAAAGATTATAAAAATGATTCTTTAGTAGCAGAAATATGTAGATATGGTATTTATTTATTTAACACATCAACAGTATAATTGCTAATTTTATAATCTTGTTAAAGCTTTTATATATTACTTAGCGGTAAGCTCCTAATCATAATTATGTAATTTTATCTAGTAATAATAGAAAGAAAGTTGGCAACTAAATAATGTATGTCTTAATAATGATTTGATGGTTGTATAATCTGCCACATGATAGACCGACGGAGAGGCCGACGGATGAGAGGGGCACAGAACAAGGTGATTTTTTTATTTTGATAAAATATCATAATTGCATTTATTTATAGCACACTGGCATTAACTTTTAAATTGTCCTTAGACGGATTTTACGATTCACACGGGTTGAATTAGGGTGGTAATGGGAATACCCAAATACTCGAAAATATTAAATTCCGAATTTTGATTTTAGCAAATTGATTTCATTCGATTTGTTTCTTTTCCCATTTTCATATGTTCGAAAAATCGGGGGTTCTCGGTCCGAAAAAGGATAGTTTATTCTTTATTCACATTTTATGATATTTTTAAATATAACAATAAAAACATTTAAAAATATATAAAAAGGTACACCCACCAGCATCGGGTACAAAGACCAAGCTACTGGTGGTTAGGGCTCGAGAGATAGGAACCTCCTCACAATACGTGCCGTGTCGAGCAGTACTGCCTTCTGCATCAGACTTTTGATCCAACTGCCAAGCGCGAGTCTCCTTAGATGTTGATAGAGACTCTTTGGAATAAGTCCATTTAACGTAAGTACTACCGGAACAATGATGTAGTTTAGATAGATAACAGCACATTAATGTCCCAATGCAGGGACGGGCCTCTTCCAGTGACGGAGGGATACTTGGCCTACTAATACCACGCTGAACAGACGGATTGGTAAAGGGTTTAATTTCAAGTTTTCCTTCTTTTTATTTCGTAAAGATAATATTCACGGATAGTACCTTAGTCGGTTTTTGCGACACCCATGGGATGATATGGGGTGGTGACATATTGTATTCTTACTACGGAGTACGTGGTGGCGGCACCACACGGAGAACAATGATGTAGTTTATTATTATTACCTGGTACGTAGAGCTCTAGTTAACTGTTGCATGGCCACGGCATCTGAGGTGGGAGGTACAGTCGCGTCCACCGCTAGTGTGCTTAGTACGCGAGTGTTCGGGTCTTCCGAGTCGAACGATAGGGGGTAGCCTGGAAAGTTAAAATAGAGAAAGATATTTTAATACGAGTACATAAATATAAGAGAATCAAAGTGGTATTTAATATGATTCTTTAAAATATGTAGTAGTGAATATACCTTATAACTTACAATTATTTTATACTAGGTATTCCTAAACTTTGACACAATAATACTTATACTCTTTTTTGTGTAAGTATAAAAAAAATCAGAGTTTGGACAATTCTTAATAAATAATTTTTTTTTTAATTACAAGTGTTTTATGCCAGACAAATTAAAAACTTTTATACCTTTTCAAACAGAAATAATATTCTGAACTGTAACTTATTACCTACTCTAAGAACAGTGTAGTCAAAGGCCCAGTAAGAAAAATATTAAACAGTTTATTTTTTGACGACCTCTGTGGCGTAGTGGTTCTATAACATGACTGCTACACATAGGTCTTGGGTTCGATTCCCGCTCAATGAAAATCGTTGTGTGCATGAACATGATTGTTTGCATTGGGCTGAGTGTTTTCTATGTATAATAAGTATGTATTTACAAAAAAAAGTATTTATGTAAGTATGTTTATCAGTAGTCTAATACCCATAGTACAACCTTAGCTTAGTTTGGGACTAGATGGCGTTGTGAATGTGTGAGGAATATTTATTTATTTATTATTAAGTTATTCAGCTTACCTCTAACAAGATGTAGCGTGACGTCAGTACCAGGTGTTATAGACTGAAATACTTGTGCTACATGTGCGTGGGACAAACCTCGCACCCCACGGTTGCCCACGCCCACCAAAACATCACCGGGGCGGAGAGCTCCTGAAATAGTGATAAATTAAAAACTATTATAGTAAAATGTATTTCAATAATTAAAGAATAATAAACGGGTGTAATATGTGACAACGAAAAGTGAAACAACGAATACCACGACCCCGTAAGTCTACTACAACGAATCACGTAACAACGAATGCACGCCACCATGAATATTGTAGCAACGAAGTCATGCGACCTCGAATAACAGGACCCCTTTTTTTATTATTAGGAATCACATGAAAATGAATAAACGCCACAACGAATAACATAGCACCGAATTCATGGTGGCGTGCATTCGTTGTTACGTGATTCGTTGTAGTAAACTTACGGGGTCGTGGTATTCGTTGTTTCACTTTTCGTTGTCACATATTACACTCGGCTAAAACCCTTTTTTAAAACTAGAAACCTTTTAGGGTTTACCGCAGCAACATATCTCCTCAAGACGAGGAAGGATAAAATTTTCTTTTAATCAGCGTTTACGACACGTTTACCTTTTAGGGTCATAGCACATATAACGTAACTTAAACGGATCGGCATCGCCTCGCCTTTTTCATCGGTGTCAAATATCAAAAATCCGATTACGTTACGATTCCGATTAGTGTGCGTTGCAGTAAGGAGTTTCATACAAAGAATACTGAACGTCTCGAGTTGATACGGTGACGAACTGTTCTCATACCGGCATTGCAGAGACTACACCACAAAAGGTTACGACTTACTGTTGGACTTAAAAATCCTTAAACACATTTTCTTTTCTATTTCTGTGCGTTAACTTTCCTTTCCGTGACGTCTCTTTTTTTAATTTTTCTTTTTTTTTTGTCGACCGAGTGTGCATTTTGTAATCGTTTTGGTTATCATACTTGGCACTAACAGGACAGGCTTGCCTAGTGTGGGGCCATGGATATAACTAATATGTATGTTAATTTGGAAATAAATATTTTTTTTATTCCGACACATTATTAGCTTTATTAAAGAGGAAAAGTTTCCTGTATTTGTCTATTTACGCTTTGTGCCTTATCCATTTCCGCTTCAATAGGGCAATCCTAAATACTTGTCGAACCTTACCATCAATCCATGCAGGACTATGAGGTACAATACTTCGAATTTGTAGATAGCCATCTGTCTCCGGTATACCTTCAGCTCCTATTAGTGTGAATCCCAAGCCCTGGAAAATTATAAAATAAATGTGTCATTTGTTTTGTTTTAAAACATAAATATAATTAGATACTAGATAGGAAAAAAAAATACTCTAGGCGAGTTTCGTTTTTAATCCTGGATTTCTTGATACATAGATTTAGTAACTTAAACAATTTTAATATTTTTTGCAGGAATAATAACCAATTTTGGAACTTTGATAAGAACCATCTCCAGACTGATATCAAGTATCGTGCTAAGTATAATCATTTTACTTTTAATTGCTTAGCGTGGCAGGGATAACAAGCATAAATATGTGGGACACACATACACACATTATGATAAATACGTAACGTATATTTTCATACGTGTGGGACAAAATATGTTTAAAAAAGGAGACATTTATTTAATCTATACTAATATTATAAAGAGGTAAAGTTTGTGTGTTTGTGACGTTGTAATGATTTATATATTATGTTGATTTTATAAATTCTTTCTGTGTTGAATAGTCCATTTATCGGGGAGTGTCATAGGCTATATAGTATCACGCTATGACTAATAGGAGTGAAGCAGTAATGAAATATGTTTAAAAACGGACGCGTTTTTTTCGCCGTCCAACGAAGTGGGCACGAGTCAGCCAGTTTATTAATAAAGACAACTTTAACACCATAGAATCATGCTTATCGATAGGATTCTTAAAAACATTTTCATTTACGGATATCACTACTCCAACGAGGCATATAAAACAATAAGCATAACCCGATAAAACACCAATTAAAGACTTTAATTGCTTCAAATCGTGCGTTAAATAATTACCGTAGTATTTACCATATTCAGTTATTTGTTCCTAATACTAGAACTAAAAAAAGATTTGTCCTTGAGTATTGGCCTCCTAAAACTATAAGTAAACTAACACGAAACATTAAAGGGTCGGTTATCACGCTTCGATGCCTTTTTAAATATGGAGCTAAATAGGTGAATGAGCATTGTACGGTGAACTAATATTTTGTAGGTATAGGAAAATAGTTTGAAGTTTAGTGTATAGGTATGTTATTTAGGCAAATTGATTATATTAGTAGTAACTTAATTACAGGAGAACAAGAAGGAATTACAAAGATCTTTTTCGCATTTTAAAGCCCATTTTGTATTCGCTCAAGATAGATTTATGGACTTTTTGTTGGATTATGTTGAAATCCAAACTGTAAGATGCTACCACAACAAACATCCGCAATGATACCTTTAAGCGTAAGGAAGTAACAAGCTTACACCGATCTACGTTTGTAATATTAGCAGGCTTGCATTCTGTTTAAACTATTTATGATGACGGTATCCTCCAAGCAGAAACTAGCAGCTTATGTCTACGGAAGGCAGCTTGGCTTGGCTGTTCTTTGCCAGATGCCTATCAGAGGAACTGTTTGCCAATTACACGCAACAAAAGGAATCATTTACCTGTGTACTTTTTGTTAGTGTGAGTGTAAATCTTTCACCGCGAAGCTCTCCCGTGGGTGTTGGTCCGTTAGATGGACCATTGCCTCCATTCTCTGAAATCAGCAATACATTACATTATTAGGATTATCAAAACATTCAACTCATTTCATTATATTTAGAGTATTCTAAAGGAAACTAAAAAAAGTTAAGTGTAAAACAAGACGACAAGTTAACTCTTTTGGCTAACGCAGACCTGGACGGCATGGCAAAGTATTTTAATTTTTACTAATGGAAATTCAACCGTATTGTTACAGAAATACGACATAAATTGCTATGCTTTAAAATGATGCCGCGGCATCGAAAAATCCCTTTCAATGCCGCGGCATCATTTTATAGCATAGCAATTTATGTCGTATTTCTGTAACAGTACGGTTGAATTTCTATTAGTAAAAATTAAAATACTTTGCCATGCCGTCCAGGTCTGCGTTAGCCATTTCACAGTGCCCCCAGCAGACACAATAGCAAAACAATGCACGTATACCACATATGATACACTGCACTGTGAACGTGTTAAGATACTTTTACCTACTCGCTTTTTTTATTTATATGTATAAGTAGTCTATAGAACGATGTGTTATTAGTAACGTCCCTGTAAGCCTTTTTAGGCGCCCGCACCCATCCGATGTAACCTACTTCTTTCGCGCTGTAATTTTTTTTTGTATATAATGAAGAAAATTGTAATGAATGAATTTAATTTCTGTAAGTTATAAGGCCACCTATTAAATCTTGTTGTACCTCTCTAATATTATGTAAGAAAGTATATTATTGTCCAGACTCAAAAAAATCACTTATAGATCGCTTAAGATGATACATTGATAAAATGCACTATCTTTCATCAACTACTACAGGACTATGAAAAGACCTATTGATCTAGAATTTTAATATAGGTAAATTGATACCTTTAACTAGGTTTTTGTAATTACCAAAACGCGATAGCTTGATTTTGGCTCGACCATATTTATTTTTGAAAACACCTCTACAAAAACAGTTTTTTACATATTACACGGAAAGTACACTATCATTATGCTTAGGAATTACTCAAATACATTCGTAACATCAATATTAGTATTACTGTAGAATATCATTACATAACTACAACCAATAATTTTTAATGAATCAAATAAGATTTTAGCAATTTCTAAGCGCTCCGGATCGTTGCGGGCGCATCGCAATTTCAGACCTTATACCGATTAGTTAACGATCGATACAGAATGAGTACGGTCGACGATTCAGTCGGGCGATGGCCCTCTTCGACGCCGGACCTGTGCATGTCGACTCACCGTTCGTACTAAATTTTATCGCGTAATTTTTAATCGTAGGTAAAATATATAGGTTAGGTTTAAAATATATACCTAAGTTTTTATTAATACTTTGTTCTCTTTTATAAGTAAATAATAGTATTATTTTATAATAGTTATTTCGATAACATTGGTTCGTAAAATATTTTTGTAGTTATGTCTTTTATAAAACTTAGGTAAAGTTCGCCATAACTCAACCAAGTACCTAGTTACTGTTGACCCTTTTGATAATGCAAGCGTTTGTTTATATAAGCGATTTTAGACTATATGCTCAAGTGTAATAAGTTTTATAACCGTTTTCGTCAAGATCACGTAATTGAAATGGCTTCAGTGGCGCGGGCAGTGCGGGCCGGTCGCGGTAGTGGCTTGCGTGCACGAGGTCGCGGGCTCGAATCCAACCAAAAAAGTTGTTTGAGCGATTCACAAATTACTGTCCTGAGTTCGGATGTTCTTTGTAAAAGTCTCCGCGACAGTACCTAGGAGTTGTGTGAAACTGAAAAAATCTAAGAAATAATATTACTCACCTATTTTATTTGCAAGCTTAGGTAGGTAGGTACTTACTGATAAGATCTAAATAATACTTTTTACTTTCGCGGAAACTTTTACAAACATGAAACAAACGAACACAAAGAACGTCCAGACTCAGGACAGTTGTTTGTGGATCACACAAAAAAATTGTCTTACGTGAGATTTGAACTCTCATGCACTCCACCGCGGGAACGTTTACAAACATGAAACAAACGAACACAAAGAACGTCCAGACTCAGGACAGTTGTTTGTGGATCACACAAAAAATTTTCTTACGTGATATTTGAACTCTCATGCACTCCACCGCGGGAACGTTTACAAACATGAAATAAACGAACACAAAGAACGTCCAGACTCAGGACAGTTGTTTGTGGATCACACAAAAAATTTTCTTACGTGAGATTTGAACTCATGCATTCCACCGCGGGAACGTTTACAAACATGAAACAAACGAACACAAAGAACGTCCAGACTCAGGACAGTTGTTTGTGGATCACAAAAAAAATTGTCTTACGTGAGATTTGAACTCTCATGCACTCCACTGCGGGAACGTTTACAAACATGAAACAAACGAACACAAAGAACGTCCAGACTCAGGACCGTTGTTTGTGGATCACACAAAAAAACTGTCTGCCTTAGGCAGTGGCGGGCGCAGTAATCGGTAATCGTAAGTCAGCATGAAGAGTCCACCACAAGGGCGAGACGAGACGAGAATTGAAATCGCACCGAACTCTTTCCACCAAAAATTGACATCGCGACATGCGTGTTTCTTGTTAATGTATTTTGAACTCTATTTAAGAAAAAATACGGTTCATTTTTACACAAACAAAAAGTAGCAATAAACAACAATAGGCCTATCGCGAGAAGCGAGTGTTTTTATTACAAAGTTAATATATACTCTATTTCCTAAGCAATACGGTTCATTTTTACATAAAGATTTCAATTTTTGCCTCGTTTCGCCCTTCTGGTGGAAAATCACCTAGAGTTCAAATCTCACGTAAGACAATTTTATTTGTTCCATCCACTAATTATTGTCCTGAGTCTGGATGTTCTTTGAGTAAGCTAAGTAAATGTTTGTAAATACCCCGCGACACAGGACAATACATAGTGGGGCTATTGTATTTTTTTTAAAGTTCTATTGTTTTGCGTGAGATTCAAACTCGCGACCTCGTGCACTGCGACCGCTACCCCGAGGCGGTCAAATTATTTTTGTGATCCCCAAATCATTGTCCTGAATCTGGATGCGCTTTGTGCCTTCATAATACCTTGCGCGGGTGTAAATTAAAAAAAATAGGGGCTACATGTATAAACATAATAGACCGGTAGATAGGTTTTTCTGTAACAGAATTTTCTGTTACCTACCGCGGACTGACGTCACAGTATAACCAGTAGTCAAACTGGGCCGAATATTTATTATAAATGGGTGCGCGGTACATAAACAATAGTAAACATGCGATCTACTTTGTGTTTCCATTTAGTTTTGTAATTGTATATTAATACTTTTTATTTTTCTATTTTATATTTAAATAAATAGGAAGTGTTCTGTAAAAAACGTGTTGTTTTATGATTGATACATTTAATTTAAAGAAACATGTATATGTTTGTATTTATATCCACCATGTTTGTGATATAAATAAAATACTAAATTATAATATTAAGAAGGTACTTAACAAGTCATTCAGTAAAGTAGGTACAGTACCGGGCCGTTTATATTGCATATCAACCTATAGAAAAATACAATCGGTCAATTTCGGCTTCGTAGAGCGTCAGAGAAAAAGTCGATGTGTAATATTTACGGCCGGGTACTGTATTTATTATATTGGCCATGTTTGTTTGAAATTGAATTTATCGATAACCAAAACCAAACTTTAAACAGGTCTATTAGATCTATTCTAACGTCAAAATAAAGGCATCGAGGTCACTTTATGGATGGGTGACCAATCCATTCAAAAAATGACATCGATGTCATTGCTTAAATTTACCTAGATCAAAGTGAAAGACACGCATGGGGGATTACATAAAGGGAGGCTAAATTTTCATTATTATTGACCTAAGTACAACAAACCGTTTTCGTGATAAAAAAAATACTATATTATAATATTAAATACCTAAGTCATTTAGTAAGGTAGGTATTTATATCAGCCATGTTTGTTTGAAATTGACATATGAATAATATACCTATTTAGTTTCAATTTATAACACACAGTCCGCTCGTTACTGCGGCACAGTAGCGACTGTTCCCTCCGCGATCGTGAGCGTGTAGGTATAAACTCACGTTTCGTCCGTTTCTATGAAGTTGAAATACTGTATATATTTGTACTATGGCACAGAGCGATAACGTGTCCTTGAGGGCCGGTGGGACGACGACGGCGCACACGGCGCGGCGGCGCGTGAGCGAGAGTATATCCATCTCATTCGCGCGCCGAGGGGCGCGCCCCTCTGGCCACGGCCGAATTCAACTCGAAAATTTTCAAAGCAGCGTCATAAGGGATCCCCTTAAGAATCTCGAAACCTCAAACACAGCAGCTGCCGGGGTGTTAACTGCTATAAGGTGTCACTTGTTGCATGGCTCTATAAGTAAATACTCCTACCTAAAGACACTAAGTAAGCAGGGAACTGTTTCGCCTTTACATAACATTATGTAAATTTGCATCGTTAATTAACTTCGGTCATGGGCAATTGGTTAATAATAATCACAGCTTTTCCTTTAAAAAAACATCAGAAATACTTTCGTCGATATTGGTATTGGAGATATTTTTTCATTCAACATTCTTTAAAGGCTCTTACTCGATTTAAACTACATAACCTAGATATTATAGAGGAGGGCCCTAGTAATAAGTTAGATCATAAGTGCGTATATTCGAAATTGTACTCGAGCGATTTGACTTGGTTACAGGGACCTGATGACCTTGAATACCCGAATTGATTTTCACCAAACATAGCTAAAAAACCGCATTAGAATCCGATCATCCGTTTGGGAGCTATGATGCCACAGACAGACATACACATTTACACACACACACAGACACGTGAAACTTATAACACCCCGTAGTTTTTGCGTAGGGGGTTAATAAGAGGCGATAATACTGATATAACATGTATACAAAATGGTGACGGATTAAGAATACAACATTGCAACAACCCCTTTCTATTCAGTGAACGTCTTTTGAATGATAATTACGTTTTCCGTGCACGGTCAAAAAATCAAATGGAATGATGATACCATCATAACAGCCCATTAGGTAATGTCCTACTGCAGGGACGAGCCTTCTCCCGTGACGGAGGAATACTGCATTATACAATGTAATAACGTTTATTTTTCCAAATAAATAAAATAAAAATAAAATACTGGGCCTACTAATACCACGCTGGCCAGACGGATTGGTATAGGGTTTAATTTTAAGTTTTCATTATTTTTATTTCGTAAAGATAATATTCACGGATAGTCCCTTAGTTCGTTTTTACGACCGCCATGGGATGAGATTCTTTCTCCGTCACCACACGGAGATTTGTATTGTTTGTTAATATAATAGTGAATAGCTAGACACATAGCACTTAAAACCGCTGCTCCAAGGGACTAAAAGGTTCTGGAACGGCGAACGCGTACCGGAAGGTGCAGAGTGGATAGTCCCCTCTGTGCGGTGGACCGAAAAACCGATAAGGGTGGCCGTAGATCAATGGATAAGAGAAGCATAAGAATTAAGTTTAAAGGAGGCTTATTTCTAGCAATTCTTCTATACTAATATTATAAAGAGGTAAAGTTTGTGTGTTTGTGACGTTGTAGGGGGTAATCTCTGGATCTAATGAACTGATTTAAAAAATATTTCTGTGTTGAATAGTCCATTTATCGGGGCGTGTCATAGGCTATATAGTATCACGGTATGACTAATAGGAGTGCAGCAGTAATGAAATATGTTTAAAAAAGGGACGCGTTTTTTTCGCCGCGCAACGAAGTGGGCATGGGTCAGCTAGTTTTGGTTATATTTTCATTGAACCTAGCAAATAAGTTACTCAATATAATGCCTCTGTGGCAAAGTGGTTAAGTCCTCAGCCTGCTACGCGGAGGTTTCTGGTTCGATTTTTGCTCAATGTCAATCGTTGTCTCTAAGATACTTAAATGTTTGCATTGCTCTGGGTATTTCTATGTATAATATTTATGTATTTAAGAAAAAAAGAATGTATTTTAGTTTATTTTTGCTTAGTTCGGGACTAAATAGCGTTGTGTGAATGTATGAGTAATATTTCTATTACAATAAAAATATTTAGCATACGATTTTATTCTTTTGTAATAAATAAATATTATATTTAAACAATTCATATATTGTCCTAATGTTATTAAAGCATTCCGTGCATATTAATTAAATAAATGTCTTAAGAAAGTTATATATGCATACTTTCATTTTTTGATTGTATCTTCATGAATAATTTACGCACGTTTGACTAAAACAATAGGGATTATAATCTGCTATTTTATATATTTGCACAATGGTGATATTAGCTTTTATGGGACATGAAAATGGTACAATCTCAGGCAGCAATGATTGGTCTGAGCGTAATTGTCTTTGCTTCCCAGGGCCACAGATCATAGATCACCCGGTTTAGGGATTAACAGTTATTCATTGTCGTATCAGTCAATGGACTTCCACTGCTGGACATAGTCCTGCATCCAAATATATTCATTCTGCTCCTGTGCCTTCCTCACTAGTTCCTCTCCGCCGATAAATAATCGGGAATTGTCTCTTAATAATTGAGACAATAGCAAAACCGCTAAGCAAGTGCTACGTGGATAAGTTATTTTAGTAAATAAACTGATAAAAACCCGCACCTTTAGTAAGGGAGAATTATTGATTTAGCTAGTTCATACCTATTCTTAGAACATACTTATTTTTAGTGTACAATAGTGTTTTACTAAACAAACGTATGAGTGATTCTTCAAACTATGCGAGATAGGTTTAATTGGGTTCTAATGTAGGTAGAATTTTTTTGGAGAAGAAATTCAAAATGAAAATTCGTGATTGCATGTTTTCGTGGTAACGTTATTCGTGATTGCGAGATATCATGGTAAAGTTATTCTAGGTTCAGTAATTCGGAAATCAGTAATTAGCCATTAAATACTCTCATACTGATTTTCGAATTACTAAATCCCGAATAACGTTACCACTAATAAACTATAGGTAGGAAACTAAGAATACTCAAATCAGTTGTTTATAATTAATAAACTTTTAAAATAAAAATATAAAAATAAATACCAAAAAAATCTTTACATACCGAATTCTGAGAATACATTATACAAAATTGTACACACTTACCCCTTATCCTCCTAGCTTGCAATACAGGATTCTCATACTGCGTTCTCCTATTTATATGATCTACGTAATATGATCCATATTTTTCATCCGTAACTCTCTCCCATCCAAATGGGAGTTCATCCTCTCCACATTCCCCTAGGGAATGCTTTCTTACCCTGGCTAGTCTTGGGTCTAGCCAATGTGAAGTTCCTGTGTTGTGGCTGAAAAGATAGTTATTGTTATAATTTTGTTTCTTAAACTAGGTATCTAAAGGGCTCGAAATTTTCATTGCCTAAATTTTGACTTAGTACTTGGTGTTATCATATACAGCATAAAGAAAGTTCACTGCACTGTCCACTGCGGACATTGTCCTTGTGTTATTTCCAATTCCTGATTGCTGTGTCTCTCAGTAAATACCATGGGTGATGTATGACAACAAAAGCCAAGATAAAAATTTAGAAATAAAACTAGATATGTAATAACCATGGCTGTCGTAAAAACCGATTAAGGGACTAACCGTAAATATTATCTTTATGAAGTAAAAAGAAGGAAAACTTGAAATTAAACCCTATACCAATCCGTCCGGCCAGAGTGGTATAAGTAGGCCAAGTATCCCTCCGTCACGGGATGAGGCCCGTCCCTGCAGTGGGGCATTGATGGGCTGTTATGATGATGTAATAACCCTTTTCCTGTTGCATGTCTCATTTATCTGATACTAGCGACCTGCCCCGGCTCCGCACGGGCACCTACTACACAATGTCCTTAAACAATGTTTAAGTACAGCTTCACTATACGATTACATTAGAAATCTCTAAATTTATATGGGTTCCTCTACTATATTATACATGTGTTATACATATAAACCTATACTTGAACTTTCAATAAACCTATGCTTGAAATTACTTGAACTACCGATTTTTGAATCACTCTATAATAATCTAAAACTGCATTCAAATCTGTTGCGTAGTTTCAAAGATTTGAGCATGGAAAGGGGCATAGGGATAAAAAAAGTGACTTCATTTCATACTATGTATAGATTCTACAAATAACAACTATGTCTCTATTTGACATTGTAGTAATGATATGACTAAGCTATACTATTTTGGTAGAGAAACAAAAAGCTTACTAATACTTTGTGATTGCAGTTAAAGCCTTTTGAATCAGGTTATTAACCTTGCCATATATACATAGTATTTGGAACAAAGCTTAATGTGACTCATGAGAAAACTTTTTGGTTCTTAACACCTTGCTAAGTTTATTATAGCATATTTAAACACATAAATTATTATTCTGACTGTCATTTTTAGGTGTAGCCAACAGTAACAAGTACTTAATACAAACAATCCTAATATTACTTCAATAACTGAATAATAGTCGGTTCTCATGTATACAGTCAGCATCAGATAGATATGTGCTTTCAAAGTAGTCAAAATTATGTGAAGAATATAAATTCAATTTTATGTTCGCAGACATATCGTTCAAGTTGTTGTAATCATCCAGAGAGTTCAAAACATCATGGGGTATAATTTTTTAGTATTATGTTATAGCTAACATACAGACAGTACACCACAGTGTATTGATGTTTTCAAATAGGTTATTTGGTGGTATCAATGCACCTTAGAAAAATAAATAATAACTATGTAATTCTATTAATTGAACCAAGTCAAAGTTTCAACTACTATCATGTTTTAACCACATTGTTATTACAGTAGTTAAACATGCACTCGTAGGAACAGACCCAATTACTAAATGCAATCTGTGCATTTTTTAGTTTGCTTGTTTTACCAAATTTAAGACAAATGCATACACCATCACAAAATACTGATTTTTCCTTTAAAGATAGTAAAGCTATTAGTAAACATTAATTGCTATAAATACAAGAGTGGAAATGTATTTATTGAACTAGAAACACCTGATTATATATTCAAAAAATTCTAATACATATACACCAAATATTAACTTATTTTAAAAATATTTACTTGACCTTCTTAAAATGTTTTTATTAGCATATTAATTTAGCCATAAATACAAAACAGTGCATTACTTACTCAATGAAATACACTTCTCCTGAAGGTGTAAACGCTTTTTCCCACATTGGTGGCAACGGTCCTAAGTTATATTCATCCTCATCTTCTCGCTTCAGCCCAGGGTCTCCAGGCCTCACTCCAACAACAGAACCTCCTACTGTAGCAGCTGTACCAGAGCTATGAGTCGAAATACCCGCAGATGAGAGTCTGTCTGAGTCTACTGAACTCTGAGCCATTGCAATCTTAATTTAACAACACCACAATAAACATTTTTCACTCAAACTTTGCCAAGAATGTTCCCGCGAACTAAACGTATTCATAAAACTTCAATTTTCTACTCAATAAAACATCTTTCAATTAAATAACTTATTTCACAATAACTCATTTACTCATCACTACGGCATTCCATAAAAACAAAACAGTGCAGGAATGTTTGTAACCGTGTATGAGTCATTTTGGACCCAATTCTTTAACAACTTGTCGATTCGTGTAATTTTTTACCTGCGCCATAGATACCACGTAACAAATAACTGGATTTTGATACGTTTTTCGTAAGAATCTGTTTAATCAAACTCGTTGCACTCGAGTCAATCTAATGATTGTGTTGCAGGTGCACTGTACGTAACCGTAACGTACTTTTACGATAACAATATCAATACACTTTTCCCACGTTCACTAGGCACCAGTAACGGTAAATTATTACCAATTCATAATAAAAATGTTACCTTTACTTTTAACTCAATGTAAATAATAAAGCACTATGTGGGTGCAACAAGTGCACACTGTTCACAGATGTTTGTTTTTAAAGCCACAACGAGGGGATGAACACAAAAATTAAAGTACCTCTCTTTATCGAATTAACAACTTTTATAACAGAAAACACTTCTTATTATTGATTACATTTAGTTTTAGACTAAATTATGTATACATATCACGGGTATTCTTATTCAAAACTTCACACTAAGATATAAAACTAATTTCGAATCTATCTACTCTGTACTCCGAAATTTATCACTTCCTTTCCGTCAACTCGTAAAACAAAACATAGACAAGCAAGCGAAGGAAGAGAAGAGTGGCAAGTGAATGAATGAAAACTAGAGGTGCGCCGCCTATGTTAATGTATCGACAAGTGTGAAAATCATTAATATACTACTATAATCACCGTAATAGAATATTTAAAGCTTTTAAGTGGCTATAAATAACAATAAAAAGTGTAAAATTTACAAAAAATACTCATTCACGTTTCGTTACACGTAATTATTTGACGTAATTGGACTTGTTGTAATTGAATCTTGTGTAATATCAATTACATTTTGTTTGTAAATAAATAAATATATACAAAGTAAAAAAACACATCTCACAATATTGTTTTACCATAAACTTTACTCTTATGTAGAGATAACTTAGGTAATGTATTTAAATACGACGATGGTCCTACTTGTCAGAAACTTATAATGTTGTGTTTTGGTCTTTTTGGCTAAATATTTTTATGACATATTTTATAATTTAAATAATTTTTATCTGGAAAAGATCTTTCAATCAATGTGATATTTTGCTTAATGGGATTATTAGTTTACGCCAGCAAATGATTGCAATAATATACCGTAAATACAATTAAAAATACACTGCATTGTTAGTTATTGATATTATGGCATTAGTAATAAAATAGTTACAGTGTTAAAGAAAAGAACTGACCAAGTCGAGAAAGCCTACACTAAACTACATTATTAACTTCTATTTTACCTTTTTGTCACTAGATGGCATTTTCTATAGAAAACATAAAAATTAGCTATGGTTTACGTAGTAAAGGAATCTCGATTTTGGTCACTATCATCTTTGAGCCCCAACGTATTCTTATCTCATCATTCCCTACTCTATCTCTCAGTCTTAATCCACATATAGGTACTTCTCAGTGAACGTTTTAGAACAGAGCAACACATTCAAATATAAGGTACCTGTTGGTTATTTTATACGACGTTTAAGACAGGGGCTGATGAGAAATGGTAAACGTAGCTCGTGGATGTGAGTAATGTTGAAAATGAGATGTCCATAGCACAGGCAAGCATCTGCTTACACTGCGACCTTCATAACAAAGTACAAATCTAATGTTGTATAAAATGCATGTCCATATGTCTTTCTCCTTCTAGCTGATGAGAAGACCCTAAAAAGAAGTCAGCCGGAGCATGTAAGACTATATTGAAAAAGACGGCATGCAGTAGGTATTAGACAGGTACTTATCTTTCCTGAAAGAATGGCGGGCAAAACATCCTGCTTATCGTGTCCACATTTTGACGGACTCTGTGGCGTAGTGGTTATACAACATGACTGCTTCGCAGAGGTCTCAGGTACGATTCCCGCTCAATGCCAATATTTGTGTGCTGGAACATGATTATTTGCATTGGTCTGAGTGTTTCTATGTATAAAATGTATGTGCCTATATACAAAAAAAACAAAAAAGTACCTGTATGTATTAATATTCGTTGTTCTGTTAGTTAGGTACCCATGTCCATAACACAAGCAGGTTAAACCTAGCTTACTTTGAGAACAGATGGCGTTGTGTAGAGATGTCTGTGAATATTTATTTATTTTATTTATGAATCGCAAAATGGACTGACACAGGTCACTTCGGATACTGTTCGCCTAGCTTTGCAAAACGTAAAAATTTCGCTTTATTTCAACAAGTCGATAAGAAGTAGTTATTTTCTTTTTTATATAAGCATAAGATTAAGAAATATATCGATGTCGGATATATGAATGAGCTGATGAAATATATGTAGTAAATAAGAGGTTAAAATGAAATTATTATTAAACGTAATATCTGGTCAGGTTGAGAGATTTATAGCACTTAAGGATAAAGATATACCTACATAACGATTTTTATTTTTCATAATACTAGACCATGTAACTTTATTCAATGTGGGGATTTTTTTTGTGCAGTATAAGAAGAAGACTTCCAGCCTTCAAAAATGAATGCTTTTATTAGCTCGTAAAGGACTCATTGCATACCTTTTAGCTGTTTAAATGTATTAAAAACGGCCTTATACGCGGACGTTTCAGAATTTTAAAGGCCCGAATCAGCGTTTTAGAAACCATAGTTCAACCTCTGCTTAGTGGAAATTTATGAATGTTGATTTATTATGAAAGTTCCCCGCTGTTTTCTAGCAATTCCTGTTTACTCTGGTATACCATGTGTGAAAGAGTGGGAACTTCACAGTTCAAGCCCTAACCGACGGTGAAGGATATGTCCAGGATCTCTTGTCTTCGTGACAGCTTAAAGCAACTTGGAGCTACGCGACGATGCTTTTCAGAAGTAGGCAGAAATGACCCCGTAGTGAGTTCAAACGCCTTGCTTATAAGATGAAGAGTTCTCTTACTACTCTTCGTCATTAGTTAGGTACCTACTACTTAACTAATGATGTGACCTCCGTGTGGTGACGGAGTAAGAATACACCTTCGTGTGGTGACGGAGTAAGAATACAATATGTAACCACCCCATTTCATCCCATGGGTGTCGTAAAAACCGACTAAGGGACTATCCGTGAATATTATCTTTACGAAATAAAAAGAAGGAACCTTGAAATTAAACAATCCGTCTGGCCAGCGTGGTATTAGTAGGCCAAGTATCCCTCCGTCCCGGGAGAAGGCCCATCCCTGCAGTGGAACATTAATGGGCTGTAATGATGAAATAAACACAGCAGTGATATTGATGGTTTCCATGTCCTTTAGAAGACTCTAAGGTTAGGCTGCTTTGTTAACAGCAAGGCAGAAAACCGCGGTTTTAGTGTTAGTAATTGTTTGATTTATTTTTAAAATAAGAACAACGTAATCATAAACCAAAAATAGCTGCAATGTTAAATGTTATTGTTAGTGTATATTGTCTCTAAAAATATATTCCTTAACTCGCGCTTGCATTGTTCTCTTAAGCTCGATATATTGTGTGTGTGAGCGGTGTTTACCTATGTCAAGAATGCGATAATCTAGCGTACTTTATTTGTTTTCTGAATGACCTCTATGGCTAGTCTGTTTTGACCTTATTACAAAACCGCAAACAAAACATTGCAGCAGTAAATAAGTAGTTAATTTCTTTTAAAGAATGTAACGCATCAAATATACCTATCTTAAATAATGAACTCCTAACAAACAGTTCAATAAATATCCCGCCATCTACAAAAACATTTCAACACAACTCGCGACAATATTAATGTACGCGTTTGTTATTCTAACGCATTCGTGAAATAGGTACTCGTTTAGTGTCCGTTCACACTGGCTCAGAGAGTACTGGCATAGTACAAATATATATGTTACAGCCAAAGTAATTAAATAGATACTATACATAAGGACTGGTCATTATAAATAACATCCAAATTGACTAGACAATGTGATAAATTAATCACTTCATCTAGATATTATTTATAATAGCTGATCAAAGTTAGTCAAAGTAATAAATACGGTATAACCAATTAATTATTACCTTAATTATTATGAGTATTACTATACCTATTCTAGCGTCCTTTAGTCACCGTACTAACCTAACCTAACCAACTGCTTCTGACTTTTGCCTTAATATTTAATTTTAGGACATATTACTTTATAGCAAGAAAAAATAGGATATTTAAACAATTATAGTACCCTATTTTATAACACATGAAATGAAATGAAATGAAATGATTGACACACAAGTATTATAGGTAAAGACGATTAGGTAATATACGATTTCGTATATTATAGTAAATATATCCTTATATAAATAGTAAACACAGATAAATCAATCGCTCCGTATGATATAAATATAATCTAGTAATCTTTACCTACTTGTTTTATTACATTATCTGAGTCTTTGAAGATATTATTTATAATGGCTAGTTAATGTGATTAATTCTGCGACATTTATCACTTTATCTAAATTGAGTAGCCATTATATAACGGCTAGTTATTATGTATAATATTCATATTTATTACTTTGGCTGTAACATATATATATACTGTATATATACAGTATTTCGACTTCATAGAAACGTTTACCTACATGCAGGTAGTTATACCTACATGCTCATGATAGAGGTGGCTTTGCGGAGTGAACAGTCGCGATTGAGCCGCAGTAACGAGCTGGAAAGTAGGTAAATGTAATTAAAAAGCTGGAGGTGGGCAGCCCTATCGCATGTTTACGTACCGCGCAGCCGTAGGCATTTATAATAAATATACGGCCGAGCGAGATAGACTACTGGTTGTACTGTGGTATTTGCGGGCATTTTTCTTTTCACACAGAAATGATCGTAGATGCCGTAATTGATGGCCACCGTGAATTTCAATATTTCTATTTATCAGGGATCCTACCACTCGCTGACTCACCAACCTTACGACAGTATGGGCAGTCACGCTTAAAATGGCTTTTTTTTTCTAGAATACGATGGAAGCTACTGGTTGAAAATAGAAGCAATAGGGAAGTAATTGTTGGTCACAAATTCAACATTAGGTAAATATGCTTAGTGACTCGTTATGGCTGCACGAACGAGAAAAAGGACGCGACAAAAGCCGCTCAGCTCCTCTTATTAGTAGCAATAAAACGAGTGACTGTAAATTACAATTTTAAGTGTGAAAATTAATTAATTTGGCTTATATAATTACTAAGTGAGCGACTGACTGTAAGTGATGAGAAATCAACAGAACAGTATCTTACAAACATTAATTTGAGTTACTTAAAATACAAAATGAGCAGCTTCATAATATTTGAGCGACTTAATATTTGTTTAAGTGTCAACGTTACGTCCTGCATTTTTTTCAATATTTGGCAAATGTATTTTTTATATTGAGCGGCATTTTATCTTAAATGAAATGTTACGAATACGAAAACGGCGAGTGCAAGAAACATTTTTTTTTATGTAAAACTAGAATGTAGTAGGTATTACTATATTCTAGCACTCGCTGACCGCTGCCGCGGCACGCTCGCTTCGCTCGCTCGGCTCGTGCGTCCTTTGGTTACTTTACCTACCTAACCTAACCAACTGTTACTGACTTTTGCCTTAATATTGTATTTTTGCCATGTATAATGGCTAGTTAATGTGATTAATTCTGCGACATTTATCACTTTAGCTAAATTGAGTAGCCCTTATACATAATGGCTAGTTATTATGTACAATATTCATTACTTTGGCTGTAACATTTGTTATTATTTAACTATTTTAATATAGAAGTTGCCCTCTCTGTATTTCCAGTCGCTCACTTAGTAATGTAGTCGCTCGGATAAAATTTTTATATATGAAATGGATTAATCACAATCCACTTTTTGTAAGCTCGTTCTGGATTTTATTATTAATCAATATTCGTAGTTAGTTTAGTTATTTTTCCGCTTACTCAAATTCATACCGATCAAGTTATTAATACAGTAGGTATGTCATCAGTCGCAAAGCTTTTTTTTAATCGCTCGTTCACAACAAGAGATTCTTAACGGCAAAAGCAACGCTAAACTTTACTGCAAATACTTAAAAATATGTTTTCAGCGCGATAGAATTCTCTACGAGCCGGTCTGTGTAAACGGACCCTTAGTGTGGACGCCAAAAATATCTGTTGCCAGCTCTTTCAATAATAAAACGTCAATTTTTAAAACAAAATCGTCTGTCAGAGATTAAAGAGGACGTTATTAGCTTTTGTTTGTCTATTACATAGATAATTGAAGATACTTTATTCAATCTTTTATAAATTCAAAAGAACACTTTAGATTTATACGCACCGTAAAGTGGTTATTTGGAATCACGGAGCTATTTGGAATTTACGAATTAAAAGATTTGAGAATGAATATTTTTAACCTACAGGTCAATTCTCGAAACATACTATATTATAATTATTACATACTACATATATATAATTTTCGTGCGCGCGGTAAGCGAAACGAGCGGGAAACACAAGTTAGGCTGAGCGCACATTGGAGACTAGACTGTTTCAAGACTGACTTGCCTCATATAGACAAGTCTGTCTTAAAACTAAAACGAAACAGTTTTGACTACGATACGTAGCACACATAAAACAAAACTGTCTATCTGAGACAATATTGTCTATACGACGTTTTGTTCCAAGTGTGCGCATATTCATACATATTGTAAAGCAATAGTCTGTCTTAAGACTGTCGTGTTCCAAGTCTGCGCTCAGCCTTAGGGACATCGCATTATTACATTCAAAGACCCTGATTTTCATATTATTTTTTCTTAGAATAGAAGTTTACGGAACCTATAATATTTTGATTTACCGAAGATAATTTCCTGTCGTTGATATATGTATATATTAATGTTTTATTTCTGTATATGGAGTGTTAGAAAATCTATTAAAATTTCCAATCTTTTAAATTGTATACCGTAAACTGGCAACTCTGTTATTTAACTCTTTTTTGCCATTTCAGGATCAGGGGTATACAACTACAACTTTTTGCAGACTATCTCTCTGATCGCAAACAGCGCGTAAAAATAGGACAATACTTGAGTTCTGAAGTAGAAATTGGTAGCTATTCTGTACCACAAGGCAGTATATTGGGCCCAACATTGTTTTTAATCTACATTAATGACCTTTGTAACCTAAAACTTCAAAATGGTATCATTATAACTTATGCCGACGACACAGTGCTTCTCTTCACAGCAGAATCGTGTAATTATCTTTATGAATATGCTCAAAAGGGTCTTAATCTTGTTACTGGATGGCTTCAACAAAACATTCTTTCCTTAAATACGGAAAAAACCAAATATGTTACATTTAAAATTAAAAATAACACTAACATAAACTCTACTAACCTCAATATTTACGCACATAATTGTAAAATGCTTACTAACAAAACATGCACTTGCCCTACTTTACAAAACACGGAACAAATAAAATATTTAGGTATCACACTAGACTCAAACTTAAACTTCCGCAAACACATCGATTTATTATGTTCTAGAGTCCGAAAACTAATATACATTTTTAAGAACTTACGAAACATTGCTGATTACCATTTAATAAAACAAGTATATTTAGCACTATGTCAATCTGTGATAAGATACTGTATATCTTCCTGGGGTGGCGCTGCTAAATCAATCTTGCTGCCTCTAGAACGAGCCCAAAGAGCCATTCTTAAAGTGGCCACATTTCGACCTATTATGTATCCAACACAACAGCTATACGAAGACTGCAAGGTACTAACCGTACGGCAGTTATTTGTTCTGAACATCCTACTGAGACAACATAGTGAAATTTCTGTCAAAACTGTACTGGAAAAGAGGAGGAAGTACATGGTTTGTATAAAGACACAAACAAACCATGCATTTGTAAATAGATTTTATATATTTCTAGGCCCTTTTATATACAATAAATTAAATAAAACTTTGCACCTTCATAGTCTAAGTCATAAAAATTGTAGTGTAACTTTAACTAAACATCTAGGGAACCTTAATTATAATGATACGGAGAGTTTAATGGTAGTTCTTAAATAGTCTTAGTGTTATTATATTGATGTTTTATTATATTTCTTTGATTAACATATAATTTTTTTACTAAATGTTTTTATGTAATAAGTAATCCGTTAGCCTGAAACACAGGTATAAACCTAGGTCAGGTAGGTTGCTGATTCAAATGAATACATTCAAGCAATTTGTGCTGACTTAGTAATATAATTATTAAATAAGTTATATTTTTGTAATAGATATAAGTAAGTAATTAGACGTATAATTATTATGTACAAACTACGTCGGCATTATATATACAAATGTAATAATGTTTTTTTTTGAATAAATTATTTTATTTTTTTATTTATTATTTTTTTTTATTTACTTAATTTTAACTTTTTCTTTACCGGACAAGAATACCACTTTGGATTAATTAAAAATTAAATTTAAAAAAAATAAAAATTAAGTTAAATTAAATTGTATATTGTATTTAACGAGAATTGACCAGCTAGGTAGGTTTTTGAGCAAGAGTTAGTTTCGAATATCGAAATTAACAGTAAATATCAATATTGTTGAGCAAATTAATATTTTTATTTATTTACTTACCTAAAATAGATATGCATACTTGATTTAATGTATTTCTTACAAAAATATCATTTTATTACTATGGTAATACTTGTCGTGTGAGTTGTCTTCAGAATGTTGTTATAAAACTATAAAAATGTGAATTTAAACTTTTTATATCCTGCGAAATGGCTTCGTTATAGCATGTTACGCCATAATATTTTGATATTTAAAGTTTTCCGGTACTGTTTAGTAATTTATTATGTAAACGTTCTAGAAATGAAAGATTTTAATTCTGCTGTTTCGTTGGCGGAGAGAATGTGTACAGGTACCGTGCGCGAATCGAATCTGATGCGCTGTCGATGTAGAATACTGTCGATTTAGTGTACTGTCGATGTAGTGTACTGTCGATACATTAGCCCATCGATGGAACGTTTGCGATACAGCGACCATCGATGTAGTGACTGTCGATATTATGAACTGGACCCGTTTTTATACTTATCACTTTGATTTACAAGGTTGTCATAATTATGCCTAGGTGTATTTTGTATCGGGAGTTGTCTTTTTAAAGAAATACGATAAGTATATTTCATATTTCCGGACCGTTACGACTTGGGGAGCTTCAAAAACCGAGCGTACCCCCTTTTAAAAGGTCGGCAACGCATCTGTGATTCCTCTGGTGTTGCGGGTGTCCATGGGCGGCGGCGGCGATCACTTACCATCAGGTGACCTGCTGGCTTGTTTGCCTCCTATTACATAAAAAATACTCTATTTTGGTGTCACCTTGACTTTGGCTATGGCTGCTACGTTAGCGCTACGTTTGTGCATGATATTGGGGGTCGCATTAAACGCTAGACAAAATTAAAAAAAAAAAAAAAAATTAACTGTTCGATCTCTTAACTGTACTGAATCTATATTTGTGTCAGCAGGTGCCAGCCTTGTAATCCTTAATATCAAGTCTTTTAAAGTCTTCGTGATACAAAATGTAAGCTTGATTTCTGATTCCTTTGTGCAGAAGATCTTTATAATATTGCTTAATGCTCACACAATGCCATCTGGTCTCAAATTAAACAAGCATCATTAAAAACTGCCAAAAAAAGATTGCATTATCGAACGTGCTCACGAAATTGCATGTTTTTCTCGTTATCCTTCTTGTAGCAAGTTGTTCTTACAGTGATGATTGAAAATCTGACTACCCGAACTCATTATGTGGCACACAAAAGCCACTGATCAATAAACAGTAATGCATGCAAATTCAACGAGGTCGGTCTATGGATTGCAGTTGTAAAACAGTCTTTAAGCTTAAACAACACTAGACAATGAGGTAAATAATAACAGGAACATTTCGTAAAACCGGACTAAGATTTACTACTTTATTGATACTAACTCTTAAGAATCAAACTATAAAACTCGTAACGCTAGCAGAATAGTATTAGTAGGCCAAGTAGGTACCTACACCTCCATACATTAATGCGATTACCTTGCATTCAACTAGTGTTGTGAGCTATCAAGACTTTTTTATACTATCTGCATGGTGGCGAAAGATGAGAAATCGAGAGTTTTTTTGCATTTATCGGAAAGCAAAGGCTTTTCAAGTAAAGTTAGAGTAACTTTACACTGCGCTCTTCTCCCTAGGACTAGGACACAAGGAGTTAAGTTCCATGATCCTGTAATTTTCCTTAACAACTGTAGCTTTACACCTAAACACAGTAACATTAATTGCTTGCTACTGCTAGCTTAGGATAAACATGAAAGGATCGAATCTTAATACAAATTTTCGACTTGCCCTAAATCTGTGTGATGCTCATTTGACATAGAAACAGTTTTCTATATCATGCACTATCTCATCCATGCAACGCGACTTTATGATGCGGTCCAAAATACATCGCGCAACCCGTCCGGCATTTCACCCGTGCCACCTAAATTTTATATTAAAAGCACGTGAATCCGTTTTAGTCACGTATGTTCGCTGGCCGGGTTCAGACTCCGCGATAAAAACTACAAATTAATAAACTTTATAACAATAATTAAAAAAAAACTTTAATAATTGTGTCGCTTGGCGTCTGAAGTTTACCCGCGCTTTTAACAACGCGGCCATCTTGAACGCTTTCGAGTTTTTTTGCGGAAGTAAGTGCAAAGGAAATATTTATACGGCGTTTTGTGTGATTTTCACAATTTCGAGTGTTTGTTTTGTGAGTGTTTTTTTATTTGTACTTCTTTTCGACTTATAAGGTAAAGTAGTTTTTTTATTTTACTTTTAATAGCGAATATCAATTATAGTAAGTATAATATTGTAAAGATTATATTCTTAGTTAAATGCTGTTCTCCTATGCCAAATTGTTCGAGTGCGTTTAGTTGACTAATTATGATACAGAGAACACTAAATTATGCTTGGCATAAATGCAGGGTTTCGCACAAATTACCAGTAATATTAAACGGGTTGAATCGAGAATGTCGCGTTATGATGTAATCGGTTAGCTAAACCAAGCTATTTTAGGATTTTCTTGTATACCGTTATTTTGAATGTATCATTATTTTTTTGTGTAGGACGATTTCTATTAATATTGTTATACTGAGTAAGCTGGGATAACAATACGCGGGAGGAATTCTATCTCGCCCAATAGAAA